>OX451737.1:1555057365-1556429858 GCA_948472305.1 Vicia faba | reverse complement strand
CTTCGTGGGAGTGGCCTGACTGGAGGAGCTAGAGGCTTGAGTTCCACTAAGGATGCCTTAACTAGCTGTTGCAATAACTGGCTAGGTGGCATATGGAGTGGATCAAATTTACTGGGTGGCCTTCTGCCTTGCTGCTGTCCTAGGGGGATCACCAATGGTTGTTGAACCCTGGGTTGTGGTGCTACGGCATTAATCTCTCTCTCCTTTCCTTTGGTGAAGTTTGAAGCAGGCCACTTTGAATTGTAGGGAGCCCTTGATGGTCCCTCTGATATCTTCCCACTTTTTATCCCTGTCTCGACTCTTTCTCTGATGGTTACTCGGTATGAGAAACCCGAAGAGATGATTCCAACCATCATCTCATATTTGTACACGGGATGCCAATTCCCACATCTGTGAGCATACTCCTTGAAGGACTCTTCTTTCTTTTGGGACAAATTCTGGATTTGCATGCAGGTAGGCGCCATGTCTAGGTTATATTTGTAATTATTTAGAAAAGCATTAGCGAGATCTGCCCAGGTTCAAATATGTGTTCTCTCCAATTGCATATACCAGTCTGAAGATGCCCCACTCAGGCTATCTTGAAAATAGTGAATCATTAGCTTCTGATTGTTTGCATGGGCATGCATCTTCCTGCAGTACATATGAAGATGATTTCTCAGACAAGTGAGCCCCTTGTATTTTTCAAAGTCAGGTACTTTGAACTTTGGTGGAATCACCACACCAGGAACTAGGCCCATTTTGAGAGTGTCTATTTCGAAAGCGTCGAAACCCTCCACAGCTTTTAGTCTTTCCTCCAGAGCTTTGTACTGATTCATCACTAATGGATTATTAACAACATGAGTATCATTCGTCTTTAAGGGTGCTTGGTTGGCATCCTCTGGGTCGTGGTCTCCGTATTGCAGATCCAAGTAATTGTCTACATCATTGGTCAGAATCTGTAGGGTACGAGATACCCCTGCTTTTGGCAGCAGTGGGACAAGCCCTTCAATTACAGCTTCTTGTTAGGCCATGACGGACTTCTGGAATCATGCCTCTGACTCATTCCTTAGTTGGTGACCTCTTGATGCACCAATAGTCTAGACTACTTCCTCGAAAGTTACCCTGGGAATTTAGTCTTGCCTATCAATTATGTTCTTCAAATCCAGAAGAACTTGACTCAAATCTCCTTTCATTGAACTTACGTCTCCCTTTACTTGGTTGAGATCCTCTTTGAATGCATCCTGACTTTCCTCGATTTTCTCCATGGCTTTTTGTTGATAGGCCTTTGTTTGATATGGAGGCCAAGGAGGTGGAGATCTTCTTCTACCAATGGTTAAACTGGAGAGATGTGTTTGAAAAATGAGTTTTGATATAATATACAAGTGTTCGTGAACACATGCGTGCGAATGAATGCGTATGAATATGAAATGGTTACTATTTTAAATGCCTTATTCCTCTGTGTACATGCTTGTCCTTTATTATTTTACTTGGGGACTATCTTTTAAAATAGATATGAAAACGATGTGTGGAAACAAAACGCCTTTATTGAAAGTAACGTAATTCAGATATTGAAAAATATTATAATCTTAAGCCAAAACATTATTTGTGTGAAATCAGGCAAAAAGGAAATAAGTCTTCTAGGCGTGCCTGCAGATATCTGCTCTTGAAATCATCCACTGTTGCTGGACAAAACTTGAGAAAGTCTTCAGCACGTAATTTCCCTTTTATGGCCTTGATTTTAGACATGTTTGGCGCACTGACACGGACAAGTTGTTTCCTTCGGTATCCATTTTTAAAGAGTCACCAAGATCTTGATTTTATTTTTTGTACCCCGTGAGTAAGACAAAGAAACGTGTGACGAATATATGATAAATGTATGACGAATACATGAAATATATGAACGCATGGGTGTAAGGTTGAGTGAAGGGACTTTTGTGATAAGTACCCCTATAAGGTAGGGACGTATGATTTAGTGACGGGGTTTTGTGACAAGTACCCTTAGAAGGTAGGCTCCTTAATTTTGACCTATAGTTGATCTACCCTCCCAAAAGGTGGCTTCCTTAAGGGTGTTATGAATAACACCAGAGGGAAAAGGAACAAGGGCCTCCCTTAGGTGGAGCCTCTTTACGGACCGAGAATTTCGTCTCAAAGTCGTGAAAGATATCGTCATGAGATATTTGGGTTAAGATCGTTACAAAGAGTAATGGGTGACCTTCCAAACTCCTACTCATCAAGAGGATATCTCTCGAAAAGTATTGCTTTTTCGGAAGTTCACCGACTCTAGGCGAAGTCGTCACATAAACTTGCAGGGATGGTGTACCCCATAAGCTAATAGACGAACCTTCTATCTAAAGGTTATATTGAAAATATTTTTGAGATAGAAAAATCCCGCCACGTAGTAAATATATGATAATAAGAGAAATTGACAGTAAATAAATAAATGCGGTAAAGTAGATAAATGCAATAAATAAATAATGAAAATAAAATTAGAAACCCCAAAAATACCTAAACCTAGGGTTAAGGAGAATCCCCAAGAGTCGCCAGCTGTAGCAACTAGATTTTTAATCAAGAGTCGCCACTATTAGTTTTTATCCTAGAGAACGGAATCTAACAGAAAACCCTAATTTCCGGACAGAGATTCTAGGTTTCAGACTAAATTGGACGAAAGGAAGGTGTTAGGCACCTTTCATCCACCTTGTTCACAAGGATATTAGACTCTAGGTTTAGGTTTGGGGTAAACTGTATTTTAAGTTTTAATTAGAAAGACTCGCCACGATTTTTGATCGTATGCCTACGTATCCTCTTATGAGGAATCAGAGTCCCAATTCGTAGTTCATATGGATTGGTGTTTTTTAGGGGTTTGCAAACATATTTTGAATCGCTTCACACTCGGTCGGGAATCGTGATTGCGGAGATTTTGACTGAGTGCGTAGTAAGTCAAAACTAGTTTGAAACCCATTTGCAAAAGACAATTGATTAGCTTAGTTTATTGCGAAAATAGTTCTAGGATTTGTTGAATAATTTTAAATCGTATTATTTGCGAAGTTCTTGTTTAATGCATGATTAGAAAAGATTTAATGCAAATAATATATAAAATAATATATGTAATTTTAATATGAAAATAATTTATTTGGTCATTAAATAATATTTAATAGTAAATATATTAATAATAATATATTCATAAAAAGGGATTATAAATAATAAGTTATAATTATAATAATAAAAAAATTAATTAACTACAATAATTTATAATAATAATATAAAAATATAATAATAATAATAAAAGAAAAATTCATTATTTGATAATAAGAATAATTATTATAACAAATAATATAAATATATATAGAAAAATAATTGAATTATAAAAGAAATAAATAAAATTTAATTAACTCAGGGGGGGGGGGGGGGTTTGCAATTTATGTTAGTAAGTAAAATAAAGGGGGGGTGTTAAAAAGAGTCAGACTAGGCCCAAATATGCCTTTGGCAAAGGGGGGTGTATATTGTTTGGCAGTTTATTTACTCAGGCGAATGGGGTGTGCGAATATCATTTGGGCTAGGCCCAACGCATTTTGGAGAGGTGTCCGCGTGTTCCAGTGTGGCGAGTTTGCATGGAAGTTATCGTGAAACTTGGCCTAATGGCCTTTGTTTAAAATCATGTGGATGATAAGCGAGGGAGTATGATAGACAAGATGAGCGCGCCACATGGGATCTGAACAAATTAACACTATAACATTTTTTTTGTTTTTTTTTCTTCATTTACAACAATCCCATCACTTTCGTTCGCCCCTTTCCTTCCCTTTCAAAACCCTAACATCAACCAACTTTGTGGCGACGCTACGAACCCTAAGCCCGGTGCCCTCCTATTCTGAGCATCCCACAAAATCCCAAATACTAGAATAGAAATAGCTGAGTTTTTTTATTACCCTTTCACTATTTTGTTCTCTGAATTTAAGCTTCCGATTGAGTACCACTAATCTCCTTTCTCTATCTAATCTGCAGGTTCTGGCGATGGTGGTGATGACGAACGAAATAGCAGTGGTGGACGGTGACAAGATTGATTAGGGTTTCGGAGATCGAAACCCCAATCGGTACAATTACTTGGGTTCTCTCCTCCTCTGTATCTCTCTGTTTTCTCTGTGTCAAGCTCCTGTCTGTTATGTATTATCCTTGTTCCTTTCTTCTTCGTATCCAACCTCCCCCTCTGTATTCTTTGTGTTTTGGTACTTATAGGTTTATTTTTAGGGTTTTGCGAATTGTTAGCGTAGATTAGGAATTATAGATTTAGGATTTTAGTTAAATTAGGGATTAAAATTGTCGCTGATTAATTGTAATTGATTGTAGTAAGATTTTGATTAATTTTTAGATTAAGATTTGATGTATGCTATATATATTTTTTTAACTGTAACAAATTATGGGATACTGTATTTTTAGATGAAGATTTGTTTTATATTTGTTTTAATTAATCTGAACAGTATTAGTTTTTTTAATGAGACTTGCGCGAAATTAGTGCTGATTTGAACAGTGATTGTTATTGAAAAAAATCAATTGTATTTTTTGGTTGATTTACACAATTGTTGTTAATCAGACTTGGGCCAGCGCTGATGGTTTCCTCACTTAGTCCAACATAATTTTTCTTACAACCAAGAATGCTCTTTTTTTTGTAACATAAATTGGGCCTACAGCTATATTATTTTATCCAGCTTGCACTTAATAATTTTTGGCAATCAATCCAGCATGTCTACCAAAAAACAACAATGCTGCAAACAACAACGTTTTTTATACAGACTGGGCCCAACCGGTCCACTATTACACAAATCTTTTTTTTTGCAAACTCGGATAACTTATTTAATAAAACAAAACGTTTGGATAATAACATTACTTAAGCTTTCTTAAAAATAATCCCATAACTTTTCTTCTAAACATCATTCTTTAATAAGTGAATCATATGAAAACATTATTATAAAATAAAAAATATACAATGCTTTTTTTAACAAAGCAATATATTTTATTTATTTATTCCTATAAAAAAGTTTTAACACTAATACCTTCTATTTCTTAAAACAACACATCATCAAGATACCAAATGGACTGCTAAAACCTTAATGGCCCTTTAATCAAAATTCCACACCCCTTTTCTTTACTAACAACAACTTAAACTTAAGTGTACTCCATAACTTGATAATTATTTCTGAAATAAATTTCCATATTCGAATCGCATGGGCCATTGGCTAAAATGCTTCGTAGATGGGCCTACGGATAAATGGGTCTTTCTGATTTAGAAAACCACATTTTCCTGAATTAAAATACACCCCCTGGTTGACTTAAATTTTAAGAATGGGCCATCAGATATTGCTGTATTATCCTTAATTAAATATTTTTAAAATTCTAAAACATAATCGTCGAGGTAGGGAAATTTTCGGGTACGACAAGTTGCTATCTTTTTTCTTAAAAGGTTTGGCTTTGTTAACAATGGGTTTCATATCATACTAAACAGGAAAAATTTCCTTGATTTACTCTAAACATTTAGCAAATAAAATAGGACCCATATACCTAGGGTTTTATCAGCAAAGTAAAAGGGATTATTACATGAGAAGCGTAAATCGCTTGTTGTTCAACAGTTACGTGTGGTGTTGGAACCAGTTCATGTTTTCCAACAAGAAGGGTTTTATGATGTGATGAATTGGCTGGAGTGAAGCATCATTATTGGTCTTCACTTCATTGTTCTTCACATTTTTGTTGGATTTTCTTCCTTTTTTTGGATGGTGCCATGATTGACAGATTTAATTTCTTGATTGTTTGAAGATTTTTAAGAAAGAGATGGCGTAAATTTTGAAAACCAGAAGATTGGGAAGATGAAAAGTGTGTTTGGATAAGAAGAAGAGTATTTATAGCTGGAAAATGTTTAATTTATATTTTAAAATATTCAAGTTAGTGGGGCACGTGGTGATCTATGATAAGCTGGTATAAGAGGTTGTTTGTTTAAAAGCCACATTAGGAACCTAATTTTGTAGCAATGATGGAACTGCTGCATGCACGTCTTGATTAGACGTTTTGAAAAAGTAAGTAATGATTATTCTGACTTCATAGTAGTTATTGTCCATCATGAAGATTGTATGTTCATCTAAATATAATTATTTTGCAAGAAATGTATGTTTCTTCAAAGAATTTTGAAACACACATTTTTTGGGGGCAATTCGTTGACTGGAAATTTCGACTACATGAGGTTTTAGCTGAAATTATATATTTTGGAGAATATAACTCGAAGGAAAGAATAAAGAAGTTTGTGTGAAGATTTCGATAGATGAAGAGCTAATAAAACTTTATTTTTTCTAAGTGTTGGTGAACGGTTCGTATGTGAATCATAGAGATTTTAAATTATTCGAAGTATTTGCAAGCATATTTCGACCGTCACATTTGGCGCTTCGAAGATAAGGAGTTTTCAAATTCAAAAGTTTGATCCCATCTAAAGAAACGCGTGGAAGCATAGAGTTCGAAGGTGCATGCACATGTGGAACGTGGTAACATCTTATTCAGAGACAGTTTGGTCGAATTTAGTATACATAGGGGTCTTAGCATTAGGATTCAGTTTGTTCACATCTTTGTACAAAATACTCAAAGTACCATGGTTCGAGAAACGAGTTGTGAGAATGTATGTATGATGCACCAATTTTATGTTTATTATCATTCAACTTTAATTGAAGTTTTATACATTCCCTTTAAATTTCAGTCGAAAGCCTTTTACATTCCAGTCTTTTCTTTAAAGAATTACCTTATTATCTACGAAGTTATAATTGAAATCAACTTTTCTTAAAAGAATAAGAATGCAACCAAAAGTATTCTTCATTTTAAGAACAAAAGTTATAAATGAGAACACATGTACTTAGGATCAATCTGGTCGATCCTGCAAGTTACCAATTTTAATTCGATTTGGAAGACCATAAGTTATTTACCAAATTTCACGGTAAATAGGATAATATAATATCCTTAAGATATATTCTGTCTTGTAACTTAACAGAATATATCAGTCTAGTTCAGCTCGTGCACGATATCATATGCTTCCTCATAGGACATCTTATCTGACATGTTGTTCCATATGTTGAAACTGTTCAACTGAACATGTCCTAACATAAGACAAGACTTCTTGCTCAACTTGTTCCTGTTAGAAAGTTAACACATCCTATCTAACATATTGATTCTATGTTAGTTTTACCATACATTAAGCCAACCATAAAACAGAGAATTAACAATTGCATAAATATTTTAAGTGTGTAGAAAGAAAAGTTTTTGAAATAAAAACCTAAAGATTTGTATAACACTCTTGATAAATTTACTAAAGGACCTCTAATCATAATATGCCTAAATTGTTGAATTATTTAATTCAGTGTCTTCCTGAGAGATTCGATGGGCTTAACATCCCATGATGGGTGCCTATACAGGTGTGTTAGGTGGGTCAGGTAGGCCCCTTGTCAGGTGGGCCGGGTAGGCCACTTAGGGTTCACTATAAGGAAAGATAGTTACGCCCTGACTAACAACAATTACTTTTGTCCTAGTGGTAAGCACTTGATCCTTCAGTTGGTATTAGAGCTCTGGCTCTGTTATTTATTTTTCAATCAAATACTTAACCGTGTAGAGAGATCCAATGAGAGAAAAACACTCTATGGCTACTGAAAACAACATTGATAGAGATTGTTATTCTGTAAAACTTCCAATCTTTGATGGAGAAAGGTTTTAGTATTGGAAAGAAAAACTTGAAAGTTTCATTCTTTTCTATGATGCAAATCTATGGGATATGTTAACAGATGGTTACACACATCTTGTAGGATCAAATGGTGTAAAACTTGAAATAAGCCAAATGAATGAAGAACAAAAGAGAAATCGCAAGAATCATCACAAATCCAGAACTATTATGTTGTACGTTATTTCCTATTCAAAATATTAAAAGATCACTGTTGTACCCCAAAATTTTCCCTCCCATTTTCACTCAAGACATACCTCTAGAGGTCCTCAACTGCTCAAGGATGACCAAGAATTGACCAGACAAATTCTCCTCCTAAGGCAACAAGCCTCAAATAGGGTTTTAATTTTATGCAAGATGTGTGAGTCACAAGGATCCAAAATGTTCTCCATTGTCTTAATATTTCCTCAAGATCATCCATGCCAAATTTCATGCCTTGAACAACAAGTTTTCTCAATCAACTGCTCAAATGCTTGGAAATCAACTGTACTAGGTCAAAAATCAACTGTGGCCCAAATACAGTCAAACTTCAAGATTTTTGGTCAACATCAACATTTTGAAGTATTATCCATCATTTGATCAAGGGTTGATCATGATTCCTCAAGAAATTCTCCTAACTCATCAAAAGTCAAAAATGGCAAATTAGTGTTTCTATAGGAAAAGTCAACCAAACTTTGACCAGGCATAACTTTCTCAGACTTTATCAGAAATTTTTTCACCAAGGCTCATTTTGAAGATAATCTAATTCCCTATAACTCCTCTTCATCCCTCAAGTTCAAGAAATGTCTCAATCAAAATATACAAGCTCAGATATTACATGTCCTTTCAAAAGGTCAACAAAAACACCTTTTGGGTCAAAGCTCCTTACATGAACATGGAAGATCCAATTGAGATGAAACCAAAAATGTTAATTAAAGGACATCATAAGCTCTCTAAAAAGTCCAAGAACACCCTTTTAGGGTTAAAATTGAGAAAGATATTCCTTGCTAAAGTTGAGCCATTTTTAGAAAAGTGCATGAAGCCAACATTGACCTAACTTGAATTTTTTCCAAAGGGGCACATGTTTTCATGCTTGGAATTTGTTCTTTACATGGCCCACGACCCTTGAGCTCAACCATACATTATTTTATTATTTATACCATTTATTTTTCTATTTTTTCCCATTAAAATGCAAAATTAAATAGAGTAAATAATCAAAATAATAAAAGATATGATGGTGAATATTTTTCTATCCAAATGAGGGATAAAACAGGCTGGCATGATCAAGCAAAAACGCATGGGACGAAAAGGAGAGAGATTTTCTTGAAATAACAAGTTTTGATACAAATTAAAAACTCATATTCTTGCACTCAAGGCATTGGATTTTTTCCACATTTGTAACCCTATTCTGATTCACTACATAAGCAGAACAACCCTAGGTCAAGAGGGAGAGCGCATGAGCCACAAAGAGAGCCATACAAAATTGAAAAAAATCATAAGAATCTTGAAGGTTGAAAGCTTCAAGTCCAGCCTTTGTTGGTCCAAACAAAGGAGTCATTCTTCCTCCTGAGGTTCCCAGGAGCTTATTTGAACAATTATCCAAGCCAAAACGTGCCAAGAAGCTCTCTTCCAAGCATCACTGGATTGGTATATTTTTGTGAATTCAAACTTTTTATCTTGCAATATAAATGATTTATTCGTACATACGCGTGTTCATGCTAACATTTGTGACTGTCTATAACCATTACATGAGAGATTTAACGCAGGGATGAAGGTTTACCATTGTTAGGGAAAAGCTTCAGCCAAGCATCATATCTCAAGATACAAGGACTTTTATACAAAATAAACCCCACCATTGGAATCGCAAGGTCCTAATTAGTCAAGTAGGGTTATTTTTATGCTTGTTTTCATGAGATTTCGCAGGTTTGATATTTGAACCAACCGGAAGGGATGACCGTAGCCACCACCCCCGGTGGCTTGACCGGCGTTGAAGCTTGCATGGATAAAAGGGAAGAACCCATTGGTCCATTTAAATTCCAGGGTCCCCACTTGCTGGCGCGTGTTTGATGACTTAACCATGACCTGGATTTCCTTTATAATATTATTTTGTGATTACATGTATGAATGAATAGATTGGCGTGATGGTAGAAATAATGCTTGGCAAAGGGAGACACCTGGGATCGATTCCCAGGTCTTGAACGTTATTTTTTATAGCAAATTTTCTCCAGATCCAGTGTACCTAGGACAATTACGCGCATCATGGGCCAACCACATCATCACCATCAGATCTCAGCTGACCTGGATCTAGCGCCTCTAGCATGCAGGCACACCATGGACTTCCCTAACACCACAACATCAGATCTCGCGCAGGCAGTGGGCTGGTATCAGATTTGGGCTTTGGACAAAATTCAACAGCCTACCCCTACAATTGGGTTTCACACCCCCTCAGGCCCATTTTTAATTCCTTTATGTTTTTTATTTAGTTTATTTATTTTTATTTATTCTTTTTTTTAAATCATAAAAATCATAAAAAATCAGAAAATCATAAAAATTACGATTTAGAGTTTTCTAATAAAATTAATTTTTTTGCAAATTAATTAATTAAATTAAATTTTAAACTTTTTCCTTAATTTAAAATTAGTTATAGAGTTCGGTTAAAACTCAAATATTTTTTCATAAAATACAAAAAATATAATTTTTTTAATAAACAATTAGTGTTTTTAGGGTTTAGAACTTTTTCCCGTTTTTAATTTTTGCGCGTCATTACTTTTTTCATACGATTATTTTTTATCATTTATGAAATTGCGCCCGATTTGTAATAGCTAAATTAGGGTTTTTATTTTCGAATTTTACTTTTCAGTCCATTACCTATGTATCTACACCAAAGCCATGTAATAGCGTAGGAACTTTTATTTCTCGCTCTTTATATTCTTATATGCTTGTATATAATTGTTAGTAACTTAGGCGTGCATGACAAGATTAATCAATTAACCATTAGATCACTGATCTCAAGACAAATATCTGAAAACAGCACTATTGCACACTTGCACCCTTAGGGTACTCCTCACTTGGTTGCCTTCAGAAATGGTCATGTCCCTCGAACGTAGGGATATCTTAGCAAAGACCCTTAATATAAAAGTCATCATAAAAGATCATGGTCCCTTACTATCCCTCGAGTTGCCTATGATAAATGATTTTGTCCCTTGATGTTGCCTATACGATGACAGTCCCTTCGAACGCTAAGATATCCTTAGATGTAGCCTTCAATGACCATACGTCCCTTTCGATAGTCCCTTAACATTCGAAGATAGGGCTACCTACTCACTAATAGTAGGATAGCACTATCTAAAGGGTAGGAGGAAAAGAACATCCTTTTTCGAGTAGGTAGATAACTGTTAGGTACTTGCTCAAACCTAAAATTTTCACACTTACACACTTTCAAAAATCTTTTCAAAAACGCATTATCACACTCTTGATGACTGATACAAGAGTTACCATAAAACAAACAAAATCTTTCAAAACACATAAACACAAATAGTTTTAAAAAATGAGCAAGTACCTAAGAGCCCGTGGAAAACCATAGATGGAAAGGGTGCTAACATCTTCCCTTTCCATAATCTACCCCCCTTACTCAGAAAATATTGAAAAAGGTCTTTTTCTATTCTTTTCACCCTTTCCTTTGTTGGATAAAAGAAAAGTCGGTGGCGACTCTTGCTTACCGCAACATTTGCTAACAAAAAACGCAAGCCAATATTAACAATCGGTTCTGCCACCATATCACAATCACAAATAGAGACTTTACTAAGTCTATATTTGATTCTTTAAAAATGGTGCATGAAGGAAATGAGAAAGTGAAGGAAACCAAGGCTCTAGACTTGATTCAGAAGTATGAAGCCTTCAAGATGAAAAGAGACGAAACTATTGAGGATATGTTCTCAAGGTTTCAAACCTTAGTAGCATGACTTAAGGTTCTGGAAAAATGATTCTTCACAACTGATCATGTCAAAAAGATCATTAGAAGCCTTCCCAAAAGATGGATACTTATGATTACCCCATTAAAGCAATCTAAGGAACTGAATAATGTAACTATTGAAGAGTTGGTTTTTTCTCTTACAAGTCATGAAATAGAGTTAGAGGAAGATGAGCCCAAAAAAAGAGGAAAATATGTTGCTCTAAGATCCAGATCATAAAAAACCAATTCATAAAAGAATAAAGCCTTCCAAGCTGAAGAAGTATAAGATTCTGGGGGTGAAGCTTTTAATGACGAATATGAATTATCCCTTTTGTCCAGAAGAATCAAGAAACTCTGGAAGAAAGATAAAACAACTTCTAAGGAGCTAGAAACAGAGGAGATCATCCAAAAACATCTGCAAGAGGAAGAGAACGCAAGGAAGTAACATGCTACGAGTGCGAGGAGCCCGAACACTACAGAAATGAATGTCCAATGCTCAAGAAAGAAAACACTAGAAAAGAAAGCTTTAAGAAAAATAGATTCAATGGCAAGAAGAAAAGTCTCGTGGCAACATGGGATGACTTTGACTCTGAAGGATCAGAATCTAATGAAGAGCATGCCAACATTGCATTCATGGCTACTACGTCATAAGGAAACACTACAAAAACTGAGTCTGACTTAGAAGAGGTATTTTCTGAAATTTCTCGTACTAAGTTAGAACTATATTTGTCTGAATCTCTGAATAGGTATCAGAAACTTAAATGAAAATTCAAGAACCTAAAGAACGTTCATGAATGTGTAATTGAAGAGTATGGTAAGCTAGAGAAAGAAGTTTCTAAACAAAAAGGAAATAATTTTATTCTAGAAAAAGAAAATTATTTTTTGAACAAAAAATGTTTAAAACTTGAAGAAACTCTTTTTAAATCGCATCCATCTTCTGAAACCATCCTATATAAATATGATAAGAAATTTCAAAAATTCTTAAACAACAACATAGTCAAAAGCAAAATGGTTTCTATGATCTATGGTGTCAGTTATAACAGGAAGAGAGAAATTGGTTATGTTTTTGATAATGACAATCAGAACCCACTTTAAAAAAACAAACATGGATCTCCTTTCTCTTATCTTTACACGTCAGCAGAGACACAAAAATTTAATGCAACACGTAAACCCAAGTTTATTAGGAACTCTGGGAGAACTAACCATAAAAGACCCAAAAAGATATGGGTACCAAAAGATAAGTTAATCGATGTTTTAGATATTCTAGACAACCAAGTTGAAACACCTATTCTAGAACATGGATGTAGATAATTTCAACATACAAAGGAAAGAAGGCATATGTTCCAAAATTTGGAACATAAATCCTTGAAGCTCTATGGGTTCTGAAGGAGATCCGAGGATAAAATCTTCAGATCATGAACATTGGTAACATATTTCTTTCCTATAATTCTAATTCATTTTATATATTTATTCTTTACACTAACAAGTTTGATTCTGAGTGCTTAATAAGGTATCATGTTGGGGTTACTCTGAATGCTCTAAAGGATAAAGAGTAAACAAAACTAAAACTAACCTTGTTAATGAATCAAGTCTTTTTTATTTTTATGATTAGCTTGACTCTGAAAAGTCAAAGCAAGTAGATAATATTTTAGATTTGGAGATTAGATACTCAATCTCGGGAGGCAAGGAATTTGAAGTGAAAATTTCTGAAAAACACTCAATGAAGAATTACTCAATCAGAGTCTGATGTTGCTAACTCTCTAGCCATTATGAAGAAGTTCAAACTCTGAAACCTCTCTTTATAGAGATATGATTCTTGATGAAAATACAAAACCTTCAATTGGTTTCTATATACTTTTTTTTACCTTTTTGATTGATGTCAAAGTGGGAGAAAAAGATATGATTTTGATTCAGCTGATGATAATTTATAATCAAAATTATTTTATAAGTCTTGAGCTCATGGGGATCCTCTGTACAAGCTAAAATGAATTTTGATAGTATAAAAGTCATGGGGAGATTTCTAACTTAACTATGATGTTTTATATAAAATTTGTTTAATCCTAGTAAAAATTGTTCATTAAAATACATGGATTTTGAAATTCTGGCATACACAATATCGGATGTCAAGATTGATGTCTTAACAACACACAATGTCACGACAAATGTTATAACATCTGCTGAACGAAAACCATAACTTTTACCAAATTAAAAACTATGCAGAAATTAAATGCAGAAGGTAAATGAACACAAGGAATTGTCAACCTAGTTTGATGCGACTCACCTACTATAGGGGCTACCAAGCCAGGAAGGAAATTCACTATTAACAGTATCAATTCGAAGCTAAAAAGCCCCAATTTACACTTATCTCTTAGTCTATACCCAGTGCAACTTCTACCTATGCAACTCCTAGATATGAGAACCCCTCTCACTTGTAATCACCGCAATGATATCAAACAATCCCAGTCCAGGGGAATGTCTCAAGAAACCAAAAAAAAGGAATAACACTCTTCCAAGACAAAAATACTTAGTTTTCTTAATAGCTTCACTAAGAATAATGCTCAACTCTTTTCTTAAAAACTTAGAGGAGAACAATAAATTGATAAAAAAGTAACAATCAGTCAACTCAAATGCATCAAAGATACACGAGGACATACAAATAAACACATGGATAACCTAAGCAACTATCAAACCTTAAACCCTTCATTTTTACAAGGTTTTACTAAAACTATGCTACTTTTTAAAAATTGGGTTTTAGATGACTCCTTAAATAGACTTTTTCAGTTGGGATTGGACTCTTCAAAGAAATACATCACCGGCTTTAAATCCCTGCAAAATATTCTCCACAAAAATAGAAACAAAACAAATCTTTCAAATATTTCCTAAAAAGTCTCAAAGATCTTTTTTATGAAACAAATCAAATCTGCAATTGTTCCTAAAAATTGTTGATTGTCTACGCCTGTTATGAGTACTAGAAACCTCTAGAATCTCATATTTTTCAATCAAATCTTCAAGGATATTATCCAGATGTACTGTCATGATTTTCTATTGCAACATGTTACAATATCTGGTAGAACATCTGCCAAATAAGTACCATCAGACTCTATTGTACCAGCTGGTCAAGATGTTATGACAACTTGTTCAACATTAGGCTGCAATACATGTTTTTCCTAATGAAACATATTTTGATAGAATTATTGTCAACTCCTTGTTTTATCAAAATTGTTGCCAACTATAAAATCACACACCTAACAATCTCCCCATTTGGAAAAGTTTGGCTAAAACAACCAAAAGATAATTATCCTGGAGAGAGGAATAAAATCATAAACACAAGTTACATGAAACCATGTAAACTATGTAAACACAACACAACTCAGAAGCTTGTACAATCAGACACGTTCAGTACTCCCCCTATCACACACAGTCAGTCCTCCCCTCTAAGGAAAACACCCAAATCAGAGCACATGCAACAGAAGACATAACATAAGCTATAGAAGCAACTTCAACACAACCAAGCAAGATCAATCATGTTCCCTCTGAAAGATTTCATAAACAATCACAAATATCAACTCTTCCACAACTAGTAGCACACAGGCCTATCATAATGCTAAACCAACATGTCAAGACATGTGACATGACATTAGGACAAAACACTTTACTCCCTCTTGAAACTATGGAAGGCGAGGAGTTCCCACGTCCCATGAATGTTGACGTAGTCAAGAAATACTTCGCCTAAAGAAATGAAAGAACAACTCGGTAAGTTGAAAACCCGAAAGGGCGGCTTAGGCAAAAAAGAGCGTCTCGGTAGGCCGAAAACCTGAAAGGGCGGTCTAGGAAAAAATTAGAGACATAAACAAAATAAATTTCTCGCTACGTTGAAATCCCACAAGGGCATCTTAGGCAAAAGTTAGAGACTTTCTTGGCAAGTAACTACATCAGACAAGACTTGATCATTAGAGAAACAATCTTCTCGGATCCTCATCATACTTCAACAGAAGCTGCTTCTCAGGATTTCAAAAGTTGTTAGAGGGGATAGTTGTCATTGTATCTCAATGTATATTTTCCATTATATATTACCATTTTCTGAATTTTGTAATTATCCATGGAGTCTCGCCATTCGCAGACTACCATTCTATTAATGAAATTTGAGCTTTTACCTAATTCTTATTATTTCTTATTTTATTTAGCTTGCAAAGACTCCATTTATTATTGATAATAACTTTCAAAGCGAAAAGATTAAATAACAAAATTGATTTTCAAAAATAATTTACAATTTGCCTTTAATTTAAAATTTGTGATGCAAGAGAGAAAAAACAACAAAAGTGGTTATCCCAGGAATGGACGAACTCCAGTTGCTTTTAAGATGTTTTATATCCCGGAGAAGTTTTTCTCAAGATGTTTCGCCGTATAGGGTTTGTAACTCCAGTATCCCCGATCAAGTTTTGGTTTATTTCTCCTCTTTTCTGAGTTTGCATGATATGGAGATTCAATCCAAGATTTCTCCAATGAAGGTTTCATTTGTTTAATAGAAGTTCTTTTTTCCAGATAAGTTGGTACAATAATTACTCTCGAAGAACACGAGCCTCTGTTTTCCCCAGTGAAGAACGTATATTGGTTTTCCCTTTGTAAATGTGGTGTTTACCTCCCCAATGAAGTCGGCACGAATCCCCCAGTAAATGTTTTGATGATTTGATGTCCATCTGCTCTACTTGAAATTGATTTTTCAAATCCCCAGTAGAGGCATTACTTTGGAAAATATTTGATTCCCCATTAAAGTCTGAATGCTATTCCCTGGTAAAGCATGGGAGAGGAGTTGTATCTCTATATCTGTACTATTTGGTCGCTATGTTTTGTTTACTTCCGAATTACGTTTCTCCCCAATAAAGTTAAACCAGACAATAGGTTTTGTTTCCTCAGCTGGCGCTTACTTTTTCTTGGATTGTTCATCTTGAATGTAATTTAGACAAGTGTTGATTGTTCCCGAGTTGGTTTTTCCTGTTTACTCCCAGTGTTATATATCTGTTTTGTCAGCATATGCGCGATAACACTCATACATTCATACATACATCATGCATAGCTAAAATTGGAAAATCACCGCTCATTCAAATTCGTTAATATTTTGTTGACATATTACCATATTTTGCAGAGTTATGTTGTCCTCTTTCCAATAGAGTGTTGGCCTTAAGCAGAAAGCGTAAATTCTTTCAATTTCCCCATTGAGTTATCCCTCGTGGAAGTTTTTACTTTAGCCTTCTTGTACAACTCTTTGTCTGGATGATTTTGGGTTTCCCTCTTGAGTTTATTTCTCAAAGGAACTATTTCTGCAAGCTTCGAGCATTGGTTTGAGAATGTGCATTTATTTTGCACAAGAAGACCTTTATCTCCTCAAGCAGGAACATATTGGCATTTCCCCAGGAAGTCATATTGCTCTCCTTGAAAATCATTTATTTTTATAATCCTTCTTACAACAACAAGTAACAAGTCTCTTTATTTGAGCAACCTGTACTTCCCTGTAAAAGTCGACATAACTGTTTTTTGCTATCTTCTCTATGAGTGGATAATTTGCAGTCTGTTGCCAAATTACTCTAGTGGATGGAAAGACTTTCAATATCTCAGAGACAGTTCATTGTGAAATCCTTACAAGTGGTAGTCCCTTTATTTGAGACAACTTATATATTACCCTTTCCAGGCGGAGTGTCTTGGTTAAAGAAGAAGTTGAGACCCGTTATAGGTGAAATGCCATAATTTAGGGGAAACTTGTTATCTTTTTGCTACCCTCAGTGAACGTTGGTGGTTCATCGTCAGTGAGCAGTGGTGCTATGATATATTTTCTCTCTACCTTCAGTGAAAGTTGGTAGGTCACCTTCAGTGAAAGTTGGTGATTGTTATCTTTTTGCTACCCTTAGTGAACATTGGTAGTTCATTGTCAGTGAACGGCGGTGCTATGATATATTTTCTCTCTACCTTAAATGAAAGTTGGTAGGTCACCTTCAGTGAAAGTTGGTGATTTTTATCTTTTTGCTACCCTCAGTGAATGTTGGTAGGTCATCGTCAATGAACGGCGATGCTATGATATATTTTCTCTCCACCTTCAGTGAAAGTTGGTAGGTCACCTTCAGTGAAAGTTAGTGATTGTTATCTTTTTGCTACCCTCAGTAAACGTTGGTAGTTCATCGTCAGTGAACGGCGGTGCTATGATATATTTTATCTCTACCTTCAGTGAAAGTTTGTAGGTCACCTTCAGTAAAAGTGGGTGATTGTTATCTTTTTTCTACCCTCAGTGAACATTGGTAGTTCATCGTCAGTGAACAGCGGTGCTATGATATATTTTCTCTCTACCTTCAGTGAAAGTTAGTAGGTCACCTTCAGTGAAAGTTGGTGATTGTTATCTTTTTGCTACCCTCAGTGAACGTTGGTAGTTCATCGTCAGTGAACGGCGGTGCTATGATATATTTTCTATCTAACTTCAGTGAAAGTTGGTAGGTCACCTTCAGTGAAAGTTGGTAGGTCACCTTCAGTGAAAGTTGGTGATTGTTATCTTTTAACTAACCTAAGTGAACGTTGGTAGTTCTTCGTCAGCGAACGATGATTCTATGATATTTCTTTTCCTTCTACCTTCAGTGAATGTTGGTAGATCACTGTTAGTGAACATCGGTGTTGTTATTTCTTTCCTCTTTCTACCTTCAGTGATCGTTGGTAGTTTCACCTTCAGTAGGAGCTAGTGTATCCTTTGACCATTTTACCATCCTCTCTAAGTCGAGTCTTTTGATCCACCAGTGATTTATTTTCCTGTCGGGTTTCTCTCTTATTTCTTTATTTTGTTACATCCCCAGTGGTGTTTTGCGTCCCTATGGAGTTGTGCATGTGCACTCATATTCATAAGCATTGCATGGCATCTTAGCGCCAAAAATAGGGTTTGTTTTATATTTAAGTATCTTCGATCGCATCGACACGAAGATTTTTAACCTTCGTATCTCCGGATAGAAGAAACTTAAATAAGGGAAGCTGTTGTAACCAAATTTTCCCCCCTAATATCCCTTCACCATACCATATTGATTCAATCACAACAAGATCACATCAGGGTTCTTGATTCTCCTCCATACCTTTAGCTTTTCTCTTTGAGGAATCACCAAGCACCTTTACTTGTTTTCTTTTGTGGTCATGAATATTTTGTCTTTATTTTTCCTCTTAATTAATAAAATTCAATGTTGGTTTGTCTTGCTTGTTACTAATGTAGGTAAAGGCAATGAGATTTAAAAAGATGCTCCATGGGTTCATGAGTTTATTTCCATGCCCTAGTCAATAAAGCTTGAGAAGTTCAAATCTCACCATTGGATTTGTTTTTGAAGAAATGGCATGGCAAGTTTATTTTGGTTCACCACATTTCAAGGTTAACAAATTTGATTCAAAAGTACAAGGGGTTGATTGAAGAAGTTGTCATGCTTGGACAAGGCTTTGTTTCCATTGGTCACAAGTGCATATTTCTCTCAATTCTCAAAATAAGGAAGTGGCTTTGATGGCTATGAGTTCTCATTTTCATCCTCAACAACTTCTATTTACAAAGAATTTGTTTTGGTGCAAGAAGTTTGTTCAAAATTGTCAAAGTTCCTCAAAGCATTTTCTTGATCTAGGAGCTAGGGTTTTGAACTTCAAAGAAGCATATCTACCTCATATTTTGGTATTTTTGAGTGATTCCAAAAACATACTTATCTTCAAAGGGTTATCAACAAATAAATTCAAAGGTTTCAAGGAGTTTTCATGTGAAAGAAACTTGATGATGAAGAAAGATTACAATTCCTCCAGATGAACCCCCAATTTCTCATAGGTAGCTTTAAATGATCATAACTTTGTCAATTTTTATCACCTTGAGCCCATTAATTTTCCATAATGATCTTGAGGATGTGAAATTTATACCTTATTTTATGTGAAAAGTGAGAAAATGGATGGAAGATTCCCTAAGGATACAAAAGATTATAGGTCATTTCATGATTTTTTGCCAACTTCAACAATTCATGACTCTCTCAATTTTTGGAAATTTTTAATGGTTCAAGTTTCAAAATGTCATTCATAAGGTCTGTTTAATGCCATCTTTTTTGGTCAAGAGAACATTTCAAGTGGAGGGCCATGTTTGGATGCAAAACATTATAGGTCACTTTTGAAGAAAAACTTGAAATATTTCTAAGTATGGAAAGTCAACTTCTTTTTTCCAACTTTGACTCAATGCAACTTTCAGCTCAAGCATCCATTTGATTCCATTCTTTTTCCATTGCAAAGCTTGTAACCTCATCTTTCTAAAGCATCAAGAATCATGCCCTAAGGCCCCTTGAGCCGAGAATTCCATTGATTTTCACTTGGTAACTCGGAACTGAAGTTTCTTCAAAAGTCAGAATTTGAAATCATTGTTTTAGCTTCAAAACACTTTGTTTCTACATGTTTTTGCCTCTAAACATGTTTAGTGAACTTCCAGAAGTGATTAGCACAACAAAAAAAGGCGTTTTGGATGAGTTTTGATCAAATTAGAAGTCACACTTTTCTTGTTTGCAACTTCACACGATTTCCCTCCAAACATCATCATTTCACACGCTTGGACATTCCATTTGATTCCCTATAAATAGAGGGTCATCCCCCGTTCATTTACTCAAGCTTGGATAGCCAAAATCACCCCGCCAAACCTGTTCCATAACTCAAAATTCTGCAACTTCGAAATCTGTTTTCAAGCCTTTTTCAATCCAATTTTTCTATCAATTTACCTTGTTTGATCTTCCCTGAAGATAACCATATAATTACATTTAAGAATCATGCCCTATATTGCTCCATAGAAGTCCAGTTTCAGAGCTCTGCAACTCAACTTCAATAGGTAGATTCCTTCACCAAGTCTTCAAAACTTTGATATAATTATGATGCTCTCATTGCCCTGATTCTAGTCGCAACACTCACTTTTATCTGGAAACTTGTTTCGACCATGAAATTTCAAATCCTTTTTCAAAACTTTCTTGCCAAATTGCTTGAGCTATGGTTTATATAAATTTATCGCGAAGGTGTGGTTGTCTTCATCTTGAAGAGACGAAGCGAATGGCATAGGTCTCGTGCTCTAATTTTACAGATTGAGAAACCTGGTTTTGGGACTGGCTGGAGGTTGAAGATGACCAATGTGTCATCCTTCAACCAATGAAACAACACCATTTGGACTTTTTGAATTTCTAATTTACATTTGATTCAGTGCTTTACTCACTAATGACCATGATATGCACATCGCGCCAGATCCCTTGGATTTGATTACTAATGCATTTTGACTCTCATCCAATGGTCCACATATTTTTGACTTTATTTTTCTTTTCTGATTTTTATATTTAATTGTTTTAAATTCCAAAAAATCATAGAAAATTCATTTTTAGTCAAAAAAATATGAAAAAATTATGAAAAATATTTTTGATTTTTCTCTTTCTGATTTTTATTTTTCCACAATTTTATTTTGTGTTTTGATATTTTTTTATAAATTTCCACTTTATTTGAATTGTTTTAAATGTTTAAAAATACTTTTATGCATTTTCAAATTTTGGATAAATTATGGAATGATCCAATGATATTGTGACACATATTGGTGACTTCATTTATTTTTTATTTCTAACTTTGTTATTTTGTATCATTTTTCGTTTATTTTACTCATTTCTTTTAATTTTAAAAATAATTTCTGACTTAAAAAAATTACCAAAAATTTTATAAAATCATTTTAGACCATTTCTGATTTTTCTATGGTCTTCTTTTTATTTCTTGATTAATTTGAATATAGTTGATATTTTCTCTTTGATATCTATTTTAAAACCTTTTTTAATGTATATATTAAATGCAATATTATTTTGTGATTATTTTCTGGCTGATCTTGGATTAAATTTTTGGTCATGAACTTTGTTAACATCATTGGATCCATGGTGTTGATTCTAATTCCACAAAAATGGATGAATGATTTTAATAATAGTTTGATTTAAATTTAATTCAAATGTGGTTTGTATATTCTCTCCCACCCCTCTTCATCTTGTCCCTTTCTCATTGCACTAAGTGTTATTGGAGCATGATCTCTATATCATGCCTCAAAATAAATGGTGCATAGATTTCTATTGACCGACCTCAAAATAGGTGCAACTTCTATATAAGTCCACTTACGATTGCTTAACATAGCGCTAAATTTTGTCCCGATTCGAATAAATGATCATTCGTGGCCCAAACCTATGTTTGCAAGCCTAAGTATGTTAATTTGATCTCTTTGATCCAATAACCTTGAGATTAATTGTGTGGAGGCTTTGGTTCTACCTATCCTCTAATGGATCTACAACCCTTTTGGTCAACGCGGATCACTTAAACATCGTTGATCATTAAATGGTACTTTTGAGGATTCCAAATGGATGATATACTTGACAAAAAGCAAATGCAACTTGTTGTGTGGAGGATTTGGTTCTACCAATCCTCTAATAAGTTACAAATGCAAGTTTCAAGATGGTCATCCAACTAACCACTAACTATTAAATTGTTTTTACTTTATGCCCTTTTATTTTTTATGCTTTATTTACCATTTACTTTAAGCATTGCATTTCATGTTATTTTTATTTTTCTCACTTGAGCCTTTTCTTTTCTCTTCTAAGACACTTAATAATAAACATGAACGATAAAAAACATTAATGATACTTGGACTATTTGGTTACTATCCTTGGCATTATGGAGTTTTGGACTTCTTGGACTTAGGATTCGAAACATTGGCATATGTTGGAGACCTTGTGACCTTAATTGATATTTTGTCTGGAGTTCTTGAGGTTTAACTCAAGACATTGGGTTGTTTGTTTATTTTGTGTGCAGGTTATTGTGATTACATTCTTTGTTTGTTATATGGAATTCACCTGTATACAGTCGTTACTCTGCCAAATGTTTATGAAGAATTAATACACTTGAAGTTTGGTTCTCACAAGAGGTCTAGTATCTTTGCTTGTTTGCTTTCGATCCAAAGAATGGGAATTCTATCTTGGCTCATAATGTCAAGTATTAGCTTCTTGTTGATTAGATGGTTCTTATCCCTAACTTTTACCTTATGCTTTACGATAGCCTCTTCTTCTACTCCCATCTTCTTAAATTTCAAAAAATCTTCTCCCTCCTTTTGAAAACTCTTCTTATTTTTTAAAACTGAACTACTTTCATAATAAACTTGGACTTATGTCCATGCATTTTCAAAACATCTTTCCCAAATAAACTTCAATCAACATTAATAAAACCTTGACATTTTTTTTTGAGAATACTAAAAATCAATCAATCTCATTCAAACTATTTTTCCATCTTGGCTTTCATCTTAAACTTTTCTCAAAAGATTCGACTCTTGTCATTCTTTATAGTGATGCAAACAACTATAATTCTATGATATGTAGTAAAGTGAGATATTTTCCACTTGGGTGTTGAGTGAGGCATTGTTCATTTTTAAAATCTAAGCCATATCCTCCACTTTGAGATGATGAAAATTCTCCTTTCTCATGATTGTGGGTAGTAAGTATGTTTTTCCACACGGATAATGACGATGATGTCTTATCTTATAAAATTAACCAACACACTTGTGTTTTAAAAATTTTCAAAGGTGAAATACGTGTATCCTGATCCCCTATTTCAAGAATGGTGGTATGTAGGCACTAAAGGTTCGCAACCGCGGCGGGTGAAAAAATCATAAAAAATATATTTATTCTCTCATCTTCACCATCTATTTTACATACAACATTTTATAGCCAAAATATACAGATTTTTACAACGAGATTCCTGTGGAGTACCGTAGATTTTTAGGGTGCTAATACCTTCCCTTTTCATAACAATCCCCCTTACCTAAAATATTTCCCCCTCTTTTTGGGTTATTCGCTCTTTTCCCATTCCTTTGGAAACAATAAAGGGCGGTGGCGATTTTTATTTTGATATGTACAAGTCTAGTCAATCCAATGGCTTAGTCTTAAAACATTTCTACCGCTACAGGTGAAAAGTATCCCATTCTCCTTTATTCTAATTAACTACCAAAGCTGAATCACCATACACATCTAGAACTTTGATTCTGAGATCAATGGCTTCATCGAGACCCATGATACAAGCCACATACTCTGCCATATTATTGGTACAATCAAATGTCAGCCTTGCGGTAAAAGGAATGTATGGTCCATGAGGATTGATAATTACAGCGCCAATTCCTTTCCCATAAGCATTCACAGCTTCATCAAATACCATACCCCACCGGGATTTAGGATCAAGACCTTCCCCAGGCAAAGGTTCATCACAATCTTTTGATTACAAGAACATCACATCCTCATCAGGGAAATCAAACTTGATAGATTGATGATCATCAATCGGTTGGTGAGCAAGATAATCCGCCAGCATACTGCTTTTTATAGCATTCTGGGTGCGGTATTCAATATCCTATTCAGACAACAACATCTGCCAATGAGCAATTCTCCATGTAAGGGCAGGCTTTTCAAAGATATACATAATTGGATCCATTTTGTAAATCAACCAAGTAGTATGATTCAACACATATTGCCGCAACCGCTTTGCCGCCCAAGCCAGAGCATAACATGTCTTTTCGAGCATAGAATACCGTGACTCACAATCAGTAAATTTCTTACTAAGATAGTAGATGGCATATTCTTTCTTTCCTTTTTCATCCTGTTGTTCCAAAATACAACCCATATAATTATCCAACACTGTCAGATACATGATCGATGGTCTTCCTTCATTGGGAGGGAGCAAGATAGGACGTCCAAGAAGATATTCTTTGATACTTTCAATTACCCTTTGGAAATCATCCGTCCACACACAACCCTGATCTTTCTTTAACAACTTAAAGATCGGTTCACACATTGCTGTCATGTGGGAAATGAATCATGAAATGTAATTCAACCGCCCGAGGAAGCCTCTAACTTGCTTTTAAGTTCTTGGCAGAGGCATTTCTTGAATTGCTTTGACAATGAAACCTAGCAATTTCCTGATCGGACACCGAAGGTGCATTTGTTTGGATTTAAGCAGAGACGATACTTGCTCAAACACTGAAACAACTTCAACAAATCTTCCACATGCCCTTGTGTATCACATTATGAAATAGGGTTGTCATAGCCCTCTGGTACGCTGCGCCAATGTTCTTCAACCTGAAGGGCATCACTCTGTAACAAAATTTTCCCCAGGGTGTGATAAGCTAAATTTTTTCCATGTCCTCAGGAGTCATTCTTATTTGATTATATCAGGAAAATCCGTCCATGAACGAGAATACTTTGAATTTTGCTGTACTATCAACCAACATATCAATATGTGGCAATGGAAAATCATCTTTTGGACTAGCTTTATTTAGATCTCTGTAATCTACGCACATGCGAACTTTTCCTTCTTTATTTGGTACAGGTACAATATTGGAAATATATTGAGGGTACACTGATATCAGAAGAAAACCTGCATTAATATGCTTTAACACCTCTTCTTTGATTTTCACTGCCATATCAGGGTGAGTTCTTCTCAACTTTTGCTTGACTGGCGGGCACTCTGGCTTCAAAGGTAAATGATGCTCCACAATATCAGTATCTAAACAAGGCATATCTTGGTATGACCAAGCAAAAATGTCCACATACTCTTTCAATAATTCATTCAACTTGCTCTTAATATCAGGATGAAATAATGCTCCAATTTTGACTTCCTTTGGCTCTTCCTTTGAACCCAAATTGATTGTCTCTAATGGCTCTTTATATGGCTGAGTGGAATTTTCCTCGCGCTCGAGAAGCCGTGAAACCTCTTTTGGAATCTCATCATATTCTTCTTCTTTGGTCCCATACACAGGATATTCAAAGTTAGGAGAGGGTGTAGGGTCATTGTATTCAACAAGTTTTTTAATTAATCTTCACATATGATTTATGATTGCTTTTAGAAACTGACACATATATCAAGTGATTATGCATATTTATTTATAGTTATTATTTATTCAAAAAGAAAGGTTTTTTTTCTTTCTGATTACCATTTTCCAAGAAAAAGTAGAAAATAAAAACACAATTTGAGAGTCAAAGACAACTTTTATTTATGATTTTAATGATCAAAGCAAACAGATAATCCCATACAATATTAACTTTCACCTTGGGCAGAGTGAAAGCTTTTTGAAAAGATAAACAAAACAAATTACTTTGAGACATGGATGCAAGAGGGAACATCAAAAGTGACCCAATTCTGGATTCTGACTCTAGGCGTCACATAATTCATCATCTCCTGTTCTTCTTCATCCTCCACAATAGCATTAACTCTAGAAACGGTTGGGTGAAGGTATTTTGCACTATGGAAAATATCCTGATAACTGCTCATAGTAGACTTCGGCTTCAAGTTTTCACCTTTGCCATTCTTCGCAGAAAGTCCCAAACCAACCCTGTTCTTGTTCACTGGTGGATTAACCATTTATCCCCATACTTTGCTTGAGCCGTTGCGCACAACCTACTGAGCATCTTTGAATGAAGCCATGAAATTCTCATTCTCTCTTATGTTATCAACGGATAAAGCTTACAACAACGTTCTAATAGCAACTTCATCTGCTTCCACAACTAAAAGATGATAGATGAGATATAAGCAATGCTTGCTCTCCATTTATAATGACCACCTTTCCTTCTCGCACGAACTTCAACTTTTGGTGCAGAGTTGAAGTAACAGCCCCTGCCTCATGTATCCGTTTCCATCCATGTAAGAAGCTGTATGCGGGTATAATATCCATGACTTAGAAAGTAATCTGGAAAAGGTGCGGGCCTATGTGGATAGGCATATCCACTTCCTCAATAATATACTTCCTTGATCTATCGAAATCTTTTACAATAATACCACTTGGGCGCATGAGAGCCCCTTGATACTTCAGCTTTATCAGCATGCTCCTCAGTATGAGATTTAAGGCGGACCCATTATCAATCAACACATTTAAAAATGAATCATTTTTACGGTTCATGGATATATGGAGAGCCAAATTATGATTTCTCCCTTCGTCAGACAATTCATCATCGCAAAAGCTTAGGTTATTACAGGATGTAATATTACCTACCACACTGCTGAATTGATCTAACGACATATCACACTCCACGAAGGCTTGACCCAACACCCGCATTAAAGATTCTCTATGGGCAGCAGAACTCATCAACAATGCTAGGATAGATATCTTTGAAGGAGTCTGCAATAACTGATCTACAATTTTGTTGTCTCTCATTTTGATAATCTTTAAAATATCATCTACATCGTTCTCCAGGGTAGCACCACTGGACTCCCGTATAAATTTCTTATTCTCAACACTTTCCACAACTTTCTTACTAGTATTATCATTTTCTCAAACAATCGGTGCAAATACACGACCACTGCGGGTCACTCTACCAGTCTCAAAAATATTCTCGATATTAGACAAAGGCTGTATGGGAACTTCCACACCAACCTCTAAAATAGTAGAATTGTACTTGTACGATACAACTTTGTATGATTTGTATGGAACATGCCCTGGAAAGCAAATCACCACTGGGGAAACAACTGGCTTGCTACAATATTCAATCTTAATAGGGGCAAAATCATTAAAACAAGGAACAATCACGTTTACACCTTCCTCAGAAAATTTGGGTACCAAAGAATCTCGGCTGGAGAACATATCTTCATTTGAGGAAAATAATTCATCCGTAGAAGCATATTCATCATCTGATTTAACCTTAGCCAGGCAAACTTCAATCTTATTAACCTCATGGTGATCATCTCTTTGGCTTGAAACCTTGATAGATCCATTATCCAATAACAACTGAATAACTCTTCTTACAATGGAGCATCCTCTGGAATCTCTGCAGCAAACCCGACAAGATGCATAGTGGTACTCTACCTTACTAGCCATGTGGAAGAAAGTAGCATGCAATTGCACAATATTGTCATTTATATGGTCCACATCAAAGATCCGGAACTACCAGTGACATCCAAAGACCATGTTCACTTCTTCCTCGTATTCTTCCCTAGGCCCAATTATATGGATGACACCCTCATCCGTCATTTCCTGCAAGTCGGCCTTTATCTTATCGCAACCTTCTATATCAGTAGTACAGATACCACAAACAATATGGTCATGAGTATAGTAACTAAACTCACAAAGGTCTACATGCATATTTACCAAGTCTCCACTGACCAAGTTGATATCATAAATGCGGAAGTCCCCTAGACAACCAACAACCATGTTGACCGTATTCGCTCCTCCATGCTTTAGTAGAGGATTATCTTTGACATTAAGGCTGACATCCTTAAAGGACAAAAGGTCAGATCTCACAATTTTATATACCTCCAATTTCAAGGGATAATAGTTTTCCACATTGTTCCCTAGTGCACCCTGATGGAAAGCGCAAGTCTGATATGCCTTATAGTACCAAGGCAAAGGTGAGGGTATAACAGGGGGTGGTCTAGTCTGGACCAACTTTTTATGGATCAATGCTGGGAGTAACTTTGCATAACTCATGTGGATATAGTCAAAAGCCTCTTTCCTATGATTCTTCCCTTGATTTCCTTGAGGGGATGGCCTTTGATAAGCGACTGTCGTAGGAGTTGTATTAACAACTGGAGTTAATGCGGAAATATGTTAATGGCGCTGATGATTTCTTCTAGGATGTTTAACCTTTCTCTCTTGAATAAAAACATTTGTCTCTCCTTATTTATTTTTAGCAAATCCATATGATGGTTTCTTCACACTGCGTGAAAATTTTCACTTCTGGTCAGAAGACCTTTTGTTACAGCTTTTTCTAAACGGACGCCCATTCCCACCATCTCGGTAAAACCACTGGGTGCACTCGCCACCATTATTTCATAATAGAATGCACCTAGAGTGTTCAGAAAAATATTTGTCATTTCTTTTTCTTCCACTGGAGGAATTACCTGGGCAGCCACTTCACGCCATCTCTGTGCATATTCCCTAAATGACTCCTTGTCCTTCTGGACCATTGCCCTGAGTTGATAACGGTCAGGCGCCATGTCCATATTGTATTTGTACTTTTTGATAAATTCTTTACCCAAGTCATTGAAAGAATGAATATTGGCACTGTCAAGGCTCATGTACCATTTCAACGCTACACCAGTCAAACTGTCTTAAAAGAAATGAATCAGCGAGCGTTGATCATCGATATGAGTAGACATTCTCCTCACATACATCATTAAATGAGCACGAGGGAAAGTGTTTCCCTTGTTCTTTTCAAACTCTGGTACTTTGAACTTTGCAGGTATTTTCATATTTGGAACCAAACACGTATCATTCACATTTTACCCAAACAATTCTTTTCTTCTAAGGGCCTTCAACTCTTTCTACATCTTATCAAACTGATCCTGAAAATCGTCCATCCGATCATAGAAATCCAAGCTTTCACTTGGTGCAGAAATAAGGCGATACAATTCATCATTAGCTAATGGTACAGCATTCACCGAGGGAGGTGCATCATAATGAATCTCATTTCTAGCAGTAGGGGTCATATGCACAATAGGAGGTGCAGGAGCAGCAATAGCCTGAGAAAGTGGAGAAAATTGAGCATCCTGATTAAAACCTTTTGACATAAATTTCTATAGCATTCCCCAGGGATATCCTTGAGGGAAACGATTATGAACAACAGCAACCAGAGTAGCAGAAACAGGAACAATCAGAGCTTCAAAAGTAACCGTTGTCTGATGAGGTTGAGCAAGTGGTGGCTGATTATGAGAAGCCACCAATGATTCCATCAGAGCAGTGAGAATGGCCATACCGGCCTTCAGAGTAGAAAATTCTTTGTGCAACTGGAGATTCTCTTGTTCTAGATTATCCATCTTCTTTCTGAAATTGGCCCGAGTATCGTACTGGTGAGACAACTTACTATATGAAGTAAAGAAGCTCAGTAAGACACTTGGATATGAACAAAAATGCAAGAAGTATTTACAATATGATGGATGATATGCAATGCACATGATTTATTTTATTATTAATATTTCAAGGAACTCAAAGATTTATAGACAATTTGCAAATATCAAAGTACTAGCACATTTGAAATACTAAAAATTTTATTATAATAACTTCAAAATGGATTACAACTTTTTAGTACAAGTTTCAATAATCCTAAGTACAAGATGAAGATAAAGTCTAATATCCTATAAAAGCAAAGCTGATGAAGATCACTCCACACACTGACGATTCCCTGTGAGTCTTGCAATCTGAGCCTTCAACCACTTGTTCTCTTCTGCATACCTATCGGCGACCACTTTCCAATCACCAGAGTCAGGAAGTGAGTAACTAGGTCCTGATTGAGTTCTAGAGGAAAATAAACCATCCCGCCTCTTCATCGTCTCTATAGCACGGCTCTCCAGAATCTCGATCAAGTCATCTTTCTCCTTCAGGTCAGCTTGGTAGGATACTTCTAAAGTCTAGAACTTATTCTTCCAAGCTTCCTTTCCCTGTTGCATCCTGACTAAGGCAAGCTGAAGCTCTTCAACATCATCTAATAGGGGAGGAGTGGTCTTTACAAACATATCGGGCATGGGTACTTCACGGGAATACAACATCTTTAACTGGATGGCTCTTGCTTGTACACACTGAAGATAAGGCTCCAAAGAAATAGCCCATCTAGGTCCCATGTCCTTCCTACCCTTCTTGTGAATATGAAGCCAAGCCTTTGCAATATGCTCCTTTTCTTCCTTATGAACTTATCCCTCTTTAAGGAAGAAACCACTCAAATGAATACTATTTGGCTTATCCCTCATTGGATATTCAAGATGTCGTCATGCAAGAACATGATTATAGTTAATTCCTCCCTTTGTACCAATAGGAGGTACATTGGGGAAACTACCACAACTGTCGATAATCTCTACATCATAGTATGCCTGATGATACCAAACAATATCTGAATGAGTGAGGGCCATAGTCTTTGGAGCCCAACGAGGTTCCTTCCTGACATCCCAGAAAGCATTAGACTTACGTAAGTGAGAAATAAACCACTGATACAACAAATGTGTGCAGCAAATGATCATTCCTCCATAAGCAAGTAGAGCAAAGATAGCCTCAAAAGAAATCGTACTCTTCATCCTGGAAAAGTAGCAAGCTTTCTCCAATAAGAACTGAGTTGGTAGTCCTCTAATCCCTCCTTTGGAAGTCATGTGGGCTTCAAACTCAAATTTCCCCAAGTGGATCAAAGTAGCAATCTCATGGGATTTTGGATCCCCCTCCAAATCAGTAAAAGGAACACCATCGGTAATAGGTAAACCCATCAAATAAGAATACTCCTCTAGTGTAGTCATGAACTGGTAATCATGGAAAGTAAAGCATCAATACATCGGATTATAGAACTGGACTAAAGTCGAGAGAATACCCTCCTTCATCCTGAGCTTCATAAGAGAAACGATGGACCCATACTTCCTCCAAAAATCTGTAGAACTCTCGATCTCAGGAATCAGACTCATCAACTCATCTATCTTGGGATCTTTTAAATTGTACTTCCCAGTCTTTCTTTTTCGAGAATCCATAGTCAAAAGTACCTGATATATTCACAAAGAGTCAACTTTTAAGTCCCTTGAAATAGAATGTTTTTTTAGAAGATGCTCATGGGTGAATGAATACATGATGCAACAATCACACACAAAATCCCAAACATAGGGTTCATAGGTTCAACGTCACGAGCATGAGGTCGATGGTACTACCCATAAGGTATGGTCTAAAAGTTTATCACATGCGAAACAAGGTTCTAAGAGGTTCCCAGAGTCTACATCCTTCCTTCGTATATTACCAACTTCTCTATTGACTCGATAATTAGCAATATTCTCAAGAAAAACTCGTCCGAGCATAGTATTGTGTGACAAACATTTCCAGATTACTCCATCAGAGCTTTTACACTACACATAAAAGACCAATATGCGTTAAAGGTCCTACAGTCCTCAGTTTCAACAGGCTCTCAAGTTGAAAGCAGCACGTCTTCCCGATTACTCGGTAAATGACACTACAGTCAAAGGGGCCTCCAATGAGTGGGGCATATCATGCCTACTTTTTTGGGATTACTCCCTCAAAGTTAACATGACTATACCGCCCATCCTATCTTAAGTTTGACCAATTCCGAGTATAGGACTTATGAGAAATCACCAAGCACCCTGAAACTAGGAAAATCCAGACAAACATATAAAACGGATAATAGCACATATAAAGATAAGAAAATATAGGCTCAACCAACTTAAGGATGGACCAACAATAGGTCAATCTTTCCCCAATGAAGTCTCCATTTTTTTCTACAGCGGTAGAATTGTTGAGACTAAGCCATTAGATTTCCTTGACTCACACATATCAAATTAAAAATCGCCACCGTGCTTTATTGTTTCCAAAGGAATGGGAAAAGAGAGAATAACCCAAAAAGAGCGGGAGAGTATCTAAGTTTGGGGGTTGGTTAGGAAAAGGGAAGGTATTAGCACCCTAAGTATCTACGGTACTCCGCATGAACCTCTTTGAAAATCTGTGTATTTTGGCTATAAAAGTTGTATAGAAAAATAGATTGTGGGGATGAGAAAGAAATATTTTTTACAATTTTTGAATCCGCCTTGGTTGCGAACCTTTAGTGCCTACGTACCACCTTCCGTGCAATAGGGGATGAGGGTACTCGTAGTTTACCTTTAAATTTTTTTCTAACACAAGTGTGTTGGTTAATTTTAAGAGGTGAGACATCATGGTCTTATCCGAATGTAAGAACATACTTACTACACACAATAATGAAAAAGGAGAATTTGCGCCATCTCAAAGTGGAGGCTATGGCTTTGGATTTTAAAATCAACAAAGCCTCACTCAACACCCAAGTGGAAAATATCTCACTTTACTACATATTGTAGAAGTAGAGTAGCTCGCATCACTTCAAAGATTGACAAGAGTCTAATATTTTGAGAAAATTTTTAAGGTAAAAAACCAAACATGCAAATATAGTTTGAATGAGATTGATTGACTTTTAGTTTTCTCACAAAAATGTAAAAGTATTATTAAGTTGATTAAAGTTTGATTAAGAAAATGTTTTTTGAAAGTGATGGACCTAAGTTAAAGTTTATTACGAAAGCGGTTCAAGTTTAGAAACAAGAAGAGTTTTTAAAAGGAGGGAGAAATTTTTTAAAATTAAAGAAGATGGGTGGAGAAGAAGGGACTATCCTAAAGCATAAGGTAAAAGCTAGGGAAAAGAACCATCTAACTAAAAATAAGCCAACACTTGACACAACTAGTCAACATAGAATTACCATCCTTTGGATAGGAAACTAAATAAACAAAGATAATAAACCTCTTAAGAAAACCAAGCTTCAATTGCATTTAGTATTCACAAAATTTGGGCAGAGTAACGGTTTTATACAAATGAATTCCCGATCACAGATAAAGCATGTAATCATAATAACCTGCACACAAAGCAAACAAACAACCCAATGTCTTGGGGTAAACCCCAAGAACTCCAGAAAAAATTACAGTTGAGGTCAGAAGGTCTCAAAGATAGGTCAAGGCTTCTAATACTAAGTCCAAGAAGTCTACAATCTCCATAAATGCCAAGGATAGTAACCAAGTAGTCCAAGTAACATTAAAGTTTTTTATGGTTCAAGTTGATTATTAGGTATCTTCAAAAAGAAAGGAAAAACTCAAGTGAGCAAAATAAAAATGACATAAAGATAAATGCTCAAATGGGTAAAGGCATAAAGTAAAAGCATACAAAAAAGTCAATTGTTAGAAATTAGAGGTTAGTTGAATGGACATCTTGAATCTTACATTTGAAACTCATTAGAGGATTGATAAAACCAAAGCCTCTCAACAACAAGTTTCATTTTCTTTTTGTCAAGTATATCATCCATTTAAAATTCTCAAGGCAACAATAAATGACCAATTACATTTAAGTGATTCACTTTGACCAAAGATTATGAAGATTCATTAGAGAATTGATAAGACCAAAGCCCCCTAACAATGAACCTCAAGGTTTTTGGATCAAATGATTCAAATTAACATACTTGGGCTTACAGACATGGGTTAGACCACGAATGATCATTTCTCGAATCAGGACAAATTTAGCGCTATGTTAAGCAATCGTAAGTGGAGTTATATAGAAGTCGAACCTATTTTGAGGTCAGTCAATAGCATTCTATGTACCTTATGTTTTTAGAAATGATATGTAAATTAGTCTCCAATAACATTTAGTACAATAAAGATGGGGATAAAATGAAGAGGGATGGGGTAAGAATTAAACCACATTTGAACCAAAAATTTAATAAAACTATTATTAAAATCATTCATCCATTTTTTACAGAGTAAACTCAACACCATGGATACAATGATATTAAAAAAGTTCATGATCCAAATTTCATAGTCCAAGATCAGCCAGAATATATGCACAAAAAATTGTATTTAATATTAAAGAAAAAAGTTTTAAAATGGTTCTAAAATAAAAATAAAAGGAGAAAATTGAAACTATATTCAAAACATCCAAGAAAAGTTAAATAAGACCATAGAAAAATCATAAATGAGTTCAAATATTTATATTAAACTTTTGGTGATTTTTTAAAGTCAGAAATTATTTTTAAAGTAATTAAAATTGCTCAAATAAGTGGAAAAAAGATAAAAAATAGTAGAAATCAAAATAAAAGTCAAAAAAATTCAGAAGGTCGGGAATAAAAGAAATGACGTTGATGAATTTTTTCCGAATTTAAAAATGCTCTAAAGTATTTTTTTTTAAATAATTAAAAACAAACCAAAACAAAGAAAAACTATAAAAAATACGAAATCTAAAAACAAAATTATGAAAAAATAAAATTCAGAAATAGAATATTTGAAAATATTTTTGTGAATTTTTTCATGATTTTTGAATTAGAAATGAATTTTCTTTGAATTTTGGAAGTTTAAAACAATTAAAATATAAAAATCAGAAATAAAAAATAATGTCAAAAAATTGTGGACCAAATGGATGAGAGTCAAAACACATTAATTAAATCATATTTTGAAGAAAAGCATGGCATGCTTTCATTGGTTGATAGATGACATGTTGGTCATCTTCAACCTCCAACCACGAGATTTGTAGGTCCATGAAACTGTAAAATTAGAACATGAGACAGGTACCATTCGCTTCGTCTCTTCAAGAAGATTCCAATTGTACCTTCGTGAAAAATTTATATAAGTTGTAACTCAGTGGTTTTGGAAATGAAGTTTTGAAAATGGATTTGAAATTTCATAGCCAAAACGTACTTCCACTTAATAAACAAAGTGTTGCGACTAGAATCATGGTGACGAGAGCTTCATAACAGTATCAAAGTTTGAGAGAATTGGTGAAGGAATCTACATATTGAAGTTAAGTTGTAGAGATCTGAAACTTGACTTGACTAGCACGATTTAGGGAGGCTTAGAGCTTAATTTTTCTTATGTTAGCTTTAGTGAGGTTCAAGGAAGGTGAATTGACAAAGAAAATAGATTGAGAAAGACTGTAACAGAAAATTCGAAATTACAGAAAATTAAGTTCAAGAGGGAGTTTGGAAGGGTGATTCTGGCTCTCTAAGATTGATAAAATGAATTATGTATGGTCCTCTTGTTATACCCCAATTTTTCCCCCTAAGATCCCCTCATCATACCATGTTGATTCCATTACAACAAGATAACATTAGGATTCTTGGTCCCCCTCCCTATATTTAGCTTTGCTCTTTGAGGAATCACCAAGCACCTTGACTTGTGTTCTTTTGTGATCATGAATATTTTTTGTCTTGATTTCTTCTTTTAATTAATAAAATTCAATGTTGGTTTGTCTTGCTTGGTACTCATGTAGGTGGAGGCAATGAGATTCGGAAAGTTGCTCCATGGGTTCATGGGTTTATTTCCATGCCATAGTCAATAAAGCTTGAGAAGTTTAAACCTCACCATTGGATTTGTTTTGGATGAAATGGCGTGGAAAGGTTATTTTGGTTCACCACATTTCAAGATTATCAAATTTGGTTCAAACGTACAAGGGATTAACTGGAGAAGTTGTCATGCTTGGACAAGGATTTGTTCTCATTAGACACAAATGCATATTTCTCTAAATTCTCAAGACATGGAAGTGGTTTTGGTGACTATGAGTTCTCATTTGCATCCTCAACAACTTCTATTTACAAAGCAAGAGTGTTGGTACAAGAAGGTTGTTCAAAATTTCCAAAGTTCCTCAAAGCATTTTCTTGATCTAGGAGCTAGGGTTTTGAACTTCAAAGAAGTATATCTTGCTCATATTTTGGTATTTTTGAGTGATTCCAAAGACATAATTCTCTTTAAAGGGTTATTAAAAAATCACTTCAAAAGTTTCAAGGAGTTTACATTTGGAAGAAACTTCATGATGAAGAAATATTACAAGTCCTCCAGATGAACCTTCGTTTTCTCATATGTGACTTCAAATGATCATAACTTGGTCAATTTTTATTACCTTGGGCCCATTATTTTTCCATAATTATCTTGAGGAGGGGAACTTTATGCCTTATGTTATGTGCAAAGGGAGAAAATTGATGGAAGATGCCCTAAGGATACAAAACATTATAGGTCATTTCATGAGGTTTTGCCAACTTCAAAAATTCATAACTCTCTCAATTTTTGGATATTTTGAATGGTTCAAGTATCAAAATGTCATTCAAGAGGTCTATTTCATGCCATCGTTTTTGGTCAAGGGCAAGTTCCAAGTGGAAGGCCATGTTTGGATGCAAAACATTATATGTCACTTTTGAAGAAAAATTTGAAATATTTCTAAGTATGGAAAGTCAACCTTTTTTACCCAACTTTGACTCAATGAAACTTTCATCTCAAGCACCAATTTAACTCCATTCTTTTTCCATTGCAAAGCTTGTAACCTCGTCTTTCTAAAGCATCAAGAATCATGCCTTAAGACCCCTTGAGCTGAGAATGCCATTGGATTGAACTTGGTAACTTGGAACTGAAGTTTATTCATTAGTCAGAATTTTAAATTCATGTTTTGGCCTCTAAACATCAAATTAGCATGCGTTTGTGATATAAACATGTTTAACCAAGTTGCCAAAGTGGATTAGAGCCTTAAAACTCAAGGATTGGATAAGTTTTGATGGAAATCAGATCACACTTTGATCATGCATCAAGTTCACACGATTTCCCTCCAAACTTCATCATTTCACACGCTTGAACATTTCATTTGGCTCCCTTTAAATAGAGGGTCATCTCCCATTCATTTCCTTAAGCTTTGAGAGTGAAAAACACTCTGTTAAAACCTCACACGAGCTTGAAAATTTTGAAATCAGTTTCTGAGATTCCAACCTTTTCCTCCAAAATTCTTTGGACATTCATCTTCGTTTAGCATCGTACAAACTCTCCAGCACTTAAACCAAGCAAAACGAGCCATAATCCAAGCTACAAAAATCTAGTTTCAGAGCTTCCTTCTTGAACTTCGAAAAGGTAGAATTCTCCATCATTTGGATCCAAATAAAGCACTAACATGTTCTACTCCTTCTCCTGATCCCAGTGCTTCTTACAATTTTTAAATCCATTGAGAATTGAGAGGAGATTTATATCGTTTTTATTTTTCTTTGCTTTAAGTTTTTATTTCCTTTTTTTGTTTATTTTAGTTGTTTTGTTTGTTTTCAATAAATTTCATGTGTTTGACGAGTCATTTGTGTAGTGTACTCTTATTTCTTCACTTCTTTAGCCTTACCAAATTTTTTTGCCAAAGAAAAATAGTATACTTTAAAAATTTGGGCTATAAGACAAGTTTGAGATAGGATTTAAATGACTTGGGAAATCTTTTTGAAAAATCAGTATCATTTTAACACCGTAAGCTTCGTGATTATAGGAACTGATCCCGTCACCCCTTATGTTGTGGCCTTAATCATCATTTCAAAATAAGCCCTCAAGTAGTTTATATTAGTAGTCAGCTTCATCTTAAGCATGCTCTACGTAGGGGACCGATGAAAATAAGTGATTTATCCTAAATTATTCTCTCTGTTATGCTATTAAAAATATAAAATGTGACTCCGGGTAGGTGACTCTCACATAGTCATTTAATCCAAACTGTTGTAAAATTTGCAAAAAAATAGAATAATTTTGCTCATTGTTGGTTGGTTCAGATGTATCTGGTGCTGGACTTAATAGGGAGAATTACAATCTGATTCCCCACAAATATAATTGGGTTAATAAAGGGGTTACACCAATTTATGTACTAGATCCACCCGCTTAAAATCAAAATCACTAACCGGTCACTTTACCATGAGTATGTACGGATAACATGCTTAATGTGATTGCACTAGATTGAAAAGGATGTATCAGAGATGAATAAGTATGCATAGGCATATTGGGTTGATGAAGATTAGTTTGTATAGGAATGAAGTTTATGACCATAATCGCGGAAAGTGTCACCATGATATCCTTGGTTTAAATAGTTAGTAGCTATCAATACATCCTAGATTGAACTTAGAATCCCTTTTTCCCAAATCATTTTGATGATATTTTTCTTTCATGAACAATAAAGAGATTTTCTTGAGAGCAAGCAAATGTTTAAGTGTGGAGGATTTGATAACACTAAAACACACTGCGTATTTGACTCAGATTGCACATGTTTATTAGAGTATTAGTTTATTTTCTTGTGTTATGTTTTGTTTTTGTCTTATTTTCAAGTACTTTGCTTACCAAGAGCCCTTCTTGAAGAAACAAAGGCAATAGCCCAAGAAATCAAGTTTTTTTAGTGAAAATGTGCACATGGCGTTCAACATGGCGGACACCGTAGAAGGTGCCATGACATGTCTGCTTGCAATTAGAAGGAAACTTCCATGATCCCAAGATCTTCCACATGAGTTCACACAGAGGGCCCCATGGCAGGGATGGCAGGCAACATCTTTGTTATTTTTGTCCCATCCAAAAGGAGGTTGGGGGTAATTTTGTATTTCCAAGGATTTGGTTTTCTCTATAAATAGGCATTCCTAGTTTCATTTCAAAGCATCCAACTTAGTTTACAACACTAAGCCTAAACTCACCATTTGTAAAATCAATAATTCGTCACATCGGGGGATTATCACACCGTAGTTGTGATTAGGTTAGAGCACTTGTACATTAATATTGCCGCCATTTTCTTTACAAGTCAAAGTTTACTTTTCAGTTGTATCATATTTAAAGTCTCCCATTTGGAGCAAGTTGTATTCAGTTTCCGCATTACCTTTATTTACTTTGTGTTTTCTTTATTTCATTTTTTTTTCACTTGCCTTACTTTATTTACTTTCCTGTTTTGTCCTTGTCTACTTGTTTATTACCTTGCATACTTTACTCGCCTTTTAAGTTTTATAATCAATTTTAACATGATCAATTTCAGCATATCTGTTTCTTTTTCCACGTCTGGCTAAGTCTTTTAAGGTTAGAATGTAAGGATCACCGATATGATAATAATCTATATATTGTATCTGTAGAAATACTTTAGGGGTTGTTTTGATTTTTAACACAAGTTTTCAGTACTAAATTTCATTGGGTAAGATCGAAAGTCTTCCAATTCTCAAAGTTAAACTTAGTTATTTTTAACTGTTCAAAGAGGGAGAAAGAACTTTGTCCAGTTAATTAGGAGTTTTTAACACTGTTAGAAATGATTTTGAAACTATCTTTAGACGCGTTTATAGTTTTAAAATCCGGTTCCTTGAGCGAAAGCCATGGATCCCTTTTAAGTTAAACATTCCAAATTAGAATCACTTTTTTAACTAAGTCAACAGTCCAATTTCTTAAAAATAGGTTTACTACTTTAACACAAATACACACATTTTATAAGTGATAATATAAGGCATTAATTAGAGATTAAACTTGGTTATGAATATGCGAAAGCGACAATTCCCGTTAAATTGATTCTTATCAAAAGTAAAAAAATATTGCCCCATAAGTAGTTCTATTTAGAAACGATTATAGTATTATCTAATTGACGTGAATTATATTCGATCCTGTGTTTTTATCTGAACTTACATACCTTTTTACTATTTTGTTTTACTGTGCACTCTCGAACATTGATTTGATCCTCCTTAAATAAACACCGTAGCAAAAGAATTAGATAGATTGACATTTGGTCTCTTTGGGAACAGTTGTACCCCAAAATTTGCCCTCTCATTTCTCAAAAAAATCAACCTGGACCCTCAGGTTTGCTTCTATCAAGTTTCAAGCCTTGAGTTACAAATTTTCCAAGAAAATCATTCACAAGGGAAAAATGGTCAAAAGCACACTGAAAAATCAAACTTTGACTTTTTGACCAAATTTGAGTCCCAAAAATCACATTGCATCAAGACGTCCAAAAGGTGAAATTTGATCATCAAAGAAATCAAAAATCCAACTTTTACAAGACTTTGAAAATTTTCTAAGTATTTTCTATACTTGTTAATTTCATTTGCCTCATGACATTTTACTACAATTCCAAATATTCTAAAATGAGGCAAATAATTCAAGTTGTTACCAAGTGACATTTTTGCAAATTTTATAAATTCTAAAACTATGTCTTGTTTGTATTTTTCTATTTAACTCAAAAAAAAAACTTTGCCACAATGTTTTGTCCTTGATACAATGTGCATAAAATACTCCATAAGATCAAATTTGTTTCATACTATAAATTTTGTTGTCCAAGTTGAACAAAGCATGATATGTTGCATTGTCCCAACACCCCAAAAGCCTGCTCCATTGCTGTCCTGCAAAAAACCTTGTGCTATGCTGCACCACAAATCTACATATGCTGTCCTATACAGTTCAAAACTGCTCTATGCAGTCTGCACCAACCTATATCACAACAGCCCCAAAATTGCACCAAAATGGCAAAAGAAAATTGTGTGAATAAAATATCTAAACAGTAGGCAAAATAAAAATTCAAAATGACTTATTTTATTTCCCCCATAAACCTCAGTAAAGGGTCTACAAAAAGGATCTATTTCATAAGACATAGGGGTTGGAATTTTTGGAGAGAAGAGAGAGTTTTAAACAGAAAAAATAGTGTTCTTTTTAACTTTGACTCATTCAGAAAGAGACCAGCTCTAATCTCATTCAAAACAGAACTTAAATCCATTATTCCATCTTACAAACTCTCCCATAAATCAAACACCTTAGCACATAGAGAGGATAAAAACACTAAAACAGTTTTTGTTAGTGCCATTATCCTCACCATCCAAACATAAAAACAATACTGTACAACTTGACTGGGTTTCAACAGTTTGGAACAAGCTTCCTGGAGATTCATTGGATCCCTCACAACGTCCTGAAAAGTATTTAGATTTCAAACACCCAGTGTAGTTTCAAGGTAAGTCTCCTTGACATGGTATTTTTTCATACATCATTAATGATTTATTCTTGAAGACAAGATGTAGTAATCGTTACCCCATTTTAGCTAACCGCTTGCTTGTTGTTTATATTTATCAATCATATGTTGTAAACTACCATGTATGGACAATAAAACAATGATTAAGGCAGAAAAATGCAGTATGTATCGACACATATACACATGTGTTGACTCATCCTAGTAAAAAACGGGGTATGAATTGACCAATAAACCCCATGCATCGACTCATACTGATCCCTGGTCCCAAAACAGAAGGTTGAAAAGTCCATGAATCGATACAAAATGCGTATGTGTCGACACAAAGAAGGTGTATAAATCGACACATCCCATCATGTGTCGACTCATATTGAGCTGATTTTTTCTTTACAGGAGCAAGGAAAATTTATGTGTAGATGCATAACAGCATGTGTCGACACATAATGGTTCAAAAAGTAGTTTCTCCCATTTTATATACTGTTTATGCATATATTTTTCATTACTGCCCATTAGTTCCATGTGGTTGTAATAATTAGACATTTATTTTATCCCTAGGGTAATCCCACTCAAGATGTAATAGCTTAGGATTTTATTTTCCGCATTTTATTTTTCTTTCATATATTTCTAGTAATTAGAATGTATGGCAAGATAAAATCAACAAATAGATAACTCTTAAATACAAGACAAAATGCATGCAATCAAACACACTTGCACACTAGCACCCTTAGGGTAATCCCACCTTGTTGCCTATCGGAAAAATAGTCTTGTCCCTCGAATATGGGCGTTTTAGCAAAGACTCCCAATAAAAGATCGTAGTCCCTCGATGACCCTCGATGTTGCCTTCGGTAAATGATTTAGTCCCTAAAATAACATTGCTAAAACGTCTTATAAGTTTCCTTCTATGACTATACAAATGTCCCGCGCATGTCCCTCCACATCCAACGATTGGCTTCTTACCAAATCAATGGTAAGATAGTAACATCTAAAGGAGGAAGAAAAGAACATTTAAGACCTTTCGAGTAGATAGATTCGCTCTTAATTGCTCACTTGATCACAACCAAAAATTTTACACCAACGCTTTCATATTAAAACCTGTTTCAAAAGAGAAAAAAAACTTTTGTATACATTCTTATAGAGATGAGAACCATTACAAAAACATCTTTTCAAAATCACTTTCAAAAAACACATTCCAAAAAACTTCTTTGAAATATTTTCAAAACAACACTTTGTACGCGTTCTTATAGAAACGAGAACCATTACAAAGTCACATTTTCAAAATACTTTCAAAACCCACATCACAAAGCAGATTTTAAACAAAAGCCAGTGATCTAGCAAGCAACTAAGAGCCCATGGAAAACCATGGATGAAAGGGGTGCTAACACCTTCCCCTTTCATAATCTACCCCCCGAACTCAAGAAAACATCTATAAAGGTCTTTCCTGTGCTTTTTCACCTTTCCTTGTTGGATAAAAGAAAATTCGGTGGCAACTCTTGCTATCTGCAACATTTACAATCATACGTGAAACAAAAAGTCTGTTCTCCCACCGTACCACAGAACTGGCGACTATGCTGGGGAAAATTCTAAAAGTGGGGTTACCTTAGGGATATATCACATTTATTTGCTTACATTGTTTGACTTGTATGCTTTATGTTATGGTTCTTTGTTTGGGTTTGAATTATCTACCCAGATTTGGGATACATTATAGGTAAGTAGCAATACATTGTGGAAACTGTGTGGTGTATACCGACATGGTCTAAGCAATAGCTAAGTTAGTGCGCCATATTTGTGGGTACTGGTATCCTTTGAGTTAATCAAAGAGAATACGGGGCCGCTGAGTGATGTCATAAATCACTAATGAACTTTTAGAACCTTTACTTGATCAACTTGGCCTTTAGGATGTAGTGAGATGATCGGATTTGGTGCAGTCCGAAGTTGGTGGATACTCGATACTACACTCATTGAGGTTTGGTTTCTTGGGATATTTCGGTCGCCATTAAAGAGGCTTGTGCTGAAACAATGACCAAGGAAACAAACCATTGATATTGAGCTCCTTAGAACCCGGTTACTATTAATAGGACAGGTTTAAGCCAACTAAACTTCAAGAGGGTACTTACCTATAAAACTCCATGCAAGCCTAAACCTAAGGATTTGTTTGTTTTGTTTGTATATGCATACTTGTACATAACATCATGAACATCATGAACATCATATACATCCACTAGCCATTTCAAGGATTTTGGGATTCATCTTTGTTCTTGTTTTGTAGGATATGGATTCAATTCGCAGGAAAACTATTCAAGTCAATCTTGTAAGGATCCCTCCATAACTTAAGGAGCTAGCTTCAAGGATTCCTGAAAACTCTCCATTCACCGAGAGACATGGTCGCCTACTCAACTTGGTCACCTCCAACACAAATGAGGATATGATGAAGGTGTTTTTTCAGTTCTTTGATCCTTTACACCATTGCTTCACATTTCCCGATTATCAACTTGTGCCAACTTTGGAAGAATTCTCCCAACTCTGGAGGATTACCATTCTCAATCAACTACCTTTCAACGGTACGGAAAGAGACCCAAAGCCAGAAGAGATTGCTCAAGCTCTACACTTGCACTCATCCGATATCACAACTCATTGGGAAACAAGGAGTGGTGTCAAAGGTTTCTTAGAAAAGTTCCTGTTTGAGAAAGCCAAAAATTGTTGGAATTCCTTGGACTTGAAAGACTTTGAGGAAATTGTAGCTTTCCTCATCTATGGGATGGTTTTGTTTCCAAATCCTGACAAACTCATAGATGTCAACGCTGTCAAAATCTTCATATCCCGCAACCCGGTGCCTACATTGCTAGGAGATATCCTACACTCTTTTCACACTCACACAATGAGGAAAAGAGGTGTCCTTATGTGTTACACTCCTCTCTTGTAAAGGTGGTTTATTTCTCATCTTCCCCAATTTGTATTAAATAATGAGCAAGGTTCTAGGTGGTCACAAAGGTTTATGACGCTCAAACATTCGAACATTCATTGGTGCTCCCGATCCAAAGAGAATGTTATCATTGTCGACCATTGTGGAGAATTCCCTAATGTCCCTTTACTTGGAATTAGGGGAGAAATAACCTACAACCCATGTTTAGCCTTAAGACAATTTGGTTACGCCCGAAGGGATGGCCCGCACAAGATGCTGATTCAAGGTTTGGTATTTGACTATGACAACGACGATCAAGGTCTTCGCCAGAGATTTATCCGAGGTTGGAGGATGTTAAACAAGTTAGATAGAAAAACTTTGGGGCATAAAAATTCAATCCCTCTTGAGCCTTACCTCAAATGGGTACAAACTCGTGCTCAAAGTCTTATGATGCCTTACCCCTCTATTCTCCCGGTAATCATTGAGCCTATCATGGAGGGAGATATTCCATACACTATCCTACATCCTGATATGCCAACCTCTCTTGAAGACCTACAAAGGGATTGGATACAACTCAATGGGGAGCGAGATGCCTTCGAAGCCCAATTCTACGCAAGCGAGAAGAAGGTTTTAGAACTCACTAAGCTACTTCTTGAGGAGCAGACTCTGAATGCCTACATTGCAACAAAGATGATGCGCACTACCTTTTTATCTTAGAGTTTCTTGTATTTGTTTTTCCCAAGAAGACATTGATGTACTCAAAAGCTTTAATTTATTAATATAACGTGTGTTTCCTTTTTTGTCTAAAATGAATTTGAATCTTAAAAACCTTGAAATCGTTGCATACACATTTATCATTCATCATAACATAAGCAGGTTTCATGCAATAAGTCTACTCATCTCTCTACTGTTTATTTCAGTAAGATGGATCTCGAGCAAACAGTGAAGGACCTCAAAGCTCAGAATACACAGTTTCAACAGTTGCTCTTGACCCTAGCCAAAGGACAAGAAGAGTTGAAGACTTTGCTAGCTGAGGAGAAGAAAAATAAAACAAAGAAGGTAACCGGAGTCCTAAACATGGGAAGACGATTTCATGGGCAGACAAGAAGGACCTTAGACTTTGCAATGACATCCAGTGAAAGAGACAACCAAGATGGGAAAGTCAAGGAAACAGTTGTCCCGTTAGAATCAGAAGAGGAAGGGAAGAAGAAGACTATTCTGAAGAACAATACCCTCTAGCTGATGACAAGTATAAACATCTCGAAGAGTGGTTGAGTGCGATGGAAATCCAAAAAGTGCCTGGTTTGGACTTTGAGTAATTGGGGTTAGTATCGAGGATTATCATTCCTCCGAAATTCAAAGCACTTGTGTTCGCCAAGTATGATGGAGTCTCATGCCCTAAAATGCATCTCCAGTCATATGTAAGGAAAATCCAGCCCCATACCGCTGACAAAGACTTATGGGTACACTTCTTCCAAGACAGTCTGTCTGGAACTCAACTTGACTGGTTTTACCAACTAGAAAGAGCCAACATTCACAACTGGGAATATCTTGCTGCAGCATTCTACAAACAATACCAATACAATGCTGATCTTGTACCTACCCGTACTCAACTCTAAAGTATGGCCATGGTTTCCAATGAAGGTTTCAAGGACTATGCGCAAAAATGGAGAGATTTGGCCGGAAGAGTTCAACCCCCTCTATCTGAGAGAGAATTGGTAGACATGTTCTTGGCACCTTGTCTGGTCCCTTATTCAATCATTTAATTGGAAGTTCATCTGCAGGTTTTACTGAACTAATATTGACCGGAGAAAGGGTAGAGGCGGGTATAAAGAATGGAAAGATTTAGAAAGATACATCCTCCTCTGCTTCCATAAGGAAGCCATTTATCGGAAAGAAAGAAGTGGTTTCCGTTTACCCTCAGAGAAATCAAGATAGGGCAAAACGCTGACCAATGGTGGGGGCTGTTATGATTCCTAAACTGGCGCTTGATCAGCAAATAAATAACCAACCAAGGATGGAAAGGCCAGTCAGACAATTCACCAGAATTTACATGACCCCATCTCAGGTAATACCGCATCTACTAAGATCCAATTTGGTGACCTTGAAAGAAGCTCCGAAAAACCCCAACACAACATCTCCTCACTATCATCCTAATGCTCGTTGCGCATATCACTCTAAAAGTCCTGGCCATGACACTAGTAATTGTTGGGATCTAAAGAACAAGATACAAGACCTCATTGAAGCAAAAGAGATTGAATTCGATGCGTCGGAAAAGCCAAATGTCATTTCTGCCCCTATGCCCAGACATGGCCATAATACCAATGCCATTGAAGAAGAAATGTTTGTTACTTCAGTTGATGAACTTATGACCCCACTTCTAACTATTAAAGTGAACTTGTTGAATGTCGGTGTGTTCCCGGGCTGTGATGAAGTTTTCCATTTCTTTTTGTCCTCACTAACCAGTTGTCCTTTGCTGAAAGCAGGCGTTCAATGCCTAATAGATAACAAAGAAATTATATTCGAGAAGACTTTTGTTCCACCTGTTCCTATTGAAGATGTTTCTATCATTACCATTTCTGCCAATTCTTCCAGGGTCTCCACCAAAAGAACCATTAGAATTACATTAGTTCCAAAAGCAACTCATTTAATAATTACAATGCCTGGACCAGTCCCATATTCGTCAGACAAAACCATACCATGGAATTATGGAGGGGACGTCTAATACCATGGTATCAAGCAGGACTATCAAGCCGCCGAAGATTCAAGTTCCAAGAAAGTCAACTCCGACATCAGTAATATTAAAGGAACTAGCAAGATTACTCGAAGTGGTAGGATCTTCTCTCCAGAAATTGCTCCCCCAAAAGCAGTTTCTGGACCCGTAATCATTCATGTTGTTGCTGCTCCTCCAAAGGCTATTCCCAGTCCTACAATCATCTCTGCAAACACTCTTGTTGAAAAAGCTGTTACAATCCCTGTTATCACCCCTACTGACGTTCCTGCTGCCGAGTCAACCAAGACTCGAGGTAAAAGTATTCTTATTGAGCCTGTCCAGATAAAGGCACAATCATTGGCTATTCCTGAGACCTCCCGGAAAGAGATGGAGGAAATTCTGAAGATCATAAAAAGAAGCGACTACAATGTAGTTGAACAACTAGGGAAGACTCCCTCTAAAATTTCCATGCTGGCATTACTACTATGTTCCTAGGCGCATGCAAAAGCCTTGGTAAAATTCCTGAAAATTGCCCATGTACCTAAAGAGACATATGTCGATTAGTTTCAATACTGCGTAGCCATCCTAACTGCAGATAATGGTCTAGGTTTTTTAGATGTTGATTTAACGCCAAGGGGAAGGAAGCATAATGAGGCATTGCATGTCTCAGTTGAATGTAGGGGCATAACCTTGGCTCATGTTTTGGTGGACACTGGCTCATCTCTGAATGTATTGCCTAAAAAAGCTCTTGATAGGCTTGACTATGAGGGGTTGACATTCCTATAAAAGTTGGAACACAAACATTTGATTCAACTTTTTACGTAATGGATATTCGTCCCTCATATTCCAGTTTTCTAGGCCGACCATGGATTCACAATGCTGGTGCTGTCACTTCTATGTTGCACCAAATTTTGAAATATCCGATTCAAGGGAGATTATCACCGTGCATGGAAAAGAAGAGTATATGATCAACCATCTCAATTCCTTCAGATATGTGGAATTAGATGGTGAACTTATTGAAACTCCATTTCAACACTTTGAAGAGGTTTCGCAAGATGTGGCAGTAACCAAGGTTGTTCGCAAAGTTACAAGGCCTCCACTCTAGATGTCATCCCTGAAGGATGCCAAAGCAGTGGTAGAAGAAGGTGGACACACTATACGGGGACAACTCCCATATATCCCATATAAGTCTGACAAGTTTGTCCTAGGTTTCACTTCAAGTGCTCAGAAGGCTGTACACCGCGCTCGTGCCGGAGGACCACCCTTGAAGATCAGTAACCGCGAGGTCAACGCTGTAGAAGATGATGAAGATGGTTGTGACTTGGAAGACTGGATATTCCCAAATTTCAATGGAGGGCTCAGCAACTGGGAGGCTAGAGATTTTGTCCCGATCACTTTTATCCCACAATAATTTATCTTTACATTTTGTTGGACCTATAATATTAAAACAATTCACACTCTTAAAACCTTGTGTCTTACCCGAGGCACAATGGTCCATTTGTAAGGGTTATTATATCATTTTCATATGACATCAATGAATCATGGACGTTTTCGCATACAAACTTTTGTACTTATTGTTTTTCTTGTTTTTCATTTTTATTTCTTTCAAGGATAGCTATACCCTTACACACACTCACACTCACAATGGAGGTATACATCCATTCAGGATCCCATGGGTAACGATACTGCTATGGCCTTTTGTGACTCTGAGAATATAATCTACCAAGCCGAAGACGAAGGTGAGGAAGATTGTGAAGTACCAGGGGAACTTTCCAGACTACTACAACAAGAAGAGAGAACCATTCAGCTTCACGAAGAACCCATGGATACAATCAACCTAGGTACCGAAGAAGACAAAAAAGAGGTCAAGGTGGGAGCCAATCTGGAACCCAGTATCAAGGAGCGTCTGATTCAGTTGTTACACGATTATGTAGAAGTCTTTGCCTGGTCGTATGAAGACATGGCAGGACTTGATGCAAATATTGTGGTACATCGTCTGCCTACAAGAGAGGATTGTCCGCCAGTAAAGCAAAAGGTTCGTCGCATGAGGCCTGATATGTCAGAAAAGATTAAAGCATAAGTCATGAAGCAATTCAATGCTGGATTCTTGGCTATCACCTCTTATCCCCAATGGGTTGCCAATGTTGTTCCCGTGCCCAAAAAGGACGGAAAAGTGCGAATGTGTATGGACTATAGATATTTGAATAGAGCAAGCCCTAAGGATGATTTTCCACTCCCCCACATCGATATTCTAGTTGAAAATACGGCACAACACAAAGTGTTTCCCTTCATGGACGGTTTCTCAGGTTACGACCAAATCAAAATGGCGCCTGAGGACATGGAGAAAACAACGTTTGTCACGCAGTGGGGCACTTTCTGCTATAAGGTGATGCCATTCGGACTGAAGAATGATGGGGCAACCTATCAGCGTGCCATGGTAGCTCTATTTCACGACATGATACATCATGAAATAGAGGTCTATGTAGACGACATGATAGCCAAATCTCAAACAGAAGAAGATCATCTTAATCACTTACAAAAACTGTTTGAGAGACTGAAGAAGTACAAGCTGAGGTTGAATCCAAACAAATGCACATTTGGGGTACGGTCTGGTAAACTCCTAGGCTTTATCGTCAGTAATAAAGGTATTGAAGTAGATCCTGCCAAAGTTAAAGAGATACAAGAGATGCCTCCTCCTTGTACTGAGAAGGAAGTCAGAGGATTCTTGGGGCGTTTGAACTACATTGCCAGATTCATCTCTCACTTGACAGCTACTTGTGAACCAATCTTTAAATTGTTAAAGAAAGATCAAGTAGTCAAATGGAATGACGAGTGCCAAGTTTCTTTTGACAAAATCAAAGAATACCTACAAGAGCCTCCTGTTTTGCTGCCACCAGTCGAGGGAAGACCATTGATCATGTATCTGATCATTTTGGAAAATTCAATGGGGTGTGTGCTGGGGAAGCATGACGAGTCTGGCCAAAAAAAGAAAGCTATTTATTACCTGAGCAAAAAGTTTACCGACTGTGAAACAAGATATTCACTGCTCAAGAAAACTTGTTGTGCTATGGCATGGGCTGCTCACCGGCTAAGACAGTATATGCTGACTCATACTACCTTGTTGATATCTAAAATGGATCCAATAAAATACATCTTCGAGAAACCTACACTCTCTGGGAGAATAGCGAGATTGCAGATGATCCTGACAGAATATAACATACAGTAAACTACCCAGAAAGCAATAAAGGGCAGTGTACTAGCTAATCACCTTGCTCACATAAGCTGTAGAAGACTACCAGTCCATGAAGTTCGAATTCCCAGACGAAGACATCATGATGGTAAACAACTGTGAAGAATTCAAGCCATATGACGGACCTGAACAAGGATCCCGATGGACCCTGGTTTTTGATGGGGCATCTAACGCACTCGACAATGGTATTGGTGTTGTAATCATATCTCCAGAAGGGTGTCATACTCCATTTATGGCAAGACTCTTCTTCAATTGTACAAATAACATTGCAGAATACGAAGCATGCATCTTTGGTCTCAACGCTGCCGTAGACTTGGGGATCAAATTCTTGAATGTATTCGGAGACTCAATTTTGGTCATTAGCCAGATCAAAGGGGAATGGGACAGCAAACACCCCAACCTTATCCCTTACAAAGAACATGTTTTGACATTGCTCCCACATTTTGAGAAGATTACCTTCGAGCACTTCCCACGAGAAGAAAATCAGCTAGCAGACGCACTAGCCACGATGTCATCTATGTTTAAACTTAAATGGGATAATGAGGCTCCCCAGATCACCATTGAACGAAGGGATGAACCAGCACACTGTCACGAGATTAATACTGAAGAAGTAGTGGACCAGCCTTGGTTTCACGAAGTCAAAAGGTATCTCGAAATCCAAGAATATCCAGAAGGAGCTTCAGTAAACGATAAGAAGTTCTTAAGGAGATTCTCTTCTAAATTTTTCCTTAGTAATGGTATTCTTTACAAACTCAATCATGACTCTTTGTTACTTCGGTGCGTGGATAAGGTTGAAGTTGAAAGGATCATGGATGAATTACATGAAGGCACTTTTGGCACCCATTCTATTGGGCATACGATGGCAAAGAAAATCCTACGGGCAGGCTATTACTGGTCTACCATGGAAGCAGATTGCTATCAACATTCTCGAACTTGCCACAAGTGTCAGATTTATGCTGACAAGGTGCATGTACCCGCGGTTCCTCTGAATGTCTTAACGGCTCCTTAGCCCTTTGCTATTTGGTGAATTGATATGATTGGGGAAATCAAGCCAACAGCCTCCAATGGACACCGCTTCATCCTAGTGGCCATTGACTATTTTACAAAGTGGGTGGAGGCAGCTTCTTTCGCTTTCATTACCAAGAATGTTGTCGCCCGGTTCATCAAGCAGAATCTAATCTGCCGGTATAGTATCCCGGAAAGGATAATTACATACAATGGTACAAACTTAAACAATACTATAATCACTGCTTTATGCGAGCAGTTCAAGATCTAGCATCACAATTCTTCCCCTTACCGGCCAAAGATGAATGGTGTTGTCAAAGCCGCGAATAAGAACATTAAAAAGATCAGACAGAAAATGACAGTCACATACAAAGACTGGCATGAAATGCTACCATTCTCTCTCCACGGGTATCGTACCACAGCGCGCACATCAACTGGGGAAACACCCTACTCTCTGGTATACGACATGGAAGTTATCTTGCCTATTGAGGTCAAGATCCCCTCTCTAAGAATTATGAAGGATGCAGGGCTGAATGAAGAAGATTGGATCCAGACTCGACTTGTTCAACTATACTTGATTAATGAGAAAAGGCTTACTACTTTTTTCCTTGGTCAAATGTATCAAAAATGGATGATCAAGGCTTTCAACAAAAAGGTCAGACGCCAAGTGTATCAAGTTGGAGATCTGGTGATTAAACGTATCATACTTCCACAAAGTGATCCTAGGGGAAAATGGACTCCTACATACGAAGGACCATTTGTAATCAAAAACATATTCTCTGGTGGAGCAATGACCTTGACTACCATGGATGGGAACGACCTGCCGCACCCTGCGAACGCAGACATAGTCAAAAGATACTACACATAAGAGACCCGCTAGGATGACACACCTAGGCAAAACAAGGGCATCCCGGCGAACCAAAAAGGTTTGGGAAAAAATTAGGGATAAAACAAAAAAATCTGTACACCTGGCAAGCTGAAAACCCGAAAGGGCGGCTTGGGCAAAAAAGGGTATTCCGGTGGAGTGAAAACCCGAAAGGGCGGTCCAGGCAAAAGTTAGGGAATTAAAGCGTATGACTATGTCCCATTGGATCACCATACGGACAACCTTTGGCTTCCACATTCAAACTCAGGTTCTGATCAATTCAATCATCTTCGGACGAGGCAACAAATAGACAAGATGCTCAGAGATACGGAGGCTATAGCAGAATGGGAACCCCATGGGATTTATGCACATAGATATCTTTTCTTTGTATCAAAATTTTCATCTTTTACGACGGAATTCTCTTACTAGAATGTTTGTCTCATTGTACAAAAAAAAAACTTACCCAAAGTCAAATACAAAGATATCCCTTTGAAAGTGCAAAACTATCTGTTTTTCTTTACTCTATTGTTTTGTTTACAAAAACGTCCAATGATTTATTTTTGAACATATGCATTTGAACATAGTTTCTATTTACAAATAAAATAAATAGAAAGACAATCACTAATGGCCTTAAGAGGCAGGGAAATCTCTCTAAGCTATTTCCATAAACCCCCCACAGTGTACAGTTTAATCCCCAGCGGAACAAATCTTCCATTTATCAATCCCCAGTTGAAGTCGTTCGATTTCTCAGAATGTCCCAACAGGATTTTACAAGCAATACACGACATTTCCCTTACAACAAAGTTTATTTCTCTAAGCGGAAACTCATCAACACTTCAACTTCACAAACATGAAGACTTACACTCTACATTCCCAGCAGCAGTTAGGGATTTATTTTCCCTAATCCAACAACAGTGCAACAGATTAGCTCACATGCGCATACATCGCATCCATATATCATCAATAACACGAATGCATATATCACAATCTCATTGTACCATGCATTTCATACATCATGACATTGTATACAACTAATGTTTTTACCCTTTTCAGGATAAGATTAATCAATGACTATCATTAACAATTACAAAAGTCAGAAATTGATACCTAAGACAATCCAGGACAATTATCTAGACGACCAACTGAAGCAATCCAGCACGGGTTCTTCCGATTCAACTTTTGATACAGTTCAGATACGCTTCAGACACGGATGCCATCCAGATACTCATTTAAAGACGGCTTTCAGATACAGTTGAAATATGCTCCAAATACGGATGCCATCCTGATACTCATTCCAAGACAACTTTTGATACAGTTCAGATACGCTCCAAATACGGATGCCATCCTGATACTCATTCAGATTCAGCTTTTGATACAGTTCAGATATGCTCCAAATATGGATGACATCCTGATACTCATTCATATTCAGCTCTCAGATACAGTTCAGATACACTCCAGATATGGATGCCATCCTGATACTCATTCAGATTCAGCTCTCGGATACAGTTCAGATACGCTCCATATATGGATGCCATCTTGATACTCATTCAGATCTAAGCTTTCATCTTGAAGTAACACTACTATCCAGGTTCCTTCTCATAGCCCTACTATTCATGTTCCTTCTCACATCCCTACTACCCAGACTTTCATTTCGAAACAACCCTACTATCGAGGTTCCTTATCGCAACCCTACTACCCAGGCTTTCATATCGAAGCAACCCTACTATCCAGATTCCTTCTCTATTATCTCCGGACGACAATTTACAACACTTTAAGGCCCGGACCCATCCAGATACGATTGATTTCACATTCCCCTAGTAAGTCGTTGTACAGCCTTGACCCTAACCAGATATGCGTTCTACTTTTACCTCCTCGATCAAGAGTTAATTCCCCAGCAAAGTAATGGACAACCGAAGCTCTTAGACTCTACTTCCCAGGACATAAATCAACATTCCCCGGTGAAGTTCTCCTTAACAGCAGGTACAAGAATTCTCACTAAGGAATTTCTTATGCAACTGACCTTTTCTGGGTGGCATCTTTAAGCCCATCTCCGACGATTCTCCATCGCCTTCCAAATGGCATGTGTAAGCCCATTCCTGATATCACTAATCAGTATTACATCATGCGAGTGCAAATTTCTGAGCACTTTAGTGTTCAATCATCTTCTACCTTCAGATCGCAAAAGGCAGACCAACCAATCTATATCCTCAGGCTTAAGAAGATTGAACAGGGGCAACTGTTGTACCCCAAAATTTGCCCTCTCATTTCTCAAAAAAATCATCCTAGACCCTCAGGTTTGCTTCTCTCAAGTTTCAAGCCTTGAGTTACAAATTTTCCAAGAAAGTCATTCACAAGGGCAAAATGGTCAAAAGCACACTGAAAAATCAAACTTTGACTTTTTGACCAAATTTGAGTCCCAAAAATCACATTGCGTCAAGAAGTTCAAAAGGTGAAATTTGATCATCAAAGAAATCAAGAGAATCAGAAATCCAACTTTTGCAAGACTTTGAAAATTTTCTAAGTATTTTCTATACTTGTTAATTTCATTTGCCTCATGACATTTTACTACAATTCCAAATATTCTAAAATGAGGCAAATAATTCAAGTTGTTACCAAGTGACAAATTTTCAAATTTTACAAATTCTAAAACTATGTCTTTTATGGATTTTCCTATTTAACTAAAAAACAAATTTCCCACAATGTTTTGTCCTTGATAAAATGTGCATAAAATACTCCATAAGACCAAATTTGTTTCATACTACAAATTTTGTTGTCCAAGTTGAACAAAGCATGATATGCTGCATTGTCCCAACACCCCAAAAGCCTGCTCCATTGCTGTCCTGCAAAAAACCTTGTGCTATGCTGCACCACAAATCTGCATATGCTGTCCTATACAGTCCAAAACTGCTCTATGCAGTCTGCATCAACCTGCATCAAACAACCCCAAAATTTCACCAAAATGGCAAAAGAAAATTGTGTGAATAAAGTATCAAAACAATAGGCAAAAGAACAATTCAAAATGACTTATTTTATTTCCCCCCTAAACCTCATTCAAGGGTCTATAAAAAGGAACCGTTTCATAAGACACAAGGGTTGGAATTTTTGGAGAGAAGAGAGAGTTTTGAACAGAAAAAATAGTGTTCTTTGTAACTTTGACTCATTCAGAAAGAGACCAGCTCTAATCTCATTCAAAACAGAACTTAAATCCGTTATTCCATCTTACAAACTCTCCCATAAACCAAACACCGTAGCACATAGAGAGGGTAAAAACACTAAAACAGTTTATGTTAGTGCCATTATCCTCACCATCCAAACATAAAAACAATATTGTACAACTTAACTGGGATTCAACTGTTTGGAATAAGCCTTAACTGGGTTTCAATAGTTTGGAACAAGCTTCCTGGAGATTCATTGGAGCCCTCACAACGTCTTGAAAAGTATTCAGATTTCAAACACCAAGTATAGTTTCAAGGTAAGTCTCCTTGACTTGGTATTTTTTCATACATCATTAATGATTTATTATTGAAGACAATATGTAGTAATTGTTGCCCCATTTTAGCTAACCGCTTTCTTGTTGTTTATATTTATCAATCATATAATGTATACTGCCATGTATGGACAATAAAGCAATGTTTAAGGCAGAAAAACACAGTATGTATCGACACATACACACATGGGTCGACTCATCCTAGTAAAAAACAGGGTATGAATCGACACATAAACCCCATGCATCGACTCATACTGATCCCAGGTCCCAAAACAGAAGGCTGAAAAGTCCATGAATCGATACAAAATGTATATGCATCGACACAAAGAAGGTGTATGAGTCGAGACATCCCATTATGTGTCGACTCATATTGAGCTGATTTTTTCTTTACAGGAGCAAGGAAAAGTTATGTGTCGATGAATAACAGCATGTGTCGACACATAATGGTTCAAAAAGCAGTTTCTCCCTTTTTTTATATTGTTTATGCATATATTTTTCATTACTGCCCATTAGTTTGATGTGGTTGTAATAATAAGACATCGATTTCATCCCTATTTGGAAATTGAACCCCCACCCCCCTCAAGATGTAACAACTTAGGATTTTATTTTCCGCATTTTATTTTTGCTTTCATATATTGCTAGTAATTAGAATGTATGGAAAGATAAAATCAACAAATAGATAACTCTTAAATACAAGACAAAATGCACGCAATGAAACACACTTGCACACTAGCACCCTTAGGGTAATCCCACCTTGTTTCCTATCAGAAAAATAGTCATGTCCCTCGAATATGGGCGTTTTAGCAAAGACTCTCGATAAAATATCTTAGTCCCTCGATGACCCTCGATGTTGCCTTCGGTAAACGATCTAGTCCCTAAAACGACATTGCTAAAACGTCCCATAAGTTTCCTTATATGACTATACAAATGTCCCGCGCCTGTCCTTCCATATTAATCGATGGGCTTCTTACCAAATCAATGGTAAGATAGAAACATCTAGAGGAGGAAGAAAATAACTTTTAAGACCTTTCGAGTAGATAGATTCGCTCTTAATTGCTCGTTTGATCAAAACCAAAAAAATTACACCAACACTTTCATATTAAAACCTGTTTCAAAAGACAAAATTTTTTTTGTATACGTTCTTATAGAGATGAGAACCATTACAAAAACATCTTTTCAAAATCACTTTCAAAAAACACATTCCACAAACACCTCTTTGAACTATTTTCAAAACAACACTTTGTACGCGTTCTTATAGAAACGAGAACCATTACAAAGTCGCATTTTCAAAATACTTTCAAAACCCACATTACAAAGCACATTTTAAACAAAAGCCAGTGATCTAGCAAGAAACTAAGAGCCCATGGAAAACCATGGATGAAAGGGGTGCTAACACCTTCCCCTTTCATAATCTACCCCCCGAACTAAAGAAAACATCTCTAAAGGTCTTTCCTGTGCTTTTTCACCTTTCCTTGTTGGATAAAAGAAAAGTCATTGGCGACTCTTTCTATCCGCAACATTTGCAATCATACGTGAAACAAAAAGGCAGTTCTTCCATCGTACCACAGGAACGATCATCTATTCATGTCGAAGGCTAATTTTATGAGAAAGATTTTCTAAAGCGCAAAATACTTGAACTGCGGTATACATTGGATTTACCGTTTCTCTAGTTTTCGGATGCTTAAAATTTCATAACTTTTTACCGGAGTATCAACTTTGAGTTCCTCTTTGATCATTTGAACCATCTTGTTATCTTCTTCAACTTTCATCTTTGGATCAGAAATCCTTAAGGGAAAAAATAACTAGTTGGAGACTCAGTTCAGTCGGGCGTGGAAGTTCTGAAGATAGTGTCAACAAAGGAAAGTGATCATATATATGTTGTTACAACAGAAACAGTTACTCATGACCATCCTATGGGACCTCTTTCAAATCATGAAATAATTTATGGGTCTCATCAAGAACTTCGTGTTCCCAGATTTTCTCCTCAGCAGCTAGTTTCTGGTTTCCAATTGAATCTGTGGGGCAAAGCTTATCAATAGAGATAGAAGAATATTGAGAAGTGGGTTAATATAATCTCAATGCCTTAAATCTAGTTACTTCCTTATCTGTTGGAAATTCAATGGGTAAATCTTTGTTCTTTGAGTCCTCCTCCAACAAACCTCTCTCCTGATTTTGATGCAAATGCTAGATGTGTCACCCATTATAGAGCACTTGGGTATGATATTGAAGATTTCAAGAGGTTGAAGTACAAAGTCTGGCACTTGTCTGGCATCTTTTCCCAAGTTCAGTCCCTATTTGGCAAACTGTTTTAGACTCTTTCTCCTCAGCTGAGTGCTTCTTCTATGTAGTAGAAGATGAGGTGATGCTTTGTGATGAAGAAGTATATGATATCTAGTTCTTGGACATCTGTTGCTGTGTAAAATAAAAATACCTCAAAGGTTGAGTTTTATATTTAGAGTTTATTCTCTTCTATGTAGTAGAAGATCCTTTGGTATAATTTGTATATTTTGTTAATGTTTAAAAGAAGACAAAGATTATTTTCTGAAGTACAAGATTCTCCAAAATCGAGTTGCTAAAACTTCTCTTTTGTAAAGTAGGAGATGAAGTTTATTTTCTTGTGTAGTAGGAGATCCTTTGTTATATTTTAGTAATATTGCTTCGGTGTAGTAGAAGATGATGCTTCTTTTGTGAAGTAGGATATGCTTCAAAATCCAACTGCTGATTTTCGCTTGTGTAGTAGAAGATGGTTGGCGTTTCTTCTCTGAAGTAGATGATACTTTATGATGCAGTTTATGCAAGTTCTCTTGATAAAGAATTCACCATATCTTTGGTGGGAATCCTTTGTGATTACCATGCTGGGGAACCTTGCCTTTCAACAGAAGATTGTAAATCGTTCAGAGACAAGGTGCAAGACTTGCTTGATTCAAAGGCTATCAATTTCACACCGGATGGTTAGATTTGAAGTCTCATTTGACTCAGGGAATGTCAAGACTACCAAGTACATCTTCTGAAGCAACAAGTCCGTACCAAGTCTAGACTCCTCAATATGGAATTTTTCTAGTTTCATTTGCATTCTCGTTTGTAATCTTTCTTGTTTTCGTTCAGTACTTTTTTGTATGCAAACTTGCTTATCTTTGAATTTTAATCATAATGCATTGTATATGTTTGTATTGAATTAATTCATTTGTATTCACCCTTAAATGCTTTTCTTTGCTTTTTGATACTTTTAGTGGTAGAAATGTTGAGACTAAGCCATTGGATTGACTTAACTTGCATAGATCAAATAAAAATTGCCACCGCTTTTTATTGTTTCTAGAGGAATTGGAAAAGAGAGAATAACCCAAAAAAGAGAGGGAGAGAATCTAGGTACGGGGGTTAATTATGCAAAGGGAAGGTATTAGCACCCTAAACATCTATAGTATTTGTTGTACCCCAATTTTTGACCTAAGATCCCATTTGCATTTTTTGCATTTTAAACAAAGGTCAAGGTCACTAAATATAGTTGGTTTTCAACCTCTCACCTTTGAGCATTGATTGTGCAGAGATTGTCAAGTGTTTTGAACATTTTTTGCCTATGTATCACTAACTTCTAACCAAGCACAAAATGTGTGTTTTTGTTTCTTTGATTTCATGTGTTGACAGGTATCCTTCGAATGCAACTTGGGCATGTCCTTCATTTTAAACTTAAAACCTCCTTGGAATGCAAGTTTAAGCCTACTTCGATTTGGACAAGTAGCTGCCTGCAAGCTTACTTCGACCTAGACAAAATTTGCTGCCTGCAAGCATGTTTTGATTGGGCAACAATCTACCTTCGATACACAGGCTTCGATTGCACAACATTACTTCTTTCGATCCACAGCCTTCGATAGACAATATGTCTCCCTTCGATTCACAAGCTCCGATGGGCAATACAGTCTCCTTCGATTCACAAGTTGGACCACTATACTGCCATGCAACAAACTCCAGCCAACTGAACCTGATGCAACAGTCCTGCACCTGCCACTAAGCTCCAAGATACTGCAAGCCTGCGTTGTCACTGTCATGTACTTACCCAAAACGGAGTGCACAAGAACTGCGTAGAAGAAAGGGTCTTAACAGCATTCCCAAACTGTTCAAATCATTTTTGTTTTCCCCCCAAAACTTCAGCCACCTCACCTATAAATACAAGGCCTCACACACATTTTTAAGGGAGGATTTTGGGTCAGACGAATCTCTCCCCAATTTTCTCCAACCCAGAAAAACTCTCAAAGTTCATAAACACTTTAGAAATCACAAAGATAGGATTTTTTGGGCCAAACGAAAAAACCTTCAAAAAATTTTCAAACATAAAAATTCTCAAAGTTCTTCAACACTTGTGAGAATAAACCCAAACTTTCTCAAACACAAAAAACTCTCAATTCCTTTCAATACTTGTGAGAACAAACAAAAAATCCCAAACACTTATCTCCTTCGATTATGAAGAACAACCACACTCCAGTCTCCTTCAAATCAAAGAAGCACACTTGCTTTTTCCCTTTCTTCGAATCCAGGACTCCCAGCGTAACTGTTGGCCTCCTCTTTCGAATCCAACGCTCCAGGCAGCCACCACTCAAGGTCTCTCAACACACGTTCCAGCCTGAAGCAAGGTAAGTCACTCTTACCCTTGAACATTTCGTTTCAAGCATGTAAATAATACTGTTTTTCGTTTCCAGCATGTACCTAATACTTTGAACATTTCGTTTCATAACATGTAAATACAATTTCTTTTAGTTTCCACCCTGTTAACATGTTTTAAATGTTAACCCTTTCGTTTTGCTTTGATTGTTAAACTGTTACTAGCATGGCCTCAGGCCATGTTGTCATTTGATGTTTGAAATGAAAGAAACGGGAAACAGGAAATAGGGAACGAAGCTTCTGGCTTCTACCTTCATTCTCCAGGTCGAACGAAAGACACAACCAGAAGGCAACAAGGCAGAATCGAAAGACATCCCTTCACTGACTTCCAGGCCAATCGAAGGACAGAACCTCACTGGTGCGAACTCCCAGTCGAAGGATACAACTCACCCCTGCCAAGCTCCAATCGAAGGACAGGACTTCGCCTCTGCCAAAGTCCCAATCGAAAGACATAACTTCACTGCTTCCAGCCCCAATCGAAGGAGGCCAACAGAATGACAGCGAAGCGTGCTCCTGCCTGGGTCGAAATACACTCAGTTTTCTTACTTTTTTTTTCTTTTCCTTCATATTTTTTATGCTCTTTGATATGTTTGTAATAGCGCAGGTTTCTATCTTTCTGCATTTTATTTGCTTTGTACAAATGTTAGTAATTAGGCAAGATAAAACCAATAAGAAAACAAACACAAAAAAAATCAAAAACACTCTTTAATCATTACTTGAACATATTTTAAAACATGCAAATCACTCAACAAATCAAAACTCCCCCCAAGGGCATGTTAACTCCGTTCTACCGCGATACCGGCCATTGCCTATTGCTAGAATGCGTGCGATAATGTCGCCCACTAAAAAACACCAAACAAATCAACTTTTTCTAGAGGAACTACGGTGTTTTGATTCCTTCATTGGATACGTAGGCAAAGGGTCGTGAAACCCTCACGAACACAATAATAAAAAACTCATTTTTTCCCATAAGCAAACATATTTATAGATACGTACACCCTTGTACATAACAAACAATTTTAAACCCAAAAATAGATATTTCAAAAGGTTCCTGTGGAGTAGCACAAATGCATTGGGTGCTAATACCTTCCCATTGCATAACCAACCCCCGAACTTTAGATCTCTTTTCAAAAACGCATTGTATCTTCATTACTTTTAAATATGACTTTACATTGCATGTTTTTTAGGGTTTTATTTCGCTCTTTTCCCTTTTCCCATGGAAACAATAAAGCACGGTGGCAACTCTTGCTTTTTGTGAGTCAAGTTAATCAATAGCTTGATCTCCAATTTTCACCGCTACATAATTGGCGACTCTGCTGGGGACAGATTGACTTCTTGCTGGTCCATCCCTAAGTGGGTTAGGCCTAATTTGTTTTATCTGTTTTATCATTATTTGATTGTTTGATTATATGTATATATTGTGGTTATTTGGGTGTTGATAATATTTACTAAGTTACACTTAGGAATAGGATGGGCGGTATAGTCATGTTGACTTTGAGGGAGTAATCCCAAAGAAGGAGGCATGAGATCCCCCACTCAGTGGAAGACCCTTTTGAACGTAATATTTGTTTACCGAGTAATCGGGAAGACATTATTATTTTCGACCTAGGAGCCAGAGAAGCTGAGAACCGTAGAACCCTAACCCATCTTGGCCTTTTAGGTGTAGCGTGGAGACTATAACGGAGTAATACGGAAGTAATTGTTACGCGATGCTATGCTCGGATGAGTTTCTCTTGAGAATATTTCTAATTATTGAGTAATTGAGACGTTGGTAATATCCGAAGGAGGAATGTAGACTCCGGGAACTCTTAGAACCTTGTATTGTAGGTGTGATTAAACCGTTAGTACATACCTTGGGGATGTTATTTACCCTTGACTCCATGCTCGTGACGTTGAACCTTTCAACTGTATTTGTGACCTTACTTGTGGTTGTTGCATAGCCATGCATTCATGCATCCATAAAACCCTTTCCATTTGATTTTCAAGGAATTTGGAGGTTTTTCTTTGTAAACATCACAAGTTTCATCAAACTCAATGGATCTTGGGTGTTGATAGGGTGAAAAACCCTAATCCACCAAAATGGATGATTGATCTTGATGATAACTTGATCAACGCTCTGATCCAATTCAGAATTCATTTTCTATCTTCATACTTTAATGTTTATAATTTAATATCTTGAGCTCCTTAAAAGTCAAATAAAAACTCTCTTTTGCATATCATGCATCATTCTACATTTTTGGTTTCACTTTCAAAGGTCTTTTTTTTTCCAAGTCTTATTTTTCCTTTGGTCTCACCAATACAACACTCGCGCTAAGAGAACAATGGAGAATATTAAGTAAAAGATTTCTGAACTCCGCAGAGAGGTGAGTAATTTGAAAGCTGGTATGGATCACTCAATTGTTTTAGTTGAAATTTTGGTTGCTGCCCAAGTCAATCCTTCTAGGAGGGAGGAAGCGATGTTAAAGGTCTTCACTGATTTTGGCCTTGAAGTTAAGGAGAGGTTTCCGTCAGCACAAATCTAGATGGAAAGCCTTCCCGAATTATTAACTTATTCATGCTTTTTGTAATTCCTCTTGTTTATCAAAACATTGTTTGCATGTAAGAACTTGTTTGCATCTGAATGATTATCTTAATACAATGAGTATGTTTGTCTTGAAAAAAAAATTCATTTGTTTCACACATATTTGTTTTCAAATTCTAAATTGCTTTTTTCATTATGATACCAACTTGTTGCCCATTCTCTTGCCTAGGCAGAGATTGAAGGGAGGATGATGATCTAAAGAACACAAAATCTCTGGTTGTTTGCTTTTGGATAAAATCTTGCTGATGATGTACAGGCATTATTTCAAATCCCTAAACACCGGAGATATAAGGAAGATAATCCCTTGCTAACCCCTTTTGAGCCTTTGAAGCAAAAGTTTCTTTTCTATACGAAAAAACCTTGAATTTTAACCTGGGGCAGGGTAGTTTTTAGTTAATCTGACTGAGTGTTCAAAATTCATAAGGAAGATGTTTTTTTGAAGAGAAACTACGAGGGCTATCCTTCATGTATAATGAATCTAGAGGATATGGAACCACAATGTTATCCCTCATTCATCAATAAACGAGGCAATCACAATCCTCTCAACAAGCAAAGACAAGCTAATGTCACACATTTTGTTCAAAAAGTCAAAAAATCAAGAAAAATAAAACCCTACTAAGTCAAAAAAAAACATGAAAATGTGCGACTTAGGCAAAATTAAGGCATCCCGTTGGACTATCAATTCAAAAGAATTAGTCCAGACAAAAGTTAGGGAAAATAAAATTGCAAAGAAAGGAATACAAACAAAAATTCCTCAGCAAAGAACAAATTGGTGACTACAAACACGAAAACATGAGGGTGGTTTCTATTCCGAAAGCCTCGTCGTTTCCTTAACCGTCACAAAATCCTTTTGAGAGAGGAACACTCATGTTGAATTAACTGAACATAGGATTGGAGAACATCATGAAGGGGTGGGAACCAAATATTTTGAGCCTCAAATCCTTTTTTCTAAAACCATGAACCAGACCACATTACAACCTTCAAAAGTCCTAATTGAAGCAAGGTTATTTTTAAAGCATACTTCAATGAGATAGTGTTCCTGACTCCCATGAATGTTCCAAATAGTTATGTTGGTATCATATGTTTTTCCTACACAAAAATAAATGGTGCTCTAACTCGCAAAATTTGTGTGATATCTTTTCAAAATCTTCAAGACTTACATAACTGTTGCATTAGAATTTTCATTCTCATAATAACTTTTTCTAACTGCAAAACATTTGTTTGATATCAAGAAAGCTCACATAAGCACCAGTGATGAGTTTCTTATTTTAATACCTAAAACTATGTTGAGTAATTGGCGAATCATTTCAAAAATCATATCCAGGGGCATGTCACCTGAAGACCTTGAGCACAGACATGTTGCTTCTCCCAGTCAATGCTTATCCAACTTGTTTACTCTTTGGGGCAAAAATTTGAAGACTTTGTTGTGCCAACTACAGTCAATCTGGGGCAATCACGTCGAGATTTGATGAATCTATCTAAGAGTTTGAAGACACCAGAGCATGGTGAATGCCAGGTCTTTTGTAAAATCCTCTTGAGACGATTTCTCCTCATCAACCATATAGCTTGGGGCATTTTAGAAGTGAAGCTATTCGCAAGAATTGTCGTGCAACATGCAGCTTATCAGCAGTAAACTTGGGGGCATCCAAAATTAGTCCCAGGGGCAATCCAGATTTGTCAAGATATGTTTTGCATACATTATCAGAGGGTGGTGTTCCCAGTATCTCCAGCTAAGCATGACTTTTTCCAGCTGAAACATTGTTCGTGTTGTTATCCTTTCAATGGATTGTTGATGATAGAAGACTGGACTTTGGGTTTCTACTTGAAAATATATTCCTCTCCAGAGAAATTTAAACTTTGTGAAAGGACTTTGCTCCAATGATGGCTTTTGATCTATCTCCAGTAATGTTCCCATCCTGTTGAGATTAGCCGAGTGTTGGGTTGTGTTGTGATGTCTTATCATCTTCTGTCTATCTCCCCTGTCTGTTTTGTCATCATATACATGACATTCATTTATTCATTCATACTTGCATCATGCATTCACATTTGTATTTTTTTATATCTTTGAGTTCATATACCTCGGTTACGTCTATTCAAAGAGCGTATTTGACCTTTCCAAATAGAATGTCAACTTAAGCAGAAAGTGCGCCTCCTTTCTAATTCCCCACTGAGTTAACTCTCGTGGAAGAATCTTGCTTTAGCTTTCCTTTTCCATCTCTGGATAGGATAAATCCCCATTTGAGTTGTTTCCTCATTGGGTGGAGTCTTTTTTGACTATTTTTCTCTCCAGTTTATTCCTGGATTGAGCTTTGTCTCTTGTAAATGATACCCTGTGGATATCTCTAGGCTGTGAAACTTAGATGGAGAGTGCATTTATTTTGCAATGTAAATACTTGGTCTCCTCAGGAAGGATTTATTCATGGTTCCCCATTGAAGATGAACTTTATTCCCTAGTAGTGTTATCACAACCTTCTTCTGGAATATCAACATGACAACAAGCGACTGACTCTTTATTTGAGCAGTTTGATTATTTCCGAATGACAAATGGCGGTCTCTTCATGAGCAGTTTGTCCATCTCCGATGAAATTATTGGTTCTCACCTCCAGCAATATCTTCACGATATTTTATGGGTATCTTTTTGGGAAACAGCAAGCGGCAGTCTCTTCATGAGGCAACTTGTGTGTTATGGATACTCTTGACAAACGGCAAGCGGCAGTCTCTTCACGAGGCAACTTGTATGTTGTTGATACCTTTGGGAAACATCAAGCGGCAGTCTCTTCACGAGGCAACTTGTATGTTATTGATACCTTTGGGAAACATCAAGCGGCAGTCTCTTCATGAGGCAACTTGTGTGTTATGGATACTCTTGACAAATGGCAAGTGGCAGCTCTTCATGAGCAGCTTGTACGGAAGATGGCAAGTGGAAGCTCTTCATGAGCAGATTGTACGGAAAATGGCTAGTGGCGGCTCTTCATGAGCAGCTTGTACGGAAAATGGCAAGTGGCAGCTCTTCATGAGCAGCTTGTACGGAAAATGGCAAGTGGCAGCTCTTCATGACCAGCTTGTACGGAAAATGGCAAGTGGCTGCTCTTCATGAGCAGCTTGTACGGAAAATGGCAAGTGGCAGCTCTTCATGAGCAGCTTGAGGGTTATAAGCAACAAGTGGCAGACTCTTCATGAGTAGCTTGTGTGCTTTAATGTTCTTTGAAGACGGCAAGTGGCAACTCTTCATGAGCAGCTTGTGGGTTATTGGCAAGTGGCAGCTCTTCATGAGCAGCTTGTGGATTATAAGTAACAAGTGGTGGACTCTTCATGAGTAGCTTGTGTGCTTTAATGTTCTTTGAAGACGGCAAGTGGCGGCTCTTCATGAGCAGCTTGTGGGTTATTGGCAAGTGGCAGCTCTTCATGAGCAGCTTGTGGGTTATAAGCAACAAGTAGCGGACTCTTCATGAGTAGCTTGTGTGCTTTAATATTCTTTGAAGACGGCAAGTGGCAGCTCTTCATGAGCAGCTTGTGGGTTATAAGTAACAAGTGGCGGACTCTTCATGAGTAGCTTGTGTGCTTTAATATTCTTTGAAGACGGCAAGTGCCAGCTCTTCATGAGAGGCTTGTGGGTTATAAGCAACAAGTGGCGGACTCTTCATGAGTAGCTTGTGTGCTTTAATATTCTTTGAAGACGGCAAGTGGCAGCTCTTCATGAGCAGCTTGTGGGTTATAAGCAACAAGTGGCAAAATCTTCATGAGTAGCTTGTGTGCTTTGATATTTTTTGAAGACAGCAAGTGGCAGCTTCTTTATTTGAGTAGCTTGTATGTCATAGTATTTTTGGAAGACAACAAGTGGCGGCCTCTTTATTTGAGCAGCTTGTGTATCCCCAACAATAATGTCTACTCAGCAAATGGCATCCCTTCGGAAAAGTCCCGTGGGGAAGTTTTCATTTTATCCTTTTCAAGCAATATCTTGGTTAAAAGGGATTGTGTTACCATTCTTGGTAAAATTCAGAAGTCAGAGATGTTTATCTCCAGTCTCAGTACTGATGAAAATCATTTTCCAGTCACAGTGCTGATGTCAATCAAATCATTTTTCCAGTCACAGTGCTGATGTAAATCATTTCTTTTCCAGTCTCAACACTGATGTAAATCATTCAAGAGTCTCTCACTTTAAGTCTATGACTCTGCTTCCCCGGTGGAGTTATAACCTCTTCCCCTGTGGGATTACTGTATAATGTGCTTGGTTTCTCCAGCATAGTTTGTCTCATATGGCATCATTCCCCATAAAATTTAGAGCATTGCATTCATATCATATCATAAACATAATTGCGGTATCTTAAGGCCAAAAATTGTGTATTCTATATTTAAGTCCCTTCAATCTCGTCAGATAGAAGAAACTTAAATAGGGGCAGCTGTTGTACCCCAATTTTTGACCTAAGATCCCATTTGCATTTTTTGCATTTTATACAAAGGTCAAGGTCACTAAATATAGTTGGTTTTCAACCTCTCACCTTTGAGCATTGATTGTGCAGAGATTGTCAAGTGTTTTGAACATTTTTTGCCTATGTATCACTAACTTCTAACCAAACACAAAATGTGTGTTTTTGTTTCTTTGATTTCATGTGTTGACAGGTATCCTTCGAATGCAACTTGGGCATGTCCTTCATTTTAAACTCAAAACCTCCTTGGAATGCAAGTTTAAGCCTACTTCGATTTGGACAAGTAGCTGCCTGCAAGCTTAGTTCGACCTAGACAAAATTTGCTGCCTGCAAGCATGTTTCGATTGGGCAACAATCTACCTTCGATACACAGGCTTCGATTGCACAACATTACTTCTTTCGATCCACAGCCTTCGATGGACAATATGTCTCCCTTCGATTCACAAGCTCCGATGGGCAATACAGTCTCCTTCGATTCACAAGTTGGACCACTATACTGCCATGCAACAAACTCCAGCCAACTGAACTTGATGCAACAGTCCTGCACCTGCCACTAAGCTCCAAGATACTGCAAGCCTGCATTGTCACAGTCATGTACTTACCCAAAACGGAGTGCACAAGAACTGCGTAGAAGAAAGGGTCTTAACAGCATTCCCAAACTGTTCAAATCATTTTTGTTTTCCCCCCAAAACTTCAGCCACCTCACCTATAAATACAAGGCCTCACACACATTTTTAAGGGAGGATTTTGGGTCAGACGAATCTCTCCCCAATTTTCTCCAACCCAGAAAAACTCTCAAAGTTCATAAACACTTTAGAAATCACAAAGATAGGATTTTTTGGGCCAAACGAAAAAACCTTCAAAAAATTTTCAAACATAAAAATTCTCAAAGTTCTTCAACACTTGTGAGAATAAACCCAAACTTTCTCAAACACAAAAAACTCTCAATTCCCTTCAATACTTGTGAGAACAAACAAAAAATCCCAAACACTTATCTCCTTCGATTATGAAGAACAACCACACTTCAGTCTCCTTCAAATCAAAGAAGCACACTTGCTTTTTCCCTTTCTTCGAATCCAGGACTCCCAGCGTAACTGTTGGCCTCCTCTTTCGAATCCAACGCTCCAGGCAGCCACCACTCAAGGTCTCTCAACACACGTTCCAGCCTGAAGCAAGGTAAGTCACTCTTACCCTTGAACATTTCGTTTCAAGCATGTAAATAATACTGTTGTTCGTTTCCAGCATGTACATAATACTTTGAACATTTCGTTTCATAACATGTAAATACAATTTCTTTTAGTTTCCACCCTGTTAACATGTTTTAAATGTTAACCCTTTCGTTTTGCTTTGATTGTTAAACTGTTACTAGCATGGCCTCAGGCCATGTTGTCATTTGATGTTTGAAATGAAAGAAACAGGAAACAGGAAATAGGGAACGAAGCTTCTGGCTTCTACCTTCATTCTCCAGGTCGAACGAAAGACACAACCAGAAGGCAACAAGGCAAAATCGAAAGACATCCCTTCACTGACTTCCAGGCCAATCGAAGGACAGAACCTCACTGGTGCGAACTCCCAGTCGAAGGATACAACTCACCCCTGCCAAGCTCCAATCGAAGGACAGGACTTCGCCTCTGCCAAAGTCCCAATCGAAAGACATAACTTCACTGCTTCCAGCCCCAATCGAAGGAGGCCAACAGAATGACAGCGAAGCGTGCTCCTGCCTGGGTCAAAATACACTCAGTTTTCTTACTTTTTTTTTTCTTTTCCTTCATATTTTTTATGCTCTTTGATATGTTTGTAATAGCGTAGGTTTCTATCTTTCTGCATTTTATTTGCTTTGTACAAATGTTAGTAATTAGGCAAGATAAAACCAATAAGAAAACAAACACAAAAAAAATCAAAAACACTCTTTAATCATTACTTGAACATATTTTAAAACATGCAAATCACTCAACAAATCAAAACTCCCCCCAAGGGCATGTTAACTCCGTTCTACCGCGATACCGGCCATTGCCTATTGCTAGAATGCGTGTGATAATGTCGCCCACTAAAAAACACCAAACAAATCAACTTTTTCTAGAGGAACTACGGTGTTTTGATTCCTTCATTGGATACGTAGGCAAAGGGTCGTGAAACCCTCACGAACACAATAATAAAAAACTCATTTTTTCCCATAAGCAAACATATTTATAGATACGTACACCCTTGTACATAACAAACAATTTTAAACCCAAAAATAGATATTTCAAAAGGTTCCTGCGGAGTAGCACAAATGCATTGGGTGCTAATACCTTCCCATTGCATAACCAACCCCCGAACTTTAGATCTCTTTTCAAAAACGCATTGTATCTTCATTACTTTTAAATATGACTTTACATTGCATGTTTTTTAGGGTTTTATTTCGCTCTTTTCCCTTTTCCCATGGAAACAATAAAGCGCGGTGGCGAGTCTTGCTTTTTGTGAGTCAAGTTAATCAATAGCTTGATCTCCAATTTTCACCGCTACAGTATTTCGTAGGAACCTCTTTGAAAATTTGTGTATTTTGGCTATATGTGTTGTATACAAAAATAGATGGTGGAGGTGAGAAAAGAAGTATTTTTTACAATTTTTTGCGCCTGCCTCGGTTGCAAACCTTTAGTGCTTACATACCACCTTCCGTACAATAGGGGATTAGGGTACTCGTAGTTCACCTTTAAAAAGTTTAAAACAAGTGTGTTGGTTGATCTTAAGAGAAGAGACATTATCGTCATATTTGAGTGGAAAACATACTTACTACCCATGATTATGAGAAAGGAGAATTTGCGTCTTCTCAAAGTGAAGGATACAGCTTGGATTTTAAAATCAACAAAGATTCACTCAACACCCAAGTGGAAAATATCTCACTTCACTACATATCATAGAAGTATAGTAGCTTGCATCACTACAAGGTTTGACGAAAATCTAGTCTTTTTGAGAAAATTTTAAAGTATAAAGCCAAACTGGTAAATTTGATTTTAATGAGATTGGTTGACTTTTAGCCTTCTCACAAAAAATGTCAAAGTTTGATTAAGTTGATTAAAGTTTGATTAAGAAAATATTTTTTAAAATGCATGGACCTAAGTCCAAGTTTGTTATGAAAGCGGTTCAAGTTAGAAAACAATAAGAGTTTAGAAAAGGAGGGAGAAGATTTTTGAAATTAAAGAAGATGGGAGGAGACAAAGGGATTATCCTAAAGCAATAAAGTAAAAGCTAGGGAAAAGAATCTTCTAACAAACAAGACGCCAACACTTGACATAAAGAGTTAATGTAGAATCCCCATTCTTTGGATTGAAACCAAGCAAGCAAAGATACTAAACCTCTTAACGACACCAAGATTTAGATGCATAAAGTCTTCACAAAAATTAGGTAGAGTATTAGTTGTATACAGAGAAATTCTCAATCACAGACAAAGCATATAATCAAGATAACCAGCACACAAAGAAAATCAACCCAATGTATTAGGGTAAACCCCAAGAACTCTAGACAAAATAACAATCAGAGTCACAAGGTCCCAAGAGTAGTCAAGGTTTCTAATCCTATGTCCGAGAAGTCCATAACTCCATAATGCCACGAATAGTAACCAAATAGTCCAAGTAACCATAAAGTTTTTTTAACATTCAAGTTGGTTATTAAGTATCTTCAAAAAGAAAATGAAAGCTCAAGGGAGCAGAACAAAAATGACCTAAAGATAAATGCTCAAGTGAGCAAAGATGAAAATAACATGAAGTGTAAAATGCTAAAATAAATGGTGCATAAAAGTAAAAGCTTAAAATAAAAGCACAAATTAAAATTCAATTGTTATTGAATTAGAGATTATAGGTTACCTGAATGACCATCTTGAAATTTGCATTTGAAAACTCATTAGAAGATTGATAACATTAAAGCTTCTCGACAACAAGTTTCATTTGCTTTTTGTCAAGTATATCGTTCATTTCAAGTTCTCGAGGCGACAACATATGATCAACAATTTTTAAATGATTCACTTAGACCAAAGTTTATGATGGTTCATTAGAGGATTGATAAGACCAAAGGCTCCTAACAATGAACCTCAAGGTTATTGGATCAGAGGTTTCAAATCAAACATACTTGGGCTTGCAAATATAGGTTTGGGCCACAAATGATCATTTCTCAAATCGGGAAAACATTTAGCGCTATGTTAAGCAATCGTAAGTGGACTTATGTAGAAGTCGGACCTATTTTGAGATCGGTCAATATAAATGTATGTACTGCAAAAGTTTTGAGATGTGGTAGAAACCACACTTATGAAACTTATATCACAAGAAAAAGTCAAAGAAGCGATAAGATGGAGAAAAGATATTTGAACCAAAGAATTTAATCAAACTATCATTAAAATCATTCATCCATTTTGGTGGAGTTAAACTCAACACTGAAGATCAAATGATGTTAATGAAACTCATGATTAAAAATCACATAGTCCACGCTCATCCAAAATATGTTCAAAAACAAAATTGCATTTAATAATAAAAATGATTTTTAAATTGTTTTTTAAGTGAAAATAAAAGGCAAAATAACAAACTATATTCAAAGTATCAAATAAAAATTATAAGAAAACATAGAAAAGTCATAGATGATCTCAAGTATTTTTACAAAAAATTTTGTTATTTTTTTAAACAGAAAAGTATTTTTAAATTATTTAAAATCACTCAAGTAAGTGAAAATGATTAAAAATAGTACAAATAAGAATAAAATTCTAGAAAGTCAAAAATAAAGAAAATGATTTTTATGAATTTTTTCATAATTTAAAAATATCAAAAAGTATTTTTAAACAATTAAAAACAAGTCAAAACAAAAGAAAAATCATAAAATATATCAAATATGAAAATAAAATTGTAAAAAAATTAAAATCAGAAAGAGAATATTTGAAAATATATTTGTGAATTTTTTCATAAGTTTTGAGTCAGAAATTATTTTTCTATGACTTTTTGAAGTTCAAAACAATTAAATATGAAAAATATGAAAATAAAAATAAAGCCAAAAAATGTAGACCATTAGATTAATGTCAAAACGTGTTAGTAAGCAGATCCAAGGGATCTGACACGCTGTGCATAATATGGTCATCTTAGGAATTACATCAAATCATTTTTTTAATAATTAAAAGTAACCAGATCCAAGGTTTCTCAAATCGCACGTATGGTAAGGGAAGCACACTGGATAGAATTCAAAAAAATTACATGTCACACTATCATTGGTTGAAGCACGACAAGTAGGTCGTCTTCAACCTCTAGATCCCCTAGATTGGAGTTCCACAAACTGTAAAATTAGCAAACCAGACCAGTACCATTAGATTCGTCTCTTAAAGACGATTCCATTGGTACCCTCACGCCAAATTTATATAAGTTGAGCAAGGTTCTATTTGAAAAAAAAGCAGAAAAATTAGCGAGCACAAAATTTCCAAGTATCTCTCTCAATTCCTAATGAAAATGAAAATCGTAAGAAGTATGAGAATCAGAAGGATGAGTAGAGTAGAATAGGGATTTATTTGGTTCAATTTGGTGGAGAGTTCTACCTAAATGAAGTAGCATAAAATTTCTCTGAAAATGGACTTTTGTAACTCGATTCTATGCACAATTCTTCTTGCTAAGGATATGGTTAGCTTCAATGAATGTCAACGAAGCTAACTGAATAAATGTTTTTGTGAATTAAGGTGAGGAAATGAAAAAACAGAAATCAAGCTCAAGAGTTCGTGTATGATCTTGAAAGAGTGGTTTTGGCTATCCAAGCTTGAGTAAATGAGTGCAATATGTCCCTCTTTTTATAAGAGAGTGAATGGTGATATGAATTGGAAGAAATAGTGATGTTTATAGGGAAAATGAGTGGAGCCCGAAAGTGGAAAAACTGTGACTCTAATTCACCTAAAACTCATCCAATTCCTGTGTTTTGATGCTTAAACAAGACTGAGCAAGTTAGTTAATCATGTTTAAATAAAAAACGAGAGCAAAACTGGTGATTAGAAGGCAAATTATGGATTTCAAATTCTGACTTTGGAAAAAAATTCAGTTTCAAGTAGCTGAGTTTGAATTCATGGTGTGTTCAATTTAGGAAGCCTTACCAGTTGATTCTTGATGCACTGGAAAGATCATGTGACACTCTTCACAGTGTGCCAAGAAAGACTTCATTTGGATGCTTGATTTGAAAGTTATGCTTAGTCAAAATCTAGAAAATTGTGTTAACTTTTGTACTTAGAAAAATTCTAAGTTTCTTCTTCAAAAATGACCTATAATGTTTTGATTCCAAACAAGGTCTTCCTTCAAAATTGAACTTTGATCATTGATGCTAGCTTGAAGTCAAGTTCCTAAATAGTATTGTGAAACTTATATCACTCAAAAATTCCAAATATTGAACAAGTTATGATCTTTTGAAATTTGTGGAAATCCATGAAATGACCTATAATGTTTTGATCTCAAAAAGAATTTTTCCATTATTTACAAGCTTAGCACTAAAAAGAGAGTTAAATTTATCATCCTTAAGATTATTGTGAAAAAAGATTGAGCTCAATATGATAAAAATTTACCAAGTTATGATCCTTTAAATCCAAATAAAAGAATTTGATGGCCTTTAAAGAGAAATGTATCTTTGGAATCACTCAAAAATCTCAAAAGATGAACAAGATATAGCCCTTAGAAGTTCAAAACCCTAGCTCCTAAAGATTCAAAATGACTTGGAAACCCTTTTAACTTTTGATAATCTTTCTTGAACAATTGCTTTTTTCATATGAAGAGAGGTTATTGTAAATGATAACATGAACCTATGGCAGGAAGAATCACTTCCAAATATTGAGAATTGAGGGAGTTATGCACTTGTTGTCAAGGAATCCAGAACTTGTCCAATTAGGTCAAACTTTTTGAATCAATATTGCATTTTTTTGACTTCATTTGGAAAATTGAAGCATGATGGATCATAGTAGGCCTTGTCATGACATTGTATTAAATAAAACTCAAAGATGAAGTTTAAATCTCAATGAAACTTGTTGAGGAAGGCATGGAAATAAACTTGTAAGTGTTTGTTGGCAGCAATTTTGGTAAAATACTGACTTAATAATGTTTTTCTCAATGCCTTGACATTTGAAGCAAACTGGTTTTGAATGATTTCAAAGCAGGTGTCTTGACATCTGCCTCCTGATCTGAACATGACTTAATATTTATTTCTAATATTCTGTTTCCTGTTTTTATGCGCGCCAATATTCAGGATTTGTGACTCAAAGCTTGCGAAAAATATGGAGGAATATTTTTCTATTTGCATTATCCTTATGGATTATATCTTGGCTTGTTTTCATGTAAACATTCAAGGGATTGGAATATTTGTTTTTCAGCCCAAGCCCACTGTTGCGCCTTTATAAGGACTTGAATCCTTATTCATCAAGCTGCAACTTTTGAAGAAGAATATATTCTTTCTGTTTTAGAATTTTAAGTCTTTTTAATTGTAATACACTCTAAGTATTGGTTTAATACTTGAGTTGTAATTTGAGTTGTTAATTATGGATCCTTCATAAGCTTTTAAGTATTGAATGATTGAAGTCTTTAAAACATAATATTTATGTTGTTCTTCACTGTTAGTGATTGAAGGGATTTGAGGAGGGCCTCATACCTAGGTGTGTCTTAGGTAGAAGTATATCACGAGTAGTGATTAAGTGATTAGATTGTAAAATGATTTTTTACTAAGGGTCTATGAATTTATACTATTTAGTGGACTTATCCTTGGCTTGGTAGCCCCAAGAGTAGGTGTTGTTGTATATCGAACTGGGTTAACAATCCCTTGTGTTTTTACTGCTTTTAATATAGTTGCATTTTATATTTTCCTCAGATATTTTTGTTGTGAAATCTCCTTCGACATCACATATATGATACAAGAATTTAAAAACTCATGAACCTATGAACCATCTTGATGAAATGTGTTGTGACATCACCTATAATACCACCATCCATAAAGCAAACATACATACATCTTATTTGTTAGCTAAAAGTTAATAAACACAAGATATACATGTACAAAACATACAAACCAAAGTGCTTGGTGATCCCACACGAGAAAACCTAAAGATAGGAAGAAGAACTAAACCCTAGTGTGTGATCTTGATCTGATTGGGTTGATATTGAAATGATGATAGATCTTAGGGGAAAAAGTTGGGGTATAACAATACTTAACTCTTTTTAAATAAAGCAAATACCTCTAGAGGGAGGATGATGAACATAATACCTAAAATCTCAAATGGTATGCTTTTGAGTAAAACCTTGCCGACGATGTACATGCATTGCTTCAAATTCCTAAACACCGAAGATATAAGGGAGATAGACCCTCGTTAACCCCTCTGAGCCTTCAAGTAGGAGTTTCTTTTCTTTTTAGAAAAAACACTCACATTTAACCAGGGGCAGGGTAGATTTTAGTTAACCTGATCGAGTATTCAAATCTCGTCAAGAGTGCTCATATAAGGATTAACCAAAATGGTTATCCCTCACTCGTCAGGAGGACAAAAGATGACAATACCACAATGGGTATCCCTCATCAATCAAACAACAAGGTAGTCACCACCTTCTAAAAAGTCAAAATGACTCAGGGTCACACGATTTGTTTAAAAGAAAAAAGAATGATTGAAAAATAAAAGAAAGAAAGTTTGGTAAGTAAAAAAGAAAAAACTTGAAAGAAAATGACTTGGGCAAAAGTTAGGGCATCCCACTGGACTTCAAAATAAAAATTCAAAAGAATTTGTCTAGGAAAAAGTTAGGGAAATGAAAAGAAAGATGAAAATCCAGAAAGGCAGAAAATCCTCAAAGGAACAAAGACGTGTGATCAGACCCCAAAACAAAGAGGGTAAAGTGATTGTCGTGTCCAATAAACCTCAGTGGTTCCTCTATCATTGTAAATTCCTTGTAAGAGATGAGTGAGTTGTACCCCATATTTGTCCTACCTTTATTATCATATTTTCAATATTAAAAATAGAGGAGAAATGTTTTGATTATGGATGGTCCAACAATATCTAATGGCCCATTTTTAAGAATCCAAGTCAACAGAGGGGTGTGTCTTAATTCAAGGGAGTGAGGCTTTCTAAATCAGAAAGACCTATATAACCATAGGCCCGTTTGCGAAGCATGTTGACTAATGGCCCATGAGGTTTGAATATTATAAACTGGTGCAAAAGGAAATTAAGATTTTAATCATATAAGGCCCAATAAAGGTTTTTTGTTTTAGAGAAGGGGTGAAAATTCAATTTGCAAGCCCATTCGTTTGGCCCATTACTTTTGGGGATTGAATAACAAAAGGGAGGTGAGATTGAAAACCGCAGGCCCATTGAGTTTTTAGTTAGTCCAATTGGAGTTTTAATTTATTTTAAGAGAAACATTATTATTAAACATTGTTTTACAGATTTTTTTATTATTATATAAACTATTTATTGATTTTGGGTCCAGTCTGTCACAAAGAGGCCCAATTCGGAGTATTACGGTAAACAAAATAGCCCAGTCCATGTAAAAGAAATGTTGGTTGTGACGAACAAAAAGTTGTTGTTGGGCCAAAAGGAAAATTCCGTTTCATTCTGAGGCCCGAGTTTAGTTAAGGTACGGGCTGGACAGAAAAGTTAAAACAGAAAGCCCAGTTGAGAAAAACGTTAACTGTGCAAATTATCCAGAAAATTTGCGCATGTTTGTTACCACTTAACTAGTACTATACAGATTAAAAAAAACCAAATCTTTGTTTACAGTTCAAAAACCTAAAAAAATACTAAATCAAATCTTCAGAAAATCAAATAATTTCTACAAATCGAATCCCATATTTTTTTACAGTAAGAACAAAATTATACAAAATCCAATTCAAGGCCCAAAGTTCCATTATAGTTCAAAAATAAAATACTACAGAATCAATTAAGAATCAATTACACAAATATGAATCCTTAAATTTATCTCTTCATCCATAAATCTAAAATAACAAATTGGTAACGATAACTCTACAAAAAAACCTAAACCTAACCCTATAAATACAAAACTAAGAACACATAGACATGAGGGGCTAAATGACAGAAGAAAAGACATTTAAGGAGAACACAAAGAAGAACGAGGAGACAACCCATTTGCTGTTGAAGGTCGATATAAGGGGAGATTAGGGTTTCAATATCTGAAACCCCAATCGCATAACTGCATCGCCGCTGAGCTCTTAAACTCCATCAAAGCTTCCGCCACCACCAGCGCTACCACCAGAATCTACAAAATTGGAAAATGGAAGAGCATCAGAAATAGAATCAAATTCTGATATCGGAAGCAAGATCACATAGGGGGTAATATAACTCAGCTTTCTTTTCTATTATTCTCTTATTGTCGGTTTGGTGGGTTGAATTTTTGATCAAGGGGTTTGAATAGATTGTAGCGCCATTGCAATGTTGTTTTTAGGATTAGGGTTGAAGAAGGAAAAAAAGGTACTAGTTAGGGTCTGAAAGAGATAGTAGGAGAGTTACTATAAAATGAAAGAGAACAAATGATGTGAAAATAAAAATGTAAAATAACTTGTATGTTCTATAATGATTCCATACGCGTGGGTACATAGTAACCAATCACGCACCTGCAATCCCATCCACTGGATCCTCATCAGACAGTTGTGAGGCCAAGTCTAACGTAATCTTTATGCGCCCCCAGTATGTATTCAGTCAGCAAAACATGTTTGGGCCTAGCAAAATTCTTTCTACACCACCCTTTTTTTCTTTTTCACTAAAATGAACCAGCAATACACCTCCCCTACCTCTGGGCCCAATTCAATATCTGAACTTGGGCCCATCTTCTCAAAACACCCCCTTTCTACTTGTTAGTTCAATAGCGCACCCCCAGACTTACTGCGCCGGAATTCAATATCTGAATTCAGGCCCTGACTTTTCACACCCCACCCCTTTTACTACCTAATTTAAAGTACACCCCGCTAAACTAATTTAAATATTCTCTATTTTTTTAAATATTTTCCTAGTTCTTTTTCTTTTGTATTATTATTATTATTTCATTTTTATATAATAACTACTTTAATTGATTATCACATATATTATTTATATTATCATTTAAATAATTATTTTATTTAAAAACTCATGTATATATTTATATTACATTGCACTAAATATTTTGAAATGATGCATTGATTAAGAAATTTCATAATTAATATTATAAAAATATATAACAAACATTAAATCTTTTTCGCAATAAACTAATCTAAACAAATTTTTTTTTGCTAAAGGGTTCCAAATATATTTTGACTAATCGTGCATTTGGTCCAAAATTCTGCTATCTCTATACCCGGTCGAAATGCGAGGCAATTCAAAATACGTTTGCAACCCCTAAAAATCACATACCCATACGAACTACGAATTGAGACTCTGATTCCTCATAAGAGGATACGTAGGCATACGACTAAAATCATGGTGAGTTCCCCTATTAAAAATTAAAACCATGTTTTACCTAAAACCTAAACCTAAACCTAGTATCCTTAAGAATAAGGTATATGAAATATTCCTAACACCTTCCTTTCGTCTAAAGAAGTCCGAAACTTAGAATCTCTGTCTTGCGAATTAGGGTTTCCTATTAGATGCCCTAACTTAGGATAAAAACTAGTATTGGCGACTCTGTAGTTAAAACCACTCGCAACAGCTGGCGACTCTGCTGGGGACTTAAACCCTAGGTTTAGAAGCCAACCCTAGGTTTTAGGTTTTATTCTTGGTTGTTATTTTCTTTCTTTATTTATTTATTGCATTTATTTATGCTTTTCTATTATTTTTTTATCATTATATATTTACTGCATGGCGGGACTTTTATTTCAAAAAAAATTATTTTCAAGTAACCCGTAGAAAGATGGTTCGTCTATTAGCTTAAGGGATACATCATCCCTACGAGTTTATGTGACGACTTCGCCTAGAGTCAGTGGAATTCTGCAAAAGGAATACTTTTCGAGAGATATCCTCTTGATGAGTAGGAATTTGGAATGCCACCCATGACTCTTTGTAACGACCTTAACCAAAATCTCATGACGAGACCTTTCATGACTTTGAGATGAAAATCTCGGTCAGTAAAGAGGTTCCACCTAAGGGAGGCCCTTGTGCCTTTTCCCTCTGGTGTTACTCATGATAACCTTAAGGAAGCCACCTTTTGGGAGGGTAGATTAACCGTAAGTAAAAATTAAGAGTCTACCTGATAAGGGTACCTATCACAAAATCCCGTCACTAAACCATACATCCATGCATTCATACATTTCATATAATCATCATCTGTTTCTTTTATTTGTCTTATTCACAGGGTAAAAAACAAAAAGTGATAAATTCAAGATTTTGGTGACTATCTTTGAAAATGGATACCAAAAGGAAACAACTTGTCCGTGTCAATGCCCTTAAGTCAGATATATTTGAAATCAAACCCATAAAAAGGATATTATCAGAAAGAGCTCTGAAGATGTACGCTCGCTGCTACGGGGATACCCTTGACTTGATCAGAGTAGAGGTTCAAATAGACGGGGTATCTACTCTCATCCAGTCCTACGACCCTCCGATAAGATGCTTCACCTTCCAAGACTTCCAGCTAGTGCCGACTCTAGAAGAATTTGATAGAATTCTTAACTTTTCAAAAGAGAAGGTCTATGTGGGTATCGGGCAAACTATTGAAGTCAATGTCTTGGCAAAGGGCTTAGGGATCCCTTATTCCGAGTTAGTTCAAAATTACCAAAGATAAAGTACAATACAAGGAATCAAGATAAAATACATAGAAGCTAAGGAACTCAAGTTTTCTAATCATAAAGAATGGGAGCCTTGCGTCGTTTGTTTAGGATTGCTTGTGTTTGTTATAATTCTATTTCGAAGGACTGTAGAATATATAGACCCGTTGGCCATTATCATATTTTTGGGTGCGAAAGTTTTTAATACGGATCCAACTCCCGCTCTACTTGCTGGTGTTTATTACACACTGCATGCTATGTAAGAAAAGAGAAAAGGCAATTTAAATTGTTACATTCCACTTTTGTATACCTGGTTCATGACCCATCTTTACAAAGAAAACTATATGATTCCGAACTTGAGTCAAAGGACCAACAGAATTAAGAGAGATGAAAAGGAATTGGAAAAGGAGAGTCTCAAACGGAAGCGTACAACCGAAGGACTTTTGAGTGCAACTTTCAATCTAGATTCCCATAACCAAAGGTTAGAAGATGCCGCTACTGAAATCGGGAGGTTAACTAGATGGTATGAAAAGGAAACACATGACAAGAAGGTAATAGAGGAAGACATAAGAGCCCAGATCCAAAGTTTGGCGCAAGATTCCTTAGATCAAGAATAGAAAATAAAGTACCTCACCACCGGACTTCAAGACAGCCAAGAATTAGAGATCAAGGAACGCCTCTATAGGATGGCGACAGAATGAATCCTAGTTAAAAGAACTAAAGAATATGAGCATATGTGCCTAGAGCTAGAAGGTCTCCAAAAAGATTTCCTTATTCAACGGAGGCTTTATATGGAGTTAAGGGCTGAAAAGATGTATTGGGAAGAGCAGTATACAAAGATCACCCAAGCTGGGAGAGATAACCATAATATAATCCCGCATCTTTATCAAGAGTATCGGTATTACAAGGACAAACATGAAAGGCTCGCCTTCATAGCCAACAATCTCATTGAGGATATCCCTAGAAGTTTGAGAGACGCTGAAAGTGTAATGGTTCCTCTTCCAAAGGACGTTGAAGATTTTCTCAAGCTTTGTCGAGCAATGGTTGATAGTTTCAGAGCAGACATCCGCAAGCGCACCTAGAAGATTTATTTCCCTTTGTTTATTTTCATGCAAACAAGTTCTGATTTAAAGTTGTAATATTTTTCAATATCTAGATTATGTTACCTTTAATAAAGACATTTTTTTCATATCTCGATTACATATCTATTTTTAAGATATTCACTAAATAAAAAAGATAAAAGAAGCAAAAGATAAATATATACCTAAGTGAATAAGACATTTAAAAACCATTACATGTTCATACATAATCATACACACGCATGCATTCACAAACCCTCTCATTTCATACCAAAGCTCATATATTTGAAAATCTCTCCAGTTAAACCATTGGTAGAAGAAGATCACCACTTCCCTGGCCTTCATATCAAACATGGGCCTACCAAGAAAAAGAAATGGAACAAGTCGAGGAGAATCAGGTTGCATTCAAGGAGGATCTCTACCAAGTCAAGGGTGATGTGAGTTCAATGAAAGGAGCTCTGAGTCAAGTTCTCCTAGCCTTGAAGAACATCATTTACAGACAAGATCAGATTCCCAAACTAGCTTTCGAAGAAGTAGCTCAAACGATTGGTGCATCAAGCGATCACTAACTAAGAAAAGAGCCAGAAATAGGACCCCAAAAGTCTGTCATGGCCCAACGAGACAAGAGAATTTGAGACTAAAGGGCTTGTCCCACCACCATAAAAATCAGGGGCATCACGTACCCTACAAATTCAAATAAATAATGCAGACAACTACTTGGACCTGCAGTATGGAGACCACAACCTAGAGGATGTCAATCAGAACCCTTGAAGAGGACTGGTACTCATGATGTGGATAATCCATTGGTGATGAATCAATATAAGGCCCTGGAAGAAAGGCTGAAAGTTGTGGAAGTTTTTTATGCCTTCGAAGTAGATGCTCTAGGGATGGGCCTAGTTCCTGATGTGGTAATCCCGCTGAAGTTCAAAGTGCCTGACTTTGAAAAATACAAAGGGCTCACTTTTCCAAGAAATCATTTGAACATGTATTGCAAGAAGATGCATGCCCATGCCCACGATTAAAATCTGATGGTTCATTGTTTTCAAGACAACTTAAGCGGGGCATCTTTAGACTGGTTTATGCAATTAGAGCTAGTACATATTCGAACATGGTCAGATCTTGCTAATGCTTTCTTAAAGCATTACAAATGTAACTTGGACATGGTGCCTACCCGTATGCAACTCTAGAACCTGTCCCAGAAGAAAGAACAGTCTAGCTAGTTATTACAACACTTGGTTAAGGTAGCCTTGGTGCAATTAAAACCTCTAGCTCCTCTAGTCAGGACACTTCCGTGAAAGTACAATGCTGACGCCAAATGCGAATACCATGCTAACTCACCTGGACACACGAAAGAAAAATGTTGGGCATTCAAGCATAAAGTGCAAGACTTGTTAGAATCTCAAGACATCACTTTTGAGAAACATAACAACAAATCAAACCCCATGTGTCCACATGGAGGGCCAACAATAAATTCAATTTAAGTAGTCACTGACTTTGGGGAAATCAGACAAGAAAAGGCCTCGATAAACTTGTTGAAAGAATATCTGTTGGAATGTGTGTTCCTGCTGGAGTATAATGAAGCCTTCAAAAGAACTCTGCAGAAACTAGTGGACCAAGGGATAGTCCAATTCAGACCATACCCTGAAGAAAAATATATAGCTGTGATTGAAGCAAAGAAGACATTGGTAATCCCATGCCAAAGCCCAAATATTAACAAGAAGACTCTGGTGATCCCATGGGAAGGATCGGCAGAAACCCCATGGGTGGCACCAAAGAAGGCTCTTCAAATATGAAATCAACAAAGCAGTACCATGGTGTTATGACTCAGCCGTTCACATTAACAGAGTGAAATAAGAAGATGTGCCATCGTCAAGTTAAGGACCTGCAATTTCAAATATAGCAGGGACAAGTTGTATGACCCGAAGTGGTCGAGTCTTTGGATCTGAACCGCTGAAGAATAAAGATGAGAACTCAATAAAGGACAAGGGAAGATAAGTGGTGGAAACGGGTCAAGAGAAAGAACCTTCAAGCTCGAACTTTATTGATCAAGAGGCAGAGAAGTTTTTGAAAATAATCAAAAGAAGTGACTACAGGGTGGTGGATCAGCTTCACCAAACCCCAGCTAAAATCTCCATACTCTCGTTGCTCATCAATTCTGAAGCGCACCAAGACTCTTTAATGAAGGTACTGAGTTCAGCCCATGTTGCGGAAGAGATTACTGGGAATCAATTTGACAATGTTGTAGCAAACCTAACACCCAGATCATACCTGGGTTTTAGTAAAGATGAATTGCCACCGCAAAGCCGAGCTCATAACAAGGCACTACATATCTCTATTCAGATAGGAACTACCAGCCTATCCAGAGTACTCACCGATACTGGATCTTCCCTCAATGTGTTACCAAAATCAAGTATAATGAAGTTAGCATTAGATAATATTGTGATGAGGCCAAGCTCTATAATAGTGAAAGCATTTGACGGTTCTCAAAGCTCGATATTCGGAGAGGTGGACCTTCTAGTCAAAATTGCGCCATAAATCTTCTATATTACTTTCCAAGTCATGGATATAGAGCCGATGTACACTTGCTTACTCGGGAGACCTTCGATTCATGCAGCAGGGGCAGTCACTTTGACCATACATCAAAAGTTTAAGTTCTCATTGGAAGGGAAATTAATCATAATTGATGGTGAGGAGGACATCTTCGTAAGTCATATCAAATCATACAGATATATTAGTGCCGACGAAAATTGTACAGTCACCCCGTTCCAAATCCTGGAAGTAACTTCTATGGTGACTTTACCAGTTGAGAAAAGTAATAAGCCTAAGGTAACCTCATGGAGAGATTTTCAAATAACCATGAAAGGTGGTGCCTCGAAAAGTTGGGGAAAGCTCCCAGAATTTCCCGAGAAGAAGAATGGTTTCGGTTTGGGCTATGAACTATCAAAAGCTACTCTAAAGGGTAAACACGGTTTCCTCTAATCCAAGAGACATTTGTCAACAATAGAATATAGCAGGTTGACATGTGGGGATGATATCCAGGAAAATCAACACCAAAAGGGCAACTGACTTCATTCGATAATGTGCCCCAGGAGAAGAATTCAAAAGTTGGACTACCGTGGAGATTCATGAGATCTTTTTCTTTCCTAAAGTAAATTTTCTTCTTTTAAATGAACTTATGTCAAGCCCGAGGCGTAGGGGTTTCTTGTAAAGGTCCCTTCTTTTTGAAAGAAATCAAGCTACGGGAAATGTTAGAGCAGAGCGTAAAAGAAAGGTTGACCAAGCTATTACATGAGTACGTGGATATATTTTCCTGGTCCTACAAAGACATGTTGGGATTAGATACAGACATTGTGGTGCATAGACTACCTCTCAAAGAAGGTTATTCTCTAGTTAGGCAAAAACATAGAAGAACTCATCCAGATATGTCTAGCAAGATTATATAAGAGGTCCTTAAACAATTTTACGCAGGGTTCTTAGCAGTGGTAGATTATCTACCATGGATAGCTAATATTGTACCAGTACCCAAGAAAGATGGCAAGGTGCGCATGTGTGTAGATTATTGAGATCTGAACAAAGAAAGCCCCAAGGATGACTTCCCGTTACCTCACATAGATGTTTTGTTAGACAACATGGCTCAATCCTCAATATTTTCATTCATTGACGATTTCTCGGGCTATAATCAAATCATAATAGCACCCGAAGACATAGAAAAGACTACTTTCATGAAACCATGGGGAACCTTCTGCTACAAAGTAATGCCATTCGGTCTAAAAAATGCAGGGTCAACTTATCAAAGGGCTATGGTAACACAATTCCATGATATGATTTACAAAGAGGTTGAAGTGTACGTAGTCGATATGATCGCCAAATCCCACACAGAGGAGGAGCATATCATACATTTACAAAATTTATTCGAGCGGCTGCGCAAGTTTAGACCGAGGTTGAATTCGAATAAATGTACATTTTGCGTCAGATCAGGCAAGTTGTTGGGTTTCATTGTAAGTCAACATGGTATTGAGGTAGACCCCGATAAAGTAAAATCCATACAAGAATTTCCAGCACCGAGGAAAGAAAAATAGGTTTGTGGTTTCTTAGGGCGACTGAATTACATCTCAAGGTCCATATCGCATCTAACAGCCACGTGTGAGCCTATATTCAAATTATTATGAAAAGATCAAATGGTAGTATGGAATGCCGATTGCCAAATGGTATTCAAGACAATAAAGCAATATCTACAAGAGCCATCGATATTAATGCCACCAGTTCCCAGAAGACCACTCATTATGTATCTGACAGTGCTCAAAGGATCAATGGGTTGTGTTTTGGGATAGCAGGACGAAACAAGAAGAAAAGAGCATGCAATTTACTACCTCAACAACAAATTTATCGACTGCAAAACCAGATACTCGCTCCTCGAGAAAACTTGTCGTGCTTTGGCTTGGTCTACTAAGAGGTTGAGGAAATATATGTTAACCCACACCACATGGTTAATATAAATAATGGATCCTTTAAAGCCCGTGTTCGAATAATTGGCTCTTACACGAAGAATTGCCCAATGGAAGATGCTACTATCAGAATATGACATCCAATATGTCACTTAGAAGGCCATCAAGGGTAGTATACTAGTTGATCATCTAGCTCACTGTGATCGGTGGATTTAGAACTGACTGTTTAACGCTGGTTCACGAAATGTCGCGGAAGCAAGAGTCGCCACCGTCTTTTATTTTCTCCAACATGGACAGGACAAAAGCACAGCAAAATTCCTTATGAGATAGTCTCTCGGTTCGGGAGTTAGATTTATAGAAAGGGAAAATGTTAGCACCCTTTCTATCCATGGTTATCCATGGGCTCTTAGATACTTTCTCATTTGTGTTTTCAAAAGGTTTGCTTTTCAATTGTGAGTGAGTTCGAAAAAGTTTCGTTTAAAGATTTCAGATCGACTCTTGTATCAGTCCTCAAGAGTGTTTGAAAAGTTGTTTTGAAAGCTTTTTGAAAAGTGTCGGTGTGAAAAGGTTTTTGTTTGTTTTTTGAAAAGAGCAAGTATCTATGAGACATCTATCTACCCTAAGGAATTAGGCTGTGTAAATGTCCTTAAGGTAGTGCCATCCCACCATTGAGAGATAGGTAGCACCACCGTTGGAGGTGTTCGGGTCAATTCGAGTTTAGGGTCAATGTGGTCACCAGAGCAACAGTAGGACACCTTAGAAGCTACCCTTATGCCATTGATCCTTTTTTAATTCGAGGCAACTTTTCCGAGGCAACTTGTTTTGAGGCATATGGATCAACGGACATAAGGTCTTACTAAAACGTCCTATACTCGACGACCACGTTTCGAGGGCAAGGCAACAGTGAGGCGTACCCTAAGAGTGGTGTGTGAATTTGTGTGTTATTTTCAGTTATGTTTTATCTTGTACATGTATCAGGGTGATCTACGCTTGTTTTTAATTTAGGCCATACATTCTTTCATGCAATTAGAATTTAAAAGTGCGGAAATTTAAATGCGGAAAGTAAAATCCTACGCTATTACAAGGCGCGAGTCTATACATCGCCAAATTAACAAAGACCTGTTTTAATAAAAAATGCGGGAAATAAATAAATTCCTAATTACTATTACATGGCTTGAGCAATTACATAATATTCGAAAAGAAAGTAAATAAGAATAAACGCGCGAAAAGAAATTAGAATTGAATGTTCGAGGGCGTTGAACCCTTTTGAAATTAAATTGAAATAAGAAAGTTAATTATTTATTTTATTAAAGAAAAGAAATGTTTTTTAGGTTTTTTGTATTTATGAAAATAAAGAAAAGAATTTAAAATTAGAAGGAAACCCTAGTTCTAAATATTTTTAATTATTAAAAAAAAGTTAAAGTTTAAAACCTAATTTACATAATATTTAATGTACATGTTTATTTACAAAATTAATGATAATTAATAATAATGATAAATAATGATGATTAATAATTTATTTAAGAAAAAGATGAAAATGTCAAAAAAACCTAATTCTAGATACTTTTTACTTATTAAGAAAAAGATTAAAGTTTAAAAACCTAAATTAAACTAAGTTAATTGTTAGAGTTTATTTACAAAAAATAGGTTAGTGATGAAATTAATAATAATTAAATATATTTGTATTTTTGATTTTTCTGTTTTTATTATAGAAAATTATTTTATGGTGAAAAAAAACAATTAAAACAATTAAAAAAGAATTAGAAAAGAAAATAAAATAAAATTAAAAAGGATGCAAACCAAGGGGGGTTTCAGGCCCAAGGGGAGGTTTTTTTGAACGGTCTGCATTCTTTGGCCATTGGATTGGGTTTCATGGCCATTTGTGTTCTGGCTGTTGGCCATTTGTGTTCTGGCCTCATCATGCATAAGTTGTTCTTTTGCCCATTTGGCTTTTGGCTTTTGGCCATTTGGCTTTTGGCTTTTGACCATTTGTATTTTGGCCTCAACGTTCCTTAATGAACTTGCATGGGATCCTGTCTAAATCTGCAGTGTTGAATCTCATGAACACATTAAATAAAATCATAAAATACAAATAAAGCCAATATATGAAGAAATTTAATGTTTAGGCACAATATGGCATGTATGAATGATTATACCCTTTTGATCATGGAGATCAAACCAATCTTACCCTTACTGAAAAATTAGTGACATGAATGCTTTTATGCCTTTTGGATCATGGAGATCAAGCCAGCCTTACCCTTACTGAAGAAGTAATGAGGTGTTGGTTTGTAACTGTGATGGCTTGTTTGTAGTGAGAGAGAGATTTGTAATAAGGATTTCAAGGTTTTAGGGTTCTTGAAAGAATTTGATATTCTAACAGTGTTGTGGCAAGGTTTTTTCTCTCTTTTCCTCCTCTCTGGTTTGTGTGAAAAGAAGGTGATTATATAATGGAAATTAGGGTAAAGAAAATGGGCTTTGAATGTGCAATTGGGCCTCCAATGTTCACTTGAGTTCGTCACTTTCCAGGTTAAATCGAAGGGACTTAAGTGCAATTTTTGAAGTTGAAATGTGAAAACAAAATGTAGCCGACATCGATAAATAACTCATGTCCGATAATCGGCTCAATCGGATAAATGGTGAATTAGTTATGAATTTTTGAAGTTTCAGCTCAGACAAACTTATTTTGGGCTCCAGTGTAGACTCTGACACGTTCTTTAATAAAAAACTGGTATTGATCGGAGCATAATTCGGTCTCGACTTTTGAAGCAAAGTTGTAGATCTACAAGTCAGGGACCTTGTGTAAAAATATGAGCCCAATCCGATAAAAATTGACCGAGTTATGAATTTTCGAAGTTTCGGCCCAGATGAAATAATATTCAGCATTCATGATTTTCGGTGTGTCACGGACTCTGAGAAAAAAACAAAGGCCTTTTGAATACCGTTTAACTCAATACCTTATGTGAAAATGTAGCCAACTCAATTTGTGAAATTTTGGCGCCGGAACCAGCTCGATACGATGAAAATCGACCAAGTTATGATTTTCTGAACATGACGCAAATAAACTTCTGTCATAAATTTTCTGTATGTAAATACTTGATAAATCCACATTTTTGAAGACCTTCTGATCGAAATTGGCTTCCAGCCGTGAGAGATGAAAACGTAGATAATGTCAAGACGGAATTTAGGCCACCGGAACGGGTTCAAAACGAGCCACGATCTTCAAGTTATGAATTTTTTAGCCCGTAAAAACTGCACTTTCAGCACACTTTTTCACCATATTTCTTCGAGAAAACTCACACATTCGGATACCTTCTTTAAAGAATTGACTCTTGAGCCGAACCTGAATTTGAGAATATGTTATCAGAGATATCTTGGCGAAAGAATACCTGAATATGACGCGCCAAGTTGGACTTGTGAATTTTTCTTGAAATATTTTGAGAAATATGGGAGGGCAAATTTTGGGGTACAACAGTTGCCCCTGTTCAATCTTCTTAAACCTGAGGATATAGATTGGCAGGCGTGCCTTTCGTAATCCGAAGGTGGAAGATGATTGAACACTAGAGTGCCCAGAAATTTGCACTCACATAGTAGAGTGTCAGCAGTATGATGCAGGGAATGGGCTTATAGATGCCATTTGGAGACTGATGGATGGGAGGATGGGCTTATAGATGCCACCTGGAGACTGTTGTTGTGTGGATGGGCTTATAGATGCCATCTAAGTGTCGATCGCGTAAGAGATTCCTTAGCGAGAACTTGCGTACCTGAGAAAGAAAAATAATTACCTGGCCTGTTACAGGAGTTGATCTTCAAACTCTTTATGTAGATGTGCCCTGGCAAGATACAGGAATCGAGTCTGGTATTCAGAAAGGTTGGTGAGTTGTCTCTACTGACAGGTTATTTCCATGGACGGGTGGTCTTTAACGACGAGTGTCTATAACGACGAATGTCTATAACGACGAGTGTCTATAACGACGAGTGTTTATGACGACGAGTGTCTATAACGACGAGTGTCTATGACGACGAGTGTCTATAACGACGAGTGCCTATCACGACGAGTGTCTATCACGACGAGTGTCTATAACGACGAGTGTCTATAACGACGAGTGTCTATAACGACGAGCTTCTATAATGACGAGTGTCTATAACGACGGGTGTCTATAACGACGAGTGTCTATAACGACGAGTGTCTATAACGACGAGTGTCTATGACGACGAGTGTCTATAACGACGAGTGTCTATAACGACGAGTGTCTATAACAACGAGTGTCTATAACGACGAGTGTCTATGACGACGAGTGTCTATGACGACGAGTGTCTATGACGACGAGTGTCTATAACGACGAGTGTCTATGACGACGAGTGTCTATGACGACGAGTGTCTATAACGACGAGTGTCTATAACGACGAGTTGTATCAGAGAAATCTTTAGGCATTGATTTAACTGGATTTATATTCTTTGACTGGGTTGGTCTCTTTTGACTGTATTCGTCTACATAGCTGATCTTTTAACTGTATCCTTCCTGAAAGGTAAAGGTCAGCCATATGCAGTGCATGATATGGATCAAGCAATAATATTTTTCGACACATGAGATTGTATGCTATGAGGCGTATATGCATGTATCATGATGTATAACAATGTGATGTTTATGAATGTATCTTCGTCTAGGAAAATAGATCCTTGACGGATGCCGGGAAGTCAAATCCTGGGCTGATGTTGAAGAGTGAGATTCTTCGTTTCCGTTGGGGATGATGATTGCAAGAATACCGGTCTGAGAAGATAACTCCATTGGGGAATAAACTTGGCGAATAGATTACTCTGCGGGGAGTGAACTTTGTGGGGAAAGAGAAGTACTTTGCTGAGGATGATGAAGATAACTCCGCTGGGGATACCGTTGATAGGTTATGTTGGGAGATTTGATGAACTCCGCTGGGGATAGGAAGACTTCACCGAGGACGATCTTTCCGTGGCTTTTAGCTGAGGATAACCCAGTTATAAGCTCTGGTGGAGATATAACCTTTGAATAAAACCTGGGAGACGCGTTCGCTCTGCAGGGAGTGAAGGTATCTTAGTCGTGTTCTTTAGCCGAACTTACCTTGGTATCTCGGGGGACAGCGTGCCCAGATTGCTTGGATAACTTATTATTGCCCCTGTTTCTGCGGGAGAAGATACCCATGGAGGTGCTTGATGACTACCGACTGACAAATATTCTTCTTGTAGGCAAGTGACTAGGTGACGGGACATAGTCGTACGCTTTGATCCCTAATTTTTGCCTGGACTGCCCTTTCGGGTTTTCAGTCCACCGGGATACCCTTTTTTGCCCAAGCCGCCTTTTCAGGTTTTCGACTTTCCGGGTGTACAGATTTTTTTTTTCATCCCTTATTTTTGCCCGAACCCTTTTGGTTCGCCGGGAAGCCCTTATTTTTGCCTAGGCGTGTCAACCTAGCGGGTCTTTGATTGTGCGTAGTATTTTTTCGACTATGTCCACGCTCTCAGGATGTAGGGATGTGCCCCTGTTGTTGTGTTGCCATGCCACCAGAAGATCTTCGTTTGATCGTCCAATGCCCCAAGTGACTTAGACGGAGATTTGCCCCAGGCTATTTGGCATTTGAGAGATTCTCTGAATCTTGACTTAACTGCCCCAGATGACGGACAATGATCATGTCATGCCCCTTGTTTGGGAGTGCTTTTGTTCATCCGATATTCGTCGTGCGAGCTTCTATGTTGTTCAAACAAATAGTCGTATGCAAACAAAGTAATGTTAAAAATGCAAAGCTTATGTCTGTCTTGAAGTTTTTGAAAAATGCATTTTTCAGTAAAACCAGCAAATTTTGTAAAATGTGATGTCAACTCGTTATTTTATCGCAAGCCTTAAGGAGTCAGGATACCTTTGTAACAGTATGCTTTCGAACTAACCCATGCTTCAGCTAGGACTTTTGAGGGTTATGACGTGGCCTGGTTCACGGTTTAAGAAACAAAGGATAAAGGCTCAAATTATGTTTGTACCCACCCGCTCTTCATGATGTTCTTCAAACCTAAACTCAGTTGATCATGCGTTAGACCTTGTTTGAGTCTTTGCTCTGATATTCCGGTGATGGTTCGGATGTTGACAATTTATTTCGAATAGGCAGTCATTCCTTTTTTTTGTTGAGGGTTTGTAGGACCTCTTTTTTTTTTGATTTCGTTATCCCTGTTTTTTGCCTGAACTGTTTCTTTTGTGATTACAGTCAACGTGATGCCTCAGTTTTGTAAGTCTCCTTCATGGGCTTTTTGATTTTGGTAATGACTTCCTGTTTTTATGGTTATTTGGAACCATCACTGTCTTTTGTTTCAGAAGGACTTCTTTTGATGCCATTCGTTGTGCACCTGGATCAGCTGAGAGAACTACCCTGCCCCAGGTTATGATTAAGGGTTTTAATTTTCGAAAAGAAAAACTCCTACTTCTTTGGCTCAGAGGGGTTGACGAGGGATTATCTTCCTTATAACTCCAGTGTTTAGGAATTCAAACAATGCATGTACTTCATCAGCGGGGTCTGTTCAAAAGCATACTGTAAAGATCGTGGTATCGTTTCCGTCATCCTCCCTCAAGAGGCTTAGAATTATTAATTGAGAGTTGACATCAAAAAATGAAAGCAGTTTGAATATAGCGAATGCGAATATATTGATTCAAAACAGACATATGTGATGCATTAATGAAATAACAACGTTTAACATGAGTAAATGTTTGAACAATCAAAAGAAAATTACAACTTGAAAATTCTAATGGGCAAAAGGTCTTCTCATCTCAGGACTTGTTACTTCAAGTAATGCATCATGTAGGGATAGTAGAAGAACTCAGCCTGACCCACTTGGGTGAAATCCACTGCTCCTTCATTGATCAAATCCTGGACCTTGTTCTTCAGAGCCCAGCAGTCGGCAGTGTCGTGTCCAGGACTATCAGAGTGATATGCACACCTTTTGTTGGGATGATAGTTAGGAGCAGAGATGTTGGGGTTCCAGGGAGGAGCCCTTAGTGTAATCAGTTTCAGTCTCAACAGGTGTTGTAAGGCTTGAAACAGCAACATATTGAGCTGGGTGAATTTCCTCTTGGACCTGCTTGGCTTACTCTGATCAACCTGTTGCTCTGGGCAAGGTTGATGCTGGGCTTGTGAAGTGGTAGAAATTTGGAGAGTTCTATTCTTCACCATACCAGATTCTTTTCCTCTTGGAAGCTGATCAAAGACCCGGTCCCTGACTTGGACTGATTGCTTCATGTCTGATCTGTCTTGGTGGAGCTGACTGATCATGGTCCTCAACTCTTCTTGCTCCCGAGCTAAACCTTGGATGAGAGCCCTTTGCCCCAACATCTGGGTTTTCATTGTATCTACTTCAGCTTGCAGACATTTCAGTCGTTCGTCCTTGTCATCTTCGGGGTTTTTCTTGGCCAGATTCCCCATGAGGAGTGTCCTTAACTCTTCTTGCCCCTTGGATAGGCTTAAGAAGATCTCCCTGAACTGAGTCTCTTGAGCATGAAGACCCTAGTTATCTTGTTGGGAAGCCATTGCTGAAATAAACAGCGACAAAGGTAAGTGACATGTCAAAAGGGTACCTGTAATGCAATGATATGTATGATATACATGCAATGTTTTCAAGAATCTCGCGGGGTAGACAAGAAAATTGTTAAAATATGCATTTTGTAACTTGATGGAAGGAACTGCATGTTGTGGAGAGTCCTTCTTCAAGAGTCAAGGCTCACCATATCAAGTGGGTCATAGCCCCTGACAACCTTGTCTAGAGGAAAATAAATCCCCTTTGCCCCTTGCTGGACAGTTGGTTCATCATGACCTGCATCACAAGCCCTTGAGATCCCTGAAATGGGTTAGTCCTTATGTAGGATGCATGCAATGGTATGATGGTATGATGTTATGCTATGCATGGGGTAATGTAGGTAAACCCTGTTATGAGTCCCAATTAAGGACTGTAAACAAAACCTGCAAGAAACTCAAATGTCAGATAACAAGTACGCAAGTAGTCAAGTACGAAGGCACACAAGTCACACAAGACAAGCCCTTAGAGTTTAGGCCAGCATGGGGTCTAGGTATTACCCTCTTTCAGTTTGTTGGATAAGACCTGTCCTATCAGAAGTAACCGGGTTCTAGAGGATCCCAATATCACTGACTACCCTCAATCGGTCATAACTCCAGCATCACAATCTTTTCTTGTGGCCAGAACCATCACGAGAGTTTAGCCTCAATGGGCGTAGCATACTGCTACCGTTCTATTGGCCAAGTTGGGTCATTTAAGGTTCTAAGGTCGGTTGGTGCTTAATGACTCCTCAGAAGACCCATATTCTCCTTGTTGCGACACAAGGGATATCGGTACAGACCAAGGTGCCACACCAACGTAGCCACTGCTTCACCCATGTCGGTCTACGCCGGACAGGTCCCTCACAGATTATGCTACCTAACAGGGTATCCCCAGACCCGTATTAGGATCTATGTAACTCCGATGCAACCTACAATAATAAAGCAAACAAACACAGCAATTGAAAACACAAGTCTGAGCTATCCTAAGGTACACCTCACTTTGAGTAGTTCCCCAGCAGAGTCGCCAGTTCTGTGATCGGTGGATTTAGAACTGACTGTTTAACGCTGGTTTGCGAAATGTCGCGGAAGCAAGAGTCGCCACCGTCTTTTATTTTCTCCAACATGGACAGGACAAAAGCACAGCAAAATTCCTTATGAGATAGTCTCTCGGTTCGGGAGGTAGATTTATAGAAAGGGAAGGTGTTAGCACCCTTTCTATCCATGGTTATCCATGGGCTCTTAGATACTTGCTCATTTGTGTTTTCAAAAGGTTTTATTTTCAATTGTGAGTGAGTTCGAAAAAGTTTCGTTTAAAGATTTTAGATCGACTCTTGTATCAGTCCTCAAGAGTGTTTGAAAAGTTGTTTTGAAAGCTTTTTGAAAAGTGTCGGTGTGCAAAGGTTTTTGTTTGTTTTTTGAAAAGAGCAAGTATCTATGAGACATCTATCTACCCTAAGGAATTAGGCTGTGTAAATGTCCTTAAGGTAGTGCCATCCCACCATTGAGAGATAGGTAGCACAACCGTTGGAGGTGTTCGGGTCAATTCGAGTTTAGGGTCAATGTGGTCACCAGAGCAACAGTAGGACACCTTAGAAGCTACCCTTATGCCATTGATCCTTTTTTAATTCGAGGCAACTTTTCCAAGGCAACTTGTTTTGAGGCATATGGATCAACGGACATAAGGACTTAATAAAACGTCCTATACTCGACGACCACGTTTCGAGGGCAAGGCAACAGTGAGGCGTACCCTAAGAGTGGTGTGTGAATTTGTGTGTTATTTTCAGTTATGTTTTATCTTGTACATGTATCAGGGTGATCTACGCTTGTTTTTAATTTAGGCCATACATTCTTTCATGCAATTAGAATTTAAAAGTGCGGAAATTTAAATGCGGAAAGTAAAATCCTACGCTATTACAAGGCGCGGGTCTATACATCGCCAAATTAACAAAGACCCGTTTTAATAAAAAATGCGGGAAATAAATAAATTCCTAATTACTATTACATGGCTTGAGCAATTACATAATATTCGAAAAGAAAGTAAATAAGAATAAACGCGCGAAAAGAAATTAGAATTGAATGTTCGAGGGCGTTGAACCCTTTTGAAATTAAATTGAAATAAGAAAGTTAATTATTTATTTTATTAAAGAAAAGAAATGTTTTTTTAGGTTTTTTGTATTTATGAAAATAAAGAAAAGAATTTAAAATTAGAAGGAAACCCTAGTTCTAAATATTTTTAATTATTAAAAAAAAGTTAAAGTTTAAAACCTAATTTACATAATATTTAATGTACATGTTTATTTACAAAATTAATGATAATTAATAATAATGATAAATAATGATGATTAATAATTTATTTAAGAAAAAGATGAAAATGTTAAAAAAACCTAATTCTAGATACTTTTTACTTATTAAGAAAAAGATTAAAGTTTAAAAATCTAAATTAAACTAAGTTAATTGTTAGAGTTTATTTACAAAAAATAGGTTAGTGATGAAATTAATAATAATTAAATATATTTGTATTTTTGATTTTTCTGTTTTTATTATAGAAAATTATTTTATGGTGAAAAAAACAATTAAAACAATTAAAAAAGAATTAGAAAAGAAAAGAAAATAAAATTAAAAAGGATGCAAACCAAGGGGAGTTTCAGGCCCAAGGGGAGGTTTTTTTGAACGGTCTGCATTCTTTGGCCATTGGATTGGGTTTCATGGCCATTTGTATTCTGGCTGTTGGCCATTTGTGTTCTGGCCTCATCATGCATAAGTTGTTCTTTTGCCCATTTGGCTTTTGGCTTTTGGCCATTTGGCTTTTGGCTTTTGGCTTTTGGCCATTTGTATTTTGGCCTCAACGTTCATTAATGAACCTGCATGGGATCCTGTCTAAATCTGCAGTGTTAAATCTCATGAACATATTAAATAAAATCATAAAATATAAATAAAGTCAATATATGAAGAAATTTAATGTTTAGGCACAATATGGCATGTATGAATGATTATACCCTTTTGATCATGGAGATCAAACCAATCTTACCCTTACTGGAAAATTAGTGACATGAATGCTTTTATGCCTTTTGGATCATGGAGATCAAGCCAGCCTTACCCTTACTGAAGAAGTAATGAGGTGTTGGTTTGTAGCTGTGATGACTTGTTTGTAGTGAGAGAGAGATTTGTAATAAGGATTTCAAGGTTTTAGGGTTCTTGAAAGAATTTGATATTCTAACAGTGTTGTGGCAAGGTTTTTTCTCTCTTTTCCTCCTCTCTGGTTTGTGTGAAAAGAAGGTGATTATATAATGGAAATTAGGGTAAAGAAAATGGGCTTTGAATGTGCAATTGGGCCTCCAATGTTCACTTGAGTTCGTCACTTTCCAGGCTAAATCCCAGGGACTTAAGTGCAATTTTTGAAGTTGAAATATGAAAACAAAATGTAGCCGACATCGATAACTAACTCATGTCCGAAAATCGGCTCAATCGGATAAACGGTGTATTAGTTATGAATTTTTGAAGTTTCAGCTCAGACAAACTTATTTTGGGCTCCAGTGTCGACTCTGACACGTTCTTTAATAAAAAAATGGTATTGATCGGAGCATAATCCGGTCTCTACTTTTGAAGCAAAGTTGTAGATCTACGAATCAGGGACCTTGTGTAAAAATATGAGCCCAATCCGATAAAAATTGACCGAGTTATGAATTTTCGAAGTTTCGGCCCAGATGAAATAATATTCAGCATTCAGGATTTTCAGTGTGTCACGCACTCTGAGCAAAAAACGAAGGCCTTTTGAATACCGTTTGAACTCAATACCTTATGTGAAAATGTAGCCAACTCAATTTGTGAAATTTTGGCGCCGGAACCAGCTCGATACAATGAAAATCGACCAAGTTATGATTTTCTGAACATGACGCAAATAAACTTCTGTCACAAATTTTCTGTATGAAAATACTTGATAAATCCACATTTTTGAAGACCTTCTGATCGAAATTGGCTTCCATCCGTGAGAGATGAAAACGTAGATAATGTCAAGACGGCATTTTGGCCACCGGAACGGGTTCAAAACAAGCCACGATCTTCAAGTTATGAATTTTTTAGCGCGTAAAAACTGCACTTTCAGCACACTTTTTCACCATATTTCTTCGAGAAAACTCACACATTCGGATACCTTCTTTAAAGAATTGACTCTTGAGCCGAACCTGAATTTGAGAATATGTTATCAGAGATATCTTGGCGAAAGAATACCTGAATATGACGCGCCGGGTTGGACTTGTGAATTTTTCTTGAAATATTTTGAGAAATATGGGAGGGCAAATTTTGGGGTACAACACTCACCAACCACTGCCAGAATATCAACCTATGAAGTTCAACTTTCCAGACGAAGATGTCATGGTTATAGGTGACTACGAAATACCAGGATCTAATGAAGGACCCTAACCAGGGGCACGTTGGACACTTATGTTCGACGGGGCTTCAAATGCACTAGGGCACGATATAGGGGCTGTATTGACTTCCCCAAAGAATTATCACTGAGGCACGGTATAGGGGCACGTCATATACTAAGTTAATTGCGAATGGGATACTAAACATCCAAAACTAATTCCATATCGGGATCATGTTTTAAAGTTGGCTACAGAATTCACAGAGATCACTTTCAATCATATCCCACGAGAAGAAAATTAAATGGCAAACGCTCTGGCGACTCTACCATCTATGTTTAAAGTAACTTGGACAAATCACGAACCACGCATCACAATCAGACACTTTGAAGAGCCTGCACACTGCCTTGCTATTGAAGAAGGGCCGGATGATAAGCCTTGGTTTTACGACATTAAAAAATACCTTGAAAAGCAAGAATATCCATAAAATGCATCAATCATTGACAAGCGAACTCTACGAAAGTTAGCCTCGAAATTATTTCTGAGTAATGATGTGCTATACAAAAGAAACTACAATATGGTACTACTCAGGTGTGTGGAGAAGCAGGAAGCAGATACACTCATGAGAGAAATCCACGAGGGAACTTTTGGAACCCATACAAATGGGAACGCCATGGCAAGAAAGATTCTGCAAGCAGGGTATTAGGTTAACAATGGAAGCTGATTGTTACCATTATACGAAAACGTGTCACTAATCCTAAATCTACGTCGATAAGATAAATGTGCCACCAACTCCTCTGAATTTCTTGAGCTCCCATTGGCCGTTTTCAATGTGGGGAATTGATATGATTGACATGATTGAGCCGAAGGCATCCAACTAACACCGTTTCATATTGGTAGCCATCAATTACTTCACCAAATGGGTGAAAGCGGCACCCTACGCCAATGTGACAAGCCAAGTGGTTACACGTTTTATCAAGCAGAATCTCATATGCAGATACTGGGTTCCAAGCAGGATTATTACATATAACGGGTCTAATTTGAACAACAAGATGATGAAGGAACTGTATGACAATTTCAAGATTGATCATCATAACTCCTCACCATACAGACCCAAGATGAACGGAGCTGCCGAGGCAGCCAATAAAAATATCAAGAAGATCATTCAGAAAATGGTGAAGACATACAAAGATTGACACGAAATGCTTCCCTTTGCTCTACATGGCTATCGCACTTCCGTGCGCACATCAACAGGTGTGACTCCGTTCTCTCTAGTATATAGCATAGAGGCACTGCTTCCAGTTGAAATAGAGATACCATCACTTCAAGTTTTAATGGAAACAAAGTTGGAAGAATCAGAATAGGTTTAGACACAAATTGATCAGCTCATCCTCATCAAAGAAAAATGCTTTACAACCCTATGCCAGAGTCAATTGCATCAGAAGCGGATGAAGAGGGCCTTCTACAAGAAAATTTGTCCTTGAATATTCAAAGAAGGGGATTTAGTGCTCAAGGAGATTCTGCTACCTCGCCTCGATTCACGTGGTAAACGGAAAACCAACTACAAAGGTTCATACGTAGTAAAAACAACATTCTCCAGTGGTGGTCTCATCCTCACAACAATGTATGGGGAAGAACTACAACATCCATCAAATTCAGACGCGGTCAAAAAATACTATGTATAAAAAAGCTCGCTATGCTCGAACCCTAAATGGGAGACTAGTCAAAAAGGAGCGTCCTGGTGGATTGAAAACCCTAAAGGGAAATCTAGGAAAAAATTAGGTACATACAAAAAAAACTATCGTGATGGTTTAAAAACCCGAAAGGGCGATCTAGGAAAAATAATGGACTTGTAATATTTCTTCATCATCAAGTTTCATACATACAAGATTTCCTTGAGACCTTTGAAGTGAATTATTAATAACCCTTTTAAGAGAAGGATGTCTTTGGAATCACTCAAAAATACCAAAAGATGAGCAATATATACCCCTTTGGTGTTCAAAATCCTAGCACCTAGAGCAAGAAAATACATTGGTGAGAACTTTGCAATTTTAATCAACCTTCTTGCACCAATACTTTTATCTTGCAAATAGAGATTGTTGAGGATGATAATGATAAGTCATAGCAACCAACATCAATTCCACATCTTTAGAATTGAAGGAGATATGCACTTATGATCAATGGATACAAAGACTTGTCAAATTGAGTCAAATATTTTTTGGTCAACCCTTGTGCTTTTGAGCTAACTTTGACAACTTAAGGCATAATGAATTATGAAAGACTTTGTCATGATGTTACTTCAAAAGATCTTTCATAGAGGCTTGAATCTCAATGAAGCTTTATTGAGGAAGGTACAAAGAAGGAACTCATGAATCCAAAAGCTAACTGTGATGGAATGCATTGTGTTTTCACCTACATCATCAACAATTAGGATACACATGCTTTGTATTTGTTAGTTAAAGTGTAATAAAACATAGATGATCACAAAATACAAGTCAAGGTTCTTAGTAATTCCCCGTAGAGCAAGACTAAAGATAGTGATAAGAAACAAACCCTAGTGTGTGACTTTGTTGTGATTGAATTGATATGATATGATGAAGGGATTTTAGGGGGAAATAATTGGGGTACAACAGCTGCCCTTATTTAAGTGTCTTCTATCCGAAATATGAAGGTTAAAATCTTTGTGTCGACGCGATTGAAGATGCTTAAATATAAAACAAGCCCTATTTTTGGCCCTAAGATACCGTATAATGCTTATGATTATGAATGCAGATAAACAAATCTAAAGGGAGGCAAGACACCACTAGGGCTATAAAAAGTAAAAGGGGAAACAAAAGAAAAACTCGACCAGGAAAATAAATCACTGGTGAAAGAAAGACAAGCCTTTGTTGGGGTAATGCCCAAGATAGGATCCAAAGCATCGTCAACTCAAGAATTGAGGAGAGAGTGTAAAGTATAACAATAACTGATAGATGAATGCGAACTATCCAATCTTTGAGGGGATAGAAAAAAAGTAACGTCGACCCACCGGAGAAAGGGATGGTAAAATAATACCAGTAAATATCAGGATGTATCCTGTATTCATGACTGCGAATAGATGAACTTCTATTGAGTAACAAAAATATAAACGGAAAACTACCTTCCATAATGACAAGGCTACCATCCATCGGAAAAAAATATCAACAACAGACTACCTTCCATAATGACAAGGCTACCATCCATTGGAGTAAAAAAATCTCAGAAACAAACTACCTTCCATAATGATAAGTCTACCATCCATTGTAATAAGATCTCAATAATAGACTACCTTCCATAATGATAAGGCTATCATCCATTGTAGTAACAAAATCTCAGCAAAAAAAATCTCCCATAATGACAAGGCTACCCTCCATTGGAGTAAGATCTCAACAACGGACTACCTTCCATAATGACAAGGCTACCATCCATTGGAGTAAGATCTCAACAACAGACTACCTTCCATAATGACAAGGCTACCATCCATTGTAGTAAAAAAATCTCAGCAACGAACTACCTTCCATAATGACATGGCTACCATCCATTGGAGTAAGATCTCAACAAAAGACTACCTTCCATAATGACAAAGCTACCATACATTGGAGTAACAAAATCTCATCAACAAACTACTTTCCATAATGACAAGGCTACCATCCATTGGAGTAATAAAAATCTCAGCAATAGACTACTTTCCATAATGACAAGGCTACCATCCATTGGAGAAAGATCTCAACAACATACTACATTCAATAATGACAAGGCTACCATCCATTGTAGTAACAAAATCTCAGCAACAAACTACCTTCCAAAATGAAAAGTGTTGTACCCCAAAATTTGCCCTCTCATTTTACTCAATACATGTCCATTGAGATCCTTAATTTGCTCAAGCTTGCCCAAGATTTGACCAGACAAACTCTCTCCTAAGACAGTGTACTTTAAATTGGGGTTTCTATTTTCATCAAGATAGGTGAACCACAAAGGCTTCAAATGCTCTCCATGGTCTTAATATGTTCTCAGGAACCTACATGTCAAGTTTCATGTCTTCCATAAGAAGTTTACCCAATCAACTTCTCAGATGCTTGAGAATCAAATGTATTAGGTCAAAAGTCTACTGTATGTATACAACAATTGCAGATCAAAAGAGGGGGTTTTGCAGTCGTAGGAAGCAAGAACAAAAACTCAAATGTTAGACAAAAAGTGTGCATTCGATTTCTGCCCTAGAGGATAATTCCAGGCCATTGAAAGACTCTAATCACTTCCTGGCCATCTCCAGAAGCCAACAACATCATTTGCAGCCTTCAAAACGTCAAGAATCATCGCCTAAACACATCACAGTTTGCCAATTTTCTGAAATTCAATGATTACAATTTACGCATCATTAGAACCTTTAATTGTTATATTTGGGATCATCATCATGTTTTCAAGCTGACCATATAGTTTAATTGTATTTTTGGGACCTTTACACGCATCTGCCATGGTTAGGGTTTCTACATGAATTTTAGGGTCTTTGTGTACAGGAAAAATTGGGCCATGAATCAAGTACCATGATGCTCGTAAGGCCAAGACGAGTTTATTGGTACCATCACAATTAATTTATCATGCTCGTATGAAATATTTGAATTTTGCAGGGCTGTAGTTCCAACAAAACGTCCGTAGGTATAAGTCTTTTATCTAATATGATGGTTGCAGTGAAGAAGATGATACGTGGAAGCCCATGACTGGCTGATTTGAACTTTGAGCGCTTTTATGAATCCATTATTTTGTTTTATTTATTACATTTTATTCTCATTATACAAACAAGTTAACAAGGTAGCGCAGCTGGCAATGCATCGTTGGAGGCGAGTATAAGGACCTGGGTTTGATCCCAGGTCCCAACAATTTCCTTGTATTATTTTTTCTTCTGTAATCAGGTGTATCACGCTCTCAACCATCCACCATGCGCTAGCAATTCATGATCACTGGATGTACTGCTAGCCAGATCTAGCGCTTCTCCCCTGAATGTCCTTGGTACACATTAAGTCAACGCTTGCTTAGGATCCAACGTGGTTGACTGGGCTTGGAGCTTAATGGGCTTGGAAATTCAGATTCCCACCCACCAGAATTGTTAACAACACAGGCCCATTTGGTTATTTTTTATCTCCTTTAATTTGTTTTCTTTAATTATTTTCCTTTATTAATTAATACAAAAATTATTTTTATTAAATTAACAAATCAAAAAATCACAAAAAATATTTTTTTAATAAATTTTTTTAATTAATTAGTTTAATTAATTTAGGGTAATTTAATTTTTTTTTTAATTAAAAAATGATTAGAATTAGGATTTTAGTTGTACATAATTTAATTAATTTTCTTTAAAAAATACATCAAAAATCATTTTTTCTCATAAATATTTGTTCCTTTAATTAGTTAGGTTAATTAGAAAATTAGGTTAATTTAATTTCTTTCATAATTAAAAACAATTAGAAATTAGGTTTAACTAATTTGTAATTAAATATTTTCTCAAATAAAATCCAAAAACACTTTTTTCAATTAGGGTTTTAGATTATTTCAATCGTCCTCGCTTTTAGTTTACCGGGCGCTTGTTAATTATTCTGCCATTATTTTGTAACTGCTCAGGGTTTGTAATAGTTAAAACTAGGGTTTTACTTACCGCTTGTCCCCCATTTTTGGTTATGTAATTAATCCCCCTCCCCGAAACCTTTTAATAGCTAGGTTTATTTTCTCGCATTTTTAATTCCCGCAAATATTTAACTATCTAGATGTATCTAATAGGATCGTATGAAAAGAATGCTTGAAATTTAAAATGGTAGATCACCTAATGTGCGAAGATTAAATAATTGAAACAAATCATATGCACATGTTTCACTCCTAGGGTTGTCCTCACTCCGGTTGCCTTTGGTAAGCAGTCATTAAGCATAGGAAATTTTAGTGGTCGCTCTCCAGTCTAAACGATCAAAATGTTGCCTCGGAAAGATCTTAAGACTCTAGGGTTATGACTAAAGTTTTCTAACTATTGCTTTAGTGATTGTACTTGTCCCTTCGAATGTCCCTTACAACTCCAACGACGATGATACCTACTCCTTAATAGTAGGATAGCGCTGTCTAAAGGAAACGAGAACAAACAATATTTTTTGGAGTAGGTAGAATCTTAAGTACTTGCTCAATAAAAACTTTTCACACAAACACCTTTCAAAACAAATTTTCAAAACAACTTCGTCACATCCTTGAGGACTGATACAAGGGTTATCATGAAGTAAAACATTTTCAAGACAAACACACACAAGAAATTTGAAAAATGAGCAAGTACCTAAGAGCCCATAGATAACTACGGATAGAAAGGGTGCTAACACCTTCCCTTTCTATAGTCTACCCCCCGTACTCAGAATATCTCGAAAAAAGGTTTTTTATGTTCTTTTTCCTTTTCCATGATTGGATAAAATAAAAGTCGATGGAGACTCTTGCTTACCGCGACATTTTGCGAACAAAAAACGCAAAACACAAACCAATATAACAGTCGGTTCTTCCACCGTATACCTTAGGATCTAGGTCATTAAATTGATTCTCTTGATTGTCTTTATTGCTTTACTTTTGAGGGTTTCTTTAGAGTTACTATAAGATCCTACACTCGGATCTGGGGGCACTCATTAACAACAATAGATCATGGAGACTGTACGGTGTAGACCGATATGATTTAAGCGATGGATGTGTTGGTGTGGCACTTTGGTTGGTACCGGTATCCTTCGTGGGGAAACAAGGAGAATACGGGGTTGCCGCGTGGTGTTGTGAAGCACTAACGGACCTTAGAACCTTAGTTGAACAAACTTGGCCATTAGAAAGTAGTGAGATAACCGGCCTCGGTGAAGAGCTGAGAACTGGTTGATACTCGATGCTACACTCATTGAGATAAGACTTTCAGGATATTTTGGCCAGAAGAAAAGGTTGATTGAGCTAAAACAATGCCCGATAAAGGATGGTCAGTGATATTGAGATCATCTAGAACCCGTTTACTTTTTAAGACAGGATTGAAACCAACTAAACTTCAAGAGGGTACTACCTTTAACCTCATGCAAGCCTTAAACCTAAGGACTTGGTGTGATTTGACTGTGTTTGCTATACCTGTGTTTTCTATATATGTGGTTTATCATAACATCATGCATCATAACATGGCATCCATTCTTATTGCACTAACCATTTCAAAGACCAAGGGAATTTATCTTTGTTCTGTTTTGCAGATTATGGCTTCCGTTCATAGAAACACTATCCGAATCAGCTTTGTGAAGATACCTTCCCAACTCAAAGAGCTAGAATCAAGGGTTTCTGAAACTTCTGCGTTCACTAAGATACATGGTCAACTTCTCAACCTGGTTACATCAAGCTTTGATGAAAAGATGATGAGTGTACTCTTTCAGTTCTTTGATCCTAACACCACTGCTTCACCTTTCCAGATTATCAGTTGGTGCCTACCTTGGAAGAATTCTCTCATCTATTGGATATACCCATTCTTGAACAGGTACCCTTCACAGGTCTATAAGAAGTTCCTAATCCAAAAGTCATTGCCTTAGCTTTACATCTGAAACGGGCCGACGTGATATCCAAATGGGAAACGAGAAACGGAGTCAAGGATTTTCTAGCTAAGTTTCTGATAGACAAAGCCCAATTATTTTGGGATGATATGAATTTTCAGGCTTTTGAGGAGGTCGTGGCTCTTCTTATATATGGTTTAGTTCTCTTCCCTAATCCGGACTCATTCATAGATGTGAATGCTATCAAGATCTTTCTCTCTCGCAACTCGGTGCATACTTTGCTCGGAGATATTTTGCACACTCTCCATACTCGTACCATGAGGAGAAGAGGGATTCTTATCTGCTGTATACCATTGCTGTCGAGTTGGTTTATTTCTCACCTCCCTAAGTCCATACTTAAGAATAAAGAAGATCTAGTTTGGTCTAAAAGGATAATGTCACTCACTCATATGGATATTCTTTGGTGTTCCCGATCTATGGAAAACATTGCTATCATTGACCACTGCGGGAAGTAACCAAATGTCCCACTGCTTGGTATCAAAGGGGGTATAACCTACAATCCTTGTTTAGCTCTGTGACAATTTGGTCACGCTCGAAGGGATGGTCCCCAGGAATTACTCATTAAGGGTATTGTATTCAACTATGAGAACAATGTCAAAGAGTATCGTCGGAGGTTCATACGAGCTTGGGGAATGGTAAACAGATCCGGCATCAAGGCTTTGGGGCCAAAGAATTCAATTCCTATGTAACCTTACCTACAATAGGTACGAGCTCGTTCCCAGCAGCTTATGATTCCCTATGTGGCTGTTTTACCAGTGATTGTGGAACCCACTACTGAAGAAGGCATTCCTTACACGGTTCTCTATCCTTACATGCCCACTGATCTTGGGGAATTACAGAGGTCTTGGATTCAGTTGATGAAGGAGCGGGATACTTACAGGGATCAGTTCCATGCTCAAGACAGGAAGGTCTTAGAGCTCACAAAGCAACTGCATGAAGAAATAGGATTGAATGACTACCTTTGCACAAAGAGGAAGCATCCATGGGAATTTTGATGTCTTTTATAGTTTTGGATTTGTTTATTTTTAATTGTAACACCTAAAAGGCATTTGAAGTTAAAATTCAGGTAATAAAGTTTTTGTTTATTTTGGTTTGCAAATTTAAATTTCCCTAAGTCTTTGAAATCATTGCATATGCATCCCATTATCATACATATAATTGCAGGTACCATTATAGGTTACTCATCTTCTTCGCTGTTTATTTCAGCAGAAATGTCTTCTGAACAAAGCATTAAGGACCTACAAGCACAAAACGCCCTATTCCAATAAATGTTTATAAGTCTGGAAAAAGGGCAGGAGGATTTGAAAGCCATCATCCTGAAAGAGAAGAAGAAAAAGAAGAAGGTTGCTGGTATTCTGAACATGGGCAGAAGGTTTGGAGAGTGGTAGAAGCGACATGTCGACCTGACCTCTTCATCTAAGGAAGGGGAGAACCAAGAAGAAGAGAAAGACCTCAGTCCTGCAGTGTCTGGAAATGATACCGATTATAATGATGAGCAATATCCTCCTGCTGAGGATAGATACAAACAGCTAGAAGACCGTCTGAGTGCCATGGAAGTTCAGAGGATACCTGGACTAGATTTCGAAGAAATGGGATTTGTATCAGGAGTAGTCATCCCGCAGAAGTTCAAAGCTCTAATTTTTGCCAAGTATTATGGGGTGTCCTTCCCAAAACTCCATCTCCGTTCATATGTCAAGAAGATCCAGCCTCACACAACTGATAAAAATCTGTGGGTTCACTTCTTTCAAGATAGTCCGTCAGGGACTCAATTTGAATGGTTCTACCAGCTAAAGGGAGAAAATATCTGAAACTGGGAAGATCTGACTGCTGCTTTCTACATGCAGTATCAGTACAATGCCGACCTTGCTCCCACTCGTACTCAACTCTAGAGTATGTCCATGGGTGCAAGTGACGGTTTTAAAGATTATGCATAAAAATGGAGAGACTTGGTTGGGAGAGTTCAACCCCCGTTGTCTGATAGGGAGTTGGTTGATATGTTTTTGGGGATGCTATCTTGTCCATTTTCAATCATTTGATCGACAACTCGTCAGCTGGTTTCACCGAGCTTATTTTAACTTGAGAGAGAGTAGAAGCTGGGATTCGAAGCGGCAAAATACAGAAGGATGGCTCTTCAAGTTCAATAAAGAAGCCTTTTGCGGGTAAAAAGGAAGCCAATGCCATCTACAGCCCGAGGGGTCAGAACAGCGCTGAACAATGTCAGACAGTAAGTGCTGTGATGATACCTAGACCTGCAGTTGCTCCATAATGCAACAATCAACAAAGGGTGAAAAGACCACAGCGGCAGTTTACCCACATCAACATGATGTTGGCTGAAGTTCTACCTCATCTACAGAGATCCAACTTATCAACCTTGAGAGAGGCGCCTAAGAATCCAAACACTACATCTCCCTGATATAATCTGAATGCCCGGTGTGCCTATCATTCTGAGAGTCCTGGCCACGATACAAATGATTGCTGGGCTATGAGGAATAAAATACAAGACTTGATTGAAGCTAAGGAAATAGATTTTGATGCTCCGGAGAAGCCAAATGTCATAACTACTCCCATGCCTAAACACGGCCGTGGAGTTAATGCTATTGACACTGATTTGTTTGTTACCTTTGTCGATGAAGTGTCTACTCCTCTCATGACTGTCAAGAATAATTTGCTGTTGGCCGGTTTACTTCCGGGTTATGGTGAAGGTTTCCACATGTGTTTGCTTCTACCTTCTGGTTGCCACTTGCTGAAGTTAGGTGTTCAACGCCTGATAGATAACAAAGAAATTATGTTTGAGAAAACATTGGTTCTTGTTGATCCAATTGAAGATGTTGCCATTATAACCATTTCCGCCAATCCTTCTAAGGTTTCCTCGAGAAGACCTGTTAGGATTACACCTGCTCCAAGAATTGCTCCATTGATAATCATTGTTCCCGGTCCTGTTCCGTATGTCTCGGATAAAGCTGTCCCATGGCATTATGGTGCTGATGTGTACTATCATTTCATCAAACAAGATCTGAAAGATGAAGAGGCTGATCCTGATATTGATAACATTATCGGAACCAGCAAAATCACCCGAAGTGGAAGGGTCTTCTCTCCCGAGATTTCCCCTAAGACTGTCAACAAGCCAATTTTCATTCCATCTGTTGTTCCTGCTAGTACATCAACTACTGTTCCTATTCTTACTCCAGTTATTACCCCTATCAGAGAACCGTATGATACCCGCGGCAAAGAGGTTGTAGGTGAGCCTGCTCGGACGGAGGCGCCTAAGAAAATTATTATGGAAGCCTCTAAGCAAGAAATAGAGGAAATACTGAAAATCATTAAGAAGAGCGACTGCAATGTGGTCGAGCAGCTGGGGAAGACCCCATCGAAGATATCCATGTTGTCTCTACTGAAGTGTTCTAAGCCCATACGAAGGCTTTGATTGCATTTCTCAAGACTGCGCATGTGCCGCAGGAAACTTCAGCTGATCAGTTCAAAGATTGTGTGGCCAGCCTGACTGCTGATAACGGGCTAGGTTTTTCAGATGCAGATTTGACTCCAAAAGGAAGGAAGCATAATGATGCTCTGCATGTCTCTATTGAATTCAAGGGCACCACTATGGCTCATGTACTAGTAGATACTGGGTCTTCACTGAATATTCTGCCGAAGAAGGCATTATACCCGTTGGATTGTGATGGTTTAACTCTAAAGCCTAGTAATATTGTGCTAAGGGATTTTGACGGGTCAAAGAGAACGGTGCACGGGGAGGTAGACATCCCTATCAAAGTAGGTTCTCAGACTTTTGGGTCCACTTTCTATGTGATGGATATCAAGCCGTCGTATTCTTGTTTGCTGGGTCGGCCTTGGATCCATGAAGTTGGGGCAGTCACTTCCACACTCCACCAAATGCTGAAGTATCCAGTGAAAGGAAAGATTGTCACCGTACGGGGTGAAGAAGAGTATATGGTGAGTCACCTCAACTGCTTCCGCTACATAGAGATGGACGGGGAATTCATCGAAACTCCTTGTCAGAATTTTGAAGAGGTACCTCAGATCTTGGCATCGACTGAAACTAGTAGCAACAAACCTCTTTTGAAGATGGCTTCTCTCAAGGACGTCGGGGCCGTGGTTGAAGAAGGTGGGTGTGCCAATTGGGGCTAGCTCCCTGATTTCACTCATAAAACTGACAAATTTGGTTTGGGATTTACTACAGGGGCTCAAAGGGCTGTTAGACGCGCTCGGGCTGGAGGACCTCCCCTACGCATCAACAATCGTGGGATTAATGCCATTGAAGACAATGAAGAGGAATCAGACATTGACAACTTGATCTATCTAACTACCAATGGTGGACCTAGTAACTGGACGGCTAGGGACTTCATACCTGTTTCATTTATTCCGCAGTAATTGACTTATTTGTTTTAAGATTTGTAATAAACAATTTGAAACTTTACGGCCCGGGGCCTTGCCCGAGGCACCTTGGCCTTGCTTGTGAGGGCTATTATTGGTCATTTCATATATCATTAATAAAGCATTGGACGTTTCTTGATAACAAATTTTGCGCTCTCTGTTTTTATTTTCTGTTTTCACTTTATCAAAACAGCTATTCTCTTACACACACTCACGTATCATAATGCAAATCCATATCCACTCTGGATCCCATTGATAACAGCTCTACTATTCCCAGTTATGACTTCGAAAATACGATCAACCAAGCCGAGGACGAAGGTGAGGATGATTGTGAGGTGCTTGGAGAACTTGCTAGACTGTTACAGCAGGAATAAAGGGCTATACAACCTCATGAAGAGCCGGTTGAGATAGTGAACTTGGGTACTGAGGAAGACATAAAAGAGGTTAAAATAGGTGCAAATATGGAGCTTAATGTTAAACAGAGGTTGATACAGATGTTGCACGACTATGTTGAGATGTTCGCTTGGTCCTATGAAGACATGCCTTGTTTGGACACTGATATTGTGGTACATCGTCTGCCGACTAAAGAAGATTGTCCTCTGGTTAAACAGAAGGTCCGTCGTATGGGCCCTGAAATGTCAGAGAAGATCAAGGTTGAAGTCATGAAACAGTTCGATGCAGGATTCTTAGCAGTTACTTCGTATCCACAGTGGGTTGCTAACGTTGTTCTGGTACGTAAGAAGGACGGTAAGGTACAGATGTGTGTTGATTACAGAGATCTGAACAGGGCAAGCCCCGAGGATAACTTCCCACTTCCTCAAATTGATGTTCTGGTGGACAACACCGCACAACACAAAATATTCTCCTTCATGGACGGATTCTCTGGCTACAACCAGATCAAGATGGCTCCTGAAGACATGGAAAAGACAACCTTCGTTACACAATGGGGCACCTTCTGCTACAAGGTGATGCCTTTTAGGTTAAAGAATGCTGGGGAAACCTATCAGCGCGCCATGGTCGCTTTGTTCCATGATATGATTCACCATGAGATCGAGGTCTATGGTGATGACATGATAGACAGGTCTCAGACTAAGGAAGAGCACCTTGATCATCTCCAGAAATTATTTGACAGGTTGAAGACATACAAGCTGAGGTTGAATCCTAACAAGTGTACCTTCAGGGTAAGATCTGGTAAGCTTTGGGTTTTATCGTCAGTGATAAGGGTATTCAGGTAGACCCTGCCAAAGTAAGAGCTATACAAGAGATGCCGGTTCCCCACACAGAGAAGGATGTTAGAGGTTTCTTGGGACGCCTGAATTATATCGCCAGGTTCATTTCACATCTGACTGCTACTTGTGAGCCAATCTTCAAGCTTCTGAAGAAAGATCAAGTGGCAAAGTGGAATGATGAATGCCATACCGTTTTCGAAAGAATCAAGGAATACCTTCAAGAATCACCAATTCTGATGCCTCCTGTTGAAGGAAGACGTTTGATATTATACTTGACAATGCTAGACAATTCAATGGGGTGTGTGTTGGGGAAGCATGACGAGTCTGATTGAAAAGAGCATGCAATTTACTACCTTAGAAAAAAGTTTACCGACTGTGAGACACGATACTCGTTGCTCGAGAAAACTTGTTGCGCTTTGGCATGGGCTTCTCGCCGACTAAGGCAGTATATGTTGACTCACACTACCTTGTTGATATCAAAAATGGATCTGATCAAGTATATTTTTGAGAAGCCCGCTCTCTCCGGAAGGATAGCAAGGTGGAAAACGATCTTAACTGAGTACGACATATAATACACAACCCAAAAAGCAATAAAGGGGAGTGTATTGGCTGATCATTTGGCTCATCAGGCCATGGATGACTACCAGTCCATGAATTTTGAGTTTCCGTATGAGAATATTATGTTGGTAACTGACTACGAAGAGCCTGGACCGGATGAAGGACCCGAGGAGGGATCCCGATGGTCCATGTATTTTGATGGAGCCTCGAACGCACTGGGTAACGACATTGGCGCTGTGATCATATCTCCCGAGGGCTGTCATACTCCGTTCACTACCCGATTATGTTTAAACTGCACCAACAACATGGCGGAGTATGAAGTGTGTATCATGGGTCTTCGAGCTTCTATTGACCTAAGGATCAAGTTCTTGAATGTATTCAGGGATTCCTATTTGGTGATAAGTTAGATCAAAGGCGAGTGGAATACGAAGCACCCGAATCTCATTCCTTACAAAAAGTATGTACTGAACTTACTCCCACACTTTGAGGAGGCAACCTTTGAACATTTCCCACGAGAAGAGAACCACTTGGCGGATGCGCTAGCTACCATGTCTTCTATGTTCAAGGTTAGGTGGGACAATGAAGCTCCCCAGATTACCATTGAGAGGTTGGATGAACCAACACACTACTGCGAGATTAATACCGAGGAAGTGGCAGACAAACCCTAGTTTCACGAAGTCAAATGGTACCTCAAGGCTCAGGAGTATCCCAAAGGGGCATCTGTCAATGATAAGAAGTTTTTGAGAAGGTTCGCTGCAAAGTTCTTCCTCAGTAATGGGATCCTCTATAAACGCAACCATGACTCCACACTAATACGGTGTGTAGACAAGAGCGAAGTAGAGAGGATCATGACATATCTACATGAAGGAACCTTCAGAACTCATTCTAGTGGACACACCATGGCTAAGAAGATCCTACGGGCAGGATATTATTGGTCCACTATGGAAGCCAATTGTTATCAGCACTCTCGAACTTGTCATAAGTGCCAAATCTATGCTGATAAGGTGCATGTGCCTCCGGTCCCCTTAAATATCCTGACAGCTCCGTGTCCCTTCACAATGTGGGGCATCGACATGATCGGCGAGATCAGACCCACCTCTTCCAATGGATATTGTTTCATCCTAATATCCATTGATTACTTCACGAAGTGGGTTGAGGCAGCCTCTTTTGCTACAGTAACCAAGAACGTCGTAGCACAGTTTATCCGACACAATCTGATTTGTCGATATGGTGTACCAGAGAGAATTATTAATGACAATGGTACGAATCTCAACAACACGATGATCACTGAGATTTGTAAATAGTTCAAGATACAGCATCATAACTCTTCTCCCTACCGACCGAAGATGAACGGCATTGTTGAAGCAACTAACAAGAACATCAAGAGGATTGTATAGAAGATGACAGTGACATATAAAGACTGGCATGAGATGTTACCATTTGCTCTTCATGGGTACCGTACCTCAAAACAAACGTCGATAGGGGCAACACCCTACTCTCTGATATATGGCATGGAGGCAGTCCTACCCATAGAAATCCAAATACCTTCTCTCAGTATTATGAAGGATGCGGGTTTGAACGAAGACGACTAGATCCAAGCCCGACTTGATCAACTGAATCTAATCGACGATAAGAGACTTACTGCTATCTGCAATGGTGAGACGTATCAAAAGAGAATGATCAAGGCTTTTAACAAGAAAGTCAGGCGTCAAGAATATCAAGTCGGGGATCTGGTAATCAAACGCATCATACTAACGCAAGGTAATCCCAGGGGAAAATGGACTCCTACGTACGAAGGGCCATTTATGGTTAAGAACATTTTCTCGGGAGGAGCTATGATTCTAACCACCAGGATGGTGACGACCTTCCTCACCCTGTCAATGCAGACATAGTGAAAAGATACTACGCATAATCAAATACCCGCTAGGTTGATTGGCCTAGGAAAAAATAAGGGCTTCCCGGCGAACCAAAAGGGTTCGGGTAAAAGTAAGGGATGAAAAGGAAAAAATTTGTAGATCCGGCAAGTCGAAAACCCGAAAGGGAGGCTTAGGCAAAAAAGGGTATCCCGGTGGATGGAAAACCCGAAAGGGAAATCTAGGCAAAAGTTAGGGATTAAAGCGTATCACTATGTCTCATTGGATCATCTTGCGACCAAACTTCAGTATCGACTATCAAACTCGGATGGCGCCAACCAATCTGATTAACCTTTGGCCAAGTAGAAAAGTGATGAGACGCTTGAAGATATAAAGGTAATATCAGAGTTGGAACCCAATGGGGTTGTTTCACATAGCTGTATTTCACTCTTTTACACAAATTGTATAATTCCTATCTTTCGGCGGCATTCTCTTACTAGGACGTCAGTCTCTTTGTACAAAATGCATATTAAAGCCAACTTCAAAAACTAATACAAGTCATTTCCACAAGAAACTTTAATTCATTTTTCTTTTTCTATTTTGTTTTACAAGAACATCCAGTGATTTATTTTTTATATATGCATTTGAAAGTGATGGTTGCTCATAAATATTTACATAAGAAACAAAAGGAAATTACTCATATTTCCAGAAACAGGGAAAAACAAGAAGTGCCAAACCCTACGGTTACTCTGCCCAACAGATACCGGGGTAGAGCCAGCTTGGGAACATAATTATTGGTATGTACACCCCCCCACAGAGTAAAAGTATCCAAAGACATTGATGTCAGCTTCCCCGAAACAGGACATAACTATCCCCAGCCGAGGTTCGCAATCACGTGCGAGTTAGTAAATTTCATCCCCAACTGAGTTTATTCCTCCAGATCAGCAGGCCTACCAACAAAGTATCTCTTCCCCCTAATTTTGGTCCCCGCAAAGTTATTCTCCAGCATCTCTTCCCGACAAAATATTTACAAATCCACAGCAATTGTCAGGGATTTATTTTCCCAGACATGGGCATACCCCGATAGCATTTCATAAACATACATCATGACATACACATGCATATCATATACAACATAATCTCATTTATTTTTAGAACATCATCTCACCCTGCATTTCATGCATCACATATAACAAACCCTGATATCTTTTACAGAAAAAGACGACTAGCTTCAACAAATCCAGCAGTTATACAGAGCTCATCTATAGACAACTAATGGAAACTCAGTTCCCGAAATCAAATAGGTCAACTAATCTACATTATCATATCAAAGCAACCTTACCCAGGTTCCTCCTGAAGTTTTACACGAACTTATCACAAAGCAACCTTGCCCTGGTTCCTTCTCACAACCCTACTATCTAGGATTTCATATCGAAGTAACCCCACTATCCCGGTTCCTTCTCACAACCCTACTATCCAGGATTTCATATCGAAGTAACCCTACTACCCAGGTTCCTTCTCACATACCTACTATCCAGGCTTTCATATTGAAGTAACCCTACTATCCAGGTTCCTTCTCACATCCCTACTATCCAGGCTTTCATATCGAAGTAACCCTACTACCCAGGTTCCTTCTCACAGCCCTACTATCAAGGCTTTCATATCAAAGTAACCTTACTACCCAGGTTACTTCTCACAGCCCTACTATCCAGGCTTTCATATCGAAGTAACCCTACTACCCAGGTTCCTTTTCACAACCCTACTATCCAGGCTTTTCATATTGAAGTAACCCTACTATCCAGGTTCCTTCTCACATCCCTACTATCCAGGCTTTCATATTGAAGTAACCCTACTATCCAAGTTCCTTCTCATAGCCCTACTATCCAGGCTTGCATATCAAAGTAACCCTACTACCCAGGTTCCTTCTCATAGCCCTACTATCCAGGCTTTTCATATCAAAGTAAACCTACTATCCAGGTTCCTTCTCACAACCCTATTATCCAGGCTTTTCATATCGTAGTAACCCTACTATCCAGGTTCCTTCTAACAGCCCTACTATCCAGGCTTTCATATCGAATTAACCCTACTATCTGGGTTCCTTCTCACAACCCTACTATCTAGGCTTTCATATCGAAGTAACCCTACTATCCAGGTTCCTTCTCATAACCTTACTATCTAGGTTCCTTCTCTCTTACCTCCAGACAATAGTTTACAACACTGTAAGACCGGGATCTGATCAAACATGACTGGTTTCGCATATCCCCAATAAGTCATGGTACAGCATGTACCCTGACCAGATACGCAGTTCACTTCCGCTTCCTCAAGCCAGAGTTAATTCCCCATTAGATTAGAGGACAACTGAAGCTCCTAAAATTCTATTTCTCCCAAGACAGATACCAACATTCCTCAGCAGATTCTTCAACAGCGGTAACAGGAACTCTCATCGAAGGAATGTCTTAGGAAATAAACATCCTCTAGATGGCATCTTTAAGCCCATCTCCTGCAATTATCCTTCGCATCCAGGATGGCATCTTTAAGCCCATCTCCGACAATCTTTTATCATCAACTTTTGAATGGCATCTGTAAGCCCATTCCCGATATCTCCAAATCAAGTGCCACTTCATACGTGTGCAAATTTCTAGGCACTCTAGTGTTCAATCATCTTCCACCTTCAGATCACGAAAGGCAGACAGCCAATCTACATCTTCAGGTTTAAGAAGATTGAACAGGGGCAGCTGTTTTACCCCAAAATTTTCCCTCTCATTTTACTCAATACATGTCCATTGAGATCCTCAATTTGCTCGAGCTTGCCCAAGAGTTGACCAGACAAACTCTCTCCTAAGGCAGTGTACCTCAATTTAGGGTTTCTATTTTCATCAAGATGGGTGAACCACAAAGGCTTCAAATTCTCTCCATGGTCTTAATATGTTCTCAAGACCCTACATGTCAAGTTTCATGCCTTGCATAAGAAGTTTGCCCAGTCTACTGCTCAGATGCTTGAGAATCGACTATATTAGGTCAAAAGTCAAATCTGGCCCACATACAATCAAACCTCAAAAAATTTTGTAAACATTAACATTTTGAAGTTACTTCCATCATTTGATCAAGGGTTGATCATGATTCCTCAAGGAATGCTCCAAATTCATCAAAACCCAAAATTTGCTAAATTAGGATTTCTTAGTAAATGTCAACCCAACTTTTACCAAGCCTAACTTCCACATGCTTTATCATAAATTTTCCATCCAAAGCTCATTTTTAAGAGGATGCAATTCCCTACAATTCATCTTCAGCTCACAAGTTCAAAATATGCACCCACAAAAAGATATGAATTTCTACATTTTGGGTCATTTTGAAAAGTCAACAAAACACCTTTTTGGTCAAAGCTTCTTACATGAACATGTAATACTCAATGGAGATGAGACTAAAAGGGTTTCTTAGAAAACATCCTAAGCTTTCTAAAAAGTCAAAGAACACCTCTCTAGGGTCAAAATTGAGAGAGTTGTGCATTGTCAAATTTGGCAATTTTTGGAAAATTGTCAAAAGTCAACATTGATCAAATTGGCATTTTTTCCAAAGGGGCCGATGTTTTTTTGCTTGAACCTTGTTTCTAATAGGACCCACGACCCCTGAGATTTTCCACCTATTATTTTATTATTTTTTATCATTTATTTTGATTTTTTATTCATTTAAATCAAAATAAATCAAATTAAATGGTAAAATAATGAAAACAAATTAAATCTTGGGATTTTTGTGCACATTTGGAGTCCATGTACAGTTTGCATGATGATTAATTTGTTCCGGACTCATTAGGGTTGGAAAAGATTGGATTGAAGCTTGTTTTAGAAAAATATCATACATGAAGCAAATCAAATCCAATTTCCATTATTTCTCAAGATTCATACCAATTTTATTAACCTTATTCAGTCTACTATATGTGTATAACAATTGCAGATCAAAAGAGGGGGGTTTTGCAGTCGTAGGAAGTAAGAACAAAAACTCAAAAGTTGGACAAAAGGTGTGCATTCGATTTCTGCCCTAGAGGATAATTCCAGGCCATTGAAAGACTCTAATCACTTCCTGGCCATCTCCAGAAGCCAACAACATCATTTGCAACCTTCAAAACGTCAAGAATCATCGCCTAGACACATCATGGTTTGCCAATTTTCTCAAATTCAATTATTATAATTTACGCATCATTAGCACCTTTAATTGATATATTTGTGATCATCATCATGTTTTCAAGCTGACCACATAGTTTAATTGTATTTTTGGGACCTTTACACGCATTTGCCATGGTTAGGGTTTCTACATGAATTTTAGGGACTTTGTGTACAGGAAAAATTGGGCCATGAATCAAGTACCATGATGCTCGTGAGGCCAAGACGAGGTGATTGGTACCATCATAATTAATTTATCATGCTCGTATGAAATTTTTGAATTTTGCGGGGCTGTAGTTACAGCAAAACGTCCGTAGGTATAAGTCTTTTATCTAATACGATGGTTACAGTGAAGAAGATGATGCGTGGCAGCCCATGACTGGCTGATTTGATTTTTGCGCACTTTTCTGAATCCATTATTTTTTTTTATTTATTACATTTTATTCTCATTAAACAAACAAGTTAACAAGGTAGCGCGGTTGGGAATTCATCGTTGGAGGCGAGTATAAGGACCTGGGTTCGATCCCAGGTCCCAACAATTTCCTTGTATTATTTTTTCTTATGTAATCAAGTGTATCACGCTCTCAACCATCTACCATGCGCTAGAAATTCATGACCACTGGATGTACTGCTAGCCAGATCTAACGCTTCTCCCCTGAATGTCCTTGGTACAACTCAAGTCAACGCTTGCACATGATCCAGCATGGTTGACTGGGCTTGGAGCTTAATGGGCTTGGAAATTCAGATTCCCACCCCCCAGAATTGCTAACAACACAGGCCCATTTGGTTATTTTTTATCTCCTTTAATTTATTTTATTTAATTATTTTCCTTTTTTAATTAATATAAAAATTATTTTTATTAAATTAACAAATCAAAAATCACAAAAATCTTTTTTAATAAATATTTTTAATTAATTAGTTTAATTAATTTATGGTAATTTACTTTTTTTATAATTAAAAAATGATTAGAATTAGGATTTTAGTTGTACATAATTTAATTAATTTTCTTTAAAAAATACATCAAAACTCATTTTTTCTCATAAATATTTGTTCATTTAATTAGTTAGGTTAATTAGAAAATTAGGTTAATTTAATTTCTTTCATAATTAAAAACAATTAGAAATTAGGTTTAATTAATTTTCAATTAAATATTTTCTCAAATAAAATCCAAAAACACTTTTTTTCAATTAGGGTTTTAGATTATTTAAATCGTCCTCGCTTTTAGTTTGCCACACGCTTGTTAATTATTATGCCATTATTTTGTAACTGCTCAGGGTTTGTAATAGTTAAAACTAGGGTTTTACTTACCTCTTGTCCCCCATTTTTGGTTATGTAATTAATCCCCCTCCCCGAAGCCTTGTAATAGCTAAGTTTATTTCCTCGCATTTTTAATTCCCGTAAATATTAACTGTCTAGATGTATGCTAATAGGATCGTATGAAAAGAATGCTTGAAATTTAAAATGGTAGATCACTTAATGTGCAAAGATTAACTAATTGAAACAAATCAGATGCACATGTTTCACTCCTAGGGTTTTCCTCACTCTGGTTGCCTTCGGTAAACAGTCATTAAGCATAGGAAATTTTAGTGGTCGCTCTCCAGTATAAAAGATCAAAATGTTGCCTCGAAAATGTTGCCTCGAAAAGATCTTAAGACTCTAGGGTTATTACTAAAGTTTTCTAACTATTTCTTTGGTGATTGTACTTGTCCCTTTGAATGTCCCTTACAACTCCAACGACGATGCTACCTACTCCTTAATAATAGGATAACGATGTCTAAAGGAAACAAGAACAAACAATCTTTTTTCGAGTAGGTAGAATCTTAAGTACTTGCTCAATAAAAACTTTTCACACAAACACCTTTCAAAACAAATTTTCAAAACAACTTCGTCACATCCTTGAGAACTGCTACAAGGGTTATCACGAAGTAAAACATTTTCAAGATAAACACACACAAGCAATTTGAAAAATGAGCAAGTACCTAAGAGCCCGTAGATAACTACGAATAGAAAGGGTTCTAAAACCATCCCTTTCTATAATCTACCCCCCGTACTCAGAATATCTCGAAAAAAGGTTTTTTCTGTTCTTTTTCCTTTTCCATGATTGGATAAAATAAAATTCGGTGGAGACTCTTGCTTACCGCGACATTTTGCAAACAAAAAACGTAAAACGCAAACCAGTATAATAGTCGGTTCTGCCACCGTATCACAACAAGGCTACCATCCATCGGAGTAAGAAAAATCTCAGCAACAGACTACCTTCCATAATGAAAAGGCTACCATCCATTGGAGTAAGAAAATTTTGAATCTTCTTTAGGAACAAACAGATTCACTGGGGATGTACATGTTGCTCAATTAAAGAGTCCTTCCATTTGTTGCTATGAGGAGTAATTGAAATAAAGATTTCCTGAAAAAGCAATAGATTCCTGGATAAATGCCATTATAATTCCTATAGAAATTTCTTCTGAAAAATAAATGCACATTCTCAAACTGGGACCTAAAGCTCGTAGGAATTCAAATAATAATATCGTTGAGGGTACCCATTCCAACCAGAAATAAATTGGAATGAAGCAGTCAATCAAAAATACGCCTTTTGAGAAATAAAATCAAGAGGGAAATTCCATCCCATCCAGTCAGCTAGCTGAAAAGAAGGTTGAAACAAAATTCTTCCACGAGGGATAACTCAGCGGGGAAGTTGAAAGAATGTTCACTTTCTGCTTAAAGGTTAACATTCTATTGGAGATAGGGTAATACAACTCTGCAATAGAATGAGCAATGATTTTCTAAATTCAAACATGCAGATGTATGTGTGAATGTATGAATGTCACCATGTATGCTGACAAAATAGACACAGAACACTAGGGATAACCAGGAAAGGCCACAAATGGGTATAATAAATACTCAGCTAAATCTTAATTAGGATGGAATTTCCATAAGAAAAGTAAGCACCAACTGAGGAACAAATTCCTATTTCGTAGCTTAACTTTACCGGGGAAGAACAATATCAAATTAAACGGCGACGTAACATCTTCCTCTGAGCTTTAACTGGAAACCAAACAAACTGGACACCAAAGGAGAGTTTGAAGTTCAAAATTATGCCAGGGTTGACTTCACTAGAGAAGAACAAAATCATCTCGTTGAGTTGTCAGTTGGGGTAGCATACTGACTTCAATTGGGAGGATAATACTATATTGGCAAAGAATAATTCAAGATACATCTTCAATAATGAGAGTGATAATTGCACCAAATTCTCTAGGGAGAAAGTACGAAAACCTCATAGGGAAACAATTTTAGAAAAATACCTCGTCTCAGCATCACCTGGGGAATTTCACACATTATGGAAAGAAAAACATCTGGGGATTTAGAATATAATCCAGCACTCGGCGGGAGAAAACCCAAAAAGTTGATAACCATCTCAACAGTTCTTCAATAAAATACTGGCCTTGCCTGACTGCCGAGCAGATAAACAAAATGCTAAAGCTACCGAAAGGAGACGCTTCGTGAATGAGTCCAATATTAGCAGGTACGAAGAGACAAGACTTTTTTTTCAAATGAGTGAAGCCTTCATTGGGGAAACCTAGATAGAGTCCTCATTTTCTGCAAACCTTTGAGTTTTATCCGTCCCTGAAATCACTAACTTTGTACTCCTTGTATCACAAAATTTAAAGCAATTTGTAAATTCTTTTCAAAAAATAATTTTATTAATAGAATGGTAGCCTGCAAATGGCAAGACTCCATGGATGATTACAATGTTTGGAACATGGTAATATATATTGGAAAAGATACATTGGATTACAATGAAATCCATTCCCTCTAGAAACTTTGAATTCCTGAGCCGAAACTTTGGTTGAAGAGTAACAAGATCCAAGCAGATTGTTTCTTCCTTTGATCAGGTCTTGTCTGATGCAGTTACTTGCCAAAAAATCTATAACTTTTGCCTAGGTTGCCCTTGCGGGTTTTCAACCTACCGAGAATCATTTATTCTATTTATGTCTCTAACTTTTTCCTAGACCTCCCTTTCGGGTTTTCGGCCTACTGAGATGCTCCTTTTTTCCTAAGCCGCCATTTTGGGTTTTCGTCTTAGTGAGCTGTTCTTTTACTTTTCTATGCGAAGTATTTCTTGACTGCATCAGGATTCACATGACGTGGGAACTCCTCACCATCCATTGCTTCAAGAATCAATGCACCGCCAGAGAAGTCTTTCTTGACAACATATGGGTCTTCAAAATTAGGAGCCCACTTGCCCCTAGAATCAGCGTTGAAAGACATGATCTTATTGAGCACGAGGTCGTCTTCTTTGAATTCACGAGGTTTGACCTTCTTATCAAAAGATTTCTTCATTCTCTTTTGGTATGATTGACCATGACATAAGGCTGTCATTCTTTTTTCTTCTATTAAATTCAGCTGGTCAAACCTGTTCTGGACCCATTAAGCCTCCGACAACTTAGCTTCCATTATTACACGCAAAGAGGAAATTTAAACTTCAATGGGGAGCACTGCTTCCATGCCATATACAAGATAGAACGAGGTTGCCCCTATTGAAGTGCGTACAAATGTTCGGTACCCATGCAGAGCAAAAGGGAGCATCTCATGCCAGTCTTTATAAGTAACCACCATTTTCTGGATGATTTCCTTGATGTTCTCATTGGCCGCTTCAACAGCTCTATTCATCTTTGGCCTATAAGGAGATAAATTATGATGGACAATCTTAAATTCTTCACAAATTTTAGACATCATTTTGTTATTCAGATTTGAGCCATTACCGGTGATAATACTTCTTGGCACACCATACCGGCATATGAGGTTGTTCTTGATAAAACGCACTACCACTGGTTTAGTGACATTAGCATATGAAGTTGCCTCCACCCATTTGGTAAAGTAGTCAATTGCCACTAAGATGAAACGATGCCCATTTGACGCTTTTGGTTCAATCATTCTGATCATATCAATACCCCACATAGAGAAAGGCCATGTGAAAGAAATAACATTAAGAAGTGTAGGAGGTACATGAATTTTATCAACATAAATTTGGCATTTATGGCACTTCTTAAAAAACTTGTAACAGTCAGATTTCATCGTCAACCAATAGTAACCTGCCCTACGCGTCTTTTTTCCATTTAATGTCCATTGACATGGGTACCAAATGAACCTTCATGAATCTCATGCATTAACATGTCTAGTTCGTGTCTATCCACGCATCTGAGCAAGACTATGTCATGATTTCTCTTATACAATACATCTTCATTAAGGAAAAAGCTGCCTGCCAACCTTCTCAATGTCTTTCTATATTTATTTGATGCACCAATTAGGTATTCCTGGGTTTGGAGGAAATGCTTGATATCAAAATACCAAGGTTTTTCATCTTCGACGTCCTCTGCTGTAAACACATGAGCCAGTCTATCCAACACCACATAGTAATACGAGGCACATAATTCCAAGTATTAACTTGATACATAGAAGCCAGAGTTACCAAAGCATCCGCCATCTGATTTTCATCTCTTGGTATATGATGGAATTCAGCCTTGTTAAAGAAGGGTAATAGTCTTCTAGCATAATCTTTGTAAGGGATCAAGCCAGGATAACGAGTATCCAATTCTCCTTTAATCTGATTAACAACTAAAGTTTAATTACCATACACATCTAGAACCTTGATTCTAAGGTCAACGGCCTCCTCGAGACCCATAATACAAGCCTCATATTCTGCCATATTATTAGTGCAATCAAATGTCAGCCTTGTAGTAAAAGGAATGTGTGATCCGTGTGGAGTAATGATCACTGCACCAATTCCTTTTCTGTAAGCATTCACCGCTCCATCAAATACCAAGCCCCAACGAGATTCAGGATCTAGATCTTCCCCCGCAAAGGTTCATCACAATATTTTGCTTTTAAAAACATCACATCCTCATCAGGAAAATCAAACTTGATAGATTGATAGTCATCTACTGGTTGGTGATCTAGATAACCCGCCATCACACTGCTTTTTATGGCCTTTTGAGTGTGGTACTCGATGTCGTATTCAAACAATAGCATTTTCCAGCGGGCAATTCTCCCCGTAAGAGAAGGCTTTTTAAAAATATACTTAATTCGATCCATTTTGGAAATCAACCAAGTAGTATTATTCAACATATATTGTCGCAATCGGTTTTCCGCCCAAGCCAAAGCGCAACATGTCTTCTCCAACATAGAATATCATGACTCACAATCAGTAAATTTCTTACTGAGATAGTAGATAACATATTCTTTCTTTTCTGTTTCATCTTGTCGTCCCAAAATACAACTCATAGAACTATCCAACAGTCAGATATATGATCAATGGTCTTCCTTCAACGGGAGGAATCAAGATAGGAGGTTCAACTAGACTCTTTGATACTTTCAAATGTCTTCTGACAGTCTTCTGCCCACACACAACCTTGATCTTTCTTTAACAACTTAAAGATCGGTTCACATGTTGCAGTCATGTAGGAGATGAATCTGGAAATACAATTCAGGCCCCCAAGAAAGCCTCTAACATTTTTCCCAGTCCTTGGCGCAGGCATTTCTTGGATTGCTTTGACCTTATATGGGTCAACTTCAATCCCTTTCTGGCTGACAATAAAACCCAACAACTTCCCTGATCGGACACTGAATGTGCATTTATTTGGATTCAGACAGAGACAGTACTTCCTCAAACACTGAAAAAACTTCAACGAATCTTCCACATGCCCTTATTAGGTCTATGATTTGGCAATCATGTCGTCAATATATACCTCAATTTCATTGTGCATCAGATCAAGGAATATGGTTCTCATTACCCTCTAGTACGTTGCACCAGCGTTCTTCAACCCGAAGGGCATCACTCTATAACAGAATGTTCCCCAGGGTGTGATAAACTTTGTTTTTTCCATGTCCTCAGGAGCCATTCTTATTTTATTATATCTGGAAAATCCGTCCATGAACGATAATACTTTAAATTTTGATGTGCTAACAACCAACATATCAATGTGTGGTAATTGAAAATAATCTTTTGGACTAGCTATATTTAGATCTCTATAATCTACGCACATGCAGACTTTCCCATCTTTCTTTGGTATGGGCACAATGTTGGCTATCCATTGAGGATACAGTGATGTCACAAGAAACCATCATTTATCTGCTTTAACACTTCTTCTTTGATTTTTACTGCCATATCAGGGTGGGTTTTCTTCAACTTCTGCTTGACGGGCGGGCACTATGGCTTCAAAGACAAATGATGCTCCACAATATGGGTATCTAGACCCGACATATCTTGGTAAGACCAAGAAAATATGTCCACATACTCCTACAATAGTTCAGTCAACCTGTTCTTCACATAAGGATGCGACGATGCTCCAATCTTGACTTCCTCAGGCTCTTCTTCTGAACCCAAATTGATTCTTCCAATGACTCCTTATACGACTGAATTCCATTTTCCTTGTGTTCGAGCAACTGTGAAACCTCTTCTAGAATCTCATCATACTTTTCTTCTTCCTTCCCAAACACAGGATATTCAAAGTTAGGAGAGGGGGCGGGGTCATTGTATTCAACAGATTTATTAATTAATCTGCACATGTGATTGTGATTCCTTTTAGAAACTGACAAATATATATCAAATGATTATGCAGATTTATTAACAAACATATTCTATTCAAAAAAGGTTTTTTCTGATTACCAATTTCCATTAAAAATAAAATAGAAAAACAGAAAAATAAGAGAAACTATTTTTCAGAATCAAAGATAACTTTTATTTATGATTTTAATGATCACAACAAACAGATAAGCCCATACAATATTAACTTTTATCTTGGACAGAATGAAATCTTTTTGAAAAGAAAAACAAATTACTTTGAGACATGGATGCAAGAGGGAGCATCATAAGTGACCCAATTATGGATTCTGACTCCAGGTGTCCCATAATTTGACACTTCTTGATTTTCTTCACCTTTCTCAATAGAATTAACTCTATAGACAGTTGGATGGAGGTAGCCTCCACTGCAGAAAACGTCATGATAATCGCTCATAGTAGACTTTGGCTTCAAACTTTCATTCTTGCCATTCTTGGCAGAGAATCCTAAACCAGCCCTGTTCTTGTTTACTGGAGGATCAACGACCTATCCCCATACCTTACTCGGACCATTGCACACAACCTGCTAAGCATCTTTTAATGATACCATAGAGTTCTCATTCCCTCTTACATTATCAATAGATAGATCCTGGAAGTACGTCCCGACAGCAGCCTCATCTTCCTCAACAACATTGAAAGATGATAGGTGAGATATCAGCAACACTTGCTCTCCGTTTACAATAACCACTTTGCCTTCGCGCACAAACTTCAAATTTTGGTGCAGTGTGGAAGTGACAGACCCTACTTCATGTATCCATGATCTTCCCAGTAGACAACTATATGCGGGCACAATATCAATGACTTGGAAAGTGATCTGGAACAGATGCGGGCCTATGTTAATAGGTAGATCGACCTCCCTAATAATCAACTTCCTAGACCCATCGAAAGCTTTGACAATAATACCACTTGGGCACATAGGTGCCCCTTGATATTTCAACTTCATTAGTGTACTCCTTGGTATCAAATTCAAGGCAGATCCATTATCAATCAGCACATTTGATAATGAATCACTTATGCAGTTCATGGATATGTGGAGAGCCAAATTGTGATTGTTCCCCTCGTAAGGCAATTCATCATTGCAAAAGCTTAGGTTAATACACGATGTAATATTACCTACCAACACTATTGAATTAATCTAACGACGTTTCATACTCCATGAAGGCCTTGTCCAAAACCCTCATTAATGATTCCTTATGAGCGGCAAAATTCATTAATAATGCCAAGATAGATATTTTTGAAGGAGTCTGCAATAACTGATCCATAATTCGGTAGTCTCTCATTTTGATTATCTTCAAAATATCATTTATGTCCTTCTCCAGGGTAGCACCACTGGATTCCCTTGCAGCCTTCTTATCTTCAACACTCTCCACAACCTTCTTTCCAGCATCATCAATTCCCCGAACGATTGGTTCAAAAACATGACCGTTGTTGGTCACCCAACTAGTTTCGGCAATATTTCTGATGTTAGACATAGGCTAGATGGGAACTTCCACACCATCCTCTAAAATTGTAACATTAACCTTGTACGGTACAACTTTGTTGGATTTGTAAGGAACGGGCCCTAGTAAGTAAATCACCACAAGGGCAACAAAGGGCTTACTACAATATTCAATTTCAACAAGGCTAGAATCATTGAAACATGGCACAATCACATTCACACCTTCTTCAGACAATCTTGTCATCAAAGAGTTATCACCAGAGAACAAACTCTCATCTGAGGAAAAGAATTCATCAGCGGAAGCATACTCATCATCATCATCTGATTTTTCCTCAACCAAGCAAACCTCAATCTTGTTAACCTCATGGTAATCCTCTATTTTCCCTGAAACCTTGATGGTTCCATTATCCAACATCAAGTGAAAACCTTTTCTCACAATTGAACATCCTCGGGATTCCATGCAACAAACCCGACAAGATCCATAGCGGTGCTCTACTTGACCAACCATGTGGCAGAAATTAGCATGCATTTGTTCAAGATCATCATTCATGTGTTCTACATCAAAGATTCTAAACTTTCTAGGACATCCAGAAACCATGTTTACTTCTTCTTACTCTTCTCTAGGCCTGATTATATGGATGGGTCCCTCATCCATCATCTCCTGAAAATCCGCCTTTATTTTATCGCAATCTTGTATATTAGTACTATAGGTACCGCAACCAGTATGGTCATGAGTGTAGTAACTAAACTCGCAAAGGTATGAATGCATCTTTACCAAGTCCCCTCTTACTAGGTTAATATCATAAATGTCGAAATCCCCTAGACAACCAGCAACCATGTTAACAACATTCGTTCCTCCATGTTTTAGAAGAGGATTATCTTTTACATTCGAACTAATATCTTTGAAGGACAAAAGGCCAGATCTAACCATTTTCCGTACCTCGGATTTCAGAGGGTAACAATTTTCCATATTATGCCCTAGGGAACCCTGATTGACAGCGCACGTCTGATCTGCCTTGTAGTACCAAGGTAAAGGGGATGGTACAGCAGGAGGTGGCCTAGTCTGGACCAACTTTTTCTGAATCAATGTTGGAAGTAGCTCTGCATAACTCATAGGGATAGATTTAAAAGGTTCTCTCCTCTGACTCTACCCTTGGCTTCCCTGAGGTGCTGGCCTTTGATAAGCTACTGTAGTCAGAGCTGCATTTACAACCGAAGTTACCGAGGCAACCTGTGAAGGGCGCTGCTGATTTCTTCTAGAGGTGTTGACCCTTCTTTCTTGAACAATAACATTTGTTTCTCCATCCTTCTTCTTAAAAAATCCATATGATGGCTTCTTCACATTGCTGGAACTTTCACTTTTTATGAGACGACCTTCTCTCACAGCCTCTTTCAAACTAACACCCATTCCCACCATTTCAGTAAAATCACTGGGTGTACTCGCCACAATTTTTTATAATAGAATGCACCTAGTGTTTTCAGGAAAATCTTTGTCATTTCTTTTTCCTCCATTGGAGGAATCACCTGGGCGGCTACCTCACGTCATCTTTGTGAATATTCTTTGAATGATTCCCTATCCTTCTGGTCCATGGCCCTGAGTTGATCATGGTCGGGCGCCAAGTCCATATTGTATTTGTATGGTCTGATGAATGCTTCACCTAAGTCATTAAAAGAATGAATACTAGAGATATCCAGGCTCGTGTACCATTTCAACGCTGCAATGGTTAGATTGTCTTGAAAAAAATGAATCAACAAGCGTTGATCATCTATATCAGTAGACATTATTCTTACATACATCACTAAGTGAGCACGTGGACAAGTGTTGCCCTTGTACTTTTCAAACTCCGGTACTTTAAAATTTTGAGGCATCTTGACATTCAGAACCAAACACATGTCATTCACATTTTGCCCAAACAACTCTTTTCCCCTGAGGGCCTTCAACTCTTTTTGCATTTTGTCAAACTGATCTTGAAAATCATCCATTCTATCTTAGAAACCCAAGCTTTCACTTAGTGGAGGAATATGAAGATACACATCATCATTATTAAACTGGACCACATTCACCGAGGGTGGTGCAACATAGTGAATCTCATTCTAGAACCAGGGGTAACATGTACCACAGGAGGTGCGGGAGAAGAAGCAGTATGAGTAAGCGGAGAAATTTCAGGATCCTGATTAAAACCTTCTGGCATAAAGTTTTCTGGAATCCCCCAAGGATATCTCGGAGGCATACGATTCTGAACAATTGCTAGAGTAGCAGACATAGGAACAATTAGAACTTTAGTAATACCATTGTCTGTTGAGGCTGAAAACTAGGTGGCTGATTCTGAACAACCACCATAGATTCCATTAGAGCAGTGAAATTGGCCATGCCGGCCTTCATAGCAGAAACTTCCTCGCGTAGGTTGCGATTCTCTTGTTCTTTGTTATCCATCTTCCTTCTAAAATTAGCTCGGGTATTGTATCGGTGAGACAACTTGCTGAACAAAGTAAAGAAGCTCAGTAAGACCCCTGGATATGCATAACAAATTCAAGAAGTATGTACAATATGATTCTTGATGTGAAATGCACATGATTCATTTTATTATTATTTCAAGGGACTTAAAGATTTATAAACAATTTGCAAATATCAAAGTAATAACACATTTGAAATACTGAATTTTTTTTATTATAATAACTTCAAAAATTGATTACAAGTTTCAATGATCCCATGTACAAGATGAAAATAAAGTCTAAAACCCTAATAAGCAAAGCTGATGGAGATCACTCTATGCGCCGATGCTTCCCGGTAAGTCTGCGAATTTGAGCCTTCAACCTATGGTTTTCTTTCGCATATCTGGTGGCAAGCTCCTTCCAATCACCTGAATCAGGGAGTGAGCAATTAGAACCTGACTGAGGCTTAGGGGAAAATAAATCCCCGTGCCTCTCCGTCGTCTCTACATCTCGACTCTCAAGAATCTCAATCAAGTCGTCTTTCTCCTTCAAGTCTACTCGGTAGGAAATCTCTAGTGTTTGGAACTTAGTCTTCCAAGCTTCATTTTCCTGCTGCATCCTGACTAAAGAAAGTTGTAGCTCTTCCACATCATCTAATAATGGAGGAGTGTTCTTCACAAAAAAATCAGGCATATGTGCTTCTCGAGAATACGACATCTTCAACTGAATAGCTCTGGCTTGTACGGACTGAAGACAAGGCTCCAAAGGCATAGCCCCCCAAGGTCCCAAGTCTTTCCTACTCTTCCTGTAAATGTGATGCCAAGCCTTCGCAACCTGCTCCCTAGCTTCGCTATGGTCTTCTCCCTCTTTCAGAAAGAAACTAATCAAATGAATATTATTTGGCTTATCCCTCATTGGATATCCAAGTTGTCGTCGTGCAAGAACAGGGTTGTAGTTAATTCCTCCCTTTGTACCAAGAAGAGGTACATTGGGGAAACTACTACAACTATCAACAATCCATAAATCATGATAAGCCTGATGATACAAAACAATATCTGAGTGAGTAAGTGCCATATTCTTAGGAGCCCAACGAGGTTCCTTCCTGATATCCCAGAAAGTATCAGACTGAAGAAAATGAGAAGTAAACCATCAGTACAACAGAGGCGTGCAATAGATAATCATCCCCCCATGATAAGAATCCCGAAGATTAATAGAGTAATAAGTATCACCCAACAATGTAGGAACTGGGTTTCTAATCATGAAGATCCTGATGGCATTAATGTCAACAAATTTGTCCACATTAGGAAATAAGAATAACCCGTAAGCAAGTAGAGCAAAAATGACCTCAAAAGTGACTGTACTCTTCATTATGGAAAAGTAACGAGATTTCTCCAATAAGAACTGAGCTGGTAATCCTCTAACCCCTCCTTTAGTAGTCATGTGGGCTTCAACCTCATACTTCCCCAAATGGATCAAAGAAGCAATCTCATGTGGTTTTGGCTCACCCTCTAAACTATTAAAAGGAATATGATCGATAATAGGAAAACTCAGCAGATAAGAATACTCCTCTAGTGTAGGCATCAACTGATAGTCAGGGAAAGTAAAGCACTGATACATAGGATCATAGAACTGGACCCAGGTCGAAAGAATACCCTTCTTCATCCTAAGCTTCATGAGAGAAATGATTGAACCATACTTCTTCCGAAAATCTGTAGAACACTCAATCTCGGGAATCAGACACATTAGCTCATCTATCTTGGGATCTTTGAAACTGTATTTGTTGGTCTTTCTTTTCCAGAATCCATGGTCAAAAAGTACTTGAGATTTTCACAAATAGTCAACTTTTAAGTCCCTTGAAACAGAATGTCTTCAAAAGATGCTTATGAGTTCATGAATGCATGACTCAACAATAACACACAAGGTCACAAACATACCCTTCATAGGTTCAACGTCACGAGCATGAGGTCAAAGGTATTACCCATAAGGTGTGGTTTAAAAGTTATCACTTGTCGAACAAGGTTCTAAAGGTTCCCAGAGTCTACATCATTCCTTCGGATATTACCAACTTCTCAATTAAATCGATAATTAGTAATATTCTCAAGAAAAACTCGTCCGAGCATAGTATCGCGTGACAACTACTTCCGGATCACTCTGTCATAGCTTCAACACTACACCTAAATGGCCATGATGGGTTAGGTATTCTACGGTCCTCAGTTTCAGCAAGCTCCCAGGTCGAAAGTAGCATGTCTTCCTGATTACTCGGTAAACGACACTATCGTCAAAGGGGGCTCCACTGAGTGGGGGATCTCATGCCTCCTTTTTTGGGATTACTCCCTCAAAGTTAACATGACTATATCGCCCATCCTATCTTAAGTTTGCCCAATTTTGGGTATAAGACTTATGAGAAAACCCCAAGCACCCTGAAAACCAGGAAAATCCAGACAAACATATATACAACATATAACATATAAACAACAATAACACATATACATATATAAACAAATATAGGCTCAACCCACTTAGGGTGGACCAGCAAGAGGTCAATCTTTCCCCAGCAGAGTCATAATTTTTCTATAGCGGTAGAAATGTAAAGATAAAGCCATTGGGTTGACGTGACTTGTACAAATCAAAATAAAAATCGCCACCGCGCTTTATTGTTTCCAAAGGAATGGGAAAAGAGTCAAATAAACCAAAAGAGGGGGACAGATTCTAGGTAAGAAGGTTGGTTATGCAAAGGGAAGGTATTAGAACCCTAAATATCTAGGGTACTTTGCAGGAACCTCTTTGAAAATTTTTGTATATTTTGGCTATAAAATGTTGTATGTAAAATAAATTTTGGGGATGAGAAAAAGAAGTATATATTTTTATATGAGTTTTTGCACCCGCCGCGGTTGCGAACCTTTAGTGCCTACGTACCACCTTTCGTGCAATAGGGGATCAGGGTACACGTAGTTCCTATTTAAAAATTTTTAAACAAAAACACAAGCGTGTTGGTTAATTTTATGAGATAAGACGTCATCGTCATTGTCCGTGTGTAAAACATACTTACTACCCACAATCATGAGAAAGGAGAATTTGCTTCATCTCAAAGTGGAGGATATGGCTTGGATTTTAAAATCACCAAAACCTCACTCAACACCCAAGTGGAAAATATATCTCTTCACTACATATTGTAGAAGTATAGTTGTTTGCATGACTACAAAGATTGACAAGAGTCCAATCTTTTTGAGAAGAGTTTTAAAGTAAGGAAAAACCAAAGTGGAAAAAATGGTTTGAATGATATTGATTGACTTTTAGTCTTCTCACAAAAATGTCCAAGTATTATTAAATTGATTAATGTTTGATTAAGAAAAGATAATTTTATAAAAATGCATGGACCTAAGTCCAAATTTATTATGAAAGTGGTTCATGTTTTTAAAATAAGAAGTGTTTTCAAAAGGAGGGAGAAGATTTTTGAAATTAAAGAAGACGGGAGGAGATGAAGAGACTATCCAAAAGCATAAGGTAAAAGATAGGGAAAAGAACCTTCTAACCAACAAGTACCCAACACTTGAAATATTGAGTCAATGAAGAATTCGATCCTTTAGATTTGAGACCAAGCAAACAATTAATAAACCTTTGAAGAATACCAAGCTCCTATTGAATTTAGTCCTCACAAAAATTGGGCAGAGTAATAGTTGTATACCGATGAATTTCAGATTACAGATAAAGTATGTAATCATAATAACCTGCACACAAAACAAATAAACAACCTAATGTCTTGAGGTAAACCCCAACAACTCCAGACAAAAATATCAATTAAGCTCAAAAGGTCTCCAACATAGGTAAAGGTTTCTACTCCGAAGCCCAAGAAATCTATCACTCTGTAATGCCAAGGATAGTAACCAAGTAGTCCAAGTAACATTAAAGTTTTTTAGGGTTTAAGTTGATTATTAGGTATATTCAAAAAGAAATGAAAAATCTTAAGTGAGAAAATTAAAAATGATAGCAGTATAAATGCTCAAGTGAGAAAAGATGAAAATTGCATGAAATGTAAATGCTAACGTAAATGGTACATAAATTAAAAGCATAAAATAAAGCACAAAATAAAATCAATTGTTAGAAGTTAATGGTTAGTTGGATGACCATCTTGAAACTTGCATTTGGAACTCATTAGAGGATTGGTAGAACCAAATCCTCTCAACAATAAGTTGTATTTTCTTTTTGTTAAGTATATCATCCATTTTAAGAATTCTCCAGGCAACAGTTAAGGATCAATGATGTTTAAGTGAACCACGTTGACTAAAATTGGTGTAGTTCCATTAGAGGATTGGTAGAACCAAAGCCTCCTAACAATGGATCTCAAATTTATTGGATTAAAGGGTTCAAATTAACATACTTGGGCTTGGAAACATAGGTTTGGGCCACGAATGATCATTTTCTCAAATCGGGACAAAATTTATCTATATGTTAAGCAATCGTAAGTGGACTTATATACTAGTTGCACCTATTTTGAGGTCGATCAATAGAAATCTATGTACTTCATGTTTGGATAAATGATATAGAGACCATCATCCCATAACATGTGATATAATAAGAAGGGGGTAAGATGAAAAGGGATAGGGAAAATAAACAAACCACATTTGAACAAAATTTTTAATTAAACTATTATTAAAATCATTCATGTATTTTATGGAGTTAGACTCAACACCATGGATCCAATGATGTTAACAAAGTTCATGATCAAAATTTCAACCCAAGATCAGCCAGAAAATATGCAAAAATAGAATTGTATTAAAAATAAAAGAATAAGGATTTTAAAATGATTATAATATGGAAATAATAGAGGAAAATAGCAACTATATTCAAATTAATCAAGAAAAATTAAGTAAGGCCATATAAAAATCAGAAATGAACTCAAATATTTTTATAAATTTTTTAAAAGTCATAAACTATTTTTAAAATTAAAAGAAATAGGTAAAATAAATCAAAAATGATAAACAATAACAAACTCAGAAATAAAAAATAAATGAGGTCACCAATATTTGTCAAAATGTCATTGGATCCTTCCTTATTTTTTCTGAATTTAAAAATGAATAAAAGTATTTTTAAACATTTAAAACAAATCAAATAAAGTCAAAAGTTATAAAAAATATCAAAACACAAAATAAAATTGTGAAAAAATAAAAATCGGGAAGAGAAAAATCAAAAGTTTTTTCCACAATATTTTCAAATTTTTTGGAGTTAAATTGAAGTTTCAATGAGTTTTTGAAATTTAAAACAATTAAATATAAAAATAAAAAATAAAAAATAAAGTGAAAAATATGTGGACCATTGGATGAGAGTCAAAAGGCGTTAGTAATAAAATCCAAGGGATCTGGCGCGTTGTGCATATCATGATCATTAATGAATAAAGCACGAGATTCAATTTAAAATCAGAAATTCAAAATTTCCAAATGGCGCTGTTTCATTGGTTGAAGGATGACATGTTGGTCATCTTTAACCTCTAGCGATCTCAAAACCAGGTCTCTCAAACTGTAAAATTAAACCATGAGACGGTGCCATTTGTTTCCTCTCATCAAGACGAAGACAACCACACCTTCGCGAAAAATTTATGTAAATTGTAGCTCCAACAATTTGGAAGACAAGTTTTGAAAAGGGATTTAAAATTTCATGGTCAAAATCCAATTAAAAGTAAGTGTTGCAACTAGAACCTGGATGACAAGAGCTTCACAATAGTATCAAAGTTTGAGAGAATTTATGGAGGAATCTACCTATTGAAGTTAAGTTGCAAAGCTCTAAAACTGGATTTGGCTAGCACGATTCAGGGAGTTTTAGAACTTGATTCTTCTTCTGTTAGCTTCATTTAGGTTCATGTAAGGTGAATTGATAAATAAAATGGATTAAAGAAAGCTATAACACTGATTTTGAAGTTGCAGAAAAGTGAGCTATGGAGAGAGTTTGGCAGAGTGGTTTTGGATGTTCAAGCTTGAGAAAAATGAGTGGAATAGAGTTTGTATTTATAGGAGAAGTGAATGGGATCAAGAGGAGGGGAGAATGATGCAATTTGGAGGGAATTCGTGCACACTAGTGATCATGATGAAAGTGTGATCACATGTTCATCAAAACTCATCCAAATGATGTGTTTTGAGGTGCTTAACACTTCTGGCAAGTTTGTTAATCATGTTTAATTCAAAATGCACACAAATCTTGTGATTATCGGCCACATTATGGATTTTAAAATTCTGACTTGATGAGAAATTTAGTTTCAAGTTACCAATTTCAAAACAATGGAATTTTCAACTCAAGGGGTCTTAGGGCATGATTCCTGGAGCTTTACAAAGATGAGGCTACAAGCTTTACAATTTGCAAAGAATGGTATCAAATGGATGTTCGTGCTGAAAGTTGCAATGAGTCAAAGTTGAGAAAATGAGGTTGACTTTCTATACTTAGAAAATTTATATGTTTTTCTTCAAAAATGACTTATAATGTCTTGCATTCAAACATGGACTTCCACTTGGAATTTTCCCTTGAACAAAAAATATGGCATGAAGTAGATCCACTGAATGACATTTTGAGACTTGAACCATTCAAAATCTCCAAAAATTGAGAAATTTATGACTTGTTGAAGTTAGCAAAAATTCATGAAACGACATATAAACATTTTCCTCCTTAGAGAATCTTCCATCCATTTTCACACTTTGAACTTTGAATATGGGTTGAATTTCACACATACAACATCATTTTGGAAAAAGAATAGGTTCAACGTGATAAATATTGATGAAGTTATGATCATTTGAAGTCACATGAAGGTATTTAAGGGTTCATCTAGAGGACTTGTAATCTTTCTTCATCATCAAGTTTCTTAAACACAAAATTTCCTTGAGACCTTTGAAGTGATTTATTAATAACCCTTTTAAGAGAAGTATGTCTTTAGAATCACTAAAAAATACCAAAATATGAGCAAGATATACCCCTTTGAAGTTCAAAAACCTAGCCCATAGAGCAAGAAAATACCTTGGGGAGAACTTTGCAATTTTAATCAACCTTATTTCACCAATACTTTTATCTTGAAAATATATGTTGTTAAGCATGATAGTGAGAAGTCATAGCAACCAACATCACTTTCATGTCTTGAGAATTGAAGGAGATATGCAGTTGTGATCAATGGATACAAAGACTTGTCAAATTGAGTCAAAACTTATTTGGTCAACCCTTGTGCTTTTGAGCTTACTTTGACAACCTGAGGCATAATAAATTATGAAAGAATTTGTCATGATTTTACTTTAAAACATATTTCACAGAGGCTTGAATCTCAATGAAGCTTTGTTGAGGAAAGTACAAAGAGGGAACTCATGAATCCAAAAGCTAACTTTGATGGAATGCATTGTGCTTTCACCTGCATCATCAACAATTAGGATACACATACATTTTATTTCTTAGTTAAAGTGTAATCAAACATAGATGATAAAAAAACAAGTCAAGGTGCTTGGTAATTCCCCATAGAGCAAGACTAAAGGTAGGGAGAAGAAACAAACCGTAGTGTGTAACTTTGTTGTGATTGAATTGATGTGATATGATGAAGGGGTTCTAGGGGAAAAAATTGGGGTATAACATCTTCCCTTATTTAAGTGTGTTATATCCGGAGATACGAAGGTTAACCTTCGTATCTTCGGATAAAAGACACTTAAATAAGGGCAGCTGTTGTACCCCAATTTTTGCCCGTAAGATTCCTCCATCATTTCATATCAACTCAATCATATCAAGATCACGCTAGGGTTTGGTTCTTCCCCCTATCTCTAGGTTTTCTCATGAGGAATCACCAAGCACTTTGATTTGTATATTATGAACATATATGTTTTGTATTTATTAACTTTTAACTAACAAATACAATGAATGTTTGCACTAATTTATGATACTATAGGTGAGGGCACAACACATTTCATCAGGTTGGTACATAGGTTCATAAGTTTACTTACATGCCTTCTTCAACAAAACTTCATTGAGATTAAAGCTTCATCATTGAGGATGCTTTAAAGTACATCATAATAAGGTCTACTATGATTCATCATGCCAAAAATTGTCAAAGAAAGTCAAAATATGCAAAGGTTGATTGAAGATATTTGATCTAATTGGACAAGTTCTTGATTCCTTGATCACAAGTGTATAACTCTTTTAATTCTTAATATTTAGAAGTGGTTATTATTGCTATGGTTTCTTATTATTATCCTTAACAACTTCTATTCACATGGCAAAAGTGATTTAGCAAGAAAGATTGTCAAAATTTAAAGGGGTTTCCACAACATTTTGGTGCTCTAGGAGATAGGGTTTTGAACTTCTAAGGGTTATATCTTGCTCATATTTTGAGTTATTCCAAAGATTTGCTTCTCTTTAAAGGGTTATCAATAACTCATTTCAAAAGTTTCAAGAAACGTTTGTGTGGAAGATGCCTAATGATGAAGAAATATTACATGTCCTCTAGATAGGCTATCAAATTCCCTTATGTGACTTCAAAAGTTCACAACTTGGTCAATTTTTATCTCCTTGAGCCCATTATTTTTCACAATCATCTTAAGGATGTGAACTTCAACTCTTCTTTTATGTTCAAAGCTTGAAAATGAGTTAAAGATGCCCTAAGAGTTCAAAAGATTATAGGACACCTCATGAATTTTCACAAGTTTTACAAGGCCATAAGTTTTTCAATACTTTGTATTTTTGAGTGATTAAAGTTTCACATTGCTCTTTGGGAAGTCTACTTCAATCTAGCACCAATTATCAAAGCTCAATTTTGGAGGAGGCCCTTGTTTGAACTCAAAACGTTATAGCTCACTTTTGAAGAAAAATATAGAATTTTTCTAAGTACAAAAACTCAACATCTTTTTCTCAACTTTGACTCATCACAACTTCTAGCTCAAACAACCATTTGATCTCATTCTTGGCACATTTCAAATATTGGGACCTTATCTTTCAAATGCTTCAATAATCATGCCCTAAGATCCCTTGATCCGTGAACACCATAGATTCAAAGATGGTACTTTGAAACTTAAGTTTTCTCTAAAGTCATAATTTGAAATTCATAATATGACTTCTAATCATCAAATTTCCATGTGTTTTCCACTAAAACAAGATTATAAAATATGTTTGGACCGTTTAGAATGATAAAACACATCGTTTGGTTGAGATTTTATGCACATGTGATCACACTTTCTTCATGATCATAGGTTTGCCCAAACTCAAGGGAAATTTCATCATTCACCCCTCCTCTTAATTCCATTAACTTCTCCTATAAATACAGGCTCTATTCCACTCAATTTCACAAGCTTGAACATCCAAAATCACTCTGTCAAACTCCCTCCATAACTCACTTTTCTGAGATTTCGGATTCCTCTTTTCTCCACTCTTTAATCCAATTTCTTCATTGATATTTCATCCTTGATCTTCACTGAAGCTAACAGAAGAAGAATCAAGCCTTGAGGTTCCATGAATCGTGCTAGCCAATTCCATTTACAGAGTAAGTTCATCTGACTTCGTTCACGTAGTTTAATGCACCAAATCTTCTAACTCAAATTACTGGAAGGGCCTATGATGTTCACTGATGCCTGCTCTTAACTCAATTTTGGTGAAATAATCCATTTGATGCTTCTGATTTTTGATTTTAACATTTTCAAACATCTCTAGTTTTTTTCCAAATAGACTATGTTGTGCTTTATATAAATTTTTCGCAAGCATATGGTTGTCATCGTCTCAAGTAGACGCATCTAATGGTACCACTATGAACGCATAAATTTACAGATTCAACAATCTTTGATTTTCCCTACTTGCAGGAGGTTGGAGGTTGAAGACGACCTACGTGTCGTTCTTCAACTAATGACACTCAGCCAATTGTTTTATTTTGATTGGTTGGACTTTCTTGTGTTGTATGTGCGCACCTTAGCTTGGGTCCATGATACTCCCTTACCTCAGATCCATTAGATCTGCCAGCGTGTATAAGTGAAAGAGATCGAACAAGCATGGTTTTTCTGATTTGTTTTTAAATTTCTTTTATCTTAAAAAATTTATAAATCTTTTATTTTTTATCCAAAAATCATGAAAAATATATATAAAAATACTTTGAATTATTTCAGACTTTGTGAATATTTTTTCATATTTTTATTTTAATGTTTGATATTTTTCATAATTTTTGCATTTTCTGCCTTATTTTAGTTATTTTAAAAATACATTCTGACCTTTTTAAATTCTAAAAAAATTATGGAAGAATCCAATGGCCTTCCATAAATTTTGGTTTATTTGGCTTATTTTCTTCAATTTTTAAAATTAATTTCAGACTTTAAAAAAATTTTGAAAATTTTTGTCAACATTTAATAAATCATGTTTGACCTTTGACTTTTTTAAGGATTTTTATTTGTTGTTTTAATATACTTTGTGTATTTTATCAATTATTCTCCTTTTATTAACCATTTTAATTTTTGTTTTATTAAATTTTTTTTTTTGGTTCTGACTTGGACTTCATTTGGTGACAAATTCTTCAACCTCATTGGATCTAGGGTGTTGATGAAGAAGGGAAAAACACAAGAAGGGGGGGGGGGGGGGGGGGGGTGAATTGGGATCTCAAAACATACTGAAAAGAACATGTCGATTTTTATCCTGGTTCATTTGAACTCAAACTACTCCAGTCCACCCGCCAAGGTGATTTTTCCTCTCTCCAACGAGGTCTTAATCCACTAATCATTCTTGATTACAAAACTACTTTGACAACTGCGAAAGTCTTCTTGAGTCCAAAACCACAACCCGATTTTCTCAAGGAAATACCTAAACAGTAATTTAATAAATGTTTACAATAGTGTTTCTAATAAAATAGTATCACTAATAGTGATGTTTTACACAGTTTTAATATGAATGTTTGAGGATGAAAGATGATTGTTACGTTACTGTACATTCACGTGAATTCTTCTTTTTGTTCGCATTAGTTCATCACTTGAAATCTTCTTCGCGTTTGCTTTATATAGGTCGTGCAACAGTGACATAAGAAGATGCTTTTGCTATGTTCATAACACCACTTAATGAACTTTCCAAACCAGAAGATCCTTGTTTGTTTGTAGCCATTACTTTTGACATTGTATTGATAAACTATAACGCTTAAAAACTTCTCACATCAAAGGACGAATGTTACCGTTCAGAGTCCTTTACTGCTTGTATCAGAACTTTACAGATCAAAGTATCAGAGATCCTGTTTCACAGTGGTTTTGCATTAAGAAGTTGTAACATAACTACTTCATATAAGCGTGTCACACATAATTGCTTCTAAGAAGGATGCGTCTGATTCTATCAAAGTACTGTCATCTTCTATGCTCACATAATCATAACTTCTAGTGATGTTCCGGAAGATCGTCTATACTCCTTACACCACAACATCTTTTTCACATCAGAACTTCCTGCATGTAAAGATACTCTTATTAGTAAGCATATTTGTTCGTTATAGCTATATATATCATGTGTTTGTTATCATCAAAACTCTTACAGGCATGTAAAACCAAATTATGTTCTAACAATCTCCCCTTTTTTGATGATGGCAAAAACTTGTATTTTTTGATGGAATATAAAGAAAAAAGAATAAAAAATCCCCCTAAGTAGAATACTCAGATAATAAGAAAATAAAATACTTCCCTGAATATCTTCTTATAACGCAGATTTACTTCTCATAGTAGTCAAAATATCACTGATTCTCCCCCTTTTTGTCAATAATCAAAAAGTAGGAAGTTGCTTGAGAAGGTGTGACATCCTCTTCTAGATACAACTGAGATTCTTTAGAGAGCTTCTGATGTTGTATTCTCATTAGCGTTCCCAATAGTTCCGAATCCAATAACCTTTCGTTTCTGATTGCCTCTGAAACCTGCGAATCCTTTAAATTCTAGGCTTTGGAACATATGCTTTCTTCCCTCCATGTGTAGAGACCATCCAGAATCCAGGTGTTAGGACTGGTGTTTTAATCTTGCTATTAAAAATATCTGCAACATAGATGATTTTATCCTTTGGTACCCATATCTTTATGGGTCCATGATTGTTAGAGTTTCCAAAATTCTGTTTGAATTTTGGTTTAGCATAAAACGCCTTACTGGTATGTTTTATATCATGTGTTTTCCCAGAAGTGAAGTGAGAATAAAGAGGAGTGCGTTTAATAACCAGATCTTTAAATTTCTTAGGTTGGGATACTTTACCTTTGTATCCTATACCTTTTCTATCATTTATGCTGACTCCATAGACCATTGAAGCCATCTTGCTTTTATCTATGTTTTTAGCGAGGAATTTCTGAAAGCTATGATCATATTCCTTTATGATCTTATCAGGGTTACTAGGACCTTCTGAGATGGTTTCCTTCTGAGTATTTTCTAATTCATTTTCATGTTTTGAAATTTTTTCTTTCAACTCAGAATTTTCCAATCTCAGAGTCTCAATTTCTTCAGAGTCTGAAACTAGATCCTTTTTTAGGTTCTAATTTTTGACTCAAAGCTTCTGATACCTTTCTAGAATTTTTGATAGACTCTCTTCTAATTGAGATATAGAAAAGTTAGAAAATACCTCTTTTGACTGAGTCTGATTCTTATTTTGATTTTGATTCTGACTCTGATTTCGATTCAGAGGATTCAGAGACATCTTATAAGTTGTCCATTTGAGCTATATTGGCTCATTCATCTTCTGATTTCGTTCGGTACTCAGAAGATTCAGATTCATCTCATGTTGCCATAAGACTTTTCTTCTTTTTTTAGAGAGCTTCTTTTTAGGTTTCTCTATTTGAAGATTTAGACAGTTGCTCCTGTAGTGACCTTGTTCATTGCATTCATAGAAGGTAATGTTTCTGTTACTGGATTTTGTATCAAGAAGATTGTTCAAAGTCATTCCCTTTTCTTCTGAAGCTTCTGAATTTCCTCTGCCTATGCTTCTACAACTGATTGATTCTTATGGATAGAAGTAACAGTTCGTCTTCTTTTGACGAGGATTCACCATAGTTGTCTGCTTCTGCTTTTGCCTACAAAAATTTGGTTTCATATTTATTAGATTTCAGAGCGAGAGATTTACCTTGCTTATGGGGCTCATCATCTTCTAACTCTATCTCATGACTTCTGAGAGAGCTAAGAAGTTCTTCTAGAGAGGTTTTGTTCAGATCTTTTACAAGTTTGAGAGCAGTGACCATGGGTCTCCATTTCCTTGGTAAACTTATTATGAGCTTTTTTACATGATCAATAGTTGAGTACCCTTTGTCCATAAATTTTATCCCAGCCACCAGAATTTGAAATCTTGAGAACATTGTCTCAATGGTTTCATCTTCTTCCATTTTGAAGGCTTCATATTTTTGAATGAGCGCAACGGCTTTGATTTCTTTACTTGTGTGTTGCCTTCATGCGTCATTATTAAGGAATCAAACATGTGCTTTGTTGTCTCTCTGTTTGTGATTTTCTCATACTCTGAGTATGAGATGGCACTCAAGAGAATGGTTTTGGCCTTCTGATGATTTCTGAACTCCCTCTTCTGATGATTTGTCATTCTTTTTCTGTCAATCTTCTGACTGCATTCATCAACAGGATGTATGTACCCATCTGTTACCATATCTCAAAGGTCAACGTCACACACTACGCAGAAACTTCTGATTATGTCTTTCCAGTAATCAAATATTTCACCGTCAAATATTGGGGGTCTGTTGCTGATTCTGTCTTTCTCATCATGATAATCCATGCTGATGTTCTGACTTGGTTCCCCCATAGTGTTTTTCCTCCTTGGATCTTTTTCTGACACGGTTAAGTGTTTGCACCCAGATCCAGGTGCTCTAATACCAATTGAAGAAGGGAAAAACACTAGAAGGGGGGGTTTAATTGGGATCTCAAAACATAATGAAAAGAACACTTTGATTTTTATCCTTATTCATTTGAACTCAAACTACTCCAGTCGACCCGCCAAGGTGATTTCGCCTCTCTCCAATGAGGTCTTAATCCACTACTCAATCTTGATTACAAAAATACTTTGACAACTGCCAAAGTCTTCTTGAGTCCAAAACCATAACCAGGATTTCTCAAGGAAATTCCTAAATAGTAATTGAATAAATGTGTACAATAGTGTTTCTAATAAAACAGTATCACTAACAGTGATGTTTTACACACTTTGAATATGAATGTTTGAGGATGAAATATGATTGCTGTGTTACTGTACTTTCACGTGAATTCTTCTTTTTATACCCAGTAGTTCATCACTTTAAATCTTCCATGTTTTTGCTTTATATAGGCCATGCAACAGTGACATAAGAAGCTGCTTTTGGTATGTTCATAACACGAGTTAATGAACTTTCCAAACCAGGAGATCATTATCTGTTTGTAGTCATTACTTTTGATATTGAATTGATAAATTGAAACTCTTCATAACTTCTCACACCAGAGGATGAATGTTACCGTTGAGAGTTCTTTATTTCTTGTATAAGAACTTTACAGATCAGAGTATCAGAGATCTTGTTTCACAGCGTTGGTGCATTCAGAAGTTGTAACAGAACTTCTTCATATAAGCGTGTCACACAGAATTGATTCTAAGAAGGATGCGTCTGATTCTATCAAAGTACTCACATCTTCTATGCTCGCATAATCATAACTTTTAGTGATGTTCTGGCATATCGTCTATGTTCCTTACAATAGAACATATTTTTCACATCAGAGCTTCCTTCATGTAAATATACTTTTATTAGCGAGCATATTTGTTCTTTATATATACATATATCATGTATTGTTTTCATAAAAACTCTTGCACAGATCTAGAACCAAATTATGTTCTAACAGTTGATAGGTTGAGAAACCAAATCCACCAAAATGTATGAATTATGTTGATGATATTTGAAACCATAATTTCCTGCATTGCATCCCATCCCTCTTCATCTTATCCCTTTCTCATTGTGCTACATGTTGTTAGAGGATGATCTACATATCTCCTCTCCAAACATATGGAACATATATTGCTATTGATCAACCTCAAAATAGATGTGGCTTCTACATAAGTCCACTTACGATTGCTTAACATAACGCTAAATTTTGTCCTGAATCGTGAAATGATCATTTGTGGCCCAAACCTATGTTTATAAGCCCAAGCATGTTTAATTTGAAACCTTTGATCCAATAACCTTGAGGTTCAAAGGTTTCAAATTAAACATACTTGGGCTTGCAAACATAGGTTTGGGCCACGAATAATCATTTTTCAAATTGGGACAAATTTAGCGCTATGTTAAAAAATTGTAAGTGGAATTATGTAGAAGTCACACCTATTTTAAGGCCAGTCAATATAACCCTATGTACCACATGTTAAAGAAATGATATGTAGATCATTCTCAAACAACATGTATCACAAGCAAGAAAGGGATAAGATGGAGAGGGAGGGGATGTATCAAATAAAATTAGGGTTTCAAATATCATCAACATCATTCATCCATTTTGGTGGATTTGGTTTTTTAACCTATCAACACCCAAGATACAGTAAAGTTGAGGAACTTGTCCCGAAATAACACCTAAATCAGGACCAAACAAAAATAATAAAATAATATTCACTAAAACAATATTTAAATGATTAATAAAAAGTAAATAATTGGTAAAATACACAAAGTATATTAAAACACCAAATAAAAATCACAAAAAAATAGTCAGAGGTCAAATATGAGTCAATAAATGCTGACTAAATTTCTGAGAATTTTTTAAAGTCATAATCTATTGTTAAAGTTTAAAGAAATAAAAAAAATAAACCAAAAATTGTGAAAAATAGTAAAATCAGAAATAAAAATAAAATGCGGTCACAAGTATTTGTCAAGAGGTCATTGGATCCTTCTATATTTTTTTTAGAATTTAAAAATCAAGAAAAGTATTTTTAAACAATTAAAACAATTAAAATTAAGTAAAAAAAATACCAAATTAAAAAATAAAATTATGAAAAAATAAGAATCAAAAAGAGAAAAATCAAAAGTATTTTTGAGATTTTTTTCCAGATATTTAGAAGTTGAAATGAATTGTTTATGAATTTTTGAAGTTTAAAAAAATCAAAAGTAAAATAAAAAAATAAAAATAAAACCAAAAAGATGTAGACCATTACGTCAATGTCAAAACGCGTTAGTAATCAAATCAAAGGTATCTGGCACGTTATGCATGATTTGGACATTAGTGAATAAACCACCAGATTATTTATTTAAACCAAATTTTAAAATAAATGTGGCGCAATATGATTGGTTGAAGGGAAGACATGTCATTGTATTCAACCTCCAGCCACGCACGAATTACAGGTTCCACAAACTGTAAAATTATAAGCTCGAACTAGTGTCATTCGCTTCGTCTCTTCAAGACAATTTAAATGGTACCTGTTATACGGTGATAGAACTGACTTGATTGTTTTGCGTTTGATCGCAAATGTTGTGGTTAGTAAGAGTCGCCACCGACTTTTCTTTTATTCAAAAGGAAAGGTGAAAAAGCACAGGAAAGACCTTTGAGATTATTTCTTGAGTTCGGGGGGTAGATTATGAAAAGGGAAGGTATTAGCACCCTTTTCATCCATGGTTTTCCATGGGCTCTTAGTTACTTGCTAGATCACTTGCTTTTGTTTGAAATTGTGCTTTGTGTGGTTTTGAAAGTATTTTGTAAAAGAGGCCATTGTTTAGGCAATCTTTGTAATGATTCTCGTTCATAAGAATGTATACGAAGATGTTCGATCTTTTTGAAAATGTTTTCAATGTTTGTAAGATGTTTTGAAATGTGTATGTTTATTTTGAAACTGGAGCAAGTAACTAAAATTAATCTACCTACTCAAATGTCTTTCTTGTACATTTTATTTTCCTTTAACATTTTTGTATTACCATTGATTTGGTAAGCAACCCTATCTTTGGATATAAACGGGACGGGCGTGGGTCATTGTATATCCATGATTAGCAATGTTGCAAGGTATCTTAGCATTTTTGAGTGACTAAGATCATTTTGTAAGGCAACTTTGAATAGCGTCATCGAGGGACTATGATCTTGTATTTGTTTGTTTTTGCTATGACACCTTACATGCGTAATATGACCATTTTTGTAAGGCAACCAAGTGGGATAACCCTAGGGGTGTTTTGTGTGCAAGTGTGTCATTTTCATGCTTGATTTTGTCTTGATTTAGGGTTTTCTATTTGATTGGTTTTATCTTGCCATACAAACTCTAATTACTAGCATGTTATGTAAAAGCGATAAATTACGAAATTTAAAGATTACTATGCTATTACAACACATGTGGGTATACAATTTATGAAAGGGGATTGAAATAATATAAACCTAATTAATCTATTACAACCAAATTGAATATGTATAAATATTGGAATAAATAATATACAAGATAAATTAAATATGCAAAGATATGTAAATGCAAAGGAGATTTTTGTTTGGTTTTTTATGTGAAAAAGGTTTTAACCTAAACCTAATAAATAAATCAAGATTAATCTTAAATCAATTAAGAAAAGAAATTATTTTTTAGAAAAAGATTTTTGAATAGACCCTAATTCTATTTGATTAAAAGAAAATAAATTTTTTTAAGAAAAAACTAAGTATTTTTGTATTCTTATCTTGAAAACAATATATGGCATTATGTGATATTTTTGGTCCCCTTTTTGTATTAAAATAAATATTTAATGGGTATAAAGAAAAAATAAATATTAAACTAGTTATAGTTTAATTTACAAAGTTTATTTAATAAAATAGATAATATATAACTAAATAAAAATATTTTATGTGAGAAAAATAAAATAAAATAAACCAAAATATAAATTTATCATTTTTATATTTTTTATGATTTTTAATATTAAGAAAGATATAATTAAGCAAATAAAATGAAAATAAAATAAATAAATAAAATTATATGGGCCAGGGGGTGCTGCAAGCAAACAGGAGGTAGCATATTAGCAAAAACAAAAAGGCCCAAGAATGAGAGGCGCAGCGCTGCCAGAAATAAAAAAAATGAACAAAAGTGTGAAAAATGCAAAAAGGCAGGCGCTAAGGCTCGAACCCGTGACCTAAAGCATTTTTGCGCGCTGCCTTACCACTGGGGTGGCTGTACATTTGTTTATAGAAACACAAAGATAAATATATATTAGAAAATGCCCCCTGAAGGCAACTTCATCTTCAACCTTGAGCCATGGCCGGACCACCTGTATCTCTCTCATTTCTCCATGAAAATGGAAAGTCCAAACATGAAAATTATGGTGTTTCTTCCCACAATTTCAACCATATAATTTATGTAAACTAACAATCAAAGATCAAATGTAATTTCACTTTCCCTAATTTGAAACCTAATTTTTACAGAAATTTCAAATCCAAAATTCTCTGTGCACAGTTAATATAAATGAAATCTATGAACATGGTTAGCTTTAGTGCAAAGATATCAACATTTTTCTTTCACAAATCAGGACTAAAGGATGCTTGTATGAAGAGATAGAAGTTTAAGTTTTTACCTCTTTCAGTTGAGATCGTGAATGGAGTTTGGGCAAGTTTTGAGAAGGCCTGAGGATCTGTTTAGCTTGCCTGGACCTCCCTGAGTGTATTATGATCCTTATCTTGTCTTGAAAGTCTCTGAATCTCCCTACTCAATTCAACCTGCAAGCTTGATATTTGAAAATGGTGGATGGAGGAGGAGGAGTTACAGTAAGGGAACAGGGGTCTGGATCACTTAGGTATGATGTATATTAAGTGTTTATGTGGTTAAAAATCAAAACGCACAGGTAGATTTGGAGATGGCTGAGTAAGATTCAAAATTGTCAAGCTATGGCAGATTTTCAATGGCAAAGTGTTTGGGAGTGTTTATGAGTCTTAGCATTTGTGTGTTAGGTTGCAATACACTTGTGTATAAGTATGGAAAATGTTAGACTTTAAGCTTTCTCAAGATTTCTGAGTTATAGCCTTTTGGCTCTATTACTTGCTTTTGAAGAAAAGTGAGGAGACAAGTCCCTAAGTGTTGTACAAGCATGGTATGGTTTGGTAGAGGCTTCAGGAAAATTGCTTTTGGTTGTGGTTTTGCTTGTGTGCAGATAAAACAACTGCAAGGCTCAAGGAGTGGAAAATTGCAAAAGTAGTGCTTTATCAAAATGGAAATGGCACCTTTGTGCCAAATATGGAATTGTTCTTGTACAATGCATTTAATGCTTGGATTAAAGCTTTCAACATCTGTGATAACATTTAATTATAGAGTGAAAGTCAAGTTAGGAGCCTGAAAAGTAATATTTGTCCAGCATGCTTGAGGATTTGAATTTTTGTTCTTCATGAAATGGCTTGAAATCAAAGTGATAAATCACCAACTTCATCTCTTCGATTCTCCCTACTCAAGAATGATCTCAAGGATTTCTTTGACATTTTAGAAAGCTTAAAATGTGATCTACAACCCATATTTGAATTGCTTTTGAATATTCCCCTTGGAACTATGTGAAAAATTGGCATGAAGTTAGGTCAAAAATCTACCTAACTAGGGCAAAATTTCACTAAGTTATTTTAGTTCATGAGCATGTAATCACAAACTTATATCTTGAGATCCAAGCATTTTTAGGAGAAATGGTGTGAATAAAAGTTGTAGATTTCATGAATATCTACAACTTTCATGTTGGGAGTTTCCTTTGAATCATCTTGCATCATGGTGAAATTTTGGCCCAAAGTTGAGAAAAAAATAAGAAATTTTCTATACTTAGAAACTTTTCTAAGTTAAAATTTTCACATTTTCAAAACAAAAACTTAAACCCTTGATTTCTTGATGAACAAGTTTCTAATTTTGACATGCTTTGATGAATTATGATCTTTGGAATTTGATTTTGACCAAAAAGTCAAAGTTTGACTTATCAGTATACAGTTGACTTTTGATCAATTGACTGAAAAATTCATATGTCAATCCAATGAATTTGCAATGTTTTGAACCATGTCATTAGGTCAATATGATGCAATTGAACTCTTGAAATCATTCTTTAAACCAATTGACCATTTGCTAGGTCAAAAATCAGAAATTTCCCTTTCTCAGTCAAAACCCTAATTTTGACCATTTTGCCCTTTCGATGATTTGATCAAAGTTCTTGAGGAATTGTGGCCCAAACTTGATCAAATGATACATATGAGTCTAAGATGTTGATGTAGATAAAAAATATGAAGTTTGATTGTAAATTGGCCATGGTTGACTTTTTTCCCAATACAATTGATTTTTAGGTCAACTGTTCAATTGACTGATCAAAAGTTTGATCCAAGGCTTGAAACTTGAAATGAATAATATTGGGGGTCCATAATTGCCATTGTAAGTCATATGAAGCATTGATAGTCCAAAAATCCTTGTTCAAACTCAAAACCTAATTTTGGTCATCAGTGCATGAGGAGGTGTCTTGAGCTAGTCAAACCCTAATGCAATTTTGCGTCCAAGAGATCTTGTGAGGAAATCCTTGATAAGTGAGAGGGAAAATTTTGGGGTACAATAGCTGCCCTTGTTCAATCTTCTTAAACCTGAAGAGTTAGACTAACGAGTTTTGCCATTCGTGACTCGAAGGTGGAAGATTATTGGACATTAGAGTGCCCAGAAATTTGCACTCGACAATGTGATGATAGAAGGAATGGGCTTATAGATGCCATTTGGAGAAGTGATAGAAAGCTGTTGGAGATGGGATTGTAGATGCCATCCAAGAGTGATTTTGGAATTGTAATTTATAAGCAGAAAGAATGAGTATCAGAATGGCGTCTGTGTCTGGAGTGTATCTAAATTGTATCAAAGAGTTGATTTTGAATGAGTATCAGAATGACATTCGTGTCTAGAGCGTATCTGAACTATATCTGAGAGTTGATTTTGAATGAGTATCAGAATGGCATCCGTGTCTGGAGCATATCTGAATTGTATCTGAGAGTTGATTATCAGAATAACATTTGTGTCTGGAGCGTATCTGAGCTATATTTGAAAGTTGAATCTGAATGAGTATCAGAATGGCGTTCATATCTGGAGCGTATCTGAACTGTATCTGAAAGCTAGTTTTGAATGAGTGTCAGAATGGCATCTGTGTCTAGAGCGTATTTGAACTGTATTTGAGAGTTGAATTCAAATGAGTATCAGAATAGCATCTGTGTCTGGAGCGTATCAGAACTGTATCTGAAGTTTTTGAATATTTATTAATGGTAGCTATTAACCTTATCCTGAAACGGGCAAAATATTAGCTAAAAAATAATGTTTATGTTGTATGAAATGCATAATATAATGCATTCGTGTTATCAATGTTTATGATATATGGATGCAATGCATGCGTATATGAGCTAGTTTGCTACACTACTGTTGGACTGGGAAAAATAAATCCTTGACTGCTGCTGAGGATATGGAGTATAAGTCTTCATGTTGTGAAGTCTAAGTGTTGATGAATTTCTGTTTAGAGAAATAAACTCTGTTGTAAGGGCAATGCCATGTACTGCTTGTAAAATCTTACTGGGGAATCCTGAGAAGTTTGACGACTTCTACTGGGGATTCACAATTTGAAACTTCGTTCCGCTGGGGATTTAAATGACGTATTACAGGGGATTACTTATGGAATAGCTTAGAGATATTTTCCTATCCTTTCAACCTATCAGTAATTGCCTCTTTTCATTTTGTTTATTTGTAAACAGTAATTATGTTCAAATGCATATGCTAAACAATGAATCATTGGACGTTTTTGTAAGCAAAATAAGTGTAAAGAAAAGACAAATAGTTTTTTCACTTTTAAAGGAATATTTTGTATTGACTTTGAATAAGTATTTTTTGTACAAGAAGACAAACATTCTAGTAAGAGAATGCTGTCGTAAAAAAAATGAAAATTTTGATACAAATAAAAGATAGCTATTTGTACAAAAATCCCATGGGGTTTACATTCTGCTATAGCCTTCGTATCTCCGAGCTTCTTGTCTATTTGTTTCCTTGTCCGAAGCTGATTAAATCGATCAGAACTGTTGAATTTGTTAGTTGAAGCTAAAGGTCGTCCTTAAAGTGATCCAATGAAACATAGTCATAGGATTTAATTCCCTACCTTTTGCCAGGACCGCCCTTTCGGGTTTTCAGTCCACCGGGAAACCCTTTTTTGCCCAAGTCGCCCTTTCGGGTTTTCAACTTGCCGGGTGTACAGATTTTTTGTTTTATCCCTAGTTTTTGCCCGAACCCTTTTGGTTCGCTGGGATGCCGTTGTTTTGCCTAGGTATGTCAACCTAGAGGGTCTCTTATGCATAGTATCTTTTGACTATGTCCGTGTTTGCAGGGTGTGGCAGGTCGTCGCCATCCATGGTGGTCAAGATCATTGCCCCACCAGAGAAAATGTTTTTGATTACAAATGGTCCTTCATAGGTAGGAGTCCACTTGCCTCTAGGATCACCTTGTGGAAAGATGATGCGTTTGATCACTAGATCCCCAACTTGATACACTTGGCGTCTAACCTACTTGTTGAAAGCCTTGATCATCCATTTTTGATACATTTGACCATGGAAAACAACAGTAAGTCTCTTTTTATCAATCAAATTCAGTTGATTAAGTCGAGTCTGGATCCAATCGTCTTTATTCAACCCTGCATCCTTCATAATCCTCAGGGAGGGGATCTGAACCTCGATAGGAAAGACAACCTCCATGCCGTAAACCAAAGAATAGGGTGTTTCCCCAGTTGATGTCGAGCCGTGGTACGATATCCGTGGAGAGCGAATGGTAACATCTCATAACAGTCTTTGTATGTGACCGTCATTTTCTGTATGATCTTTTTAAGGTTTTTATTTGCAGCATCGACATCACCATTCATCTTTTTCCGATAGGGAGAAGATTTGTGATGCTAAATCTTGAATTGCTCACACAATGCGGTGATCATAGTGTTGTTGAGATTTGTACCGTTGTCAGTGATGATCCTTTCGGGGATACCATACCGGCAAATGAGATTTTGCTCGATAAAACGGGCAACAACATTTTTGGTAACAGGGGCGAAGGAAGCTGCTTCAACCCACTTTGTAAAATAGTCAATGGCCACTAGGATAAAGCGGTGTCCATTGGAGGCTGTCAGCTTGATTTCCCCAATCATATCAATTGCCCACATAGCAAAGGGCCAAGGAGCTATCAAGACATTCAGAGGAACCAGAGGTACATGTACTCTATCAGCATAAATTTGACACTTATGACAGGTTTGAGAGTGCTGATAGCAATCTGCTTCCATGGTAGACCAGTAATAGCTTGCCCGTAGGATTTTCTTTGCCATCGTATGCCCACTGGAATGGGTGCCAAAAGTGCCTTCGTGTAATTCAACCATGATCCTTTTAGCTTCAACCTTATCTACGCACCGAAGTAAAACAGAGTCATGATTGCGTTTATACAAGATGCCATTACTAAGGAAGAATTTAGTGGAGAATCTCCTTAAGAACTTCTTATCATTGATTGAATCTCCTTCTGGATATTCTTGAGCCTCGAGATACCTCATGACTTCGTGAAACCAAGGATGGTTATCTACCTCTTCAGTATTAATCTCGTGACAGTATGCTGGTTCATCCATTCGTTCGATGGTGATCTGTGGAGCCTCGTTATCCCAATTAAGTTTAAACATAGATGACATTTTAGCTAGAGCGTCTACTAGCTGATTTTCTTCTCGCGGGAAATGCTCGAAGGTAATCTTTTCAAAATGTGGTAGCAATGTCAAAACATTTTCTTTGTAAGGAATAAGGTTAGGGTGTTTGGTGTCCCGTTCCCCTTTGATCTGACTGATGACCAAAGCTGAATCTCCAAACACATCTAAGGATTTGATTCCCAAGTCTATGGCAGCTCTGAGACCAAAGATGCACACTTCGTTATCCGCCATGTTGTTTGTACAGTTGAAGCAAAGTCTGGCAGTAAAGGGAGTATGACACCCTTCCGGAGATATGAGTACATCACCGATACCATTGCCAAGCACATTGGATGCTCCACAAACAACAGGGTCAATCGGGATCCTTGTTCAGGTCTGTCATATGGCCTGAGTTCTTCACAGTTGTCTAATGTCAAGATGCCTTCATCCGGAAATTCGAACTTCATGGACCGGTAGTCTTCTACAGCTTCGTGAGCAAGGCGATCAACTAGTACACTCCCCTTTATAGCTTTCTGGTTAGTATACTGTATGTCATATTCTGTCAGGATAATCTGCCATCTCGCTATTCTCCCAGAAAGAGCAGGCTTCTCGAAGATGTATTTTATCGGATCCATCTTAGATATCAACAAGGTAGTATGAGTCAGCATATACTGTCTTAGCCGGCGAGTAGCCCATGCCAGAGCACAACACGTTTTCTCGAGCAGTGAATATCTGGTTTCACAGTCGGTAAACTTTTTGCTCAGGTAGTAAATAGCGTGCTCTTTTCGGCCAGACTCGTCATGCTGCCCCAATACACACCCCATTGAGTTTTCTAATATAGTCAGATACATGATCAATGGTCTTCCCTCAACTGGTGGCATCAACACAGGAGGCTATTGCAAGTATTCTTTGATTTTGTTAAAAGCAACTTGGCATTCATCATTCCATTTGACTACATGATCTTTCTTCAACAGTTTGAATATTGGTTCACAAGTAGCTGTCAGGTGAGAGATGAATATGGCAATATAGTTCAAACGCCCCAAGAATCCTCTGACTTCCCTCTCAGTACGAGGAGCAGGAATCTCTTGTATTGATTTAACTTTGGAAGGATCGACCTAGATACCATTGTTGCTGACGATAAAACCTAGGAGTTTACCATACCGTACCCCAAATGTGCATTTGTTTGGATTCAACCTCAGCTTGTACTTCTTCAGTCTCTCAAACAACTTTTGTAAGTGATCAAGATGTTTTCCTTCTTATTGAGATCTGGCTATCATATCATCCAAGTAGACTTCTATTTCGTGATGTATCATGTCGTGAAATAGAGCTACCATGGCACGCTTATAGGTTGCCCCAACATTCTTTAGCCCAAACGAAATCACCTTATAGCAGAATGTGCCCCACTGTATGATAAATGTTGTTTTCTCCATGTCCTCATGCGCCATTTTGATTTGGTTGTAACCTGAGAATCCGTCCATGAAGGAAAACACTTTGTGTTGTGCCGTATTGTCAACTAGGATATTAATGTTGGGGAGTGGAAAATCATCCTTAGGGCTTGCCCTATTCAAATCTTTGTAGTCCACACACATTCTCACTTTGCCATCTTTTTTGGGCACGGGAACAACATTGGCAACCCATTGGGGGTAAGAGGTGACAGCCAAGAATCCAGCGTTGAATTGCTTCATGACCTCAGCTTTAATCTTCTCTGACATATCTGGCCTCATTCGGCGAACCTTTTGCTTTACTGGAGGACAATCCTCTCTTGTAGGCAGACGATGTACCACAATATCTTCATCAAGTCCTGGCATGTCTACATATGACCAGGCAAAGACTTCGACAAAATCATGCAACAACTGAATCAGACGCTTCTTGATACTGGATTCCAGATTGGCACCCACTTTGAGCTCCTTTTTATCTTCTTCGGTACCTAGGTTGATCGTATCCACGGGTTCCTCGTGAGGCTGAATGGTTCTCTCTTCTTGTTGTAGCAATCTGGCAAGTTCCCCTTGTACTTCACAATCTTCCTCACCTTCGTCTTCGGCTTGGTAGATGAGATTCTCAGAGTCACAAAATGCCATAGCAGTATTGTTACCCATGGGATCCAGAATGGATGTATATCGGTATTGTGAGTGTGGGTGTGTGTAATGGTATAGCTATCTTTGTGAGAAAGTAAAATGTAAAAGAAAAACAATAAGCACAAAAGTTTGAATGCGAAAACGTCCATAATTCATTGATGTCATATGAAAAATGAGATAATAACCCTTACAAATGGACCATTGTGCCTCGGGTAAGACACAAGGTTGTAAGAGTGCGAATTGTTTTGAATATTACAGATCCAACAAAATGTAAAGATAAATTACTGAGGGATGAAAGTGATTGGGACGAAGTCTATGGCCTCCCAATTGCTGAGCCCTCCATTGATAGTTGGAAAGATCTAATCCCCAAGTTGCAATCATCTTCACCATCTTCTACCGCGTTGACCTCACGGTTGCTGAACTTCAAGGGTGGTCCTCCAGCACGGGCACGACGTACAGCCTTTTGAGCACTTGAAGTGAAACCTAGGCCAAACTTGTCAGACTTATATGGGATATCTGGGAGTTGTCCCCAGATAGTGCACCCACCTTCTTCCACCACTGCTTTAGCATATTTCAGTGACGACATCCGGAATGGAGGCCTTTTAATCTTGGGAACAGCCTTGGTGACTGCCACCGCTTGGGGGACCTCTTCAAAGTGTTGAAAGGGAGTTTCAATGAATTAGTCGTCCAATTCCACATATCTGAAGGAATTGAGATGGCTGATCATGTATTCTTCCTCTCCATGAACGGTGATAATCTTCCCTTGAACCAGATATTTCATCATCTGGTGTAATGTAGAGGTAACAGCGCCAACATTATGGATCCATGGTCGGCCTAGCAAGCAGGAGTATGAAGGGAGGATGTCCATCACATAAAAATTTGAATGGAAAGTTTGGGTTCCAACTTTTATGGGAATGTATACCTCCCCATGTACCATCCTCTTCGAACCGTCAAAAGCCCTTACCACTATGTTGCTTGGCTTCAAAGTCAACCCATCACAGTCAAGTTTGTCAAGAGCTTTTTTAGGTAATACATTCAAAGATGAGCCAGTGTTCACCAAAACATGCGCTAGAGTGGTACCCCTACATTCCACTGAGACATGCAATGCCTCATTGTGCTTTCTTCCCCACGGCGTCAGATCAGCATCTGAAAAACCTAAACCATTATCCGCAGTTTGGCTGGCCACGCAGTCTTGAAATTGGTCAGCAGATGTCTCTTGAGGTACATGGGAGGTTTTTAAGAACTTCACCAAGGCTTTTGCATGTGCCTCATAACATATTAGTAATGCCAGCATGGAGATCTTAGAGGGAGTTTGCTCCAGTTGTTCAACTACATCGTAGTCGCTTCTCTTTATAATTTTTAAGATCTCCTCCATTTCCTTCTTGGAGGTCTCAGGGATAGTCAATGACTGATCCTCCGTCCGGACAGGCTTAACCATAACACCTTTTCCTCGAGCCTCGATTAACTCGGCAGCAGGAGTGTCAGTAAGAATGATTACAGGGGTTGTAACGGCTTTGTCAATTGGAGTACTTGTAGAGATGATTATGGGTGTAGGAGCAACCTTTGGAGTAGCTACAAAGATGATTACGGGTCCAGAAACTGCTTTTGGGGGAGCAATTTGTGGAGAAAAGATCCTACCACTTCGGGTAATTTTGCTAGTTCCGGTAATATTACTGATGTCGGAGTCTTATTTCTCGGAATTTATCTCTTCGGCGGCCAGCCAATATTGCTTAATACCATGGTAATAGATATCCCCTATATAATTCCATGGTATGGTTTTGTCTGATGTATATGGGACTGGCCCAGGCATTGTGATTATTAAGGGAGCTGCTTTCGAAACTGATGTAATTCTAACGGGTCTTTTGATGGATACCCTGGAAGAATTGGTGGAAATGGTAATGATAGAAACATCTTCAACAGGAATAGGTGGAACACAAGTATTTTCAAAGAAAATCTCTTTGTTATCTATCAGGCACTGAATGCCTGCCTTCAACAAAGGATAGCCAATTGGTGAGGATAAGCAGAGATGGCAAACTTTATTACAGCCCGGGAACACACCTGCTTTCAACAAGTTTATCTTAATAGTCGGAAGTGGGGTCATGAGCTCGTCAACTGAGGTAACAAACAAATCTTCTTTAATGGCATTGGTATTGTGACCATGTTTGGGCATAGGAGAAGAAATGACATTTGGCTTCTCGAGCGCATCAAACTCAATTTCTTTCGCTTCAATGAGGTCTTGTATTTTGTTCTTCAAGGCCCAACAGTTATTAGTATCGTGACCAGGACTTTCAGAGTGATATGCACAATGGGCATTGGGATGATCATGATGAGATGTTGTGTTGGGGTTTTTCGGAGCTTCTTTTAAGGTCACCAAGTTGGATCTTAGTAGGTGAGGTAATACTTGAGACAGAGTCATGTTGATTCTGGTAAACTGCCTGACTGGCCTTTCCACCCTTGGTTGATTATTTCTTTGTTGATCAGATGTAGGCTTTGGGATCATAACAGCTCCCACCATTGGCCGGCGTTCGGCCCTATCTTGGTTTCTTTGCGGATATACGGCAGCCACCTTTTTCTATCCTCTCTCCGGTCAATATTAGTTCAGTAAAGACAACGATGAACTTATGATTAAATGATTGAAGAAGGGACAAAATAAGGTACCTAAGAACATGTCTACCAGTTCTCTCTCAGATAGAGGGGGTTGAACTCTGTTAGAACATAGTTTGATTATAAAACCCTTAGTTAGAGTTTTGATGATAACAAATACAAAGATCAAATATGCCCCTTAAAAATTATGTTTTTGTGTACACAGAAGTTATGACCAAAGCAGCATCAGAAGATAAGCCATAAGAGCTAAACGCTGAAGCAATCAGAACATGCGTTGAAGATTGATGACCAGAACCTGCACTTAAGCAAAGTAAACTCCGATTCTAAACAACATAATCCAAGTCATCAATATTTTGTAGCGTCAGCAGCAGGCAAGGATGTAAGGTTCTGAAGCGTTACTTATCATTCAAGACAACATCAATTCCAACAGCTCCTTTCAGACAGGATCTTCTCCAAATGGAAAGTGAGTTAATTACATTAAACACGCTTGATGATCAACATAAATCCATTGCCTATACAAACAAGCTTATTGTTCAAATCATTTACGATTTTCCAATACCACTAACGTGAACTCAAAAAGATGCAAGCAATATTCATCATCTTTCAAGCTATATTTTTGTGTAAAGTATCACAGTTGTGATAACAGTTTTTGTAACGAAAAACAACAACACACATTCTTGTATAATTGTTTTGAAACAATGATCCTTGAGATTAACCGGATTGTGGTTGTACTCAAGAATAATTTAACAGTTATTAAAGTAGTGATTGTAATCCTTTTGTGATTAGTGAATTAAGACCTCGTTGGAGAGAGGCGAAATCACCTTGACGGGTGGACTGGAGTAGTTTGAAATCAAATGAACCAGGATAAAAATACTGTGTCAATGTGCTTTTGATTTCAAGTTTTCAATTTAACCCCCCCCCCCCCCCCCCCTTCTTGTGTTTTTCACATCTTCAATTGGTATCAGAGCGCCTAGTTTTGAGATTACACACTTAACCGTGTCAGTACAAGATCCAAGCTTCAGAAAAACACTATGGTGGGACCAAGCCAAAACATTAGCAATGACTACCATGAAGACAAGGACAGATTTAGTGGCAAACCTCCAGTCTTTGATGGAGAAAACTTTGACTACTGGAAAGACATAATTGAGAGTTTCTTTCTGGCCCATGATGCTGATCTGTGGGATATGGTGACTGATGGATACACGCACCCAATGGATGGACGTGGTCAGAGGATAGACAGAAAAATGATGTCTAACCAGCAAAAGCGTGAATTCAGAAACCACCACAAGGCCAGAACAATACTCCTCAGCGCCATATCATACTCAAAATATAAGAAAATATCAAACAGAGAGACTGCCAAGAACATGTTTGACTCTCTGAGAATGAAGCATGAAGGCAACATTCAAGTCAAAGAAACCAAGGCCCTTGCGCTCATTCAGAAGTTTGAGGCATTCAAGATGGAAGATAGTGAATCAATAGAAACTATGTTTTCAAGATTCCAAATCCTTGTTGTTGGACTGAAGGTTCTTGACAAAGGGTATTCTACTGCTGATCACGTTAAGATGATCATCAGAAGCTTTCCCAAGCAATGGAGGCCAATGGTCACAGCACTTAAGCTAGCCAAAGATCTCAACAAAATATCTCTGGAGGAACTTGTCATCTTCCTCAGAAGTAACAAGATAGAGATAGAAGAAGATGAGCCTGAAAAGCAAGGTAAGCCACTAACTTTAAAATCTAACAGAAAATCTGACTCTAAGGTTTTGTAGGCTGTGGAACAAACTTCTGATGGATCCTCATAAGAAGAAGATGAACTGTCTCTCCTCTCCAGAAGGGTGAACCAACTGTGGAAGCAAAGATAAAGGAAATTCAGAAATCCTAGAAGATCAAAGAATCAAAATGAATCCTCCTCCAGATACAGAAAGTCTGAGTCGTCGTCTGGACACAGAAGATCTGAAGGCTCTTCAGGATACAGAAAGCCAAACAACAAGGACATCATCTGCTATGAGTGTAACGAGAAAGGGCACTACAAAAGTGACTGCGCAAGGCTTCAGAAGGAGAAGCCCAAAAAGAAGTTCTTCAAGGAAAAGAAGAAAAGCCTCATGGCTACATGGGATGATTCTGACACCTCTGAAGCTAACTCAGAATCAGATGATAAAAGAGAAAACATAGCTCTCATGGAAAACGTATCAGAAGACAGTGAAGCTTCTGGTTCAAACTCAGAATCAGACACTGAAGAGGTATTTCCTGATTTTACCATAAACTTTACTAAGGCTGAACTTGCAGAAAGCTTAAATGAAATTCTGGAAAGGTATCAACAAATCAGAGTCAAATTCAAGAACCTGAAAAGGGATCTTTCCTCTAACTCTGAAGAGTCTGAGAGTCTCAGATTGGAGAACTCTGAGTTAAAAGAGAAAATTTCAAAATTAGAAAATGATTTGCAAAACTCTCAGAAGGAAACAATCTTAGAGACTCCCAGTAATGCTGATGAGATCATCAAATAGTATGATCACAACTTTCAGAAGTTTCTAGCTAAAAACACAGATAGAAGCAAGATGGCTTCAATGATCTAAGGACTTAGCAGAAATGGCAGAAAAGGGATAGGATATCAAGGTAAGGTACCTACATATAAAAAGTCCATGGACTTAGTTATAAAACGCACACCTCTCAAATCACACTTTATATATGGGCACACACATGACATAAAATACACAATTAGCGATTATTCTATCAAACCAAAATTCAATCAGAATTTTTGTAAAACTAACAAATCAGGACCCAAGAAAATGTGGGTACCTAAAGATAAAATTATACATGTAGCAGATATCTTTAGCAGCAAGGCTAAGACACCAGTCATGGTACATGGACTCTGGCTGCTCGCGACACATAACGGGAAGAAGGCATATTTCCCAAGTCTTTCCTACTCTTCCTATAAATGTGATGCCAAGCCTTCGCAACCTGCTCCCTAGCTTCCCTATGGTCTTCTCCCTCTTTCAGGAAGAAACTAATCAAATGAATATTATTTGGATTATCCCTCATTGGATATCCAAGTTGTTGTCGTGCAAGAACAGGGTTGTAGTTAATTCCTCCCTTTGTACCAAGAAGAGGTACATTGGGGAAACTACTACAACTATCAACAATCTCTACATTATGATAAGCCTGATGATACAAAACAATATCTGAGTGAGTAAGTGCCATATTCTTAGGAGCCCAACGAGGTTCCTTCTTGATATCCCAGAAAGTATCATACTGAGGAAAATGAGAAGTAAACCACCAGTACAACAGAGGCGTGCAATAGATAATCATCCCCCCATGATAAGAATCCAGAAGATTAATAGAGTAATAAGTATCACCCAACAATGTAGGAACTGGGTTTCCAATCATGAAGATCCTGATGGCATTAATGTCAACAAATTTGTCCACATTAGGAAATAAGAATAACCCGTAAGCAAGTAGAGAAAAAATGACCTCAAAAGTGATTGTACTCTTCATTATGGAAAAGTAACGAGCTTTCTCCAATAAGAACTGAGCTGGTAATCCTCTAACCCCTCCTTTAGTAGTCATGTGGGCTTCAACCTCAGACTTCCCCAAATGGATCAAAGAAGCAATCTCATGTGGTTTTGGCTCACCCTCTAAACCACTAAAAGGAATATGATCGATAATAGGAAAACTCAACAGATAAGAATACTCCTCTAGTGTAGGCATCAACTGATAGTCAGGGAAAGTAAAACACTGATACATCAGATCATAGAACTGGACCAAGGTCGAAATAATACCCTTCTTCATCCTAACTTTCATGAGAGAAATGATTGAACCATACTTCTTCCGAAAATTTGTAGAACACTCAATCTCGGGAATCAGACACATTAGATCATCTATCTTGGGATCTTTGAAACTATATTTTTTGGTCTTTCTTTTCCAGAATCCATGGTCAAAAAGTACTTATTATTTTCACAAATAGTCAACTTTTTAGTCCCTTGAAATAGAACATCTTCAAAAGATGCTTATGAGTTCATGAATGCATGACTCAACAATCACACACAAGGTCACAAACATAGCCTTCATAGGTTCAACGTCACGAGCATGAGGTCAAAGGTATTACCCATATGGTGTGGTTTAAAAGTTATCACTTGTCGAACAAGGTTCTAAAGGTTCCCAGAGTCTACATCCTTCCTTCGGATATTACCAACTTCTTGATTAACTTGGTAATTAGTAATATTCTCAGGAAAAACTAGTTCGAGCATAGTATCGCATTGTAAGTTTAAGATTGCGCCTAAGAGTGGGGGTGAATTAGGTGGTGGTTGATTTTTGACTTATTTTACACTTTCTGGTTTTGTTTTAGTGCTTTGGAAAATGGTAAAGTGAAGAAAGTAAAGAGACACAGAGATTTATCCTGGTTCCTTCCACACCCCGGAAGTACGTCCAGTCCCCTTGCAAACACGCAAGAGATTTCACTATTTTGTTAGAACTTTTACAAGACTCTTCCTAGTCTTATCAACCAAAGACACTAACAAATACCAAGAACACCCTCTTGGATTTCCAATAAGTCTCTTGAGAACAATCCTCTCAAAAGATACCTCTTGTTTCCAACAATGGACAACAAGGAACAAAAGTATTCTAATTCTTAATTCCAACAATCCTGGAAATAAGTTACACTTTGTATAATTCTATGAAATATGATTTCTTGAAAGATGTTGACCACATAGAGTGACTTCAATGAAGTTTCTTCTTTCTTCTTTTGTAAGCAATTCAAACTGTAACACAATGGTTAGACAATGCTCAAAGATTTATGTTCTTATATGTGTGAAAGTGCAGAAAATCTTTGTTCTTAAAAGTTAAGAAATATGAAGTTTGAATATTTTACAAAGTTCAAAATTATTGCATAAGAGAAGATTTGTTTTATAATTTGAAAGATTTTGTATTTAAAGTAATCAAGATACCTTTCCAAAAGGATACTTTTCTGTTTGTAAAACTTGAGAAGATGCATTGTATGACCATGCATCTATTGGAGAAAAGGTGTGAAGGATATCTTGAAACCAGTTCAGATTTTTCAAAAATTACAACGTGTAAATCGATTAGCATTAGATGTAAATCGATTACACGAGTTTGTAACGTTCTTGTTTTCAAAAAAATTTGAAGTGTAAATCGATTAGCATGATGTGTAAATCGATTTACAAGAGTTAAAAATTTAATTCAGTTCAGTAATCAATCAATTTACACTCCATGTAAATCGATTGCTTCCAGGGGCAATCAGCTTTTGAAAAAACATGTGTAAATCGATTTACATGATATGTTAATCGATTTACATCAATGAAAAACTTAGAATTTGTTTTAAACTTTAAGTGAAGTGTTGTGGCAAGTGTGTATATCATTTTTGAGCATTTCTAATCAATGTAGTTCAAAAGAGAATTGATATACTTGATTGCTTGCCATGATCCTTGAAGCTTTGAGTGAATGATGCTTTAAGCTAATTCCACTTCTTTTCCTTCTTGCCATAGTGCTTGTTGTCTTTCATCAAAACTAGCTTGTTTGTCTTTCATCAAAACTAAAGTTGAGTTGAGGTATGAGATTGCACGCATGACAACTATTTTCGGATCACTCTGTCATAGATTCAACACTACACCTAAAAGGCCATGATGGGTTAGGTATTCTACGATCCTCAGTTTCAGCAAGCTCCCAGGTCGAAAGCAGCATGTCTTCCTGATTACTCGGTAAACAACACTATAGTCAAAGGGGGCTCCACTGAGTGGGGGATCTCATGCCTCCTTTTTTGGGATTACTCCCTCAAAGTTAACATGACTATACCCCCCGTCCTATCTTAAGTTTGCCCAAGTTTGGGTATAAGACTTATGAGAAAACCCCGAGCACCCTGAAAACCAGGAAAATCCAGACAAACATATACACAACATATAACATATAAACAACAATAACACATATACATATATAAACAAAGATAGGCTCAACCCACTTAGGGTGGACCAGTAAGAGGTCAATATTTCCCCAACAGAGTCACCATTTTTATGTAGCGGTAGAAATGTTAAGACAAATCCATTGGGTTGACTTGAGTTGTGCAGATCAAAATAAAAATCTCCACCGCGCTTTATTGTTTCCAAAGGAATGGGAAAAGAGCGAATAAACCAAAAGAGGGGGACATATTCTAGGTAAGAAGGTTGGTTATGAAAGGGAAGGTATTAGAACCCTAAATATCTAGGGTACTCTGCAGGAACCTCTTTGAAATTTTTTTTATATTTTGGCTATAAAATGTTGTATGTAAAATAAATTGTGGGGATGAGAAAAAGAAGTATATATTTTTATATGAGTTTTTGCATCCGCCGCAGTTGCGAACCTTTAGTGCCTACGTACCACCTTTCATGCAATATGGGATTAGGGTACACGTAGTTCCTATTTAAAAATTTTGAAACAAAAACACAAGTGTGTTGGTTAATTTTATGAGATAAGACGTCATCGTAATTGTCCGTGTGGAAAACATACTTACTACCCACAATCATGAGAAAGGAGAATTTGCTTCATCTCAAAGTGGAGGATATGGCTTGGATTTTAAAATCACCAAAACCTCACTTAACACCCAAGTGGAAAATATCTCTCTTCACTACATATTGTAGAAGTATAGTTGTTTGCATCACTACAAGGATTGACAAGAGTCCAATCTTTTTTAGAAGAGTTTTAAAGTAAGAAAAAACCAAAGTGGAAAAATGGTTTAAATGAGATTGATTGACTTTTAGTCTTCTCACAAAAGTGTCCAAGTATTATTAAATTGATTAATGTTTGATTAAGAAAAGATAATTTTATAAAAATGCATGGACCTAATTCCAAATTTATTATGAAAGTGGTTCATGTTTTTAAAACAAGAAGTGTTTTCAAAAGGAGGGAGAAGATTTTTGAAATTAAAGTAGATTGGAGGAGATGAAGAGACTATCCAAAAGCATAAGGTAAAAGATAGGGAAAAGAACCTTCTAACCAACAAGTAACCAACACTTGAAATATTGAGTCAATGAAGAATTCCATCCTTTAGATTTGATACCAAGCAAACAATTAATAAACCTTTGAAGAATACCAAGATCCAATTGAATTTAGTCCTCACAAAAATTGGGAAGAGTAACAGTTGTATACAGATGAATTTCAGATTACAGATAAAGTATGTAATCATAATAACCTGCACACAAAACAAATAAACAACCCAATGTCTTGAGGTAAACCCCAATAACTCCAGACAAAAATATCAATTAAGCTCAAAAGGTCTCCAACATAGGTAAAGGTTTCTACTCCTAAGTCCAAGAAATCTATCACTCTGTAACGCCAAGGATAGTAACCAGGTAGTCCAAGAAACATTAAAGTTTTTTAGGGTTTAAGTTGATTATTAGGTATCTTCAAAAAGAAATGAAAAAGCATAAGTGAGAAAATTAAAAATGATAGAAATATAAATGCTCAAGTGAGCAAAGATGAAAATAGCACGAAATGTAAATGCTAAATTAAATGGTACATAAATTAAAAGCATAAAATAAAGCACAAAATAAAATCAATTGTTAGAAGTTAATAGTTAGTTGGATGACCATATTGAAACTTGCATTTGGAACTAATTAGAGGATTGGTAAAACCAAATCCTCTCAACAATAAGTTGTATTTTCTTTTTGTCAAGTATATCATCCATTTTAAGAATTCTCCAGGCAACACTTAATGATCAATGATGTTTAAGTGAACCACGTTGACCAAAATTGGTGTAGTTCCACTAGAGGATTGGTAGAACCAAAGCCTCCTAACAATGGATCTCAAAGTTATTGGATTAAATGGTTCAAATTAACATACTTGGGCTTGCAAACATAAGTTTGGTCCACGAATGATCATTTTCTCAAATCGGGACAAAATTTATCTATATGTTAAGCAATCGTAAGTGAACTTATATACAAGTTGCACCTATTTTGAGGCCGGTCAATAGAAATCTATGTACTCCATGTTTGGATAAATGATATAGAGACCATCGTCCCATAACATGTGATACAATAAGAAAGGGGGTAAGATGAAAAGGGATGGGGAAAATGAACAAACCACATTTGAACAAAAATTTTAATTAAACTATTATTAAAATCATTCATGCATTTTTATGGAGTTAGACTCAACACCATGGATCCAATGATGTTAACAAAGTTCATGATAAAAATTTCAACCCAAGATCAGCCAGAAAATATGCAAAAATAAAATTGTATTAAAAATAAAAGAATAAGGATTTTAAAATGATTATAATATGGAAATAATAGAGGAAAATAGCAACTATATTCAAATTAATCAAGAAAAATTAAGTAAGGCCATATAAAAATCAGAAATGAACTCAAATATTTTTATAAATTTTTTAAAAGTCATAAACTATTTTTAAAATTAAAAGAAATAGGTAAAATAAATCAAAAATGATAAACAATAACAACCTCAGAAATAAAAAAATAAATGAGGTCACCAATATTTGTCAAAATGTCATTGGATCCTTCCTTATTTTTTCTAAATTTAAAAATGAATAAAAGTATTTTTAAACATTTAAAACAAATCAAATAAAGTCAAAAATTATAAAAAATATCAGAACACAATAAAATTGTGAAAAAATAAAATTCGGGAAGAGAAAAATCAAAAACATTTTCCACAATATCTTTAGATTTTTTGGAGTTAAAATGAATTTTCAATGAATTTTTGAAATTTAAAACAATTAAATATAAAAATAAGAAATAAAAAATAAAGTGAAAAATATGTGGACCATTGGATGAGAGTCAAAACGCGTTAGTAATAAAATCCAAGGGATCTGGCGTGTTGTGCATATCATGAGCATTAATGAATAAAGCATGAGATTCAATATAAAATTAGAAATTCAAAAATTTCAAATGGCGCTGTTTTATTGGTTGAAGGATGACATGTTGGTCATCTTTAACCTCTAGCGATCTCAAAACCAGGTCGCTCTAACTGTAAAATTAAACCACGAGATGGTGCCATTTGTTTCCTCTCATCAAGACGAAGACAACCACACCTTCGCGAAAAATTTATGTAAATTGTAGCTCCAACAATTTGGAAGAGAAGTTTTGAAAAGGGATTTGAAATTTCATGGTCAAAATGTGTTTCCAGTTAAAAGTAAGTGTTGCGACTAGAACCTGGATGACAAGAGCTTCACAATAGTATCAAAGTTTGGGAGAATTTATGGAGGAATCTACCTATTGAAGTTAAGTTGCAAAGCTCTGAAACTGGACTTGGCTAGCACGATTCAGGGAGTTTTAGAACTTGATTCTTCTTCTGTTAGCTTCAGTTAGGTTCATGTAAGGTGAATTGATAAAGAAAATGGATTAAAGAAAGCTAGAACACTGATTTTGAAGTTGCAGAAAAGTGAGCTATGGAGAGAGTTTGGAAGAGTGGTTTTGGCTGTTCAAGCTTGAGAAAAATGAGTGGAATAGTTTCTATATTTATAGGATAAGTGAATGGGATCAAGAGGAGGGGTGAATGATGCAATTTGGAGGGAATTCGTGCACACTAGTGATCATGAAGAAAGTGTGATCACATGTTCATCATAATTCATCGAAATGATGTGTTTTGAGGTGCTAAACACTTCTGGCAAGTTTGTTAATCCAGTTTAATTCAAAATGCACACAAATTTTGTGATTATAGGCCACATTATGGATTTTAAAATTCTGACTTGATGAGAAATTTAGTTTCAAGTTACCAATTTCAAAACAATGGAATTTTCAACTCAAGGGGTCTTAGGGAATGATTCCTGAAGCTTTATAAAGACGAGGCTACAAGCTTTACAATGTGCAAAGAATTGTATCAAATGGATGTTCGAGCTGAAAGTTGCAATGAGTCAAAGTTGAAAAAATGAGGTTGACTTTCTATACTTAGAAAATTTATATGTTTTTCTTCAAAAATGACTTATAATGTCTTGCATTCAAACATGGCCTTCCACTTGGAATTTTCCCTTGAACAAGTAATTTGGCATGAAGTAGATCCCCTGAATGACATTTTGAGACTTGAACCATTCAAAATCTCCAAAAATTGAGAAATTTATGACTTGTTGATGTTGGCAAAATTTCATGAAACGACCTATAAAAATTTTCCTCCTTAGGGAATCTTCCATCGATTTTCACACTTTGAACTTTGAATTTGGGTTGAATTTCACACATCCAAGATCATTTTGGAAAAATAATGGGTTCAAGGTGATAAATATTGATCAAGTTATGATCATTTGAAGTCACATGAAGGGATTTGAGGGTTCATCTGGAGGACTTGTAATCTTTCTTCATCATCAACTTTATTAAACACAAAATTTCCTTGAGACCTTTGAAGTGATTTATTAATAACCCTTTTAAGAGAAGTATGTCTTTGGAATCACTCAAAAATACCAAAATATGAGCAAGATATACCCCTTTGAAGTTCAAAAACCTAGCTCCTAAAGCAAGAAAATACCTTGGGGAGAACTTTGCAATTTTAATCAAACTTATTTCACCAATACTTTTATCTTGTAAATATATGTTGTTAAGCATGATAATGAGAAGTCAAAGCAACCAACATCACTTCCATGTCTTGATAATTGAAGGAGATATGCAGTTGTGATCAATGGATACAAAGACTTGTCAAATTGAGTCAAAACATCTTTGGTCAAACCTTGTGCTTTTGAGCTTACTTTGACAACTTGGGGCATAATGAATCATGAAAGACTTTGTCATTATTTTACTTTAAAACATCTTTCACAGAGGCTTGAATCTCAATGAAGCTTTGTTGAGGAAGGTACAAAGAGGGAACTCATGAATCCAAAAGCTAACTTTGATGGAATACACTGTGCTTTCACCTACATCATCAACAATTAGGATACACATACATTTTATTTGTTAGTTAAAGTTTAATCAGACATAGATGATCAAAAAATACAATTCAAGGTTCTTGGTAATTCCCCATAGAGCAAGACTAAAGATATGGAGAAGAAACAAATCGTAGTGTGTGACTTTGTTGTGATTGAATTGATGTGATATGATGAAGGGATCTTAGGGGGAAAATTTGGGTATAACTTCTTCCCTTATTTAAGTGTATTATATCCGGAGATACGAAGGTCAACCTTCGTATCTTTGGATAGAAGACACTTAAATAAGGGCAACTGTTGTACCCTAATTTTTGCCCCTAAGATTCCTCTATCATTTCATATCAACTCAATCATATCAAGATCACGCTAGGGTTTGGTTCTTCCCCCTATCTCTAGGTTTGCTCATGAGGAATCACCAAGCACTTTGATTTGTATATTATGAACATATATGTTTTGTATTTCATAACTTTTAACTAACAAATACAATGAATATTTGCACTAATTTATGATACTATAGGTGAGGGAAAAACACATTTCATCAGGTTGGTACATAGGTTCATAAGTTTACTTCCATGCCTTCTTCAACAAAACTTCATTGATATTAATGCTTCATCATTGAGGATGATTTAAAGTACATCATAATAAGGTCTACTATGATTCGTCATGCCTAAAATTGTCAAAGAAAGTCAAAATATGCAAAGGTTGATTGAAGAGGTTTGATCTAATTGGACAAGTTCTTGATTCCTTGATCACAAGTGTATAACTATTTCAATTATTAATATTTATAAGTTGTTATTGTTGCTATGGTTTCTTATTATCATCCTTAACAACTTCTATTCACATGGCAAAAGTGATTTAGCAAGAAAGATTGTCAAAATTGAAAGGGGTTTCCACGACATTTTGGTGCTCTAGGAGATAGGGTTTTGAACTTCTAAGGGTTATATCTTGATCATATTTTGAGTTATTCCAAATATTTGCTTCTCTTTAAAGGGTTATCAATAACTCATTTCAAAAGTTTCAAGAAAATTTTGTGTGGAAGATGCCTAATTATGAAGAAATATTACATGTCCTCTAGATAGGCTATCAAATTCCCTTATGTGACTTCAAAAGTTCACAACTTGGTCAATTTTTATCTCCTTGAGCCCATTATTTTTCACAATCATCTTAAGGATGTGAACTTAAACTCTTCTTTTATGTTCAAAGCTTGAAAATGAGTTGAAGATGCCCTAAGAGTTCAAAACGTTATAGGACACCTCATGAATTTTCACAAGTTTTACAAGGCCATAAGTTTTTCAATACTTGGTATTTTTGAGTGATTCAAGTTTCACATTGCTCTTTGGGAAGTCTACTTCAAGCTAGCACCAATTATCAAAGCACAATTTTGGAGGAGGGCCTTGTTTGAACTCAAAACATTATAGGTCACTTTTGAAGAAAAATTTAGAATTTTTCTAAGCACAAAAACTCAGCATCTTTTTCTCAACTTTGACTCATCACAACTTCTAGCTCAAACATCCATTTGATCTCATTCTTGGCACATTTCAAATATTGGGACCTTATCTTTCAAATGCTTCAATAATCATGCCCTAAGACCCCTTGATCCGTGAACACCATGGATTCAAAGATGGTACTTTGAAACTGAAGTTTTCTCTAAAGTCATAAATTGAAATTCATAATATGACTTCTAATCATCAAATTTCCATGCGTTTTCCACTTAAACATGATTAGAAAATATGTATGGACCGTTTAGAATGATAAAACACATCGTTTGGTTTAGATTTTATGCACACGTGATCACACTTTCTTCATGATCCTAGGTTTGCCCAAACTCAAGGTAAATTTCATCATTCACCCCTCCTCTTGATTCCATTAACTTATCCCATAAATACAGGCTCTATTCCACTCAATTTCACAAGCTTGAACATCCAAAATCACTCTGTCAAACTCCCTCCATAACTCACTTTTCTGAGATTTCGGATTCCTCTTTTCTCCACTCTTTAATCCAATTTCTTCATTGATATTTCATCCTTGATCTTCACTGAAGCTAACGGAAGAAGAATCAAGTCTTGAGGTGCCATGAATCGTGCTAGCCAATTCCATTTACTGAGCAAGTTCATCTGACTTCGTTCAGGTAGTTTAAGGCACCAAATCTTCTAACTCAAATTACTGGAAGAGCCTATGATATTCATTGATGCTTGCTCTTAACTCAATTTTGGTGAAACAATGCATTTGATGCTTCTGATTTTTTATTTTAACATTTTCAAACATCTCTAGTTTTTTTCCAAATCGACTATGTTGTGCTTTATATAAATTTTTCGCAAGCATATGGTTGTCATCGTCTCAAGTAGACGCATCTAATGGTACCACTATGAACGCGTAAATTTACAGATTCAACAATCTTTGATTTTCCCTACTTGCAGGAGGTTGGAGGTTGAGGACGACCTATGTGTCGTTCTTCAACCAATGACACTCAGCCAATTGTTTTATTTTGATTGGTTAGACTTTCTTGTGTTGTATGTGCGCACCTTAGCTTGGGTCCATGATACTCCCTTACCTCAGATCCATTAGATCTGCCAGCGTGTATAAGTGAAAGAGATCCGACAAGCATGGTTTTTCTGATTTGTTTTTAAATTTCTTTTATCTTTAAAATTTTATAAATCTTTTATTTTTTATCCAAAAATTATGAAAAATATATATAAAAATACTTTGAATTATTTCAGACTTTTTGAATATTTTTTCATATTTTTATTTTAATATTTGATATTTTTCATAATTTTTGCATTTTTTGCCTTATTTTAATTATTTTAAAAATACATTCTGACCTTTTTAAATTCTAAAAAAATTATGGAAGAATCCAATGGCCTTCCACAAATTTTGGTTTATTTGTCTTATTTTCTTCAATTTTTAAAATTAATTTCTGACTTTAAAAAATTTTTGAAAATGTTTGTCAACATTTAATAAATCATGTTTGACCTTTGACTTTTTTTAAGGATTTTTATTTTGTGTTTTAATATACTTTGTGTATTTTATCAATTATTCTCCTTTTATTAACCTTTTTAATTTATGTTTTATTAAAAAAAAATTTGGTTCTAACTTGGACTTCATTTTGTGACAAATTCTTCAACCTCATTGGATCTAAGGTGTTGATGAAGAAGGGAAAAACACAAGAAGGTGGGGTGAATTGGGATCTCAAAACATACTGAAAAGAACACGTCGATTTTTATCCTGGTTCGTTTGAACTCAAACTACTCCAGTCCACCCGCCAAGGTGATTTTGCCTCTCTCTAACGAGGTCTTAATCCACTAATCAATCTTGATTACAAAACTACTTTGACAACTGCGAAAGTCTTCTTGAGTCCAAAACCACAACCCAGTTTTCTCAAGGAAATACCTAAACAGTAATTGAATAAATGTGTACAATAGTGTTTCTAATAAAACAGTATCACTAATAGTGATGTTTTACACATTTTTAATATGAATTTTTTAGGATGAAAGATGATTGTTGCGTTACTGTACTTTCACGTGAATTCTTCTTTTTGTGCGTATTAGTTCATCACTTGAAATCTTCTTTGCGTTTGCTTTATATAGGTCATGCAATAGTGACATAAGAAGATGCTTTTGCTATGTTCATAACACGAGTTAATGAACTTTCCAAACTAGGAGATCCTTGTCTGTTTGTAGCCATTACTTTTGATATTGTATTGATAAATTATAACGCTTCAAAACTTCTCACATCAGAGGACGAATGTTACCGTTCAGAGTCCTTTACTGCTTGTATCAGAACTTTACAAATCAGAGTATCAGAGATCCTGTTTCACAGTGTTGTTGCATTCAGAAGTTGTAACATAACTACTTCATATAAGCGTGTCACACATAATTTCTTCTTAGAAGGATGCGTCTGATTCTATCAAAGTACTCTCATCTTCTATGCTCACATAATCATAACTTCTAGTGATGTTCTGGAAGATCGTCTATACTCCTTACATCACAACATATTTTTCACATCAGAACTTCCTGCATGTAAAGATACTCTTATTAGCAAGCATATTTGTTCGTTATATCTATATATATATCATGTGTTTGTTATCATCAAAACTCTTACAGGCATGTAGAACCAAATTATGTTCTAACAATCTCCCCCTTTTTGATGATGACAAAAACTTGTATTTTTTAAAGGAATATAAAGAAAAAAGAATAAAAACTCCCCCTAAGTAGAATACTCAGATAACAAGAAAATAATATACTTCCCTGAATATCTTCTTATAACGCAGATTTACTTCTGATAGCAGTCAAAATATCACTGAGTCTCCCCCTTTTTGTCAATAATAAAAAAGTAGGAAGTTGCTTGAGAAGGTGTGACATCCTCTTCTAGATTCAACTGAGATTCTTTAGAGAGCTTCTGCTGTTGTATTATCATTAGCGTTCCCAATAGTTCCAGATCCAATAACCTTTTGTTTCTGATTGCCTCTGAAACATGCGAATCCTTTAAATTCTAGGCTTTGAAACATATGCTTTCTTCCCTCCATGTGTAGAGAGCATCCAGAATCCAGGTGTTAGGACTGGTGTTTCAATCTTGTTGTTAAAAATATCTGCAACATAAATGATTTTATCCTTTGGTACCCATATCTTTTTGGGTCCATGATTGTTAGAGTTTCCAAAATTCTGTTTGAATTTTGGTTTAGCATAAAATGCCTTAGTGGTATGTTTTATATCATGTGTTTGCCCAAAAGTGAAGTGAGAATAAAGAGGAGTGCGTTTAATAACCAGATCTTTAAATTTCTTAGGTTGGGATACTTTACCTTTGTATCCTATACCTTTTCTGCCATTTCTGCTGACTCCATAGACCATTGAAGCCATCTTGCTTTTATCTATGTTTTTAGCGAGGAATTTCTGAAAAAAATGATCATATTCCTTTATGATCTTATCAGGGTTACTAGGACCTTCTGAGATGGTTTCCTTTTGAGTATTTTCTAATTCATTTTCAAGTTTTGAAATTTTTTCTTTCAACTAAGAATTTTCCAATCTCAGAGTCTTAGTTTCTTCAGAGTCTGAAACTAGATCCTTTTTTAGGTTCTAGTTTTTGACTCAAAGCTTCTGATACCTTTCTAGAATTTCTGACAGACTCTCTTCTAATTGAGATATAGAAAATTTAGAAAATACCTCTTTTGACTGAGTCTGATTCTGATTCTGATTCTGATTCCGATTCAGAGGATTCAGAGACATCTGATAAGTTATCCATTTGAGCTATATTGGCTCATTCATCTTCTGATTATGTTTCGTCTTCAGAAGATTCAGAGTCATCCCATGTTGCCATAATACCTTTCTTCTTTTTTTAGAGAGCTTCTTTTTAGGTTTCTCTATTTGAAGATTTAGACAGTTGCTCCTGTAGTGACATTGTTCATTGCATTCATAGAAGGTAATGTTTATGTTACTGGATTTTGTATCAAGAAGATTGTTCAAAATCACTCCCTGTTCTTCTGAAGCTTCTGAATTTCCTCTGCCTATGCTTCCACAGCTGATTGATTCTTCTGGATAGAAGTAACAGTTCGTCTTCTTTTGACGAGGATTCACCATAGTTTTCTGCTTCTGCTTTTGCCTGCAAAAATTTGGTTTCCTATTTTTTAGATTTCATACCGAGAGATTTACCTTGCTTTTAGGGCTCATCATTTTCTAACTCTATCTGATGACTTCTGAGAGAGCTGAGAAGTTCTTCTAGAGAGGTTTTGTTCAGATCTTTTGCATGTTTGAGAGAAGTGACCATGGGTCTCCATTTCCTTGGTAAACTTCTAATGATCTTCTTTACATGATCAGCAGTTGAGTACCCTTTGTCTAGAAATTTTATCCCAGCCACCAGAATTTGAAATCTTGAGAACATTGTCTCAAGGAATCAAACATGTGCTTTGTTATCTCTCTGTTTGTGATTTTCTTATACTCTGAGTATGACATGGCACTCAAGAGAATAATTCTGGCCTTCTGATGATTTCTGAACTCCCTCTTCTGATGATTTGTCATTCTTTTTCTGTCAATCTTATGATTGCATTCATCAATAGGATGTATGTACCCATCCGTTACCATATCTCAAAGGTCAACGTCACACACTAGGAAGAAACTTCTGATTATGTCTTTCCAGTAATCAAATATTTCACCGTCATATATTGGGGGTCTACTGCTGATTATGTCTTTCTCATCATGATAATCCTTGCTGATGTTCTGACTTGGTTCCCCCATAGTGTTTTTCCTCCTTGGATCTTTTTCTGACACGGTTAAGTGTTTGCACCAAGATCCAGGTGCTCTGGTACCAATTGAATAAGGGAAAAATACTAGAAGGGGGGGTTGAATTGGGATCTCAAAACATAATGAAAAGTACACTTTGATTTTTATCCTTATTCATTTAAACTCAAACTACTCCAGTCCACCCGCCAAGGTGATTTCACCTCTCTCCAATGAGGTCTTAATCCACTACTTAATCTTGATTACAAAAATACTTTGACAACTTCCAAAGTCTTCTTGAGTCCAAAACCATAACCAGGTTTTCTCAAGGAAATTCCTAAATAGTAATTGAATAAATGTGTACAATAGTGTTTCTAATAAAACAGTATCACTAACAGTGATGTTTTACACAGTTTGAATATGAATGTTTGAGGATGAAATATGATTTCTGTGTTACTGTACTTTCACGTGAATTCTTATTTTTGTACGCAGTAGTTCATCACTTTAAATCTTCCATGTTTTTGCTTTATATAGTCCATGCAACAGTGACATAAGAAGCTGCTTTTGGTATGTTCATAACACGAGTTAATGAACTTTCCAAACCAGGAGATCCTTGTCTGTTTGTAGACGTTACTTTTGATATTGAATTGATAAATTGAAACGCTTCAGAACTTATCACACCATAGGATGAATGTTACTGTTGAGAGTTCTTTATTTATTGTATCGGAACTTTACAGATCAGAGTATTAGAGATCTTGTTTCACAGCGTTGGTGCATTCAGAAGTTGTAACAGAACTTCTTCATATAAGTGTGTCACACAGAATTGATTCTAAGAAGGATACGTCTGATTCTATCAAAGTACTCTCATCTTCTATGCTCGCATAATCATAACTTCTAGTGATGTTCTGGCATATCGTCTATGTTCCTTACATTAGAACATATTTTTCACATCAGAACTTCCTTCATGTAAATATACTTTTATTAGCGAGCATATTTGTTCTTTATATATACATATATCATGTATTGTTTTCATCAAAACTCTTGCACAGATGTAGAACCAAATTATGTTCTAACAGTTGATAAGTTGAGAAACCAAATCCACTAAAATGGATGAATTATGTTGATGATATTTGAAACCCTAATTTCCTGCATTGCATCCCATCCCTCTTCATCTTATCCCTTTCTCATTGTGCTACATGTTGTTAGAGGATGATCTACATATCATCTCTCCAAACATATGGTACATATATTGCTATTGATCAACCTCAAAATAGATGTGGCTTCTACATAAGTCCACTTACGATTGCATAACATAACGCTAAATTTTGTCCTGAATCGTGAAATGATCATTTGTGGTCCAAAACTATGTTTATAAGCCCAAGCATGTTTAATTTGAAACCTTTGATCCAATAACCTTGAGGTTCAATGGTTTCAAATTAAACATACTTGGGCTTGCAAACATAGGTTTGGGCCACGAATAATCATTTTTCAAATTGGGACAAGTTTAGCGCTATGTTAAAAAATCGTAAGTGGAATTATGTAGAAGTCACACCTATTTTGAGGCCAGTCAATATAACCCTATGTACCACATGTTAAAGAAATGATATGTAGATCATTCTCCAACAACATGTATCACAAGCAAGAAATGGATAAGATGGAGAGGGAGGGGATGTGTCAAATAAAATTAGGGTTTCAAATATCATCAACATCATTCATCCATTTTGATGGATTTGGTTTTTCAACCTATCAACACCCAAGATACAGTAAAGTTGAGGAACTTGTCCCGAAATAACACCCAAATCAGGACCAAACAAAAATAATAAAATAATATTGACTAAAACAATATTTAAATGATTAATAAAAAGTAAATAATTGGTAAAATACACAAAGTATATTAAAACACCAAATAAAAATCACAAAAAAATAGTCAGAGGTCAAATATGAGTCAATAAATGCTGACTAAATTTCTAAGAATTTTTTAAAGTCATAATCTATTTTTAAAGTTTAAAGAAATAAAAAAAATAAACCAAAAATTGTAAAAAATAGTAAAATCAGAAATAAAAATAAAATGCGGTCGCAAGTATTTGTCAAGAGGTCTTTGGATCCTTCTATATTTTTTTTAGAATTTAAAAATCAAGAAAAGTATTTTTAAACAATTAAAACAATTCAAATAAAGTAAAAAAAATACCAAATTAAAAAATAAAATTATGAAAAAATAAGAATCAAAAAGAGAAAAATCAAAAGTATTTTTGAGATTTTTTTCCAGATATTTAGAAGTTGAAATGAATTGTTTATGAATTTTTGAAGTTTAAAAAAATAAAAAGTAAAATCAAAAAATAAAAATAAAACCAAAAAGATGTAGACCATTACATCAATGTCAAAACGCGTTAGTAATCAAATCAAATGGATGTGGCATGTTATGCATGATTTGGACATTAGTGAATAAACCACCAGATTATTTATTTAAACCAAATTTTGAAATAAATGTGTGGCGCAATATGATTGGCTGAAGGGAAGACATGTCATTGTCTTCAACCTCCAGCCACGCACGAATTACAGGTTCCACAAACTGTAATATTATAAGCTCGGACTAGTGTCATTCGCTTCGTCTCTTCAAGACGATTTAAATGGTACCTGTTATACGGTGGTAGAACTAACTTGATTGTTTTTTGTTTGATCGCAAATGTTGTGGTTAGTAAGACTCGCCACCGACTTTTCTTTTATTCAAAAGGAAAGGTGAAAAAGCACAGGAAAGACCTTTGAGATTTTTCTTGAGTTCGGGGGATAGATTATGAAAAGGGAAGGTATTAGCACCCTTTTCATCCATGGTTTTCCATGGGCTCTTAGTTACTTTCTAGATCACTTGCTTTTGTTTGAAATTGTGCTTTGTGTGGTTTTGAAAGTATTTTGTAAAAGAGGCCATTGTTTAGGCAATCTTTGTAATGATTCTCGTTCATAAGAATGTATACAAAGATGTTCGATCTTTTTTAAAATGTTTTCAATGTTTGTAAGATGTTTTGAAATATGTATGTTTGTTTTGAAACTAGCAAGGATATTTGTTTTGAAACTGGAGCAAGTAACTAAAAGTAATCTACCTACTCAAATGTCTTTCTTGTACATTTTCTTTTCCTTTGACATTGTTGTCTTACCATTGATTTGGTAAGCAACCTTATCTTTGGATGTAAACGGGACGGGTGTGGGTCATCGTATAGCCATGATTAGAAATGTTGCAAGGTATCTTAGCATTTTTGAGTGACTAAGATCATTTTGTGAGGCAACTTTGAATAGCGTCATCAAGGGACTATGATCTTGTATTTGTTTGTTTTTGCTAAGACACCTTACATGCGTAATATGGCCATTTTTGTAAGGCAACCAAGTGGGATAACCCTAGGGGTGTTTTGTGTGCAAGTGTGTTATTTTCATGCTTGATTTTGTCTTGATTTATGGTTTTCTATTTGATTGGTTTTATCATGCCATACAAACTCTAATTACTAGCATGTTATGTAAAAGCGATAAATTGCGAAATTTAAAGATTATTATGCTATTACAACACATGTGGGAGGGGGTATACAATTTATGAAAGGGGATTGCAATAATATAAACCTAATTAATCTATTACAACCAAATTGAATATGTACAAATATTGGAATAAATAATATACAAGATAAATTAAATATGCAAAGATATGTAAATGCAAAGGAGATTTTTGTTTGGTTTTTTATATGAAAAAGGTTTTAACCTAAACCTAATAATTAAATCAAGATTAATCTTAAATCAATTAAGAAAAGAAATTATTTTTTAGAAAAAGATTTTTGAATAAACCCTAATTCTATTTGATTAAAAGAAAATAAATTTTTTTAAGAAAAAAGTAAGTATTTTTGTATTCTTATCTTGAAAATAATATATGGCATTATGTGATATTTTTGGTCTCCTTTTTGTATTAAAATAAATATTTAATGGGTATAAAGAAAAAATAAATATTAAACTAGTTATAATTTAATTTACAAAGTTTATTTAATAAAATAGATAATATATAACTAAATAAAAATATTTTATGTGAGAAAAATAAAATAAAATAAACCAAAATATAAATTTATCATTTTTATATTTTTTATGATTTTTAATATTAAGAAAGATATAATTAAGCAAATAAAATGAAAATAAAAAAAATAAATAAAATTATATGGGCCAGGGGGTGCTGCAAGCAAACAAGAGGTAGCATATTAGCAAAAACAAAAAGGCCCAAGAATGAGAGGCACAGCGCTGCCAGAAATCAAAAAAATGAACAAAAGTGTGAAAAATGCAAAAAGGCAGGCGCTAAGGCTCGAACCCGTGACCTAAAGCATTTTTGCGCGCTGCCTTACCACTGGGGTGGCTGTACATTTGTTTATAGAAACACAAAGATAAATATATATTAGAAAATGCCCCCTGAAGGCAACTTCATCTTCAACCTTGAGCCATGGCCGGACCACCTGTATCTCTCTCATTTCTCCATGAAAATGGAAAGTCCAAACATGAAAATTATGGTGTTTCTTCCCACGATTTCAACCATATAATTTATGTAAACATACAATCAAAGATCAAAGCTAATTTCACTTGCCCTAATTTGAAACCTAATTTTTACAGAAATTTCAAATCCAAAATTCTCTATGCATAGTTAATATAAATAAAATCTATGAACATGGTTAGCTTTAGTGCAAGGATATCTACATTTTTCTTTCACAAATCAGGACCATAGGATGCTTGTATGAAGAGATAGAAGTTTAAGTTTTTACCTCTTTCAGTTAAGATCGTGAATGGAGTTTGGGCAAGTTTTGAGAAGGCCTGAGGATCTGTTTAGCTTGCCTGGACCTCCTTGAGTGTATTCCAATCTTTATCTTGTCTTGAAAGTATCTGAATCTCCCTACTCAAGTCAACCTGCAAGCTTGATATTTGAAAATGGTGGATGGAGGAGGAGGAGTTACAGTAAGGGAACAGGGGTCTGGATCACTTAGGCATGATGTATATTAAGTGTTTATGTGGTTAAAAATCAAAACGCACATGTAGATTTGGAGATGGCTGAGTAAGATTCAAAACTTTCAAGCTATGGCAAATTTTCAATAGCAAAGTGTTTGGGAGTGTTTTTGAGTCTTATAATTTGTGTGTTAGGTTGCAATACACTTGTGTATAAGTATGGAAAAGGTTTTACTTCAAGCTTTCTCAAGATTTCTGAGTTATAGCCTTTTGGCTCTATTACTTGCCTTTGAAGAAAAGTGAGGAGACAAGTCCCTAAGTGTTATACAAGCATGGTCTGGTTTCGTAGAGGCTTCAAGAAAGTTGCTTTTGGTTGTGGTTTTGCTTGTGTGTAGATAAAACAAGTGCAAGGCTCAAGGAGTGGAAAATTGCAAAAGTAGTGCTTTAGCAAAATGGAAATGGCACCTTTGTGCCAAATATGGAATTGTTCTTGTACAATGCATTTAATGCTTGAATTAAAGCTTTCAACATCTGTGAAAACATTTAACTATAGAGTGAAAGTCAAGTTAGGATCCTGAAAAGTAAGATTTGTCTAGCATGCTTGAGGATTTGAATTTTTGTTCTTCATGAAATGGCTTGAAATCAAAGTGATAAATCACCAACTTTATCTCTTCGATTATCCCTACTCAAGAATTATCTCAAGGAGTTATTTGAAATTTTGGAAATCTTGAAATGTGATCTACAACCCATCTTTGAATTGCTTTTGAATATTCCCCTTGGAACTATATGAAAAATTGGCACGAAGTTAGGTCAAAAATCTGCCTAACTAGGGCAAAATTTCACTAAGTTATTTTAGTTCATGAGCATGTATTCACAAACTTATATCTTGATATCCAAGAATTTTTAGGAGAAATGGTGTGAAGAAAAGTTTTAGATTTCATGAATATCTACAACTTTCATGTTGGAAGTTTCCTTTGAATCATCTTGCATCATGGTGAAATTTTGGCCTAAAGTTGAGAAAAAATAAGAAATTTTCTATAACTAGAAAATTTTCTAAGTTAAAATTTTCAACTTTTCAAAACAAAAACTTAAACCCTTGATTTCTTCATGAAGAAGTTCCTAATTTTGACATGCTTTGATGAATTATGATCTTTGGCATTTGATTTTGACCAAAAAGTCAAAGTTTGACTTTTCAGTATACAGTTGACTTTTGATCGATTGACTGAAAAATTCATATGTCAATCCAATGAATTTGAGATGCTTTGAACCATTTCATTAGGTCAACATGATTCAATTGAACTCTTGAAATCATGCTTTAAACCAATTGACCATTTGCTAGGTCAAAAATCAGAAATTTCCCTTTCTTAGTCAAAACCCTAATTTTGACCATTTTGCCCTTTTGATGATTTGATCAAATTTCTTGAGTAATTGTGGCCCAAACTTGATAAAATTATACATATGAGTCTAAGATGTTGATGTAGATAAAAAATTATGAAGTTTGACTATAAATTGGCCATGGTTTACTTTTTTCCCAATACAGCTAATTTTTAGGTCAACTGTTCAATTGACTGATCAAAAGTGTGATCCAAGGCTTGAAACATGACATGAATAATATTGGGGGTCCGTAATTATCCTTGTAAGTCATATGAAGCATTGATAGTCCAAAAATCCTTGTTCAAACTCAAACCCTAATTTTGGTCATCAGTGCATGAGGAGGTGTCTTGAGCTGGTCAAAGCCTAATGCAGTTTTGCGTCCAAGAGATCTTGTGAGGAAATCCTTGATAAGTGAGAGGGAAAATTTTGGGGTACAACAGCTGCCCTTGTTCAATCTTCTTAAACCTGAAGAGTTAGACTGGCGAGTTTTTCCATTCGTGACTCGAAGGTGGAAGATTATTGGACACTAGAGTGCCCAGAAATTTGCACTCGGCAATGTGATGATAGAAGGAATGGGCTTATAGATGCCATTTGGAGAAGTGATAGAAATCTGTTGGAGATGGGCTTGTAGATGCCATCCAAGAGTGATTGTTGAATTGTAATTTATAAGCTGAAAGAATGAGTATCAGAATGGCGTCCGTGTCTGGAGTGTATCTGAATTGTATCAAAGAGTTGATTTTGAATGAGTATCAGAATGGCATCCGTGTCTGGAGCATATCTGAACTGTATCTGAGAATTGATTATCATAATAACATTTGTGTCTGGAGCGTATCTGAGCTGTATTTGAAAGTTGAATCTGAATGAGTATCAGAATGGTGTCCGTATCTGGAGCGTATCCGAACTATATCTGAAAGCTATTTTTGAATGAGTGTCATAATGGCATCTGTGTGTGGAGCATATCTGAACTGTATCTGAGAGTTTTATTCGAATGAGTATCAGAATAACATCTGTGTCTGGAGCGTATCTGAACTGTATTTGAAGTTTTTGAATATTTATTAATGGTAGCTATTAACCTTATCCTGAAACGGGTAAAATGTTAGCTAAAAAATAATGTTTATGTTGTATGAAATGCATAGTATAATGCATTCGTGTTATCAATGTTTATGATATATGGATGCAATGCATGCGTATATGAGCTAGTTTGTTGCACTGCTGTTGGACTGGGAAAAATAAATCCTTGACTGTTGCTGAGGATATGGAGTATAAGTCTTCCTGTTGTGAAGTCTAAGTGTTGATGAATTTCTGTTTATAGAAATAAACTCTGTTGTAAGGGCAATGCCATGTACTGCTTGTAAAATCTTACTGGGGAATCCTGAGAAGTTTGACGACTTCTACTGGGGATTCACAATTTGAAACTTCGTTCCGCTGGGGATTTAAATGACGTACTGCAGGGGATTACTTATGTAATAGCTTAGATATATTTTCCTATCCTTTCAACCTATCAGTAATTGCCTTTTTTCATTTTGTTTATTTGTAAACAATAATTATGTTCAAATGCATATGCTCAACAATGAATTATTATACGTTTTTGTAAGCAAAACAAGCGTAAAGAAAAGACAAATAGTTTTTGCACTTTCAAAGGAATATTTTGTATTGACTTTGAATAAGTATTTTTTGTACAAGAAGACAAACATTCTAGTAAGATAATGCTGTCATAAAAAAATGAAAATTTTGATACAAAGAAAAGATAGCTATGTGTTCAAAAATCCCATGGGGTTTACATTCTGCTATAGCCTTCGTATCTCCGAGCGTCTTGTCTATTTGTTGCCTTGTCCGAAGCTGATTGAATCGATTAGAACTGTTGAATTTGTTAGTTGAAGCTAAAGGTCGTCCTTAAAGTGATCCAACGGAACATATTCATACGCTTTAATTCCATACCTTTTGCCTGGACCACCCTTTCGGGTTTTCAGTCCACCGGGAAACCCTTTTTTTCCCAAGTCGCCCTTTCGGGTTTTCAACTTGCCGGGTGTACAAATTTTTTGTTTTATCCCTAGTTTTTGCCCGAACCCTTTTGGTTCGCCGGGATGCCGTTGTTTTGCCTAGTTATGTCAACCTAGCGGGTCTCTTATGCGTAGTATCTTTTGACTATGTCCGTGTTTGCAGGGTGTGGAAGGTCGTCGCCATCAATGGTGGTCAAGATCATTGCCCCACCAGAGAAAATGTTTTTGATTACAAATGGTCCTTCATAGGTAGGAGTCCACTTTCCTCTAGGATCACCTTGCGGCAAGATGATGCGTTTGATCACTAGATCCCCAACTTGATACACTTGGCATCTGACCTACTTGTTGAAAGCCTTGATCATCCATTTTTGATACATTTGACCATGGAAAACAACAGTAAGTCTCTTTTCATCAATCAAATTGAGTTGATCAAGTCGAGTCTGGATCTAATCGTCTTTATTCAACCCTGCATCCTTCATAATCCTCAGGGAGGGGATCTGAACCTCGATAGGCAAGACAACCTCCATGCCGTAAACCAAAGAATAGGGTGTTTTCCCAGTTGATGTGCGAGTCGTGGTACGATATCCATGGAGAGAGAATGGTAACATCTCATGCCAGTCTTGTATGTGACCTTCATTTCTGTATGATCTTTTTAAGATTTTTATTTGCAGCATCGACATCACCATTCATCTTTGTCCGATAGGGAGAAGAATTGTGATACTGAATCTTGAATTGATCGCACAATGCGGTGATCATAGTGTTGTTAAGATTTGTACCGTTGTCAGTGATGATCCTTTCGGGGATACCATATCGGCAAATGAGATTTTGCTTGATAAAACGGGAAACAACATTTTTGGTAACGGAGGATAAGGAAACTGCTTCAACCCACTTTGTAAAATAGTCAATGGCCACTAGGATGAAGCGGTGTCCATTAGAGGCTGTCGGCTTGATTTCCCCAATCATATCAATTTCCCACATAGCAAAGGGCCAAGGAGCTGTCAAGACATTCAGAGGAACCAAAGGTACATGTACTTTGTCAGCATAAATTTGACACTTATGACAGGTTCGAGAGTGCTGATAGCAATCTGCTTCCATGCTAGACCAGTAATAGCCTGCCCGTAGGATTTTCTTTTCCATCGTATGCCCACTGGAATGGGTGCCAAAAGTGCCTTCGTGTAATTCAACAATGATCCTTTTAGCTTCAATCTTATCTACGCACCGAAGTAAAACAGAGTCATGATTGCGTTTATACAAGATGCCATTACTAAGGAAGAATTTAGAGGAGAATCTCCTTAAGAACTTCTTATCATTGATTGAATCTCCTTCTGGATATTCTTGAGCCTCGAGATACCTCCTGACTTCATGAAACCAAGGATGGTCCACTACCTCTTCAATATTAATCTCGTGACAGTGTGCTGGTTCATCCATTCGTTTGATGGTTATCTAGGGAGCCTCATTATCCCAATTAAGTTTAAACATAGATGACATTGTGGCTAGATTGTCTTCTAGCTTATTTTCTTCTCGCGGGAAATGCTCGAAGGTAATCTTTTCAAAATGTGGTAGCAATGTCAAAACATTTTCTTTGTAAGGAATAAGGTTAGGGTGTTTGGTGTCCCGTTCCCCTTTGATCTGACTGATGACCAAAGCTGAATCTCCAAACACATCTAAGGATTTGATTCCCAAGTCTATGGCAGCTCTGAGACCAAAGATGCACACTTCGTTATCCGCCATGTTGTTTGTACAGTTGAAGCAAAGTCTGGCAGTAAAGGGAGTATGACACCCTTCCGGAGATATGAGTACATCACCGATACCATTGCCAAGCACATTGGATGCTCCACAAACAACAGGGTCAATCGGGATCCTTGTTCAGGTCTGTCATATGGCCTGAGTTCTTCACAGTTGTCTAATGTCAAGATGTCTTCATCCGGAAATTCGAACTTCATGGACTGGTAGTCTTCTACAGCTTGGGGAGCGAGGTGATCAGCTAGTACACTCCCCTTTATAGCTTTATGGGTAGTATACTATATGCCATATTCTGTCAGGATCATCTGCCATCTCGCTATTCTCCCAGAAAGACACGGCTTCTCAAAGATGTATTTTATCGGATCCATCTTAGATATCAATAAGGTAGTATGAGTCAGCATATACTGTCTTAGCCGACGAGTAGCCCATGCCAGAGCACAATAAGTTTTCTCGAGCAGTGAATATCTGGTTTCACAATCGGTAAACTTTTTGCTCAGGTAGTAAATAGAGTTCTCTTTTAGGCTAGACTCGTCATGCTGCCCCAATACACACCCCATTGAGTTTTCTAAAACAGTCAGATACATGATCAATGGTCTTCCCTCAACTGGTGGCATCAACACATGAGGCTATTGCAAGTATTCTTTGATTTTGTTAAAATCAACTTGGCATTCATCATTCCATTTGACTACTTGATCTTTCTTTAACAGTTTGAATATTGGTTCACAAGTAGTTGTCAGGGGAGAGATGAATCTGGCAATATAGTTCAAACGCCCCAAGAATCCTCTGACTTCCTTCTCAGTACGAGGAGCAGGAATCTCTTGTATTGCTTTAACTTTGGCAGGATCGACCTCAATACCTTTGTTGTTGATGATAAAACCTAGGAGTTTACCAGACCGTACCCCAAATGTGCATTTGTTTGGATTCAACCTCAGCTTGTACTTCTTCAGTCTCTCAAACAGCTTTTGTAAGTGATCAAGATGCTTTTCTTCTGTTTGAGATCCGGCTATCATATTGTCCACGTAGACTTCTATTTCGTGATGTATCATGTCATGAAATAGAGCTACCATGGCACGCTTATAGGTTTCCCCAGCATTCTTTAGCCCAAATGGCATCACCTTATAGCAGAATGTGCCCCACTGTATGATAAATGTTGTTTTCTCCATGTCCTCATGCGCCATTTTGATTTGGTTGTAACTTGAGAATCCATCCATGAAAGAAAACACTTTGTGTTGTGCCGTATTGTCAACTAGGATATTAATGTGGGGGAGTGGAAAATCATCCTTAGGGATTTCCCTATTCAAATCTTTGTAGTCCACACACATTCGTACTTTGCCATCTTTTTTGGGCACGGGAACAACATTGGCAACCCATTGGGGGTAAGAGGTGACAGCTAAGAATCCAGCGTTGAATTGCTTCATGACCTCAGCTTTAATCTTCTCTGACATATCTGGCCTCATTCGGTGAACCTTTTGCTTTACTGGCCGACAATCCTCTCTTGTAGGCAGACGATGTACCACAACATCTTCATCATGTCTTGGCATGTCTTCATATGACCAGGCAAAGACTTCGACAAAATCATGCAATAACTGAATCAGACGCTTCTTGATACTGGATTCCAGATTGGCACCCACGTTAACCTCCTTTTTATCTTCTTCGGTACCTAGGTTGATCGTATCCATGGGTTCCTTGTGAGGCTGAATGGTTCTCTCTTCTTGTTGTAGCAATCTGGAAAGTTCCCCTTGTACTTCACAATCTTCCTCACCTTCGTCTTCGGCTTGGTAGATCAGATTCTTAGAGTCACAGAATGCCATAGCACTATCGTTACCCATGGGATCCATAATGGATGTATACCGGTATTGTGAGTGTGGGTGTGTGTAAGGGTATAGCTATCTTTGAAAGAAAGTAAAATGTAAAAGAAAAACAATGAGCACAAAAGTTTTAATGCGAAAACGTCCATGATGCATTGATTTCATATGAAAAATGAGATAATAACCCTTACAAATGGACCGTTGTGCCTCGGGTAAGACACAAGGTTTAAAGAGTGCGAATTGTTTTGAATATTACAGATCCAACAAAATGTAAAGATAAATTACTGAGGGATGAAAGTAATTGGGACGAAGACTCTAGCCTCCCAATTGCTGAGCCCTCCATTGATAGTCGGAAAGATCCAATCCTCCAGGTTACAATCATCTTCACCATCTTCTACCGCGTTGACCACACGGTTGCTGATCTTCAAGGGTGGCCCTCTAGCACGGGCACGACGTACATCCTTTTGAGTACTTGAAGTGAAACCTAGGCCAAACTTGTCAGACTTATATGGGATATCTGGGAGTTGTCCCCAGATAGTGCACCCACCTTCTTCCACCACTACTTTAGCATCTTTCAGTGACGACATCCAGAGTGGAGGCCTTTTAATCTTGGGAACAGCCTTGGTCACTGCCACCGCTTGGGGGACCTCTTCAAAGTGTTGAAATGGAGTTTCAATGAATTTTCCGTCCAATTCCACATATCTGAAGGAATTGAGATGGCATATCATGTATTCTTCCTCTCCATGGACGATGATAATCTTCCCTTGAACCGGATATTTCATCATCTGGTGTAATGTAGAGGTAACAGCGCCAGCATTGTGGATCCCTGGTCGGCCTAGCAAGCAAGAGTATGAAGGGCGGATGTCCATCACATAAAAAGTTGAATGGAAAGTTTGGGTTCCAACTTTTATGGGAATGTATACCTCCCCATGTACCATCCTCTTCGAACCGTCAAAAGCCCTTACCACTATGTTGCTTGGCTTCAAAGTCAACCCATCACAGTCAAGTTTGTCAAGAGCTTTTTTGGGTAATACATTCAAAGATGAGCCAGTTTTCACCAAAACATACGCTAGAGTGGTACCCCTACATTCCACTGAGACAGGCAATGCCTCATTGTGCTTTCTTCCCCATGACGTCAGATCAACATCTAAAAAACCTAAACCATTGTCCGTAGTTAGGCTGGCCACGCAGTCTTGAAATTGATCAGCAGATGTCTCTTGAGGTACATGGGCGGTTTTTAAGAACTTCACCAAGGCTTTTGCATGTTCCTCAGAACATATTAGTAATTCCAGCATGGAGATCTTAGAGGGAGTTTTCCCCAGTTGTTCAACTACATCGTAGTCGCTTGTCTTTATAATTTTTAAGATCTCCTCCATTTCCTTCTTGGAGGTCTCAGGGATAGTCAATGACTGAGCCTTCGTCCGGACATGCTCCACCATAACACCTTTTTCTCGAGCCTCGATTAACTCGGCAGCATGAGTGTCAGTAAGAATGATTACAAGGGTTGTAACGGCTTTGTCAATTGGAGTACTTGCAGAGATGATTATGGGTGTAGGAGCAACCTTTGGAGCAGCTACAGGGATAATTACGGGTCTAGAAACTGCTTTTGGGGGAGCAATTTGTGGAGAAAAGATCCTACCACTTCGGGTAATTTTGCTAGTTCCGGTAGTATTACTGATGTCAGAGTCTTATTTCTCGGAATTTATCTCTTCGGCGGCAAGCCAATCTTGCTTAATACCATGGTAATAGATATCCCCTCCATAATTCAATGGTATGGTTTTGTCTGATGTATATGGGACTGGCCTAGGCATTGTGATTATTAAGGGAGCTTTTTTCAAAACTGATGTAATTCTAACGGGTCTTTTGTTGGAGACCCTGGAAGAATTGGTGGAAATGGTAATGATAGAAATATCTTCAACAGGAATAGGTGGAACACAAGTCTTTTCAAACAAAATCTCTTTGTTATCTATCAGGCACTGAATGCCTGCCTTCAACAAAGGACAACCAGTTGGTGAGGATAAGCAGAGATGGAAAACATTATTACATCCTGGGAACACACCGGCTTTCAACAAGTTTATCTTAATAGTCGGAAGTGGGGTCATGAGCTCGTCAACTGAGGTAACAAACAAATATTCTTCAATGGCATTGGTATTGTGACCATGTTTGGGCATAGGAGCAGAAATGATATTTGGCTTCTCGAGCGCATCAAACTCAATTTATTTTGCTTCATTGAGGTCTTGCATTTTGTTCTTCAAGGACCAACAGTTATTAGTATCGTGACCAGGATTTTCATAGTGATATGCACAATGGGCATTGGGATGATCATGAGGAGATGTTGTGTTGGGGTTTTTCGGAGCTTCTTTCAAGGTCACCAAGTTGGATCTTAGTAGGTGAGGTAATACTTGAGACAGAGTCATGTTGATTCTGGTAAACTGCCTGACTGGCCTTTCCACCCTTGGTTGATTATTTCTTTGTTGATCAGATGTAGGCTTTGGGATCATAACAGCTCCCACCATTGGTCGGTGTCCGGACCTATCTTGGTTTCTTTGCGGATATACGGCAGCCACCTCTTTCTTTCTTCCTGATGAAAGGCTTTCTTACAGCTACTGAAGAAGATGTGTCTTTCTGAATCTTTCCATTCTTAATACCGGCTTTTATCCTATCTCCGATCAATATTAGTTCAGTAAAGCCAACAGATGAACTTCCGATTAAATGATTGAAGAAGGGACCAGATAAGGTACCTAAGAACATGTCTACCAATTCTCTCTCAGACAGAGGGGGTTGAACTCTGTTAGAACATAGTTTGATTATAAAACCCTTAGTTAGAGTTGTGATGATAACAAATACAAAGAACAAATATGCCCCTTAAAAATTATGTTTTTGTGTATGCAGAAGTTTTTGTGTATGCAAAGCAGCATCAAAAGATAAGCCATAAGAGCTACACGCTGAAGCAATCAGAACATGCGTTGAAGATTGATGACCAGAACCTGCACTTAAGCAAAGTAAACTCTGATTCTAAACAACATAATCCAAGTCATCAATATTCTGAAGCGTCAGCAGCAGGCAAGGATGTAAGATTCTGAAGCGTTACTTATCATTCAAGACAACATCAATTCCAATGGCTCCTTTCTGACAGGATCTTCTCCAAATGGAAAGTGAGTTAATGACATTAAACACGCTTGATGATCAACATAAATCCATTGCCTATATAAACAAGCTTATTTTTCAAATCGTTTATGATTTTCCAATACCACTAATGTGAACTCAAAAAGATGCAAGCAATACTCATCATCTTTCAAGCTATATTTTTGTGTAAAGTATCACAGTTGTGATAACAGTTTTTGTAACGAAAAACAACAACACACATTCTTGTATAATTGTTTTGAAATAGTGATCCTTGAGATTTACCAGATTGTGGTTGTACTCAAGAATAATTTAACAGTTGTTAAAGTAGTGATTGTAATCCTTTTGTGATTAGTGAATTAAGACCTCGTTGGAGAGAGGAGAAATCACCTTGACGGGTGAACTGGAGTAGTTTGAGATCAAACGAACCAGGATAAAAATATTGTGTCATTGTGCTTTTTATTTCAATTGGTATCTGAATGCCTGGTTCTGAGCTTAAACACTTAACCGTGTCAGTACAAGATCCAAGCTTCAGAAAAACACTATGGTGGGATCATGCCAAAACATCAGCAATGACTACCATGAAGACAAGGACAGATTCAGTGGCAAACCTCTAGTCTTTGATGGAGAAAACTTTGACTACTGGAAAGACAGAATTGAGAGTTTCTTTCTAGCCCATGATGCTGATCTGTGGGACATGGTGACTGATGGATACACGCACCCAATGGATGGACGTGGTCAGAGGATAGACAGGAAAATGATGTCTAACCAACAAAAGCGTGAATTCATAAACTACCACAAGGCCAGAACAATACTCCTCAGCGCCATCTCATACTCAAAATATAAGAAAATATCAAACAGAGAGACTTCCAAGAACATGTTTGACTCTCTGAGAATGATGCATGAAGGCAACATTCAAGTCAAAGAAACCAAGGCCCTTGCGCTCATTCAGAAGTATGATGCATTCAAGATAGAAGATAGTGAATCAATAGAAACTATGTTTTCAAGATTCCAAATCCTTGTTGTTGGACTGAAGGTTCTTGACAAAGGGTATTCTAATGCTGATCACGTTAAGAAGATCATCAGAAGCTTGCCCAAGCAATGGAGGCCAATGGTCACAGCACTTAAGATAGCCAAAGATCTCAACAAAATATCTCTGGAGGAACTTGTCATCTTCCTCATAAGTCACGAGATAGAGCTAGAAGAAGATGATCCTTAAAAGCAAGGTAAGCCACTAACTTTAAAATCTAACATAAAATATGACTCTAAGGTTTTGCAGGCTGTGGAAGAAACTTTTGATGGATCCACATAAGAAGAAGATGAACTGTCTCTCCTCTCCAGAAGGGTGAACCAACTGTGGAAGCAAAGACAAAGGAAATTCAGAAATCCTAGAAGATCAAAGAATCAGAATGAATCCTCCTCCAGATACAGAAAGTATGAGTCTTCGTCTGGACACAGAAGATCTGAAGGTTCTTCAGGATACAGAAAGCCAAAAAATAAGGACATCATCTACTATGAGTGTAACGAGCAAGGGCACTACAAAAGTGACTGCCTAAGGCTTCAGAAGGAGAAGCCCAAAAAGAAGTTCTTCAAGGAAAAGAAGAAAAGCCTCATGGCTACATGGGATGATTCTGACACCTCTGAAGCTAACTCAGAATCAGATGATGAAAGAGAAAACATAGCTCTCATGGAAAACGTATCAGAAGACAGTGGAGCTTCTGGTTCAAACTCAGAATCAGACACTAAAGAGGTATTTCCTGATTTTACCATAAATTTTACTAAGGCTGAACTTGCAGAAAGCCTAAATGAAATTCTGGAAAGGTATCAACAAATCAGAGTCAAATTCAAGAACCTGAAAAGGGATCTTGCCTCTAACTCTGAAGAGTTTGAGAGTCTCAGATTGGAGAACTCTTAGTTAAAAGAGAAAATTTCAAAATTAGAAAATGATTTGCAAAACTCTCAGAAGGAAACAATCTTAGAGACTCCCAGTAATGCTGATGAGATCATCAAAGAGTATGATCACAACTTTCAGAAGTTTTTAGCTAAAAACATAGATAGAAGCAAGATGGCTTCAATGATCTATGGAGTTAGCAGAAATGGCAGAAAAGGGATAGGATATCAAGGTAAGGTACCTACACCTAAAAAGTCCATGGACTTAGTTATAAAACGCACACCTCTAAAATCACACTTTATATATGGGCACACACATGACATAAAATACACAATTAGCGATTATTCTATCAAACCAAAATTCAATCAGAATTTTTGTAAAACTAACAAATCAGGACCCAAGAAAATGTGAGTACCTAAGGATAAAATTATACATGTAGCAGATATCTTTAGCAGCAAGGCTAAGACACCAGTCATGGTACCTGGACTCTGGCTGCTCGTGACACATAACAGGAAGAAGGCATATGTTCCAAAGCCTGGAACTTAAGCCTGGAGGCTACGTGGGCTTTGGAGCCAATCAGAGAGGAAAGATCATTGGCTCTTGAATAGTAGGTAATGGAAATCTACCCCCTATATATAATGTATTATTAGTTGATGGATTAATGCATAACCTGTAATCCATAAGTCAATTAAGTGATAACGATTATGATATAATCTTTAATCAAAATTCATGAAAAGCTGTTAGTCAGAAAGATAGGACTATCCTATTTAATGGAAAGAGGAAAAACAACATTTATAAAATAAAACTTTCTGAACTAAAGAGTCAGAATGTAAAATTCCTACTTTCTGTTAACAACGAGCAATGGGTCTGGCACAGAAGATTGGGGCATGTTAGTATGAGAAGAATATCTAAGATTAACAAACTTAATCTGGTCAGAGGACTTCCTAATTGGAAGTTCAGATCAGATGCTCTGTGTGAAGCATATCAGAAAGGAAAATATGCAAAACCTGCTTTCAAATCCAAAAATGTTGTTTCCACATCTAAGCCATTAGAACTTCTGCACATTGACTTATTTGGACAAGTAAAAACTGCGTGAGTCGGCGGCAAGAAGTATGGGTTAGTAATCGTATATGACTATAGCAGATGGACATGGGTAAAGTTCTTAAGACACAAGGTCGAGTCACACTCTGTGTTTGTTACCTTCTGCAACCAAGTTCAAAATGAAAAGGATCTTAGAATTGTCGGAGACAGAAGTGGTCATGGTGGGGAATTTAAAAATAAAAATTTTGAATTATTTTTTTAATGAAAAAGGCATCTTGCATGACTTTACTTGTCCTATAACTTCCCAACAAAATGGAGTTGTAGAACAAAAGAACAGAACATTGCAAGAAATGGCCATAACCATGATCAATGAGACTAACATTGCTAAGATCTTCTGGGCAGAGGCAATCAACACAACATGTTACATTCAGAATAGAATCTCCATAAGACTTATTATGGAAAAGACTCCATATGAATTTTGGAAGAACAGAAAGCCCAACATTTCTTATTTTCATCCATTTGCATGCACTTGCTTTATTCTGAATACAAAAAATTATCTGAACAATTTTGACTCTAAAGCACAAAAGTGTATTATGTTAGGATACTCTGAACGCTCAAGAGGGTATAAAGTATACAATACAGAAACACAGATTGTTGAAGAGTCAATCCGTGTTAGGTTTGATGATAAGCTTGACTCTCAAGAGTCAAAGCAGAATGAATTCCGCAGGTATGGAAGTTGAACTCATAGGTACTGAATACAAATCGTCAGAAGTTCTCAACAGAGATGCTCCCACAACATCAGAAAGAGCGACTGCAAGCAATCCAACACCTTCAGTTAATCAACTTCAGAAAAGACTATCCAAAAGCAGTATAGCTCACCCAGAAGATAAAATACTGGGAAAGAAGGATGATCCAATTAGAACAATATCAACATTCAAAAACTCTGAAGAATCCCTCATGGGACTAGTCTCTCTGATTGAACCAACAACAATTGATGAAGCCCTTCTGAACAATGAATGGATTTTTAGAAATGCAGGAGGAATTGAATCAATTCACCAGAAATGACGTATGGGATCTGGTCCCCAGACCAAAAGGATTCAACGTCATTGGAACAAAGTGGGTGTTCAGAAACAAACTGAACAAGCAAGCAGAAGTCATCAGAAACAAAGCACGACTGGTACTACAAGGTTATAGTCAGCAAGAGGGGATAGACTATACAGAAACCTTTGCTCCAGTCGCTAGGTTAGAATCTATCAGACTTTTAATATCATTTGTTGTAAACAAAGGCATCACTCTGTATCAGATGGATGTCAAAAATGCATTCTTAAATGGCTATATAGATGAAGAGGTATATGTGCACCAACCCACTGGGTTTGAGAATTCCAAACACCCAGAATATGTTTTCAAGCTAAAGAAGTCACTCTATGGTCTGAAACAAGCTACCAGAGCTTGGTATGAAAGTCTAAGTAACTTCCTATTAGAAAAGGAATTCACCAGAGGGAAAGTGGACACAACCTTATTCTGTAAAACAGTTAAGAATTACATTTTAGTATGTCAGATTTATGTTGATGACATCATCTTTGGATCTACTAAACCCTCTTTGGGAAGAGAGTTTGCTAAATGCATGCAGGTAGAGTTTGAGATGAGATTAATGGGGGAACTCAAATTCTTTCTGGGCATTCAGATAAACCAAACTCCAAAAGGAACTTACATTCATCATAGAAAATATGTTAGAGAACTTATGAAGAAATTTGATCTCTCAGAATGTAAGCCCTCAAAGATTCCAATGCATCCCACATGCATTCTGGAAAAGGATGAGGTAAGTAAAAAGGTAGAACAGAAGGTCTACAGAGGTATGATCGGTTCTCTCCTCTATCTGACAGCTTCAAGGCCTGATATTTTATTTAGTGTTTGCTTATGTGCTAGATTCCAATCAGATCCTAGAGAATCTCACTTAGCAACAGTTAAGTGAATTTTCATGTATCTGAAAGGTACTACTAATATGGGTTTGTTTTATAGAAAATCAAATGATTACAGCTTAGTAGGATATTTTAACACTGACTTCACTGGAGACATAGTAGAGCGTAAAAGCACTTCTGGAAGCTGCCAGTTTCTGGGAGAAAATATGATCTCATGGACCAGCAAGAGACAATCCACAATTGCTATATCAACATCAGAAGCTGAATACATAGCAACTGCTGGATGTAACACGCAAATGCTCTGGATGAAAAGTCAACTTGAAGACTTCAACATATTTGAGAGTAACATTCCTATCCTCTGTGACAATACTTCTTCTATTTGTCTCAGTAAGAATCCAATTTTGCATTCTAGGGCTAAGAATATAGAAATAAAGCATCATTTTATTAGGGACTATATTCAGAAAGGGATTCTTAGCTTAAAATTTATTGACACAGACCATCAATGGGCTGATGTCTTTAGAAAATCTCTTTCTGAAGATTGGTTTAACTTCATTTTGAAACATCTCAGCATGAAGCTATGCCTAGAATAAAATGTTTTATTTATATCTTAACCTTCAGAACTTTATTATTTTTGGTGAACTACTGATCAACCTGTCTTTAGAGTTTAGAAGTACATATTGCATCAGAATCTATCCATGAAGATCTGAACGTTTCATTTCAAGGATAGAAGCGTTCAGTTCACATAATCAAACAGCCGTCATCCATTCATTAGCCACTTTCTGAGGCTGAACACGCGTTCAATTTTCTGAAAGGTCAAAGGCGTTGATTTGGTGCATTGAGACACTTGTAAAGGGTAACCATTCAAGTATATTTCTAAATACCCTAATTTTAGCTGTCATTAATGCTTATAATCGTGACTAATTATTTCTCTTTCTTACTGTTTACTTTTTCAAGAAACCTATTTAAACTCAAATTTTACTTTTTACATTCACTACTTTTTACTCTCATCAATATTTTCTCTCGTTTCAAGTTCTTGCTTTCAAAAACCCCTTTCATCTTTCTCAAAATCCCGTGTGAACAATGGCTTCTACAATTGTCAAAAATGTCAGTTCTCATGAATCTGCTTCAATGGAACAATATGAAGAACCATACAGAATGCTCCTCACACCTATTGATAATCTGGAAGTTCTCCCAGAACTGATTATTGATTTTGAAAGCTTCCAAGAAAATGACTTCAATCTGTATGAAGACGTTACTGCTCAAGGATGGAACATGTACTTTGACCGTGTAATGGGGCCAACCTTTCCCATTCTTGTCAAGGAATTCTAGATACATGCTTCTTCTTCAAATCATCTGGTTACTTCTTATGTCATGGGGAAGAAAATTGTTATTACAGAAGACCTAATTGCAAAGCTTCTTGGATACAATGGTGGAGGTGTCAAATGCATTAACATGGCTGAGAGATGCTCTGACGTAAGCTCTATTGCAAGGGAAATTTTTACTCATGGACTACCCTCCAGTAAAATTAGAGATTTGAAGGATCACCATAGAATTTGGGCCAGAATCATTCTTGGCTGTATCAACCACAGGAAGCCAACAAGCTATCCTGATTATATCAACATTGATCAGCAGTTTCTGATCTATTTCATTGCTAAGAGGACAAAGATAAATCTTCCACACTTGTTGTTTAATCACATCAGAACTAGTGTGAAGGAAACAAGAGAAGTCGAAAGGACCAAGAGGGATTGTATTCCTTTAGGAAGGCTCATATCAAATATTCTGACAAAGAATAGGCTAATAGAACATCTGACAGAGGTCCAGGAAATCAGCACATTGGAAGCAACTGCTGGGAAGCCCCTTAACGCTAAAAATCTGAAGAAGATGAAAATCATTGAGAATATCAAGAAGGAACCTATTGTTACTTCTCATGCAACCATCACTTCAAGAAGGATACCTCTGGATGATTTTCCTCTATTTTCTGAGATTGACTCCAAACCAGAAATAATAGTCAGATATCTGGACGCGTGCAAGGAAGATGACACTACACCAGAAATCAACATCCAAGATTTACACAGGGCTTCTCCAGAAGTTGCTTTAAAGAAGACCAAGAAGAGGATAGCAGTAGGAGAAGGACCCTCTCAGAGGACACCAAAAGCTGCCAAAAAGAAAGGTAATCCCTCTTCCGTTTCTGTTATAAAATCAATAAATGTATCAACATCTGAAGCCATGCCTTCTCAATAAGAAAATCCATCTCCTCAAACATTTGAAGACTTTGACATAGGGTTTGATCCATCAGAAACTCTAGGTATGAATGAACCTCACTCCCTTTCTCAAAATCCAAATCCTGAACATGACCAACCAAAACTTGCCAAACTTCTGTCTGATATTGATTTATTTGACCAAGACTTTTTCTCTCCCTTACCATAAAATCCAAATTCTCAACTCCAAGAAAATCCAAAATCTGATACCACACAAGAAATTCCACAACCACACTCTCCACAAACAGAAATTACTCGACAATAAATTCCTCATCCACAATCACCTCAACCAGAAATTCCTCAACCAGAAATTTCACAACCACAATCACCTCAACAAGAAATTCCTCAACCAGAAATACCACAACCAGAAGATCTGAACTCCATCTCACAACAACCATAAACTCAACCTTCTGAAAATCAATCTTCTGATATCCATGAACCAGAACCCCACCATGCTACAGCAAACCAATCTGAAGAATCTCCTTCAGATTCTGATACAATCCCAATACCTGGAATCACATAACCTCTTGCGATTCGCATGCCTCTCACCATTCATGAAATTCTAGAAATCCCTTCATCTATGTAATCCATTCCTCCAAACACCCCCACTAGACCAATCATCATTCCTGACTCTCCCACTCTTTCACCTACTAGCCGTCCAGTTGACAACTTGAGACTTGTCATTGATCCAATCTTTCTGGAAAGACTAGCCACCACATCCCTCAAAACTGCCATTATCAAACCTAAACCAACTGAAACCACATCAGATGTTGGTACAAATTTATTGATATTTGAAACAAGAATGCAAGAATGGATAAATTCTTTGAAGCATTCTAGTCAAGAGATGACTAATCCTGCTGCTTCTGATTATATATGGACAAGATTCAGAAACTGGCTTAGTTCTGAAACGCTGAATCTGAAGGAACAGAGTTATGAACAGGTTCAACAGAACTTTAGTGATAAGATGAAGGCTTTTCAAGACCAAGTTCTGAGCCAACTATTTAAGAAAGACATCCTCTCGCTGGATAATGCTCCCTGGAAAAAGTATCATCCCTCTGATGAAGTTGAACCAGAATCAGAAAGTCTCTCCCTGACTACAGCTACTCCAAAAGACATGATCACACCAGAAGAGATGGTTCACTCAAAAAAAGTTGCAGAATGCTCTGAGCAACGTACAACTCCTGAAGAAACTCCAGCACCTTCCTTAGTCGTGCAAACTCTGGAAGAGTTGAAGAAAGAAAATGCTCTTATCCATGCAAGGTTGGATAAGCAGGAGGACATGAATAAGGAGATTAAAAGTATTCTGAGTAAACAAGAAGATGCCACAAAGGAAATCAGAGGCATTTTGGGCAAGCAAGAAGAGTCAAATACTCAGATCAAGAGCTTGCTGGAAGCATTGTTCACACGTCTTCCCCCTCCTTCTTGGATTTCTGTTTTAAATCTGTTTATCTGTAACATATAATTTTTACCTCTTTTGTTCTGGAACTTGTCATTGCTTCATGTTTTTTTATATAATTCATCTCTTTTGGTTCTGATTATATTGCCTTTTTGATAACTGACAAAAAGGGGGAGAAAGTAAGATATTTTCAATAATGGTTTACCGAGACAAAAGTCTCAAAATTTTTGAATTACTTAACCTCTACTTTCTGGAAAGTTTGAACAGGTATAAACTATGATAGGAGATGCAGCTAAAACTCTGAAGAGAAGGAACTTAAGGGAAGTAATCAACTCCGGGGGAGTTTCTCCTAAACCTTTTGTTCTTTATTTTTACTTGAAAAATATAGTTTTTGTCATCATCAAAAAGGGGGAGATTGTTAGAACATAGTTTGATTCTACAACCCTTAGTTAGAGTTTTGATGATAACAAATACAAAGAACAAATATGCCCCTTAAAAATTATGTTTTTGTGTATGCAGAAGTTCTGACCAAAGCAGCATCAGAAGATAAGCCATAAGAGTTACACGCTGAAGCAATTAGAACATGCGCTGAAGATTGATGACCAGAACCTGCGCTTAAGCAAAGTAAACTCTGATTCTGAATAACATAATCTAATTCATCAATATTCTGAAGCGCAGGCAAGGATGTAAGATTCTGAAGCGTTACTGATCATTCAAGACAACATCAATTCCAACGACTCCTTTTCGAGAGGATCTTCTCCAAATGGAAAGTGAGTTAATGACATTAAACACGCTTGATGATCAACATAAATCCATTGCCTATATAAACAAGTTTAGTGTTGAAATAGTTTACGATTTTCCAAAACCACTAACGTGAACTCAAAAAGCTGAAATTAATATTCATCATCTTTCAAGCTATAATTTTGTTTAAATAATCACAGTTGTGATAACAGTTTTTGTAACGAAAAACAACAACACACATTCTTGTATAATTGTTTTGAAACAGTGTTCCTTGAGATTAACCGAATTGTGGTTGTACTCAAGAAGACTTTAACAGTTGTTAATGTAGTGATTGTAATCCTTTTGTGACTAGTGAATTAAGACCTCGTTGGAGAGAGGAAAAATCACCTTGATGGGTGGACTGGAGTAGCTTGAGATCAAACGAACAAGGATACAAATACTGTGTCATTGTGCTTTTGATTTCAAGTTTTCAATTTAACACCCCCCCTTCTTGTGTTTTTCACATCTTCAAACTCTTCCAGCCAAATCTCTCCATTTTTGTGCATAGTCCTTGAAACCCTCATTGGAAACCATGGTCATACTCTGGAGTAAAGTAAGGGTAGGCGCCAAATCAACATTGTATTGATATTTCTTGTAGAAAGCTGCAGCAAGATCTTCCCAATTGTGAATGTTGGCTCTTTCTAGTTGGTAGAACCAGTCAAGTTGAGTCCCAGACAGACTGTCTTGGAAGAAATGTACCCATAATTCTTTGTCAGTGGTATGGGGTTGGATTTTCCTTACATATGATCAGAGATGCATTTTAGGACATGACACTCCGTCATATTTGGCAAATGTAGGCACTTTGAATTTTGGAGGAATCACAATCCCCGACACTAGTCCTAATTCCTCAAAGTCCAAGCCTGGCGCCTTTTGGATTTCCATCGCGCACAACCGCTCTTCAAGATGTTTATACTTGTCATCAGCTGGAGGGTACTATTCCTCAGAGTAGTCCTCTTCTTCTTCCTCCTCTTCCGATTCTGACAGGACAACTGTTTCCTTGCCCTTCCCTTCTCCTTCACCGGATGTTGTTGCAAAATCCAAAGTTCTTATTGTCTGCCCATGAAATCTTCTTCCCATGTTTAAGACTCTGGTTACCTTCTTTGTTTTCTTCTTCCTCTCTTCATCCAGCAGAGTCTTCAACTCTTCTTGCCCCTTGGCTAGGGTCATAAGCAACTATTGAAACTGCATATTCTGAGCGTGAAGGTCTTTCACTATTTGCTCGAGATCCATCTTACTGAAATAAACAGTAGAGAGACGAGGAGACTTGTTTCAAAAGAGTTGTTTATGTTATGATTAATGATATATGTATATGAAATGTTTTCAAGGATTTAAAGGATTCAAATTTGTTTTAGACAAAAAGGAAACACACGTTATATTAATAAGATAAAGTCTAAGTACATCAATGCCCCTTGGGCAAAATAATACAAAACTCTAAGATAGAAAAGTAGTGCACATCCTCTTTGGTGCAATGTAGGCATTCAGTGTCTGCTCCTCATGAAGTAGCCTAGTGAGTTCCAAAACCTTCTTCTAGCTTGCGTAGAATTGGGCTTCAAAAGTATCTCTCTCTCCTTTGAGTTGTATCCAATCCCTTTGGAGGTCTTCAAGAGATGTGGGCATGTGAGGATGTAGGATAGTGTATGGAACATCTCTTTCCTTAACAGGCTCAATGATTACCGGGAGAATGGAGGGGTAAGGCATCATAAGACTCTGAGCGTGACTTCGTACCCATTTGAGGTAAGGCTCAAGGGGGATGGAATTATTGTGCCCCAAAGTCTTGTTATCCACCTTGTTTAGCATCCTCCAAGCTCGGACAAATCTCTGGAGAAGACCTTGATTGTCGCTGTCGTAGTCGAATACCAAACCTTGAATCAGCATATCGTGTGGGCCATTCCTTCGGGCATAACCAAACTGCCTTAAGGCTAAGCAAGGGTTGTAGGTGATTCCTCCACCAATTCCTTGTAAAGGGACATTAGGAAATTCTCCACAACAGTCAACAATGATAACATTCTCTTTGGATCGGGAGCACCAACGAATGTCTGAATGCTTGAGCGTCATCAACCTTTGTGACAACCTTGAACCTTGCTCATTCTTTAAGACTGATTGGGGAAGATGAGAAATAAACCATCTTGACAAGATAAGAGTGCAACACATAAGGACACATCTTTTCCTCATTGTGCGAGTGTGAAAAGAGTGTAGGATATCTCCTAGCAATGTAGGTATTGGGTTACGGGATGTGAAGATTTTGAAGGTGTTGATATTTATGAGTTGGTCAGGATTTGGAAACAAAACCATCTCATAGATGAGGAGAGCCACAATTTCTTCAAAGGCTTGCAAATCCAAGGAATTCCAACAGCTTTGGGCTTTCTCAGATAGAAACTTTGCTAGGAAGCCTTTGACACCACTCCCTGTTTCCCAATGAGTTGTGATATCAGATGAGTGTAAGTGTAGAGCTTGAGTAACCTCTTCTGGCTTTGGATCTCTTACTGTGTCGTTGAAAGGTAGTTGATTGAGAATGGGAATTCTCAAGAGTTGGGAGAATTCTTCCAAAGTAGGTACAAGTTGATAGTCGGGAAATGTGAAGGAATGGTGTAAAGGATCAAAGAACTGAAAGAGCACCTTTATCATGTCCTCATCTGTGTTGAAGGTGACCAAGTTGAGTAGGCGACCATGTCTCTCGGTGAATGGAGAATTTTCAGGAATCCTTGAAGCTAGCTCCTTAAACTGTGGAGGGATTCTCACAAGGTTGACTTGAATAGTTTTCCTGCGAAGTGAGTCCATATCCTACAAAACAAGAACAAAGATGAATCCAAAAATACTTGAAATGGTAAGTGGATGCATATGATGTTCATGATGTCCATGATGTTATGTACAAGTATGCATATACAAACAAAGCAAACAAGTCCTAGGTTTAGGCTTGTATGGAGTTTTATAGGTAAGTACCTTCTTGAAGTTTAGTTGGCTCAAACCTGTCCTAGTAATAGTAATCGGGTTCTAAGGAGCTCAATATCACTGGATTGTTTCCTTGGTCATTGTTTCAGCTCAAGCCTCTTTAATGGCGACCAAAATATCCTAAGAAACCAAACCTCAACGAGTGTAGTATCAAGTATCTACCAACTTCGGACTGCACCAAAGTCGGTCATCTCACTACATCCTAAAGTCCAAGTTGGTCAAGTAAAGGTTCTAGAAGTTCATTAGTGCTTCATGACATCACTCAGCGGCCCTATATTCTATTTGATTAACTCAAAGGCTACCGGTACCTACAAATATGTCGCACTAACGTAGCTATTGCTTAGACCATGTCGGTATACCCCGCACAGTTTCCACAATGTATTGCTACTTAGCTATAATGTATCCCAAATTCGGGAAGAGGATTCAAACCCAAACAAAGAACCATAATGTAAAGCATACAAGACAAACAATGTAAGAAAGTAAATGTGATCTAAACCCTAAGGTAACCCCACTTTTAGAATCTTCCCCATCAGAGTCGCCAGTTCTGTGATACGGTGGTAGAACTGACTTGATTGTTTTGCGTTTGATTGCAAATGTTGCAGTTAGTAAGAGTCGCCACCAACTTTTCTTTTATCCAAAAGGAAAGGTGAAAAAACAATGGAAAGACCTTTGAGATTATTTCTTGAGTTCGGGGGGTAGATTATGAAAAGGGAAGGTATTAGCACCCTTTTCATCCATGGTTTTCCATGGGCTCTTAGTTACTTGCTAGATCACTTGCTTTTGTTTGAAGTTGTGCTTTGTGTGGTTTTGAAAGTATTTTGTAAAAGAGGCCATTGTTTAAGCAATCTTTGTAATGATTCTCGTTCGTAAGAATGTATACAAAGATGTTAGATCTTTTTGAAAATGTTTTCAATGTTTGTAAGATGTTTTGAAATGTGTATGTTTGTTTTGAAAATAGCAAGGATATTTTTTTTGAAACTGGAGCAAGTAACTAAAAGTAATCTACCTACTCAAATGTCTTTCTTGTACATTTTCTTTTCCTTTGACATTGTTGTCTTACCATTGATTTGGTAAGCAACCCTATCTTTGGATGTAAACGGGACGGGCGTGGGTCATCGTATAGCCATGATTAGAAATGTTGCAAGGTATCTTAGAATTTTTTAGGGACTAAGATCATTTTGTAAGGAAACTTTGAATAGCTTCATCGAGGGACTATGATCTTGTATTTGTTTGTTTTTGCTAAGACACCTTACATGCGTAATATGGCCATTTTTGTAAGGAAACCAAGTGGGATAACCCTAGGGGTGATTTGTGTGCAAGTGTGTCATTTTCATGCTTGATTTTGTCTTGATTTAGGGTTTTCTATTTGATTGGTTTTATCTTTCCATACAAACCCTAATTACTACCATGTTATGTAAAAGCGATAAATTGTGAAATTTAAAGATTACTATGCTATTACAACACTTGTGGGGGGGGGGGGGGGGGGGGTATACAATTTATCAATGGGGATTCCAATAATATAAACCTAATTAATATATTACAACCAAATTGAATATGTACAAATATTGGAATAAATAATATACAAGATAAATTAAATATGCAAAGATATGTAAATGCAAAGGAGAATTTTGTTTGGTTTTTTATGTCAAAAAGGTTTTAACCTAATTCTACTAAATAAATCAAGATTAATCTTAAATCAATTAAAAAAAGAAATTATTTTTTAGAAAAAGATTTTTCAATAAACCCTAATTCTATTTGATTAGAAGAAAATTAATTTTTTTAAGAAAAAAGTAAGTATTTTTGTATTCTTATCTTGAAAATAATATATGGCATTATGTGATATTTTTGGTCCCCTTTTTTGTATTAAAATAAATATTTAATGGGTATAAAGAAAAAATAAATATTAAACTACTTATAATTTAATTTATAAAGTTTATTTAATAAAATATATAATATATAACTAAATAAAAATATTTTATGTGAGAAAAATAAAATAAAATAAACCAAAATATAAATTTATCATTTTTATATTTTTTATGATTTTTAATATTAAGAAAGATATAATTAAGCAAATAAAATGAAAATAAAATAAATAAATAAAATTATATGGGCCACGGGGTGCTGTAAGCAAACAGGAAGTAGCATATTAGCAAAAACGAAAGTCCCAAGAATGAGAGGCCCAGCGCTGCCAAAAATCAAAAAAATGAACAAAAATGTTAAAATGCAAAAAGGCATGCGCTAAGGCTCGAACCCGTGACCTATAGCATTTTTGCGTGCTGCCTTACCACTGGGGTGGCTGTACATCCGTTTATAGAACCACAAATATAAATATATATTAGAAAATGCCCCCTGAAGGTAACTTCATCTTCAACCTTGAGCCATGGCCGGACCACCTGTATCTCTCTCATTTCTCCATGAAAATGGAAAGTCCAAACATGAAAATTATGGTGTTTCTTCCCACGATTTCAACCATATAATTTATGTAAACTAACAATAAAAGATCAAAGCTAATTTCACTTGCCCTAATTTGAAACCTAATTTTTACGGAAATTTCAAATCCAAAATTCTCTATGCACAGTTAATATAAATGAAATCTATGAACATGGTTAGATTTAGTGCAAGGATATCTATATTTTTATTTCACAAATCAGGACCAAAGGATGCTTGTATGAAGAGATAGAAGTTTGAATTTTTACCTCTTTCAGTTGAGATCATGAATGGAGTTTGGGCAAGTTTTGAGAAGGCCCGAGGATCTGTTTAGCTTTCCCGGACCTCCCTGAATGTATTCCAATCCTTATTTTGTCTTGAAAGTCTCTGAATCTCCCTACTCAAGTCAACCTGCAAGCTTGATATTTGAAAATGGTGGATGGAGGAGGAGGAGTTACATTAAGGGAACAGGGGTCTGGATCACTTAGGTATGATGTATATTAAGTGTTTAGGTGGTTAAAAATCAAAACGCACTGGTAGATTTGGAGATGGCTGAGTAAGATTCAAAACTGTCAAGCTATGGCAAATTTTCAATGGAAAAGTGTTTGTGAGTGTTTCTTAGTATTAGCATTTGTGTGTTAGGTTGCAATACACTTGTGTATAAGTATGGAAAATGTTAGACTTCAAGCTTTCTCAAGATTTCTGAGTTATAGCCTTTTGGCTCTATTACTTGCTTTTGAAGAAAAGTGAGGAGACAAGTCCCTAAGTGTTGTACAAGCATTGTCTGGTTTGGTAGAGGCTTCAGGAAAGTTGCTTTTGGTTTTGGTTTTTCTTGTGTGCATAGAAAACTAGTTCAAGGCTCAAGGAGTGGAAAATTGCAAAAGTAGTACTTTATCAAAATTGAAATGGCACCTTTGTGCCAAAAATGGAATTGTTCTTGTACAATGCATTTAGTGCTTAGCTTAAAGCTTCCAACCTCTGTGAAAACATTTAATTATGGAGTGAAAGTCAAGTTAGGATCCTGCAAAGTAAGATTTGTCCATCATGCTTGAGGATTTGAATATTTGTTCTTCATGAAATGGCTTGAAATCAAAGTGATAAATCACCAACTTCATCTCTTCGATTCTCCCTACTCAAGAATGATCTCAAGGAGTTATTTGTTATTTTGGAAATCTTGCAATGTGATCTACAACCCATCTTTTAATAACTTTTGAATATTCCCCTTGGAACTATGTGAATAATTGGCATGAAGTTAGGTCAAAATTCTGCCTAACTAGGGCAAAATTTCACTAAGTTATTTTAGTTCATGAGCATGTATTCACAAAATTATATCTTGAGATCCAAGAATTTTTATGAGAAATGGTGTGAAGAAAAGTTGTAGATTTCATGGAGATATACAACTTTCATGTTGGAAGTTTCCTTTGAATCATCTTGCATCATGGTGAAAATTTGGCCTAAAGATGAGAAAAAATAAGAAATTTTCTATACTTAGAAAATTTTCTAAGTTAAAATTTTCAACTTTTTAAAACAAAAACTTAAACCCTTGATTTCTTTATGAACAAGTTTCTCATTTTTACATGCTTTGATGAATTATGATCTTTGGCATTTGATTTTGACCAAAAAGTCAAAGTTTGACTTTTTAGTATACAGTTGACTTTTAATCAATTGACTGAAAAATTCATCGGTCAATCCAATGGATTTGCAATGTTTTGAACCATGTCATTAGGTCAAGATTATGCAATTGAAATCTTGAAATCATGCTTTAAACCAATTGACCATTTGCTAGGTCAAAAATCAGAAATTTCCCTTTCTCAGTCCAAACCCTAATTTTGACCATTTTGCCCTTTTGTTGATTTGATCAAATTTCTTGAGGAATTGTGGCCCAAACTTGATCAAATGATACATATGAGTCTAAGATGTTTATGTGGATAAAAAATTATTAAGTTTGACAGTAAATTGGCCATGGTAGACTTTTTTCCCAATACAGCTGATTTTTAGGTCAACTGTTCAATTGACTGATCAAAAGTGTGATCCAAGGCTTGAAACTTGACATGAATAATCTTGGGAGTCCATAATTGTCCTTGTAAGTCATATGAAGCATTGATAGTCCAAAAATCCTTGTTCAAGCTCAAACCCTAATTTTGGTCATCAGTGCATGAGGAGGTGTCTTGAGCTGGTCAAACCCTAATGCAGTTTTGAGTCCAAGAGATCTTGTGAATAAATCCTTGATAAGTGAGAGGGAAAATTTTGGGGTACAACAGTACCCTCACAAAAAATTTATATAAACCGTAGCTCAGTCGATTTGAAGAAAACCAGAAGAAAAAAAGTTAGAAAGGGATTTGAAAATTCATGAGTAAAACTCACTTACAGTTAAAAACTAATGATGTGATCGGTATCAGAGTGATGAGAGCTGCATTGTAGCAACAAGTCTGGAGCGAATTGATGGAGGAATCTACCTGTTGAAGTTTGAATTCAGATCTCTGAAACTCGACTTGGCTAGAAAGATTCAATGCACCTCAAAGCTTGGTCCTTCTTCTATTAGCTTCAGTGAAGTTCATGGATGAAGAATTAACAAAGAAATTGGATTGAAAGATGCTTAAGAATTGAATTCGAAGTTACAAAATTATGAGTTATGGAGGAAGTTCAACAGAGGTTCTTTGGCTCTATAAAGCTTGTCAAATAAGTGGGATATCATCCTCTATTTATAGGGAAGTGAATAGTGATGAGAAACATAAGGAATTATGTGAAAATCGTGCAAACCAAGTCAGTTGTGATCATGTCAAACGTGTGACTTGAAATTCCTCAAACGACATTATATCAAGTGAAATTCTTGTCAAAATGCATCTGGACAATTAGTTAAACATGTTTAGCAAATAAACCTTGAGTAATTAGACCTGTAATCCAAGTTTACTTGTGGTAAAAATTTTATCTAGAAGTAAAAACAGATCCCATGGAGCAAACTTCAACAACGTATAGCTCACTACTCAGGGACCTTTACGGGATAATTCTTGAAGTATTTGAAAGACAAGGTTACAATATTTACAATGTGCCAATAAATACAACATTTGTATGCTTGAGCAAAAAGTTATGTCCAATTGAATTTGTGAAAAACACACAGATGTTTTGTACTTGGAAAAATTCTAAGTGTTGAATTTCAAAATGACTTATAATGTTCTTTAAAATTTCATGACCTTTCACTCAAAAAGTTATCTTGGTATCTAAAGTAGACATGAAGTAGACCTCTTGAATTGAAGGGTGGAATTAATATCACTCAAAAATCATAAAAACTGAAAGAGTTATGGTCTTTGGAAGATGATGAACACATTTGGGGAAATTCACAAAAGACCTATATTCTTTTGAATTCTTTAACAACTTTACAAGCATCATCAAGTCTTGCACATAAAACAAATTTGTATTAGACATCCCAAAGATTATCGTTAAAAAATAATGGGCACGAGGTGATGAAAATTTACCAAGTTATGATCATTTGAAGTTAAACCCTAAAATTCAAATACCTTTCAAGGAGACTTGTAATCTTTCTCAACTATTAGTGATATTACATTCAAAATTACATTTATACTTATTAAGGTAGATTGTTAACGACACTTTAAATAGAATAATGGATTTGGAGTCACTCAAAAATCTCAAAACATGAGAAAGATATGGTCCTTGGAAGTCAACAAACCCTAGCTCAGAGAGTGCCAAAATGACTTAAAACTCCTTTCAACTTTTGATGATTTTTCTTGCACAATTGGATCTTGTCATGTGAAGAGAGGTTGTTCTATATGATTATAAGAACCCATAGAAAAATAACTAAGACAAAGTGTTTAAAATTGAGAGAGTTATACACTTGTGATCACTGAATCTAGTATTATCTCAATTAGGTCAAAATTGTTGAATCAACCTTGAATCTTTTGAAATATTTTGGAAAAATAAGCATGATGAATCATAAGAGGCCTTAAAATGATTTTATCTAAAAGCATGCTCAAACATGGAGCTTAAGTCTCAATGAATCTTGTTGAAGAAGGCATGGAAACAAACACATGAACCTATGAATCTTATTGATGAATTTCACCACCAACTTTGAGGAGATATTGACTTTAATAAAGTGAGAGAGCTTCTTAAACCACAAATCTTTGATTCCATAGACATGACATTGAATATTGAGCTCTTTCAATCCATTAGAGAACCATTTAATTGAGAATCACCGTCAAATCTAGATTAAATGGTGAGATGAATGCAATTGTGATCATCTATAATATGAACATTCAAAGGAACATATATATATATACATAATGATGTTAGTTAAATAACACATGTACAAGATACAAATTTCAAGGTGTTTGGTAATCTCTCAAGAGAAAACTTAAAGATATGATAAAGATAGAATCAACCCTAATGTGTGTGTCTTGATGCATTGTGACATTAGATGATGAGAAATCTTAGGGGGGGGGGGGGAATTGAGGTATAACAGTTGCCCATATTTAAGTGTCTTCTACCCGAAGATATGAAGGTTAAAATATTCTTCTCGACGCGATTGAAGATGCTTCAATACAAAACGAACCCTATTTTTTGGCCCTTAGATGCCATGAAATTCTTATGAATGCAAACAAACAACTCCAAAGCTGACACAGAACACCAGTGGGTAAGAAAAAAAAAACACAATAGATCAAAAAGAGATTCCAACTAGGAAAATAAATTGTTGGGGGACATAAGACTCAACTCTACTAGGGTAAATCCCAAAGAGAAGATAAAGCATCACTAACTCAATAAATGAGGAAAAAGCAATGGATGATAGCGATCGACAAATAACTATGGACTACCCACTCCTAGAGGGGATAGAAAAAAGAGAGTAACATCGACTCATAAGGGATCGGAAATTAACGACCCGAAGGATGCAAATAGATGCGATAATATAATATCGGTAAACACCAATATTACGGTTGGTAACAAATGATTAGAATCAGTACATATGATTGGAAACATGTGAAATATTTTAGAGCAAAGTGAATCTCAACAATGAACTATCTCCCGTAATGAAGAGACTACCATCCATTGGAGTAAAACATCCCAACAATGAACTATCTCCCTTAATGAAGATACTATCATTCATCGAAGTACAAATCCCAACAACGAACTATCTCCATTAATGAATAGACTACCAACCATCAGAGTATAAATCTCAAAAACAAACTATCTCCCTTAATGACAAGACTACCATCCATCGGAGTACAAAATCTCAACAATGAACTATCTCCCTTAATGAAGAGACTACCATCCATTTGAGTACAAGTATCAACAACGAACTATCTCCTTTAATGAAGAGACTACCATCCATCGGAGTACAAATTTCAACATCGAACTATCTCCCTTAATGAAGAGACTACCATCTATCGGAGTACAAATCTCAACAATGAACTATCCGCTTTAATGAAGAGACTACCATCCATCGGAGTACCAATCTCAATAACGAACTATCTGCCTTAAAGAAGAGACTACCATCCATCGGAGTACAAACCTCAACAACGAAGTATCTCTCTTAAAAAAGAGACTATTATCGATCAGAGTACAAACCTCAACAACGATCTATCTCCCTTAAAGAAGATACTACCATCCATCGGAGTACAAACCTCAACAACGAACTATCTCCCTTAAAGAAGAGACTACCATCCATCAGAGTACAAACATCTTCTCTGGCATTAATAAACTTACTGGGGAAGAACAGGCTATTAAAATAAAGAGACCTTCCACTTACTATTCACGAAAAGGATTGCAATAACGTTGCTGGGAAATGAATTATGACTTCCTATGGAAGTGCCAATACCTTCCTGTTGAGGAGATAATGTCCTATTGTTTAAAAATAAATATACATATTCAGTCCAGGGCTCAAAGCCTACAAAACGCAAAATAATATTATTCCTAGGGACCACAGATTTAAACCAAGAACAGACCAGAGTGAAACAGCCGACCAAGACACTGCCCAATAAGGAATAAGCTCAAATGGGGATCACATTCCATCTAGATAATGAACTGGGTAGGAAGGCTAAAGCAAAATTCTTCCGTGAGGGATAACTCATGGGGGAAATTGAAAGGATATACACTTTCTACTTAAGGTTGACAATCTATTGAATAGAGGGTAACACAACTCTGCAAAGAGGAAAATATTCCAACAAGAACATCAATGAATGCAAATGAGCTATGAATTTTAATTCAGCTATGCATGATGTATGTATGAACATATGAATGTTATCATGTATATGCTCGCAAAACAAAAACATTGCACTGGGGATAATCAGACAAAAACAACTTGGGTAAGGACTACACGCGGCTAAATTACATCCAGGATGAAGATTCCATAAGATAGTAAGCACCAATTGAGGAATCAAATTCCTACTTCACGGCTTATCTCCATTAGGCAGAAACATGGGTTGAAAATAATCATAACATAATCTGATAGCAAACAACCGATAAATTTGCAAGGGTATAACCCCTTGTCCTGGGTTTCACCGGGGCATATCAAACAAACTTTTCTAGGGAAGACATTGTCATATCGTCTAGACTTCAACTGGGGAATATGTACTGACTTCACTGGGGAAAACAACACCATATCATCGAAGGGAGCCCAAATAAAATATTCAATGTCAAGAGTAATGGTTGTGTGAACTTCTTTAAGGAGAAATTATGAATCTTCATGGGGATAACAACTTTTAGAGAGAAGCATAATCTTCGCTTCATTTGGGGATCTAAGAAGTTTACAACGTAGCAGAAAGTCAAAATTATGGGGATTTTAAATCAAACTCAACACTTGGTGAAAGAAAACCCAAAAATTTGACAGTTGTCTCAACACTTCTTAGAAAAGATACTACCCTTGTTTGGCTACTCAACTGGAAAAATCCGCGTCAAATCTTGACTTGAGAATCTGGGATAGAGGCATCAAATTGTGCAAACACAAAACCATATAATCAACCTAGAGAAAAATCTGAACCAAGACTTAATTGGGGAAAATGGGATTACATGCTCAACATCGCACCATATATCGATTAGTATGAAATCCAACTATTCAAAGAATGAAATACAAGTGGATCATGCGCATATCAGCAAGAGAAATCCCAGGATACCTCTTGGGGAATCTTTTCAAAACTTCAAAGTTCCTCCATCCTTGGAATCACTACTTTTTTGTTCTAGTTGAATCAAAAAAACTGAAGTAAAAATTAATTTGCGAGTTCTTTTCAAAAACATTTTTATTACTAAGTATTTTTATTTTTAAAATTACTATCAATAATAATTTTTTTTTGTAAACATAATAAAATAAGAACCACAAAGAATTTAATAAAGGCTCAAACTTTATTAATAGAATGGTATTCCACAAATGGTGAGACTCCATGGATGATTACAAAGTTTGGAAAATGGTATATATATTGGAAAGATACATTGAAATACAATGACCAATATTCTCCCAAACAAATTTGAACTCCTGAGCAGAGGCTTTAGTTGAAGTCTGATGAGAATATGAGAAGATTGTTGCTTCAATGATCACGTCTTTTCAGATGCAATTACTTTCCAGGAAATCCCTACCTTTTCCCTAGGTTACCCTCGTGTGTTTTCAACCTATTGGGAAGATTTTATTCTGTTTGTGTCTCTAATTTTTGCCTATACCGCCCTTTCAAGTTTTTAGCCTACCGAGACATTTTTTTGTGCCTAAGCCTCCCTTTCAGGTTTTCAAATTAGCGATTTGTTCTTTTATTTATTTTGGCGAAGTATTTCTTGACTGCCTCAACATTCATAGGTTGTGGGAACTCCTCACCATTCATAGTTTCAAGAATCAATGCACCACCAGAGAAATCTTTCTTGACAACATATGGGCCTTCATAATTAGGAGTCGACTTGCCCCTAGAATCGGTGTTAAAATACATGATCTTTCTGAGAATGACGTTTCCTTCTATGAATTCACGAGGCTTGACCTTCTTATCAAAGGATTTCTTCATTATTTTTTGGTATAACGGACCATGACACAAGGCCATTATTCTCTTTTCTTCAATCAAATTCAATTGGTCAAACATGTTCTAGATCCATCCAGCCTCTGAAAATTTGGTTTCCATTATTACATGCAAAGATGGAATCTCAACCTTAATAGGGAGCACTGCTTCCATACGATACATAAGAGAGATCTTAGTTGGCCCTGTTGAAGTGCGAACGAATGTATGATACCCATGCAAAGAAAAAGGGAGCATCTCATGCCAATCCTTATAGGTAACAACTATCTTCTGTATAATCTTCTTAATGTTTTTATTAGAAACCTCAACATCCCCATTCATCTTAGGCCTGTAAGGAGATGAGTTGGGATGGACAATCTTGAATTCTTCACATAGTTCTGTCATCATTTTTATTGAAATTTGAGTCGTTCTTAGTGATAATCCGGCTTGCCAAACCATACTGACATATAAGATTATTCTTGATAAAGCGCACTACTACATGCTTTGTGACATTAGCATAAAAAGTTGCTTCCACCCACTTGGTGAAGTAGTCAATTGCCACTTAGATGAAACGATATCCATTCGACGCCTTGGGTTCAATCATTCAAATCATATCAATACCCCCACATAGAAAAAGGCCACGAGGAAGAAATAACATTGAAAAGCGTTGGAGGCCCATGAATCTTGTCAGCATAAATCTGACATTTGTGGCACTTCCTTTGCAAATTTATAACAATCAAATTTAATTTCCATCCAATTGTAACCTACCCTAAGCATCTTCTTTTCCATCAAATGTCCATTGGCATGGATACCAAAGGAACCTTCATGGATCTCATGCATCAACATGTCTGCTTCATGTCTATCCACACATCTGAGCTAGATCATGTCATAATTTCTCTTGTATAACACATCTTCATTGAAGAAAAAGCTATCTACAGACCTTCTCAATGTCTTTTTATCTTTATTCGACATGCCAGCCAGGTATTCCTGAGTCTGGAGAAAGTGCTTGATATTATAATACCAAGGTTTTTCATATGACGCCCCCGGTGTAGAAAACACATGAGCTGGTTTATCAAGATGTCGAACTGTAATCTGTGGTACATCGTTCCAAGCATTTACTCGGTACATTGAAGCCAAAGTGGCTAAAGCATCCACCATCTTATTCTCATCTCTTGGAATATGATGGAATTCAACTTTATAAAAGAAGAAAGGTAATAATCTTCGTTCATAATCTTGGTAGGGAATCAAGCCAATGTAACATGTCTCCCGTTCTCCTTTGATCTAATTTACTACCAAAGCTGAATCACAATATACGTCAAGAATTTTGATTATAAGATCTATGGCCTCTTCAAGACCCATAATACAAGCTTCATATTCCACCTTATTATTGGTACTATCAAATGTTAACCTTGCAGTAAAAGGGATATGAGACCCATGAGAAGTGATAATCACAACACCAATTCCTTTTCCATAAGCATTTACAACTCCATCAAACACCATACCCCATCGGGATTCAGCATCAGAACCTTCCTTTAGAAAAGGTTCATCACAATCTTTTACTTTCAAAAACATTACATCCTCATCAGGGAAATTATATTTAACATACTGATAATCATGAACTGATTGGTGATCAAGGTACTCTGCCAACACACTTCCTTTTATAGCTTTCTGAGTATGATATTTAATATCATATTCAGAAAACAGCATCTACCAATGGGTAATTCTTCCAGTAAGAGCAGGCTTTCCAAAAATATACTTAATCAGGTTCATTTTGGAAATCAACCAATTCGTGTGATACAACATATATTATCGTAATCTCTTTTCCGCCCAGGCAAAAGCACAACATTTTTTCTAGCATAGAATACCGTGACTCACAGTCAGTGAACTTCTTGCTGAGATAATAAATGGCATATTCTTTTCTTCATGTTTCATCTTGTTGTCCCAAAATAATGTCCATGGAGTTATCTAACACAGTCAGCTACATAATCAATGGTATTCTTTCAACAGGAGGGAGCAGGATAGGAGGCTCAAGCATATACTCTTTAATACTTTCAAATTCACTTTGGAAATCATCCATCCATACACAACATTGATCTTTCTTTAACAACTTGAAGATTGGTTCACATGTTGTAGTCATATGGGAAATAAATTTGGAAATATAATTCAAACGTCCAAGGAAGCCTCTAACTTACTTTTCAGTTCTGGGTGCAGGGATTTCTTAAAATTCCTTAACTTTATCAGGATCCACTTAAATTCCCTTTTGGATGGCAATGAACCCTAGCAACTTTCCTGAATGAACACCAAAAGTACACTTATTTGGATTCAAGCGGAGACGATACTTCCTCAAACACTGGAACAATTTCAACAAGTCTTCTATATACCCCTCCTCAGTCTTAGATTTGGCGATCATATCATCAACATATACCTCAATTTCCTTATGCATCGGATCATGGAATAGGTTTTTGTGATCGTGGAAATAAGAACTGACTGTTTAACGTTGGTTCGCGAAATGTCGCGGAAGCAAGAGTCGCCACCGTCTTTTATTTTCTCCAACATGGACAGGACAAAAGCACAGCAAAATTCCTTATGAGAATAGTTCTCGGTTCGGGAGGTAGATTTATAGAAAGGGAAGGTGTTAGCACCCTTTCTATCGATGGTTATCCATGGGCTCTTAGGTACTTGCTCTTATGTTTTCAAAATGTTTGTTTGCTTTTCAAGTGTGAGTGGGTCTGAAAAAGTTTCGTTTAAAGATTTCAGAATGACTCTTGTATCAGTCCTCAAGAGTGTTTGAAAAATTGTTTTGAAAGCTTTTTTGAAAGTGTCGGTGTGAAAAAGGTTTTTTGTTTGTTTTTGAATAGAGAAAGTATCTTTGAGTCATCTACCTACCCTAAGGAATTAGTCTGTGTAAATGTCCTTAAGGTAGTGCCATCCCACCTTAGTCTGTGTAAAACTTCTGGAGGAACCGGGGTAAGGTTACTTCGGGATAAGTCCGTGTAAGACTTCTGGAGGAACCGGGGTAAGGTTACTACAAGATAAGTTCGTGTAAAACTTCTGGATGAACCGAGGTAAGGTCATCTTGAGATAAGTCCGTGTGAGACTTCTGGAGGAACCGGGGTAAGGTTACTTCGGGATAAGTCCGTGTAAGACTTCTGGAGGAACCGGGTTAAGGTTACTACAGGATAAGTTCGTGTAAAACTTCTGGATGAACCGGGGTAAGGTCATCTTGAGATAAGTCCGTGTGAGACTTCTGGAGGAACCGGGGTAAGGTTACTTCGGGATAAGTCCGTGTAAGACTTCAGGAGGAACCGGGGTAAGGTTACTGCAGGATAAGTTCGTGTAAAACTTCTGGATGAACCGGGGTAAGGTCATCTTGAGATAAGTCCGTGTGAGACTTCTGGAGGAACCGGGGTAAGGTTACTTCAGGATAAGTTCGTGTAAAACTTCTTTTGAAAGAAAAGGAACCGGTGTAGGGTTACTTTGATGATAAGTCCGTGTAAGACTTCGTCTGAAAATTGAGAAGGAACCGGTGTAGGGTTGCCTGATGATGAGTTCGTGTAAAACTGCATCTGAGGTTGAGAAGGAACCGACGTAGGGTTGCCTGAGGATGAGCCCGTGTAAGACTTCTTCTGAAACAAAAGGAACCGGCATAGGGTTGCCTGAGGATGATCAAGTAGATAATTATCCTGTTTGGTTTCGGATATTAACCCACGATCAGTCGTCCACAGAATTTTCCTGGCTTGTTACCGGTGTTGATCTGGAACTGTAAAGGTAGATGGTTATCATCTTTTGATTGACTTTTTCTCTGAAAAGGCAAAGTATTAGTCATATGCAATTGCATGATGCATGAACTGCATGATTTTAAGATGTTCTCAAAAGTAAATGAGATTTGTGTTGTATGATGCGTGTGCATGCTATAATGTATGAAGATGTGATGTTTATGAATGTATTCTTGTCTGGGAAAATAAATCCTTGACGAATGCCGGGAGTTTGTTGAATCCTGGGCTGATGTTGAAGAGTAGCGTTCTTTGCTTCCGCTGGGGATGATGGTTGCAAGAATACCAGTAGGAGAAGATGACTCCGTTGGGGAATAAACTTGGTGAAGATATTACTCTGCGGGGAGTGAACTCTGTGGGGAAAGAGAGGTATTTTGCTGAGATGTTGATGATAACTCCGCTGGGGATACCATTGTTATGTTGGAAGATTGATGAACTCCGCTGGGGATAGGAAGACTTCGTCGGGGATGATCTTTCCGTGGTTATTGGCTGAGGATAACCCAGTTATATCCTGGTAGGGAAATAACCTTTGAATAAAGCCGGGAGACGCGTTCGTGCTCTGCGGGTGACAAGCTTCCAGAATCTACTAGGGATAAGCTTCAAGACCTGCTGGGGAGATGGATTCCACTTTCTTGGGGAAACTTTTGGACTGGACTCTCCTGGGGAAGTTTTTGAGATGTACTGGGGAAGTGGCTCCGCTGGAGTGTTTGGTAAACCGCTGGGGAACAATCTTAGATCAAGACTGCCGGGGATGCTTGTTAAGAATGTTTGTATACTCCGCTGAGGAATGTTGAGATCTGCTGGGGATACCCAATTTCCATAAGGCTGACTGAGTAGGCTAACTCTGCTTGGGGAGAGTATCACTGACTTGCTGGAGATGTGGTGCCTTGTTCAGGGCTGATTGGAGACCAACTGCTTGGGAGAATTGTTGAATCTTGGCTCATTCTCTGGGGAATTAAGATATCTTGGTTACATTCTTCAGCCGAACTTACCTTGGTACCTTGGTACCTTGGTGGACAGAGAAATTAAACTGCTTAGACAACTCATTATTGCCCCTATTTCTGTGGGAGAAGGTACCTGTGGAGGCGCTTAATGACTGCCGGCTGACAAATCTTCTTCTGGTGGGCAAGTGACGAGATGCTGGGACATAGTCGTACGCTGTGATCCCTAACTTTTGCCTGGACCTCCCTTTCGGGTTTTCAGTCCACCGGGATACCCATTTTTGCCAAAGCTGCCTTTTCAGGTTTTCGACTTGCCGGGTGTACAGATTTTTTCATTTCATCCCTTATTTTTTCCCGAACCCTTTTGGTTCGCCGGGAAGCCCTTATTTTTGCCTAGGTGTGTCCACCTAGCGGGTCTTTGATTATGCGTAGTTTTTTTTCCGACTATGTTCACGCTCTCAGATTGTAGGGAGGTGCCCCTGTTGTTGTGTTTCCATGTGACCAGAAGATCTTCGTTTGATCGTCCAATGCCCCAAGTGATCTAGATGGAGATCTGTCCCTGCCGGTTGGCCTTTTGAGAGATTCTCCGAATCTTGACTTAACTGCCCCAGATGATAGACTATGATCATGCCATGCCCCTTGATTGGAGGTGCTTTTGTTCATTAGACATTCGTCGTGCAAACTTCTATGCTATTCAAACAAATAGTCATATGCAAACAATGTTATATCGGGAATGCAAAGCTTATGCCTGTCTCGACGTTTTTTAAAATGCATTTTTTTTCATAAAAACAAGTGAAATGTTTTTGTAAGCTGTGATGTCAACTCGTTATTTTACCGCAAGCCTTAAGGAGTCAGGATACCTTTCGTAACAGTATGCTTTCGAACTAACCCATGCTTCAGCTAGGACTTTTGAGGGTTATAACGTGGCCTGGTTCACGGTTTAAGAAACAAAGGATAAAGGCTCAAATTATTTGTACCCACCCGCTCTTCGTGATGTTCTTCAAACCTAAACTCAGCTGATCGTGCGTTAGACCTAGTTTGAGTCTTTGCTTTGATATTCCGGTGATGGTTCAGATATTGACAATTTATTTTGAATGGGCAGTCATTTCCTTTTTTGTTGAGGGTTTGTAAGACCTCTTTTTTTTGATTTTGTTATCCCTGTTTTTTTTTGCCTGAACTGTTTCTTTTTGAATTTACAGTCAGCGGGATGCCCCCGTTTTGTAAGTCTCCTTCATAGGTTTTTGACTTAATGGGCGTTTATTTTGAGGGATAATGACTGCCTGTCCTTATGGTTATTCTGAACCATCACTGTCTTTTGTTTTGTAAGAACTCCTTTGGTGCCATTCGTTGTGCACCTGGATCAACTGAGAAGACTACCCTGCCCTAGGTTATGATTAAGGGTTTTAATTTTTTGTGAAAAGCAAAACTTCTACTTCTTTGGCTCGAAGGGGTTGACGAGGGATTATCTTCCTTATAACTCCAGTGTTTAGGAATTGAAACAATGCCTGTACCTCATCAGCGGGGTCTGTTCAAAAGCATACTGTAGATTGTGGTATCATTTTCGTCATCCTCCCTCAAGAGGCTTAGAATTATTAATCGAGAGTTGACATCAAAAAATGAAAGCAGTTTGAATATAGCGAATGCGAATATATTGCTTCAAAACAGACATATGCGATGCATTAATGAAATAACAACGTTTGACATGATAATTGTTTGAACAATCAAAAGAAAATTACAACTTGAAAATTCTAATGGACAAAAAGTCTTCTCATCTCAGGACTTGTTACTTCAAATGGTGAATCCTGTAGGGATGGTAGAAGCATTCAGCCTGACCCACTGGGGTGAAATCCACTGCCCCTTCATTAATCAGGTCCTGGACTTTGTTCTTCAGAGCCCAACAGTCGGCAGTGTCATGTCCGGGACTATCGGAGTGGTATGCACATCTTCTGTTGGGATGATAGTTAGGAGCAGAGATGTTGGGGTTACGGGGAGGAGCCCTTAGTGTAATCAGATTCAACCTCAGCAGATGTTGTAGAGCTTGAAACAACAGCATGTGGAGCTGGGTGAACTGCCTCTTGGACCTGCTTGGCTTACTCTGATCAGCCTCTTGCTCTGGGCGAGGTTGATGCTGGGCTTGTGAAGTGGTAGAAATTTGGAGAGGTCTATTCCTCGCCATACCAGACTCTTGTCCTCTTGGAAGTTGATCACTGACCTGGTTCCTGACTTGGACTGGTTGCTTCATGTTGGATCTGTCTTGGTGGAGTTGACTGATCATGGTCCTCAACTCTTCTTGCTCCCGAGCTAAACCTTGGATGAGAGCCCTTTGCCCCAGCATCTGGGTTTTCAATGTATCTACCTCATCTTGTAGACGTTTCAGCCGTTCGTCCTTGTCGTCCTCAGCACTGTTCCTGACCAAAGTCTCCATGAGGAGTGTTCTCAACTCTTCCTGCCCCTTGGATAGGCTTAGGAAGATCTCCCTGAATTGAGTCTCTTGAGCATGAAGACCTTGGTTATCTTGTTGGGAAGCCATTGCTAAAATAAACAGCGAAGGGGGTAAGTGACCTGTAACAAGGATACCTGCAATGCAATGATGTGTATGTATGCATGCAATGTTTTCAAGGATCTCGCGGGGTAGACAAGAAAATTGTTAGAATTTTGTAGCTTGATTGAAGGAGCTTCATGTTGTTGAGAGTCCTTCTTCAAGAGTCAAGGCTCACTATATCGAGTGGGCCATAGCCCCTGACAACCTTGGATAGAGGAAAATAAATCCCCTTTGCCCCTTGCTAGATAGTTGGTTCATCATGACCTGCATCACAAGCCCTTGAGATCCTTGAAACGGGTTAGTCTTTATGCAGGATGCATGCAATGGTATGATGTTATGCTATGCATGGAGTAATATAGATAAACCCTGTTATGAGTCCAGATTAAGGACTGTAAACAAAACCTGCAAGAAACTCAAGTGTCAGATAACAAGCATGCAAATAGTCAAGTTGGAAGGCACACAAGTCACACAAGAGAGCCCTTAGAGTTAAGGCCAGCATGGGGTCTAGGTATTACTCTCTTGAAGTTGGTGGGCTCGAAACCTGTCCTAGAAATAGTAACCGGGTTCTAAGGGTCCCAATATCATTGAATTGCTTTCATTGTTCATCGTTTCGATTTAGCCGCTGAACTGGCGACCGAAATATTCCAAGAAAACAACCCTCAATTGAGTGTAGTATCGAGTATCAACCAACCTCGGACTGCACCAAAGTCAGTTATCTCACTACCCTAAAGAGGCCAAGATGGTTCAATTAAGGTTCCTAAGGTCAGTTGATGCTTCACGACACCACGCAGCGGTCCCGTACTCTCCTTGACTGGACTCAAGGGTTACTGGTACTCACCAAAGTGCCACATCAACGTAGCAGACTACTTCAACCATGTCGGTATACCCCGCACAGTTCCCTCACAGTCTTGTTGCTACTTTCTAAGAAGGTATCCCCAGATCCAGGTTTAGGATCTATAGAACTCCCAAGACAGTACCCACAATAATAAAGCAAACAATTCAGACAATTGAAAACACAAGTCATCTTAGTCCTAAGGTACACCTCACTTTAAAGTATCCCCAGCAGAGTCGCCAGTTCTGTGATCGGTGGAAATAAGAACTGACTGTTTAACGCTGGTTCGCGAAATGTCGCGGAAGCAAGAGTCGCCACCGTCTTTTATTTTCTCCAACATGGACAGGACAAAAGCACAGCAAAATTCCTTATGAGAATAGTTCTCGGTTCGGGAGGTAGATTTATAGAAAGGTAAGGTGTTAGCACCCTTTCTATCCATGGTTATCCATGGGCTCTTCGGTACTTGCTCTTATGTTTTCAAAATGTTTGTTTTCTTTTCAAGTGTGAGTGGGTCTGAAAAAGTTCCGTTTAAAGATTTCAGAATGACTCTTGTATCAGTCCTCAAGAGTGTTTGAAAAATTGTTTTGAAAGCTTTTTTGAAAGTGTCGGTGTGAAAAAGGTATTTTGTTTGTTTTGGAGTAGAGCAAGTATCTTTGAGTCATCTACCTACCCTAAGGAATTAGGTTGTGTAAATGTCCTTAAGGTAGTGCCATCCCACCATTGAGAGGTAGGTAGCACCACCGTTGGAGGTTTTCGAGTCAATTTGTTTGTAGGGAGAGTGTGGTCACCAGAGCAACAGTAGGGCACCTTAGAAGCTACCCTTACGCCATTGATCCTTTTTTAGTCTGAGGCAACCGTTTCGAGGCAACTTGTTTTGAGGCAACTAGATCAATGGACATAAGGACTTACTAAGACGTCCTATACTTGACGACCACGTTTCGAAGGCAACAGGTGAGGCGTACCCTAGAAGTGGTGTGTGAATTTGTGTGTTATTTTCATGTCAAGTTTATCTTTGATGTATCATGGTGATCTACGCCTGTTTTTAATTAGCCATACATTCTTTCATGCAATTAGAATTTAAAAGTGCGGAAATTTAAATGCGAAAAGTAAAATCCTACGCTATTACAAGGCGCGGGTCTATACATCGCCAAATTACAAAGACCCGTTTGGTAAAAAATGCGGAAAGTAAAACCTAGTTACTATTACATGGCTTGAGCAGTTACATAATATTCGAAAAGAAAATAAGAATAAATGCGCGAAAGAATTAAAGTTGAACGTTCGAGGGCGTTGGACCCTTTTGAAATTAAATTGAATTAAAAGTTAATTAAGTACTTAATAAAAGAAAAGAAGTGTTTTTTTATGGTTTTTGTATTTATGAAAGTATAGGAAATCGAAAATCAAGAGAAACCCTAATTCTAAGTTGTTTTTAATTATTAATGAAAAATATTAAAGTTTAACCTAATTTACTAAATAATTAATGTACATATTTATTTACAAAATATTTAGTAATTAATAATAATAATAATGATGAGAAAATTATTTATTAAAAAAAGGAGGTGAAAAAAAATAAAAACCCTAATTTCTACATATTTTATTTATTTAAGAAAAGATTACAATTGAAAACCTAATTTTACTAAATTTATGGTTTAAAGTTTATTTACAAAATAAATTAATGGTGAAATAATAATAATTAAATATATTGTATTTTTGATTTCTGATTTTTATATTATGAAAATTATTTTTGTGAATTAAATAAAACAATTAAAACAAATTAAAACAAAAAAAAAGAAAAGAAAAGGAAGTTAGAAAATATAATACAAACATTGGGGGTGTCTGGCCCATTTAGGAGGTTTTTGAAGTATTCTTGGTCCATCAGAATCCAAGCGCTGTTTGACTTTCTAGCGCGTGTGTATGTGCATTGACTGACGTACATGGTAGGACTCCTTTTGTAGCCTTCAGATTGATCTTCAGGAGTATGTGGCAAGCTAGCATGTGAGGATGCATGGTAGGCCTTTGGTAGAACGCTGCACTGGAAAGCGTTAGGAGGAAAATTATGAAATATATGGGGGGACCTGGGAATCGAACCCAGGTCCCAATACCTACAGGACAACGCATCCACCAACCGAGCTAGCGCGTGCATTTGTTATTTGGATAGCTAAAAAACATAATATGCAAAAACATTAGTTAGTGGTGTACACAAGAAATTACACGCCGGTATTTGAATACTCCTATCACGTTATGACACGCCAGCTTCGTCTTCATCTTTGCACCTGTAATATAAACAAATATCGGGGGATTTAAACCCCCACTAAGTGCAACCTTCAAAAATAGCGAATAGCACATGGACAAATATAAAAATGGCGCGAGGTAATGGTTGGACTCGTCTTGTTGTCACGAACTCAATGGTACCAATTTGAAGGTCTAATTTTTCCATATGAAGAAACCCCTAATTCGAAGCTTCTGAAACCCTAGAAAACGTTAATGGCAAATCTCGTTTCAAGCATTGTTAGGACAATTAACCGGTACCATTCGCTTCAGAACATCAATATTAGCAAGAATCAACATTTCAAACATATGAATAATGCATGAGAATTAAAAAACGATAATGGACATGTTCATGAAGAAGACGATTCTGTTCTACCAATTCTTGGAGTCTATGGACTTGTTCTTGATTGCAATCGATTCCTAGCAATGTCAGGAATGTATTTGAATGCTTTTTGTGCTTTGAAACGCCTTGTAACTATGATTTCAGATTTCAACTTTTGGTGAAAATTTGCAATTTTGTTATGCAGCTTCTGAGCAATTTTTCGTGTGTCTCTTGATTCCAATAGGTCTCTCATATGTAAGTGAACGAAATTAGGTTAAAAAACCAAGCCCAAAGTCCATGTATTAATGTTTTCAATATTTGATTTTCTGCATATCTTTTTCAATCTTTTTGCCATGAAAACCATGCCAATTATGGAAGATTTGGTCTTGTTGATTGATGCACGTTTTTCCACTTTGCCCTAGTTTGATTTGCTGAACAAAAAAGATTTGAAAAGCATGATTTGGTATTTTTCTCATATTTAAATCTAATTAATTGAGTTAATAATAATAAAAACTCAATTAATTAATTAAAAATAAGAAAATAAATCCCTTTGAGGTCAATGGGTCGTGCAAAGCCTTTGGGTAATGATTCATGAAATAAATTGAGGCCCATTAGCAATTTTGAAGCTTTTGAAGTAAAGTTGACTTTTCAAAATTCCCAAAAATATCCCAACTTCCCCAAGGCATATCTTGCTCAATTTTGAAGCTATGACCATGTTCTTGGACATTTTGGAAAGGTCTTGAAGTCCTCTAACCAATGACTTTGGTCCCATGTCATTTTGATTTACCAATATCAAGTTATGGTCTTTGACTTAAAGTGCCTTTTTGTTGACTTTTGAAAATGACCTATAATGTTGAAATTGATAACATTTTGTGAGATCATTTCTTGGACTTGAAGTGTGAAGATGAGTTGTAGGAAATGTCATTCTTTTCAAAATGAGATTTGGATGGAATTTTTCTGATAAACCATGAAGAAGTTATGCCCTGGTCAATTTGCAGTTGACTTTTTCAGCTGTCCAAAAATAGAAACTTTTGCATCTTGAGACTTTTTGAGCCATGCTTTGAGAATCATGATCAAGAATTGATAAAATGATGTTTGTGGCTTCAAAATAAGATGTTGACCAAAATTTTTGACTTTTGACTGTCAAATGACCATTTTGCCCCTGCAGTTGACTGTGAAGCAATTAGGGTTTTTGACTGTGCAACTTGATGCTGTGAGTCTTGAAACTTGTCATATGGATGCTTGACAATGTATATGGGCATGTGGGACTTGATTGGACCCTTGTAAACTTCAATTTCTTTGCCAGAACCAAAACCCTAATTTTGACTGTGTTAGGAGGCAATTGGATTGTGCAACCTTTGAGGGATTTTGAACCATCTGGAGTTTGATCTTGACAAATCTTTGAAGAATATGGGAGGGCAAATTTTAGGGTACAACAGTTTTTCATAGCCCTCTAGTACATTACACTAGTGCTCTTCAACCTGAAGGGCATCACTCTGTAACAGAATGTTCCCCTGGGTGTTATAAACATTGTTTTTCCCATGTCCTCCGGAGCCATCCTAATTTGAGTGTATCTGGAAAATTCGTCCATGAACGAGAATGCTTTGAATTTTGATGTACTATCCACCAACATATCAATATGTGGCAATGGAAAGTCATCTTTTGGACTTGCTTTGTTTAAATCTCTATAATCAACGCACATGCGAACTTTTCCGTCTTTCATTGGTACCAGAACAATATTGAAAATCCACTAAGGGTACATTGATGTCATAAGAAAACCAACATCAATTTGTTTCAAAACCTCTTCTTTAATCTTCATTTCCATGTCAATATAACTTCTTCATAGCTTCTGTTTGATCGGTGGACATTCTAGCTTAAGTGGAAAATAGTGTTCCACAACATCGGTATTCAAACCAGGCATGTCTTGATAAAACCAATAAAATATATCCCTATACTCTTTAGCAACTCAATCAACCTTCTCTTCACCTGAGGATGAAGCAGTGCCCCAATCTTGACTTCATTCGGATCTTCCTCTGAACCCAAGTTAATAGTCTCCAACGGATCTTTATATGGCTGGATAGTATTATCCTCGTGCTCAAGAAACCGTGAAACCTCTTATGGAATTTCTTCATATTCCTCTTCTTTAGCCACAAAAACTGGATATTCAAAGTTGGGAGAGGGTGCAGGGTCATTACACTTAACAAGTTTTTTAATTAATCTGCATATATGGTTCATGATTGATTTTAGAAACTGACACACGTAACAAGTGATTATGCAAATTTATTTGCAGTTATTATTTATTTTGAAAGGTTTTTTCTAACTACCATTTTCAAGAAAAAGTAAAAAATAAAGACATAATTTGGAAATCAAAAATAACTTTTATTAATGATCTTAAAATTTAAAACAATGTACACGCCCATACAACATTACTTCCACCTTAGGCAGAGTGAAATATTTTTGAAAAGACAAAAAAAAATTACTTTGAAATATGAATGCAAGAAGGAACATCAACGATGATCCAATTTTAGATTTTGATTTTGTGTCATAAAGTTCGACATCTCTTGCTCTGACTCATCTTTGAGAGTAGTGTTGATCTTTGGAGTAGTCGGATGAAGATATCCTGCATTGTGAAAGATGTCTTGATATTTACTTAAAGCTTACTTCGGCATCATGACTTCCTTTTTCATGGATAAACCCAAACCAGTCCTATTCCTGTTCACAAGTGGATTAATACCTTGCCCCCACACCTTGCTAGGGTCTTTCTGCATTACCTGTTGCACATCTTTAAATGATGTGATAAAATCTTCATTCTTCCTTATATATCAATGGACAAAGCTTGGAACTGAGTTCCAACAATGGCTTCATCAGCTTCTACAATGCTAAAGGAAGACAAATGAGATATCAATAGGGCTTGCTCACCATTCATAATGACTACCTTTCCTTCACTGACAAATTTCAGTTTTTGGTACAAAGTTGAAGTAACAACTCCTGCTTAATGGATCAATGGTCGTCCGAATAAACAACTATGGGCGGGGGAAATATCTATAACCTGAAAGATGATTTGGAAAATGCAGACCTATGTGAATAGGTAAATCCACTTCTCCGATGATAAAGTTTCTTGAACCATCAAAAGCTTTCACTATAATGCCACTAGGGCGAATAGGAGTTCCTTGGTACTTAAGCTTTTTGAGAGTACTTCTCGGTATGACATTCAAAGCACATCCATTGTCAATCAGCACATTGGACAAAGAGTCATTCTTACAATTCATAGAAATATGGAGATCAAGGTTATGGTTTCTTCCTTCATCAGGAAACTCGTCATCACAAAAGCTCGGATTGTTACAAGATGTAATATTCCCCATAATACCATTGAATTGATCCAGAGACATATAACTTTCAACAAAAGAAAACAACTCATCAGCAAAAACATATTCATTATCTGGCATGGCCTCAACTGAGTAGTCTTCAATCACGTTAACTCTATTATCATCGTCTCTATTGCATATGACGCTGATGGTACCATTATCTAGTAGCAACTGAACACCTCTTCTTACAACAGAACAACCACGAGAATCCCTAAAACATATTTGACAAGACCCATAATGATGTTTCCCATGGCTATCCATGTGACAAAATGTGGCGTGCAACTACACCAGATCATCATTCATGTAATTCACATCAAAAATCTGGAATTCATCGGGACATCCATAAACCATATTCACATCTTCTACATATTTAGCCATTCGTCTGATTATATGGATAAGACCTTCATCCTTCATTTCTTGAACATCAACTCTCACTTTATCTCATCCATGGATATTTGAACTGCATATACTACAAGAAACATGGTCATGTGTATAATAGCTGAATTCACAAAGATCAACATGAATCTTCACTAAATCACCTCTAACTAGGTTGATATAAAAAATCTGGAAATCTCCAGGACAACCAGCAACCATATTTATAATATTTCCACCTCCATTTTTGGGTAGTGAATTATCCTTCATATTAGGACCAATATATTTAAAAGACAGGAGACCAGATCTTACCATCTTCTGCACCTCAGACTTCAGTGAATAGAAATTTTCAATGTTGTGTCCAGGGGCTCCTTGATGATAATCACAGGTTTAATCCACCTTATAATACCATGGTAAAGGTGGAGGTATAGATGGGGGAGGCCTAGTATGCACCAATTTCTTTTGAATCAAAGTCGGAAACAAATTTCCATAACTCATCGAAATAGGATCAAAAGCCTCTCTCTTCTGACCTTGCCCTTGATTACCTTGAGGAGGTGTTATCTGATAGGCAATAGCAGTCAGAGCTATATTGACGACTAGAGTCACAAAAGCAACTTGGTGTTGGTACTGATGATGTCTTCTCGGAGGTCTAACCTTTCTTTCCTCAATAACAAAATTTGTTTCACTTTCTTTCTTTCTAGAAAACCCATATGATGATTTCTTTGTTCCACTAGAACCTTCATCTTTTGTCGATCGTCATTCCCTGACAGCTTCTTCTAGACGAACACCCATACTTACCATCTTAGTGAAATCACTCGGTGCAATTGAAACCATCCTTTCATAATAAAATGAAGCAAGGGTTCTTAGGAAGACCTTAGTCATTTCTTGTTCTCCCATCAGGGATACCACTTGGGCAGCAACTTCGCGCCAATGTCGCGCATACTCTTTAAATGTCTCTTTATCCTTCTGAGACATTACCCTGAACTGATCGCGGTCAGGTGGCATAAGCATGTTGTACTTATACTGCTTGACGAAAGCTTTACCTAAGTCATTGAAGGTAAAAATGTTGATACTATCCAATCCCATATACCATTTCAAAGCAGCATTGGTTAAACTATCCTGGAAGAAATGAATAAGCAAGTGTAGGTCATCATTATGAGTGGACATCCTTTTCATATACATCACCAGGTGGTCACCGGGGAAAGTGTTGCCCTTGTACTTCTCAAATTTTGGCACCTTAAACTTGTCTTGTACTTTCAAATTAGGAACTAAGAAGAGGTCACTAACAATCTGTCTAAATAACTCTTTCCCTCGAAGAGCTTTCACTTATTTCTGCATTTCATTTAATTGATTCTGAAAATCAGCAAATCGGTCATAGAAGCCCAAACATTAACTTGGTGAAGGATCAAAATGATAAACTTCATCATTAATAACAGGCATAACATTCACCATAGAAGGCGCAACATAAGGAATCTCATTATTAGCAATAGAAGTAGCATTCAACGTAGGAGGCGTAGCATAATGAATCTCATTATTAGCAACAAGACTAGCACGCACTATAGAAGGTGCATAAGCAACAATAGTTTTAGCAAATGGAGCAACTTGAGCAGCAGGATTGTATCTTTTTTGCATGAAGTTCTCAGGCATTCCCCATGGATAACCATGAGGCATACAATATTGATCAGCAATAACTGGATTAACAGAGATGGGATTTAACAGAACTTTTAAAGCAACAGTCGTCTGTTATAGTTGAGTAGTATAAGGAGACAGAGGAGGAGGTGGTGGCTGATTCTAAGCAACCACCAATGACTCCACAAAAGTAGTCAGATTGGCCATGCTAGCCTGCAAAGCAGTAACTTCTTTGTGCAGATCGCGATTCTCTTGTTCAATATTTTCCATCTTCTTCCTAGAATTAGATCGAGTATTGTAGCGATGAGACAACTTGCCAACTGAACAAAGTATAGGAACACAGTAAGACACCTGGGTATGAACAGGAATGCAAAAATATGTGCAAAATGATGCATGATATGCAATGCATATGGTATTTTTTTTAAGGAACTCAAAGAATTATAGACAATTGCAAATCTTAAAGCAGTAGCACATTTGGAAATACTGAAAATTTCATTTTAATTATAACTTCAAAATGGATTACAACTTTTAGTACAAGTTTAAATAATCCTAAGTACAAGAGAATAAAGAATGAATCTAAACACCCTAGGGAGCCAAAGCTGATGAAGATCTCTCCACACACTGACGTTTTTCTCTGAGTCTTGCTATCTGATCCTTCAACTGCTTATTCTCTTCTGCATACTTGTCGGCGAGTTCTTTCCAATCACCAGAGTCAGAAAATGAGTGACTGGAACCTTGATGAGCTCTAGAGGAAAATAAATCCTCTTGCTTCTCTATCATCTCCACAATACTTCTCTCAAGAATCTTTATCAAGTAATCCTTTTCTTTTAATTTTGTTGAGTAGGATACCTCCAAAGTCTGGTACTTGTTCTTCCATGCTTCGTTCTTTTGTTGCATCTTAACCAAGGAAAGTTGAATCTCTTCCACATCATCTAAGATAAGAGGAGTAGTCCTCATAAACACATGAGGTATGTGTTCTTCATGAAAATAAGACATATTCAACTGAATTTCCCTTGCTTGTACCCAATGGAGGTGAGGTTCTAAGGATACGGTTCCTTTTAGTCCCAAATCTTTTCTACCATTTCTAAGAATATGGAGACAAGCCTTCTCAATCTCTTTCTTGGATTTCTTATGATCTTATCCTTCTCCGAGAAATAAACCACTCATATCAATGCTGTTTGAATTGTCACTCATTGGATATCCAAGTTGACGAAGCGTAAGAACAAGATTGTAGTTAATTCGTCCCTTTACACTAAGAAGGGGCAGATTGGGGAAAATACCACAACTTTCAATAATTTCCATATTATAATAATCTTGATGATACCAATCAATGTCAGAATGAGTGAGAGCCATAATCTTTGGTGCCCAATGAGGTTCCTTCTTGAGATCCTAAAAAACAATAGTCTGAGGTAAGTGAGAAATAAACCACTGATATAACAACGGCGTTTAACAAATGATCATCATTCCCTGATAAAAATTCTAAAGATGTATGGAATAATAAGTATCTCCTAGAAATGTAGGGACTGGATTCCCAATTAGAAAGCAAAGCAAAGAAAGCCGCAAAAGCAGTTGTACTCTTCATTTTTGCAAAATAATGAGCTTTCTTCAATAAAAATTGAGCGGTTAAACCCCTGATTCCTCCTTTAGTAGTCATGTTAGCCTCAATATCAGACTTCTTCAAATAAGTCATGGTGGCAATCCCATGAGAGTTGGGCTCTCCTTCTAAACCGGTGAAAGGAACACGATCAATAATAGGTAAACCAAGTAAATATGAATACTCCTCCAATATGGGCATCAACTAATAATCAAGGAAAGTAAAACACTAGCACAAAAAATCATAGAAGTGGACCAATATAGAAAGAATACCCTTCTTCATCTTGAGCTTCATAAGAGGCACGGAAGATCCATACTACATTCAGAAATCTATAGAACTCTCAATCTCGGGAATCAAATTCATCATGTCCTCTATCTTAGGATCCTCGAATTGTACTTCGAGTATTTCTCTTTCCAAAATCCATGGTAAAAAAGTACATGAGATATTTGCAAAAGTAAACCCTTAAGTTCCTTGAAACCACAAGATACTGACTAAAAGTTTATCACATGTCGAACAAGGTTCTAAAAGGTTCCCAGAGTCTACATCCTTCCTTCGGATATTGCCAATGTCCCGACTAACCCAGTAATCAATAATATTCTCAGGAAAAACTTATCTGAGTGTCGCATCGCGTGACAACCACTTCCGGGTTGCTACGTCATAGTCTCCGCGCTACACCTAAAAGGCCAAGATGGGTTCGGGATTCTACGGCTTCTCAGCTTCACGGGCTCCAAGGTTGAAAGCAGTAATGTCTTCCAGATTTCTCGGTAAACAGATACTACACTCAAAGGGGCCTCCACTGAGTGAGGGATCTCATGTCTCCTTTTTTGGGATTCCTCCCTCATAGTTAACATGACTATACTGCCTGTACTATCTTAAGTTTTCCCATGTCCGAGTAGAGTACTCTTGAGAAATCACCAAACACCCTGAAAATAAGAAAAGTCCAAACAAACATATATACTGAAGAAGTGAAAAACACAAGAAGGGGGGGTTGAATTGAAACTTAAAAATCAAATGCAATAGACTCAAGATTTCTATGCTGGTTTGCTTAATCTCAAACTACTCCAGTCCACCCGCCAAGGTGATTTCGCCTCTCTCAAACGTGGACTTAACCCACTAATCAAACAGATTACAAATCTACTTTGACAACTGCCAAAGTCTTCTTGAGTATGACCAAAACCTGGTTTATCTCAAGGAACAATATCTTAATCAAAGAACAATTAACTGTGTACTATTTGTTTTTCGTTACAAAAAATGTATCACTATTGTGATGTATTACACAATTTGAGTATATAAATGAATATGAATATTTGCAGCTTTTTTTGAGATATATGAGCAGTCATTAGCAAAATCGTGAACGATTTACCCTTTGAGCTTGTTTATATAGGCGTGGAAATCTGCCCAAGTAGAAACGTGATAATGGACACTTAATGTACTTTCCATACTGAGAAGATTCTTGTCTGAATGAAGCGGTTGCAAATGATACTGTCTTAATGGAAAAGTAACGCTTCAGAACTTTAGAATCTTGCACGCTGCTTTACTTCAGAACTTTGATAACTTAGATATGTGAGGATCTGTTTGAGCATTAGACTTTTGTTCAAAATCATAATATCTTTTACTTTAGCGTAGATTCTGATCATCATTCTTCAAAACATTCTGATTGCTCAGCTTGGTGGCTTTTGTGGCTTAACTTCTGATGTTGTTTCAGTCAGAACTTCTATACAACATACAACACAAATTTAGAGTGCATATTTTTTCTTTGTGTTTGTTATCATAAAAACTCTTATAAGGGTTGTAGAATCAAACTATGTTCTAACAATCTCCCCCTTTTTGATGATGACAAAAACTAGGATTTTCAATAAAAAAGTATAGAACAAAAAGCTTAAGAGAGTCTCCCCCTGAGTTGAGTACTCAGATAGAGATGAATTACTTCCCTGAAGTTCCTTCTCATCAGAGCTTTTGATACATCTCCTTATGTATTTATCAGAATATGTTCCTGTTCATGCTTTCAGAGAAAATTAGAAGTTAAGATGTTCAAAATGTTTTAGACTTTGTCCCGGTATACTGTTATTGAAAATATCTTACGTTTTCCCCCTTTTTGTCATGTATCAAAAAGTAATATAATCAGGGTTAAAAAGATGAATATTTTTATTGAAAATAGAATGCAATGACATTTTTTAGAAACAAAGAGGATAAGATGAATAATAAAGAATATAAGTTAAAGAAAATCTAGGATGAAGGGGGAAGTCGTGTGAATAACGCTTCCAGTAAGCTCTTAATCTGAGCGCTTGATTCTTCCTACTTTCCCATAATATCCTTGATTTCTTTTGTTGTATCTTCTTGCTTGTCCAAAATATCCCTTATCTCTTTGTTGTGTCTTCTTTCTTATCCAACCTTTCATGGATTAAAGCATTCTCCTTCTTCAACTCTTCTAGAGTTTGCATGACTAAAGACGAAGTTGGTATATCTTCAGAGATTGCATGACGTTCAAAATACTTTACAGCCTCTTCTGATTGAACAACTTATTATGTTGCAATTTCCTTTTCTGGAGTAGTAGTTAGAGGGTGACTATCAAAATCTGGTTCAGTGGATTCTGAAGGTTGGTGCTCTTTCTAGGGAGAATTTTCCAGCAGAAGAATTTCTTTCTTGTCCAAGTGACTTAGAACTTGGTCTTTGAAGGCTTTTAGCTGATCACTAATGTTCTGCTGAGCCATCTCATAGCTCAATTCTTTCAGCCTATGGGATTCAGAGTTGATCCATTTTTTGAATCTATCCCACAGAGAATCAGAAGCAGTAGGATTAGAATTCCCTTGACTTTCTTGCTTCAAAGAAGTAACCCATTCCTGTATTTCTATTTCAAAAATCAACAAGTTCTTACCAACATCTGATTTGGTTAAGGTTGGTTTGGGTTTGGGAACGACAATTTTATTTGAGGTAGAAGCTAGATGGTCCAACGCTTCTAGATCAATGACAGTTCTTAGATGATCAGCTAGATGGTTAATTGGTGAGGGAGTAGAAGAATAAAAAATCAGGATTAATGAGTGTGGAGTGTTTGGTGGTGTGGAATCATATGGCGAAGGTATTTCTGGAATATCATGGATGGAGAGAGGTAAACGAACCATAAGAGGTTCTGTTATTCCAGGAATTGGGGTAGTGGTATCAGATTCTGTAAGGGAGTCTTCTGATTGGTTTACAGTAGCATGTTGATTTTCTGGTTCAGGTGTTTCAGAATTTGGATTTTCAGATTGAGGAGTGAGAGGGTTTTCATTTTCTGGTTGAGGTGAGTTGAGATTTTGATGTTCTGGTTGAGGAGAGTGTGGGTGTGGATTTTCTGGTTGTTGAAACGGGATATTTAGATTTTCTGGGATTGGTGAGTGAAAGTCTTGAAAAAACAGTTCAATATCAGAGAGAACTCTTGCAAGTTCTAGTTGATTTTGTTCTGGATTTGGATTGGGGGAGTGAGTTTCATTTAAGAAATTGCCAAGAGTTACATATGGATCAAACTCTATGTCAAAATCCTCAAATGTTTGTGGTGAGGGATTTTCTGTTGGTTGAGGGGGAATGGTTTCATATGTTGGAACAACTATAGATTCTACAACAGAAATAAAAGATGTGTTACCTTTCTTTTTCGCAGCCTTGGGTGTCCTCTGAGAGAATCCTTCTCTTGGTGCCTTCCTCTTTCTTGATTTCTTCAGCGCAACCTCTGGAGCTGCCTTGTGCAGGTCACGGTTGTTGATTTCTGGAATAGTCCCATCTTCCTTGCAAGCTTCAAGGTATCTGACCATAATCTCTAGAGAAGCATCTATCTCAGAGAATAGTGGAAATTCCTTTAGAGGGATTTTCCTAGATGTGATGGCCTCATGAGAAGAAATAGTTGGGTCCTTCCCAATGCTTTCAATAATCTTCATTTTCTTCAGATTCCTGGCATTCAGTGGTTTCCCAACAGTTGCTTCCAGAGTGCCGATCTCTTGAGCCTCTATCAGATGTTCTATTAGCCTGTTTTTTGTCAGAATATCTAAAATCAATCTTCCCAGAGGAATCTAATCCCTCTCAGTTCTTTCTTCTTCTCATGTCTCTTTCAGACTTATTCTCAGATGGTTGAAGAGAAAATATGGAAGATTTATTTTTGTCTTCTTTGTAATGAAGTATAACAGAAACTGCTAATCAATGTTGATGTAATCAGGAGAGCTTGTAGGCTTCCTATGATTGATACATCCCATAATGATCCTATCCTAGATTCTGTAATAGTCTTTCAAGTCTCTGATCTTGCTGGATGGCTGTACAGAAGTGAAAATGACCCTAGCAATAGATTTTAGGTCAGAACACTTGTCATCCATATCAATGCATCTGACTCCGCCGCCATTGTACCCAATGAGTTTCCTAATCAAGTCTTCTGTAATCACTATCTTCTTCCCCATAATATATGATGTAACCTGATGGTTGGATGAGGTAGCATGAATCCAGAATTCCTTAACAAGAATAGGGAATGTTGGACCCAACAGACGATCAAAGTATATGTTCCATCCTTGTGTCGTTACATCTTTATACAGATCAAACTCGTTTTCCTGCAAACTCTCAAAATCGATGATCAATTCACATAGAACTTCAAGGTTGTCGAACGGAGTAAGAAGTGTTCTATTGGGCTCCTCATTTTGTTTTGTTGACAAAGAACCAGGAGCACTGCTAAGATTCTTGAGGCTTGATGAGGATGCCATTGTTCACACAGATTCGTTGAAGAAGACTGAGAAATTTTTTTTTTTGGAAAACTAGAGCGAAAGAGAATAGTGAAAGCAGTAAGAGGTGAATGAAATAGTAAATTGAGTCTTATAAACACTTTTGAAAATGTAATCAGTAAGAAAGAGAAACTGAGTAATGATTATACTGAATTAATGAAACCTAAAATTAGAGGATTTCGTGTAGATACTGAACAGTTACCATTGACAAGTGTCTCAATGCGTCCAATCAGAGCCTTGAACCCTTCAGAATTTGAACGCGTGTTCAGCCTCAGAAGGTAGTTTGTGAGAGGATGATAGGTGTTTGATGGTGTGAACTGCACACCTTTATCTTTGAAATGAAAATCTCAGATCTTCATAGATAGATTATGAGGCAACTGTACTCCTAACTTCTGAAGACAAGTTGATCAGATGTTCACAGAAAAAAATAAAATTATGAGGGTTAGAATATGAAAATAAAACATTTTATTCTAGACACAATTTCATGCTGAGATGTTTCATAATGAAATTGAATCTATCTTTAGAAAGGGGTTTTGTAAACATATCATCCCATTGATGGTCTGTGTCAATAAATTTTAAAGTGAGAATTCCTTTCTGAATATAATCCCTAATAAAATGATGTTTTATTTATATATACTTAGCCCTAGAATGCAGAATGGTATTTATGGATAAACAGATAACAAAAGTATTATCACAGAATATAGGGATGTTACTCTCAAATATGTTGAAGTCTTCAAGCTGACTTTTCATCCAGAGCATTTGTGTGCTACATCCAGCAGTTGCTATGTATTCAGCTTCTGCTGTTGACAACACAATTGTGGACTGTCTCTTGCTGGTCCATGAGATCAGATTATCTCCCAGAAACTGGAAGCTTCCAGAAGTACTTTTACGCTCTACTCGGTTTCCAGCAAAGTCAGCGTCACAGTATCCTACTAAGCTGTATTCATTGGATTTTCTATAAAACAAACCCAGGTTAGTAGTATCTTTCAGATACTTGAAAATTTGCTTAACTGCTGTTAAGTAAGATTCTTTAGAATCTGATTGGAATCTAGCACATAAACACACACTGAATAAAATATCAAGCATTCAAGCCGTCAGATAAAGGAGAGAGCCAATCATACCTCTGTAGATCTTATGTTCTACCTTTTTACTTACCTCTTCCTTTTCCAGAATGCACGTGGGATGCATTCGAGTCTTTGAGGGCTTACATTATAAGAGGTCAAATTTCTTCAGAAGTTCTCTGATGTATTTTATCTGGTGAATGTAAGTTCCTTCTGGAGTCATGTTAATCTGAATGCCCAGAAAGAATTTAAGTTCCCCCATTAAGCTCATCTCAAACGCTGCCTGCACGCACTTAGAGAATTCTCTTCCCAGAGAAGGTTTAGTAGATCCAAAATTAATGTCATCTACATAAATCTCACAAACTAAAATGTCATTCTTAAATGTCTTACAAAATAGGGTTGTGTCCACTTTCCCTCTGGTGAATTCCTTTTCTAATAGAAAGTTACTTAGTCTTTCGTACCAAGCTCCGGGAGCTTATTTCAGACCATAAAGTGACATTTTTAGTTTGAAAACATATTATGGGTGTTTGGAATTTTCAAACCAAAGGGGTTGGTGAACATATACCTCTTCATCAATGTAACCATTTAAGAATGAACTTTTGACATCCATCTGATACAGAGTGATGCCATTATTTACAGAAAAAGAGATTAAGAGTCTGATAGATTCTAACCTGGCGACTGTAGCAAAGGTTTATGTATAGTCTATCCCCTCTTGCTTACTATAACCTTGTGCCACCAGTCGAGCCTTGTTTCTGATGACTTCTCCTTGCTCATTCAGTTTGTTTCTGAACACCCACTTTTTTCCAATGACGTTGAATCCTTTTGGTTTGGGAACCAGATCCCATACGTCATTTTTGGTAAACTTGTTTAACTCCTGCTGCATTGCCAAAATCCAGTCATTGTCCAGAAGAGCTTCATCAATTGTTGTTGGTTCAATCAGAGATACCAATCCCATGAGGAATTCTTCAGAGTTTCTGAATGTTGATCTTGTTCTGATTGGATCATTCCACTTTCCCAGAATATTATCTTCTGGGTGAGCTATGCTGCGTCTGGATAACTTTTTCTGGAGTTGATCAACAGAAGGTGCTGGAGTGCTTGTGACATTTCCTTCAGACGTTGTTGGAGTGTCTCTGTTGGGAACTTCTGATGTGTTGTCTTCAGCACCAGTGAATTCAACTTCTATATCTGCAAAAGATTCATTTTGCTTTGACTTTTGAGGGTCAATCTTATCATCAAATCTAACACTGATTGACTCTTCAACAATATGTGTTTTTGTATTGTATACTCTGTACTCTTGAGCGTTTAGAGTATCCTAACATAATACACTTATGTGCTTTAGAGTCAAATTTGTTCAAATGATCTTTAGTATTCATAATAAAACATGTACATCCAAAAGGATGGAAATAAGAAATGTTGGGCTTTCTATTCTTCCATAATTCATATGGATTCTTTTCCAGAATAGGTCTTATAGAGATTCTATTATGAATATAACATGATGTGTTAATTTATTTTTCCCAAAAGATCTTAGCAATGTTAGTCTCATTGATCATGGTTCTGGCCATTTCTTGCAATGTTCTGTTCTTTCGTTCTACAACTCCATTTTGTTGGGGAGTTCTAGGACAAGAGAAATCATGCGAAATGCCTTTTTCATTAAAAAATGTTTCAAATTTTTTGTTTTCAAATTCTCCACCATGATCACTTCTGACTTTGACAATTCTAAGATCCTTTTCATTCCGAACTTGGTTGCAGAAGGTAACAAACACAGAATGTGACTCGTCCTTGTGTCTTAAGAACTTTACCCATGTCCATCTGCTATAGTCTTCTATGATCACTAACCCATACTTCTTGCCACTAACATACCCGGTTTTCACTTGTCCAAATAAGTCTATGTGCAGAAGTTCTAATGGCGTAGAGGTGGAAACAACATTTTTAGCTTTAAAATTAGGTTTTGAAAATTTACCTTACTGACATGCTTCACATAGAGCATCTGAGCTGAACTTTAGATTAGGAATTCCTCTGACCAGATTGAGTTTGTTAATCTGAGATATTTTTCTCATACTAACATGCCCCAATCTTCTGTGCCAGACGCATTGCTCGTTGTTAACAGAAAGAAGGAATTTTACATTCTGAATTTTTAGTTCAGAAAGTTTTATTTTATAAATGTTGTTTTTCCTCTATCCATTAAACATGATTGTTCTATCTTTCTGACTAACAACTTTGTACAAATTTTGATTAAAGATTATATCATAACCGTTATCACTTAATTGACTTATGGATAATAGGTTATGCATCAATCCATCAACTAATAGCACATTACTAATAGAAGGAAGATTACTGTTACCTATTGTTCCAGAGCCAATGATCTTCCCTCTTTGGTTGCCTCCAAAGCCCATGTAGCCTCCAGGTTTAAGTTCCAGGTTTTGGAACATATGCTTTCTTCCCATCATGTGTCGAGCGCATCTAGAGTCCAGGTACCATAAATGGTGTTTTACCCTTGGTGCTAAAGATATATGCTACATATATAACTTTGTCCTTAGGTACCCATATCTTTTTGGGTCCTAGTTTATTAGTTTTACCAAAATTCTGTTTGAATTTTGGTTTGGCAGAATAATCATTGCTAGTGTATTTTAGATCATGTGTGTGCACATATGTGAAGTGTGATTTTAGAGGTGTGCGTTTTATTACTAGGTCCATGACTTTCTTAGGTGGAGACACCTTACCTTGGTATCCTATTCCTTTTCTGCCATTTCTGCTAACTCCATTGATCATTGAAGCCATCTTTCTTCTATCTATGTTTTTAGCCAGAAACTTCTGAAAACTATGATTGTATTCTTTTATGATTTTATCAGCACTACTGGGAGCCTCTGAGATTATTTCTTTCTAAGAGTTTTGTAAATCAATTTATAGTTTTGAAATCTTTTCATTTAGCTCAGAATTTTCTAATCTAAGCCTCACAGTTTCTTCAGAGTTAGAGACAAGACCCATTTTTAGGTTCTTGAATTTGACTCTGATGTGCTGATACCTTTCCAGAATCTCATTCAGGGTTTCTGCTAGTTTAGCTTTAGTGAAATTAACAGTAAAATTAGGAAATACCTCTTTTGTGTCTGATTCTGAGTCTGACTGAGATGCTTCGCTGTCTTCTGTCACATTAGCTATAAGAGCAACGTTGGCTCTTTTATCATCTGATTCTGAGTCTGCGTAAGAAGTATCTTAATCATCCCATGATTCAATGAGACTTTTCTTCTTCTCCTTGAAGAACTACTTTTTGGGCTTCTTCTTCTGAAGCCTTGGACAATCACTTTTGTAGTGCCCTGTTCATTGCAATCATAGTAGATGATGTCTCTGTTGTTTGACTTCCTGTGACCAGATGAAGTTTCAGATCTTCCATGTCCAAAGGAGGGATCTGACTTTCTATATCCTCAGGAGGATTCATTCTGATTCCCTGACCTTCTGGAATTCTTGAATTTTCTTTGCATATGCTTCCACAACTGATTGACCCTTCTAGAGAGAAGAGACAATTCGTCTTCTTCTAATGAGGACCCATCAGAGGTTTCTTCCATAGCCTGCAAAACCTTAGAATCAAGTTTTTTTTTAATATTTTAATGATAAAGGCTTACCTTGCTTCTGAGGCTCTTCGTCTTCTTGCTCTATCTCATGGCTTTTGAGGGATCTAACAAGTTCCTCCAGAGATATCTTGTTGAGATCTTTAGCCAGCTTAAGAGCAGTGACCATTGGCCTCCATTGCTTTGGTAAACTTTTGATGATCTTCTTCACGTGATCAACAGTAGAATAACATTTGTCAAGAACTCCCAGCCCAACAACAAGAATCTGGAATCTTGAGAACATCGCTTCTATGGATTCACTGTCTTCCATCTTGAAAGATTCGTATTTATGAATGAGCACAAGGGCCTTGGTTTCTTTAACTTGTATTTTACCTTCATGCATCATTCTCAGAGATTCAAACATGTTGTTGGTTGTCTCTCTGTTTGAGATCTTCTCATAATCTGAGTATGAGATGGCACTGAGAAGAGTTGTTCTGGCCTTATGATGGTTTCTGAAATCACGCTTTTGCTGGTTAGACATTCTTTTTATATCTATCTTCTGACAACTTTCATCCACTGGATGTATGTATCCATCAATTACCATATCCCATAGACTAGCATCATGAGCCAGAAAGAAGCTCTCAATTCTGTCTTTCCAGTAGTCAAAATTTTCTCCATCAAAGACTGGAGGTTTGCCGTTGATTCTGTCCTTGTCATCATGATAGTCATTGCTGATGTTTTGGCTTGGTTCCACCATAGTGTTTTTCTAAAGCTTGGATCTTATATTGACACAGTTAAGTGTATGAACTCAGAACCAGATGCTCTGATGCCAATTGAAGAAGTGAAAAACACAAGAAGGGGAGGTGGAATTGAAACTTAAAAATCAAATGCAATAAACTCAAGATTTTTATCCTGGTTCGCTTGATCTCAAACTATTCCAGTCCACCCGCCAAGGTGATTTCGCCTCTCTCCAACGAGAACTTAATATCAAGGAACAATATCTTAATCAAAGAACAATTAACTATGTACTATTTGTTTTTCGTTACAAAAATTGTATCACTACTGTGATGTATTACACAATTTGAGTATATAAATGAATATGAATATTTGCAGTTTTTTTTAGATGTGTGAGCAGTCGTTAGCAAAATCGTGAACGATTTACCCTTTGAGCTTGTTTATGTAGGCGTGGAAATCTGTCAAAATTGAAACTTGATAAAGGATACTTAATGTACTTTCCATATTAAGAAGATTCTTGTCTGAATGAAGCCGTTGCAAATGATACTGTCTTAATAGAAAAGTAACGCTTCATAACTTGGGAATCTTGCATGCTTCTTTACTTCAAAACTTTGATAACTCAGAGATATGAGGATTTGTTGAGGCGTTAGACTTTTGTTCAGAATCAGAATATCTTTTACTTTAGTGCAGATTCTGATCATCATTCTTCAGAACATTCTGATTTCTCAACTTGGAAGCTTCTGTGGCTTAACTTATGATGTTGTTTCAGTCAGAACTTTTGTACAACATACAACACAAATTTAGAGTGCATATTTGTTCTTTGTGTTTGTTATCATCAAAACTCTTATAAAGGTTGTATAATCAAACTATGTTCTAACATATACAACACATAATATACAACAAATAAAAGCACATACACAAATAAACAAAGATAGGAACAACCTACTTAGAGATGGGCCAGAATTTGCTTGATCTATCCCCAGTGAAGTCACCATTTTTCTGTAGTGGTATAAATGTTGAGAATAAGCCATTTGATTGACTTAACTCGCACATATCAAATAAAAATCACCACAGCACTTTATTATTTCCATAGGAATGGGAAAAGAGCGAGTAACCTCAAAAAGAAGGGGAAGATAATATAGGTACGAGTGTTGGTTATGCAAAGGGATGGTATTAACACCCTAAACAACTAGGGTACTCTGCAAGAACCTCATTGAATTTTTTTGTATTTTGGCTATAAATGTTGTATACAAAAATAGATGGTGGAGACGAGAAAAGAAGTATTTTTTACAATTTTTGCACCCACCGTAGTTGCGAATCTTTAGTGCCTACGTACCACCTTCCGTGAAATAGGGGATCAGGGTACTCATAGTTCACCTAATTTTTTTTAAAAATACACATGTGTGTTGGTTAATTTTAAGAAAAGAGACACCAACGTCATAGCGGAGTGGAAAACATGCTTACCACCCACGATTATGAGAAAGGAGAATCAACATCATCTCAAAGTGGAGGATATAGCTTGGATTTTAAAATCAACAAAGCCTCACTCAACACCAAAGTGGAAAACATCTCACTTCACTACACATCATAGAAGTATAATAGCTTGCATTACTACAAGGATCAACAAGAGTCTAATCTTTTGAGAAAAACTTTAAAGTAAAAAGCCAAAGTGGATAATTGGTTTGAATGAGGTTAATGACTTTTAGTCTTCTCACAAAAAATGTCAAAGTATGATTAATTTGGTTAAAGTTTGATTAAGAAAATATTTTGAAAATTGATGGACCTAAGTCCAAGTTTATTAAGAAAGCGGTTCAAGTTAGAAAACAAGAAGAGTTTTGAAAAGGAGGGAGAAGATTTTTTAAATTAAAGAAGATTGGAGGAGATGAAGGGACTATCCTAAATCATAAAGTGAAAGCTAAGGAAAAGAACAATCTAACCAACAAGAAGCTAACACTTAAATTAAAGAGTCAGTGTAGAATTCCTATCCTTTGTATTTAAACCAAGCAAGCAAAAATATTAAACCTCTTAGGAATACCAAGCTTCATATGAATTAAGTCTTCACAAAAATTGGGAAGTTTAACGGTTGTATTCAGAGGAATTCTCAATCACAGACAAAGTGAGTAATCATAATAACCTTCACATAAAGAAAATCAACCCAATGTCTTGGGGTAAACCCCAAGAACTTTAGACAAAATAAAAATGGAGTCACAAGATCCCATAGGTAATCGAGGGTTCTAATCCTAAGTCCAAGAGGTCCACAACTCCATTATGCCAAGTATAGTAACCAAATAGTGCAAGTAACCTTAAAGATTTTTTAATGTTCAAGTTGGTTATTAAGTGTCTTCAAAAAGAACATGAAAGCTCAAGTGAGAAAAATAAAAATGACATAAAGATAAATACACAAGTGAACAAAGATAAAAATTGCAGGGAATGTAAACTCTAAAGTAAAAGGTGCATAAAAGTAAAGGCATAAAATAAATGGCATAGAGTAAAAGCACAAAGTAAAAGCACAAAGTAAAGTCAATTTGTAATGAATTATAAGTTAGAGGTTAGTTGAATAACCATCTTGAAAATTGGATTTGGAAACTCATTAGAAGATTGATAAAATCAAAGCTTCTCAATAAGAAGTTTCATTTGGTTTTTGTCAAGTATATCATTCATTTCAAGTACTCAAGGCAAGCATATATGATCAATGATGTTTAAATGATTCACTTAGACAAAAATTTATGAAATTTCATTAGAGAATTGACAAGATCAAAGCCTCCTAACGATGAACTTAAGGTTATTGGATCAAAGGATTCAAATTATACATACTTGGTTTTGCAAATATAGGTTTGGGCCACGAATAATCATTTTTTGAATTGGAACAAATTTAGCACTATGTTAAGCAATCATAAGTGGAATTATGTAGAAGTCACACCTATTTTGAGGCCGGTTAATAGCAATCTATGTACCACGTGTTAGAGAAATAATATGTAGATTATTCTCCAACAACATGTAGCACAATCAAAAAAGGGATAAGATGGAGAGGGATGGGATGTATCAAATGAAATTAGGGTTTCAAATATCATCAACATCATTCATCCATTTTGGTGTATTTGGTTTTTCAACCTATCAACACCCAAGATCCAATGAGGTTGAGGAACTTGTCCCAAAATAACACCCAAATCAGGACCAAACAAAAACAATAAAATAATATTCAAGAAAACAATATTTAAATGATTAATAAAAATGAAATAATTGGTAAAATACACAAAGTATATTAAAACACCAAATAAAAATCCTAAAAAAAATAGTCAGAGGTCAAACATGAGTCAATAAGTGTTGACAAAATTTTTAGAACTTTTAAAGTCAGAATCTATTTTAAAATTTAAAGAAATAAGAAAAAAAAACCAAAAATTAGAAAAAAACGTAAAATTAGAAATTAAAAAAAAATGAGGTCAACAATATTTGTCAAGAGGTCACTTGATCCTTCCATATTTTTTTTCTTCAGAATTTAAAAATCAAGAAAAGTATTTTTTTAAGAATTAAAATAATACAAATAAAGTGAAAAGTCAGAAAAAAAATACCAATCAGAAAAAAAATTGTGAAAAAATAAGAATCAGAAATAGAAAAATCAAAAGTTTTTTTGAGAATTTTTTTCATATTTTTAGAAGTTGAAATGAATTTTTTAAGTTTAAAACAAATAAAATATAAAATTAAAAAATAAAAATAAAACCAAAAAGATATAGACCATTGGATCAATGTCAAAAAGGGTAAATAATCAAATCCAATAGATCTGGAGCACTGTGCAAGATGTGGACATTAGTGAATAAACCACCAGATCATTTATTTAAAACAAATTTTATAAAAAAATGTGTGGCGCGACATGATTTGCTCAAGGGAAGACATGTCATAGTCTTCAACCTCCAGCCACATGCGAATTATAGGTTCCATAAACTTTAACATCAGAAACTCATACTGGTAACATTCGCTTCGTCTCTTAAAGGCGACTTCAATGGTACCTGTTGTACCCCAATTTTTGCACCTAAGATTCCTCTATCATATCAAATCATTCACAACAAGATCACACAAGGGTTTGGTTCTTCTCCCTATCTTTAGGTTTTCTCATGAGGAATCACCAAGAACCTTGATTTTTATATTGTGATCATATTTGTTATGTATTGATTAACTTTTAACTAACAAATACAATGAATGTTTTCTCCAATTGATGATTCTATAGGTGAGAGCACAACACATTTCATCAAGTTGATCTATAGGTTCATGAGTTTATTTCCATGCCATCTTCAACAAAGCTTCATTGATATTCAAGATTCATCAATGAGGATTCATTAAAATAATCTCATGACAAGCTCTACTATGATTTATCATGCCTCAATTTGTCAAAGAAAGTCAAAAGATACAAGGGTTGATTGAAGAAGTTTGACCTAATTGGACAAGTTCTTGATTCCCTGATCACAAGTGCATAATCTTCTCAATTCTTAATATTTGGAAGTGGTTTTTTTTGCTACGGGTTCTTATTATCATCCATAACAACTTCTATTCACATAGAAAAAGTTATTGGGCAAGAAAGATTGTCAAAATTAAAAAGGGTTTCCAAGTCATTTTGGTGCTTGAAAAGCTAGGGTTTTGAACTTCTAAGGGCTATGTCTTTCTCATATTTGTATATTTTTGAGTAATTCCAAATACATGCTTCTCTTAAAAGGATTATCAACTAATCACTTCAAGAGTTTCAAGAAAATTTGGTGTGGAAGATGTCTAATGATGAAGAGAGATTACAAGTCCTCTAGATAGGCCATTAAAATCACTTATGTGACTTCAAAAGATCATAACTTGGTCAATTGTTATCTCCTTGAGCCCATTAGTTTTCCAAAATGATCTTAAGTGAGTGAAATTCAACTCTTCTTTTATTTGCAAAGCTTGAAAATGAGTGAAAGATGCCCTAAGAACTCAAAAGATTATAGGTCACCTCATGAATTTTCACCAATTTTACAAGGCCATAACTTTTTCAATACTTGGTATTTTTTAGTGATTAAAGTTTCAAATTGCTCTTTTGGAAGTCTACTTCAAGCTAGCATCAATTACCAAAGCTCAATTTTGTAGGAATGTCTTGTTTGAACTCAAAACATTATAGGTCACTTTTAAAGAAAAACATAGAATTTTTCTAAGTACAAAAAGACAACATCTTTTTCTCAACTTTGACTCATCACAACTTTTAGCTCAAGCATCCAATTGATATCAATCTTTTAAAATTGTAAAGTTTGTGATCTTATCTTTCAAATGCTTCAATAATCATTCCCTAAGGTTCATTGAGTTGTGAGCACCGTGGATTCATAGATGGTATCTTGAAACTGAGGTTTTCTCCAAAGTCAAAATTTGAAATTCATAATATGGCTTCTAATCACCAATTTAGCACCAATTTTTGATTTAAATATGTTTAACAAAGCTTACAAAGGTGAATTATGGATCAAAACACAAGAATTGATTGAGTTTTGATGCACATGGGGTCACACTTTTTTCACTTTCGAGCTTGATCCAATTTCCCTCCAAACTTAAAATTTCCTTTGAATTCTTTGCACCATTAGCTTCCCTATAAATAGAGGACCTCACTCCTCTCATTTTCTCAAGCTTGAAAAGCCAAAGTCACTTTGTCAAACTCCCTCCATAACTCACTTTTTTGAGATTTCGAATTCCTCTTTTCTCCACTTTTCAATCCAATTTCTTCATTGACCCTTCATCCTTGAACTTCACTGATGCTAACAAAAGAATAATCAAGCCTTGAGGTGCCCTGAATTGTGCTAGCCAAGTCCATTTATAGAGCAAGTTCATCTGACTTTGTTCAGGTATTTTAAGGCATCAAATTCTCTAACTCAAATTACTGGAATGGTCTATGATGTTCACCGATGCTTGCTCTTAACTCAATTTTGGTGAAACAATGCATTTGATGCTTATGATTTTTTTATTTTAACATTTTCAAACATCTCTATTTTTTTTGCAAATCGACTATGTTGTGCTTTATATAAAGTTTTTGCGAGCATGTGGTTGTGATCGTCTCAAGTAGACGCATCTAATGGTACCACTATGAACGTGTAAATTTAAAGATTCAAGGAAATTTGATTTGCGCTACTTGCAGGAGGCTGGAGGTTGAAGACGACCTACGTGTCGTTCTTTAACCAATGACACTCAGCCAATTGTTTTATTTTGATTGGTTGGACTTTCTTGTGTTGTATGTGCGTGCCTTAGCTTGGGACCATGATACTTCCTAACCTTAGATCCATTAGATTTACCAGCGTGTATAAGTGAGAGAGATCCAGCGCACATGGTTTTTCTGATTTGTTTTTATTTTACAAAATTATTTTTAAATTTCTTTTATCTTTAAAAATTCATAACTCTTTTATTTTTTATCCAAAAATTATGAAAAAAATACATAAAAATACTTTGAATTATTTCTGTTTTTGTGAATATTTTTTCATATTTTTATTTTAAAGTTTGATATTTTTCAAAATTTTTGTTTTTTTCTTCCTTATTTTAATTATTTTAAAAATACTTCTTAGCATTTTATAAATTCTAAAAAATTCTATCAAGATCAATTCCTCTATTTCTTACTTTTCTAAACATTTCCTTGAATTTTATTTTGAATTCTACTATATTTGATATTTTTTCACTTATTTGAGTGATTTTAATTAGTTTAAAAATACTTTTCTGTTTTAAAAAACTTGCCAAAAATGTTATAAAAATATTTGAGATCATTTCTGATTTTTCTATGGTCTCTTTAAAATTTTTTCTTTGATACTTTGAATAGAGTTTGTTATTTTGCCTTTTATTTTCATTTTAAAAATAATTTAAAGATCTTTTTTTTATTCATTAAATGCAATTTATTTATTTTTAATATATTCTGACTATGTGATTGTTGATCATGAACTTCATTAACATCATTGGATCTTAGGTGTTGAGTTTAACTCCACCAAAATGGATGGATGATTTTAATGATAGTTTCATCAAAAAAGTTAATTCAAATACATCCTCTCCCTCTTCATCTTATCCCTTTCACACTGTGCTACATGTTGTTAGAGGATGATCTATATATCATCTTTCCAAACATATGGCACTTAAGTTTCTATTGACCTACCTCAAAATAGGTGTGACTTCTATATAAGTCAGCTTACGATTTCTTAACATAGTGCTAATTTTTGTCCCGATTTGAGAAATGATCATTCGTGGCCCAAACCTATGTTTGCAAGCCCAAGTATGTTTAATTTGAAACCATTGATCCAATACCCTCGAGGTTCATTATTAGGAGGCTTTGGTCTTATCAATCCTCTAAAGAACTTTCATAAGATTTGGTTTAAGTGAATCATTTAAACATCGTTGATCATTTATTGTTTGGTCGAGATTTTGAAATGAATGATATACTTGGCAAAAAGCAAATGAAACTTGTTATTGAGAGGCTTTAATTTTATCAATCTTCTAATTAGTTTTCAAATGCAAGATTCAAGATGGTCATTCAACTAACCTCTAATTGCTAACCCATTAACAATTGACTTTTATGTTTATGCTTTTACTTTACGCCTTTATTTTTACGCACCATTTTATTTTAGCATTTTCATTTCATGCTATTTTCATCTTTGCTCACTTGAGCATTTATCTTTATGTCATTTTATTTTTTCACTTGAGCTTTCATTTTCTTCTTGAAGATACTTAATAACCAACTTGAACAATAAAAAACTTTAAGGATACTTGGACTATTTGGTTACTATCCTTGGCATGATGGAGTTTTGAACTTCTTAAACTCAGGATTAGAGACCTTAACCACCTTGAGACCTTGTGAATTATTTTTCTATTTAGTCTAGAGTTCTTTGGGTTTACCCTGAGACATTGGGTTGTTTGTTTTCTTTGTGTGAAGGTTATTCTGATTATGTGCTTTGTTTGAGATTGGAAATTCATCTGTATACAACCGTTACTCTTCCAAATTTTTATGAAGACATAAGGCATTCAAAGTTTGGTATTCTTAAGAGGTTTATTATCTTTGCTTGTTTGAGTTCAATCCAAATAATGGGAATTCTACATTGACTCGTTGTGTCAAGTGTTGGCTTCTTGTTGTTTGACGGTTCTTTTCCCTGTCTTTTACCTTATGCTTTAGGATAGTACCTTCATCTCCTCCCATCTTCTTTAATTTCAAAAATCTTCTCCCTCCTTTTGAAAACTCTTCTTCTTTTTAAACTTGAACTGCTTTCATAATAAACTTGGACTTAGGTCCATGCATTTTCAAAAAACATTTTCTTAATTAAACTTTAAAACGACTTAATAATACTTTGATATTTTTGTGAGAAGACTAAAAGTCAATCAATCTCATTCAAACTATTTTTCCACTTTGCCTTTTTACTTTAAAAACTTTTCTCAAAAGATTAGACTCTTGCCAATCCTTGTAGCGAAGCGAGCTACTATACTTCTATGATATGTAGTGAAGTGAGATATTTTCCACTTGGATGTTTAGTAAGGCTTTGTTGATTTTAAAATCCAAGCCATATCCTCCACTTTGAGATAACACAAATTCTCCTTTCTCATAATCGTGGGTAGTAAGTATGTTCTTCCACTCAGATACGACGATGATGTGTCGTCTCTTAAAATTAACCAACACATATGTGTTTTAAAATTTTTTAAAGGTGAACTACGAGTACCTTGATCCCCTATTGCACGAAAGGTGGTAGGTAGGAACTAAGGGTTCTAAACCGCGGCAGGTGCAGAAATTGTAAAAAATACTTCTCTTCTCATCCCCACAATCTATTTTTGTATACAACAGTTATAGCCAAAATACACAACATTTTCAAAAAGGTTCCTGCGGAGTATCACCGATGTTTAGGGTGCTAATACCTTCCCTTTACATAACCAACCCTCGAACTTAGGTTCTTTCCCCCTCTTTTTGGGTTATTCACTATTTTCTCATTCCTTTGGAAACAATAAAGCGTGGTGGCGATTTTTATTTGATCTGTGCTAGTTAAGTCAATACAATGGCTTAGTCTCAACATTTCTACCGCTTCAGAAAAAATGGCGACTTCATTGGGGACAGATCGACCAATTGCTGGTCCATCCCTAAGTGGAATGAACCTATCTTTGTTTATCTGTGTATGTGTTATTGTTTGTTGTATATTATATGTTGTATATATGTTCTTCTGGATTTTCCTACTTTTCAGGGCGCTTGGTGATTTCTCAAAAGTCCTATTCCCAGAATTGGGCAAACTTAAGATATGACAGGAGGTATAATCATGTTAACATTGAGGAAGTAATCCCAAAAAAGGAGGAATGAGATCCCCCACTCAGTGGAGGCCCCTTTGACTGTAGTTTCATTTACCGAGTAATCGGGAAGACGTGCTGCTTTCGACCTAGGAGCTTGCTGAAGTTGAGGACCGTAGAACCCTTAACCCATCTTGGCCTTTTAGGTGTAGTGCGGAAACTATAACAGAGTAATATGGAAATGGATGTCACACGATACTGCACTCAGACGAGTTTTTGCTGAGAATATTACTAATTACTGAGTCAATCTGGACGTTGGTAATATCCGAAGGAAGGATGTAGACTCTAGAAACCTCTTAGAACCTTGTTAGGTAGGTGATAAACTATTAGATCGTACCTTGTGGGTAGTACATTTAACTTCATGCTCATGACGTCTAACCAATGAACTCCATGTTTGTGATCTTGTGTGTGATTGTTGCATCATGCATTCATGCACCCATGAGCGTTCTTTAAAACATTTTGTTTCAAGGTTCTTAAAGTTGACTTTTTACGAATATCTCAGGTACTTTTGACCATGGTTCTGGAAAAAGAAAGACTCAGAAGTACAGTTTCAAGGATCCTAAGATAGATGATTTGATGAGTCTGATTCCTGAGATCGAGAGTTCTGCTGATTTTCTAAAGAAGTATGGATCCACCATGTCTCTTATTAAGCTCAAGATGAAGGAGGGTATTCTATCGACTTTGGTCAAGTTCTATGATCTTGTGCGCTGATGTTTTACTTTCCTTGATTAATAACTGATGCCTACATTGAAGGAGTATTCTTACCTACTGGGTTTACCTATTACCGATCGTGTTCCTTTCACTGGTTTGAAGGGAGAGCCAAAGTCTTATGAGATAGTTGCTATGGTTCATTTGGGGAAGTATGAGATTAAGGCCCACATTACTACCAAAGGAGGAATTAGAGGATTACCACCTCAGTTTTTATTAGAGAAAGCTCGCTACTTTGCTAGGATGAAGAGTATAGTTGCTTTTGAGGCTATCTTTGCTCTACTTGTTTATTGGTTATTCTTATTTCCTAACATCGACAAATTTGTGGATGTCAACGCCATCAAGATCTTTTTGATTGGAAACCCAATCCTTACATTATTAGGAGATTCCTATTACTCCATTCATCTTCGGGATTCCTATCATGGATGGATGATCATTTGTTGCATGCCTTTATTGTATCAGTGATTTATTTCTCACTTACCTTAGGCCAATGCTTTTTGGGATATCAAAAAGGAATCTCGTTAGGCTCCAGAGATTATGGCCCTCACTCATTCAGATATATTTTGGCATCATCAGGCTTACCATGATGTGGAGATTGTCGATAGTTGTGATAGTTTCCCCAATGTAACTCTTCTCGGTACAAAGGGGGGAATTAACTACAATCTCGTTCTTGCATGATGACAACTTGGATATCTAATGAGAGATAATCCAAATAGTATTCATATGAGTGGTTTCTTTCTCAAAGAGAGTGATGACCATAAGAAACCTAAGGAGGATATTTCAGAGGCTTGGCGCCATATTCACAGGAATAGTAGAAAGGACTTGGGACCTAGAGGAGTTATTTCTTTGGAGCCTTACCTCAGGTGGATAAAACAAAGGTCAATTCAGTTGAAGATTCCATATTCCTATAAGGAACCTTCACCTGATATGATTTTGAAGACCACTCCTCCCCTTTTAGATGACGTGGAAGAGCTTCATCTTACCCTAGTCAGCATGCAGTAGGAGAAGGAGGCCTGGAAAAATAAGTTTCAGACTTTGGAAATGTCCTACCGAGAAGACTTGAAGGAGAAGAATTACCTAATTGAGATTCTTAAGAGTCATGCTGTAGAGATGATGGAAAAGCGAGGGGATTTATTTTCCTCTAGAGCTCAATCAGGACTTAGTCATCCACTTCCCCACTCTGGTGATTGGAAAGGGGTTGCCGACAGGTATGCAAAAGAGAACAAGAAGTTAAAGGCTCAGATTGCAAGACTCACAGGAAAGCGTCAGTGTGTTGAGAGATCTTCATCAGCTTTTCTTTCTTAGGGTTTTAGATTCTACTTCTCTTGTACTTGGGATTGTTGAAACTTGTACTAAAAGTTCTAATCCATTTTGAAGTTATTATAATGAGATTTTTAGTATTTCAAATGTGTTAGTACTTTAGTATTTGCAAATCGTCTATAATTCTTTGAGTCCCTTGAAATATTAATAATAATAAATAAATCATGTGCATTGCATATCATTCATCATCTTGCACATATTTCTTACATTTCTGTTAATACCCAGGTTTCTTACTGTGTTTTGCTACTTTGTTCACCAAGTTGTCTCACAGGTGCAATACTCAGGCTAAATCCAGGAAGAAAATGGAGAATCTTGAATAAGAGAATAATGAGTTGAATGAAGAGGTTACTTCTTTGAAGGCCCCAATCTAACTGCTTTGATGGAATCATTTGTGGCTGCTCAGAATCATCCACAACTTGTTCCTCCTTCTGCTTAACCACAACAAATAACGGTCACTTCCGAAGGTCCATCAGTTCCTATTTATCTTACTCCAGTTACTGCTTCACGGAACCGTATGCCTTAGGGTTACCCTTGGGGGATGCCAGAAAATTGAAAGTCAGAAGGGTATAATCTTGATGCTCAAGTTGCTCCAGTTATTCAAGCTGGTGCTACTCTCGCACCTTATGTGGTGCATGTTACTCCTATTGCTAGAAAAGAGATCTAATATATTGCACCTCCTACGGTGAATGTCATGCCTTTGTTTAACGATGAATTTTATCGTGCTATTCCTACACCGAGTGAAAGTGTGGGTTTCTATGACCGGTTGGATGATTTCAAGACTAGTTGAATGAGATGGAGAAGAAAATGAAGGCCCTTTAAGGAAAAGAATTATTTGGAAAAAATGTCAGGGAACTCTTCCTAGTTCCTAATGTGAAGGTGCCAACAATGTTTAATGTGCGGAATTTGAGAGGAAAAAGGAAAACTATTGTCCTTGTGACCACCTCGTGATGTATATATTGAAAATTTTCACCCATACCAATGATCAGCATTTTCTTATTCATTTCTTCCAGGATAGCTTGACTGGTTCCTCACTAAAGTGGTATATGAATTTTGACAGTAGCAGCATCTCCACCTTCAGTGGTCTAAAGGAAGCCTTAACCAAACAGAATAAGTATAATATGTTCATGGCACCTGACCGTGACCAGTTAAGGGCAATGGCTCAGAGAGACAAGGATTCGTTCAAAGAATATGTGCAACATTGGTGTGAGATAGCTGCCCATGTGGTGCCACCTACGGGAGAACAAGAAATGACCAAGGTCTACCTGAAAACCCTTGGATCATTATACCAATAATATGGCAGAGCATGAAGCTTGTATCATGGGTCTCGAAGAGGCTATAGATCTCAGAATCAAAATTCTAGATGTATATGGAGATTCGGCTTTGGTAATAAATCAGATTAAAGGAGAATGGGATACTCGCCACCTTGTCTTGATTCCCTACAAAGAATATGCTGGAATATTATTACCCTTCTTTAATAAAGTTGAATTCCATCATATTCCTAGAGATGAAAATCAGATGGCAGATGCTTTGGCCACTCTGGCTTCTATGTATCAAGTAAATATTTGGAACAATGTGCCTCATATCATAGTGTGACGTCTGGATAGGCCGGCTCATGTGTTTGCAACAGAGGGAACGTACGACTAAAAACCTTGGTATTATGACATCAATCATTTTATCCAAACTCAGGAATACTCGGCTGGTGCGTCAAACAAAGATAGAAAGACATTGAGAAGGTTGGCAGATAGCTTTTTCTTCAATGAAGATGTTCTATACAAAAGAAATTATGACATGATCTTGCTCAGATGTGTCGATAGACACGAAGCAAACATGTTGATGCATGAAATCCATGAAGGTTCTTTTGGTACTAATGCCAATGGTCATTTTATGGCGAAGAAGATCCTTAGGGCAAGTTAGTATTAGCTGACACTAGAATCTGACTTTTACAAATTTGCAAAGAAATGCCATAAATGCCAGATTTATGCTGACAAAATTCATGTGCCTCCAACATTTCTCAATGTTATTTCTTCCCCTAGCCTTTCTCTATGTGGGGTATTGACATGATTGGAATGATTGAACCTAAGGCTTCGAATGGACATTATTTTATCTTGGTAGCAATAGACTACTGCACCAAATGGTTGGAAGCATCTTCATATGCTAATGTTACTAAGCAGGTGGTAGTGCGCTTTGTTAAGAACAATCTTATATGTCGGTATGGTGTCCCAAGCAGGACTATCACTGACAATGGCTCGAATCTGAATAACAAGATGGTGATAGAACTTTGTGAAGAATTCAAGATTGTTTATCACAATTCATCTCCTTACAGGCCAAAGATAAATGGGGCTGTTGAAGCTTCCAGTAACAAAATAAGAAGATCATCCAGAAAATAGTTGTTACCTATAAAGATTGGCATGAGATGCTCCCTTTTTCTTTGCATGGGTATCGTACATCTGTCGGCACTTCAACAGGGGAAAACCCGTTCTCTCTTGTGTATGGTATGGAAGCAGTTCTCCCGTTGAGGTTGAGATTCCCTCTTTACGCGTGATAATGGAAACGAAATTGTCAGAGGCTGAATGGGTCCCGAACAGGTTTGACCAATTGAATTCGATTGAAGAAAAGAGAATGACATTCTTGTGTCATGGCCAATTATAGCATAATAGAATGAAGAAAGCTTTTAATAAGAAGGTCAAGCCTCGTGAATTCAGAGAAGGCAACCTCATGCTCAGAAAGATCGTGTCTTTTAACGTTGATTCTAGGGGCAAGTGGATTAATTCTTGAAACTAAGGATGGCAAGGAGTTACCACGTCCTATGAATGCTGGTGCAATCAAGAAATACTTTGCCTAGAGAAATAAAAGAATAGCTCGCTAAGTCGAAAACCCGAAAGGGTGGATTAGGCAAAAAAAAAACGTCTTGGTAGGCTTAAAACGCGAAAGGGACGTCTAGGAAAAAGTAAGAGACACAAACAGAATAAACCTTCCAGCTAAGTTGAAAACCTGGAAGGCCAACTTAGGTAAAAGTTAGGGATTTCTTAGCAAGTAACTACGTCAGTTAAGACTTGATCATCGAAGCAACAATCTTCTTGGATCCTCACCACACTTCAATAGAAGTCGCTGCTCAGGAATTCAAAGTTATTAGGGAGAATAAGGGTGATTGTATTTCACTGTATCTTTTCCAATATATTATTATTTTCTAAACTTTAATGATCTATGGGGTCTCGCAATTTTCATTCTACCATTCTATTAATAAAGTTTTAGATTTTATCCAATATTTTGCAATTCTTATTTTATTCTGCTTATCAAGACTCCATTTATCATTGATAGTAATTTTCAAAACAAAGAGATTTAATAATAAAATTGTTTTTAAAGAGAATTTACAAATTACCTTTTATTTTAGATTTTGTGACTCAATAAAAAAATAAAAATAGTGATTCCGAGGATGGACGAACTCTGAATTTTTTTTTGGAAGTAGGTATTCCCCAAGAAAGTTCTTTTAATTCGCTTTTGCTAATATGTGTATGATCTTCTTGTTGTTTCTCAGATAGTTGGAGATGATACCAATTGATAGTCAGGTCTTGGTTCATTTTTTCCTTCAGGTTGATAATTTTGGTTTCAGGTTTGCATGGTTTGAAAAATCTATCCCATATTTCCCAATGAGGTCTTCACTTGTATGATTGAAGTTCCTTCTCCCTTTGTGTGATGATGTGGAATCATTTTCAAAACATCGCCATTTTGCAGTGTCAGCATTATTGTTGTTGTTTGGAAACTAAACAAGGGCCGTATATTTCGTAAGAAGTGTTGAAGCAAGTGTCATTTTTTTGGATTTCTCCTGCCAAGCGTTGGGTTTGATTTAAAATCCCCATAATTTTAATTTCTTGTTGTATTGTTTGACTTCTTAAATCCCTAAATGAAGAAGAGATAATGCCTCTCTCTGAAAGTTGTTATCCCCATGAAACTTCATAATTTTTCCCTAGAGAAGTTTGTGCAACCATTACTCTTGATAATCGAAGAATGTATTTGGGATCCCCTCGATGATGTGGTATTATCATCCCCAATAAAGTCAACACGGGATCCCCAACTGATATCTTGATGACATGGTTTTCATCTTCCCTAGTGATGTTTGTATTGTAATCCCTAGTGGAAGTCTAGACATTGAAGCATTGCTTTCCCTATTGAAGTCTGTGTGATGTTCCCTGGTGAAGCCTGAAGGAGGATGTTATATCCATGTATTTGTTTTGATTCACTATTTTAAATTGATTATTTTCAGATAATGTTTCTTCCCATGGAAGTTAAGCCATGAAATAGGAATTTGTTTCCTCAGTTGGTGCTTACTTTCTTGTGAAATTTTCCTCCTGGATGTGATTTAGCCGAGTGTTGACTTTACCCAAGCTGGTTTTGTCTGGTCATCCCTAGTATTGTATGTCTGTTTTGTCAGCATATACATGATAACATTCATACATTCATACATACATCATGCATAGCTGAATTTTAACAATTCATTGCTCATTTGAATTCATTAATATTTTGTTGGCATATTACCCTATTTTGTAGAGTTATGTTACCCTCTCTCCATTAGAGTGTCAATCTTAAGCAGAAAATGTATATCGTTTCAATTTCCCCACCATGTTTTCCCCGTGGAAGAATTTAGCTTCAAGCCTTCCTATTCAACTTATTATCTGGTTAGCTCTGTGTTTCCCTTTTGAGTTTATTCCTCATCAGATACTATTTTGGTTGACTGTTTCACTCTGGTCTATTTCTGGTTTGAATATGTGGTCCCTGGTACCATTATTATTCTAATTTTCATAGGCTTTGAAATCTGGATTGAGAGTGTGCATTTATTTTGCATAAGAAGATTTTATCTCTTCAGTATGAATATATTGAAATTTCCCCAGAGAGGTCATATTTCTTTTCCTGAAGGGTTTCTTATAACAACAAGTGGCAGGTCTCTTTATTTGAGAAACTTGTACTTCCCCAGTAAGTTTGTTAGTTCCCCGAGAAAATTCATTTGCACTTGAATGGATGGTAGTCTCGTCATTATGGGAGATAGCTTGTTGTTTAGATTTGTTACTCCAATGGATGGTAGTATTGTCATTATGAGAGATAGTTCATTTTTTACTCCAATGGATGATAGTCTCATCACTAGGAGAGATAGTTCATTGTTGATATTTGTTACACCAATGGATGGTAATCTTGTCATTATGGGAGATAGTTTGTTGTTGAGATTTTTTACTCCGATGAATGGTAATCTCGTCATTATGGGAGATAGTTCATTGTTGAGATTTGTTACTCTGATGAATGATAGTCTCGTCATTATGGGAGATAGTTCGCTGTTGACATTTGTTACTCCAATGGATGGTAGTCTCATCATTATGGGAGATAGTTTGTTGTTGAGATTTGTTACTCCTATGAATGGTAGTCTCTTCATTATAGGAGATATTTTATTTTTGATATTTGTTACTGTGATGGATAATAGTCTTGTCATTATGAGAGATGGTTCGTTGTTGAGATTTGTTTACTCCAATTGATAGTAGTCTCATCATTATAAGAGATAATTCGTTGTTGAGATTTGTTACTCCGATGAATGGTTGTCTCGTCATTATGGGAGATAGTTCGTTGTTGAGATTTGTTACCCCAATGGATGGTAGTCTCGTCATTATGGGAGATAGTTCATCGTTGAGATTTGCTTTGCTCTAAAAATTTCACATGTTTTCAGTCATAAGTACTGATGCTAATCATTTGTTACCTACCCTAATATTGCCATTGCTGGTATTATCCTGCCATTTCTTTCCCCTGTGGGTTGACGTTACCTTTTTTACTATCTTCTCAGTGAGTGGATAGTTTACATTTATCTATCGATCACCGTTATCGTTTACTTTCTATCCTCGATATTTAAGTTAATATTTCTTTATATTCTCCTTGGGCTTTACCCCAGTAGAGTCGAGTCTTCTGCTCACCAGTGATTTATTTTCCTGGTCATATTTTCTTTTGATCTTTATTTTCGGTTTCCTCAGTGGTGTTCCGTATCACCTTTGGATTTGTTTGTTTGCATGCATAATCATAAGCATTGCATGGTATCTTAGGGCCAAAAATAGGGCTTGTTTTATATATAAGTATCTTCAATTGCGTCGACACGAAGATTTTAACTTTTGTATCTCCAGATACAAGACACTTAAATAAGGGCAGTTGTTTTACCCTAATTTTTGCCCCTAAGATTCCTCTATCATATCAAATCAATCACAACAAGATCACACTAAAAGTCAATCAATATCATTTAAACTATTTTGTCACTTTGGATTTTTACTTTAAAAACTTTTCTCAAAAGATTATACTCTTGTCAATCCTTGTAGTGATGCAAGCTACTATACTTCTACAATATGTAGTGAAGTTAGATATTTTCCACTTGGGTGTTGAGTGAGGCTTTGTTGATTTTAAAATTCAAGCCATATCCTCCACTTTGAGATGATGCAAATTATCCTTTCTCACAATCGTGGGTAGTAAGTATGTTCTTCCACTCGGATATGACAATGATGTCTTGTCTCTTAAAATTAACCAACACATCTGTGTTTTAAAATTTTTTAAAGGTGAACTACGAGTACCATGGTCCCCTATTACACGTAAGGTGGTACGTAGGCACTAAAGGTTCACAACTGCGGCGGGTGCAAAAATTGTAAAAAATACTTCTCTTCTCATCCCCACAATCTATTTTTGTATAAAACAGTTATAGCCAACATATACAAAATTTTCAAAGAGGTTCTTGTGGAGTACCGCAGATGTTTAGGGTTCTAATATCTTCCCTTTGCATAACCAACCCCGGAACTTAGATTCTTTCCTTCTCTTTTTGGTTTATTCGCTCTTTTCCCATTCCTTTGGAAATAATAAAGTGTGGTGGCAATTTTTATTGATCTGTGCGATTTAAGTCAATACAATGGATTAGTCTCAACATTTCTACCGCTAGAGTACCCTCAAGAAAAATTTATATAAACTGTAGTTTAGTCAATTTGAAGAAAACCAGAAGAAAAAAGTTTGAACAGGATTTGAAAATTCATGAGAAAAACTAACTTCCATTAAAAAAATTAATGATGCGATCAGTATTAGAGTGATGGGATTACATTGTAGCAACAAGTCTTGAGAGAATTTATGAAGGAATCTACCTGTTGATGTTTGAATTCAGAGCTCTAAAACTTGACTTGGCTAGCACTATTTAGGGCACCTCAAGGCTTGGTTCTTCTTCTGATAGCTTCAGTGAAGTTCAAGGATGAAGAACCAGCAAATAAATTGGATTGAAAGATACTTTAAAATTGAATTGGAAGTTAAAGAATTATGAGTTATGGAGGAAGTTCAACATAGGTTATTTGGCTCACTAAAGCTTGTAAAATGAGTGGGATATCATCCTCTATTTATAGAGAAGTGGATGATGATCAGAAGCGAGAGGAATTATGGGAAAATCGTCCAAACCAAGCCAGTTGTGATCATGCCAAATGTGTGACTTAAAATGCCTTAAAACGACCTTATATCAAGTGTAATTCTTGTCAAAACGCATATGGACAATTAGTTAAACATATTTAGCAACTAAACCTTGAGATAATTTGACCTGTAATCCAAGTTTACTCGTGGTAAAAAATTTTGACTTGAAGAAAAAATAGATCCCATGGAACCAACATCAACAATGTATATCTCACTACTCATGGACCTTTATGGGATGATTCTTGGAGTTTTTGAAAGAAAAGGTTACAATCTTTACAATGTGACAAGAAAGACATCATTTGGATGCTTGAGCAAAAAGTTATGTCCAATTGAATTTGTGAAAAACACACAGATGTTTTATACTTAGAAAATTCTAAGTGTTAAACTTCAAAATGACCTATAATGTTCTTTAAAATTGCATGACCTCTCACTCAAAATTTGATCTGGATATCTAAAGATGACATTAAGTAGACCTATTTAATTGAAGTGTGGAATTGAGATCACTCAAAAATAATAAAAATTGAAAGAGTTATGGTCTTTGAAAGATGATGAACAAATTTGGGGAACTTCACAAAAGACCTGTAATCTTTTCAATTCTTCAACAACTTTCCAAGAATATTCAAGTCTTGCACATAAAAACAAAGTTGTAGTAGACATACCAAATATTATTGTGGAAAATAAATGGTCTCAATGTATTTAAAATTGTCTAATTTATGATCATTTGAAGTCAAAACCTAAAATTCAAAGGCCTTTCAAGGAGACTTGTAATCTTTCTCAACTACTAGTGATCTTACATTCAAAATTAGCCTTAGGATTCTGAAGAGAGCTTGTTAAGGACCCTTTAAAAAGAATCATGGATTTTGAGTCACTCACAAATCTTAAAAAATGAGCAAGATATGGTCCTTGGAAGTCAAGAAGCCCTAGCTCAGAGAGTGCCAAAATGACTTGAAACACCTTTCAACTTTTGATGACTTTTCTTGCACAATTAGATCTTTTCATGTGAAGAGATATTGTTGTAAATAATGATAAGAATCCGTAACAAAAATACCTAACTCAAAATGTTGAAAATTGAGAGAATTATGCACTTGTGATCACTGAATCTAGTATTTGCTCAATTAGGTCAAACTTGTTGAATCAACCTTGAATCTTTTGGACTTTTTTTTGGAAAAATAAGCATGATTAATTATAAGAGGCCTTGAAATGATGTTTTCTTGAAGAACACTCAAAGATGGAGCTTAATTCTCAAAGAAGCTTGTTGAAGAAGGCATGGAAATAAACACATGAACCTATGAATCTTCTTGACTTAAATAAAGTGAAAGAGCTTCTTGAACCACAAATCTTTGATTCCATAGACATGACCTTAAATATTGAGCTCTTGCAATCCATTAGAGAACCATTTGATTGAGAATCACCCCTCAAACCCTAGATTAGATGGTGATATAAATGCAGTTGTGATCACCTATAATATTAACATTCAAAGGAACATATACACACATATTGATGTTAGTTAAAAGAACACATGTACAAGATACACATTTCAAGGTGCTTTATAATACCTCAAGAGAAAACTTAAAGATAGGATAAAGAGAGAAGCAACCCTAATGTGTGTGTCTTGATGCATTGTGACATGAGATGATGAGAAATATTAGGGGGGAAAAGTGGTGTATAACACCCAACAAAGCTCTCCTCTTTTTAACATAAGACAAAGGGATGTTCCCAGGAAGTCGAAAAGTTGGATCAGTGTTCAATATTTTCTCTAAACTGCAATTTATTTTTACAGTATTTCTCCCTAAGAAGTTACTTCCCCAGTGATATCGATCTTCAGAAGTTGATAGGTTCAAATCTCGATTCCCCATTGAAGTTCAGATTGATTAATCTCTATAGAGTATCAGATGCAAGGATAATCATTCATAAGTTCATTGTCTTCTCGGCAATTGATTATTGTCGTGTTTTTCCTCAATGCATCGCTGAACATGCATCATTACATTACATCTACCAAAAAACGAAAAAATATTCAAACATGCATAAGTATAAGTCATTTATGTTTACTTGTACTTACCAGATTGTTATGCGCTCAGATTTTAATTATCTCTTCAGCTAGCCTAGGGTGATTCTACCTTGTTTCCCCAGAGGAGTCTATAGTTGGTTTAACACCATTCAGGTCTTTGGTATTACCCATTACCCTAGTGAGTTGTGGTTTTTCCTTGCCCCTGCAAGCCCTTGGTTATTGTTGTACCCCAAAATTTACCCTCTCACTTTTCAGGAAAATCACCCTGGATTCTCAAAGTTTTGTCTTATACAAATCCAAGCCTTGAATTATTTTTTTTCCAAGCAAGCCATTTACAAGGGCAAAATGGTCATTTACAAGCTAAAAAAGTCAAACTTTGGTTTTTTGATCAAAATCAAAACACAAAAATCAAATTTCATCAACACATGTTGGAATATGAAATTTGTTTCATCAAGAAGCTCAAAAGTCAAATTTTACCTTGAAAAAGTTAAATTTTAAATACTTAAAATTTTTCTAAAGTATTTAAGAAAAATGACACATCAGAACTTCTGAACCAACCTCCAAGCAGGAGCAACCAGAAGTTGCAAACTTGGCTCAGCACATAACATTCAGTCAGAATGTGGCTCTTCAGCAGCTACGCCAACTCAGTCATAATGTGGCTCTTCAGCAGCTACGCCAATTCAGTCAGAATGTGGCTCTTCAGCAGCTACGCCAACTCAGTCAGAAGTTGCAAACTCAACTCAGCATATAACATTCAGTCAGAATGTAGCTCTTCAGCAGCTACGCATGTTCAGTCAGAATCTTCCAAGGTAAGAACAGAAGATTATAAAACATACTGGAAAGCCTGGATAACCCTCAGAATTTGCTGAGGCAACAGGATAACAAGATCAGAACTTGGGTGCGTTGTTTTGGACTAGGTTGAAGTGGAACTACTGGCTCAGATTTAAGTAATGATGCAAATCTAATATTACAAGATTTTTTATTCTTAACCAATCTCATCACCATTTAATGCTCATTAATGCTCACAACCACTTTTGAACATTTGTCCAAAGGGTCTCTCCACGTGCAGCATAACAACGCTCTTGTGCAGATTTAAGTATGGGTTCATGCGCTACTTTTCGCTCATGGGTCTCACTTTTCCTAAATCCTCGCTTACTAACCCAACCTAGGCTAAAAGTTGTCAATCATCACAACTTTTTATGAAATTTCTTCAAGAGTAAGTCAGCATCTACTGCATGATATTGGCGCAACTTAACGTTTTAAAAACCCACAAAGCTTTGCATATAAATAGAACACCATTGTCCATTGAAAAAGCCGGTCCAAAGCTTTCACTAACAGGTTTCTATCCTGCAGTAGGCCAGGGTTAGAACTTCTGACTTCCTCTCAGCAGCACACTGACTCTTTTCCTTTTTCTTTCTTTCTTCCCCTTGTTATTTTCTTTATTTTTCTCGCTGGTACTCCCCATTCATAAATGTGTACCCCCACCCCATAAATATTTTAATAGCGTAGGACTTTACGTTTCCGCATTTTTATCGCTTTCAAGTGTAAATGTTAGTGATTAGGATATGTATGGAAAGATAAAATCAATGAAATAGAAAATCCTAATTCAAGATAAAATCATGCATGCAATCAAACACACCTTCACACAAACACCCTTAGGGTTTCTCCACTTGGTTTCTTTATACAAAATTAGCCATGTTATGCATGCAAAGTATCTTGGTAAAACAAACAAAATCAAAAGATCATAGTCCCTCAATGGCGCTATTCAAAGTTGCCTTATAAAATGATCTCAGTCCCTCGAAAATACTAAGATACTTTGAAACATTGCTAATCATGGTTATACGATGACCCACGCCCATCCCGTTAACATCCAAAGATAGGATTTCTTACCAAATCAATGGTAAGACAACAATGTCAAAGGAATAAAAATGAACAAGAAAGTCATTTGAGTAGGTAGATTACTCCTAGTTACTTGCTCTATTTTCCAAGCAAACATCCTTGCTATTTAAAAAAAAAACACACACACACTTCCAAACAACTTACAAACATTGAAAACATTTTCAAAAAGACAAACATCTTTGTATACATTCTTACGAACGAGAATCATTACAAATATTGCCTAAACGAATGGCCTCTTTCACAAAATACTTTCAAAACCACACCAAACACATTTTCAAGCAACAAAAGCAAGTGATCTAGCAAGTAATTAAGAGCCCATGGAAAACCATGGATGAAAAGGGTGCTAATACCTTCCCTTTTCATAATCTACCCCCCGAACCCAAGAAACAATCTCAAAGGTCTTTCCTGTGCATTTTCACCTTTCCTTTTGGATAAAATAAAAGTCGGTGGCGACTCTTGCTAACCACAACATTTTCAAACACAAACACAAACCCTCAAGTCAGTTCTCCCACCGTATCACAGAACTGGCGAATCTGCTGGGGAGGATGATAATAGTGGGGTTACCTTAAGGCTAGATCACATTTATTTGCTTATATTTGTTTGACTGGTTTGCTCTACATTAGGGTTCTTTGTTTGGGTTTGAATCCTCCACCCGGATTTGGGATACATTGTAGATAAATAGAAATACGTTGTGGAAACTGTGCGGGGTACACCGACATGGTCTAAGAAATAGCTATGTTAGTGTGACCTATTTGTGGGTACCGGTAGCCCTTGAGTATTCAAGGAGAATACGGGGCCGCTGAGTGATGTCGCGAAGAACTAACGAACTTTTAGAACCTTTACTTGACCAACTTGGCCTTTAGGACGTAGTGAGATGACCGACTTTGGTACAATCCGAAGTTGGTAGATACTCAATACTACACTCATTGAGGGTTGGTTTCTTGGAATATTTCGATCGCCATTAAAGAGGCTTGAGCTGAAACAATGAACAAGGAAACAATCCAGTGGTATTGAGCTCCTTAGAACCCGGTTACTATTGCTAGGACAGGTTAAGCCAACTAAACTTCAAGAGGGTACTTACCTATAAGACCCCATGCAGGCCTAAACTAGGAACTTGATTGCTTTGTTTGTATATGCATACTTGTACATAACATCATGGACATCATGAGCATCATGTGCATCCACTAACCATTTCAAGGATTTTTTGAGATTCATCTTTGTTCTTGTTTTGTAGGATATGAATTCACTCCTCAGGAAAACTATCCAAGTCAACCTTGTAAGAATTCCTCCCCAACTTAGGGACCTAGCTTCAAGGATACATGAGAACTCTCCATTCACCGAGAGATATGGTTGCCTACTCAACTTGGTCACCTCCAACACGAATGAGGATATGATGAAGGTGCTCTTTCAATTCTTTGATCCTTTGCACCATTGCTTCACATTTCCCGGCTACCAGCTTGTGCCTACTTTGGAAGAATTCTCTCAAATATTGAGGATTCCCATTCTCAATCAAGTACCTTTCAACGGTATGGAAAGAGACCCAAAGCCAGAAGAGATTTCTCAAGCTCTACAGGTGCACTCGTCTGATGTCACAACTCATTAGGAAACTAGGAGTGGTGTCAAAGGCTTCTTAGGAAAGTTTCTGTTTGAGAAAGCCCAAATCTGTTGGAATTCCTTAGACTTGTAATCCTTTGAGGAAATTGTGGCTCTTCTTATCTATGGGATGGTCTTGTTCCCCAATCCTGACCAACTCATAGATATAAGTGTCGTAAAATCTTCTTGTCACGCAATCCGGTGCCTACATTGCTAGGGGATATCCTACACTCTTTTCACACTCGCACAATGAGGAAAAGAGGTGTCCTTATGTCTTGCACTCCCCTCCGGGAAAGGTGGTTTATTTCTCATCTTACCCAATCAGTTTTAAAGAATGAGCAAGGATTAAGGTGGTCACAAAGGTTAATGACGCTCAAACATTCAGATATTCATTGGTGCTCTCGATCCAAAGAGAATGTTATCATTATTAACCGTTGTGGGGAATTCCCTAATGTCCCTCTACTTGGCATTAGGGGAGGCTTCACTTACAACCCATGCTTAGCTCTAAGACAATTTGGTTATGCTTGAAGGGATGGCCCACATGAGATGTTGATTCAAGGCTTAGTATTCGACTACGACAATGACAATCGAGGTCTTCGCCAGAGATTCACCCGAGCATGGAGGATGCTAAACAAGGTGGATAGAAAGACTTTGGGACACAAAAATTCCATCCCTCTTGAGCCTTACCTCAAGTGGGTATGAACCCGCGCTCAAAGTCTTATGATGCCTTATCCTTCCATCCTTCCAGTGATCATTGAGCCTGTTAAGGAAGGAGAAGTTCCATACACTATCCTACATCCTGATATGCCAACATCTCTTGAAGACTTACAAAGGGATTGGATACAGCTCAAGGGAGAGTGAGATACTTTCGAAGCCCAATTCTACGCAAGCGAGAAGAAGGTTTTGGAACTCACTAGGATACTTCATGAGGAGCAGACTCTAAATGCCTACATAGAACCAAAAAGGATGCACACTACCTTTTTATCTTAGAGTTTTGTATTATTTTGCCCAAGGGGCATTGATGTATTCAAACTCTATCTTATTAATCTAACGTGTGTTTCTTTTTGTCTAAAACAAACTTGAATCTTTCAAAATCCTTGAGAACATTATATATGCACATATCATTCATCATGACATAAACAGGTCTTTTGCAACAAGATTCCTCATCTATCTACTGTTTATTTCAGTAAGATGGATCTCAAACAAACAGTCAAAGATCTGCAAGTTCAAAAAATGCAGTTTCAACAGTTACTCATGACCCTAGCCAAAGGACAAGAGGAATTGAAAACTTTGTTGGCCAAAGAGAAGAAGAAGAAAGAGAAGAAACCAACCGGTGTTGTGATTATGGGGAGAAGGTTTCAAGGACATACTAGAAGAACCTTGGATTTCACAATAACATCTGATGAAAGAGAAGGAAAAGGAAAGGAAACAGCGGTTTCGTCAGAATCTGAAGAGGAGGAGGAAGAGGAAGACTACTTCGAGGAATAGTATCCACGAATTAATGATAAGTACAGACATCTTGAAGAGCGTCTGAATGATATGGAAATACAAAGGATACCAGGTCTAGACTTTGAAGAATTGGGACTTATGTCGAGAATTGTGATTCCACCGAAGTTCAAAGTTCCGTTGTTTGGAAAGTATGATGGGGTGTCATGTCCTAGGATGCACCTCTGATCGTATGTGAGAAAGATCCAGCCGTACTCCGCCGATAAAGATTTATGGGTGCATTTTTCCCAAGATAGCCTATCTGGAACACAACGCGGTTGGTTTTACCAATTGGAAAGGGCCGACGTCCACAACTGGGAAGATCTTGCCGCAGCTTTCTATAAGCAATACCGGTATAATGCAGATTTGGCGCCTACCCGTACTCAACTTTAGAGTATCGCTATGGTTTCCAATGAAGGTTTCAAGGATTACACGCAGAAATAGAGAGATCTAGCTGGGAGAGTACGGCCCCCTCTGTCCGAAAGGGAATTAGTGGACATGTTCTTAGGCACTTTGTCGGGCCCTTTCTTTAACCATCTGATTGGAAGCTCATCTGCTGGATTTACTGAATTAATACTAACAAGAGAGAGGGTGGAAGCTGGCATAAAAAGTGGAAAGATTCAGAAGGATTCAATTGCCTCTACAGTTGTGAGAAAGCCTTTTACTCGGAAGAAGGAGGTATCTGCTATTTACCCATAAAGGAACCAAGGGAAAGATGAACGTCGACCAATGGTGGGAGTTGTTATGATCCCAAAGCCTACATCTGATCAACCAAGAGGTAACCAACCGAGGGTGGAAAGGCCATTCCGACAATTCACCAAAATCAATATGACTCTAGCCCAAGTTTTACCACATCTTCTGAAATCTAATTTGACAACTCTGAAGGAAGCTCCAAAGAACCCCAACACGACATCTCCTTATTATCACCCAAATGCCCGCTGCGCATATCATTCCGAAAGTCCAGGTCATGACACCAACAACTATTGGGCCCTGAAAAACAAGATTCAAGATCTTATACATGCAAAAGAGATTATGTTTGATGCACCCGAAAAACCAAACGTCATTTCTGCTCCCATGCCTAGACATGGTCACAACACCAATGCTATCGAGGAAGATTTGTTTGTTACCACAATTGATAAACTCTTGACTCCGCTCCCAATCATTAAAATAAACTTGTTAAAATCCAGTATATTTCGGGTTGTAATGAAGACTGACATCTCTGCTTATCCTCACTAACTGGCTGCCTTTTGTTAAAAGCAGGCATTCAATGCTTGATAGACAACCAAGAGATTCTGTTTGAAAGTGCTCTTGTTTCACCCATTCCTGTTAAAGACATTTCAATCATAACCATCTCCGCCAATTCTTCCAGGGTCCCCAAAAGACCCGTTAGGATTACATCGGTTCCAAAAACTACTCTTATAATCACAATGCTTGGACCGATCCCGTATGAATCAGACAAGATAGTGTCGTGGAATTACGGTGGAGACATCTACTACCATGGTATCAAACAAGATGGGCTGGTCACTGAAAAATCGAATTCCGAAGAAGAAGACTCTGACATTAGTAATATTGTCGGAACCAGTAAGATTACCCGAAGCGGTAGAATCTTCTCTGCAGAGATAGCCCCTCCAAAGGCGGTTTTTGGACCCGTGGTTGTTCCAAAGGTTACCTCCGTACCAATAATCATATATGCAAGTACTCCTATCGACAAAGACGACACAACCCCTACTATTATCCCAACCAATACGCCTACTGCTAACATTCGAGGAAAAAGTATTCAAGAAGAGCCTGTCCGGGCGAAGGCTCAACCACTCACTATCCCCGAAACCTCCAAAAAGGAAATGGAGGAGATCCCGACAATAATAAAGAAGAGTGACTACAACGTAGTTAAACAGTTTGGGCAAACTCCCTCCAAAACCTCCATGCTAGCTTTGTTACTATGCTCGGAGGCACATGCGAAAGCTCTGGTAAAGTTTCTGAAGATAGCCCATGTGCCTCAAGGGACGTTTTCTAACCAATTTCAAGATTGTGTGGCCAGCTTGACAGCTGATAACGGCCTAGGCTTCTCAGATGCTGATCTGACACCAAAGAGAAGAAAGCATAATGAGGCATTGCATGTCTCTATGGAATGTAGAGGAACAACTCTGGCTCATGTCTTGGTAGATACTGGTTCATCTTTGAATGTTTTACCGAAGAAAGCTCTCGACAGACTAGATTGCGAAGGATTAACGTTGAAGCCCAGTAATATAATTGTAAGGGCATTTGATGGTTCAAAGAGGATGGTCCACGGGGAGGTGGACATCCCCATAAAGGTTGGGACTCAGGCTTTCAACTCAACCTTCTATGTAATGGACATCCTCCCCTCTTACTCCTGTCTGCTAGGACGGCCATGGATCCATAGTGCCAGTGCTGTCACCTCCACACTGCACTAGATGCTGAAATATCTAGTCCAGGGAAAGATTATCACTATCCACGGAGAGGAAGAGTATATGATTAGCCACCTCAATTCGTTCCGGTATGTGGAATTGGATGGCGAGTTCATAGAAACTCCTTTTCAACATTTCGAAGAGGTTCCTCGAGAGGTAGCAGTGACCAAGACGGCGTCCCATATCCCCAAGATCACAAGTCCTCCACTCCGTATGTCATCTCTGAAAAACGGCAAGCCAGTAGTAGAGGAGGGTGGATGCACCATCTGGGGGCAACTTCCGGACATTCCGTTTAAATCTGCGAAATTTGGCTTAGGGTTTACTTCAGGTTCTCAAAAGGTTGTGCGTCGTGCCCATGCTGGAGGGCCACTCCTGAAGATTAGCAACCAAGAGGTCAATGCAGTGGAAAATGGTGAAGAGGATTGCAGCTTGGAGGATTGGATATTTCCTACTGTCAACAGAGGAATTCACAATTGGGAGGCCATAGACTTTGTCCTAATAACTTTAATCCCTCAGTAATTTATCTTTACATTTCTGTTGGACTTGTAATATTCACAAACAATTTTCACATTCAAAACCTTGTGTCTCACCCGAGGCACAATGGTCCATTTGTAAGGGGTTTTATTTCATCTTCATATGACATTCAATGAATCATGGACGTTTTTCACATACAAACTTTTTGTGCTCATTGTTTTTCTTTTACATTTTATTTTTAAAAGATGGCTATACCTTTACATGCACCCACACTCACAAATGTAGGTACCCCTCCATTCTGGATCCCATGGATAACGATACTGCTATGGCCTTTTGTGACTCTGATAATCTAATCTACCAAGCCGAAGACGAAGGTGAGGAAGATTGTGAAGTACCAGGGGAATTGGCGAGACTACTACAACAATAGGAAAGAGCTATTCAACCTCATGAGGAACCAGTGGACACAATCAACTTGGGTACCGAGGATGGTAAAAAAGAAATCAAGGTGGGTGCCAATCTAGAGCCGAGTGTCAAGAAGCGTTTGATTTAGCTGTTGCATGATTATGTTGAAATCTTTGCTTGGTCATATGAAGATATGCCGGGAATCGATGAAGACATCGTGGTACATCGTCTGCCAACAAGGGAAGATTGTCCACCAGTAAAACAAAAAGTACGCTGAATGAGACCTGACATGTCTGAGAAGATCAAAGCGGAAGTCATGAAACAATTCAATGCTGGATTCTTGGTCGTCACTTCCTATCCTCAATGGGTTGCTAACACTGTTCCCGTGCCTAAAAAGGATGGAAAAATACAAATGTGTGTGGACTATAGAGACTTGAATAGGGACAGCCTTAAAGATGATTTTCCACTTCCCCACATAGATATCCTGGTTGACAATACGACCCAGCACAAAGTGTTTTCCTTCATGGACGGATTCTTAGGTTACAACCAAATCAAAATGGCACCTGAGGATATGGAGAAAACTACATTTGTCACACAGTGGGGCACATTCTGCTACAAAGTGATTCCATTCGGACTGAAGAATGCTGGGGCAACCTATCAATGCACCATGGTAGCTTTGTTTCATGACATGATACACCATGAAATAGAGGTCTACGTAGATGATATGATAGCCCAATCACAAACAGAAGAAGAGCACCTTGATCACTTACAAAAGTTGTTTGAAAGGTTGAAGAAGTATAAACTAAGGTTGAACCCAAACAAGTGCACATTCAGAGTATGGTCCAGTAAACTCCTAGGCTTTATCGTCAACAACAAGGGTATTGAGGTCGATCCCACCAAGGTTAAAGAAATACAGGAAATGCCTGCTCCTCTTACTGAGAAGGAAGTCAAAGGATTCTTGGGATGCCTGAACTATATTGCCAGATTCATTTCTCACCTAACAGCTACTTGTGAGCCAATCTTTAAACTATTGAAGAAAGATCAAGTAGTCAAATGGAATGCTCAATGCCAGACTACTTTTGACAAAATCAAAGAGTATTTAAAAGAGCCTCCTATTTTGATGCCACCAGTCGAGGGAAGACCACTGATCATGTATCTGACCGTTTTAGAGAATTCAATGGGGTGTGTATTGGGGCAGCATGACGAGTCTGGCCAAACAGAGAACACTATTTACTAACTGAGAAAAAAGTTTACCGACTATGAAACCATATATTCACTTCTCGAGAAAACTTGTTGCGCTCTGGTATGGGCTGCTCGCCGGCTAAGACAGTATATGCTGACTCATACTACCTTGTTGATATCTAAGATAGATCCGATAAAATACATCTACGAAAAGCCTGCTTTGTCTGGGAGGATAGCTAGATGGCAGATGATCCTAACAGAATATGACATACAATATACTACCCAGAAAGCTATAAAGGGCAGTGTATTGGCTGATCATCTTGCTCATCAGGCTGTAGAAGACTATCAGTCCATGAAGTTTGAATTCCCGGATGAAGACATCATGACATTAGACAACTGTAAAGAAATCAGACCATATGACGGACCTAAAAAAAGATCTCGATGGAACTTTTTCTTTTTTGGGGCCTCCAATGCACTTGGTAATGGTATCGGCGCTGTACTCATATCTCCAGAAGGGTGTCATACTCCCTTTACTGTCAGACTTTGCTTCAACTGTACGAACAACATGGAAGAATACGAAGCATGCATCTTTGGTCTCAAGGCTGCCATAGGTTTTGGAATCAAGTCTTTCAATGTGTTTGGAGATTCAGCCTTGGTCATCAGTCAGATCAAAGGAGAATGGGACACTAAACATCCAAATCTTATCCCTTACAAAGAACATGTTTTGACATTGCTACCACATTTTGAGGAGATTACCCTCGAGCATTTCCCGCGAGAAGAAAATCAGCTAGTAGACGCTCTAGCCACAATGTTATCTATGTTTAAACTTAATTGGGATAACGAGGCTCCCAGATCACCATCAAACGAATGGATGAACCAACACACTGTCACGAGATTAATACTGAAAAGGTAGTGGACCAACCTTGGTTTCATGAAGTCAAAAGGTATCTCGAGGCTCAAGAATATCCGGAAGGAGCTTCAATCAATGATAAGAAGTTCTTAAGGAGATTATCTGCTAAATTCTTCTTGAGTAATGACATCCTGTACAAACGCAATCATGACTCCATTCTGATTCGGTGTGTGGATAAGATTAAGGTGGAAAAGATCATGGCGGAATTACATGAAGGTACTTTTGGCACTCACTCCAGTGGGCATACGATGGCGAAGAAAATCCTACGGGCAGGCTATTACTGGTCTACCATGGAAGCAGATTGCTATCAACACTCTAGAACCTGCCATAAATGTCAGATTTATGCTGACAAGGTTCACGTACCTCCGGTTCCTCTAAATGTCTTGACGGCTCCTTGGCCCTTTGTTATGTGGGGAATTGATATGATTGGAGAGATCAAGCCGACAACTTCCAATGGACACCGTTTCATCTTGGTGGCCATTGACTATTTTACAAAGTGGGTCGAAGCAGCTTCCTTCACTTCCGTTACTAAGAATGTTGTTGCCCGCTTCATCAGGCAAAATCTCATTTGCCGGTACGGTATCCCCGAAAGGATCATCACTAACAATGGTACAAACCTTAACAACACTATGATCACCGCCTTGTGTGAGCAATTCAAGATCCAACATCATAATTCTCCTCCCTATCTCCCAAAGATGAATGGTGTTGTCGAAGCAACAAATAAGAACATTAAAAAGATCATACAAAAGATGACAGTCACATACAAAGACTGGCACAAGATGCTACCATTCTCTCTCCACGGGTATCGTACCACGGCTCGCACATCAACCGGGGAAACACCTTATTCTTTGGTATATGGCATGGAAGTTGTTTTACCCATTGAGGTTCAGATCCCCTCTCTAAAAATTATGAAGGACGCAAACTTGAATGACGACGATTGGATCCAAAATCGACTTGATCAACTGAACTTAATTGATGAGAAGAGACTTACTGCCATTTTCCATGGTCAAATGTATCAAAAACGGATGACCAGACTTTCAACAAGAAAGTCAGATTCCAAACATATCAAGTTGGTGATTTAGTGATCAAACGTATCATCTTGCCACATAGTGATCCCAGGGGGAAATGGACTCCTACCTATGAAGGACCATTTGTAATCAAAAACATGTTCTCCGATGGAGCAATGATCTTAACCATCATGGACGACGATGACCTGCCACACCCTGCGAACGCAAACATAGTCAAAAGATACTACGCATAAGAGACCCGCTAGGATGACGTACCTACACAAAACAAGGGCATCCCGACGAACCAAAAAGGTTCGCGCAAAAATTAGGGATAAAATAAATAAAAAAATTTGTACACCTGGCAAGTTGAAAATCCGAAAGGGAGATTTGGGCAAAAAAGGGTTTCCCGGTGGATTGAAAACCCGAAAGGGCGGTCCAGGAAAAAGTTAGGGAATAAAAGCGTATGACTATGTCCCGTTGGTTCAGTTTGAGGACAAACTCTTGACTTCAACTGAAAAACTCAGAGTTTTTGATGAATTCAATCATCTTCGGACGAAGAAACAAACAGACGAGATATTCGGAGATACGAGGGTTATAGCAGAATGGAAACCTCATGGGATTATCATACATAGCTATCTTTCTTTGCATTAATCTTTATTGTTTTTATGGCGCCATTCTCTTACTAGAATGTTTGTCTCTTTGTACGAAATACTTACTCAAAGTCAATACAAAAATGTCTCTTTGAAAGTATAAAAACTATTTGTCTTTTCTTTACAATTGTGTTTTGTTTGCAAAAAAACGTCCGATGATTCATTGATGAACATATGCATTTGAACATAATTACTATTTACAAATAAATAAGATGAGAAAGACAATTATTGATAGGTTGAAAAGACAGGAAAACATCCCTAGACCACTCCATATTCCACACAGAGTTTTCAATAACTCCCCTGTAGAAACTAAATTTAATGTTTTTATCCCCAGTAGAAGTCATCGAATTTCTCAGGATTCCTCAAACAGATCTTACAAGCAATACATGGAATTTCCCTTACAACGAAATTTACTCCTCTCGACAAGAGTCCATCAAAACTTCAACTTCAAAACATGAAAATTCACATATCGCCAACAAACTACAGATCCCCTAGTTTAAATTTACCTCTCCGACCACTACAAGTCAAAGGACCATAACTCATCTTCCCCAGTAAACTATTCTACATTAAGTTATTGTGAAGCCTGGAATCCGGCCAAATAACAGTAAGCTTCCTTATCCCCAGCAAGTTATTGTGAAGCCTGGAATCCGACCAAGTAGCGGATAACTTTTGATTCTCTCTTTTGCAAGAAAAAAATCACCTTTATCCCCACAGAGTTTTCCATCATCCCCAGCGGAACAAATTCCCAGCTGCGAAGCTTCTAGTTTATCGAATCCTGGTAGAAATTTCCTAATTTCTCCAAATCCCTCAGTAGTTTGTTGTGCAGGCTGGAATCCGATCGGATAACAGCTAACTTTTCAATCCTCCTCAGCGGAATAAACACTCCCAATAGATAATCCCCAGTGAAAGTCGTCAAGATTTTCAGGTTGCCCCAAGCAGATCTTGCGAGTAATACATGACATTCCCCTTACAACAAGAGCTTATTCCTCTCAACAGAAATTCATCAACACTCCAACTTCAAGACTTGAAGACTTACATATTATCAACAACAGTCAAGGATTTATTTTCCCCGAGCAGATAGAAATACAACAAATCAACTCACATACACATACATTGCATCCATATATCATAAACATCAATAAAGCCAATACATTGCATCATATATTTCATGCAACATAACTTGGTGTTTCAGCTAACATTTTATCCTTTTCAGGATAAGGTTAACAACTACCATTAACAATATGCAAACTTCTTGATACAGTTCAGATACACTCCAGACACAGAAGCCATTCTGATACTCATTCATATTCCAACACCCCTGATACAGTTCAGATACGCTCCGGACACGGAAGCCAGTCTGGTACTCATTCAGATTTAGATTTCTACACTACTGATACATTTTAGATACGCTCTAGACACGGAAGCCATTCTGATACTCATTTACATTCCAACACCCCTGATACAGTTCAGATACGCTCCAGACACGGAAGCCATTCTGGTACTCATTCAGATTCAGATTTCTACACCCCTGATACAGTTCAGATACGCTCCAGACACAGAAGCCATTCTGGTACTCATTCAGATTCAGATTTTTACACCCCTGATACAGATCAGATACGCTCCAAACACGGAAGCCATTCTGGTACTCATTCAGATTCAGATTTCTACACTCCTGATATAGTTCAGATACGCTCCAGACACGGAAGCCATTCTGATGTTCAAACATACAAGCTACATCTTAACAAGCATTCTTGGATGGCATCCTTGAGCCCATCCCCAACAAGATCTTATTACCTCTCCAAATGGAATCTTTAAGCCCATTCCTCCTATTGTCGCCGAGCGTAAATTTCTGGGCACTCTAGTGTCCAATCATCTTCCACCTTCGAGTCGCGAATGACAAACCTCGCCAATCTAACTCCTCAGGTTAAAGAAGATTGAACAGGGGCAGATGTTGTACCCCAAAATTTTCCTTCTTATTTTTAAGTAAAATCACCCTGGATTCTCAAAGTTTTCTCTTATACAAATCCAAGCCTTGAATTATTATTCCTTTCCAAGCAAGCCATTTACAAGGGCAAAATGGTCATTTACAAGCTAAAAAAGTCAAACTTTGGTTTTTTTATCAAAATCAAAACACAAAAATCATATTTCATCAAGACACGTTGGAATATGAAATTTGTTTCATGAAGAAGCTCAAAAGTGAAATTTTACCTGGAAAAAGTTAAATTCCAAATACTTAGAATTTTTCTAAAGTATTTAAGAAAAATGACACTTCAGAACTTCTGAACCAACCTCCAGGTAGGAGCAGTCAGAAGTTGCAAACTTGGCTCAGCATGAAACATTCAGTTAGAACGTGGCTCTTCAGCAGCTACGCCAACTCAGTCAGAATGTGGCTCTTCAGTAGCTACGCCAACTCAGTCAGAATGTGGCTCTTCAGCATCTACACCAATTCAGTCAGAATGTGGCTCTTTAGCAGCTATGCCAACTCAGTCAGAAGTTGAAAACTCAGCTCAGCACATAACATTTAGTCAGAATGTAGCTCTTCAGCAGCTACGCAAGTTCAGTCAGAATCTGCCAAGGTAAGAACAAAAGATTACAAAACATGCTGGAAAGCCTGGAGAACCCTCAGAATTTGCTGAGGTAACATGATACCAAAATCAGAACTTGGGTACGTTGTTTTGGACTATGCTGAAGTGGAACTACTGGCTCAGATTTAAGTAATGATGCAAATCTCATATTACAATATTTTTTATTCTTGACCAATCTCATCACCATTTAATGCTCATTAATGCTCACAACCACTTTTGAGAATTTGTCCAAAGGGTCTCTCCACGTGCAGCATAACAATGCTCTTGTGCAGATTTAGGTATGGGTTCATGCGCTACTTTTCGCTCATGGGTGTCACTTTTCCTTAATCCTCGCTTAGTAACCCAGCCTAGGCTAAAAGATGTCAATCATCACAACTTTTTATGAACTTTCTTCAAGAGTAAGTCAGCATCTAGTGCATGATATTGGCGCCACTTAACGTTTTAAAAACCCACAAAGCTTTGCCTATAAATAGAACACCATTGTCCATTTAAAAAGCCGGTCCAAGTTCAGAAAAATTGCTGAAAAGAAACAGAAAGTTTTAGCAAGAAAACACCTTGAATCTCTGCCCAAAATTCCCAGTTTCAAAAAAAACTGTAAACACAACATACCAACCATTAACTTTGAATCTCCTACTTTCAAACTCCATTTTCTCTCAAAATATTTCTTGACAAAGAAATACCCATACAGTTTTCTAACTCATATATATACCCTCCATCCATCCGTTCAAAGAACCTGTCCAGAACATCATCAGAGTTAAGGCTAACTCCAGTCCACAAAACTTTTTCTAGCTGCAAGGTAAGCACTTGCTGACCCTCATCACATTGCTTAAACATCACTAGATTTGCATGCTCAAAAAACACAATGTAGATATCATGCTTCTGATGTTGTTTATGTTCTGAGGTTTTCACGCATCTGTACGCTTAAGTAGGGAACGACTCAGTTCAGAACTTGCCTCTGATTTTTGGTTCTGAATTTTGAAATGCTATGATACTTGCTGAAACTGTTCTAGGCATGCCTTCTGTTTTGTAGAAAAATAACCAAATTGCAAATGTTCTGACTAGCACGGAGGGAGACACAGTTCTGACTTGGGCACCTGAACTTCTGGGGCCTGTTTTGTCATCTGTAATATCCGAACTTCTGAAAATTACTGTGTTCCCAACAGGGTCAGAACTTCTGACCACATACATTTTCACTAACAGGTTTCTGTTTTGCAGCGTACCAAGGTCAGAACTTCTGACCTATACATTTTCAGTAACAGTTGGTATCCTGCAGCAGGCCAGGGTCAAAACTTCAGACTTCCTCTCAGCAGCATGTTGACTCTTTTCCTTTTACTTTCTTTCTTCCCCTTGTTATTTTCTTTATTTTTCTCGCTGGTACTCCCCATTCATAAATGTGTACCCCCACCCCCTAAATATTGTAATAGCGTAGGACTTTACATTTCCGCATTTTTATCGCTTTCAAGTGTAAATGTTAGTGATTAGGATATGTATGGCAAGATAAAATCAATGAAATAGAAAATCCTAATTCAAGATAAAATCATGCATGCAATCAGACACACCTGCACACAAACACCCTTAGGGTTTCTCCACTTGGTTGCTTTATACAAAAATAGCTATGTTATGCATGCAAAGTATCTTGGTAAAACAAACAAAATCAAAAGATCATAGTCCCTCAATGATGTTATTCAAAGATTCCTTATAAAATGATCTTAGTCCCTCAAAAATACTAAGATACTTTTCAACATTGCTAATCATGGTTATACGATGACCCACGCCCGTCCCATTAACATCCGAAGATAGGGTTGTTTACCAAATCAATGGTAAGACAACAATGTCAAAGGAATAAAAATGAACAAGAAAGACATTTGAGTAGGTAGAGTACTTCTAGTTACTTGCTTTATTTTCCAAGCAAACATCCTTGCTATTTTTAAATAAAAAAACAAACACACACACACACACACTTCCAAACAACTTACAAACATTGAAAACATTTTCAAAAATACAAACATCTTTGTATACATTCTTACGAACGAGTATCATTACAAAGATTACCTAAACGAATGGCCTCTTTTACAAAATACTTTCAAAACCACGCCAAACTCATTTTCAAGCAACAAAAGCAAGTGATCTAGCAAGTAACTAAGAGCCCATGGAAATCCTTGGATGAAAAGGGTGCCAATACCTTCCCTTTTCATAATCTACCCCCCAAACCCAAGAAGCAATCTCAAAGGTCTTTCCAGTGCTTTTTCACCTTTCCTTTTGGATAAAAGAAAAGTCGGTGGCGACTCTTGCTAACCGCAAAATTTGCGAACACAAACGCAAACCCTCAAGTCAGTTCTCCCACCATATCAAAGTTATTTTACCCATGTTTTCCTTGTCGTGAGAGTCGGTGTATAACCTTTCTTATTTTTCAAGTATTTGAGTATCCATACTTGATGTGTGGTAATTCATATAGTTACCACTCTTGAAGAATTACACCCCACTTTTGGTAACCCTTGAGTATACGGGTTCAATACAAACGTGAATCCTCAGTAAGTTCAATGTTGATCAATATTCTTTCCTCAAGAGTCTACCTTCAGCTAGTCTCTCGATCTTTATAGTTTTTCCTTTGTCCAAATGTCCTTTGTTAGAGTCTACTTCAGACGGTCTCTTTCTTATATGTGTCTAATTCTAACAAGACATGTATATTTTTATCCTCAATAAGTCTTCCTTCTTCAGGTGTACTTTCCGTTTGATAAATTTAACCTTTACCCGGTGATCTTTTCCTTTGTTAAGTTTTCCTTCTCCCGGCATTCTTTCTGTTTGTTAAGTTTTCCTTCTCCAAGCATTCTTTCCTTTGTTAAGTTTGCCTTCTCCCAGCATTCTTTCTTTTTTTAAGTCTGCCTTCTCCCAAAATTCTTTCTGTTTGTTAAGTTCACCTTCTCTAGGTGTAATTTCCATTAGTTAAGGTTCACCTACACCTGGTGATCTTTCTACTTGTTAAGTTTTCCTTCTCCCGACATTATTTTTGCTTGTTAAGTTTTCTTTCTCCCAACATTCTTTTTGTTTGTTAAGTTTTCCTTCTCCCGACATTCTTTCCTCTATTAAGTTTACCTTCACCCGATGATCTTTTCGCTTGTTAAGTTTGCCTTCTTCGGGCCTTCTTTCCGTTTACGAGTTTTCCTTCTCCCAGTATTCCTTCCTTTGTTAAGTTTGACTTCTCCAAGCATTCTTTATGTTTGTTAAGTTTAACTTCTCCCGACATTCTTTCCTTTGATAAGTATGCCTTCTCCCGACTTTCTTTTTGTTTGTTAAGTTTTCCTTCTCCTGGTTTACTTTCCATTGGTTATGTTTCACCTTCACCCTGTGATCTTTCCGTTTGTTAAGTCTGCCTTCTCCCAGTATTCTTTCCGTTGGTTAAGTTTTCCTTCTCCCGATGTACTTTCCATTAGTTAGGTTTCACCTTCACCCAATGATCTTTCCGTTTGTTAAGTTTTCTTCTCTTAGAATTCTTTCTGTTTGGTAAGTCCTCCTTCTCTCGGTGTACACTCCATTGGTTAAGTTTCACCTTTACCCGGTGATCTTTCTGCTTGTTATGTTTTCCTTCTCCCGACATTCTTTTCGCTTGTAAAGTTTGCCTTCTCCTGGAATTCTTTTCGCTTGTTAAGTTTACCTTCTCCCTGCATTCTTTTCTCGTGTTAAGTTTACCTTCTACCAACATTCTTTTTGTTTGTTAAGTTTTCTTTCTCCCGAAATTCTTTCCTACGTTAAGTTTACCTTCACTCGATGATCTTTTCACTTCTTAAGTTTGCCTTCTCCCAACATTCTTTCCATTAGTGAGTTTGCCTTCACCCGGTGTACTTTCTATATGATAAAGTTTGCCTAGCGTTCATGTGGATTATAATGTCATCCTTCACCCGGTTCCCTTTTGGTTTATTGAAGTCCGCCTTGACCCGTCGTTCTTCCATTTGTTAAGTCTTGCCTTCACCTAGCAATATTTTTGTTGTTTGGGTTCGCCTTCATCAGGCGTCCATTCCGTTTGTTGAAGTTTCTCCTTCACCCGGCGTTTCTTCTTGATTGTTGTATGTTCCTTCTCTTGGCATTCTTCTATTGCTAAGGTTCTCCCTTGCTTAGCGCTCTTTTCCAATTTTGATTGTTAGAGGTTTTGTTAATCAGGCCTCTTATTGATTGTGTTCAAAACTTGATTAAGCACACATCTACCCCTGATAACAATTACCCAGAAATTTTTTTTGAATAATACCCTACTGGCTTCATAGTGCATATTTTACGATTCTATTAAGTATTCAATCCTCTTTCACCCTGATTGTTCGAAAGGCTTGTGCCAATCTCACCCTGAAGTTAAAGAAGATTGAATAGGGGTAGTTGTTGAACCCTAAAAGTCTTGCTCTTCATTTTAATCCTAATTGGCTTGTATTTCATTACCATATACAACCACTCATATCATAGGTTTGTACTCATGGTGTCGAGGTATCTCTCTGCAAGAATGAGTTACAAAAATCGATTGTTTCGTTAAGCAGCATTGTGAAGTAGAAATCAGGGTTTTCCATATTTTAATGCGATCAACATGTTTTCATAACTATCCAATCAACAACCAATCAATTCATCATTGTATCAAGCTCTTATGTGTATCAACACGCTCTTGATTGTGCATAAAGTCAAGCGTTTCAGTCGATTTGAGACAGTGCAGACAGAAAATCATTACGGTGCATTTCAAGCTCAGAATTTCATAACTCAAGTTTAGAAAATGGTTTGGGATTGAATCTTTAGTCGTTAGAACTGTCTTGAAGTCTTCTTCATTTCATCTGTTCATGTCGAAGGCTAATTTTATGATGAAGATTTTCTAAAGCGCAAAATACTTTAACTGCGGTATACAGTGGATTTACCATATCTATGGTTTTTGGATGCTTAAAAATTCATAACTTCTGACTAGATTATCATCTTTAAGTTCCTTTAGGATCATTTAAACTGTCTTGTCATCTCCTTCAACTTTCATGTTCGGCTCGAAGTCCAATTCATTGAGGAAGATCTCTGAACGCGTGAGTACTTTAAAGCTAAAGAGTGAAAAATAGTGAAAATACTGTGCTGAACCATTAATGTATGGATGTTCAAAAATTCATAACTTTCTCCTGGGTCGTTTTTTTTAGCCGTTCTTTGGGAGGGAAAATCGTCTTGATTTTATCTTCGATTCATATGTTTGGGCCGAGAGCTAATTCTTAGAGGAAAGTCCCTGAAATTATGGATTACTAGAGAAATTTACTGTGCTGAATCAGAGTTTTCATTCACCATTTTTGGATATTGTAAAAATGGTAACTTCTTTGATTTTTATCGTATCAAGACGGTTCCTTCGTAACAAATTCACAAATGATGTCATCTAAAAATTTTCTTCAGACCCCGTGTTTGGATTTTGATCGGAGGATTTTCGTCCGTGACATTCTTTCAAAACTGAACTGTGAAATTAATTGAAAAAATTTGCATTATCTAATTCTGATTTATGTAAGTGCGCATTAAAAAATTTATAACTTTCTCGTTGTTAATTTGATTGAGTCTATTCTTTCGACATCCCGTCACAAATTTTGCAAGCTTCAATTTTGATGTTGAGCTCGAGTCGAGATTTTGCACCGATGATGACATGGCATTTTGTACTCACATTGTGCAATAGAATTGCTGACAGTGACAAAACAGGGCCCAACATAAATTCAAATCCAAGGTCCAATTGGAGAGAGTTTATATTCAAAAAAATAAGAATTTATCTCATAACTTTTCTCACTCCTAAAAACCCCTCTCCATTTTCTCTCTATTCTCTCAAGGATCAAACACCACTTTTCTCTCTGTTTTCTAAAGAACACCATCAATATTTATCAACAAGATTCAAGTCAAAATATCATAAAAGTCAAATCTCTTCTTCCTTTAACCTATCAGCCACTGCGAGTCTACACTCTGCCTACATCCATTGTCTATGCCGCTGCATATTTTCGGAAGAAACCGACTGGAACTCCCTCCAAGACCGTGTGAAATCGTGACCATTCTCCCTCCTTTCTGCCATAAATCCGTGCGGTTTTCTCCATTTGTCTGTTGTTCCCGCGCTTCTGATCACAATTTCTTCAATCAATCTCCTCACCACTTCATTGATGTAACTTCAATACTCTTGATTCTTAATTATTTTGTTTGAATTGTGAAGTTAATTGAGATTTTGAATTAAAGCATGAGTTGAATAATTTCTTAAAGGTTGTGTGTTTGATGAAATGCTTGAACCGTAGTTGATTAAATTTTGAGCATAATTTCACGAGTTGAGTTTTTGTGTGAGTTCAATTCTTTAATTGTTAAATATGCTTAAACCTTAAGTAGTTGAATTTTGTTGAAATGTTGAAAAGAGGCATAGGTTGAGAAATTTAATAATTGACATGAATTATGTTTTCAATTCGGTAAAAATTGTTGAAATCTTAAATACCGAATTATAAGTTCACATGTCAATTATGAAATTATTGTGGAGTTTTGTGGAGTACTCATGTGTTGATATAATTTCAAAATCATTTTTGTGAATAGACTCTCATTCTTGATGTAAAAGTTTCAGATTCAGAAATTAAATCAACACTTGATTTTGTGATTGAAATCCCCTTTTTGGACATATTTTTTAGCATAAGGTTCCACATGATTAATGGTTAATGCTCAAGGCATTTGGTTTTGGATGTTTGGATAGAATTTATGCCAAGTTTTACCGCTTAAAGATCGAAATTCTGCATATTTCTCATGTTTATGGCGTTGCTGCCCGAGAAAGGGAAGTGGTACTTGCGCTTGGAATTAATCCGAGGCGTTAACTTTTTTGAGTTCGTTGGTGCGTTTGTTGCTAACCGTGTGATTTTGAGCCAATTCCATTATAACTTTTTGCGCGCTTAATTTTTTAATATAGTGTTATTTGGTTCTTTTCAACATGTACGTTGAGTTTAATCTCCACATAATGCATGTTTATACTTTATTGTTCATTCACAAAACTTTGTGATTAAGTTTGCTTGGTTTCGATACATTTTTTGGGTTAATTCTTCAAATAACCGTAGTGCTTCCCCATTATATAAAACGTACACGGATTTGGTTTTAATTGTTGGTTTATACTTCATTGCATTTGTTTTGGTCATTATAAGACATGTGTATTGAGTTTTGTCGGTTTCAGATTGATGTTTTGTGCATTTCACTTTTATGCTTCCGTTACTTGTTGCATTTCACTTTATGCATGATAATACACCATTTTTACTTGTGATGTCGATTGTTGAATTACATTTGATATCCCTTGTTGTTTTCTAACCTTTCTTGTGAGATCGTGCAAGTTTTGGAAGATGATTCGTCACGACACATGTGTTCGGATTTTACCATTTGCTTATGTAGTGTGGCTCAATGCAGGATATTGGCTTGAGGCGCATGGCCCGAGATTTATTTTCGCATGTGCACTGGATGATTGTATTAGATATTATTTCTTACCATTTCAGTTGTTGATGCTAGCTTGCTCGAAGTTTTTTGGAGTACTTTCGCTTTGCTTTCTTGCTGTATAACAAATATTTTATCTATTTGGTATTACTTCATTGCTTGGTTTGTCTTTACGTATTTTATCACTTTCTAGATAACATGAGAAGTAGGATAATAGAGATCTTGCGCTCAAAGTCGTTGTTTAAAGTCCTTTAGAAGGCATTCTTCACTTGTTGCTAATTGTGTTTGTTGGTTTTTTAAAGACCTACCCGAAGTAGGCATTCTGTGTGTGTTTACATTTGTTCCCAAAGACCTAAAAGAGGCGTCCCATTCCCATTCCCCATTATAAGCGTAGATCTAAACACGCCCTTTGATTAGAATAACAAGAGTGGATTCCGTAGAGTACTACCGGCGTGAGAGGTGCTAATACCTTCTCCTTGCATAATAGACTCCCTTACTCGTATCTCTCAGTCGTTTGACCTTGATTTCACCCTTCTCAGGTTTACTCGATGTTCACCTTTCCCTTCTTGTGGGATAAAAAACGTTCGATGACGACTTCATTGACTTCATCTTGATGATTTGTTTAGCCGATTGTTTCACTGGAAGAACTTGAAGAAATGTCAGACATAATGTCTTGACATCTTTGTATTGAGAATTTGTTTTTCTCAATATGTTTGACTAATGTTTCTCTCAAACACGATAGAGGTTGTTTACAAAAACTTGGTTTTTCTTATCAAGTCTATGAGAACATGGAACTCTTATTTTGTTGTTGTAGAAGACACAACCAAAAGGTTGTGTGAAATGGAGATGAATAAACCTGAGTTAAGTTAATATTCTAGAAAATTAACTTATAGTTGTGGAGTGGATTATTCCGTTGTTGATTGATGTCTACATTTTTGGAGTATCATCCAAACTAGTGAGGATGAGTTTTTCATGTTTTGATGCTTGGAGGATTTGGAGAAGCAGACTTACTTTGAACACTCTGTTTGAGGGTTGATGATCATACAATACCCTGTATGTTGTGGTATGCATGATAGATGGAATATCCTCTGTTGATGCATAAGAATGGCATGCATTACCTCGAAGTCAGACAGGAGGTTTGTGTGTTGCAAAAGAAGTCTCTTAAGGTATGCATGTTAATGCATGTTTCTATTGTCTGATCTTGAAGGATAGTCAGCTTCTAAAATATGGATATCTTTTTTTCTCCCTCAAGAGATGTGATTAAATTACTATGGTGTTATCTCCAGAACCATAGATGGTGATTGAGACTGATGTTTGAAAAGATGTTGGAACATCATCTCAGGTTTTTGCTACTTCAGAGAAGGAAGTTGTTTCGTTTTTGAAGATCATGGGGTGAGTATTACTGATCACCATTGGATTCCTAAATTGGAATGTCTGACCATGATGAAGTGTTGAGTCCAGTCTCTGACCAAGTATAGAGTGATGTGAATGTCTGACATGACTTTCTATCATGATGAAGAATCCTCTTGTGCTAAGAGTGTGAAAAAGGATGTTAGATCAAAAGTTCTAACATTTGTTGAAAGAGGTCATCATCTGCTATTTCTGTTTGGGGAAATTTTCCTCTAATGACGAGTACCTTGTCAGGAGTTGGGTATTAGTCTGATTTGGTGAAGATGTGAATTTGACAGATGGTAAAAACCTTGTTAGGAGCTAGATAATTATTTGATGTTGGTGCAAACCTGCTTTTTGAACTATTTACTTCATAAAATATTTGAGAGTTTATTTATTTCTATGACATTCAGGTCTTTGTGTTAATCTGAATGGGCTACAGAAGGTGTGATCTTTTGATATCTTCTTGTGTGAAAGGACATTCTAGTATAATAAGTTCTTTGGATGATGAATCAAGAACCAAATGATTAAGTTCTGTGATGTGAAGATAATGTCCTAAATGATGTTGTAATATCATTCTTGGTGGTCTTTGGAAGATGCTTGGGTTTGGGCATATGGAGTTGGATGCTCAATCATTATTGTCAGAAGTGGAAGTTATGACTATGTGGATAAGAACATGCAGATTCAGATCCTGTCTGCAGTAGTATGCTTGATGAACGGATGAATAATGCATTGAAGAACCCACTATTATCAACAATTACTAGTGGATGTAAGGGCAGAAGAATGTTGTCAGATATTGTGATTTGATCCCGAAGATTATGGAGAAGTGTTTTTCCTCTACTGCAAGTGTGTGACCTGAACTTTGTAAAGCAAGCAGACTGGTTTTTTTTCTTGAGTGATGTCGAAACAAGTGTTCATAACATCTTGGCCATCCAAGGAATCATGATACCTTGTCAGGATTTGTGTGGACTTTCAGCAGATATGCCATTACTGATTAGTGTATTTGGATGTAATATCAAGGAGATAGAGATTTTGGTTCAGGATTGGTTGTCCTTCATTATGGGCATGTGAGAACCTTCATATGTTTCCATCTGGTGCTGAAGTTGTTATGATCAAAAGGAGCACTGGTTATCCATGACAGGGGGAGTAAGTACTTTTCTATGGGATATTGCTGCAATGATGCAATTTTTTTAAGCTTTTGTGTTGTTCATGCTTGTGGAGAATTTATGCCTCTTTTGAGGTTATGATGTTAGACAACATATTGTGACATTTGGCTGCTGAATATTGTTATGGTTTGTACCCATTAATAGTGCATGGTTGGTTCTAGCTTTGTGAATCTAGTTGTTTGAATCATGTGCACACATACTTATTAAGAGGAGTCTGAAGGGTAGTTTTTTTTGTATCTGGGAGAATTTATTTTTCTCTGTTGTTTTTGGAAGGACTTTATCAATGGTTTTGGTTGAATGGGAGTTGTCACATGTGATGGTATTGATATTTTGATTTGTGATGGACAAAAAGATTATATATAGTGACTAGTGGAATACATTGTGTTTATGCTTCAGAACATGAATATTTTTGTGAAGCATCTTGGTCTAATAGTTGAAGATGTATGGTCAAGTTTTTTTAGAGAAAGAAGACAATGTATGACTAGAACTCATGACATTTATCAGAACATTTTTTTTTCCTTGAGCCAGACAGGGAAATATTTTGGATGGTGCAATCTATAAACGCTAGGAAGATGTGTAAAATATGCTTAGTGATTGTGCATGAGTCTTTATTGGAAATAACGCTTTCTATAAGAACCAGTCAAGAATCAATGATGGTTAGTGGTTGGTTGTTGTTTAAAGGGTTCTCATATTCCACCTTTGGTCTTTCAAGCTCCTGGGCTGAAGGGGAGTGTTACCTATCTTGTTCCTCATGTACACCATGACTTCCGGACTTTCTACTCCTTGTATCTTGAGGTTGTTGTTCTATGGTGTTATGTTTGATATGTTGCAATGAAGATATTACCTCTTGTGGCTACCTATGTCATCTTCTGGATAAAAAGGGGGCGATAATATGGTTGATGCTCTGATGTTCTCTTAAAAAAGAGAGAAAGAGAGAGAGAGAGAGAGAGAGAGAGAGAGAGAGAGAGAGAGAGAGAGAGAGAGAGAGAGAGAGAGAGAGAGAGAACATGTGTTGGACAGTCATGAAGATTTCTTATTACTGATGTTGTGACATCATGTGAGAAGACTGTGAAGACTGTCAAATTTGTGAAGACTAAAGAATGATGCTCTGATGTTTTCTATTTTTATGGTTGCTGCTAATTTGTATTGTTTAGCCTTTGTTTTTATGGTTCGCATTTGTGTATGCAAAGGTTATGTAAATTAGTTTTAGCCAAAATAAGCCAAAGGGAGAGATTGTTAATTCTCTATTTTTATGGTTGACATTATGTTTGGTAAAACCAATGTAGCAGCAATATGTTAAACAGGATGTGTTATCTTGCTAAGAAGAACGGGTTAAGCAAGAATTCTTATTTTATGTTGATACACATTGAGATGAGAAGTTCTCATCATCTGGAGAAACATGTCAAATAAGATGTCCTATGCAGAGTCATTCGACATCACACATGTGTTGGACTGGACAACTGAATCAGTTCAAGATTTAACAGATGCAGAATATTCTGGGAATATTATGCTATTGTATGTGTCGCTATTTTATAGGTCTGGAAGATTCAAGAAGAATGTTTACTTTCTAGGTATGAAGATAAATTAGAAAACATTTTCTTGAAGACCTATTTTGCAGTAGAATTTTCTGCTGATTTGTAGTAGCTGATATACTGTGATTTAAAGCCCAATTCTAGTTGGAAAAAATTTATAAATAGAAGAATTATAACATAAAAGAAGGTATCTTCCGTGAATGAAAAGATGTAGTTATTAGGGTTTAGTCTACGACTCTCTAGAAGAGTTGGTTGTGTATTCCACTCGACATGTGAGTTGGAATGTGTTTCTTTAGTTGTAAGGTTTTGTTCTCCTTGAATCTGTGAAGCAAGAGTGAATATTATTCCTGGAGGAATCTTTTAAGCAGCTCCAAGTTGTTTTCTTAGTCAAGAGTCTTGGCTAAGTATTACCATGGAAGTTTCTCTTCTGGTTGTTTTGCCATGGAAGTGTGTCTTCCTGTTTTGTCCAATCGTTGTATCTGATTTAAGAGGGATTGAGGAGGGCCTCATATCTAGGCGAGTCTTAGATAGAAAGTTAGCACAGGTAGTGATTAAGTGAGAAGTTGTAAACTTGGGACTAGTTTAACTTCGAATTGATACTATTATAGTGGACTTTATCACTGGCTTGGTATGCCCCCAGAGTAAGAGAGTTATTCCGAACTGGGTTAACAATTCTGGCGTGTTGTTTACTTTTCAAAACTGCTTTTATGTTTATACAAGCCTGTGTCTTTTATTCAGATCATATGTCTCGACATGTCATAGTACATCTGAAATCTAATATACCAGAATTTCATAACATTTATCTTTTTGCTCGCTGTAATAGCCTTAGAACGAACTGGAGTTATTTGATCTCCATACAATTTGAAACAGAAAGGCTTTATATAACTAGACTCACCATAATAGTGACATCTCCAAGTAGAGTGAGGTTGATTTGAAGATTTATCATATTTTCCAGGATGTTGTAACATGAGTTTTGACATGTTGATCTTCTTCTTTTTTTGAAGAGGAAAGAGCTTCTCTTCAGTCACTTTTCTTAGTTTATTATCAGATTGATAATGAACTCTGACATTCTCATCCTCTTTCACCATATTTATGGAATCTGTCAAGTTATCAAGTTTGGAGTTTAAACGTGTTACCTCACTTTGTATGTGAGAGACAATACATAAGAGTTTCTTCTTCTCATTCTCCAAATCAGTAGTGGTCTTCCTTTGTTCTTCCTCTTTCTTGAGGCTTTCATCACACTTGTCACAGGTATTCTTATAGGACACATCCAGGTCTTCATAAAGATCATTCTCAACATAAACTTCAACTTCATCTGCTCATCTTCCATATAAATCCAACACAAGTTTGGAAGCCTCAGAATTATCTTCATCTTCAAACTTCACATCATTACACCAAGATGCAGTGAAACCCTTATGATATTTCTTGAGGAAGTTGGGACATTCAGGCCTAATATGACCATATCCTTCATATTCAAAGCATTGAATGCCTCTAATTTGACTTGACTTCTCTTCAGGCATGTTGTTCTTCTGAAGTTTTTCATCATTTCTGATGTCAGATCAGATATTCCTGACATTTGGTCTTCCTCTTCTGTCCAATATTTTCAATACTCGATTAAATTAATTACCAAGTAGCACAATGGTATTATATAAATCTTCATCAGTTTCCAGCTTATCTTGACATTTGTCATCCTCAGCATTAGATACCAAATTTATGCTTTTGTTCTTTTTCTCAACCTTATAACTAATACTCATTTCATATGTTTGAAGTGACCCAATAAGCTCATCAACCTTTAAGTTGTTTATATCTTGAGCTTCTTCAATGGTTGTAACCTTCGTGTCAAATATCCAAGGTAAGAACCTGAGAATCTTTCTGACCAGCTTTGCTTCTGACATCTTTTCTCCCAATGCACTTAATGCACTAGCAATTTCAATTATCTTCATCTGATATTCCTGAATTGTCTCATCATCATCCATCTTCAAGTTCTCAAATTTATAAGTGAGAAGTTGAAGTCTTGAAATCTTTACTTTATAGGTACCTTCATAGGTTGTCTTGAGAATATCCCAAGCATCCTTGGCAACGGTACACGTATTGATCATCCTGAAAACATTTTTGTCTACTCCGTTGAATAAAGAATTTAAAGCCTTTGAATTTCCAATAGCTTCTTTATCATCATTTTCATCCCACTCTTCTTCAGGTTTTACAGACTCTTTTCCATCCTTATCCTTCACAAATAGATGTCCCATCCTATCAAGGAAAAAAAAGCTACCATTCTGACTTTCCACCAGTCATAGTTTGAACTATCCAACATGGGTGGTATGTTGTTATATCCTTCTTCTTTCTCCATAGTTCCATAAAGTATATCCCTAGATCTCACCCAATGACATAATAGGATTCCTACTCTGATACTAATTAAAATTATGGCACACACAATATCAGATGTCAAGACTGATGTCTTAACAACACACAATGTCACGACATATGTTATAACATTTACTGACAAAAAACTAGAACTTTTACCAAATTAAAAACTATGCAAAAATTAAATGCAACAGGTAAAAGAACACAAGAAATTGTTAACCCAGTTCGGTGTAACTCACCTACTCTAGGGGGCTACCAATCCATGAAGGAAATTCACTATTAGAAGTATCAATTCGAAGCTAAACAACCCTAGTTTACACTTCTCACTTAATACCCCATGAAACTTCTAACTAGAACCTCCTAGATATGATAACCCCTCTCACTTCCAATCACTATAGTGACATCAAACAATCCCATTCCCAGGGAATATCTCAAGAAACCAAAAAAATGAAGAACACTCTTCAAAGACAAAAATACTTAGTTTTCTTAATAGCTTCACCAAGAACAATATTCAACTCTTTACGTAAAATCTTAGAGGAGAACAATAACTTGATAAACAAGTAACAATCAGTCAACTCAAATGTATCAAAGATACATGAGGACGTACAAATAAAAATATGGAGAAATTAGTGAACTATCAAACCCTAAACCCTTATTTTTCACAAGGTTTTACAATAAAACTATGCTACTTTTTAAAAACTAAGTATTGGGCAACTCCTTATATAGACTTCTGCAGTTGGGCTTAGACTCTTCAAAAAAATATAACTTGGCTCTAAATCCATGCAGAATGTTCTCCATAAAATAGAAACAAAACAAATCTTTCAAATATTTCCTAAAAAGTCTCAAAGATCCTTTTTATGAAACAAATCAAATATGCAATTGTTCCTAAAACTCATTGATTGCCTCCTCCTATTATGAGTACTAAAAACCTATAGAATCTCATATTTTTCAATCAAATTTTCAAGGATATTATCCAGCTGTACTATCATGATGTTCTATTGCAACATGTTAGAACATATGATAGAACATCTGTCAAATAAGTACTAGAAGACTCTATTGTACTAGTTGGTCAAGATGTTAGGACATCTTTTTTAACATTAGTCTGCAATACATGTTTTTCCAATGAAACATGTTTTGATAGAATTGTTGTCAACTCGTTATTTTACCAAAATTGTTCCCAACCATAAAATTACATACCTAACAGGTTTGTCATAGTAAAAAAGGGGAAGATTGTTGGAACAAGTTTTGGTCCTGCAACAATCCTTCAGTTTTGATGATAACAAAGCATTGTATGTTTAGAGAAAAAAATGTACTTTAACATTGTGTTATTTGTGTAGACTCTGGAAAACACTAGTTCTGAAGAAAAGGTTCTAAAGAAAATATTCTGAAGAAAAGGTTTTGAAGAAAAGGTTTTGAAGAAAAGATTTTGAAGAACAAGTTCTAAAGAAAATATTCTGAAGAAAAGAATCTGAAGACTAAGTGTTGAAGACTCTGAAGTAAAGGTTTTGGAAATATCATCAGAATCGTTTCTAGCACGCCTCAGAATAACTATTGCATTCACTTCTTAAGAAACATCAGAAGTTCTGATGAATTTTGAATGTCTCTAGAAACGGATTTCAGTGTACTTCTCAGATAATATTTTGCTTCCAGTTTTGAAGTCACAAATGTTTCCAGAAAAGGACTTTTTGTGTGCTTCTAATTCTAAGATAAGCTTTTGCTTTCGACACAGAAGTCAAGATTTGTTTTTCAAATAATCTTTTACTTCCAGCTCGAAAGACAAGGTTTTGACTCTGAAGACTATGATACTCTTGGAACACTCATTTAACATGATATCTTCTGAACTCATCATTACTTCAAATCAGAAGTACATTCATTAGAAGATAAGATTGAGACAACTTGTGCTAGAAGAAAATTGTACAATAGTATATTACTCATTCCACTATGGTGAATGTTTTGTACGACCAAAAGAATTTGTCCCCTGCGATCTCATGATACTGGTATGGCAGCTGGCAACGATAATGACATTTGTCCTTCCCAACATTCTACCTTTTGGGTCTATATAAAGGATCTTTATTTCATTGCAAAAAAAGAAGTTGGAACAACACTATTTAAAAAGAAGAGTTACTTTGCAAAGATAGTTATGTGAGAAATATTCTTCCAAGATAAAATCAAAACACAAAGAGTTGTTACTCATTTTTGTGTTAACATTTGTTCTTTATTGTTGTGTCAAATTTTCTTTTCTAGAAGCACCATTGTAAACACTTTCTATTTCAATCTTTTGATGGTTGTTTTTCCTTAATTTACTAAGTGATAGTTTTTATACTTGAGAGGGGTAAGGTGTTTTCTAACTCTTAAATGTTTGTTTGTAATCTTTCAAGATTAGTCGATTAAGTCCTTTTTGAAGGAGAAAACACATTAGCGGGTGCACAAGAGTAGCCTTGTTTAAGGTGAACTTGTATAAACTGATTATGTCACTTTTCTTTCTTAGCTTGTTCATCTTGTTTGTTTGTGTGAAGCATTTCTAAGAACAAATTTTTTGAAAACCCAATTCAAACCCCCTCATTTCTTATGTTTTTCTCAACCTTCAATTGGTATCAGAGCAAGGTCATGGGTTAGAATTCCCCCAGCTAACATTGGGGGGAGGTTGTTGGATTATTTAATCTAGTGCTTTCCTAAGGGACTCAATGGGCTTAACATCCCACCATGGGCGCCTACACAGGTGTGTTAGATGGGCCGGGTAGGCCACTTGAGGTTTATTATAAGGAAAGATAGTTGCGCCCTGATGTTTACTGTGGAAAAAGGTAAACAACTGCTAGTCTTCCCAAATCCTAAAAACTAAGGGTTACTTGCAGGATCGACTAGTTGATCCTAAGACATGTGCTAATGTATCTAAGTATAACTTTTTCAACCGACGTAAGACTTTGCTTTTTGAGAAGCGGTTTTATCTGAAGGATAGAACAAGTATGAGTTTCCACAATGTAATGTTTTGACCGACTAAAGGAGAGTCGTGACTGACAGTAGGTTACGACTTGTTTAAATGAAATAAATGTTGAGTGACTCTTTAGTAAATTCTAGTATAGAGATAGAACGAGTTTCAAAAGCGTAGATGATAATATAAAAGGATTGTTCAAAAGTAAATAAAACTAAAGCAAAAAATTCAAAAGGAACAACTGAAAACAAAGGAATTTGCATTGACATAAAGATGATGATTCACGTACATTAACACCTTTGAAACCCTCTTCTTCCTTACACTTGGAATGTTGAGTTTGTTAAGTGATTCTAGTACAAAGTGAACACCCTGAATGCTACACTGGATCCTTTTATTTATAGTAGTTACAAATCTAACTGCCTACGTACTAGAACACACTATATACTTGACACGTATTTGGCCTAAGGTAACTGCTTATCTGTATTTTCACCATGCACTTAGCGCATAATTTGGAAAACTATCTTGCAACTGCTGGTACTTTCAAATTTCAAAATTATCCCACTCCAACACTCACTTCGACGCCATCCTTTAGCGTAGATAGACGATCCAAACTTCTCTAATTCTTAGATTATAATTTGGTCAACAAGACAAAACTTTGACTAGCTTGTTTGTTAATTGTGTTGACTTTCCATAGCTGACCAATAATTTTTCCAACTATCTCTCATTCTCGAGCTTAATTTCCTTACAACCTTTATTTGTAGGATACCTTCTTCTTAACTCGCGTAACTATCCTCATTAATTACGAAATATATACCTTGAAATATTTTTTTAAGGTAACAAAATGCCCCCCATAGATGCCATTTTCGAATTTTGGCCACCATGAGAAAATTGCATCTTTGAAATACCGACCTTTTTTCCAAAAACTCATTCGCTTCCATTTCTCCCTTAGTTGGCGTAACTGTTCCCCCCTTACTCATGACATCACACCATTATGATTGTGTATCACATCTTCTCCTCAAGACGTGCAACTATTAATTTTCCATCATTTCTTTTTCTTAGTGGGAGACATGGTCCACCATCTCGATACTCCCTCTCACCATGTGTCCATAGATTAAGTGACACGAATTTGAGAAGTTTGGAAAGAAAATTTTAATCGTTTTCTTAATTATTTCCTTTTCCTTTTTACTTAGGGTTTTCCTTCTATAAAACCAATTTCTTCTCTCTTTTGAATCTTCTCTTTAACCCAACTCAACGCATTCTATCTTCAAAGAACACAAATCCTTTTTCCATCCAATATTCTTCTTAGTCTTCAAACTTCTCTGTCTTTTCCAATGGCAAGCTCCAGTAGAAAGGTTCCTTCTTCTGCAACAATTCCACACCCACTCCTTGTTGATAGGAAGGAGTTCCTGAGCCACCTTTTTCAGAAGAAAAAGCAAAGATCTGGCAATGCAGGTATTAATCCCTTTCTCTGTAGATGATAAACCCCTGGCATTTCTAGGTCCTATCCATGAAGAATGTAGACCAAATATTTCTATGGATGAACATGCATTATTCCCAACCAGTTACCTTACGAAACCACTGTTTTCTCTTGAAAATCCTTTGTTACTACACTATGTAGATAGAAACTTCAGGACTGCTCCTCCCATAAATTTCCCTAAGTTTCGTGCTTGGATGACATGTTTAGAAGCAAAAAAACTCAATCAATGGCAAAACTTAGGTATCTACACTCTTTTACAAATCTCTTGTTGCGGTCCTCCTTATTCCTGCGGTATGATGCTGGCTGCAATCCAATTTAGGGAGGGTTCGACCAATACCTTTCATACAGAGTGTGGCATGATTACTCCCACACTTTTAGACATTGTTGTTATCACTAGATTAAAACTAACTGGTCCCGTATTCAATCATGGGGATGCATACCCCATATATTTTAAGTTTTATGTAGGTGATTCTGGTAAACCGATGTATAATAACTTCATCGACTATCAAGCCAAAACCTCAGGCTCTGTGACTCCTGAAAGGCGTGTATCGTTTCTAACCTTATGGTTGTCTCACTTTGTCGTTTGTTCAAGTTCTATGCAGATAGCCAAAAAAAATTTATATTTGGCTACTCTGTTACATCAAGGGTGTGATATTGCTTTGGGCCAACTGATATCGATTTCTCTTTATGAGTCATTATCTGATTTCGTTTCTCAAATCAAAACTTTCGACCCTACCAACTCCAAGAAGAAGAACATTTTGGCCCATGGGCCCTCTTGGTTCTTATAATTGTGGCTCAACGCCACTTTCTCTAAAGATATCAGGCCATATGGGATGAGAATAGAGACGTGTCCTCTAGCAGAACGTCACGTTGTTTGGAAATGCCTAATTCCTATGACCCATATTCATAAAACTTCACCCAGCGCTGAGGTATTTCAACATTATGTTGACTCGTGTCAATTTTGAACCTTTAATGGCTCCTTTCTGTAATAGACCTGATGGCCCTGAGTGGTTTACTAGAGCTTTTCCTCCTCTAAGAAATGAAGACAAGAGTAATTCTTTAGTTATCTGGAGGCGTTTTTTGGTTCCTCAGTTTCTGTCAGCTGTAATTGTTGGTACCACTCTAGGCTTGGTTTCTTATCAACCTAATTTAGTGGCTCGACAATTTAGGCTCTATCAGTTTATCCCTAAATCTTTATTTCCCTCCTTGGAGTTGCTTTTTAATATCACCAACGATCAACCTTATGATGTATTTAGAGCAGACGTCAAGAATTTTTGGGAAAAGAGGCCTAAGCTTGGTTCTATCCCTTTTCAGCTTTCACTTTATTGTAGCAAGGAATTTGAAACATGGTGATAGTCATATATTATTGGATATGTTGGTGCCCCTGAGACAAATCTAGCTGAACTAGCTTTCCCCCTTACTATTTTGGCTCTTCTTACTTATTTGATTGTTCTTTCCTTACAGCCATCCAAATAGACCAAGGGGATGTTCCTGTCGACCAGACTGGTCTTTCGACACAAAAGGTTCAGGTTTGAATGTTATTGATTTCTTATTATTTATCTAGCATCATACACTTAACCAATTTTCAAACCTTGTAGGTTACTCCTGATAAATCTCCCTCTGACGATGACACCATTTCAATTGCTCTTAAGAAACCCAAGTCTTCACTACGTATGTTTGTATGCTATTCCTTCAACTTTCCTTATGATTTGAACGGTTACTAACACATCATCTATTTGCAGAGTCAAAATCATTCGACGGATTTGACTGCTCCTTCCAACAAATCCAAAAGGCCCAAGAAGGACAAACATCATTCTACTAAGGGGAAAAAGGTATTTCTTGTCGGCTTAGCCACCCTTTTTTACAAATAGCTTATATTTCCTTCTATTGTCTTCAGCCATCTCCTGATACTCAGTCCCCTCAATGTTCCCGAAAATCCAAAGGCCACAAAAGGAAGAAATATACTCCTGCCAAGATTGGAGTAGCAAAGAGGAAAAATAAAACCAAGGTGCCTTTGGCCAAAGACTTTGACGCTAACCCTGATTCAGCTATTGATGCCATAGTGGTGGACACAATAATGGCTGACCCACTTCATCCCCCCAATATTGTTAGAGCTTCAGGGCCAACTGGGACCATCATTGTTGTTCCTGTTGAATAGAATCTAAATGCCAATATTGACTTGTCGGCACAGGTAGTCACCTATTCCACTCTAATTCAACTTGTTGGATTCATCTCATTAGTATATTTTCTATTTTTGGCTAAGACTTCTGATCGACAGCCCCAAAGTATGGTCGAATACAGCCCACTATCAATGGGTTCTTCTCCTCATAATCAATAAACTCTTGTCTTCGATGCTGGTGAGTTTGTTGATCTGACTATTCAGGCTACTCATAGTGATTGTGACTCAATCACTAGTCCTGCCACGGATAAGAATTCTATCTCGACTAGTTCTGACTCTAGTCTTTCAGATCCCTTGCAGGGTTCAGGAGCGAAAAAAGATACCACCACCTCTGAAATTGCTCCCCCAAAATGTAATTAGCGAGAAAGTGCTTATTCTCCTACATCGTCGAAGAAAGTTGTGATAAAACATTATGTTGATCTGGAGGCAATGGAAACCTTATTCTCCTACTCGTGGGCTCTCTTTTGGCTCCGACCAATCTCAAGTTCACAATGGAAAACTGGGACTTGAGGCAACAAAAGCCAAGATTTTGACGGATAAGATTCGTAGTTATGCGTTGAATCCAGATTTGCCTCATTTGCTTCTTATTGAGCCAATTATTGGTCCGGAGATTTTGGACACGCTTGCTCAGTTGAAAGAGCTCAATATTTCCGAAGTTGCTCAAACCATGATGACTGCGTTTGAGAAATTGTTTTCCCTTATGCTCCGCAACATTGAGAATATCAGAAAAACGAGTAATTGTTGAGTCGAAGGATACTTTTGTAAAGGAGAGTTGGGCGGTGGTGGTAAACGTTAACAAAGAGGTCACCAAAATGTTGGAAATGATTGAGGAGAAAAAACAGAGTTGATTCCCAAACAGCAAAGGGATGCTGAAATACGCCTTCAAATTGCTATTTTACATAAAGAATTGGAATCTATTACTGAGCAGAAGGGAGAAATCATTGACAAGATTATCAACCCGACTGAAGAACAAATCGACCAGACTGCATTGGATGTTATGGCCATAGGTGAAGAAATCTCTTCTGTAGAGACAAAGATAAAGAGACTTAAAGCTCAAGCAGAAGATTTTGAATCCAAGGTCGTACATTTCAATGCCAAACTGCAAGCATTCCAGACCAAATTACGACACTTTTAATCATTGTATCAGTTTTAGGATTTGTTACGTAATATTTGAATAATGGCCTTGAATCACCTTTTACTGTAACACTCTTCTCTTTTTTTTATTGCACGCACTATATATACCTTTTAATTGGTTTCAAACACAGTTTTCTCCAACTTATTTATTTGACATATGTTTATTTTGTCAAAATTTTGACCTCTTGAAGAATAGGCCTATACTTCTTCAAGTACTTCCCGTTCACCCTTAAGATTCGTAGATCTAAGGCTAACTCTTTAATTTCATAACCACTGTTGGAAAAAAAGTTCACTACCTTAAAAGGTCCTTCCCAATTTGGGGACCTTTTCCAAAAACCCTATCATTTCTATCCACAAGAAATATGACTTTCCAAACTAAATCATCAACAGAAAATACCTTGTTCTTTATCTTTTTGTTGTAAGATTTGGCAACTCTCTCCTTCTGTCTTCTTAACGAGTCTAGGGCTAACATTCTTTCTTCGTCTAAGTTAACAAGTTTATATGCCATCATACTCCAATAGTCTTCAAATGGTATTTTGTGTTGTCTTTGAATCCTCACTGACTGAACATGGATCTCTACTGGTAGCACTTCATCATATTGTAGTCCATTTTGCCTCCTTTGGTGACGTCATACATTCCCATAAAGCTTGATCTAGCATTTTGTGCCAATTTTTTGGTTTCTTTCCTACATGCTTCTTGATCAGGCTAATTATGACTTTATTGGATGCTTCGACCTGACCATTTGCAAGGGCATCGTAAGGAGTAGATGTTAACAGTTTAATCCCAACTTCTTTTGTGAAATATTACATTTTTCTTCCAATAAAGACTGGATCTTGGTCGGTTGTAGTTGTATTTGGAATCCCAAACAAACACATGATGTGATTTTGGATGAAGTCTATAACAGCTTCTTGGTCGACATTCACCAAAGCTATGGCTTCAACCTATTTTGTAAAATAATCAATGCCGACTAAAATATACTTTTGTTTTTTGATGAAGTTGGTCTTATTTATCCAATCACATCCAATGCCCATCCTCTAAAAGGCCAAGGTTTTATCACTGCATGCAATTCACTTGCAGCAACATGTTGTATTGCTCCATGCAATTGGTATTCCTTGCAACCTTTAGCGAACTCAATGCAATATTTCAACATTGATGGGCAATAGACACCCATACACACCAAGAGCCACTTCATTTTTTGTCCAGCCTGATGCACACCACAAGCTCCACTATACACATTCGACACATCAATATATGCCTCACTTTCTCAGAGGCATTTAAGAAACACTCCTTCAGTTGTCTTTTTGAATAACTTATTCTCTATCAAGACATAACTGAGAGCACGATATTTGATTTTACAATCTATCAAGCCCGTAGGGGGTCGTAGATAGTCGACCAGTGGCTTTCGCCAATCATTTCCTGACAAATTGTCAATGGTCAAGATCTCAAATTTTTCGGCATCCACGGCCCCTAATTTTATAATTGACAAGTCTGAAGGCGACAACAAAGTTGCTCACACCTTCTCCCTTATTGAATTGGTTATTAATTTTGGTTTTTTAAAACCTTATATCCTGAAGCTTCTTGCGCTATATCATTAGCTTCTTGATTCTCCCGTCGGGGTATGTGTTGAATACTCACTTGTTCAAACCATTTAAGCAATCTGACGGTGATCATGAAATACATGATTAAGTTTTCCTTAACACATTTATATTATTTCAACACTTGTTTAATTACCAGTTCATAATCTCCCATAATTTTGACATTCATTTCCCCCAATTCTAGCAGAAGTTCAAGTCCTGTTATCAAAGACTCATATTCTACTTAATTATTTGTACACATGTTGTCGATTCTATACTTGAATTCTGCTGGAATTCCACTTGGAGAAATTATAATTCCTCATATACCAACTCCATTTTTATGGCTAAAACCATCGAAGTATAACTTCCATGGCCTTATTTCTAAATAATTATGGGGCATTCCGACCGTTGAATGTTTGACAAGGAAATCAACCATTATTTTCCCTTTCATTGCTTTCAAAGGCATATATGTCAGAGAATACTCAGTCAATGCTAGAGTCCATTTACCAATTCAACTATGCAGAATTGGTTTGGACAACATATGTTTAATAATATCAAAATGAGAAGACACATATGCATCTACTGGTTTGATATATTGCTTTAATTTGACATAAGAGAAGTACAAGCATATACATAGTTTTTCTATATCAATATACCTAGTTTTAGGGTCATTAAGCACACGACTAAGATGATATATATAGGTCTTTCGAAACTTTTTTCATCCTCTTGGACTAACATGCTTCCTATAGTCGACTCTGACGCTGAGATATATAACCTCATTGGCCTATCTCTAGCAGGAGGTGCTAATATTGGAGGCTTCATCAAGTACTCTTTGATTTTGTCTAAAGCATCTTGATGTACTTCCTGCCAGACAAACTCCTCATTCTTCAGTCAAAGTAATAGTGAAAATGCTTTAATTTTATCACTTAAGTTAGATATGAATCTTCTAAGGAAATTTATTTTTCCCAACAATGACTGAAGCTCCTTCCTTGTCGATTGAGGCTTTACGTCCATAATGGCTTTGGTTTTACTTTGATTTACTTCAATTCCTTTTTTATGCACCACAAAGCCAAGGAAGTCACCTACTTGCACACAAAAAGCACATTTTAATGGATTCATTTTTAACCCATATTTTATCATTCTCTCAAAGGAATTTCGAAGATGTTTTACATGAGTTGGCATACTATTCAATTTTATAACAATGTCATCAATGTATACTTGCATAAAATCTTTAAAAAAATCATGAAACATTGAATTCAATGCCCTTTGGTACATCGCTCCGACATTCTTTAGGCCAAATGGCATGACAACCCATTCATAGGTACCCGAGGCTCCTGGACAGCAAAACGCTGTTTTCGGCACATCTTCGTCTGCAATAAAAATTTGGTTATACCCAGAATAACTATCAAGCATACTTAAATATTCAAAACCAGCAGGAGAGTTGACTAACATTTCTGCTACAGGCATGGCATATTCATCTTTATAAGTAGCAGCATTTATATCTCTAAAATCAATGCATACTCTTAAAGTTCCATTTTTTTAATTACGGGCACTATATTTGCTAACGAGTCGACATACCTTGCAGTTCTTATGAACTTTCTTTTGAGGAATCTTTATATCTCCTCTTTGATTTTTGACATTATGGTTGGGGCGAAATGCCTAGGAGTTTGCTTTACAGGATTTTTTCTAGTATTTATTGGCAGACTCAATTCTACCAAGTCCTTTCTTAAACTAGGCATTTCATTATATTCCCAAGCAAAACAATATTTAAATTCTTTAAGTAAAGATATTACATCATATTTCATCTCTTTGTCAATATTGGCGCTGATATATGTTGGTCTTTTATCCCCATCTTCTCCAATATTCACTTCTTCTAAAGGGTCTTGTGGTTGCATATTTTCTGGCGCCATTGGATCCTTTTCGAAACCTAGGGGTTCATCTTCACAAATGCAGTTCAGACGATGCTTATCGACGCTTTCCTCAACCATTTTTGGATTGTCAGGTGGTTTTGGCTTAATAGCCAAAATGATCCCCTCTCTTGGTACTTGAGATTTATTGGCTTTGATAGCCATATCTTCTTCAGCTTCTAAAGCCCAATTCAACTTATTTTCGGCAATATATGCCAAAATCTTGTTTAGAGCTTCTATCTAAGACATCATCATCAGTAAAGTCTCCCCATCCTTTCAGCCGAATTGCTCCATAGTATGTTTCTTCTAAGGGCTCTGCATCCGAAATGAAACCATGAGTCTCATGTAAATTCAAAGAAACAAATGCCTCATTCCAAATTATGACAAACATCTTCAGCTGGGTTGCAATGAGATATGTTAGCTAACTTTCTCTCAAATTTCCTTTTACCAACATTATTCACATCGGCCATGAAATACCCTTGACCCGCTTCGATATTTTCTACTATTACATCTTCCCTCCAGATCGGCGGACGCTGGTGCATAGAAGATGGCACAACCACTACGTCATGTAGCCATTCTCTTCCCACCAGAAGGTTGTAGCTTGGTTTGGCATTGATTACCATAAATATAGTCGGCCTGGTAATGGTGCCGACAATTATGTCTACTTGGGTTACACCCATGGTGCCTCTAGTTTTACCCCCGAAGTCTGGTAAGACCACTTTGTGAGATCTTATATCGGTGTCATACTTTCCGATTTTTTTTAGCAGGTGGTATGGCATAATATTTACCGTAGCACCAAAATATATCAACACTTTGTTGATAGTTATCCCTTCAACTTTAGCTAGGATTAAAAGAGGTTTTAGATGGCTTTTCATAGCTGTGATACGGTGGTAGAACCGACTATTTTTACTGGTTTACGTTTTGCGTTTTGTGTTCGCAAAAATGTCGCGGTAAGCAAGAGTCGCCACCGACTTTTATTTCATCCAATCATGGAAAAGGAAAAAGAACAAAAAAAACCTTTTTTCGAGATTTTCTGAGTACGGGGGGTAGATTATAGAAAGGGAAGGTGTTAGCACCCTTTCTATTCGTAGTTGTCTACGGGCTCTTAGGTACTTGCTCATTTTTCAAATTGCTTGTGTGTGTTTGTCTTGAAAATGTTTTACTTCGTGATAACCCTTGTATCAGTCCTCAAGGATGTGACGAAGTTGTTTTGAAAATTTGTTTTGAAAGGTGTTGTGTGAAAAAAAATTTATTGATCAAGTACTTAAGATTCTACCTACTCAAAAAAAGATTATATGTTCTCATTTCATTTACACAGTGCTATCCTACTATTAAGGAGTAGGTAGCCCCGTCGTTGGAGTTGTAAGGGACGTTCGAAAGGGACACATACAATCACTAAAGCAATAGTTAGAAAACCTTAGCAATAACCCTAGAGTCTTAAGATCTTTTGGAGAAACGTTTCTGAGGCAACATTTCCGAGGGAACATTTCCGAGGCAACATTCGAATGGGACATTTGATCTTTTAGACATGAAGGCGACCACTAAAGTTTCCTATGCTTAATGACTGTTCGCCGAAGGCAACCGTAGTGAGGCAAACCCTAGGAGTGAACATGTGCATGTGAATTTTTTCCAGTTATTTAGTCTTTGCACATTAGGTGATCTACTGTTTTAAATTTCAACCATTCTTTTCATACAATCCTATTAGCCATTAATCTAGACAGTTAAAGATTGCGGGAATTTAAAGTGCGAAAAATAAACCTAGCTATTACAAGGCTTCGGGGAGGGGAATTAATTACATGACCAAAAATCGGGGATTTAAACAGTAAATAAAAACCCTAGGTTAACTATTACAAACCCTGAACAGTTACAAAATAATGGAAAAATAAATAACAAGCGTGCGGCGAATTAAATGCGAGGACGATTGAAATTACCTAAAACCCTAATTGAGAGAGAAAAGATTTTTTTTTGTGGATTTTTATTTGAGAAAACATTTAATTGCAAATTAATTAAACCTAATTTCTAATTGTTCTTTAAATTATGAAAGAAATTAAATTAACCTAATTTTCTAACTAAATTAATTAATTAAAGAAATAGATATTTATGAGAAAAATGATTTTTGATGCATTTTTTAAAGAAAATTAATTAAGTTATGTATAACTTAAAATCCTAAGTATAATTATTTTTAATTATAAAAAGAAGATTAAATTACCCTAAAATTAATTAAACTAATTAACTAAAAATATTTATTAAAAAAAAAGATTTTTGTGATTTTCATTTTTTAATTTAATAAAAAATAATATTTGTATTAATTAAAAAAGGAAAATAATTAAAGAAAAGAAATCAAAGAAAATAATAGAGAAAAAAAACAAATGGGGCTGTGATGAATTGCTGAAGGGGGTGTGAAGTTTAAATCCTTCGCCCATTAAGCTGAGCCCAAGTCAACCACGCTGGATTAGGTGTAGCGTTGACCTGGAGGTGTATCAGGGACCTTCAGCCTGGAAGCCTTGGATCTGGGTAGAAGTGCATCCAGTGGTCAAGAATTGCTAGCGCATGGTGGATGGTTGAGAGAGAACTGCATGGGATCTACTGAATAAAAATAAAATAAATGAAGCGCTGGGACTTGGGATCAAACCCAAGTCCTTATGCCTTGAATCAATGTTGCGCTGCCAGCTAAGCTGTTGTTGTTAGTTGTTATTACAATAATACTAAAACATAATATAATGAAAACAAAAGAGCTGAACCCAAAGCGCGCGAAATTCAAATCAGCCAGTCATGGGCTGCCACGCACCATCTTCTTCGCTACAACCATCGTCTTAGGTGATTGACCTATACCTACAGACATTTGCTGTAACTATAGCCATGCAAAACTCAAAAATCTCATAAGAGCATGATAAATTAATTGTGATGGTACCAATACACTCGTCTTGGCCTCACAAGCATCATGGTACCTCATTCATAGACTAATTTTACCTGTACCAGAAATCCTCAAATCGTGACCCCAAACCCTAACAATGGTAGATGCATGTAAAGGTCCCAAAAATGCAATTAAACTATGTGGTCAACTTGAAAACATGATAATGATCTCAAATATAACAATTAAAGGTGCTAATGGTGCGTAAATTGTAATAATCGAATTTGAAAAAACTTGCAAACTGTGATGTGTGTAGGCGATGGTTCTTGATGTTTTGAAGGCTGCAGATGATGTTGTTGGCTTCAAGAGATGGCCAGGAAGTGATTAGGGTCTTTGAATGGCTTGGAATCGTCCTCTAGGGCATAAATCAAATGCACACTTTTTATCCAATTTTGAGTTTTTGTTCTTTCTCCCTATGACTACAAAACCTTGTCTTTTGATCTACAATAGTTCAATATATATCATAGGATGAATTAGGGTTGTAAAAACATATCACATCTTTGAAAGTTTTGAAGATTTGATTTTATCTTCATGGCATATGTAAACTTGCTATAATGAGCCAAATTATCCATTTCTTGTTCCAATTAGCCTTGATTCAAATTGATCATGATATCCTTGCATAATTTGATTGAGATCCTGTCCAAAAATCAGATCACAACATATCTTTTCCATTATTCATCAATTATTTAATTTAATTGAAATTTTAATTAACAAAAAATCCAAATAAATTGAAAAATGAAGAAAATAACATGAGGTTGGATTTTTGGGTCGTGGACCATGCTATAAGTGAGGTGCAATCATGAAATGCTAGGCCCATTTGGTAAACAAATGCACTTTTGAGCATATTTGACTTTTGGCAATTTTGCAAAAAAGGTCAACTTTGACAAGGCATATATCTTCCAATTTTAACCCTAGGGAGGTGTTCTTGGACTTTTTAGAAAGCTTAAGATGTCCCCTAAGCAACCCTTTTGGTCTTATTTCAATTGTATCTTCCATGTTCATGTATGAAGCTTTGACTCAAAAGGTGTTTTCATTGACTTTTCAAAAGGACCTATAATGTAAAAATTCATATCTTTTTATGAGTGCATATTTTGAACTTGTGGGCTGAGGATGAATTGTAGGGAATTGAATCCTCTTCAAAATGATCATTGGATGGAAAATTTCTGATAAAGTATGAAGATGTTATTCTTGGTCAAAGTTTGGTTGACTTTTACTGAGAAACCCTAATTTAGCAACTTATGGGTTTTTATGAATTTGAAGCAATACTTGGGGAATCATAGTCAACATTTGATCAAATGATGAAAGTCACTTCTAAATGTTGATGTTGACCAAAAATCTTGAATTTTGACTGTATGTTGGTCACAATTGACTTTTGACCTAATAGAGTCGATTCTCAAGCATCCAAGCAGTTGACTGAGCAAACTTCTTGTGCAAGGCATGAAACTTGACATGTAGGGTCTTGAGAACATATTAAGACCATGGAGAGAATATGAGGCCTTTGTGGTACACCCATCTTGATGAAAATAGAAACCCTAATTTGAGGTACACTTCCTTAGGAGAGAGTTTGTTTGGTCAACTCTTGGGCAAATTTTGGGGTACAACAGCTGCCCCTGTTAAATCTTCTTAAACATGCGGATGTAGATTGGCTTGTCTGCCTTTCGTAATCTGAAGGTGGAAGATTAATGAACACTAAAGTGCCCATAAATTTGCACTCGCATGAAGTGGCACTTGACTTGTGACATCGGGAATGGGCTTACAAATGCCATTTGGAGGTTGATGATAGAAGATTGCCAGAGATGGGCTTAAAGATGCCATCCTGGATGCAATAGAGAATTGTCGAAGATGGGCTTAAAGATGCCATATAGAGAATGTGGATTTCCTGAGATATTCCTTTGGTGAGAGTCCTTGTTGTTGTTGTTGAGGAGGAATCTGCTGAGGAATGTTGGTATCTGTCTTGGGAGATATAGAATTTTAGGAGCTTCAGTTGTCTGTTACTCTACTGGGGAGATGCGAAACCAATCGTGTTTGATTAGGTTCTAGTCTTATAGTGTTATGGACTGCTGTTTGGAGATAAAAGAGGAGGAACCTGGATAGTAAGGTTATGAGAAAGAACCTGGATAGTAGGGTTGCTTCGATATTAAAATCCTAGATAGTAGGGCTGTGAGAATGAACCTAGGTAGTAGGGTTACTTCGATATAAAGATGCGTTATACAAAAGACCTTCCTCAATGAAGATGCGTTATACAAAAGAAATTATGACATGGTATTTCTTAGATGCGTGGATAGACACGAAGCAGACATGTTGATGCATGATATCCATGAAGCTTCCTTTGGTACTCATGGAAATGGACATTCGATGGAAAAGAAGATGCTTAGAGAAGGTTACTATTGACTGACAATGGAATCTGACTGATACAAATTTGTAAAGAAGTGCCATAAGTGCCTGATTTATGTTGACAAAATTCATGTGCCTCTGATACTTCTCAATGATATTTCTTCCCCGTGGCCTTTATCTATGTGGGGTATTGACATGATTGGAATGATTGAACCCAAGGCGTCAAATGTACATATTTTATCTTGGTGGCAATAGACTACTTCACCAAATGGGTGGAAGCAGCTTCATATGCTAATTTCACTAAGCAGGTGGTAGTACACTTTACGAAGAACAATCTTATATGTCGGTATGGTGTGCCAAGAGGGATTATCACTGACAATGGCTCGAATCTGAATAACAAGATGATGACAGAACTTTGTGAAAAATTCAAGATTGTCCATCATAATCCATCTCTTTACAGGACAAAGATGAATGGGGATGTTGAAGCTTCTCATAAAAATATCAAGAAGATCATCTAGAAAATGGTTGTTACCTATAAAGATTGGCATGAGATTCTCCCCTTTGATAGGGGCAACCCCATTCTTTCTTGTGTATCGTATGGAGGCAGTGTGATAATGGAAACCAAATTGTTAGAGGGTGAATGGGTCCAGAGCAGGTTTGACCAATTGAATTTGATTGAAGAAAAGAGAATGACAACCTTGTTTCATGGCAAGTTATACTAGAAGAGAATGGAGAAAGCTTTTGATAAGAAGGTTAAGCCTTATGAATTCAGAGAAGGCGACCTCGAGCTCAGGAAGATCATGTCTTTTAACACTGATTCTAGGGGCAAGTGGACTCCCAATTTTGAAGGCCCATATGTTGTCAAGAAAGCATTCTCTGGTGGTGCACTGATTCTTGAAACTATGGATGTTGAGGAGTTCCCACTTCCTATGAATGTTTATGTAATCAAGAAATACTTTTCCTAAAGAAATAAAAGAACAACTCGCTAAGTCGAAAGCCCTAAAGGACGGCTTAGGCAAAAAATAGCGTCTCGGTAGGCTAAAAATATGAAAGGGAGGTCTAGGCAAAAGTAAGAGACACATACAAAATAAATGTTCCCGCTAGGTTGATAACTTACAAGTGCAACTTAGGCAAACGTTAGATATTTCTTGGAAAGTAACTACATCAGACAAGACTTGATCATTGAAGCAACAATCTTCTTGGATCCTCACCACACTTCAACAGAAGTCGTTGCTCAGGAATTCAAAGTTGTTAGGAAGAATAGTGGTCATTGTATTTCAATGTATATTTTCCAATATATTACCATTTTCCAAACTTTTTAATCATCTTTGGGGTCTCGACATTCGCAGATTACCCTTCTATTAATAAAGTTTGAACTTTTATCCAAATTCTTTGTAATTCCTATTTTATTCTGTTTGCAAAGATTCCATTTATTATTGATAGTGATTTTCAAAACAAAGAGATTTAACAATAAAATTGCTTTTGAAAAGAACTTACAAATTACTTTTTACTTTAGATTTTGTGATTCAAGAAAAACAAAAATAGTGATTCCGAGGATTTACGAACTCTGAAATTTTGGAAATGTATATTCCCCAAGGAAAGTTCTCCCAGGTCACTCTTGTAGATATGCGGATAACCTCCTTGTGTTTCTCAAATAGTTGGAGATGATACCAATTGATGTATGGTGCGGTGTTGGATTTGTAATCCCTTTGCCCCCAGTCAAGTCTTGGTTAAAATTTTCTCCAAGGTGTTATATATTGTTGGGTTTGTATGGTTTGATACCTCAATCCTAGATTCCCCCAGTAAGGTGTTCGCTCATTTGATGGAAGTTCTTTCTCCCTTTATGTGCTGAGATAGAATCATTTGCAAGACACCGCTCTTTGAAGTGATAGCATTATTGTTGTTATTTGTTTACCAGGCGACTCGACAAGGGCCGTATATTTTCTTAGAAGTGTTGAAATAGTTGTTAACTTTTTGGGTTTTCTCCTTCCAAGTGTTGGGTTTGATTTAAAATCCCCATAATTTTGACTTCATGATGTATTGTTTGACTTCTTAAATCCCCAAGTAAAGTTGAGATAGTGTTTCTCTCTGAAAGTTGTTATCCCCATGTGGTTTCATAATTTCTCCCCAGGGAAGTTTGTGTAATCATCACTCTTGGCATTGAAGAATGTATTTTGGGCTTCCCTCGACGATGTGGTGTTTCCCTCCCCAATGAAGTCAACACGAGATCCCCAGTGGATATCTCGACGATTTGGTTTTCATCTGCCCTAGTGAAGTCAATATTGTAATCTCTAGTGGAAGTTTAAACGTTGAGACATTGTTTTCTCCATTGAAGTTTGTGTGATATTCCCCGGTGAATCTTGGAGGAGGATGTTATATCCCTGTATTTGTACTGATTTATTATTTTGATTTGATTAGCATTATGTTTCTTCCCAGTAGAGTTAAGTTGTGAAATATGAATTTGTTTCCTCAGTTGGCACTTACTTTCTTATGAAATTTTCCTCCTGGATGTGATTTACCCGATTATTGATTTTACCCAAGCTGGTTTTGTTTGGTTATTCCCAATGTTGTATGTCTAATTTATCAACATGTACATGATAACATTCATACATTCATACATACATCATACATAGCTGAATTAAAATTCATTACTCATTTGCATTAATTGATAATTTTGTTGGCATATTACCCTATTTTATAGAGTTATGTTACCCTCTCTCCAATAGAGTGTCAACCTTAAGCAGAAAGTGTATATTCTTTCAATTTCCAAACTGAGTTATCCCTCGTGGAAGAATTTTGCTTTAGCCTTCTTATTCGACTCATTATCTGGTTGGAAAGTAGTCCCTTTTTGAGTTTATTTCTACTCAGGTGCTATCTTGGTTGACTGTTTTACTCTGGTTTATTTCTGGTTCGAATCTGTAGTCCTCAGTAACATTATTATTATATTTTATGCAGGCTTTGAGCCCTGGTTTGATAATGTGCATTTATTTTTCACAAGAAGACTTTATCTCCTCAACAGGATTGTGTTGGCATATCCCAAAAGAAGCCAAGATTCATTTCCTAATAACATTATTGTATTTCCTTCTCATAGTGGCAAGTGGCGGTCTCTTTATTTGAGCAACCTATACTTCCCCAGTAAGTCTGTTAGTTCCCAGAGAAGATTCATTTTTGTTACTCCAATGAATGGTAGTCTCGTCATTATGGGAGATAGTTCGTTGTTGATATTTGTTACTCCAATGAATGGTAGTCTCATCATTATGAGAGATAGTTTGTTGTTGAGATTTGTTACTCTAATGAATGGTAGTCCTGCCATTATGGGAGATATTTTGTTGTTGAGATTTGTTACTCCGATGAATGGTAGTCACGTCATTATGGGAGATAGTTCATTATTGAGATTTGTTACTCCGATGAATGGTAGTCTCGTCGTTATGGGAGATAGTTCATTGTTGATATTTGTTACTCCAATGAATGATAGTCTCGTCATTATGGGAGATAGTATGTTGTGGAGATTTGTTACTCCAATGAATGGTAGTCTCGTCATTATGGGAGATAGTTTGTTGTTGAGATTTGTTACTCCAATGAATGGTAGTCTTGTAATTATGGGAGATAGTTAGTTGTTGAGATTTGTTACTCCGATGAATGGTAATCTCGTCATTATGGGAGATAGTTTATTGTTGATATTTTTTACTCCGATGAATGGTAGTCTCTTCATTATGGGAGATAGTTCGTTGTTGAGATTTGTTACTCCAATGAATGTCAGTCTCGTCATTAAGGGAGATAGTTCGTTGTTGAGATCTTTTTCCGATGGATGGTAGTCTCTTCATTATGGGAGATAGTTCTTCGTTGAAATTCACCTTGCTCTAAAGAATTCATTTGTTTCTGGTCGAGTTTTTTTTTTATCCTTGGTTTTATTTCCTATTTCCCCAGTGGTGTTCTATGTCACCTTTTGATTCATTCATTTGCATTCATAATCATAAGCATTGCATGGCATCTTAGGAAAAAATAGGGCTTGTTTTATATTTAAGCATCTTCAATCGCATCCACACGAAGATTTTAACCTTCGTATCTCTAGATAGAAGACACTTAAATAAGGGCAGCTATTGTACCCCAATTTTTTCCCTTAAGATTCCTCTATCATCTCGTATCAACTCAAACATATCAAGATTACACTTGGGTTTGGTTCTTATCCCTATCTCTAGGTTTGCTAAGGAGGGATCACCAAGCACTTTGATTTTGTATATTATGGTCATATATGTCTTGTGTTGATTAACTTTTAACTAAAAAATATAATGAATATTTGTTATAAATCATGATACTATAGGTAAGGGCACAACACATTTCATCAGGTTAATTCATAGGTTCATGAGTTCATTTCCATGCCTTCTTTAACAAATCTTCATTGAAATTTAGGCTTCATCATTGAGAGTGATATCATGACAAGTTCTACTATGATTCATCATGCCTCAATTTGTTAAAGGAAGTCAAAGGATGCAAGAATTGATTGAAGAAGTTTGACCTAATTGGACAAGTTCTTGATTCCTTGACCACAAGAACATAACTCTCTAAATTCTTAATATTTGGAAGTGGTTATTGTTGCTATGGTTTCTTATTATCATCCATAGAAACTTTTATTCACATGGAAAAAGTGATTATGCAAGAAATATTGTCAAAATTTGAAAGGGTTTTCGAAGTCATTTTGGTGCTCTATGAGCTATGGTTTTGAACTTATAAGGGCTATATCTTGTTCATCTTTTGATATTTTTGAGTGATTCCAAAGATATGCTTCTATTTAAAGGGTTATCAATCAATCACTTCAAAATTTTCAAGCAAATTTTATGTGGAAGATTCCTAATGATGCAGAAAGATTACAAGTCTTCTAGATAGGCCATCAAATTCCCTTATGTGACTTCAAAAGATCATAACTTGGTCATTTTTATCTCCTTGAGCCCATTATTTTTCCATATTGATCTTATTAATGTGAACTTCAACTCTTCTTTTATGTGCACGGCTTGAAAATGGTTGGAAGATGCCTAAAAAACTCAAAAGATTATAGGTCACCTCATGGATATTCACCAATTTCACAAGGTCATAACTTTTTCAATACTTGGTATTTTTGAGTGATTCAAGTCTCACAATGCTCTTTGGGAAGTCTACTTCATGAAAGCGCCATTTTTTAAAGCAAGACTTTGGAATAAGGCCTTGTTTGGAATCAAAACATTATAGGTCACTTTTGAAGAAGAAAATTGAAATTTTTTCTGTATAAAAGTCAGCGTCTTTTTCTCAACTTTGACTCATCACAACTTTTAGCTCAAGCATCAAAATGATTTGATTCTTTGCACATTGTAGATATTATGACCTTATATTTCAAATGCTTCAAGAATTATGCCCTAAGACCTCTTGAGATGTGAACACCATGGATTCAAAGTTGGTACCTTGAAACTGAAGTTTTCTCCAAAGTCAGAATTTGAAATCCCTAATATGCCTTATAAACACCAAATTAGCGCGTGTTTTTGATCTAAACTTGTTTAACCTACTTGCCAAAGTGAATTAGAGCCTTGAAACACAAAGTTTGAGTGTGTTTTTATGCATATGGAGTCACACATTTCTCATGTCCACGACCTCTCACGATTTCCCTCCAAACTCCAATAATTCTCCCAATTCTCATTCCCATTCACTTCCTTATAAATAGATGATCACATTGCACTCATTTACACAAGCTTTGAGAGCCAAACACACCCTGCCAAAGTTCATTTGAAACTCAGAAATTTGAAATTCCATTTCATAGTTTCAAGCTCTCGCTTCGCAATTTCTTTACATATTCATCATCCTCCATAAACATACAAACTCTCCAACACTTAAACCAAGCAAATCGGGCCATGTTCTGATTTCAGAAGTTCACTTTCAGAGATATTTTTGTAAGCTTCGTTCAGGTAGTTTACTGAACCAAATCATTCCAAATAAAAGCCTATCTACTCTACCCATCCTTCTGATCCTTGTTCTTCTTACAATTTTTAAAATCATTGAGAATTGAGTGAGAAATCTCAACCTAAAGTGCTCGCTATTATTTTTCTTTTATGCACTTTTCTCTTTGCTCAGTTTATATAAATTTTTTGCGAGGGTGGGTGTTGTACCCCAAAACTTTCCCTCTCACCTATCAAGAATTTTCTCATAATATATCCTTAGGCTCAAGACTGTACTAGGGTTTGATCAACTCAAGACACCTCCTTATGCACTGATGACCAAAAGTAGGGGTTTGAGTTTGCACAAGTATGTTTGGACTATCAATGCTTCATATGACTTTCATGTACCATTATGGACCCCCAAGATCACTCATGTCAAGTTTCAAGCCCTAGATCATAATTTTGATCAGTCAATTGAACAGTTGACCTAAAAATCAGATGTATTGGGAAAAAAGTCAACCATGGCCAATTTACAGTCAAAATTCATAATTTTTGATCCACATCAACATTTTAAACCCATATGTATCATTTGATCAAGTTTGGACCAAATTCCTCAAGAAATTTGATCAAATCTCCAAAAGGGCAAAATGGTCAAAATTATGGTTTTGACTGCGAAAGGGCAATTTCTGATTTTTGACCTAGCAAATGATCAATTGGTTTAAGGAATGATTTCAAGAGTCCAAGTGCACCATTTTTACCGAATGACATGATTAAAAACATTACAAGTCCATTGGATTGACAAATGAATTTTGCAGTCAACTGATTAAAAGTCAACTGAATATTGAAAAGTCAAACTTTGACTTTTTGGTCAAATTCATGTGGCAAAGATCATAATTCATCAAAAAATGTCACAATAGGAAACTTATTCATCAAGAAATCATGAATTTAAGATTTCGTCTTAAAATGTTAAAATTTCTTAACTTAGAAAATTTTTCTAAGTATGAAAATTTTCTTATTTTTTCATAACTTTAAGCCAAGTTTTCACCATGATTCAAGATGATTCAAGAGAAACTTACAACATGGAAGTTGTAGATCTCCCTGAAATCTACAACTTTGCTTCATACAACTTCTCCTAAAAGTGCTTGGATCTCAGGTTATAATTTTGTGAATAGATGCTCATGAACTAAAAAACACTTAGTGAAAATTTTGCCCTAGCTAGGCAGATTTTTGACCTAACTTAATGGAAAATTTTCACATAGTCCCAAGAGGAGTCTGCAAAAGAAATTCAAAGATGAGTTGAAGATCACATTGCAATATTTCCAAAATGTCCAAGAACTCCTTGAGATCATTCTTGAGCAAGGAGAATCGAAGGCAAGAAGTTGGTGTTTTGTCACTTGGATCACAAGCTATTTTGTGAAGAACACTTGATCCAATCTTCAAGCATGTTCTACAAATCTTGCTTTGCAGGCTTCAAACATGCTAATCACTCAATAATTTAATGCTTACACGACTGATAGAGCCATCGTCTAAGCATTTAAGCCATTATCCAAGTTGCATTTTCATTTTTGGAAGAAAGTCACCACTTCCATTTTGGAAAAGTGACTTTAATCACAATGTCAATTGTTCTTGAGCCCATAAATTGTTGTTTCTGAATCAAAAGCATTCAAAAGCAAGAAGCAACATGCCTACATCCTGCTAACCACCCTGCAATCCCTTGTACTCCACATTAAAACCATGTTTGTCAACTTTTCATCAAAAACAAGTAACCAAGCCATAACATGTTATTTCAATTTCTGAGTTGTTTCAAGCCACAAAACCTCTTGCCTATAAGTACACACACTATTTGCAAGATGACACACGAATTCTAGTGCCCTAAAACTATCTCAAACACTCAGAAACCATAAATCTTCCCAAGAACACCATTGATAAACAGTTTTGAACCAAAACTCATCATCTTCATTTCCACTCGTGCGTTTTGAAACCTAATCATTCAAACACCTTCTATACACCATACCAAAGCAATCCAGGCCCCTGTTTCAAGACTGTAACTCCTCCATCACTATGCACCATTTTCTAATATCAAACTTGCAAGTTGACTTGAGTAGAGAGATTCAGGGACTTTCAAGGCAAAATAGGAGTTGGAATACACTCAAGGGGGGCCAGGAAAGCTAAACAGATCCTCAGGCCATCTCAAAAGTTGCTCAAACTCCATTCACGAATCGAGTTGCAAGAGGTAAATTTTCAAACTTTTATCTCTTCATACAAGCATCATTTGATCCTGATTTGTGAAGACAAAATGTAGATATCTTTGCTCTACGACTTACCATGTTCATAGTTCCCATATATATTGATTGTGTATAGAGAATTTTGGATTTGAAATTTCTGAGAAAATTAGGTTTTAATTTAGGGCTAACAAAGTTAGTTTTTATCTTTGACTTTTAGCTTACATAAGTTATATGGTTGGATTCGTGGGAAGAAACACCACAACTTTCATGTTTGAACTTTCCATTTTTGTGGAGAGATGAGGAAGATACAGGTGGTCCGGCTAGGCGCAAGGTTGAAGACGAAGTTTCCTTAAGAATGCAGTTTCTAATATATATTTATGGTTTGGTTATATGACCGGATGAAACAGTCACCCCAGTGGCAAGCGCGCGTGTACTAAGTCACTTCTTACCTAAAGGGTGAGGGTTCGAACCAATGTGAACCCCCCTTTTGCATTTTTTCATATTTTTCTGTTTCCCTAACATTTTTTGCAGGCGTTAGGCCCTTTAGGCCTGGCAGTGTTTTTTTTTATTTTTTGCTAGCTCACCTCCCTGCCTGCTTTTGGCACCCCCTGGCCCATTTATTTTTATTTACTTATTTATTTCACTTTTCCTTTCAAATATATTTTCTAAAATACCAAAAAAAAATCAAAAAAAATATAAAAATAATATATTTATGTTTTGATATGATTTAAATATTTTTCCCACACAAAAATTATTTTTATTCATTATACTTTATTTAACTTTACTAGTTTCCTTGTAAATTAAATTAAAACTAGATTATTATTTATTTAAATATATTTATTTGAATGTAGAAAAGGCCAAATATATTTCACAACACCATATATTATTTTCAAGACAAAAATACAAAAAAAAAACTTTTTCTTTAAACTTATTTTCTTTTAATCAATTAAATAGAATTTTAGGGTTTTATTCAAAAATCTTTTCTTAATTAATTAATTTTCTTAATTAATTTAAGTTAATTTAATTTAATTATTTTTTCTAATTAGGTTTAGGTTAAAACCTCTTTCATATAAAAATCCAAACAGAAAAATCATTTCTTACAATTTGCATTTATACTTTATATATTTCTTCAATTATTTGTACATATTCAATTTGGTTGTAATATATTAATTGGGTTTATATTATTTCAATCCCCATTCATAAATTGTATATCCCCCCCCTCCCACAAATGTTGTAATAGCGTAGTAACTTTAAATTTCACAATTTATCGTTTTTACATAACATGCTAGTAATTAGGGTTTGTATGGAAAGAATAAAATCAATCAAGTAGAAAACCCTAATTCAAGACAAAATCAAGCAAGAAAACAACACACTTGTACACAAGCACCACTAGGGTAAAATCCACTTGGTTGCCTTACAAAAATGCCCATATTACGCATGTGAGGTATCTTAGAAAAAAAACAAACAAAAACAAGATCATAGTCCATCGATGACGCTATCTAAGTTGCCTTACAAATGATCTTAGTCCCTCAAAAAGAAATCTAAGATACCTTGCAACATTGCTAATCATGGCTATACGATGACCCATGCTCGTCCCGTTTACATCCAAAGATAGGGTTGCTTACCAAATCAATGGTAAGACAACAATGTCAAAGGAAAAGAAAATGAACAAGAAAGACATTTGAGTAGGTAGACTGCTCCTAATTACTTGCTCCATTTCAAAAAACACCCTTTCTATTTTCAAAAACAAACACACACATTTTCAAACATCTTACAAACATTGAAAACATTTTCAAAAGATCAAACATCTTTGTATACATTCTTACGAACGAGAATCATTACAAAGATTGCCTAAACAATGTCCTCTTTACAAAATACTTTCAAAAACCACACAAAGCACAATTTAAAACAAAAGCAAGTGATCTAGCAAGTAACTAAGAGCCCATGGAAAACCATGGATGAAAAGGGTGCTAATACCTTCCCTTTTCATAATCTACCCCCCGAACTCAAGAAACAATCTCAAAGGTATTTCCTATCCTTTTTCACCTTTCCTTTTGGATAAAATATAATTCGGTTGCGACTCTTGCTTACTGCGACATTTGCGATCAAACACAAAACACTCAAGTCAGTTCTCCAACCGTACCACAAAACTCGAGACTCTGCTGGGGAATATTCTAAAAGTGGGGTTACCTTAGGGATAGATCACATTTATTTTCTTACATTGTTTGACTTGTATGATTTACATTATGGTTATTTGTTTGGGTTTGAATCCTTTACCCGGATTTGGGATACATTATAGGTAAGTAGAAATACGTTGTGGAAACTATGTGGGGTATACCGACATGGTATAAGCTATAACTACGTTAGTGCGACATATTTGTGGGTACTAGTAGCCTTTGAGTTAGTCAAAGAGAATACGGGGCCGCTGAGTGATGTCATGAAGCACTAATGAACTCTTAGAACCCTTACTTGACCAACTTGGCCTTTAGGATGTAGTGAGATGACCGACTTTGGTGCAATTCGAAGTTGGTAGATACTCGATACTACACTCATTGAGGTTTTGTTTCTTGGGATATTTCGGTCGCCATTAAAGAGGCTTGTGCTGAAGCAATGACCAACGAAACAAACCAGTGATATTGATCTCCTTAGAACCCAGTTACTATTACTAGGACATGTTTAAGCCAACTAAACTTCAAGAGGGTACTTACCTATAAAACTCCACGCAAGCCTAAATCTAAGGACTTGTTTGCTTTGTTTGAATATGCATACTTGTATATAAAATCATGAACATCATGAACATCATATACATGCACTAACCATTTCAAGGATTTTGGGATTCATCTTTGTTCTTGTTTTGTAGGATATGGATTCACTTCGCATGAAAACTATTCAAGTCAACCATGTGAGGATCCCTCCACAACTTAAGGAGCTAGCTTCGAGGATTCCTGAAAACTCTCCATTTACCAAGAGACATGGTCGCCTACTCAACTTGGTCACCTCCAACACGGATGAGGATATGATGGAGGTGCTTTTTCAGTTCTTTGATCCTTTACACCATTGCTTCACATTTCCCGACTATCAACTTGTGCCAACTTTGGAAGAATTCTCCCAACTCTTGAGGATTACCATTCTCAATCAACTACCTTTCAACGGTACGGAAAGAGACCCAAAGCCAGAAGAGATTGCTCATGCTCTACACTTGCACTTATCTGATATCAAAACTCATTGGGAAACAAGGAGTGGTGTCAAAGGTTTCTTAGCAAAGTTCCTATTTGAGAAAGCCCAAAGTTGTTGGAATTCCTTGGACTTGCAAGCCTTTGAAGAAATTGTGGTTCTCCTCATCTATGGGATGGCTTTGTTTACAAATCCTGACCAACTCATAGATGTCAGCACCGTCAAAATCTTCATATCCCGCAACCCGGTACCTACATTGCTAGGAGATATCCTATACTGTTTTCACACTCGCACAATGAGGAAAAGAGGTATCCTTATGTGTTGCTTTCCTCTCTTGGCAAGATGATTAATTTCGCATCTTCCCCAATCTGTATTAAAAAATGATCAAGGTTCAAGGTGGTCACAAGGTTGATGATGCTCAAACATTCAGACATTCATTGGTGCTCCCGATCCAAAGAGAATGTTATCATTGTCGACCATTATGGAGAATTCCCTAATGTCCCTTTACTTGGCATTAGGGGAGGTATCACCTATAACCCCTGCTTAGCCTTAAGACAATTTGGTTACGCCTGAAGGGATAGCCCGCACGAGATGCTGATTCGATGTTTGGTATTTGACTACGACAACGACGATCAAGGTCTTTGCCAGAGATTTATCCGAGCTTGGAGGATGTTAAACAAGGTGGATAGCAAGACTTTGGGGCATAAAAATTCCATCCCTCTTGAGCCTTACCTCAAATGGGTACGAACTCGTGCTAAGAGTCTTATGATGCCTTACCCCTCCATTCTCCCGATAATTATTGAGCCTGTTAAGGAGGGAGATGTTCCATACACTATACTACATCCTTACATTCCCACATCTCTTGAAGACCTACAAAGAGATTGGATACAACTCAAGGGGGAGCGAGATACTTTCGAAGCCCAATTCTACGCAAGCGAGAAGAAGGTTTTGGAACTCACTAGGCTACTTCATGGGGAGAAGACTCTCAATGCCTACATTGCACCAAAGAGGATGCGTACTACCTTTCTATCTTAGAGTTTTTGTATTATTTTTCCCAAGGGGCATTAGTGTACTCAAGCTTTAATTTATTAATATAACGTGTGTTTCCTTTTTGTCTAAAACAAATATAAATCTTAAAATCCTTGAAATCATTACATATGCATATACCATTCATCATAACATAAGCAGGTCTTTTACAACAAGTCTCCTCATCTCTCTGCTGTTTATTTTAGTAAGATGGATCTCGAGCAAACAGTGAAAGACCTCCAAGCTCAGAATACACAGTTTCAGTAGTTTCTCTTAACCTTAGCCAAGGGACAAGAAGAATTGAAGACTTTGCTGGATGCAGAGAGGAAAAAGAAGAAAAAGAAGGTAACCGGAGTCCTGAACATGGGAAGAAGATTTCATGGGCAGACAAGAAGGACCTTAGACTTTGCAACAACATCCGGTGAAAGAGACAACCAAGATGGGAAAGGCAAGGAAACGGTTGTCCCGTCAGAATCAGAAGAGGAAGAGGAAGAAGAAGATTGTTCTGAAGAACAATACCCTCCAGATGATGACAAGTATAAACATCTCGAAGAGCGGTTAAGTGCGATGGAAATCCAAAAAGTGCTTGGTTTGGACTTTGAGGAATTGGGGCTAGTATCGGGGATTGTCATTCCTCCGAAATTCAAAGAACCTGTGTTCGCCAAGTATGACGGAGTCTCATGCCCTAAAATGCATATCTGGTCATATGTAAGGAAAATCCAGCCCCATACCGCTGACAAAGACTTATGGGTACATTTCTTCCAAGACAGCATGTCTGGAACTCAACTTGACTGGTTTTATCAACTAGAAAGAGCCAACGTTCACAATTGGGAAGATCTTGCTGCAACCTTCTACAAACAATACCAATATAATGATGATCTTGCACCTACCCGTACTCAACTCCAGAGTATGGTCATGGTTTCCAATGAAGGTTTCAAAGACTATGCGCAAAAATGGAGAGAATTGGTTGGAAGAGTTCAACCCCCTTTATCTGAGAGAGAATTGGTATACATGTTCTTTGGCACCTTGTCTTGTCCCTTCTTCAATCATTTAATTGGAAGTTCATCTATAGGCTTTACTGAACTAATATTGACTGGAGAAAGGGTAGAAGCCGGTGTAAAGAGTGGAAAGATTCAGAAAGATACATCTTCTTTTACAATTGTGAGGAAGCCTTTCATCGGAAAGAAAGAGGTTGTTGTTGTATATCCGCAGAGAAACCAAGATAGGGCCGAACGCCAACCCATGGTGGGGGCTGTTATGATTCCTAAGCCTGCGCCTGATCAACAAAGAAATAATCAATTGGGGATGGAAAGGTATGTCAGGAAGTTCACCAGAATTAACATTACCCCGTCTCAAGTATTACCACATCTACTAAGATCCAATTTGGTGACCTTGAAAGAAGCTCCGAAAAACCCCAACACAACATTTCCTCACTATCATCCCAATGATCGTTGCGCATATCACTCTGAAAGTCACGAAAATGACAATAATAATTGTTGGGCTCTAAAGAACAAAATACAAGATCTCATTGAAGCAAAAGAAATTGAATTCGATGCGCCTGAAAAGCCAAATCTAATTTCTTCCCATATGCCCAGACATGGCCATAATACCAATGCCATTGAAGAAGGATTGTTTGTTACTTCAGTTGATGAACTTATGACCCCACTTTTTACTATTAAAATTAACTTGTTGAATGCCGGTGTGTTCCCGGGATGTGATGAAGTTTTCTATTTCTATTTATCCTCACCAACCAGTTGTCCTTTGTTGAAAGTAGGCGTTCAGTGCCTAATAGATAACAAAGAAATTTTGTTCGAAAAGACTTTTGTTCCACCTATTCCTTTTGAAGATGTTTCTATCATTACCATTTCCTCTAATTCATCCATGGTCTCCACCAAAAGACCCGTTAGAATTATATTAGTTCCGAAAGCAACTCCTTTAATAATCACAATACCTGGACCAGTCCCATATGCGTCAGACAAAACCGTACCATGGAATTATGGAGGGGATGTCTATTACCATGGTATCAAGCAGGACTGGCCAGCTGCCAAAGATTCAAGCTCCGAGAAAGTCAACTCCAACATCAGTAATATTTTAGGAACTAGCAAGATTACCCAAAGTGTTAGGATCTTTTCTCTAGAAATTGCCCTCCCAAAAGCATTTTTTGGACACATAATCATTCCTGCTGTTGCTCCCCCTAAAAGCTATTCCCGGTCCTACAATTATCTCCAACAATACTCCAACTGACAAAGTTGTCACAACCCCTGTTATCATTCCTACCAACACTCCTGCCAGCCAAATTAACCGAAACTCGAGGAAAAGGTGTTCTGGTTGAGTCTGTCAAGACAGAGACACAATCATTGGCCATCCGTGAGACCTCCCAGAAAGAGATGGAGGAAATTTTGAAGATCATTAAGAGAAGCGACTACGATGTAGTTGAAAAAATGGGGAAGAATCCCTCTAAAATTTCCATGCTGGCATTACTACTATGTTCTGGGGCGCATGCAAAGGCCTTGATAAAATTCTTAAAAACCACCCATGTACCACAAGAAACATCTGCCGATCAGTTCCAAGACTGCGTAGCCAGCTTGACTGCGGATAATGACCTAGGTTTTTCAGATGCTGATCTAACACCGAGGGTAAGTGTTGTACCCCAAAATTTTCCCTCTCATTTTATCAAGATTTCTCCTCAAAAGACTCTTTGGACTCAAGACCAAATTAGGGTTTTGCACTGCTCAAGACTTTTCCTTGCACTGATGACCTAAATTAGGGTTTGAGTTTGCACAGGGATTTTTGGACTTTTAATGCTCAAAGTGACTTTCATACTTCATGTTGGACTTATAAGATTTCCTCTACCAAGTTTCAAGCCTTGAATCAAATTTTTGCCCAGTCAATTGGACAATTGACCTAGAAATCAGCTGTATTGAGGAAAAAGTCAATTGTTGCCAATTTATAGTCAAACCTCACAATTTTTGATCCAAATCAACATTATAAGCTCATATGAACCATTTTATCAAGTTTGGACCACAACTCCTCAAGAAATTTGATCAGATCATCAAAAGGGCAAAAAGGTCATTTTTAGGGTTTTGACTGCACAGGGGCAATTTCTGATTTTTCACCTAGCCAATGGCAAATTGGTTTCAAGCATGGATTCAAGGACTCAATGGAATCATATTTACCTATTCACAAGGTTCAAAAGATCTCAAATGCATTGGATTGACAGATGAATTTTTCAGTCAACTGATCAAAATTTGACTGTACACTAAAAAGTCAAACTTTGACTTTTTTGTCAAAATCAAGTGCCAAGGGTCATTTTTCATCAAGATGTGTCAAAACATGAAACTTGTTCATCAAGAAACCTAATTTTGCAAATTAGGGTTTAAAATTGAAATTTTCATAACTTAGAATTTTTCTAAGTTATGAAATTTTCTTATTTTTTCCCAACTTTTCCTAACATTTTCACCAAGATGCAATTGGATTCAAACAAAACTTACAACATGAAAGTTTTATTCCTCCACAAAGTCTACAACTTTTATTCACAAAGTTTTCCCAAAAGAAGCTTGGATCTCAAGTTATGATTTTTGGAACAAGGGTCCATGAAACTTTTAACTTAGTGAAATTTTGCCCTAGTTTAGGCAGGATTTTAACCTATCTTCATGACCATTTTTCACATATTTAAACTTGGAATCTCAAATTGCATTTCAAAGATGAATTATAGAGCATGTTACAAGCTTTCCAAAATGTCAAAGAACTCTCCAAAACCATTTGTGGTTAGGGAGAATCAAAGGTTTGAATTTGGCAAAAACTCACTTTTGATCCATGGCATTTTCATGTTGATACAAGTTGCAACTTCCATCCAGCATTGTTTGTACGTGATTACAGGTCCTTAAACCATTTCATAATCAATAATTAAATGCAAATCCATTGTTTTTAAGCTTTGTTCTGGTCATTAGAAGATTATACAAGAGATTAATCCAAAAATAGCAAAAAGGCAATATTGCCATTTTTGTCAAATTTGCTTTATGTCAAATTGCATTCTTGAGCTTTAAACAAAATCTTGTACAGAAAACAATATCCACAAACTGAGGGGGCCAAGATCATAGAGTGCAAGCTGAAAGGTAGCCTGTACAGGCATGTCTTGCATCATTTCTTACTTTTTGCTTCAAATACAAGGAAACTTGCAAAAGAGCAACAACTTGCATATCTGATATAACCAACCCTTGCAAGATTTTGAAACAAGTTTTGTGCATTCCCTTGAGCCAGAAACACGATCCATTGAGCCCTCAAACCTTCCAAAACACAAAATCACCTTCCTCTTGCAAAACAGGGCAGCTTCTGCACTTTGAGTTCTATCTCACAAACCACTCGTGCGTTTTGCCCCAAACTTGTTCAAACACCTTCCATATAACATATCCAAGCTATCCCAACCATTAGGCAGTGACTGTAACTCCATTTGCAAGCTTCACCATTTCTGTTTTCAGCTTGTGTAGGTTGAGTTCTACAAGCTTGTTCAAGCACATTCAAAGCAAACTAGGCATTGGGGAAGGTCAGAGGAAGTTCAAGCAAGCTCACGAACATCTCAGGCCTCACTGAAAAGCTCCACATTGACATACACGAGTTCAACTGAAACAGGTTTTTGTCAACTTCCTATCTCTCTATTTAGGAATCATTAGGCTTAGGTTTGCGAATAAAAAATGTAGTACTCATAGCCATGAAGCTGTACATATGCTCAGTTTTCATTTAAGTTATGCATGTTAAGAGAATTTGATTCATGAACTTTCTGAAAAAGTTAGGTTAGAAATTAGGGCCAGAGAAATTCTCCCTGGTCTTTGAGAGTTAGATTAAGTTTCTTATATGGTTGAAATCGTCTTGAAAAATGCTACAACTTTGATGTTATGAGTTTTTGCATTAGAGCACGTATGCAGGATTTGGACATTTTATACAAGCGCGCGTATTTTTGAACAAGGGTTGAAGATGAAGCTTGGAACTGGGCTGGGCCTTTGTTTCTTGTTTTTGGCACCCCCTGCATTACTGACTGCACCCCTCTGGCCCATTTCTTTATTTGTTTTTATTTTTCTATTTATTTTTCATTTTTTATTTTATTTTATATTTTCTAAACATAAAAAAATACCAAAAATATTTTTATAAATTTTCACATTTATTTTTATATTTTATTTTATTTTTCTAACATGAAAATAATTATTAATTAGTATATACTTTTATTTTCTTTAATAAAAACAAATAAATATTTTAGAGATATTATATTTTTTTATTTTATTATTCATACATATAAAAATAATATTTTTCCATATGTTTTTATTTCATAAATATCTTTGTATACATTTATGTTTATTTTCTTGTACATAAAATAAATAATATAGTATATATTATCTTAAAACAAAAACTAGGGTTTCCACCCTTATTAAAAATAATATTTTTCTAATATATTTTCATTTTTTGACATTTGTACATATTTCATATATATATATGCTTTCTTAAAAGAAAATTAGGGTTTTTACCCTTAATAAAAATAACATTTCATTTTCTTTTTTTTAATATACATTAAAATATTTTATTTTTACACCCATAAAAATAAACAAAAATATTTTTACATATTTATGATATTTTGCATATTTATATTTAAATTTTTTAATTATTGCCAATTTATTTATTTGTACCATTTATTCAATTTGGATGTAATAGTAAATCCTAGGGTTTTTATTTTCTTGTAAATATTCCCCATTCAAAATTGTATCCCCCTCCCCATATCAAAGTTGTAATAGCTTAGGTTGATTTTGCGCACTTTATGCTTTCAAATATGCCATGATTAGAGATTAGGGTTTGCAAAAATCAAAAAAATCAAAACAAATAGTTTGACCTAATGCAAAGACAAAAAAGCATGAAAATTGACAACACAATGCACCCCTAGGGTTTCATCCACTTGTTGCCTTTAAAATGGCCATGTTATGCATGTTGAGTACTTTGGCAAAACAAAAACAAAACAAAAGATCATAGTCCCTCGATGACGCTATCTTGGTTTCCTATACAAAAATGATCTAGTCCCTCAAAAATTTGCTAAAGATACTTGGCAATATTGCTATCATGGTCAATACGATGACCCGCGCCTGTCCCGTTTAACATCCAAATACAAGGTTGTTTACCAAATGCAATGGTAAAACAACACTGTAAAAGGGTTAAAAATGTGTAGGAAAGATCTTTGAGTAAAATAGGGTAGACAACTCTTAGTTACTTGATCAAAACATGCAAAAACATCCTTGCTATTTTCAAACACACTTCACAACACAATTTTAAAACATTTCCCAAAACAAACATTCAAACATTGAAAAATCTTTTCAAAAGAAAAATATACCTTTGTATACATTCAAATAAGAATCATTACAAAGGTTGCCACAATGATGGCCTCTTTTCAAAATATTTTCAAAACCACACACAAAGCACCATTTCAAACAATTAAAAAGCAAAAGCAAGTGATATAAACAAGTAATTAAGGGCCCATGGATAACCATGGATGAAAAGGGTGCTTGCACCTTTCCTTTTCATAATCTACCCCCCGAACCCAAGAAAACATCTCAAAGGTCTTTCCTGTGCTTTTTGACCTTTCCTTTGGATAAAATAAAAAGTCGGTGGCGACTCTTGCTAAACCGAAACTTTTGCGAACACAAACGCAAAACTACAAGTCAGTTCTCCCACCGTATCACAGGAAGGAAGCATAATAAGGCATTTCATGTCTCGGTTGAATGTAGGGGCACAACCTTGGCTCATTTTTTGGTGGACACTGGCTCTTCTCTGAATATACTGCCTAAAAAAGCTCTTGATAGACTTGACTACGAAGGACTGACATTAAAGCCAAGCAACATAGTAGTAAGGGCTTTTGACGGCTCGAAAAGGATGGTGCACGGGGAAGTGGATATCCCCATAAAGGTTGGAACCCAAACTTTCAATTCAACCTTTTATGTAATGGACATCCGCCCTTCATACTCCTACTTGCTAGGCCGGCCATGGATCCACAATATTGGCGCTGTTACTTCTACGTTGCACCAAATGCTGAAGTATCCAATTCAAGGGAAGATTGTCACCATTCATGGAGAAGAAGAGTATATGATCAGCCATCTCAATTCCTTAAGGTATGTGGAATTAGATGGTGAATTTATTGAAACTCCATTTCAACACTTTGAAGAATTCCCCCAAGATATGGCAGTGACCAAGGTTGTTCCCAAGTTTACAAGGCCTCCACTCCGGATGTCATCTCTGAAGGATGCCAAAGCAGTGGTAGAAGAAGGCGGATTCACTATCTGGGGACAACTCCTGGATATCCAATATAAGTCTGACAAGTTTGGCCTGAGTTTCACTTCAAGTGCTCAGAAGGCTGTACGCCACGCTCGTGCCAGAGGACCACCCCTGAAGATCAGCAACCGTGAGGTCAACGCCATAGAAGATGATGAAGATAGTTGTGACTTGGAAGACTGGATATTCCCGACTGTCAGTGGAGGGCTCAGAAATTGGGAGGCTAGAGATTTTGTCCCAATAACTTTTATCCCACAGTAATTTTCCTTTACATTTTGTTGGATCTGTAATATTAAAATAATTCGCACCCTTAAAACCTTGTGTCTTACCCGAGGCACAATGGTCCATTTGTAAGGGTTATTATCTCATTTTCATATGACATCAATGAATCATGGACGTTTTCACATACAAACTTTTGTGCTCATTGTTTTTTCTTTTACATTCTATTTTCTTTCAAATATATTTATACCCTTACACACACTCACACTCACAATGCAGGTATACATCCATTCGGGATCCCATGGGTAACGATACTACTATGGCCTTTTGTGACTCTAAGAATCTAATATACCAAGCCGAAGATGAAGGTGAGGAAGATTGTGAAGTACCAGGAGAACTTTCCAGACTACTACAACAAGAAGAGAGAACCATTCAGCCTCACGAGGAACCCGTGGATACAATCAACCTATGTACTGAAGAAGACAAAAAAGAGGTCAAGGTGGGTGCTAATCTGGAACCTAGTATCAAGGAGCATCTGATTCAGTTGTTGCACGATTATGTAGAAGTATTTTCCTGGTCATATAAAGACATGCCAGGACTGGATGCAGATATTGTGGTACATCAACTTCCTACAAGAGAAGATTGCCCGCTAATAAAGCAAAAGGTTTGCCGCATGAGGCCTGATATATCAGAAAAGATTAAAGCATAAGTCATAAAGCAATTCAACGATGGATTCCTGGTTGTCACCTCTTATCCCCAATGGGTTGCCAATATCGTTCCCGTACCCAAAAAGGACGGCAAAGTGCAAATGTGTGTGGACTACAGATATTTGAATAGTACGAGCCCTAAGGATGATTTTCCACTCCCCCACATTGATATTCTAGTCGAAAATACGGCACAACACAAAGAGTTTTCCTTCATGGACGAATTCTTAGGTTACAACCAAATCAAAATGGTGCCTGAGGACATGGAGAAAACAACATTTGTCACACAGTGGGGCACATTCTACTACAAGGTGATGCCATTCGGACTAAAGAATGATGGGGAAACCTATCAGCGTGCCATGGTAGCTCTATTTCATGACATGATACATCACGAAATAGAGGTCTACATGGACGATATGATAGCCAGATCTCAAACAGAAGAAGAGAATCTTGATCACTTACAAAAACTATTTGAGAGACTGAAGAAGTACAAGCTGAGGTTGAATCCAAACAAATGCACATTCGAGGTACGGTTTTGTAAACTCCTAGGCTTTATCGTCAGCAACAAAGGTATTGAGGTCGATCCTACCAAAGTAAAAGCAATACAAGAGATGCTTGCTCCTCGTACTGAGAAGGAAGTCAGAGGATTATTGGGGCGTTTGAATTATATTTCCAGATTCATCTCTCACCTGACAGCTACTTGTGAACCAATCTTCAAATTGTTGAAGAAAGATCAAGTAGTCAAATGGAATGACGAGTGCCAAGTTGCTTTTGACAAAATCGAAGGATACTTACAAGAGCCTTCTGTGTTGATGCCACCAGTCAAGGAAAGACCATTAATCATGTATCTGACTATTTTAGAAAACTTAATGGGGTGTGTATTGGGGCAGCATGACGAGTCTGGCCGAAAAGAGCATGCTATTTATTACCTGAGCAAAAAGTTTACCGACTGTGAAACCAGATATTCACTGCTCGAGAAAACTTGTTGTGCTCTGGCATGGGCTGCTCGCTGGCTAAGACAGTATATGTCGACTCATACTACTTTGTTGATATCTAAAATGGATCCGATAAAATTCATCTTCGAGAAGCCTACTCTTTTAGGGAGAATAGCAAGATGGCAGATGATCCTAACAGAGTATGACATATAGTATACCACCCAGAAGGCAATAAAGGGAAGTGTATTAGCTGATCACCTTCCTCACCAAGCTGTAGAAGACTACTAGTCCATGAAATTCGAATTTTCGGATGAAGATATCATGACGTTAGACAACTGTGAAGAATTCAGGCCATATGACGGACCTGAACAACGATCCCGATGGACCCTATTCTTTGATGGGGCATCCAACGCACTTGGCAATGGTATCGGTGTTGTACTCATATCTCCGGAAGGGTGTCATACTCCCTTTACCGCAAGACTCTTCTTCAATTGTACAAACAACATGGCAGAATACGAAGCATGTATCTTTGGTCTTAGAGTCGCCATAGACCTAGGGATCAAATCCTTGGATGTATTCGAAAATTCAGCTTTGGTTATCATTCAGATCATAGGGGAATGGGACACCAAAAACCCTAACCTTATCCCTTATAAAGAACATGTTTTGACATTGCTACCATATTTTGAGAAGATTACCTTCGACCATTTCCTGCGAGAAGAAAATCAGCTAGCAGGCGCTCTAGACACAATGTCATCTATGCTTAAACTTAATTGGGGTAACGAGGCTCCCTAGATCACCATTGAACGAATGGAAGAACCAGCGCACTGTCACGAGATTAATACTGAAGAAGTAGTGGACCAGCCTTGGTTTCACGAAGTTAAGAAGTATCTTGAGGCTCAAGAATATCCAGAAGTAGCTTCAATCAATGATAAGAAGTTCTTAAGGAGATTCTCTGCTAACTTTTTCCTTAGTAATGGCATTCTTTACAAACGCAACCATGACTATGTGTTACTTTGGTGCGTAGACTAGGTTGAAGCTGAAAGGATCATGGCCGAATTACATGAAGGCACTTTTGGCACCCATTCCAGTGGGCATACGATGGCAAAGAAAATCTTACGGGCAGGCTATTACTGGTCTACCATGGAAGCAAATTGTTATCGACACTCTCGAACCTGCCATAAATGCGAGATTTATGCTGACAAGGTGCACGTACCTCCGGTTCCTCTGAATGTCTTCACGACTCCTTGGCCCTTTTCTATGTCAGGAATTGATATGATTGGGGAAATCAAGCCGACAACCTCTAATGGACACCGCTTCATCTTAGTGGCCATTGGTTATTTTACAAAGTGGGTGGAGGCAGCTTCCTTCGCTTCTGTTACCAAGAATGTTGTTGCCCGTTTCATCAAGAAAAATCTCATTTGTCGGTACAGTATCCCAGAAAGGATCATCACTAACAATGGTACAAATCCCAACAACACTATGATCACCGTATTGTGCGAGCAATTCAAGATTCAACATCACAATTCTTCTCCCTATCGGCCAAAGATGAATGGTGTTGTCGAAGCTGCAAATAAAAACATTAAAAAGATCATACAAAAAATGACAGTCACATACAAAGACTGGCATGAGATGGTACCATTCGCTCTCCACGGGTATCGTACCACGACATGCACATCAACCGGGGCAACATCCTATTCTCTGGTTTACAGCATGGAAGTTGTCTTGCTTGTCGAGGTCCAGATCCCCTCTCTGAGGATTATGAAGGAAGCAGGGATGAACGAAGACGATTGGATCCAGACTTGACTTGATCCACTGAACTTGATTGATGAGAAGAGACTTACTGCTGTTTTCCATGGTCAAATGTATCAAAAATGGATGATCAAGGTTTTCAACAAAAAGGTCAGACGCCAAGTGTATCAAGTTGGAGATCTGGTGATCAAACGCATCATACTGCCACAAGGTGATCCTAGGGACAAGTGGACTCCTACCTATGAAGGACCATTTGTAATCAAAAACATTTTCTTTGGTGGGGCAATGATCTTAACCACCATGGATGGTGACGACCTGCCACACCCTACAAACACGGACATAGTCAAAAGATACTACGCATAAGAGACCCGCTAGGTTGACATACCTAGGCAAAACAAGGGCATCCCGGCGAACCAAAAAGGTTCGGGCAAAAATTAGGGATAAAACAAAAAAAATCTGTACACCCGACAAGTTGAAAACCCAAAAGGGCGACTTGGGCAAAAAAGGGATTCCCAGTGGACTGAAAACCCAAAAGGGCTGTCTAGGAAAAAGTTAGGGAATTAAAGCGTATGACTATGTCCTGTCGGATCATGTTACGGATAACATTTAGCTTCAACTGAAAATCTCAGAGGTTCTGATCAATTCAATCATCTTCGGACGAGGCAACAAATAGACAAGATGCTCAGAGATACAAAGGCTATAGCAAAATGGGAACCCCATGGGATTAATACACATAGCTATCTTTTCTTTGTATTAAAATTTCATTTTTTTTCTTCCGACGGTGTTATCCTACTAGAATGTTTGTCTCACTGTACAAAAATACTTACTCAAAGTCAATAAAAAGATATTCCTTTGAAAGTGCAAAACTATCTGTTTTTATTTACTCTTGTGTCTTGTTTACAAAAACGTCCAATGATTAATTGTTGAACATATGCATTTGAACATAATTACTGTTTAAAAATAAACAAAATAAAAGACAATCACTGTTGGCTTTAAGAGATAGGGAAATCTCTCTAAGTCATTTTCCATAGAAGTTCCCCGCAGTGTACAACTTAATCCCCAACGGAACAAAACTCCCAGTTATCACTTCCCAGTAGAAGTCACCAAATTTCTCAGAATTCCCCGACCATGAGTTTTCAAATAGTACGTGGCATTACCCTTACAACAGAGTTTATTTCTCTAAGCGGAAATTCATCGAATGCTTCAAACTTCAATACATGAAGACTCCATATCCTCAGCAGCAGTTAGGGATTTATTTTCCCCAATCCGACAGCAGTGCAGCAAACTAGCTCACATTCGCATATATTGCATCCATATATCATATACATTGATAACACGAATGCATTATACTATGCATTTCATACAACATGAACATTGCATTTTAGCTAACATTTTACCCTTCTCAGGATAAGGTTAATAGCTACCATTAACAATATTCAAAGCTTTCAGATACAGTTCAGATACGCTCCAGACACGGATGTCATCCTGATACTCATTCAGATTAAGTTTTCAGATATAGTTCAGATACGCTCAAGACATGGATGCCATCCTGATACTCATTCAGATTCAACTTTCAGATACAGTTCATATACACTCCAGATATGGATGCCATCCTGATACTCATTCAGATTCAACTTTCAGATACAGTTCAGATACGCTCTAGATACAGATGTCATCCTGATACTCAATCAGATTCAGTTTTCAGATACAGTTCAGATACGCTCCAGACACGGATTGCATCCTGATACTCATTCAGATTCAGTTTTCAAATACAGTTCAGATACGCTCTAGACACGGACGCCATTCTGATACTCATTCAGATTCAACTTTCAAATACAGTTCAGATACTCTCCAGACATGGATGCCATTCTGATACTCATTCATATTCAACTCTCAAACACGATACAGATACGCTCCAGGCGCAGATGCCATTCTGACACTCATTCAAAATCAGCTCCCAGATACAGTTTAGATACGCTCCAGACACGGACGGCGTTCTGATACTCATTCTTTCAGCTTACAAATTACAATACAAACAATCACTTTTGGATGGAATCTTTAAGCCCATCTCCTACAACTTTTTATCACCTATCCAAATGGCATATTTAAGCCCATTCCCTCAAACCGTCACATCATCGAGTTCATATTTTTGGGCACTCTAGTGTCCAATCATCTTCCACCTTCGAGTCACGAATGGCAAAACTCGCCAATCTAACTCTTCAGGTTTAAGAAGATTGAATAGGGGCAGTTGTTGTACCCCAAAATTTTCCCTCTCACCTATCAAGAATTTTCTCATAAGATCTCCTTAGGATCAAGACTGCACTAGGGTTTGATCAGCTCAAGACACCTCCTTATGCACTGATGACCAAAATTAGAGTTTGAGTTTGCACAAGGATTTTTGGACTACCAATGCTTCATATGACTTTCATGGACCATTATGGACCCCCAAGATCACTCATGTCAAGTTTCAAGCCTTTGATCATACTTTTGATCAGTCAATTGAGCAGTTGGCCTAAAAATTAACTGTATTGGGAAAAAGTCAACCATGGCCAATTTAGAGCCAAAATTCATAATTTTTTATCCACATCAACATTTTAAACCCATATGTATCATTTGATAAATTTTGGACCATAATTCATCAAGAAATTTGATCAAATCTCTAAAAGGGCAAAATGGTCAAAATTAGGGTTTTGACTAGGAAAGGGAAATTTCTGATTTTTGACCTAGCAAATGATCTATTGGTTTAAGGCATGATTTCAAGAGTACAAGTGCACCATTTTTACCTAATGACAATATTCAAAACATTACAAGTCCATTGGATTGACATATGAATTTTGCAGTCAACTGATTAAAAGTCAATTGTATACCGAAAAGTCAAACTTTAACTTTTTGGTCAAATTCAAGTGCCAAAGATCATAATTAATCAAAACATGTCAAAATAGGAACCTTATTCATCAAGAAATCAAGAATTTAAGATTTCATCTTAAAATGTTAAAATTTCTTAACTTAGAAATTTTTCTAAGTATGAAAGTTTTCTTATTTTTCATAACTTTAAGCCAAGTTATCACCCTGATGCAAGATGATTCAAGAGAAACTCCCAACATGGAAGTTGTAGATATCTGTGAAATCTAAAACTTTGATTCACACAACTTCTCCTAAAAGTGCTTGGATCTCAAGTTATAATTTTGTGAATACATGCTCATGAACTAAAAAAGACAGTGAAATTTTGCCCTAGTTAGGAAGATTTTTGACCTAACTTCATGGCAATCTTTCACATAGTTACAAGGGGATTCTTCAAAAGAAATTCAAATATGAGTTGAAGAGCACATTCCAAGCTTTCCAAAATGTCTAAGAACTCCTAGAGATCATTTCTGATCAAGGAGAATCGAAGGCAAGAAGTTAGTGTTTGTCACATGGATCACAAGCCATTTTGTGAAGAACACTTGATCCAATCTTCAAGCATGCTGTAAAAATCTTGCTTTGCAGGCTTCAAACTTGCTAATCACTCAACAATTTAATGCTTACACAACTGATAGAGCCATTGTCCAACCATTTGAGCCATTATCCAAGTTGCATTTCCATTTTTGGAAGAAAGTCACCACTTCCATTTTGGAAAAGTGACTTTAATCACAATGTCAACTCTTCTTGAGCCCGTACATTGTTATTTCTGACTCAAAATCATTCAAAAGAAAGAAGCAACATTCCTACAGCCTTCTAACCACCCTGCAAACCCTTGTACTCCACATTGAAACCATGTTTGTCAACTTTGCTTCAAAAACAAGTAACCAAACCATAACATGTGATTTCAATTTCTGAGTTTTTTCAAGCCTCAAAACCTCTTTCCTATAAGTAAACACATTATTTTCAAGATGACACACAAATACTAGTGCCCTGAAACTATCTCAAACACTCAGAAACCATAAATCGGCCCAAGAACACCATTAATACACAATTTTGAACCAAAAATCATTATCTTCATTTCCACTCGTGCATTTTGAAAACTAATCATTCAAACACCTTCTATACACCATACCAAATAAATTCAGGCCCCTGTTTCAAGACTATAACTCCTCCATCACTATCCACCATTTTCAAATATCAAGCTTGCAGGTTGACTTGAGTAGAGAGATTCAGGAACTTTCAAGGCAAAATAGGAGTTGGAATACACTCAAGGGGGTCCAGGCAAGTTAAACAGATCCTCAGGCCATCTCAAAAGTTGCTCAAACTCCATTCACGACTCCAGCTGCAAGAGGTAAATTTTCAAACTTCTATCTCTTCATACAAGCATCATTTGATCCTGATTTGTGAAGACAAAATGTAGATATCTTTGCTCTAAAGCTGACCATGTTCATAGTTCCCATTTATATTGACTGTGTATAGAGAATTTTGGATTTGAAATTTCTGAGAAAATTAGGTTTCAATTTAGGGCCAACAAAATTAGTTTTTATCTTTGACTTTTAGCTTACATAAGTTATATGGTAGGATTCGTGGGAAGAAACACCACAACTTTCATGTTTGAACTTTCCATTTTTGTGGAGAGATGAGGAAGATACAGGTGGTCCGGATAGGCGCGAGGTTGAAGACAAAGTTGCCTTCAGAAAGCAGTTTCTAATATATATTTATGGTTTAGTTATATGACCGGATGAAACAGCCACCCCAGTGGAAAGCACGCGCGTACTAAGTCATTTCTTAACTAAAGGGCGAGGGTTCGAACCAATGTGAACCCCCCTTTTGCATTTTTTCATATTTTTCTGTTTCCCTAACATTTTTTTGCAGGCGCTGGACCCTTTTGGCCTGGCAGTGTTTTTTTTTAATTTTTTGCTAGCTCACCTCCCTGCCTACTTTTGGCACCCCCTGGCCCATTTACTTTTATTTACTTATTTATTTCACTTTTCCTTTCAAATATATTTTCTAAAATACTAAAAAAATCATAAAAAATATAAAAATAATAGATTTAAGTTTTGATATGATTTAAATATTTTTCCCACACAAAAATTATTTTTATTCATTATACTTTATTTAACTTTACTAGTTTCCTTGTAAATTAAATTAAAACTAGATTATTATTTATTTAAATATATTTATTTGAATGTAGAAAAGGCCAAAAATATTTCCCAACACCATATATTAGTTTCAAGACAAAAATACAAAAAAAATACTTTTTCTTTAAACTTATTTTCTTTTAATCAATTAAATAGAATTTTAGGGTTTTATTCAAAAATCTTTTCTTAATTAATTTAAGTTAATTTCATTTAATTATTTTTTCTAATTAGGTTTAGATTAAAACCTCTTTCATATAAAAATCCAAAACAAAAATCATTTCTTACAATTTGCATTTATACTTTATATATTTCTTCATTTATTTGTACATATTAAATTTGGTTTTAATAGATTAATTAGGTTTATATTATTGCAATCCCCATTCATAAATTGTATACCCCTCCCACAAATGTTGTAATAGCATAGTAACTTTAAACTTCGCAATTTATCGCTTTTACATAACATGCTAGTAATTAGGGTTTGTATGGAAAGAATAAAATCAATCAAGTAGAAAACCCTAATTCAAGACAAAATCAAGCATGAAAATAACACATTTGCACACAAGCACCCCTAGGGTAAAATCCACTTGGTTGCCTTACAAAAATGGCCATATTACGCATGTGAGGTATCTTAGCAAAAAAACAAACAAAAACAAGATCATAGTCCCTCGATGATTCTATCTAAGTTGCCTTACAAATGATCTTAGTCCCTCAAAAAGAAATCTAAGATACCTTGCAACATTGCTAATCATGGCTATACGATGACCCATGCTCGTCCCGTTTACATCCAAAGATAGGGTTGCTTACCAAATCAATGGTAAGACAACAATGTCAAAGGAAAATAAAATGAACAAGAAAGACATTTGAGTAGGTAGACTTCTCCTAATTACTTGCTCCATTTCTAAAAACACCCTTTCTATTTTCAAAAACAAACACACACATTTTCAAACATCTTACAAACATTGAAAACATTTTCAAAAGATCAAACATCTTTGTATATGTTCTTACGAACGAGAATCATTACAAAGATTTCCTAAACAATGGCCTCTTTACAAAATAGTTTCAAAAACCACACAAAGCACAATTTCAAACAAAAGCAAGTGATTTAGCAAGTAACTAAGAGCCCATGGAAAACCATGGATGAAAAGGGTGCTAATACCTTCCCTTTTCATAATCTTCCCCCCTAACTAAAGAAACAAACTCAAAGGTCTTTCCTGTGCTTTTTCACCTTTCCTTTTGGATAAAAGAAAAGTCGGTGGCGACTCTTGCTAACCGCAATATTTGCGATTAAATGCAAAACACTCAAGTCAGTTATCACATCGTACCACAGTGGGGTTAAGATCTTCTTAAAGAGACGGATCCAATGATACAAGTCTAAGCTTCTAATGTTTCCGTTTGAAGAATCTCGGAAAATCCCACATGAAAGGTGTATGGAGGTTGGAGACGACCTAAGTGTCGTTCTCCAACCAATGAACGTTGTACATTTGTTTTGTTTTCATTGGTTGCTTGTTTTTTAATTCAGTGTGATTTGGCTGAAGATCCATGATAGCACAGCGCGCAAGGTCCTTTGGATCTGTTTACTAACACGTATTGACTTTCATCTAATGGATCACATTTTTTATTTTTATTTTATTAAAATCTGATTTAAAAAATGATTTGGTGTGACTTCCAATAGTGACCATATCATGCACAGCGTGTAAGATCCCTTGGATCTACTTACTAACACGTTTTGACAATGATTTGATGGTCCACATTTTTTAGCTTTATTTTTATTTTTTGAATTTTATATTTATTTGTATTAAACTTCAAAAATCCATAAAAAAATTATTTCTGGTCCAAAAATTATGAAAAAATGTACAAAAGTATTTTGGAATATTATCTTTATGATTTTTATTTTTTTTAACAATTTTATTTACATATTTGATATTTTTTTATTATTTTTCACTTTATTTTGATTGATTTAATTGTTTAAAATCAATTTCTGGTTGTTAAAAATTCTGAAAAAATTATGGAAAGGTCCTTTGGTATTTTGGCAATTTTTGGTGACTCTGTTTTATTTTTATTTCTAATTTTACTTTTTTTTTTACCTTTTTGGGGTTTATTTTACTTATTTCATTTATTTTAAAAATAGTTTCTGACTTTAAATTTTTTTGGAAATTATTGTCAACTATTATTGAATCATGTTTGACCTCTGACTTTTTTTTAATGATTTTTGTTTGGTATTTTACTATACTTTGTGTATTTTACCATTTATTTTCCTTTTTATTAACCATTTAAATATTGTCTTACTAAATATTATTTTATTATTTTATTCGGTTCTGACTTGGATTTCATTTGGTGACAAATTCCTCTACCTCATTGGATCTTGGGTGTTAATAGGTTGAGAAACCAAATCCAGCAAAATGAATGAATGATGTTGATGATATTTGAAACCCTAATTTCATATAATACATGCCCTCCCTCATCATGCTATCCCTTTATTACTTGTACTACATGTTGTTAAAGGATGATCTACATATCATTTCTACAAACATATGGTACATAGATTGCTTTTGACTGCCTCAAAATAGGTGCGACTTTTACATAAGTCCACTTAAGATTGCTTAACATGGCGCTAAATTTTGTCCCGATTCGAGAAATGATCATTCGTGGCCTAAACCTATGTTTGCAAGCTCAAGCATGTTTAATTTGAAACCTTTGATCCAATAACCTTGAGGTTCATTGTTAGGAGGCTTTATTCTGACCAATCCTCTAATGAATCTTCATAAATTTTGGACAAAGTGAATCATTTAAACATCGTTGATCATTTATTGTTGCCTCTAAAATTTGAAATGAATGATATACTTGACAAAAAGCAAATTAAACTTGTTATTGAGAGGCTTTTATTTTATCAATCTTCTAATGAGTTTTCAAATGCAAGATTCAAGATGGTCATTCAACTAATCTCTAATTTCTAACTTATTAACAATTTACTTTTATTTTTATGCTTTTACTTTACGCCTTTACTTTTATGCACCATTTAATTTAGCATTTACATTTCATGCTATTTTCATCTTTGCTCACTTGAACATTTACCTTTATGTCATTTTTTATTTTTCTCAATTGAGCTTTTATTTTGTGTTTGAAGATACTTAATAACCAACATGAACAATAAAAAACTTTAAGGTTACTTGGACTATTTGGTTACTATCCTTGGTATTATGGAGTTACTGACTTCTTGGACTTAGGATTAGAGACCTTGACTACCCTTGAGACCTTGTGACTTCTGTTTTTATTTTGTCTGGAGTTCTTGGGGTTTACCCTGAGACATTGGGTTGTTTTGTTTCTTTGTGTGTAGGTTATTCTAATAATATGCTTTGTCTGTGATTTGGAATTCATCTCTATACAGCTGTTACTCTGCTAAATTTTTGTGAATACTTAATACACTTGAAGTTTTGTATTCTTAAGAGATTTAGTATCTTTGCTTGCTTGGTTTCAATTCCAAAGGATGGGAATTCTACACTGACTCATTATGTTAAGTGTTGGCTTCTTGTTGGTTAGACGATTATTTTCCTTGGGTTTTACCTTTATGCTTTAGGATAGTCCCTTTATCTCCTCTCATCTTCTTTAATTTCAAAAATCTTCTCCCTCATTTTCAAAACTATTCTTGTTTTTCTAAAATTGAACCGCTTTCACAATAAACTTGGACTTAGATACATGCATTTTCAAAAATGTTTTCTTAATCAAATTTTAACAAACTTAATAAAACTTGGACATTTTTTGTGAGAAGTCTAAAATTCAATCAATCTCATTCTAACGATTTTGCCACTTTGGCTTTTTACATTAAAATTTTATCAAAATATTAGACTCTTGTCAATCCTTGTAGTGACGCGAGCCACTATACTTCTACGATATATAGTGAAGTGAGATATTCTCCACTTGAGTGTTGAGAGAGGATTTGTTGACTTTAAAATCCAAGCTACATCATCCAATTTGAGATGATGCGTATTTTCCTTTCTCATAATCGTGGGTAGTAAGTATGTTTTCAACTCGAAGATGACGATGATGTCTCATCTCTTAAAATTAACCAACACATTTGTGTTTTAAAATTTTTAAAGGTGAACTACGAGTACCCTGATCACCTATTGCATAGAAGATGGTATGTAGGCACTAAAGGTTCGCAAACGCGACAGGTGCAAAAATTGTAAAACCTACTTCTTTTCCCATCTCCACCATCTATTTTTTTATACAACAATTATAGCCAAAATACATGAATTTTCAAATAGGTTCATGTGGAGTACCGTAGATGTTTAGGGTGCTAATACCTTCCATTTGCATAACCAATCCCCATACTTAGATTCTCCCTCCCCCCCTTTCTTTAGGTTATTTTCTCTTTTCCCATTCCTTTGTAAACAATAAAGCACATTGGGGATTTTTATTCTGATTTGTACGACTCAAGTCAATTCAATGGCTTAGTTTCAAAATTTCTACCTCTATAATATGTTGGGATTGAAGTTGTTTAATATGAATGGTAGTATGGTAATAGATACTCCTTCTAGTGATTATGTTACTACTAATTTTGTTTGTTCAAGATTTCCTCTAACCATTTATGGTAAGAGCTTTGTAATGGATTTGGTGTGTCTACCCTTACACGAAATATGTTATTCTTGGAATGAACTAGTTGGAGTTCAAAAATGTTCACATCAATTGTTATAATAAAACTTTGAAGTTCCCTAACTCTGGTGAAAATGGAGAACTGGTGTTGTTGTCTGCGAAGCAAATGAATAAACTCCTGGAAGACGAAGCTTTGATGTTTGCAATGTTTATGTCGATGTAAGTTGATTGTGAAGATTCGAGTTTCGAACTACCCATTGCCTGTGAGTTTACTGAGGTATTTTCCTATTATATAAGAGATTTACCTCCAGAAAGTGAAGTGGAGTTTTCTATAGAACTGGTGCCAGGTACAAGTCCAGTGTCAATGGCTTCTTATAGGATGTCAGCTTCAGAGTTGAGCGAGTTGAAGAAACAACTGGAAGAGATGCTTGAGAAGATGTTTGTTCGACCGAGTGTTTCTTCGTAGGGTTCACCTGTATTGTTAGTTAAGAAGAAATATGGGAGTATGAGATTGTGTATAGACCCAGACAGTTGAATAAAATGACTATAAAAAACAAGTATCCACTCCCGAGGATTGATGATTTAATGAATCAATTGGTGGGTGCTTGTGTTTTTAGCATGATTGATTTGAGATCGTGTTATCATCAGATTCGTGTTAGACCAGATGATATTTCAAAGACAGCTTTTCGAATGAGGTATGGTCATTATGAGTACATTGTGATACCATTTGGTGTATCTAATACGCCAGGTGTTTTCATGGAGTATATGAATCAAACATTTCATTCGTATCTGGAAAAGTGTGTTGTAGTTTTCATTGATGATACTGATTTATTATAAATCAAAAGAAGAACATACTGAGCATTTGTAAATTGTGTTACAAGTGCTGAAAGAGAAGATGTTGTATGAAAAGTTGTCAAAGTGTGAGTTTTGGTTGAAGGAAGTGAGTTTCCTTGGCCATGTAATTTCTATTGATGGGATTGTTATGGATCCTTATAAAGTTGACGTGGTGTTGCAATGGGAAACTTCAAAGTCTGCGACTGAGATTCAAAGTTTTCTTGGTTTGAGGGGCAGCTGACGGTTTTTGTAAAGGTCGTAAATTAAGTTTCCAGACTATGTTTGACGCGTCATTTGAAGTGTTAGGAAGCTAACACGATGTATTATGCTTTGGTTGAATAAAATGAGTTATATGATGTATTTTCCAGTATCTATATGCTATACCTCAAAATTTTCCCTCCCATTTTTCAAATATAAATTAATCCAAGATACTTCATCATGCTTCTAAGGTGGTCAAGTACTCAAGACTACTCAAGAATTGATCAGATGAACCCTCCTCCTAAGAAATGGCCTATAATTAGGGTCTTGGTTTTCTCAGAGGAAATTGGACTTCTAATGCCTCAAGTGTACTTCATGGTTTCTCACATGTATCAAGGTATCCTCATGTCAAATTTCAAGCCTTAAATCACAAATTTGCTCAGTCAATTGCTCAGATGATTGAAATTCAAACTATATTGTGTAAAAGTTAATATTGGTCAACATACAGTCGAACTTCAAGATTTTTGGTCAACATAAATATTTTGAAGTTAAATTCATAATTTGATCAAGGGTTGATCATAACTTATCAAGAAAACACTCAATTCATCAAAAGTCAAAAGTTACCAAATTAGGGTTTTTCTTAAGAAGATTACTAAACTTTGAACAAGCACAACTTTCACATGCTTCATTATATTTTTCTCAACCAAAGCTCATTTTTAAGGAAATTCAATTCTCTACAACTTTGTCTCTCTAAGCTCAATTCCAAAAAATGCTTCATTTGTGAGATATGGGCCAAAACATTATAGGTCATTTTAAAAGACAACAAAAAGACAGTTTTTGTTAAGGCAAATTACATCAAGATAAATTCTTCAAATGAAAAAATGATCAACATAACGATTGTATGGAACAACTTGAGCTTTCCAAAAAGTCTAAGATCACCTTCATATGGTAAAAATTTAGAGAGTTTTGATTGGTGCAAGTTGGGAAATTTTGAGAAAATGCATGAAACCCAAATTGATCAAACATGATTTTTTGGGCTAGTGGGCTTACCTTTCAAGGTCCAAACGTGTTCTAGACCTTATAGTGAACTTCCAAATCTATTCATACACCCTTTTATTTTTATTCTATTTATTTTGATTATTTTTATTTAAATTCAAAATTAAATTAAATAAAAAATCAAAGTTTTCATACAAAGGTCCAAGCCCATTCTTCTTGACCTAATTTTCCTCTCTATATATTCCTCACATTCAGACAACAAGACCACATGAAACCTTGCAAGATATCCCCGTCTAAAACTTTCAAAGAATTGTCAAAACTAGGGCAAATCGAAGCCCTTATTTCCAGCCTTCCTCAAGGCCAAATACTTCTTCCAATCAATCCCTGAGACAATACAGAGTAAGTATAGATCGATCTTGATGATCCCAAGAGCCTGAAAATCACATACATGCATCTTCAATTTCAATTCTTGCATGAAATTCATATTTTCATTTTTATGGTGTTTTGATGCATACTAACATTGCTAATGTTCTTATGAGATGTAAATGTACAGGTTTGAACCATCGCATGGCCCCCGTGATGACAGAACCATGTGTTTCCATTCTTGCATCGATTGACCTTGTTTTCTTCATATCTCTTTGTATAGGGAGAGTCATCCAAAACCAAGGCCACTATTGAACTCGTAAGGGCCAAATTAGAGGGGTAGGGCCCTTTGGATCACTAACTTTTATTATTTCACATGTTGAAAAAATGAAATCACTGGAGAAGACGATCGGAGCTAGGGCTCCGACGCCTCTTCGGTCTAGTCAATTTGTTTTATTATATATTTATTAGTTTCCATTCCCATACCAGATGAAATAGCCACCCCAGTGGCAGGAGGGTGTGCGTTAAGGCATTGGTATAGGAGGGTGTGTGTTCGATCCTTGCCTTTTGATGTTTTTTTTTCATTTTTTCAATCTTTATAGATTTATTACATTTTGAGTGGTTCCTAATCCTCAAACACAAACAAACGCTTGGCCTGGTGGAAAGCTATGCAAGGCAGGAGGTAAAGGGCGTGGGTTTAACACCCACCCCTGGCATTTGTATTATTTTTTATTTCTAACCTTATTTGTCATTGATTTTTCTTCCCTAATCCTATTTTGTGGCTAACCCTAATTCTTTTTAACCTAATTTATTTTTAATTAACCTAAAAATAAATCTTTTTAAAAAACCCTAATTAATTAGATTTTTAGGTTTTTAATTAACCTTTTAATAATTTAATTAATTAACCAATTTTTTCAATTTTTAAATTAATTAGAGTTTTAGGTTTTATTTAATTAATTGTCATCATAAATCATTTTTCTTCACAAAAACCCTAACAAACATTCAAACCACTTTTGTTCCTTATTTCTTTTTCCTTTACTTGTATTTACATTTCTTAGATCAAGTGCATAAGGCGCGTTCAACTGTAATAGCGTAGCTTTTATATTTTTTGCACTTTTTCTATTATGTATCTGCTTTCGGGATGTAATAGTTTTAGGGTTTATTTCCCGCACTCTCTATACTTATGTAATTGTCCCAAAGCTCTATAATAGTTTTAGGTTTATATTCCGCATTTTATATCATGTATTATATTTTTATGTTGCTGCTAGTAATTAGGGTTTGTATGGAAAGACTAAAACCAATCGATAGCATAACCCTAAGCGCAAGATAAAATAACTGAATTGAATCACTATTCACACACATACACGCCTTTAGGGTAATATCTCTTTGTTGTCCTACAAAACATGGTCATGTCCCTCGAAAATAGGAATAGTTTAGCAAAGTCCCTTCAAATATAGATCATAGTCCCTCGATGACCCTTCGTCGTTGCCTACGAAAAATGATCTAGTCCCTCCAATAAATTTCTTAAGTATCATTATCTGTTTCTTTCAATGACCACACGATGACCCTCGATTGTCCCTTCACATCCAATATATGAGGCTACCTACAAACTAATGGTACACTTAGAACTATCTCTAAAGGAGAAGGAAAATAACAAGATTTACCTTGAGTGGGTAAGAACTATTAATCGCTTGCTCGCTCACTGTATTTTCTAAAAACACATTTCTCATATCACACTTCCAAAATATTTTCAAACACTTTGTACGCATTCTTGAGGGCTGATTCAAGAACCATTACAAAGTTTGTCGTACTTTAGGCTTTTCAAAATATTTTTCAAAACACTTACACAAAAAAGCAATTTTCAAAAGTGAGCTTGCGATTAAGAGCCTGTAGATAGATACAGATGAAAAGGGTGATAACACCTTCCTTTTTCATATCTTACCCCCCGAACTCAAAATCTATTAAGGTTTTTCCTGTTATTTTCACCTTTCCTTATTGGAGAAAATAAAGGTCGATGATGACTCTAGTTATTCGCACATTTATGATAAAACACAAAAGTCAATTCTCCCACCATATTATAGAACTGGCGATTCTGCTGGGGAATACATACTTAAAAAAGGGTTACCCTAGAGTCTAGATCACCTTTAATTGCTTTAATTGTCTGAATTGTTTGCTTTACTTTAAAGGTTTTCTTGGGTTTACATTCTTGTAAAGATCCTACATCCGGATCTAGGATACCTTAGGTAAGTAGAAATAGATCATGGAAATTGTACGATGTAGACCGATATGGTTGAAGTGATGGCTATGGTTAGTGTGGAACTTTAGATTGTACTAATGTTCCTTGAGTCAGTCGAGGATAACATTAGGCTTCCGCACGATGTCATTAGCACTAACTAGACTTTTTGAACCTTAATTGACCCATCTTGGCCATTATAAGGTAGTGAGTTGGTCGAATTTGGTGCATTCCAAAGTTTGTTGATACTCGATGCTACACTCATTGAGATTCAACTCGTGGGATGTTTTGGTGGCAAATCAGTTGTTGTAATAAAATAAAACCATCGAGACATATCTGTGATATGAGATCCCTAGAACCCAGTTACTATTTTTAGGACAAGTTGAGCCAACTTAACTTCAATAGAAAGGGGTACTTACCTATAGACGTCATGCAAGCCTTTAAAACTAAGGCTCTTGTGTGATTTCTTTATGTTTGCTATCTATCTAACATAAACATAACATCATGACATCCTAACATCTGACATGGTATTTACTAACTATTTTAAGGATCTTAGGGATCTTTGTTGCAGGATTATTATAAGCCAGATTGCTAACAAAGGGCAAGAGGATTTATTTTCCTCTAACTAGATACCACTCAAAAATCAAAGCACATTCTCTTGAGTCAAAGGTTAGGACCCACTCGATATGGTGAGCTTGATTCTAATAAAAGGACATCCAAAAAGGAAGACTCAATGTTCCACAAGTCAAAGTTGTGACCAGATTCATCTTCAATCTTTTTACCCCGCAAGATCCTTGAAAACATTACATTTGCACCTACATATCATGCATCTCATTACATAACAGGTACTTCTAGATAAGTTTTCTCATCTCCTTGTTGTTTATTTCAGCAAAAAAATGGATCTTGAACAAACCGTCAGAGATCTCCAAGCGAGAATGCCCAACTCCAACAGATGTTCCCAAACTTAACCAAGGGGAAGGAAGAATTGAATGTACTTGTCACCAGTGAGAAAAAGAAGAAGACAAAGAAACAAATTGGTGTCCTTAACATGGGAAGAAGGTTTAGAGGTCCTGTCAATCAAGCTCGAGATCTTAACATCCCATTTGATGAAGATGACAAACAGGATGAAGATGGTAAGAGTGTGAAAACTGAAAGAAGCAGTCTTGGTTCTAACAAATGTCCTAATGCAGAGGAAGATGATTATTTGGATGAGAAGTATCGCCATGAGGATGAGAAATACAAATTGATGGAAGAGAATTTGACGGCTATAGAGATCTAGAAGGTGCCTTGATTGAAATTTGATGATTTGGGTATGGTTTTGGGAGTTGTCATTCCTCCTAAATTCAAAACTCCTGTCTTTGCTAAGTATGATGGAATTTCTTAACCGAAGCTGCATTTGAGATTTTTTGTTCGGAAAATTCAACCACATACTGCTGACAAGAAATTATGCTTGCATTTCTTTCAAGAGAGTCTGTCTGAGACACAACTGGAACATTACTATCAACTTGAAGGTACCAATATTCACACTTGGGAAGATTTGGCTGCCTCCTTATACAAACAATATCAATATAATTTTGATCTGGCACCAACCCGCATGCAATTATAGAGTATGTTAATGGGTTCTGAGGAAGGTTTCAAAGAATATGCATAGAAGTGGAGAGATCTTACGGGAAGAGTTGAACCTCCTTTGGCTGATAGAGAGTTATTTGATATGTTCATGAGTACACTGACTAGTTCTTTCTATAATCATTTTCTTGGGAGTTCTTCAACTAGGTTCAGTGAACTAATATTGACTAGGGAACATGTTGAGAATGGAATCAAAAGCGGTAAAATCTAGGTGGCTGCATCTTCAAATACCATGAAGAAGGCTTATAATATGAAAAGAGAATCAAATGCTCTATACATCCAGAAGGGTCATAATAAGAGTGACCGCAACCAATCTGTGGGGGCAGTACTAATCTCCAATCCCGCTCTGGTACAACAACAACCAAATAATCAGCATAGGCACGATGTGCCCAGGAGACAATTTACAAAGATCAACATCCCATTGGCGCAAGCTTTACAATACACGATGAAGGCAGAGCTGGTTACATTGAGAGAGCCTCCTCTGAATTCCAACACTTCCTCTCCCCGCTATAATCCCAATGCAAGATGTGCATATCACTCTGACAGCCCCGGGTATGACACTAGCAACTGTTAGGCTTTGAAGAATAAGATCCAATACATGATGATTCTAAGGAAATTGAATTTGATCCTCCTGAGACTCCTAATGTGATTATTGCACCCATGCCTAACCATGACAAGGGTGTTAATGTTGTTGAAGATGTTTCTTATGTTTCTACTATGGAAAATTTAACTACTCCCCTGATGATTATTAAGGAGAAATTATTGCAAGTCGGTTTACTTTCAGGTTCTATTGAAGGCTGTTACTATTGTTCATCCCAATCCAATGGTTGTGTATTGCTGAAGAAGGGTATTTAGTGTCTGATGGATGACTGTGAGATTCTATTTTAGAAAATTCCTGTTGAGAAGACTCCTTCCATGGAGAGTACATCCCAAGACTTGAATCTTGAATACGTGTCTACAATTTCCGGTACCCCTATAAGGATCACTTCAAAAGGTCCTATGAAGATTACTTCCAAACCTAAAGTTTATCCCCTGATTATTATTGTGTCTGGGATAATTCTGTATTCCTCCGGTAAAGCTATCCCTTGGAATTATGGAGCTGATGTCTACTACCATGGAATCAAGCAAGAACCATTAGTTGTTGAAGAGAAAAATGTTAAAGTTATTAATCCTGATGTTGACAATATTGAAGGGACTAGTAAGGTTACTAGAAGTGGAAGGGTTTTCTCTTCATAGATATCTCTGAAGACTGTTACTGCACCAATTCATATCACCGCTATAAAATCTACTACTGAAATCTGAAATAAAGAACCTATGACCGAGCCTTCCTAAATGGGGGCACCAAAGGAGGTTACTGTTGAAGACCCCTCCAAGCAAGAGATAAAGGATATTTTAAAGATTATCTGAAAGAGTGACTACAAGATTGTTGAACAACTGGGGCAAACCCCTTCCAAAATATCTATGTTATCCCTATTGTTATGCTCTGAAGTTCGTGCTCAAGCTTTGGTGAAATTATTGAAATCTGCCCATGTGCCATAAGAGATCTTTGTTGACCAGTTTAAAAATCACATTGCTAGCCTGACGACCAATAATGGGCTAGGATTTTTTGATGCAGACTTAACTCCTGCGGGAAGGAATCATAATAAAGCCCTGCATGTCTCTATTGAGTGCAGGGGCACTAATTTATCTCATGTGTTGGTAGACACGGGTTCCTCGTTTAATGTGTTATTGAAATATGCTTTGGACAAACTTGGCTATGAAGGGATTATTCTAAAACCCGATGAAATTGTAGTAAGAGCTTTTGATGGTTCAAAGAGAACGGTGCATGGAGAGGTAGATCTTCTGATCAATGTAGGTTCCCAGGTATTTGAATCTACTTTCTATGTAATGGATATCTGTCCGACATATTCTTGTTTACTAGGACGCCCTTGGATCCATGGGATAAGTGCTGTTACTTCTACTCTACACCATAAGTTAAAATATCCCATGAAGAGAAAAATAGTTATAGTTTACGGTGAAGAAGAATATATGGTGAGCCATTTAAATTCTTTCAAATATGTCGAGGTGGGTGGCGAATTTGTCGAGACTCTTTGCCATATAATTGAAGTTATTTCTCAGACAACCTCGGTTGATAAAGTTGCTTCTGTTGTTCATCAAACTCCATCAAAAATGGATTCACTTAAAGATGCTAGGGATGTGGTAGAAGAAGGTGGTTACACTGTTTGGTGTCAGCTTCCTGACATTCCTTACAAATCCGGAAATTTTGGCTTGGGTTTCACTTCTTAGGCTCAAAGGATTATCCTTCATGCTCGTGCCAATTCTGGGAGACCAACATTCCGCATCAACAGTAATGGAGTTCATAAAAATCATATTAGTGTTGTGGAAGACGTTAATAGAGACTACGACATAGAGAGTTGGATCTTCCTTACTACCGACAACAGGCTCAACAATTAAAAGGCTGGAGACTTTATACCAATCTCCTTCAGTCAGGAGTAAATGTTATTTTTCTAATTTTTTGTTTTGTTTTAAGTTTTGGTTATGTAATTTAAACAATGACTTTAAGCCTTGTGCCTTACCCGGGGCACAACGGTCCATTTGTTAGTGTTGTCATTATTCATAAGCATATTTTTATTTAATAAATCATTGGATGTTTACACTCGAATTTTTTGTTCTTTATCTTTCTTTTACTTGATTGTTTTCAAAATAGCTATGTGTTCTTACACACACCCACACAACAAATTGCATATCCATATCCACTCTGGATCCCATTGATAATAATTCTGCTATTTCCAATTATGACTTCGAAAATCCGATCTACCAAGCCGAGGATGAAGGTGAGGAAGATTGTGAAATACCTGGAGAGCTTGTTAGGCTGTTAATGCAAGAAGAAAGAGCCATACTAACACATGAAGAGCTAGTTGAGGTTTTGAACTTAGGAACTGAATAAGACAAGAAATAAGTCAAGATAGGTGCCAGCCTAGAAAACAATATCAAAAAAAGGTTAATTCAGATATTGAATGATTATTTCGAGATCTTTTCTTGGTCATACGAAGACATGTCATAGCTTAATACTGATATTGTGGTTCAGCGTCTACCGATGAAAGAAGGTTTCCTTTCTGTAAAGAAAAAAGTTTGTCGTATGCATCCAGAGATGTCAAAAAAGATCAAGGTTGAGGTTATAAAGCAATTTAACGCAGGGTTCTTAGTTGTTACATCCTATCCTTAGTGGGTTGCAAATGTGGTGCCAGTACCTAAGAAAGATGATAAGGTGCGTATGTGTGTAGACTACATGGATTTGAATAGGGAAAGCCCCAAAGATGACTTTCCGCTTCCACATATTGATGTTCTTGTGTACAACACCGCTCAACATAAAGTATTTTACTTCATGGATGGTTTCTCTGGTTATAATAAAATCAAGATGGCGCCTGAAGACATGGAGAAGATTACTTTTGTCACACAGTGGGGCACTTTTTGTTACAAAGTTATGCCTTTCGGTTTGAAGAATGTCGGTGCAACATATCAACATGCTATGGTAGCTTTGTTCCATGATATGATCCATCATGAGATAGAGGTTTACGTTGATGACATGATAATTAGGTCCCAAAATGAAGAAGAACATCTTGACCACCTGCACAAGCTGTTTGAAAGATTGAAGACATACAAGCTGATATTGAATCCCAACAAGTGCACCTTTGGGGTCAGATCTGGAAAGATCCTAGATTTCGTCGTCGGTGGCAAATGTATTGAAGTTGACCGTGCTGAGGTTAAAGATATTCAAGAAATGTCAGTTCCCCATACTGAGAATAAATTCAGAGGTTTCCTGGGACATTTGAACTACATTTCCAGATTTATTTCCCACTTGACCGCTACTTGTGAGCCAATCTTCAAGTTGTTAAGGAAAGATCAAGTAGTGAAATAGAACGAAGATTGTCAAATAGACTTCGACAAAATCAAAGAATATCTTCAAGAATCTCCAATTTTTCTTCCACCGGTTGAAGGAAGACCTTTGATCATGTATCTAACAATGTTACAAAACTCAATAGGGGTGTGTACTGGGATAGCATGACGAGTCTGGTCGAAAAGAGCATGCAATATACTACCTTAGCAAAAAACTTACCGACTGTGAAACAAGATACTCACTGCTCGAGAAAGATTCTTGTGCTTTGACATGGGCTACTCGCCGATTAAGACATTATATGTTGACTCATACTACTTTGTTGATCTCTAAGATGGATCCGGTAAAATACATATTCGAGAAGCCCGCTCTCTCCGGAAGAATAACAAGATGGCAAATGGTCTTGACAGAATATGACATTTAGTACACCACCCAGAAAGCAATCAAAGGAAGTGTACTGGCAGATCATTTGGCTCATCAGGATGTAGATGACTACCAAACTATGAGTTTTGAGTTCCCGGATGAGAATATTATTTTGATTACTGACTATGAGGAACATGGACCGTATGAAGGACCTGAGCCAGGATCCTGATGGACTATGTTTTTATATGGATCTTCTAACACACTTAGTAATGGAATTGGTGTTGTGATTGTCTCTCCTAAGGTTTTCCATACGCCCTTCACTGCCAGATTATGTTTCGACTGTACCAACAACATGGAAGAGTACGAAGTGTGCATCATGCGTATCAAAGCTGCTATCGATATGAGAGTTAAAATCTTGAATGTATATGGGGACTCAGCCCTAGTAATCAGTCAAATCGAGGGACAACGAGATACGAAGCATCCAAATATCATTCCTTATCAAGAGCATGTAGTAACATTAATTCCATACTTCGAAGAAATCACTTTTGAACATATCCAACGAGAAGATTGAAGCTACCGAAAAAAACCACAGAGCCACCACTGAACTTTATTTATCCCAAAGGAAGGGGAAATATCGAGAAAACCCCCAGAGGATGGATAATATGATCTTACGACCAAGAGAAAGGGTAAGGGAGTCGGTTATACAAGGAGAAGGTATTAGCATACCTCAAATCTGTTGTACTCAACGGGATCCATTTTTTTTGTTTGCTTCTAAGGGTGTGTTTATCTATAACTATACTTGCTAAGGGGAAATAAATGGTTTTTTATTTAGTGCGTTTGTGAGGGTCTCGCAACCCTTTGCCTAAGTTTCTAGTAAAGGAATCGGAACACCGTACTTCCTCTATAAAATGGGTGGTTTGTTGGTGTTTTTTAGTGGGCGGTGTTAACGCACGCATTCTAGAAATAGGCACACCCTGTATCATGGTAGAACAAAGATGACATGCCCTTTGGGGAAAGGTTTTGATTGGTTGAGTGTCTTGCGAGTTTTAGAATGAATTCGAGTAATGATTAAATGTTTTTGGATTTTTTTGATTTGTGAATGGAAAGTTTTAATAATAAAAGAAGAGAAAGGTTAAGAGGGGGACTAAGAAATCCTAATGTTTTCATGCATGGGTTCAATCCTAATGTCTAATTAGTCCGCATCCTAAAGAAGAGGAAACTATCATCCTAAGGGAACATGTTATAAGTAAAAGGACACGGTGTTTGTGAAGAGTGATCGTGTATGGCGATCATAGAAAAAGTGACGACAAGATGAGTAGTATCATGGAAGGTGTAAATAGAATGCTCGGTGTATGGGGATTGAATCGGGTTATGATTAATCAAGGGGTGTACTTGATTGATCTCGTGAGAGTAGGTGCTCCTACCTTTAACTATGAGACCCTTTGTGCATGGAAACACTTGGTATATAGACCAAAGTGGTTGATTCCGGTTATGGTTAACCAAGGGAAAACCTTTATTAACCCCGTGAGAATGGCCATACCCAAACTCAACTATGAGACCCTTTAAGAATATGCTTGGTATGTGGACCAAGGGGAGAGAAATTTCTTCAATGAATAAGATGAAAGCCCATACAATGTGGTTATATGTATGCTCCTAAAAAGTGGGACTAGCGTGGCACTAGTATTTTAAACAACCAATTGAAACAATCGATCGAATAGTTATCACTGTAGAAAAGCCCAGGACCAAACTATGAAATGTATGTAAGTGTGCATTTTGTAAGTGAATACCTGCTCATTGATGATGAGCCCAAGAGGGGGCCAAATGTTCTAATTTGGACAAAATATGTATCATTAGCGATTTAAACATGTAAAGAAGATAGCATAGAAAAAAATTCTAAACTATTACAAACCATATGGGAATGGGGGTACAAGTTTATGAATGGGGGCGAATCGAACATAAAGTTCGATTAAAAATCTAGTTAAACAAGCAATACAACCAAATCAAAAGTTAACAAACAAACAATCTATAAAATTAACTATTCTAAAATTTGTATTCTTTATAAGCTATAAAAAAAAGAAGGTAATTGTATTTTTTTAATATTTTTATGATTCTTTAAGTAATGAAAATATTAAAAGAAAGTCAAAACCTAAATTCTAAACATATTTTTTGTGACTTTTTAGTAAAGAAGATATTTAAAATAAAATTAAAACTAAACTTATTTTTGTGATTCTTTTTTAATTAAAGAAAGAAAATCTACAAGTAAATTAAAACTAAGTCTATATAAATAAAAGATTTTTTTGAGATTTTTATCAAGTAAGGAAAAGATCAATTAAACTAAAATAAGTAAATTTACAAAGTTAATAATTTGACTCTAAGACTACACTAATTAATTGAAAAAAATCGTAAAGTTTAAGAAAATTGAAATTAAACTAAACTAAATAAAGTAAAGGGTGTAAAACAGAATGTAGGGGGAGTGTTGTACCCCAACTTTTGCCCCTAAGATCCCTTCATCATACCGTATTGATTCAATCACAACAAGATCACATTAGGGCTTTTGGTCCTCCTCCCTATCTTTAGCCTTGCTCTTTGAGGAATCACCAAGCATCTTGACTCGTTTTCTTTTCTGATCATGCATATTTTGACTTGATTTTCTTTTAATTGATAAAATGCAATGTTGGATGGTCTTACTTGTTAATAATGTAGGTAAAGGCAATGTGGCTTAGCAAGTTGATCCATGGGTTCATGAGTTTATTTCCATGCCCTAGTAAATAAAGCTTGAGAAATTCAAACCTCACCATTGAAGTTGTTTTGGAATAAATGGCATGGCAAAGTTTATTTTGATTCATCACATTTCAAAGTTTGATTCAAAGGTATAAAGGGTTGACGGACGAAGTTGTCATGATTGGACAGGGTCTTGTTCCCATTGATCACAAGTGCATATTTCTCTAAATTATCAAGATATGAAAGTGGTTTTGATGGCTATGAGTTATCATTATCGTCCTCAATAACTTCTATTTACAAAGCAAGAGTGTTGGTATAAGAAGGTTGGTCAAAATTGTCAAAGTTCCTCAAAGCATTTTCTTGGTCTAGGAGCTAGGGTTTTGAACTTCAAAGAAGTACATCTTGCTCATCTTTTGGTATTTTTGATTTATTCCAAAAACATCCTTCTCTTCAAAGGGTTATTAACAAATCAATTCAAAAGTTTCAAGGAGTTTTCATGTGGAAGAAATTTGATGATGAAGAAAGATTACAATTCCTCTAGATGAACCCCCAATTTCTTGGGTGTAGCTTCAAATGATCATAAGTTGGTAAATATTTATAACCTTGAGCCCACAATTTTTCCACAGTGATCTTGAGGATGTGTACCTTATTCCTTATTTTATGTGCAAAGTGAGAAAATGGATGGAAGATGCCCTAAGGATGCAAAAGATTATAGGTCATTTCATGATTTTTTGCCAACTTCAACAATTCATAACTCTCTCAATTTTTGGAGATTTTGAAAGGTTAAAGTTTCAAAATGTCATTCAAGAGGTCTATTTCATTACATATTTTTTGGTTAAGAGAAAATTCCAAGTGGAAGGCCATGTTTGGATACAAAACATTATAGGTCACGTTTGAAGAAAAATTTGAAATATTTCTAAGTATGGAAAGTCAACCCTTTTTCTCCAACTTTGACTCAATGAAACTTTCATCTCAAGCATCCATTTGATTCAATTATTTTTCCATTGCAAAGCTTGTAACATCATCTTTCTAAAGCATCAAGAATCATGGCCTAAGACCACTTGGATGAAAATGCCATTGTTTTAAAATTGGTAGCTTAAAACTGAAGTTTCATCACAAGTCACATTTTGAAATCTTTGTTTTGGCTTCTAATCACAATTTTTCCATGTGTTTTTGCTTCTAATCATGTTTAGCAACTTTCCAAAGTTGTTTAGCATCACGAAACACACAATTTGGCTGAGTTTTGATGCTAAACAAGTCACACTCTGTTCATGCTGCAAACCGCCCACGATTTCCCTCCAAACCTCATCATTTCACACGCTTGAGGATCCCATTCATTCTCCTATAAATAAAGGGTCATCCCCCATTCATTTCCTGAAGCTTGGATAGCCAGAATCACCCTGCCAAACTTGTTTCATAACTCAATTTTTTGTAACTTCATAATCAATGTTCAATCCTTTTTTAATCCAAATTTTCTATCAATTCACCTTCCTTGATCTTCCCTGAATCTAACCATACAATTAACTTAAAGAATCGTGCCCTATATTGCTCTATAGAAGTCCAGTTTCAGAGCTCTGCAACTCAATTTCAATAGGTAGATTTCTCCATCAATTCTTCAAAACTTTGATATCATTGTGATGCTCTCATTGCCCTGGTTCTAATTGCAACACTTGCTTTTATCTGGAAACTCGTTTTGACCATGAAATTACAAATCCCTTTTCAAAAATTTCCTTCTAAATTGCTTGAGCTACAGTTTATATAAATTTGTCGCGAAGGTGTAGTTGTCTTCGTCTTGAAGAGACGAAGAAAATGGCATAGATCTTAGCTTCTGATATTACAGTTTGAGAGATCTACAATTCACGTTGGCTGGAGGTTGATGATGGCAACATGTCATCTTCCAACCAATGAAGGCGCGCCACTTGTTTTTTTATTTATTTCTGATTTAATAAGTGATGCAGTGTTTTATTCACTAATGACCATGATATGAACAACGCGCCAGATCCCTTGGATTTGATTACTAACGCGTTTTGACTCTCATTCATTGGTCCACGTCTTTTTGGTTTTTATTTTATTTTCTGATTTTTATATTTAATTGTTTTAAACTTCAAAAAATCATAGAAAATTCATTTTTAGTCCAAAAAATCTAAAAAATAATGAAAAATATTCTTGGTTATTCTCTTTCTGATATTTATTTTTTCACAATTTTATTTTGTGTTTTGATATTTTTTATAAATTATCACTTTATTTGATTTGTTTTAAATGTTTAAAAATACTTTTATACATTTTTTAATTCTGAAAAAATTATGGAAAGACTCAATGATATTGTGACAAATATTGGTGACCTCATTTATTTTTTATTTCTAAATTTGTTATTTTTTTTTAATCATTTTTGGTTTATTTTACTCATTTCTTTTAATTTTAAAAAAAGTTTCTGACTTTAAAAAATTACCAAAATTTTTATAAAAATATTTGAGTTCATTTCTGATTTTTCTATGGTATTACTTAATATTTCTTGATTAGTTTGAACATAGTTGATATTTTTATCTCTTATTTCTATTTTTAAACATTTTTAAACCCTTATATATATATATATATATATATATATATATATATATATATATATATATATATATATATATATATATATATATATATATATATATATATATATATATATATATATATATATATATATATATATATATATATATATATATATATTAAATGCAATATTATTTTGTGATTATTTTCTGGCTAATCTTGGGTTGAATTTTTTATTATGAATTTTATTAACATCATTGGATCCATGGTGTTGAGTCTAACTCCATAAAAAATGGATGAATGATTTTAATAATAGTTTGATTAAATTTAATCCAAATATGGTTTATATTCATTCCCACCCCTCTTCATCTCATCCCTTTCTTATTGCACTAAGTGTTATTGGAGCAAGATCTCTATATCATGTCTCAAAATAAATGGTGCATACATTGCTATTGACCAGCCTCAAAATATGTGCGACTTCTATATAAGTCCACTTACGATTGCTTAAGGATCTACAACACTTTTGGTCAATGCGGATCACTTAAACATCGTTGATCATTAAATGGTACTTGTGAGGATTTCAAATGGATGATATACTTGACAAAAAGCAAATGCAACTTGTTTTATGGAGGCTTTGGTTCTATCAAACCTCTAATGAGTTTTAAATGCAAGTTTCAAGATGGTCATCCAACTAACCACTAATTATTAATTTGTTTCATTTTATTCTTTTATTTTTTATGCTTTATGTGCCATTTACTTTAAGCATTACATTTCATGTGTTTGTATTTTTACTCACTTGAGTATTTCTATCCTTGTTATTTTTGTTTTTCTCACTTGAGCCTTTCTTTTCTTTTTGAAGACACCTAATAATCAACATGAACCTTAAAAAAGGCTTTAATGATACTTGTACTATTTGGTTACTATCCTTAGCATTGTGGAGTATTGGACTTCATGGACTTAGGATTAGAAACCTTGGCCTATGTTGGAAACCTTGTGACCTTAATTAATATTTTGTCTGGAGTTCTTGATGTTTATCTCAAGACATTGGGTTGTTTGTTGCTTTGTGTGCAGGTTATTGTGATTACATTCTTTGTTTATAATCTGGAATTCACTCGTATACAGCCGTTACTCTACCCAATTTTTGTGAAGACTTAATACACTTAAAGTTTGGTTCTCTCAAGAGGTCTAGTATCTTTGCTTGTTTGGTTTTAATCTAGGGAATGAGAATTCTATCTTGACTCATAATGTCAAATATTGGCTTCTTATTGGTTAGATGGTTCTTATCCCTAGATTTTATCTTATGCTTTAGGATAGTCTCTTCTTCTCCTCCCATCTTCTTAAATTTCAAAAAGCTTCTTCCTCCTTTTGAAAACTCTTCTTGTTTTTTAAACCTGAACCACTTTCATAATAAACTTGGACTTAGGTCCATACATTTTCAAAATCTTTTCATAAATAAAATTCAATCAACTTAATAATACCTTGACCTTTTTTTTAGAAGACTAAAATTCAATCAATCTCATTTCAAACCATTTTTCCATTTTTCCATTTTGGCTCTTATCTTTAAAACTTTTCTCAAAAGATTGGACTCTTGTCAATCCTTGTAGTGATGAAAACAACTATAATTCTATAATATATAGTGAAGGGAGATATTTTCCACTTGGGTGTTGAGTGAGGCATTGTTGATTTTAAAATCCAAGCCATATCTTCCACTTTCAGATGATGCAAATTCTCCTTTCTCATGATTGTGGGTAGTAAGTATGTTTTCCAAACAGACAATGACGATGATGTCTTATCTCATAAAATTAACCATCACACTTGTGTTTTTTAAATTTTTTTAAAGGTGAACTACGTGTACCCTGATCCCCTATTACACGAAAGGTGGTACGTAGGCACTAAAGGTTCGCAACTGCGGCGGGTGCAAAAATCATAAAAAAATATATTTCTTTTCTCACATCCACCATCTCTTTTACATACAACATTTTATAGCCAAAATATACATACTTTTCAAATAGGTTTCTGCGGAGTACCGTAGATGTTTAGGGTGCTAATACCTTCCCTTTGCATAACCAACCCCCTTACCTTGAATCTTTCACCCTCTTTTTGGGTTACTCGCTCTTTTCCCATTCGTTTGGAAACAATAAAGCGCGGTGGTGATTTTTATTTTGATTTGTATAAGTCTAGTCAATTCAATGGCTTAGTCTTAAACATTTCTACCGCTACAGAAAAAAATGGCGACTTCACTGGGGAAAGATTGACCTCTTGTTGGTCCATCCCTAAGTGGGTTTAACCTATCTTTGTTTATAGCCGTATATGTGATATTGTTTGTTATATATTATATGTTGTATGTCTGTTTGTTTGGATTTTCACGGTTTTCAGGGTGCTTGGTGATTACTTATAAATCTTGTACATGGACTTGGGAAAACTTTAAGATAGGACGGGCAGTATAGTCATGTTAACTTTGAGGGAGTAATCCCAAAAAAGGAGGCATGAGATCCCCCACTCAGTGGAGGCCCTTTTAATTGTAGTGTCATTTACCGAGTAATCGGGAAGACGTATTGCTTTCAACTTGGGAGCCTGCTGAAGCTGAGGACCGTAGAATACCTAACCCCTCTTGGCCTTTTAGGTGTAGTGCGAAAAATACGACAGAATAATCCGGAAATAGTTGTCACGCGATACTATGCCCAGACGAGTTTTTCTTGAGAATAATACTAATTGCCGAGTCAATCAGGAAGATGGTAATATCCGAAGGAAGGATGTAGACTCTGGGAACCTCTAGAACCTTGTTCGGTAGGTGATAACTTTTAGACCATATCTTATGGGTAGTACCTTTGACCTCATGCTCGTGATGTTGAACCTATGAACCCTATATGTGTTATCTTGTGTGTGATTTTTTTATCATGCATCCATGCACTCATAAGCATCTTTTGAAGGAATTTCATTTCAAGGGACTTAAAAGTTAACCATTTGTGAATATCTCAGGTACCTTTTGACCATGTATTCTAGAAAAAAATATCGGAAAATATAGTTTCAAGGATCCCAAGATAGATGAGTTGATCAGTCTAATTCCCGAGATTGAGTGTTCTACAGATTTTTGGAAGATGTATGATCCATCATTCCTCTCATGAAGCTTAGGATGAAGGAGGGTATTCTCTCGACCTTGGTCCAGTTCTATAATTCGATGTATCATTGCTTTACTTTCCCTGACTATCATTTGATGCCTACACTGGAGGAGTATTCTTATCTGTTAGATTTACCTGTTACCGATCGTGTTCCTTTTACTGGTTTGGAGGGTGAGCCAAAATCACACGAGATTGCTGCTTTGATCCATCTGGGGAAGTTTGAGGTTGAAGCCCATATGACTACTAAAGGAGGGATTAGAGGATTACCAGCTCAGTTCTTATTGGAGAAAGCTCGTTAGTTTTCTAGGATGAAGAGTATAGTCGCTTTTGAGGCCATCTTTGCTCTACTTGCTTACGGGTTGTTCTTATTTCCTAATATGGACAAGTTTGTTAACGTTAATGCTATCAGCATCTTCATGATTGGAAACCCAGTTCCTACATTGATGGGTGATGCTTATTACTCTATTCATCTTAGAAGTTCTTATCATGGGGGGATGATTATCTGTTGTACACCTTTGTTGTACTGGTGGTTTATCTCTCATATGCCCCAGTCTGATGCTTTTTGGGATATCAGGAAGGAACCCCGTTGGGCTCCTAAAATCATGGCACACTCACTCGGATATTGATTGGTATCATCGAGCTTATCAGGATGTAGAGATTGTCGACAGTTATGGTAGTTTCCCCAATGTACCTTTTATTGGTACCAAGGGAGGAATTAACTATAACCCTGTTCTTGCACGACGACAGCTTGGTTATCCGGTGAGGGATAAACCAAATAGTATTCATTTGAGTAGTTTCTTTTTGAAGGAGGGAGAAGACCATAAGGAAGCTAGGGAGTAGATTGTGAAGGCCTGGCGTCACATTCATAAGAAGGGTACGAAATATTTGGGACCAAGAAGGGTTGTTTCTTTGGAACCTTATCTTCAGTGGGTCGAAATGAGAGCTTTTCAGTTGAAGATGTCGTATTCTCGGGAAGCACCTATGCCTGATTTTTTTGTGAAAACCACTCCACCCTTATTGGATGATATAGAAGAACTACAACTTGCTTTAGTCAGGATGCAACAAGAAAGGGATGCATGGAAGAATAAGTGCCAAACTTTATAGATTTCCTATAGAGCAGACTTAAAGGAGAAAGACAAATTAATTGAGATCCTTGAGAGTCGGGCTATAGAGATCATGGAGAGGCAAGGGGATTTATTTTCTCCTAAGCCTCGGTCAGATGCTAGTTGCTCACTTCCTGATTCAGGTGATTGGAAGGAGGTGGCCACCAGATATGCTGAAGAAAACCAGAGGTTGAAGGCTCATATTTCCAGGCTTACAGGGAAGCGCCAGCGTATAGAGTGATCTCCGTCAGCTTTACTTCTTAGGGTTTTAGACTTTATTTTCATCTTGTACTTGGGATTATTGAAACTTGTAATCCATTTTAAAGTTATTATAATAAAAAAAATTAGTATTTAAAATGTGTTATTACTTTGATATTTGCAATATGTCTATAAATCTTTAGATCCCTTGAAATATTAATAATAAAAATTAATCATGTATATTGCATATCATACATCATATTGCACGCATTTCTTGCATTTGTTATGCATATCCAGGTGTCTTACCATGCTTTTTTACTTCGTTCAGCAAGCTGACTCACCACTACAATACTCGAGCAAATTTCAGAAGGAAGATGGATAACTTAGAACAAGAGAATTGCGAGTTGCGTGAGAAAGTTTATGCTTTTAAGGCCGACGTGGCCAATCTTACTGTGCTGATGGAATCTCTGGTGGCTACTCAGAATCATCCACTGAGTGTTCAACCTCAACCAACAAGGGTTACTGCTGAAGCTCCGGTTGTTCCTGTGTCTGCTACTCCAGTTGTTGTTCAGAATCGCATGCCTCAAGGTTATCCATGGGGAATGCCAGAAAACTTTGCGCCTGAATGTTTCAATCTTGAAGTTCCAGTTGTTCAGACTACTTTTACTCCCGCACCCCTTGTGGTGCATGTTTCTCCTGTTGCACCTCCTTCGGTGAGTATGGTTCCATTTGTTAATGATTATATGTGTCGCCCTTTTCCTCCACCAAGTGAAGACTTAGGTCTTTATAACAGAATGGATAACTTTCAAGAATAGTTTGACAAGATACAGAGGGAGATGAAGGCCCTCAGGGGAAAGGAATTGTTCAGGAAAAACGTGAATGAATTATGCTTGGTCCCGAATGTTAAGATACCTGCAAAGTTTAAGGTACCAGAGTTTTTGAAAAGTACAAGGGAAACACTTGCCCTCGTGCTCATCTGGTGATGTATGTAAGAAGAATGTATACCCATACTAATGATCAGCGTCTGCTTATTCACTTTTTCAGGATAGTTTGACCGGTGTTATGGTAAAGTGGTATATGAGTTCGGATAGTGTCAACATCCATACTTTCAATGACTTGGGAGAAGCATTTATCAGACAATACAAATACAATATGGACATGGCGCCTGACCGTAACTAAGGGCCATGGTCCAGAAAGACAGGGAATCATTCAAAGAATATGCATAGAGATGGCGTGAGGTAGCCGCCCAAGTGATTCCTCCCATGGAAGATAACGAAATGACTAATATTTTCTTGAAAACTCTGGGTGCTTTCTACTATGAGAGGATGCTTTCACAATAATGCCACTTGGGAGCACCAGGGCATAATGTTGAGAACTGATATCCTTTTAAGACTGAGGTGAAGAAATTGGTGAAGTCCGGTATTCTATCATTCAAAGATACGGGCCCTAATGTGAAAGACAATCCTCTACCCAAGCACGGAGGAGCAAATGTTGTGAATATGGTGGCCGGTTGTCCAGGCGACTTCCGAATTTTTGATATTAATCTGGTTAGAGGAGATTTGGTGAAAATGCATGCATACCTCTATAAATTTAGCTAGTATATGCATGACCATGCCGGTTGTGCTATTTGCAATACAAACATACAAGGTTTCAACAAGATAAAGGATGATTTGCAGGAGATGATGGATGAGGGCCTCATCCACATAATCAGCCCTAGGGCAGAGTATGAAGAGGAAGTGAACATGGTTTCTAGATGTCCTGGAGAGTTCAAATTTTTTGATGTGGAGTATATAATTGAGGACCTTGTGCAATTGCACGCTACTTTCTGCCACATGGTTGGTCAGGTGGAACATCAGTATGGATCTTGCCGAGTTTTCTTCCAGGACTCCCGAGGATGTTTAATTGTGAGGAAAGGTCTTCAGTTGTTGTTGGATAATGGAACCATCGAGGTTATAGGTCAAAGGGGTCATTACCATGAAGTTGATATGATTGAGGTTTGTTTGGCTGAAGAAGAGTCAGATGATGAGTATGCCTCTGCAGATGAGTATTTCTTCTCAGATGAGGATTTATTTTCAAGAGATGACTCAATAATGACTGATTATGTTGAAGAAGGGGTAAACGTTATTGTGCCTTGTTTTGTTACACCTTCCCATTTTAAAGATGAGTATCATAGCAAGCCAGCTATTACTCCATTGGTGATTAGTTTGTCGGGTCATGTCCCCTACAAGTCAGATAAGGAAGTAACCTACAAATATAATGCTACAATTTTGGAGGGTGGTGTGGAAGTTTCCATCCAACCAATGCCTGATGTTGGAAATATTGCTAAGACTAGCAGAGTGACCCGCAGCAGTCATGTATTTGCACCAGTTGTTTGAGGAGATGTGAGTACTGGAAAGAAAATTGTTGAAAATTGTTGAACCCAAGAAGGCAGTGGGTGAATCTAGTGGAGCTACGCTAGAGAAAGAGGTGGATGATATTTTGAAGATGATCAAGATGAGAGGCTACAGAGTTGTGGATCTGCTACTACTGACTCCATCAAAAATATTTATCTTGGATTTATTGATGAACCCCTCTGCTCACAGGGAATCTTTGATGAGGGTATTGGACCAAGCTTTTGTGGAAAGTGACATGCCTATAGACCAATTGATCAGTGTAGTAGGGAACATTACGTAATGTAATAACCTGAGTTTCCACGATGATGAATTTCCAAATGAAGGAAGGAATCACAACTTGGCCCTCCACATCTCTATGAACTGTAACAATGATTCACTATGCAATGTGCTGATTGATAATGGATCCGCTTTGAACATTATACAAAGGAGTACACGTATGAAGTTGAAATATCAAGGAACGCCCATGCGCCCAAGTGGCATTATTTTGAAAGCATTTGATGGATCAAGGAAATCTGTTATTGGTGAAGTGGACTTACCTATTCATATAGGCCCACATTTGTTTCATATTATTTTCCAGGTAATGGATATTGTACCCCGCTTATAGCTGCTTACTGGGACGACTGTCAATACATGAGGCAGGGGCTGTCACTTCGACTTTACACCAAAATCTGGAGTTTGTACATGAAGGAAAAGTGGTAATTATAAATGGAGGACATGAATTATAGATATCTCATTTGTCCTCTTTCAGCATTGTGGAGGCAGATGAAGCTGCTGTTGGAACCCAGTTCCAAGCTTTATCCATTTATAACTTAAGCGGAAATGAGAATTCTATGGTTTCACTTAAGGATGCGCAGCAGGTTGTGCTTAATGGTCATAGTGAAGTATGGGGACAGATTGTGGATCCACCTATAAATAAGAACAGAGCTGGCTTAGGGTTCTCTTAGAATAATGATAAAGGTAAGATCATGAAGCCGAAGTATGCTGAAGGCAAGTATCAAGACATCTTCTGCGGCGGGGGTTATCTTCATCCAACTGTCTCTAGGATTAATTCCATTATGGAAGATGAAGCGGATCCAGAAATGCCAAATTATGTGACGCACGGAGTTAGGGTTCGGAACTGGATCACCATTGATGTTCCCTCTTGCATACATGTTTTAAAGTAATTTGTTTTGTTAATCTTTTTGAAAAGCTTTCACTCTGCCCAAGGTGAAAGTATTAATATTGTACGGGCTTATCTATTTGTTGTGAATTTTAAAATCGATAATAAAAGTTGTCTTTGTTTCCCAAATTGTGTTTTTCTTTTTTTCTTTTTTCTTGGAAAATGGTAATTAGAAAAAACCTTTCAAAATAAATAATAACTGAAATTCAATCTACATGATCACTTGTTATATGTGTCAGTTTCTAAAAACGATCATAAATCATATGTGTAGATTAATTAAAAAATTTGTTGAATACAATGACTCTGCACCCTCTCCCAACTTTGAATGTCCTGTGTATGGGGCCAAAGAAGACGACTATGATGAGATCCTGGAAGAGGTCTCACGGTTGCTTGTGCGCGAGGAGGATACCATTCATCCATATAAAGAGCCATTGTAAGTAATCAATTTGGGTTCAGAAGAAGATCTAATGGAAGTCAAGATTGGAGCGTTACTGCATCCTGATGTGAAGAGCAGGTTGATTGAGTTGTTAAAAGATTATGTGGACATTTTTGCTTGGTTTTACCAAGATATGCCTGGTCTAGATACAGATATTATAGAGCACCATTTGTCGTTGAAGCCAGAGTGTCCACCAATCAAACAGAAGTTGCTAAGAACTCACCCAAATATGGCAGTGAAGATCAAAGAGGAAGTTCTAAAGCAGATTAATGCCGGTTTTCTTGTGACATCAGTGTACCCTCAATGGATTGCCAATATTGTCCCAATAGCGAAGAATGACGGAAAAGTTCACATGTGCGTAGATTATATAGATCTAAATAAAGCTAGTCCAAAAGATGATTTTCCATTTCCACACATTGATATGTTAGTGGATAGCATAACAAAATTCAAAGTTCTCTCGTTCATGGACGGATTTTATGGGTATAATCAAATAAGTATGGCTCTTGAGGAAATGGAAAAAACAACGTTTATCACACCCTGGGGAACATTCTATTACAGAGTGATGCCCTCCGGGTTGAAGAACGCTGGTGCAACGTACAAGAGGGCTATGACAACCCTATTCCATGATTTGATGCACAAGGAAATCGAGGTATATGTTAATGATATGATTTCTTAATCCTAGACTGAAGAAGGGCATGTAGATGATTTGTTGAAGTTGTTTCAGCATTTGAGGAAGTATCGTCCTCGCTTGAATCCAAATAAATGTACCTTCGGTGTTCGATAAAGGAAATTGTTGGGTTTCATTGTTAGCCAGAGAGGGATTGAAGTTGACCCTCATAAAGTCAAATAAATTCAAGAAATGCCAGCACCGAGAACTGAAAATCAAGTCAGAGGGTTCCTCGGGTGTTTGAATTATATTTCCAAATTCATTTCCCACATGACTGCAACGTGTGAACCGATCTTTAAGTTGTTAAAGAAAGATCAAGGTTGTGTGTGGACATATGACTGCCAAAGGGAATTTGAAAGTATTAAAGAATATCTGCTTGAACCTCTCATCTTTCTCCCTCCTGTTGAAGGAAGACCATTGATTATGTATCTGAAAGTGTTAGATAATTCCATGGGCTGTATTTTGGGACAACAAGATGAAACGGGGAAGAAAGAGTACGCCATTTATCATCTCAGTAAAAAGTTTACTGATTATGAGTCACGGTATTGTGTGCTGGAAAAGTCATGTTATGCTTTGGCCTGGGCGGCAAAATGTTTGCGGCAGTATATGTTGAATCACACTACTTGGTTGATCTCCAAAGTGGATCCAATCAAGTACATTTTTTAAAAGCCTGCTCTTACTGGGAGAATTGCCCGCTGGAAGATGCTGTTATATGAATATGATATCGAATACTACACTCAAAAAGCTATTAAAGTAGCGTGTTAGCAGATTATCTTGCTCACCAGCCAGTTGATGATTATCAGTCTGTGAAGTATGATTTCCCCGATGAGGATGTGATATTTCTGAAAGTGAAAGATTGTGATGAACCATTTCCTGAGGAAGGTCCTGATCCTGAGTCTCGCTGGAGTATGATATTTGATGGAGCTGTGAATGCTTATGGTAAAGAAATTGGTGTTGTGATCGTTGTAGCGATGAAAAATGTAGCGGGGTAAATCGGATATCAAGCTATTAATTAACTCGTCTCACAAAAGCAAGAGTCGCCACCGTGCTTTATTATTTCCAAGGGAAAAAGGAAAAAGAGAGAAATAAAACCCTAAAATATGCAATGTAAAATAATACTTAAAAGTAATGAAAATACAAGGCGTTTTGAAAAGAGATCTAGAGTTCGGGGGTTGGTTATACAATGGAAAGGTATTAGCACCCATTGTATCTATAGTATCCTATACGAACCTTTTGAAATATTTGTTTATTAAAATTGTTTATTTGATTAAAAATAGCTTATTTGGCCAAAAATGGGTATTGACTGGTAATCAAGAAAGGTGAAGCATCGATATAATGGATCATAGAATTGGACCAACGTATTAAGGATGCCTTCCTTCATCTTGCGCTTCATGAGAGGTATAATGGACCCGTATTTCTTTTGAAACTCCATCGGGTTCTCGATCTTAGGAATCAAACTCTTCAGCTCTTCAATCTCAGGCTCCTTAAAACTATAACTTCGAGTGTTTCTTCTTCCAAACTCCATAATAACAGTACCTGAGATGTCTGCAAAAATCATTCTTAAGTTCCTTGAAAATATGTTTTACAAAAAATGTTTATGGATGTATGGATGAATGATAATGCAACAATCACACATAAGTTCACAAACATGGGGTTCAAAGGTTCAACGCTTCGAGCATGGAGTCAAAGGTAAAGCCCACCCCAAGGTATGTACTAAAGGTTTAATCACACCTGCAAGATAAGGTTCTAAGAGTTCCCGAAGTCTACAATACTCCTTAGGATATTACCAACGTCTTGATTACCCAATAATTAGCAATATTCTCAAGAGAAACTCATCCGAGCGTAGCATCGTGTGATAACTACTTCCAGATTACTCAATTATAATCTTTGTGCTACACCTAAAAGGCCAAGATGGGTTAGGGTTCTACGATTCTCAGCTTCTCTGGCTCCCAGGTCGAAAATAATAATGTCTTCCCGATTACTCGGTAAACAAATACTACATTCAAAAGGGCCTTCCACTGAGTTTGGGATTTCATGCCTCCTTCTTCGAGATTACTCCCTCAAAGTTAACATGACTATACCTTCCGTCCTATTCTTAAGTGTAACTTAGTCCGGGTATAGGACTTGTCCTTTGCAAAAACCCAAATAACCATAATATAAACATATAATCAAACAATCAAATAATGATAAAATAGAAAAAACTAACTAGGCTTAACCCACTTAGGGATGGACCAGCAAGAGGTCGATCTTTCCCCAGCAGAGTCTTCATTTCTGTAGCGATAAAAAATGTAGCGGGGTAAATCGGAGATCGATCTATTAATTAACTCGTCTCACAAAAGCAAGAGTCGCCACCACACTTTATTATTTCCAAGGGAAAAAGGAAAAAGAGTGAAATAAAACCCTAAAATATGCAATGTAAAATAATACTTAAAAGTAACGAAAATACAAGGCGTTTTGAAAAGAGATCTAGAGTTCTGGGGTTGGTTATACAATAGGAAGGTATTAGCACCCAATGTATCTATAGTATCCTATAGGAACCTTTTGAAATATCTATTTATTAAAATTGTTTGTTTGATTAAAAATAGCTTATTTGACCAAAAATGGGTATGGATGATATTTTGAAGATACGACGACCTAACGTCGAAGTTTTGACTTAAAAAGTATGAGTTTGAAATTTGAACATTTAGGAAAATTATCTTAAGTTTTTTAACAAAATAATAAACGACCGATGAATGAGGGTATTCGCACGATGTGTTTGATGACATGAAGTCAACAAAATTAAAACAATTCCCTTGGATTTGAGACAGACGAAAGATATAAAGATTAACGATAAAATTAATTAAAAAGACAATTGAACAATTAACTAACGAAATTTAAATTGTACTAACATGCGTTTTGAACGATTGAGTAAATAAACAAAATTACATAAAAGATTAAATTACAAAATTATGAGTTTTTAATAATTAAATAAAAAAAAAAAAAAACTAAATCATGAAACATGTATTTTTTGAATAATTAAATAAACAACAACAAAAATTAAATAAAAGTTAATAGCATGTTGACAAAATTAAATAAAAGATGAATTTATAATAACATGTTTTTTATTATGTATTGTAATTAAATAACTAATATATAATCAAATTAATGGAATAAAACCTAAAAGAACTAAAAAATACCCCAACAAGAGTTGAACTCGGGCCTTTAAGGTTGCTAGTAATATGCTTTGCCATTTAAACTGTTAACGTTTTCTGTTATATCTACAACTCAACATATCTAAAAGGAAAAGAACTTAAAAATAAACTAGACCAAACAGGCCCAATGGGCCAACCGGGTTTATGGATAAGGAGAAACAAAGAAAAAACCTAATGTACTAGAGATGTGTCGTCGCTGCTAGTCACATGTATAGAGGAAGAAAAACAAAACAAACAAAAAACTTACTGTTAAAAATAAAAACAGGAACAAGTCAAAATAAAAAATAAAAACAATGATTCTCTCTCGTCTTCCTATCTCTGCTTTCCCATCTTTGTTGCAGTTCTTCTTCTTCTCATATTCGGTTAGGGAGGAGAGTTGTGCGGTTTTGGAGGCGATGGAACAGTGTGGATCGGAGAGTTTGGATCGAAGGCGACGGAGGGAGGATTGGAGGGAAGAAAGAGAGGATCGGAGATTTGATAGAGCGTGATCGGCGTGGTGGAGGGATGAGAGCTGAGTAACGAAGGTGGTTGTCGGAGGGTTCGTCGTGGCCGCTGTAGGTGAGAAACGCGTGGTCAGAGAGAAACTCCTAGCTCTGCTAGGGTTTCATAGCGTGAGATTGGTGTTAATCCAGAGATGTGGTTTGCGTGTTGTTGACAGATGGTTGGTTAACTGTTTTTATGGTTTTAACAACAGGTGCTAAGACTTTCAACAGGTTGTTAACAAGTTTCGGTTTTAACAGGTCTTTAACAAGTTTCAGTTTTAACAGGTCTTTAACAAGTTTCAGTTTTAACATGTAAGCTGGTTTTAAGGTTGAGGTTTTGACAGCAGGTTCTAGGCTTTTGCAGGTTAAGTGTTTTGGATTTTGGTTTACAGGATCTAGCGTTTTTGGATTTTGGTTTACAGGTTTTAGCATTTTTGGATTAACAGGTAAAGGTTAACTGATTTTATGCTGGCTTTATATGGTTTACAGGGTATTTTGTTAACTGGTTTTACAGTTTGTGGGTTCTAATGTGTTGGTTTTGGATATGCTGGTGTTATTGATTATGCAATTTCTATGTTTTGGTACAGCAGGTTGTATGGTTTTGCAGGTTTTAAGCTTTTATGGTTAATTGGTTTTATAGTTTTTTAGAACAATAGGTTTTATGGTTTATTGGTTTTATGATTTGCAGATTATATAATTTGACAGATTAGGCTAGTTTCGAACAGATTCTATGTTGGCTTTTTAATAGGTTCTAAGTGTTTTGGGCAGCAGGCTCTAAACTGATGGCTAGTTAGCAGGCTGTCATGTTTTGGACAGGTTCTAAGTGTTTGTGCAGGTTAAGGTTTGGAGATGAGTTAGGATGAGTTGATTCAACAAAGCAAGTTTCTACAATTTTTTATTTTCTGATATTTTTTAAAACTATTTTTCTTGGTGTTTATTAATACTAACATTTCTAAACGTTAACAAATTGCAGCAACTAAAAATACAACAAGAAAAGTAATAATGAAACAAGCATCGTATGGCAGAAAAATGGCATAATAGATGGTTCAAACATGAATATATGCAACAGTATATAGGGAGGAGGAAGAGAATAATACCTATCGGAGCCTCTCCGATGGGGCTTCTAAAACCGTAAGTTTTTTCCTCTTTTCTTATTTTTCTTCTTGCTGAATTTTTAGAATAAAACTCTATTTTTTCTGTTTTTTCACACTCTTGTTGGATTGTTTAACAAAACTCTATTTTTCTGTTTTTACTCTTGCTGAAATTTTTTGGATATCTCCTTCTCTGCTGAATTTTTGACTTCTCTCCCCCTCTTTTGTGTTGACAAAAGTCTCTATTTATAGTGAAATGTGTGTGGTTTTAGGGGGGGAAAACAATAGAAATTTGAACAAATTCAGGCTCTGTTTTGATGTTTCATGGGATAGCTTTTTGGGGTATCCATTTTAGTGCAATATTTGGAGCTTTGCATACAGTTTTTGTAACAGAAAAATGTGCAGATTTTTGTCTTATGGGCTGCATTCTGGGCTGTTTTGTAGGGCAGATTTGGACAGCAGCTTGGCATGGTCTTTGTTGACACAAGGTTAAGGAAAATGGACAACACTACACTCAAAATTAATGGACTGTTGTGGATTAATGTAGTGCTGGAAAAATAGGCAGCATTGGGACTGTTTTGTAGCAAGAATAATAATTGATTTTCATGTACAAAACTTGTAATTTATTTTGTAACTTTGTAACAACAAGTCCAAATAAATTGTAACATGAATAAACATGTATTCTTTAATATATTCTCAATTCCTTTTGTAATTATATATAATCTTGAATCTTCATATAATCATGAATCTTGATATGTCTTGATAAATATTCAAGATCTTTCATTTGAATTGGGAAAGAGTTGAACAATACTTGAATAAATTGTTGAATGATGAATAAATAATAATGCAAGTCTTAGACTTTAATCTTGCATTTTTGTAATAGAGATCCAAATAAATCACATGAATTAATTTTGTAATCAAATAGAATTCCTCATGTAATTAGTCTTGTGATGACCGATTAATTATACCGAATTCCTTTTGCCACTAACTTCTTGAATAAATGCTTCATGTAAGTCCACCAAACTAATCACAAAAATAATCTTGAATAAATATTTCATGCGATAAATGATTATTATTGGATGAGATATCTTGATAATTCCTCTTTAATTATCACTCGAATTCAAATAAAGAAATATTCCAAATATTCCGAATAAATTCCTCTAGAACGGTTTTGAATTTAATTATCCCATTTTAACGAAATTCACCCCATGTCATGAGAAAATTTGCAGATAACTTTTGGTCAAAGAAATAGAAAATGACGACATAACTTGGTTTTCTCGTATCTTAGAATAATGTGAAACACATACGAATCGAAGACAGTAGAACTTCGACTGTTCTTTCTAAAAAATATTCAGGGAAACTGGAGACAATCTGTTGGATAGAGTGTGGAAATAAACGCACAATTCTCTGAATTTTTTTTGATGAATAAACTTTTAGAAATTGACGACCGACCGCACTTCTACTTCGAGACTCGAAACCCTAATCGATGTACGACGTCTGATGCTCTTCTTTCAGACCTATTTCCTGGACATGAAAACAAAACAACAAAACATACACTTTGTGCTTGATTAGTGGTTAGTCATTCGTAAGATAAAATGCTCACAACACTCGATAATCTCTACACAGTCAAAGCTCGAAGGAGAAATGTTTGAAACCTACCATATTTTGTGACCTTGATGTATATGTAAAATAATGCAGATGAAGCAGTAATCTTAGGTAAAAAATTAGGGTATGACAATCGTCACTCCACATGGATCACACATTCCTTTTACTGCAAGGTTGACATTTTATTGTACTAATAATATGGAAGAATATGAGGCTTGCATCATGGGTCTCGAGGAAGCTATTGATCTCAGAATTAAAATTCTAGATGTGTATGGAGATTCAGCTTTGGTAATAAATCAGATTAAAGGAGAGTGGAATACTCGTCACCCTGGCTTGATCCCTTACAAAGATTATGCTAGAATATTGTTACCCTTCTTTAAGAAAGTTGAATTCCATCACATCCCTAGAGATGAAAATCAAATGGCGGATGCTCTTGCAACTATGGCTTCTATGTATCAAGTAAATACTTGGAATTATATACCTCGAATTATAGTTCAGCAACTGGATAGGCCCGCTCATGTGTTTACAACAAAGGAGGTAGCAGATGAGAAACATTGGTATTATGATATCAAACATTTTCTTCAGACTCAAGTATACCCGATTGGTGCATCGAATAAAGATAAAAAGACATTGAGAATATTGGCAGGCAGTTTCTTCCTTTGTGAAAATGTGTTGTACAAGATAAATTATGACATGGTCCTGCTCAGATGCGTGGATAGACACGAAGCAGGCATGTTGATGCATGAGGTTTATGAAGGTTCATTTGGCACTCATGCCAATGGACATTCGATGGCTAAAAAGATGCTAAGGGCAGGTTACTATTCGCTGACAATGGAATCTGACTGTTACAAATTTGCAAAGAAGTGTCATAAATTCTAGATTTACACGGATAAGGTTCACGTGCCTCCGACACTTCTCAATGTGATCTCTTCCCCATGGCCTTTCTCTATGTGGGGTATTGACATGATTGGAATGATAGAACCCAAAGCTTCAAATGGACACCGCTTTATTTTGGTAGAAATTGATTACTTCACCAAATGGGTGGAAGCAGCTTCATATGCTAATGTTACTAAGAAGGTGGTTGTGCGCTTCATTAAGAATAATCTTATATGTCGGTATGGTGTGCCGAGCAGAATTATCACCGACAATGGCTTGAATCTGAACAACAAGATGATGACAGAACTTTGTGAGGAATTCAAGATTTTCCATCACAAGTCATCTCCGTACAAGCCGAAGATGAATGGGGCTGTTGAAGCTGCTAATAAGAGTATCAAGATGATCATCCAAAAGATGGTTGTTACTTATAAAGAATGGAATGAAATGCTCCATTTTCCTTTGAATGGATATCGGACATCGGTGCGCACTTCAACAGGAACAACCCCATTCTCCCTTGTGTATGGAATGGAAGTGGTACTCCCAATCGAGGATGAGATTCCCTCTTTGTGTGTAATAACGGAAACCAAGTTGTCAGAGGCTGAATGGGTCCAGAACAGGTTTGACCAATTGAATTTGATCGAAGAAAAGAGAATGACAACTTTGTGTCATGGGCAGTTATATCAGAAGAGAATGAAGGAGGCTTTTGATAAGAAGGTCAAACCTCATGAATTCAGAGAAGGAAACCTCATGCTCAGGAAGATCATGTCTTTTAATGCTGATTTTAGGGGCAAGTGGACTCCCAATTTTGAAGGCCCATATGTTGTCAAGAAAGCCTTCTCTGGTGGCGCATTAATTCTTGAAACTATGGATGGAGAGGAGTTCCCACATCCTATGAATGCTGATGCAGTCAAGAAATACTTCGCCTGAAGAAATAAAAAGAACAGCTTGCTAAGTTGAAAACCTGAAAGGGCGGCTTAGGAAAAAAAGAGCGTCTCGGTAGACCAAAAACCTGAAAGGGCGGTCTAGGAAAAAATTAGAGACATAAACAGAATAAATTTCCCGCTAAGTTGAAAAACCGCAAGGGCAGCTTAGGAAAAATTTAGGGACTTTCTTGGCAAGCAACTACATCAGACAAGACTTGATCATTGAAGCAACAATCTTCTTGAATCCTCATCATACTTCAACGGAAGCTGCTGCTCAGGATTTCAAAAGTTGTTAGAGGGGATAATGGTCATTGTATATCAATGTATCTTTTCCCTTATATATTACCATTTTCCGAACTTTGTAAATATCCATGGAGTCTCGCCATTCACAGACTACCATTCTATCTATGAAATTTGAGATTTTACCCAATTCTTTGTATTTCTTGTTTTATTTAGCTTACAAAGACTCCATTTATTATTGATAATAATTTTCAAAGCAAAAAGTTTAAATAACAAAATTGTTTTTCAAAAAGAATTTACAATTTACTTTTACTTTAGATTTTGTGATTCAAGAGGAAAAAAAGTGATGATCTCAGGAATGGATGTACTCCAGTAGTTTTGAGATGTTTTTGTTTCCTCGGGAAGATTTTCTCCAGACGTTTTCGCTGTATTGGTTTTGTGACTCCAGTGTCCCCAGTCAAGTCTTGGTTCATTTTTTTCATCTTTTCTGAGTTTGCATGATATGAAGATTCAATTCAAGATTTCTCTAGTGAAGGTTTCGCTTATTGGATAAAAGTCCTCTCTTCCCAGAGAAGTTTGTATAATTATTACTTTTGAAGAACACGTATCTCTGGTTTCTCTAGTGAAGAACGTATATTGGTTTCCCCTTGATGATGTGGTGTTGATCTCCTCAAAAGATGTCTCGATGATGAAGCGTTATATGCCTTAGTGAAGTTTGTATGTTTTTCCTCCTTCAAAATGGGTCTGAATTCCCCAGTGAATGTCTTGATGATTTGGTGTCCATCTGCTTTATTTGAAATTATTTTTGCAATCCCCAGTAGAAGTGTTACATTTGAAAATATTTATTTCCCCGTTGAAGTTTGAGTGCTACTCCCTGGTGAAGCCTGGAGAAGGATGTTATATCCCTGTATCTGTAGTGTTTCGTTGCTATATTATGTTTCTCCCCAGTAAAGTTAAGCCATGCAGTAGGACTTTATTTCCTCAGTTGGTGCTTATCTTTTTCTTTTGGGATAATCGTCTTGGATATGATTTGGCTGAGTGTTATGTGCGCTCGAGTTGGTTTTGTTTGTGTATCCCCGGTATTATATGTCTATTTTATCAGCATATACATAATAACACTCATACACTCGTACATTCATACATACATCATGCATAGCTAAACTTAGCAAATTATTGCTCATTCATATCCATCAATATCTTGTTAACATATTATCCTGTTTTGCAGAGTTGTGTTATCCTCTCCCCAATAGAGTGTCAGACATAAGCAGAATGTGTATATTCTTTCAATTTCCCTACTGAGTTATCCCTCATGGAATATTTTTTGCTTTAGCCTTCCTACACAGCTCCTTGACTGGATGATTTGGGTTTCCCTCTTGAGTTCATTTCTCAAGGAATGTATTTTGGTAGACCGTTTTACTCCATATTATTTCTGTATTGAATCTTTGTTTCTCAGCAATATTATTACTTTGGATTTCTGACAGCTTCGAGTTTTGGTTTGAGAATGTGCATTTATTTTGCACGAGAAGACTTTATCTCCCCAACAGGAATATGTCGGCATTTCCCCAAGAATCCATATTGTTTTCCCCAGTAAGCCATATTGTTTTCCCTAGGAAGTCATTTTTTCAAGTCTCCATAACAGCAAATAGCAGGTCCCTTTATTTGAGCAACTTGTATTTCTCCATAAAAGTAGACGTTGCTTTTCTTTACTATCTTCTCCATGAGTGGATAGTTATTCGTTCAATATAATAGGGACGATTTGTTAAGAAATCTTTGTAAGTGGTAGTCTCTTTATTTGAGACAGCTTATACATTACCTTTTTCCAGGCAGAATGCCTTAGTTAAAGAAGAAGTTGAAACCCGTTCTAGGTGAAACGCCATAATTTTGGAGAAAATTTGTTATCTTTTTGCTACCTTCAGTGAACGTTGGTAGTTCACCGTCACTGAATGGCGATGCTATGATATATTCTCTTTCTACCTTCCGTGAAAGTTGGTAGGTCACCTTCAGTGAAAGTTGGTGCTTGTAATCTTTTCTCTACCTTCAGTAAACGTTGGTAGTTCATCTTTAATGAACGACGATGCTATGATATATTCTCTTTCTACCTTCAGTGAAAGATGGTGCTTGTTATCTTTTTTCTACCTTCAGTGAACGTTGGTAGTTCATCGTTAGTGAACAGAGATGCTATGATATATTCTCTTTCTACCTTCTGTGAATTTTGGTAGGTCACCTTCAATGAAAGATGGTGCTTGTTATCTTTTTTCTACCTTCAGTGAATGTTGGTAGTTCATTGTCAATGAACGGAGATGCTATGATATATTCTATTTCTATCTTCAGTGAAAGGTGGTAGGTCACCTTCAGTGAAAGTTAGTGCTTGTCATCTTTTTGCTACCCCAAGTGAACGCTGGTGGTTCATCATCAGTGAACGGCGATGCCATGATATATTCTATTTCTATCTTCAGTGAAAGTTAGTAGGTCACCTTCAGTGAAATTTGGTGCTTGTTATCTTTTTTCTACCTTTAGTGAATGTTGGTAGTTCATCATCAGTGAACAGCTATGCCATGATATATTCTCTTTCTACCTTCAGTGAAAGTTGGTAGGTCCCCTTCAGTGAAAGTTAGTGTTTGTTACATTTTTGCTACCTTCAGTGAACATTGGTAGTTCATCGTCAGTGAATGGTGATGCTATGATATATTATCTTTCTACCTTAAATGAAAGTTGTTAGGTCACCTTCACTGAAAGTTGGTGCTTGTTATCTTTTTTCTACCCTAAGTGAAAGTTGGTAGTTCATCGTCAGTGAACGAAGATGCTTTGATATATTCTCTTTCTACCTTCAGTGGATGTTGGTAGCCCATCGTCTGTAAACATCGATGTTGTTATTTCTTTCCTCTTTCTACCCTCAATGAGCGTTGGTAGTTTCACCTTCAGGAAAAGTTGGTGTATCCTTTGACTTTTTATCATCCTCTATAAGTCGGGTCTTTTGATCCACCAGTGATTTATTTTCCTGGTCGGGTTTCTCTTTTGTTTCTTTATTTTGTTACATCCTAGTGGTGTTTTGCGTCCCTTTGAATTTGTCCATGTGCATTCATATTCATAAGCATTGCATGGCATCTTAGGGTCAAAATAGGGTTTGTTTTATATTTAAGTATCTTAGATCGCATCGACATGAAGATTTTTAACCTTCGTATCTCCGGATAGAAGAAACTTAAATAAGGGCAGCTGTTGTACCCCAATTTCCCCCCTAAGATCCCTTCATCATACCATATTGATTCAATCATAACAAGATCACATAAGGGCTTTTGGTACTCCTCCCTATCTTTAGTCTTTCTCTTTGAGGAATCACCAAGCATCTTGACTTGTTTTCTTTTGTGATCATGTATAGTTTGACTTGATTTTCTTTCTAATTGATAAAATGCAATGTTGGATGGTCTTACTTATTAATGATGTAGGTAAAGGCAATGTGTCTTAGCAAGTTGATCCATGGGTTCATGAGTTTATTTCCATGCCCTAGTCAATAAAGCTTGAGAAATTCAAACCTCACCATTGAAGTTGTTTTGGAAGAAATGGCATGGAAAAGTTTATTTTGGTTCATCACATTTCAAAGTTATCAAATTGATTCAAAGGTACAAAGGGTTGAAGGATGAAGTTGTCATGATTGGACAGGCTCTTGTTCCCATTGATCACAAGTGCATATTTCTCTAAATTCTCAAGATATGAAAGTGGTTCTGATGGCTATAAGTTCTCATTATCATCCTCAATAACTTCAATTTACAAAGCAAGAGTGTTGGTACAAGAAGGTTGGTCAAAATTGTCAAAGTTCCTCAAAGCATTTTCTTGGTCTAGGAGCTAGGGTTTTGAACTTCAAAGAAGTAAATATTGCTCATCTTTTGGTATTTTTGAGTGATTCCAAAAAAATCCTTCTCTTTAAAGGGTTAGTAACAAATAACTTCAAAAGTTTCAACGAGTTTTCATGTGGAAGAAACTTGATGATGAAGAAAGATTACAAGTCCTTTAGATGAACCCCTAATTTCTCAAGTGTAGCTTCAAATGATCATAACTTGGTCAATTTTTATCATCATGAGCCCACTCTCTTTCCATAATGATCTTGAGGATGTGAAATTTATTCCTTCTTTTATGTGCAAAGTGAAAAAATAGATGGAAGATGCCCTAAGGATGCAAAATATTATAGGTCATTTCATGATTTTTTGTCAAATTCAACAATTCATAACTCTCTCAGTTTTTGGATATTTTAAATGGTTCAAGTTTCAAAATGTCATTCAAGAGGTCTTTTTCATGCCATCTTTTTTGGTCAAGAGAAAATTCCAAGTTGAAGGCAATGTTTAGATGCAAAACATTATAGGTTACTTTTGAAGAAAAAATTGAAATATTTCTATGGAAAGTCAACCCTTTTTCTCCAATTTGACTCAATGCAACTTTCAGCTCAAGCATCCATTTAATTCTATTCTTTTTCCATTGAAAAGATTGTAACCTCATCTTTCTAAAGCATCAAGAATCATGTCCTAAGATCCCTTGAGCTAAAAATGTCATTGTTTTGAAATTGGTAGCTTGAAACTGAAGTTTCATCACAAGTCACATTTTGAAATCTTTGTTTTGGCTTCTAATCACAAGTTTTCCACGTGTTTTTTCTTCTAATCATGTTTAGCAACTTTCCAAAGGTGTTTAGCATCATGAAACACACAATTTGGATGAGTTTTGATGCTAAACAAGTCACACTTTGTTCATGCTACAGACCCCCATGATTTCCCTCCAAACTTCATCATTTCACACGCTTGAGGATCCCGTTCATTCTCCTATAAATAGAGGGTCATCCCCCATTCATTTCATGAAGCTTGGATAGCTAGAATCACCCTGCCAAACTTATTTCATAACTCAATTTTCTGTAACTTCGTAATCAGTGTTCAAGCCTTTTTTAATCTAATTTTTCTATCAATTCACATTCCTTGATCTTCCCTGAAGCTAACCATACAATTACCTTCAAGAATCGTTCCCTATATTGCTCCATATAAGTCCACTTTCAGAGCTCTGCAACTCAACTTCAATAGGTAGATTTCTCCATCAATTCTTCAAAACTTTGATATCATTGTGATGCTCTCATTGCCCTGGTTCTAGTCGCAACACTTGCTTTTATCTTGAAACATGTTTTGACCATGAAACTTCAAATTCCTTTTCAAAACTTTCCTTCTAAATTGCTTGAGCTACAATTTATATAAATTTTTCACGAAGGTGTGGTTGTCTTCGTCTTGAAGAGACGAAGCGAATGACATAGGTCTGAGCCTATGATTATACTATTTGAGAGACCTGCAATTCACGTTGGTTAGAGGTTGAAGATGACCAACGGGTCATCTTCCAACCAATGAAGGAGCGCTGCTAGTTTTTTTTTTTAATTTCTGATTTAATAAGTGATCTAGTGTTTTATTCACTAATGACCATGACATGCACAGTGCGCCAGATCCCTTGGACAAATATTGGTGACCTCATTTATTTTTTATTTCTAACTTTGTTATTTTTCATCATTTTTGGTTTATTTTAATCATTTCTTTTAATTTTAAAAATAGTTTCTGACTTTAAAAAATTACCGAAATTTTTATAAAAATATTTGAGTTCATTTCTGATTTTTCTATGGTCTTACTTAATATTTCTTGATTAGTTTGAACATAGTTCATATTTTTATCCCTTATTTCTATTTTTAAACATTTTTAAACCCTTATATATATATATATATATATATATATATATATATATATATATATATATATATATATATATATATATATATATATATATATATATATATATATATATATATATATATATATATATATATATATATACAACATTATTTTATGATTATTTTCTGACTGATCTTGGGTTGAATTTTTGATCATGAACATTATTAACATCATTGGATCTGTAAGTGTTTGCTTGTTGGCATTAATTTTTGGTAAAACCAGATTTGCGAATGTCATGACTGATGTCATGACATTCTGGGATAAAGACAAATTATGCAGAAGGAATGTTCTACAGGAACAACTCAGTATGAGTGAATATCATGATGATTAAGCTATGATCATATGTCCTGAATTCTACCAAAATCAGTGAACAGGATACATGATGTCATAACCAATGTTAAGACATCCTGTACTGATCAAGTTGTTGTGCAGATTTATTGTTCCTGAGAATTTTCAGGAATCTGGTGTGCTATTCTGAGTTGAAGTATATTGACTAGATCAGATGCTCATGTGGATATTAGGTTAACCTTGCTTAACCCTAATCTGTTATGATGAAAGCCCAAGACCAAGTCTTTAGGTAACTTTGGTTAACCCTAGCTATTTTTATGGAAGCCCAAAATGAAGAATATACTACATATATATTTCTCACCAATCCTAATGGTGTGCAGCACTTTTTAGAGAAGATCAATAAGGCATTGTGTAGTTGTGATAGTTTTAGTAATTACTGTGAGCCAAGCAATTATCACTTGATAAGTGACTTGGAGTAGGATTTGGTTGTAAAGGTTGTTTATCACTCAAAGCTTTGAAGCACGAGTGTTGTGACTCTTGATTAAAGCTTTGAAGCAAAATCAAGCGTGTGTATTGAAGAATGTCTTCATAATCTTATTAATCAGTAGATTAGTATCATTGCTGTGATTGAGGGGGAGTGAGTAGGAACTCAGGTTTAAGTAAGACTTAGATTGAAGTTGCATTGGGTAGGTCTTAAGTGAAGGAGATAAACTGGTTGGTTTATTCCTAAATTAATACCTCTTATAGTGAATTTCCTCCCTGGCTTGGTAGCCCCCAAATGTAGGTGTTGTTATACACTAAACCGGGTTAACAATTTATTGTGTTCTTTACTGTCTTTTAAATTACTGTTTGGTTTGTGTACAATTTGTCAGATACGGTGTCATAACATTCACTATGACATTAAGTATCTGTTGCCAGAATTTCAATTGGCATCAGAGCAGGCACCCTGCCTGTCTTTCTGGGTGAGATCTAGGGATATTATTTTCTGGCGCTATGGACAAGGAAGGAGGATTTGGGAACAGACCACCTATTCTGGATGGATCAAACTATGACTACTGGAAACCTCGTATGATTGCCTTCTTGAAGTCACTGGACAATAAAGCTTGGAGAGCTGCTGACAAACGATGGAACCATCCCACCATTATTGGGAAAGATGGGACGACTAGTCTGAAACCTGAGGAAGAATGGACAAAGAAGAAGAAGAGTTAGCCCTGGGTAACTCTAAAGCATTGAATGCCTTGTTCAATGGAATTGATAGAAACATATTCAGACTAGTACATCAATGTGAACTGGCCAAGGATGTTTGGGACATTCTCAAAACCACCCATGAGGGTACATCCAAAGTAAAAATGTCAAGACTTTAGATGCTCACTACCAAATTTGAGAATCTAAGGATGAAGGAAGATGAGACCATTCATGAGTTTCACATGAACATCTTGGAAATTGCCAACACCTCAGGAGCATTGGGAGAAAAGATGTCAGAAGAAAAGCTGGTGAGAAAGATTCTCATATCCTTGCCTAAAAGGTTTGCAATGAAAGTGACTGCTATAGAGGAAGCTCGAGATATCTGCAACTTGAAGGTTGATGAACTCATTGGGTCACTTCAGACATTTGAGATGGGGATCAGTGACAATGTTGACAAGAAAAACAAGAGCATAGCCCCTGTATCCAATATTGAAGATGAAAGCAAGGAGAGTGATGAAGAGAATATATCAGAAGCTATAGTTATGCTTGGAAGGCAGTTCAACAAGCTCATCAAGAGAATGGATCCAAAGTCAAGGTCAAATGTCAAGAACATTTCCTCTGACATTAGCAGATCCTATGACTCCAGCAGAAGAACTAAGTATGAAGAAAAGGGAAATCAAAGCAGAGGAATCCAATGCCATGGATGTGAAGGATATGGGAACATTCGAGCTAAATGTCCTACCTTTCTAAAGAAACAAAAGAAAGGAATGTCTGTTACTTGGTCTGATGGTGACTTAGAAAGTGACTCTGACGAAGAATCTGCTAAACTAGTTACTGCACTATCTGGTGTTTGTAACTCTGATAATGATTCTAGTGATGAGGAAGTGACATTTGAAGAACTTGCTGACTCCTACAAGAAGCTATGTATCAGAAGTGCTGAAGTTTGTCAGCAAAATGAGAAATAGAAAAAGCTCATAGTGAAGTTGGAGGCTGAGAAGAAGGCAGACACTGCTACTATAAGCCATCTCAAAGGTGAAGTTCTAATGTTGAACTCCAAACTTGATGAGATGACTAAGTCTATCAAGATGTTAACAACTGGAACTGACAAGTTGGAAGAAATCCTTCAGGCTGGACAAAATGCAGGAAACATGTCTGGTCTAGGATTTGTGGCTGCAAAGAAATCTGTTGTTGACAAGAAGAAGACCAGGCCTGATAAACAAATGTCAAAGCAGATGTCACAACATAGGACTCAACATCAAGAACAGAGAAATATGAAGAAAAAGTATCAAAGATGGAGATGTCATTATTGTGGGAGGTTTGGTCACATAAAGCCATTCTGCTTCAGATTATATGGATATCCTAATCAGACCCCATATGTCAAACCTAAGACTAACAAGGCACCATATACTCAACAGTGGAAGAAAAAGACTGCAGCCCTGATAGCTCACACCTCCCTTAGAGTTTCTTCCAAGGAAGACTGGCACTTTGACAGTGGATGCTCTAAACACATGATTGGAATCAAGAATCTGTTGAATGATGTCAAACCTCATACTACTAGTTATGTCACTTTTGGAGATGGTGCTAGAGGAGAAATCAAAGGAGTTGGAAACTTGGACTGCCCTGGAGTTCCAAACCTAGATGAAGTGTTGCTGGTAAACGGTTTGACTGCTAATCTCATAAGTATCAGTCAATTATGTGATCTAGGATTCAAGGTCAACTTCACCAAGTCTGAATGTCTTGTAACTAATGAAAAACAAGAAGTTGTAATGAGAGGAGTCAGATCAAAAGACAACTGTTACTTATGGGAGTCTGAGAACACTAACTACTCTTCTGTGTGCTCTATAGCCAAAGAAGAAAAGGAAGTGAAACTGTGGCACCAAAAACTTGGTCATTTACATCTTAGAGGGATGAAAAAGATCATATCCATGGAGGCTGTCAGAGGGATTCCAAGGCTTCAGATTGATGAAGGGAGAGTCTGTGGTGAATGCCAGGTTAGAAAGCAAACTAGAATGTCACATCCAAAGACAAGACATCTGACCACCTCTAAGGTTCTAGAACTTCTACATATGGATCTGATGGGTCCCATGCAGATGGAAAGTCTTGGTGGAAAGAGATATGCCTATGTTGTTATGGATGATTTTTCAAGATTCACCTGGATAAACTTCATTAGGGAAAAGTCTGATGTATTTGATGTATTTAAGGAATTGTGCAAAAGAATTCAAACAAAAAAAGAAGGATGCATTGTCAAAATCAGAAGTGATCATGGTAAGGAATTTGAAAATAGTAAGTTTGATGAGTTATGTTCCTCAGAAGGAATCAATCATGAGTTCTCTTCACCTATAACTCCTCAACAAAATGGATTTGTGGAAAGGAAAAACAGGACTATACAGGAATCTGCCAGAGCAATGATACATGCCAAGAAGCTTCCTATTCATTTTTGGGCTGAAGCTATGAATACAGCCTGTTATGTCCATAATAGGGTCACCTTGAGAAAGGGAACATCATCCACCCTTTATGAACTATGGAAAGGAAGAAAGCCTACAGTGAAGTACTTCCATGTCTTTGGGAGCAAATGATATATTCTGACAAATCGTGAACAAAGGAGAAAGATGGACCCTAAAAGTGATGAAGGAATATTCCGAGGATACTCTACCAACAGCAGAGCATATAGGGTGTTCAATTCCAGGACCAAAGTTATGATGGAGTCTATAAATGTCATAGTTGATGATCACCATAAGGAAACAAATGTCCCATATGATGTTGAGACATTCTTTGAGACTTCAACACAAGTGTCTAAAAAGGATGATGTACCTAATCCTACTCCATCAGAGTCTGAATCAAAGGAAGCTAACAAAGATCCTTCCATCAGAATTGAGAAAGATCATCCTAAGGAACTCATCATAAGAGATCCTAACAGTGGAGTCACTACAAGATCTAGAGAAATCATCACAAACTATTGTTTTGTGTCTAAGATTGAAACAAAAAATGTTAAAGAGGCTTTGACTGATGAATACTGGATTGGAGCAATGCAAGATGAATTGAACCAGTTCAAGCAACATGAAGTATGGGAGTTAGTTCCTAGACCAGAAGGAACAAACATCATTGGCACAAAGTGGATCTACAAGAAAAAGTCAGATGATGAAGGAGTTGTCACCAGGAATAAGGCAAGGCTTGTTGCTCAAGGATACACTCAAGTTGAAGGGGTTGATTTTGATGAGACTTTTTCTTTTGTAGCCAGACTGGAATCAATCAGACTTCTCTTGGGAGTTGCTTGTCTCCTTAAGTTCAAGCTGTTTCAGATGGATGTGAAGAGTGCCTTCTTAAATGGGTACTTAAATGAGGAAGTGTAAGTGGAACAGCCTAAAGGATTTGTGGATCCAAATTGTCCTGATCATGTCTACAAATTGAGGAAAGCATTATATGGTCTGAAACAAGCTCCTAGAGCTTGGTATGAAAGGTTGACAAAGTTCCTCACTGACAAAGGATACAGGAAAGGAGGTTTGGATAAAACTCTTTTTGTCAAGGATGAAGGAGGAAAGATAATGGTAGCTCAAATTTATGTTGATGACATAGTGTTTGGAGGAATGTCAGATAAAATGGTTAAACATTTTGCTAACCAGATGCAAGCTGAATTTGAAATGAGCCTCATGGGAGACTTGACCTACTTTCTTGGACTACAAGTCACACAGATGGAAGACTCAATTTTTCTGTCTCAAAGCAAGTATGCAAAGAATATTGTCAAGAAGTTTGGGATGGAGAATGCCAGTCACAAAAGGACTCCTGCACCTACTCATTTAAAGTTGTCCAAAGACAGAAGTGGGGCAAATGTGGATCAAAGCTTGTACATAAGCATGATAGGAAGTCTGCTATACTTAACAGCCAGCAGACCTAACATTGCCTTTGCAGTTGGAGTATGTGCAAGATACCAGGCTGAACCCAAAGTAAGTCACATCAACCAGGTGAAAAGAATTCTGAAGTATGTGAGTGGAACTTACAATTATGGCATGCTGTAGTCTCATGGATGTGAACCAATTCTATTTGGTTATTGTGATGCTGATTGGGCTGGTAGTGCTGATGATAGAAAGAGCACCTCTGGAGGATGCTTCTTTTTGGGAAATAATCTTGTTTCTTGGTTCAGCAAGAAACAAAACTGTGGGTCTCTATCTACTGCTGAAGCTGAATACATAGCAGCTGGTAGCAGCTGTTCTCAAATGATCTGGATGAAACAGATGCTGACTGAGTATAATGTCACACAAGATGTCATGACATTGTACTGTGATAATTTGAGTACTATTAACATATCCAAGAATCCTATACAGCACAACAGGACTAAGCATATTGATATTAGACATCACTTCATTAGAGATCTTGTGGAGGAGAAGGTGATTAAGCTGGATCATGTTGCCACCGAACTACAACTGGCTGATATTTTTACCAAGGCACTTGATGCTAGTCAGTTTGAGAATTTAAGGGGCAAGCTGGGTATTTGCCAATATGAAGAGATGTAGCAATTAATTTTGCTTAATACAAGGTTTGAAAGAGATATTTTAATCAAGTTTATTTAGATTGGGCTAATCATTTGTTTCCCTCTTTCTTTCCAAAAGTTTAAGAAGAGTAATAGACATATTTATATCTCCCTCTTCTCAGTTTGCTGCATCACTCTCCATTCCCTCAAAAGAAAATTTCACACTCGTTGTCACATGTATTCTCAATCTCTCAAGATGTCTCAACAATCTGTGTCATCATCTTCATCAAAGGCAACTGCATCTTCCTCACCGACTGACACTGAACCTAGGGCAAACGTAAACCCCATGGATGCTGATGTTCTTGAGGTAACTCCACTTCGTGCAATGTCAGCTGATCCTACTAAGGTCAAGAAGCTGGTAACCAGACATGCAAGAAGATCACAAGCTTCTCCCTCTGGTAAATCTTCTCAACCATCATCCTCTGTTCCTCCAGAGATAGCTAATAAGGAAGGTTCTGCTTATGTGCATCAAGCTATTGCCAGACTAGTCACTACGATTCTTAATGAGAATCACTATGTTCCTGGTGTATCTGTACCATTGAACCAAGAAAGTGCTAGCCCTAATTTAGAAAGTTGTAACGCCCCAGTTTTAATTATTTGATTTATTTAATTGGGAATTTATTTTATTAGAATTAATAAAATAAAAAGAATTATTTATTTTGGAATATTTGAAGAAAATGAAAGAAATAAGAAAATATTGGGTTTTTAAGTTATTGGGCTTGGATGTCGTTAGTAAAGAGTGGGGGTGCAAAAGAAATAAGGATATATATATTTTGGAACTTAAGTTATTCCTCACTTTTCACGATAAACAGAATTTGGGGAAATTTGGGAAGCAGAGCTCTGAAGGTGCGAAGAACGAAGAACATCGCTCAAAGAGTTCAAAGCTGCAATTTGATAAGGTAAGGGGGGCTACTACTCAATTTATATTTGCTTATGGGTTTAGATGCAATTGGTTGGGTAATCGTAGGATAACCCCATTTTCTCTGATGTTCTTAGTGATTGATAACTTTAGGGTCGAATTTTGTTAGAAAAGATTAGGTTCCCTAAAGGTTGTGAATCGATTAAGAAATTAATCCCTATTGTTGATTTAGATCGAAATTGCATGATCGGGAGTTTTCCTTAGGTGTTCTAAGGATAACCTTGATGTATCAGATTTCCTCCCAAAAGGACGAATAATCACTTTTAAGGTTACTTTGATAATTGTTGGTAATTATAAAATTAAGTTTTTGGATTAAATGATTTGAAAAGGGAATTCTGTTTTCCAACGATTTTAGAAAACTATAACCTTGAAGGATTTGAGCTATTCAATTTGTGGGAAATTGATGAACATAGGTCAGAGGCATAGGGAATTGATGTTTTGGAAACTTGATGTGTATTTAGATGTTTTTGTACTGCATTGCACTGCTGTAGAAATGTATTTTCGTGCAAATACGTTGGCATATGAGCTGCTGCAGGTACAGGAATTTCTGGGCTCGCGCTCATCAACACGGGCCGTGTTGATTCACACGGGCACCTGTGTTGATCTGCTGGATGGGTAAAAAAAAATGTGTTTCCAGACACATTTCAACACGGGCCGTGTTGATTCACACGGGCACCCGTGTTGATCTGCTGTATTGGCAAAATAACGTGTTTCTGGACACATTTCCACACGGGCAGTGTTGATTCACACGGGTACCCGTGTTGAACCTCATGTGTTGGCTTCTGAATTCTATTTTCTGTGCATGCTGTTATGTACGGTATTGATTCTGTTTTGATGTGCAGTGTTTTATATGTTTTGAATATACTGCTTGTTGATTTCCTAGTGTTGATTAATGCTTGTACCGAATAACGTTGTATGTTATGATACCAACACTACGTAGATTTTATTGTCATGCTTTTAGATGATGTTATCAAGCATGAATTACGATATACCTTGATATGGTTGGTTGACGTTTAATAGTATGCTGAGTGATTACGTGCTATCCATATCCTGTTGAGATTGATAATGTTGATGTTGCATGATATGTTTTATTGATGTGAATAGTATGCTGAGTGTTACATACTTTACATATCATGTTGCATTTGTTAATTCCCATTGTGTGGAATTAACATGGTGGCCAATATACGTGTCCGCGATTTAATGGAACGTTGAGGTGGTAGCCGTGTCCGCGATATAATGGAACGGTGAGTTGTCTGTGACCCGAGATATAATGGGGCGGTAAAATGGTACCACATGCATGGGTGTGTTGCATTATATTGAATATAACATGAATGGATGATTTTCCAATGTTGTATTTAATTGATTGTATGCATGTATTGTTGCTGAATTGTTAATGAATATTGATGTTAATTATAAGTATGAAAAGTAATATATTATGAATATATGAATTGTAAAGGTTTTCGTAAACTATGAAACATGCTAACTGTTTGGGTGATGCTTATGGTTTATCTGAATTGATTGTTATGAACGTATAATCAAATGTATAGTTGAGATGCTCACCCTTACTGTTGAACATTTCAGATTGAGGAGCTTCGTTCAGGTGCTTGGCGAAGGCTTGTTGTTTCTAGTTTATTTCCGTTTAAGTATTGTCCGGGTCATGCTCTGATAGTTGTAACTCCGGGAACGTTTGTTTGTCGAGCTGCTTTAGTCAGACTCGTTTATTTCCTTATGTTTGTTATAATATGATGTTGATATATTCCAGGTGTTGATCCCTGATGATTGAAAATATTATAACTTTGGTTTTATTAAATATAATATTCCGCTGTGTAAACATGTATGAGTTGCTTCTATGTTATGCATGACAGGAACTTGTTTTTATTAAAAGAGAATTGTGACATCCTCGTTAATACATGTACTCTGAAAGTATGATTTTAATTATTTGCGAAAATTATATGCGGGGTTTTAGAGGGTGTTACAATAGTGGTATCAGAGCATAGTAGGTCGTTGCGACCAGAGTCTTGAGTCAGTCATTTCTTTTGTATGCGGCTAGTGTAAGGCAACACTGTCGATACTGTATTCTGATGAGGAGTATGTTTTAATTCTCAGGAATATGGCTGGAAGAGGTAACGGACAAAATGATGCTGCACTCGCTGAGGCTTTGGGGATGTTAGCTGGTGTACTTGCTGGAAATCCAAATGGAGGCGTGATTGGTGCTGATAGGCAATTGGGGAACTTCCAAAGGAACAATCCTCCGTTGTTCAAAGGTACACATGACCCTGAAGGTGCTCAGAAGTGGCTGAAGGAAATCGAAAGGATTTTCCGTGTGATTGATTGTGCGGAAGATCTGAAAGTCAGATATGGTACGCATATGTTGGCAGAAGAGGCCGACGACTGGTGGGTTGCAACAAGGACTGAAATGGTTCAGGATGGAGAGGCACTGACTTGGGCTAACTTCAGAAGGGCTTTTCTGAGGAGGTACTTTCCTGAAGATGTTCGGGGAAGAAAGGAAATTGAGTTTTTGGAGCTTAAGCAGGGAAATCTGACTGTTAGTGAGTATGCTACTAAGTTCACTGAATTGGCAAAGTATTATGCGCACTACAACAATGATGAGGCTGGAGAATTCTCTAAGTGTATCAAATTTGAGAATGGTCTCCGAGATGAGATTAAGCAGGGAATCAGGTACCAGCGTATTCATAGATTTTCTGATCTGGTGGATTGTAGCAGGATCTTGGAAGAAGATATTACAAGGACTAGGTCGTCTCACTCTCGTGGGGCTGTTGATAAAAGAGGAAAGCAACATATGGACCGTGGCAAGCCATATGGTAGAGGTAACCAGAAATCAGGTGGATGGAAAAGGCCTAGTGGGGGAGATTCTAAGGCTCCTATCAGATGCTACAGGTGTGGTGAGTTTGGTCATCATATTCGAGATTGCAAGAGTGATGAGAAGAAGTGCTATAAATGTGGAAAGACTGGTCATTTGTCTATTGATTGCAAAGGGAAGTCTGTTACTTGTTACAATTGTGGCGAAGAAGGTCACATTCGTCCGCAGTGTCCTAAGCCTAAGAAGGATCAGTCAGGTGGAAAAGTGTTCGCTTTGTCTGGATCTGAGACTACTCTAGAGGATCGATTGATTAAAGGTACGTGTTTTATTCATGGCACACCTTTAGTTGCAATTGTTGATACTGGTGCAACTCATTCTTTCATTTCTTTGGATTGTGCTGAGAGGTTGAAACTGGACATATCTGATATGCGAGGTAGCATGGTTATTGATACTCCTGCATCGGGTTCAGTGACAATTTCACTTGTATGTAGGAATTATCCTATTGATATTTTTGGTAGAGGTTTCGGTATGGATTTAGTGTGCCTACCGCTTGAACAAATTGATATTATCCTTGGGATGAACTGGTTGGAATTCAACCGGGTTCATCTGAACTATTTAGCTAAGACGGTGATTTTCCCAGAGGCAGTTGGTGTCGGGAATTTGACTATGACTTCTAGACAGGTACAAGAAGCAATGGAAGACGGTGCTAATGTGTTTATGTTACTTGCTTCGTTAGATGCAACAGGAAAGGTCAGGAGTGGGGAATTGCCAGTGGTGTGTGATTTTCCAGAAGTCTTTCCTGATGATGTTGGTGAGTTACCTCCTGAGAGAGAAGTGGAATTTTCTATAGATTTGATTCCTGGTACGAGACCGGTCTCGATGGCACCATATCGTATGTCTGCATCTGAGTTGGCTGAATTGAAGAGCCAGTTGGAAGATTTATTGGAGAAGAAGTTTATTCGTCCAAGTGTTTCACCTTGGGGTGCTCCAGTATTGTTGGTTAAGAAGAAAGAAGGTTCTATGAGACTGTGTGTTGATTACAGGCAATTGAACAAAGTAACCATTAAAAATCGGTATCCTTTACCGAGGATTGATGATTTAATGGATCAGCTAATTGGAGCCAGTGTATTCAGTAAGATTGACTTGAGATCTGGATATCATCAGATTCGTGTGAAAGCGGAAGATATTCAAAAGACTGCTTTTCGAACGAGGTATGGGCATTATGAATATTCTGTTATGCCGTTCGGAGTTACTAATGCACCTGGTGTTTTCATGGAATATATGAACAGGATTTTTCATCCGTATCTGGATAAGTTTGTTGTGGTTTTTATTGATGACATTCTGATTTATTCCAAGAATGACGAAGAGCATGCGGAACATCTCAGAATTGTGTTAGAGTTGTTGAAAGATAAGAAGTTGTATGCAAAGTTGTCCAAATGTGAGTTTTGGCTGAATGAAGTTAGTTTTCTTGGACATGTGATTTCTAAGAATGGTATTGCAGTGGATCCTACAAAAGTAGAAGCAGTATCTCAGTGGGAAGCGCCGAAGACTGTTTCTGAAATCAGAAGTTTTCTTGGTCTTGCAGGTTATTACAGAAAGTTTATCGAAGGATTCTCAAAGTTAGCATTGCCGTTGACGAAGTTGACTCGTAAAGGACAAGCGTTTATTTGGGATTCTGATTGTGAGAAAGGTTTCCAAGAATTGAAGCGGAGATTGACTAGTGCTCCTATTCTGATTTTGCCGAATCCGGTGGAATCTTTTGTGGTTTATTGTGACGCATCTCTGATGGGATTAGGTGGTGTTCTAATGCAGAATCAATAGGTAGTTGCGTATGCTTCGAGACAGTTGAAGGTTCATGAAAGGAACTATCCTACTCATGACTTAGAGTTGGCAGCAGTTGTGTTTGTCTTGAAATTGTGGAGACATTATCTGTATGGTTCGAGATTTGAAGTGTATAGTGATCATAAGAGTTTGAAGTATCTTTTCGATCAGAAAGAGCTCAATATGAGGCAAAGAAGGTGGTTGGAATTTCTCAAAGATTATGATTTTGGTTTGAATTACCATCCTGGTAAGGCAAATGTGGTTGCAGATGCTTTGAGCAGGAAATCCTTGCATATGTCTATGATGATGGTTCGTGAATTGGAGTTAATTGAACAATTCTGAGATTTGAGTTTAATTTGTGAAAGTACTCCGAAGTGTGTTCGTTTGGGTATGTTGAAACTTACTAGTGGTATTCTAGAAGAGATCAGGATCGGGCAGAAATCTGATGTTAATTTAGTTGATAAATTGACATTGATCAACCAAGGTCAAGGTGGTGAGTTTAGAATTGATGAAAATGATGTTATGAGATTTGGCGATAGAGTTTGTGTTCCTGATGTTGCAGAAATCAAGAAGAGTATATTAGAGTAAGGACATCGCAGTGGGATGAGTATTCATCCGGGTGCCACGAAAATGTATCATGATTTGAAGAAATTGTTTTGGTGGCCGGGAATGAAAAAGGAAATAGCTGAATTTGTGTATGCATGTTTAATCTGTCAGAAATCGAAGATTGAGCATCAGAAGCCGTCTGGATTTATGCAACCGATGTTTATTCCAGAATGGAAGTGGGATAGTATTTCTATGGATTTTGTATCTGGGTTGCCGAGGACTCCTAAGAATTGTGAAGCGATATGGGTTGTTGTGGATAGACTGACTAAGTCTGCTCATTTTATACCGGTGCGAATGGATTACTCAATGGAGAGATTGGCACAGTTATATATTGAGAAAATAGTGAGTTTGCATGGAGTTCCTTCTAGTATTGTGTCAGATAGAGATCCGAGGTTCACTTCGAAATTTTGGGAAGGATTGCAGAAGGCTTTGGGTACTAAATTGAGGTTGAGTTCAGCTTACCATCCTCAGACTGATGGACAGACGGAGAGGACGATTCAATCGTTAGAAGATTTATTGCGTGCTTGTGTTTTAGAGAAGGGTGGAGCTTGGGATAGCTATTTGCCATTGATTGAATTTACTTATAACAATAGTTACCATTCAAGTATTGGTATGGCTCCGTTTGAGGCATTGTATGGTAGACGGTGTAGAACGCCTTTGTGTTGGTATGAATCTGGAGAGAGTTCAGTAATTGGGCCAGAGATTGTTCAGCAGACTACTGAAAAGATCAAATTGATTCAAGAGAAGATGAGAGCTTCTCAGAGTCGTCAGAAGAGTTATCATGACAAGAGGAGAAAGAATTTAGAATTCAGTGCTGGAGATCATGTGTTTATGAGAGTTACCCCGATGACGGGTATTGGTCGAGCGTTGAAATCTAAGAAGTTGACTCCGTGTTTTATTGGTCCGTTTCAGATTACGGAGAGAGTTGGAGAAGTTGCTTATCGTATTGCTTTACCTCTGAGACTTGCGAATTTGCACGATGTTTTTCATGTTTCTCAGTTGAGGAGATACATTCCAGACCCATCTCATGTAATCCAAGTAGATGATGTACATGTGAGAGATAACCTGACTGTAGAAACATTGCCTATGAGGATAGAAGATCGGGAAGTGAAGAAGTTAAGGGGTAAAGAGATAGCATTAGTGAAGGTTGCTTGGGGAGGTCCAGCAGATGGAAATATCACTTGGGAACTGGAGAGCCAGATGAAAGAGGCTTATCTGAAACTGTTCGTCTAAGGTATGTTTTCGAGGACGAAAACTCTTTTAGTGGGGGAGAGTTGTAACGCCCCAGTTTTAATTATTTGATTTATTTAATTGGGAATTTATTTTATTAAAATTAATAAAATAAAAAGAATTATTTATTTTGGAATATTTGAATAAAATGAAAGAAATAAGAAAATATTGGGTTTTTAAGTTATTGGGCTTGGATGTCGTTAGTAAAGAGTGGGGGTACAAAAGAAATAAGGATATATATTTTGGAACTTAAGTTATTCCTCACTTTTCACGATAAACAGAATTTGGGGAAATTTGGGAAGCAGAGCTCTGAAGGTGCGAAGAACGAAGAACATCGCTCAAAGAGTTCAAAGCTGCAATTTGATAAGGTAAGGGGGGCTACTACTCAATTTATATTTGCTTATGGGTTTAGATGCAATTGGTTGGGTAATCGTAGGATAACCCCATTTTCTCTGATGTTCTTAGTGATTAATAACTTTAGGGTCGAATTTTGTTAGAAAAGATTAGGTTCCCTAAAGGTTGTGAATCGATTAAGAAATTAATCCCTATTGTTGATTTAGATCGAAATTGCATGATCGGGAGTTTTCCTTAGGTGTTCTAAGGATAACCTTGATGTATCAGATTTCCTCCCAAAAGGACGAATAATCACTTTTAAGGTTACTTTGATAATTGTTGGTAATTATAAAATTAAGTTTTTGGATTAAATGATTTGAAAAGGGAATTCTGTTTTCCAACGATTTTAGAAAACTATAACCTTGAAGGATTTGAGCTATTCAATTTGTGGGAAATTGATGAACATAGGTCAGAGGCATAGGGAATTGATGTTTTGGAAACTTGATGTGTATTTGGATGTTTTTGTACTGCATTGCACTGCTGTAGAAATGTATTTTCGTGCAAATACGTTGGCATATGAGCTGTTGCAGGTACAGGAATTTCCGGGCTCGCGCTCATCAACACGGGCCATGTTGATTCACACGGGCACCCGTGTTGATCTGCTGGATGGGTAAAAAAAAAAGTGTTTCCAGACACATTTCAACACGGGCCGTGTTGATTCACACGGGCACCCGTGTTGATCTGCTGTATTGGCAAAATAACGTGTTTCTGGACACATTTCCACACGGGCAGTGTTGATTCACACGGGTACCCGTGTCGAACCTTCTGTGTTGGCTTCTGAATTCTATTTTCTGTGCATGCTGTTATGTACGGTATTGATTCTGTTTTGATGTGCAGTGTTTTATATGTTTTGAATATACTGCTTGTTGATTTCCTAGTGTTGATTAATGCTTGTATCGAATAACGTTGTATGTTATGATACCAACACTACGTAGATTTTATTGTCATGCTTTTAGATGATGTTATCAAGCATGAATTACGATATAACTTGATATGGTTGGTTGACGTTTAATAGTATGCTGAGTGATTACATGCTATCCATATCCTGTTGAGATTTATAATGTTGATGTTGCATGATATGTTTTATTGATGTGAATAGTATGCTGAGTGTTACATACTTTACATATCATGTTGCATTTGTTAATTCCCATTGTGTGGAATTAACATGGTGGCCAATATACGTGTCCGCGATTTAATGGAATGTTGAGGTGGTAGTCGTGTCCGCGATATAATGGAACGGTGAGTTGTCCGTGACCCGAGATATAATGGGGCGGTAAAATGGTACCACATGCATGGGTGTGTTGCATTATATTGAATATAACATGAATGGATGATTTTCCAATGTTGTATTTAATTGATTGTATGCATGTATTGTTGCTGAATTGTTAATGATGTTTGATGTTAATTATAAGTATGAAAAGTAATATATTATGAATATATGAATTGTAAAGGTTTTCGTAAACTATATATGAAACATGCTAACTTTTTGGGTGATGCTTATGGTTTATCTGAATTGATTGTTATGAACGTATAATCAAATGTATAGTTGAGATGCTCACCCTTACTGTTGAACATTTCAGATTGAGGAGCTTCGTTCAGGTGCTTGGCGAAGGCTTGTTGTTTCTAGTTTATTTCCGTTTAAGTATTGTCCGGGTCATGCTCTGATAGTTGTAACTCCGGGAACGTTTGTTTGTCGAGCTGCTTTAGTCAGACTCATTTATTTCCTTATGTTTGTTATAATATGATGTTGATATATTCCAGGTGTTGATCCCTGATGATTGAAAATATTATAACTTTGGTTTTATTAAACATAATATTCCGCTGTGTAAACATGTATGAGTTGCTTCTATGTTATGCATGACAGGAACTTGTTTTTATTAAAAGAGAATTGTGACATCCTCGTTAATACATGTACTCTGAAAGTATGATTTTAATTATTTGCGAAAATTATATGCGGGGTTTTAGAGGGTGTTACAATAGTGATCCCAATGTCACTCAGAAGGTTGAGACACCTGATGACAACATTGAGAAATCTCCAGAGAAACCTGATGATCACCAGACCCCTACTGACAAGGCTGTTGAACATCCTGTCATTGATGCTGATGAAGAATTTTCTGACAATGATTTAATTGCTAATGTCAACCCTAGAATAGCAAGAAGGATGACGAGTAGAAAAGAAAAGCAGAGTGCTGCCCAAATCCCCTCCAAAGAGAAGGCTACTGAAGTTGTTCATGAGAAAGCTAGGCCTAAGAACAAGGCTAGAGAAGAAGCTGAGAAGGATCAAAAGGCTGGAACTTCCAAAGGGAAGGGTAAGGTAAAAGCTAGGGTATCTGTTGGTAGTCTCTCAAAACCCTTGAGACAACCTATATCCAAGAAAATAAAGGCTCCTGAACCTTATGAATGTGATGAGGAATCATACTTTGATTTTGATGTTGAGAGCAATGTTCCAGACATTCCTCTCAGGAAGAAACCCTCTTCTAGGAAACTGCATAAGGTTCCTGAGGTTGCCATTGACAACATCTCCTTTCACCATCCATAAAATGCAAGCAGGTGGAAGTATATGTTTCTGAAAAGGATTGCCTTAGAGAGGGAGCTGAACAGAAGTGCTATTGAGTGTAACGAAGTCATGGATCTCATCAAGGTTGCTGGCCTGATGAAAACAGTGGTCAAGTTTTCCAACTGCTATGAGATTCTTGTCAAAGAATTCATAATAAATTTGTCTGGTGGATGTGCTGATGGAAAGTCAGCTGATTTTAAGAGTGTTTATTTGAGAGGAAGGAAGGTAAATTTCTCTCTTACTGTGATAAACAAATACCTAGGGAGGCCTGATGATGCTCAGCCTGAGCTTGAAGTTACTGACAACCAGGTTTGTCAAACCATCACTGCCAAGCAAGTCAAGCACTGGCCCTTGAAAGGGAAGCTAACTGCAAGCAAGCTGAGTGTGAAGTTTGCCATACTGCACAAAATTGGTGCAGCTAATTGGGTTCCCACCAACCACAAATCCACCATCTCCACTGGTTTGGGAAGATTTTCTATGATGTTGGAACCAGAACAAACTTTGATTATGGCAACTACATCTTTGATCAAACAATGAAACATGCTGAGAGTTGTGCTATTAAAGGCCCTATTGCTTTTCCCTCTCTCCTGTGTGGTATAATCATTGATCAGTATCCTGATATTCTTGTTGAAAAGGACTCTGTGTGCAAAAGAGCCCCTGCACTTGGTTTTCACTATAAGCTGTTTCAAGGAACACATGTCCCTGACATTGTTATGACATCTGCTGAGACATCAAATGTCAAAGCTCATTCCAAGAAAGTTGATGTTATAGTTGTTTTAAAAGAAACCTGCAGAGAGCTTGATGCAAGAAAAAGGACTCTTGAAGAGCTAATTACTAGTCTGGAACAGGAGGAGAATGAAGAACAAATGAGGGAAGAGGATGCTGATGAAGAACAACATGATGGTTCTGCAAAAAGCTCACCAGAAGATGCTGCTGAAAATAGTGCTTCCTCAGGGGATGACAGTACCTGAAGGTCTGTGTTTGCTAAGTTGTAAAGATTGATGCTAGAACTTGTTGCTGCTATTTGATACCTTCTCTATGTTTGTGTATTTTGGATTTCCTTTTGAGGACTGTATAACTTGAAGTACTAGATCCTTTGGCCTCTTTATGGCTAAAAAGGGGGAGAAGTAATTGTGGTTCTACTGCAAGTTGCTTCTGCATTCTAATCTCTGATTGTTTAGGGGTTTTAGCCAAAAATTTGCCAAAGGGGGAGTTTATAAGTGTTTGCTTGTTGGCATTAATTTTTGGTAAAACCAGATTTGCGAATGTCATGACTGATGTCATAACATTATGGGATAAAGACAAATTCTGCAGAAGGAATGTTCTATAGGAACAACTCAGTATGAGTGAATATCATGATGATTAAGCTATGATCATATGTACTAAATTCTACCAAAATCAGTAAGCAGGATACATGATGTCATAACCAATGTTAAGACATCATGTACTGATCAAGTTGTTGTGCAGATTTATTGTTCCTGAGAATTTTCAGGAATCTAGTGTGCTATTCTGAGTTGAAGTATATTGACTAGATCAGATGCTCACGTGGATATTAGGTTAACCTTGCTTAACCCTAATTTGTTATGATGAAAGCCCAAGACCAAGTCTTTAGGTTAACTTTGGCTAACCCTAGCTATTTTTATGGAAGCCCAAAATGAAGAATAGACTGCATATATATTTCTCACGAATCCTAATGGTGTGCAGCGCTTTTTAGAGAAGATCAATAAGGCATTGTGTAGTTGTGATAGCTTTAGTAATTACTGTGAGCCAAGCAATTATCACTTGATAAGTGACTTGGAGTAGGATTTGGTTGTAAGGGTTGTTTATCACTCAAATCTTTGAAGCACGAGTGTTGTGTCTCTTGATTAAAGCTTTGAAGCAAAATCAAGCGTGTGTATTGAAGAATGTCTTCATAATCTTATTAATCAGTAGATTAGTATCCCTGCTGTGATTGAGGGGGAGTAAGTAGGAACTCAGGTTTAAGTAGGACTTAGATTGAAGTTGCATTTGGTAGGTCTTAAGTGAAGGAGATAAACTGGTTGGTTTATTCCTAAATTAATACCTCTTATAGTGAATTTCCTCCTTGGCTTGGTAGCCCTCAGATGTAGGTGTTGTTATACACTGAACTGGGTTAACAATTGATTGTGTTCTTTACTGTCTTTTAAATTATTGTTTGGTTTGTGTACAATTTGTCAGATACGGTGTCATAACATTCACTGTGACATTAAGTATCTATTGCCAGAATTTCAGGATCCATGGTGTTGAGTCTAACTGCACGAAAAATGGATGAATGATTTTAATAATAGTTTGATTAAATTTTAGCCCAAATATGGTTTATATTCTTTCTCACCCCTCTTCATCTCATCCCTTTCTTATTGCACTAAGTATTATTGGAGCATGATCTCTACATCATGTCTCAAAACAAATGGTGCATAAATTGTCATTGACCGACCTCAAAATAGGTGCGACTTCTATATAAGTCCACTTACGATTGCTTAACATAGTGCTAAATTTTGTCCCGATTTGAATAAATAATCATTTATAGCCCAAACCTATGTTTGTAAGCCCAAATATACTAATTTGATCTCTTTGATCCAATAACCTTGAGATTCATTGTGTGGAGGATTTGCTTCTACCAATCCTCTAATGGATCTACAACACTTTGGTCAACGCATATCACTTAAATATCATTGATCATTAAATGGTATTTGTGAGGATTCCAAATGGATGATATACTTGACAAAAAGCAAATGCAACTTGTTGTGTGGAGGCTTTGGTTCTACCAATCCTCTAATGAGTTTCAAATGAAAGTTTCAATATGGTCATCCAACTAACCACTAATTATTAATTTGTTACGTTTTATGCTTTTATTTTGTATGCTTTATGTACCATTTTCTTTAAGCATTACATTTCATGTATTTGTATTTTTGCTCACTTGAGTATTTCTATCCTTGCTATTTTTGTTTTTCTCACTTGAGCCTTTCTTTTCTTGTTCAAGACACCTAATAATAAACATGAACCCTAAAAAAGTCTTTAATGATACTTGGACTATTTGGTTACTATCCTTGGCATTGTGGAGTATTGGACTTCTTGGGCTTAGGATTAGAAACCTTGGCCTATGTTGGAGACCTTGCGACCTTAATTGATATTTTGTTTGGATTTCTTGAGGTTTACCTCAAGACATTGGTTTGTTTGTTTGTTTTGTGTGCAAGTTATTGTGATTACATTCTTTGTTTGTAATCTGGAATTCACCCGTATACAGCCGTTACTCTACCCAATTTTTGTGAAGACTTAATACACTTGAAGTTTGGTTCTCTCAAGAGGTCTAGTATCTTTTCTTGTTTGGTTTAAATCCAAGGAATGGGAATTCTATCTTGACTCATAATGTCAAATATTGGCTTCTTGTTGGTTAGATGGTTCTTATCCCTAACTTTTACCTTATGCTTTAGGATAGTCTCTTCTTCTCCTCCCATCTTCTTAAATTTCAAAAATCTTCTTCCTCCTTTTGAAAACTCTTATTGTTTTTTAAACTTGAACGACTATCATAATAAACTTGGAGTTAGGTCCATGCATTTTCAAAACCTTTTCATAAATAAAATTCAATCAACTTAATAATACCTTAAACTTTTTTTTGAGAAGACTAAAAGTCAATCAATCTCATTTCAAACCATTTTGCCATTTTTCCATTTTGGCTCTTATCTTTAAAACTTTTCTCAAAATATTGGACTCTTGTCAATACTTGTTGTGATGCAAACAACTATACTTCTACAATATATAGTGAAGGGAGATATTTTCCACTTGGGTGTTAAGTGAGGCATTGTTGATTTTAAAATCCAAGCCATATCTTCCACTTTGAGATAATGCAAATTCTCCTTTATCATGATTGTGGGTAGTAAGTATGTTTTCCACACGGACAATGACGATGATGTCTTATCTCATAAAATTAACTAACACACTTGTGTTTTTTAAAAAATTTTAAAGGTGAACTACGTGTACCCTGATCCCCTATTGCACGAAAGGTGGTACGTAGGCCCTAAAGGTTCGCAACCGCGGCGGATGCAAAAATCATAAAAAATTTATTTCTTTTCTCACCTCCCCCATCTATTTTACATACAACATTTTATAGCCAAAATATACAGATTTTTCAAAGAGGTTCCTGTGGAGTACCGTAGATGTTTAGGGTGTTAATACCTTCCCTTTGCATAACCAACCCCCTTACCTTGAATCTTTCCCCCTCTTTTTGGGTTACTCGCTCTTTCCTCATTCCTTTGCAAACAATAAAGCGTGGTGGCGATTTTTATTTTGATTTGTATAAGTCTAGTCAATCAATGGCTTAGTCTTAAACATTTCTACCGCTAAGGGAGTATGCTGAATTTATGAATGGGCTTATTATGAAAGGCCCAAGTTTGTTATAAATAGTTTAAATTAAGATTAATAAAATAATTTAAAAAATGGTGGACCTGGGCCGAACCAGGTCGACCCAAGGCCCACCCCCTTTTCAAACTCTCAAACGGATTTGTAAAACCTAGAGAGAACAAGACAGAACTTTCCCTCATCTTCCTCACAGCCTTCGCCCTCTCTCCCTCAATCTCAACACTGTCTCATCTTCTTAATATTGTTCTTCTCTTCTCTCAAAATCTCCTTTCACTCTCTCGTCTTTAATTCTTCCACGGTGGTGCGACTTCTGGTGGCATCGCCGTCGCCATCATACCCACCAAACCAACTACATTAAAAAAAAATTGTACAACAACCCTATCTCAAATTTACTCAGATACCCTAATATAACCAACAATCCTCCTTTCCGCTTAAATTCAAGGGATCAAAGAATTAGGGCTTACGAACACTAAGTTTGTTAAATCATGAAATTGCACCAAGAATCAGTGAATCAACTTCCAGACCTAAATGCCACGCTAAGAGAATTCTAACAAAAAAGGATATCATGATGCCTACCTTACGACAGTGGCGGCAGGGATGCGTTTGATAATCACACAATATCAGGTATTCTTCACAATTCTTTGCTTCTTCTTGCTTCTGATCTTTTATTTTGGTTCTGTGTGTTTGTGTTGTGGTGTTTTGCGTTTGCGCTATTATTATTGTTGTCAGTTATTGTGAAGCAGAGATAAGAGTGTGAGGCTAGTTTATGAAGGTTTGTATGTGGTTGCTGAAGGTTTGGTTTGGATGAATGGTGTTTGGTTATAGAGTGTGTAGAAAGATGTTTGCGATGTAGTTATTACGGTGAAGAAGGTTAAAGAAGTGTAGATGGAATCTTGAGTGAGTGTATTTTGTTAATGATGGTTGATGCGTATTTAAGGGATGTTTGGGTATAGGTTTAGTGTTTGAGCAGAGGTTGGTTATAGACTTGAGTCTAGCACAGGGCTATGAGTTTGATATAATGAGTGAGGGTTTGTTAAGATGGTGTAGAGTTTTTTGATAGAGGTTTGTGGCCCTTAAAGAGAGATTGAGCAAAGAGTTTGTATGGTGAAGATGGTTGTTGAAGTTGTGGGATATTGCAGTAAGGAGTTACAATGGTTTTTGATGTGATGGTGGTGAAAAGGGTGAAGGTTATTGATGATGAAGGTTGAGTTGTAGGTGAATTGTGTATGAAAATTATGGTTTAGAAATGAGGGTTTTTCTCCTTCTTCATGTTCAATGAAATTGTGGTTTTATAGTGAATCAAGATAAGTTTTCAGGGGGAAAGGTTTGAGAAATTTGAACATTTTGATATGCTGTTTTTGTAGCTTTTGGATGCAGGTTTGGGTTTTCCTATTTTTATGCGATATTGCAGCAGGTGGGAATGATGCCTAGGGTTGGTTTTGGACAGACTATTGTTATTTTTGCAGGTTTGGGACAACATTTGTACATGCTGTTTGTGCAGGTCCTTTTGGATTGTTTTGGTTAGGTGACATCTTTCTAAACCTATTACTTTCCTCTTCTTCTATATATGATGTAGAGCTATTTTGCTTTTCACACAATTTTCTAAAGGGTTTGACAATTTTAGGAAAATGATGATGTAATTAGGGTTCTAGCTACTTGATAGCTTGCATTGTTTTGTGAGTTGCTGCTATTTTGTATTTGCTGTTGTTTATGGCTGTTTCATATTTTCTTGTTTTGGGATGCTTTCTTTGGTCATGGTTGTTTAGCAGTTTGCTGCTGTTTCAGGTTACTGCTTTGCTGTTTAGAAATTTGGGTTGCTGCTTTGCTATTTTTGATGTTGTTGTTTGTATATTTGCTTCTTGTTTAGGGTTGTTGTGACTGTTTGTATTTGTTGTTTTGCTTGCAGCAGTTTTTTTCCTGTTTTATTGCAGGTATGCCTTTTTCTACTATTGTTTAGCAGTTTTGACTTTGTTGTTTTGGCTGTTTTTGTTTGATGCAAGTCTGCCCTTTGCTGTTGTTGTTTAGCAGTTCTGTTGCTTTGCTTGCTTGCTGTTGGACAGTTTTGTGCTTTGCTTTTGTAGTAAAAAATGTTTGCAAATTTCTTTTCCTTTTGTGAACCAAAAACCCAAACTTTTTATGATTTTCAAAATAGGAGAAGATATCCCATGATTGAATCAACCCCTTTTAATTTCTGATTCCAAATACAAACCATAATGATGACATGAACATTCTCTTTTGACAATCAGTTCTTGTTTGGAATTTTATTCACATATTAACGGTTTGCTAACTCTTTCCCTCTTTATTGTTTCATGAACATGAGGATTGGTTGGAAAAAGCATGGCTGAAAGGTGAAGAAAAAGTCATTGCAATGAGTGAGGACGAGTTGATTGAAGATGAAGCAACAGAAACTTAAAGAACCAATATTTTCTTCATAAACAAAATATTTGTAGCTTGTGTTTCAAATTGATAACTTTCTTTGTAAATTGCCCACAAAAAGGTAATGAATAGGAAACTTGAATGATAGTTCTTTGAACTTTATGAATGATGAACTTGTTGTATGGAAATTGGATAAGTCTTGGACTTTAGTTAAAACTTGAATGACATTTGAATCTCAAATTGTGATTGAAATTTCTTTGATGATGCATATGCTCGATACAAGTCATTTTATAAAATAAATTTGGACCAAGGTGGACCTTGCATAAATTGAGTGATGATGAATAATAAAAACTCGAATGAAACTCAAGACAATCACCTGAAAGAATTCCAACTCACAACTTGCCTTCAAATTTAAGTCCAAAATGCTTGCATTAAAAATGAGAAGTGCATGAGGAGGCAAGAACACCCTGATTATCATGAACTTCCAACCTTAATTCTTGTGCCCGGATTCCATGTTCATCAATTTAAACTTCAAACTCTTAACTTGCTGACTTTGAGATCTTAAGAAGAAAACTTGAAGTGCGAGGAGATATTAGACATGAAATCCCTAACCAAATGTCTTTCAGGTGAAGCGTGTTCACAAGCCCAATCATGATGAGTATCAAGACCCTAATTCACCGTGATTTCAAATGAAGCAATGTAGAAAACCTAAGCATGAAGGAAGACATACACTTGACTTTGAGTTATATTTGAGGCAGGTGAAAGAAACATCTCACAATAACCAAGGATCCAAAACCCTAGTATCTTGACAAACAATAGGGAAATAAACCCCAATCCAGGCTCTGAGGAATTTGAGTAAGAAACAGCCTTGTAACTTGATGAGAAAGAAATCCATGATAACCATATTTTAAAACTTGATGCCACATAGTCTACTGCCCAAGAACTAGATGAAACTGCCTTTAACCTGATGAAGAAACTTCAAACCAAAATTAAACATAAGGATGACACAACCCTAATACTTTAAACCAAAGTGTATGATTACATGAGATGTGTGATATGCAAACGACTTAGTGAATATGATGCAGATGGGATGCACAGTCTAAGCCAGACAAAAGTAAAAGGTAGGGGAAATTTGGGGTACGACAACTGCCCCTATTTAATCGTCTTAAACCTGAAGATGATATTGGCGTCAGCCTTTCGAAAGTTCAAGGTGGAAGATGATTAAATACCAGGAGCTGAAATTTGTCCTGGAGAGATGGTGTAAGTGTTATTTATTTGTGACGGCTGCTAGGGATGAAAAATGAATTTTCAAGTGAACTGGGCATGACGAGTAAAGTCTGTTTGAATAATGATAGCTTTTACTGGGGTAACGGTGCCAATACAACGTTCTCGGGGAAGTGGGTGTTAAAGTGACTGAAAAGATATGGTTGACGATGTCGTGGTGACTGAAAATAGGATTAATGACAACATGATAACTTAAAGACAATTGGTAGAACTCGATGACAGCAGAGAATCTATCGAGTGGGATTCACGACCCAAAAAGAAAGGTAAAGACAATGGGTAAAGATCGATGTATAATCTATGACTCGAAAGAAAGGAAGTCATGAGGGTAAGACCGGCGAGCAACCTACGACCCAAGAAAAGATAAAACGATGGTAAGATCTACGGACGACCTGTGACCCAAGATAAGATGGTGCAAGGGTAAAGTCTACGGATGACCTACGACCCTAGAAAAGATAGCGCGAGGGTAAGATTTACGGATGACCTACGATCCAAGATAAGATGATGCAAGGGTAAAGTCTACGGACGACCTACAACCTTAAAAATGGTAACACGAAGGTAAGACCTACGGACGACCTACGACCTTAAAAAAATGATGACGCAAAGGCAAGATCTACGAATGACCTACGACCTTAAAAATGATGACGTGAAGGTAAGATCTACGGACGACCTACGACCTTAAAAAAATGATGACGCAGAGGTAAGATCTAAGGACGACCTACGACCTTAAAAAAATGATGACGCGAAGTTAAGATCTACGGACAACCTACGACCTTAAAAAAATGATGACACGAAGGCAAGATCTACGGATGACCTACAACCTTAAAAATGATGACGCAAAGGTAAGTTCTACGGATGACCTACGACCTTAAAAATTATAATGAGAAGGTGAGATCTATGAGCGACTTATGACCTTAAAAATGATAACATGAGGGAAAGATCTACGGATGACCTATGACCCTAGGAAAAGTAAAGTGAGGGTAATATCTACGAGTGACCTACGATGCAAAAAGAGATAACGCAAGATCTACGAGTAACCTACAATCTTAAGAATGATAACACGAAGGTAAGATCTACGACCGACCTACGACCTTAAAAAAGATAATGTGAGAGTAAGATCTACGGACGACCTACAACCCTAGGAAAAGTAAAGTGGGGGTAAGGTCTATGAGCGACCTACGACCCAAAAGAAGATAACGCGAAGGTAAGATCTACAAGCGACCTACGACCTTAAAAATGATAACACAAAGGTAAGATCTACGAGCGTCCTACGACCTTAAAAATGATAACACAAAGGTAAGATCTACGAGCGACCTACGACCTTAAAATGATAACACGAAGGTAAGATCTACGAGCGACCTACGACCTAAAAAGGATAATGTGAGAGTAATATCTACGGACGACCTACGACCCTAGGAAAAGTAAAGTGAGGGTAAGATCTACGAGCGACCTACGACCCAAAAGGGGATAACGCGAAGGTAAGATCTACGAGCGACCTACGACCTTATAAATGATAACACGAAGGTAAGATCTACGAGCGACCTATGACCTTAAAAATGATAACACGAAGGTAAGATCTACTAGTGACATACGACCTTAAAAATGATAACATAAAGGTAAGATCTGCGAGAGACCTATGACCTTAAAAAATATGATGTGAGGGTAAATTCTACGGACGACCTACGACCCTAGAAAGATGACGTAAGTATTAAGAGTTGAGGAGTGCAATATACTGGCACCATGACCTTTTGGTTGGTAGTATAATGAAGGATGTTGACTGGGAATTATAAGGATAATATTCTTTGTGGGGATGTTTTACTATTTTGGGGGATTGATTTTGAGTTTTCAGGCAAGGTACCAAATCTGGATCATGCTTCATATGCATTTTGAAGTGTGACATGATGATTGATGGATATGTTATACGTTTGAGGATGCAATGTAATATGCAATGATGATTACTGTATGCATAGTGCAAAAGATCTGGCTCATTGAGGTCCGTTTCCTGTTGTCTTGAGATATCAATACGGATTGGTGCTTGAAAACTTCGAAAATTGAGTTATAGCCTTGTCGAGTCCATAGAGGATTAAATTTTGTTGAGAAGGAGTAGCTTGATCTGACTTTCTTCATATGTTGGACATTGTTGTACCCCAAAATTTGCCCTCTCATGTTTTCAAAGGTCTTCCCTTACATGGTTGGTCACAAACACTTGCCTAACGAAAATAATGTTTTTTGAAGATGAGCAAGGTGTCTTTCGATTGGCATATGGGAAAAGTCTTCGATTGGGTATCCAAAATCCTTCGATACAGGTTTGACTCACTAGTCGTCAATTGGGAATTTGGCACTCTTCGATCGGGCTTTGATTAGTAAGCTTCGATTAGGTGTTTGGAACCCTTCGATCAAGCATTGGTTCGCAAGTCTTCGATTGAGCGCTGGACCCCCTTCGATCAAGTCAATTTCACAATGCTTCGACTATGCATTAACTACTTCAGGCTTACCTTCGACTCACGAGGCAAGAATCACCTACAAGTTTGTTTCTATTCACAAAGGAAAAGGCCTCTACACTTGCCAGCACACCAGGAAAGAGGGTCATTCGAAGAACATGTAAATGACTCATTCGAAGAACATGTAAAGGTCCATTTGAAGAAGCATTAAAAGGGTCAATTTGAAGAAGCATTCAGAAGGCCCGTTCGAAGGGTACATAATAAGTCCATTCGAAGGAGGCAACTCAAGACCAATCGAAGAGCATGGCCTGGAGGCATTTGAAAATCAAAGGTGTCCAGGTTCATTCATGATTCCAAAGAGACATGAATATTTAAAAAAAGGAAATATTTTAATATGTCTGATTCTTGTCTCATGGCTTTAAAGGCCTGTTTAATTGGTTGTCTCTTGCCGTTACTAGACCATCATACTCCTATAAATACAAGGGCAAGCATACAGTGTCGGGGGGGAACAAAAAAGGAGAAAAAGAAGGGGACGAGGATTTGGAGATACGCTGCCCACAAACCCACCAAAGGTTATCAACATTTTCATAAGTAATCCAAGCCAAAGCAGCCATTCAACAAAAGTATCCACGCCCAGAAATCCCATATCAAAGATACCCACATCTAGAAAGTTCCAAATCAAAGGTTTCAACTACTGGTAAGAGAGGGTAAAATGTCAAACCTTGTATTTACATAACACATCCATATTTGTTGTTTCATTCGATAGTCATTCTAGACAGAATCAAAGGGCTTGGGTTTGGCACCAGGTCATGTTTTTTTGTTGCTAACACTTGCTACAGATATAGCCTGAAAGAACCCAGCGCACGCAGGATCGATGGACCTGGATTTCGATACCCAGGTCATGCGTTTTATTTTGCTAACATATTTTTGCAGATGCAGTGCCTCCACAGGTGATCCTTCAGGCTTTTCCAGCAACACCCTTCATAGAATCGAAAGGCAGCCTTCTTCCTCTGAATCGAAGCCCCCCTTCTCCCTGCAATCGAAGTTTACCCAGATCCTTCCCAAACCCAATCGAAGGAGTCAGGAAAGGGTGCAAATCGAAGCTTTCCCCTTCAATTCTCAAGCCCAATCGAAGGCTACTCATACCCATTCCCTAGCTTAATCGAAAGAAGGCCAAAGAAGGGTGAATCGAGCGAGTCCATGGCATGGATCGAAGAAGTCTTTTCACTTCTTTATTTTTACTTTTTACTTCTCTTTCAATTTAGATGTAATAGTTTTAACTTAGGATTTTATTTACCGCTTTTATTTACTTTTCGCATTTAATTTTAAGGGTTTGTTTTTGGTGATGTAAATACCCGACGCCTTGTAATAGCTTAGCTTTATTTTCCGCAATTTATTTTCCGCAATCATTAACTGTTAGATGTTTGGACAATAGGCTATGCATGGTAAGACTAATCTTTAATTTAAAATCAATAGTAGCTCGCCACAACATGTACAAAGATAATGTAACTAAAAAACAATACACTCGCACATGCCACTCTTAGGGTACACCTCACTTGGTTGCCTCGAACATGGTCATTGAGTATAGGAAGTTTTAGAGGTCGTCCTTTTGTCCAAAGATCATAAGTTGCCTCGAAACATTTGCCTCGGAAAAAATGATCTAAGACATTAGGGTTACCGCTAAGGCATCCTAACATTGCTTTAGTGGCCACACATCCCTTAAATCGAATTGACCCGAAAACTCCAACGACAGTGCTACCTACTCCTCAATAGTGGGATAACATTGTCTAAAGGACACTTGTACAATTTAATTCCTTTTTGAGTAGGTAGATGTTCTTAAGTACTTGCTCCTTTTAAAACAAAAACAAAACTTTTTGCACTTACACAACTTTCAAACAAAAACTCTTCTCAAACCCACAAACACAAAGAAAAGCAAATTTTTGAAAACATAGTAAGCAAGTACCTAAGAGCCCGTGGATAACCACGGATAGAAAGGGTGCTAATACCTTCCCTTTCTATAATCTACCTCCCGAACCTGAGAAACAATCTCAAAAGGGAATTTTTCTGTGCTTTTGTCCTTTCCTTTTTGGATAAAATAAAAGACGGTGGCGACTCTTGCTTACCGTGACATTTTGCGAAAACAAACGCAAACGCGAACCAGCATTCCAAAACAGTCAGTTCTCATTCCCACTGATCACAGAACTGGCGACTCTGCTGGGGATATTATATAAGTGATGTGTACCTTAGGATTAGATCACTATGTTTTCAATTGTATGCTTTGTATGCTTTAATTTTGTGGGCTTGTATCGGAGTTCTATAGATCCTAACCCGGATCTGGGGATACCCTTTTGGTAAGTAGCAGTAAACTGTGAGGGATCTGTCCGGCGTAGACCGACACGGATGAAGCAGTAGCTACGTTGTTGTGGCACCTTAGTCTGTACCGATATCCCTTGTGTTGGAACGAGGAGAATATGGGTCTTATAAGAAGTCATTAAGCACCAACTGACCTTAGAACCTTAAATTGACCAACTTGGCCATAGAACAGTAGCAGTATGCTACACTCATTGAGACTAAACTCTCGCGATGATTCCGGCCGCAAGAAAAGGTTGCTAAACTGGAATTATGACCGATTGAGGGTAGTCAATGATATTGAGATCCTATAGAACCCGGTTACTATTTTTAGGACAGGTTTAAACCAACTAAACTGAAAGAGGGTAATGCCTAAACTCCATGCCAGCCTAAACTTAAGGCTATATGTGTGACTTGTGTTCCTTCAAACTTGAACTACTTGCACATTCTTGTTATCTGACAACATGAGTTCCTTGTAGGTTTTGTTTACAGTCCTTATCCGATAATTTGGATTTATTGCAGGGTTTACTTACATCACCTCACACTTTTGCTTAAACGCATAGCATACACATCATAACATCATGCTTTAACATTTCCTTAACCATTTCAAGGATCTCAAGGATCTGTGATGCAGGTTATGGTAAATCAAATGTCTAGCAAGGGGCAAGGGGATTTATTTTCCTCTAGCCAATGCCTTCTAGAGATCAAAACATGATAACTTGAGTCAGGGGCTATGACCCACTCGATATGGTGAGCTTGACTCTTGAAGAAGGACTCTTAACGACATGAAGTTTCTTCAATCAAATCCTAACAATTTCTTGTTTACCCCGCGAGATCCTTGAAAAAATTGCATACATATATCATACATATCATTGCATTACAGGTACCATTACAGGTTTCTCATCTTCTTCGCTGTTTATTTCAGCAATCATGTCTTCTGAAACACCTACTGATCAAGCCATCAAGGCTCTTCAAGCCCAGAACGCTCAGTTTCAGGAAATGTTCTTGAACTTGGCCAAGAGCCAACAATATTTGAAGACTCTTATCTTGAAGTACAAGAAGAAAAAGAAGAAGAAGAAGGTGGTCCTCTTGAATATGGGTCGCAGATTCAGGAACAATTTGCAACAGGAGACTGATTTGTCCCATTCATCTGGAAGGGGAGAGAATCAAGAGGAAAGAAAGGGTCCTAGTCCTGTGGTTTCTGACAATGACACAGACTTTGATGAAGACCAGTATCCTCCTGCTGAGGATAGATATAAGCAACTTGAAGACCGGCTCAGTGCAATGGAAATTCAACAGATACCTGGCTTGGATTTAGGAGACATGGGTTTGGTTTCTGGAGTGGTCATCCCGCCAAAATTCAAAATCCCTACTTTTGCCCTGTACGATGGAGTCTCTTGCCCTAAGATGCACTTAAAGTCTTATGTCCGCAAGATTCAACCATACACAACTGATCCAAAGCTCTGGATCCATTTCTTCCAAGAAAGCCTAGTAGGGACTCAACTCGAATGATTCTATCAATTGGAGAGTTCTCACATCTACACCTGGGAGGATTTATCTGCTGCTTTCTATAAGCAGTATCAGTATAATGTTGATCTTGCACCAACTCGTGTGCAATTGCAGAACATGACCATGGGTTCCAATGAGAGCTTCAAAGGATACGCCCAAAAGTGGAGAGATCTGGCTGGTAGGGTGCAACCCCCTTTAACTGACAGGGAGCTGATTGACATCTTCATGGGAACTTTGACAGGGCCTTTCTTCAAACACTTGATCGGAAGCTCTTCAGCCGGATTCACTGAGCTAATACTGACCGGCGAAAGGGTCGAAGCTGGCATCAAAAGTGGGAAGATTCAAGAAGAAACACCTCCTGATGCTCAGAAAAAGCCCTATAATGGGAAGAAAGAGTCTGATGCAGTGATTGGTCAAAAGAGTCGTCATGATCAACATGTAGGGGCAACCCTGATCTCCGATCCCACGCCTGTTCAACAAAGACTGAGCAATAGGCGTAGGGTAAGATATCAAGAAAGGCAGTATACTAACATCAACATGCCTTTGTCTCAAGCGTTACAACATTTGCTGAAGTTAAAGCTAATCACGCTAAAGGATCCTCCTCAAAATTCCGATACTTCCTCTTCTAAGTATAATCCGAGTGTGAGACGTGCCTACCATTTTGACAGTCCTGGACATGACACCGACGATTGTTGGACTTTGAAGAACAAGATTCAAGACTTGATTGATGCCAAGGAGATCAAGTTTGACCCTCCGAAGACCCCAAATGTGATCACTGATCCTACACCAAATCATTGAGAATGTCTTTGTTTCATTTGAATTTTCAAGTTGTAATTTCTTTTGTTATTCAAACAATTATCTATTAATGTCAAACTCTGTTTCATTAATGCATTGCATATGTTTGTCTTGAATTCATCCTTTCATTTTCATTACATTTAAACTATGATTTTTACTCTCCTTATGACATTCAAATCTTGCTAAAAGTTACAAGCCTTTAGAGGGAGGATGACGAAACAATACCATAATCTCATACAATATGCTTTTGAACAGACCTTGCTGACGATGTACAGGCGTTTCTTTCAAATCCTAAACACTGGAGTTATAAGGAAGATAATCCCTAGTCAACCCCTTTGAGCCAAAGAAGTAGGAGTTTTCTGTTTTAAAACAAATTGAAACCTTTGATTAAACCTGTGGCAGGGTAGTCTTTCAGTTAATTCAAAAAAAAAAGATGCGCATTGAAGTTGCAAAACTCTCAGTTCATAATACAACGAACGACATCAAAAGCATTCCTCTGGAATCAAAAGACAGTGGTGGTTCCTTATCTCATAGGCAGTCAATCTCTCAAAAGAGAAAAGCCCACTGAGCCAAAATCCATAAAGGAGGCTTAAGAAAGCTAGGGCATCCCGCTGACTGTAATCTCGAAAATAGGAACAGTCAGGCAAAAATTAGGGATAATAAATCAAAAGAACGAGGTCATTACAAATCCTCGACAACATGAAAAATGTTGCAAAAAAAATGATGACTGCCTTCCAAAATCCAACTTGTGTGAACCATCACCAAAACGTCGTTCTAAATTCGAATAGAGTTTGACGCACAACTAACTGAGTTTAGGATTGAAGAACATCACGAAGAGCGGGTGGGCACAAATATGCTTTGAGCCTTTATCCTTTGTTTCTTAAACCGTGAACCAAGCCACGTTACAACCCTTCAAAAGTCCTAATTGAAGCATGGGTTAGTTCAAAAGCATACTGTTACAAAAGGTATCCTGACTCCTGTAAGGCTTTGTCCTAAATCTTGTGTTGAATTTGTCTTATAAAAAGTTTTCTGCTAAAAAACGCATTTTTCAAAACTTCGAGACGAGCATAAACTTTGAATCATTTGAATATTGTTGTTTGCACATGGTTATTTGTTTGACAGCGAAGAAATTCATACAGTGAATGTTCAGAGGATCGAAAGCTCTCTCAGTGAGTAAAATCACTTCAAGTGGGATGACACTCTCGTGGAAAAAATCTCCTATCAGCAAAAGGGGACTTGATATGGTGTTGTCCAGTAAACCTGGGGCAGTCCAGTCAAGATTTCAACAAAACTTTCAAAGTACAATAAACCTGGGGAAATCCAGTCAAGATTTCAAGAAATCTCTCAATTGCAGGTTAACCTAGGGGCAAGTCTCCCTCACCATCACTCGGGGCATTAAAACGTCAATCTCAATAAAGGGTTACATACAGTCAAACATTTCCAGGCAGTGCCACAAACACTCGCTGCTAGGGGCAGTGACAAATCTCCCCAAAATCCTTCTCATAGGATGATTCCCCAGCAAGAGTTTAATCTCTGAAAACCTTTCCCCAGCTGAGACAACTTCAACAAAGTCGTCACCTCTCTAGCAGACCGGCAACAAGGTTTATTTCTCCAACAAATGGCAGAAATCCACAGCTTGAGTTTGCCTCGCCAACTAGTACAAATTAAAGGACCACAACTCCTCTTCCCTAATAGACTACTCTACAATCCCCAGCAAGTTACAGTGAAACCTGGACCCGACCAGATGTCAGTTTAACTTTGACTCCCAGTAGAGCAACAGACAACCGAGACTCCTGAACTTGTTCCCCAAGAATGAATCAATACTCTCCACAGAGTTCACAACTTTCCCCAACGGAGTTCTCCTCAACAAAACAAGGATCCTCAGTGGGAACATTCAAAGCAAAGTTTGAAGACATACCTACTCTTCAACAGCTATCCAGGATTTAATAACTCCCTAACACTTGTCAAGAATTTATTCTCCAAGACAAAATTACATTTCAATAACATTCATAGCATATGCATACAAAATACATATAACATAAATCTCATTTATTTTGAGAACATCATTACACAATGCATACATCATGACATTGCATACAACTCACTCTTTACCTTTTCAGAAAAGATCGATCGACAGATAAAAGTCATTACCTTTTGGAGTAGCAGTCGTCAAATATTCCTTCATCATCCTTTTGAGGTAGTAATCATCCAAGATTCATTCATCATCCTGTTGAGGTCGTAATCGTCCAAGATTCCTTCATCATCCTGCTAAGGTAGTAATCATCCAAGATTCCTTCATCATCCTGCTGAGGTAGAAGTCATCCAAGATTCCTTCACCATCCTGCTGAGGTAGAAGTCATCCAAGATTCCTTCACCATCCTGCTGAGGTAGTAGTCATCCAAGATTCCTTCATCGTCCTGCTGTTGTAGTAGTCATCCAAGATTCCTTCACCATCCTGCTGAGGTAGAAGTCATCCAAGATTCCTTCACCATTCTGCTGAGGTAGTAATCGTCCAAGATTCCTTCATTATCCTGCTGAGGTAGTAGTCATCCAAGATTCCTTCACCATCCTACTGAGGTAGTAGTCATCCAAGATTCCTTCATCATCCTGCTGAGGTAGAAGTCATCCAAGATTCCTTCACCATCCTGCTGAGGTAGTAGTCATCCAAGATTCCTTCATCATCCTGCTGTTGTAGTAGTCATCCAAGATTCCTTCATCATCCTGCTGAGGTAGAAGTCATCCAAGATTCCTTCACCATCCTGCTGAGGTAGTAATCGTCCAAGATTCCTTAATCATCCTGCTGAGGTAGAAGTCATCCAAGATTCCTTCACCATCGTGCTGAGGTAGTAGTCATCCAAGATTCCTTCATCATCCTGCTGAGGTAGAAGTCATCCAAGATTCCTTCACCATCATGCTGAGGTAGTAGTCATCGAAGATTCCTTCATCATCCTGTTGTTGTAGTAGTCATCCAAGATTCCTTCATCATCCTTCTGAGGTAGTAGTCATCCAAGATTCCTTCATCATCCTGCTGAGGTAGAAGTCATCCAAGATTCCTTCACCATCCTGCTGAGGTAGTAGTCATCCAAGATTCCTTCATCATCCTGTTGTTGTAGTAGCATCCAAGATTCCTTCATCCTCCTACTGAGGAAGAAGTCATCCAAGATTCCTTCATCATCCTGCTGAGGTAGTAATCTTCCAAGATTCCTTCATCATCTTGCTGAGGTAGTAATCATCCAAGATTCCTTCATCATCTGTTTGGAGTAGCAATCGTCTCAGATTCCTTCATCACACATCATTATCAAAAAAGACCTTCTCTGGTTAGATTTATTTCTTCTAGTTAAAACATGCAACTAAAGACCTCCTCTGGTTAGATTTATGTCTTCCAGTTAATGACAGGCAATCAGAGACCTTCAAATAACAGTCCAGATACGATCTAGATTCAGATGTAATTATGTCACTCATTCAAATACAGTCCAGCAATTGCCCCTGGATGGCATCTTTAAGCCCATCTCCAATGGCTATCCATTACCTCTCCAAATGGCATCTTTAAGCCCATTCCCTACATAATCAACCAACACATCTTCGAGTGCAAATTTTCTGGGCACTCTAGTGTTCAATCCTCTTTTAACTTCGAGTCGCGAAAGGCAAACTTGCCAATCTAACTCTTCAGATTCAAGAAGATTGAACAGGGGCAACTGTTGTACCCCAAAATTTGACCTCTCATGTTTTCAAAGGTCTTCCCTTACATGGTTGGTCACAAACACTTGCCTAACGAAAATAATGTTTTTTGAAGATGAGAAAGGTGTCTTTCAATTGGCATCTGGGAAAAGTCTTCGATTGGGTATCCAAAATCCTTCGATACATGCTTGACTCACTATTCTTCAATTGGTAATTTGGCACTCTTCGATCGGGCTTTGATTAGTAAGCTCCGATTAGGTGTTTGGAACCCTTCGATCAAGCTTTGGTTGGCAAGTCTTCGATTGAGCGTTGGACCCCCTTCGATCAAGTCAATTTCACAATGCTTCGACTATGCATTAACTACTTCAGGCTTACCTTTGACTCACGAGGCAAGAATCTCCTACAAGTTTGTTTTGATTCACAAACGAAAAGGCCTCTCAACTTTCCAGCACACCAGGCAAGAGGCTCATTCGAAGAACATGTAAATGAATCATTCGAAGAACATGTAAAGGTCCATTTAAAGAAGAATTCAAAGGGTCAATTTGAAGAAGCATTCAGAAGGCCCATTTGAACGGTACATAATAAGTCCATTCGAAGGAGGCAAATCAAGACCAATCGAAGAGCATGGCCTGGAGGCATTCGAAAATCAAAGGTGTCCAGGTTCATTCAAGATTCCAAAGAGACATGAATATTTCAAAAAAGGAAATCTTTTAATATGTCTGATTCTTGTCTCATGGCTTTAAAGGCCTGTTTAATTGGTTGTCTCTTGTTGTTACTAGACCATCATACTCCTATAAATACAAGGGCAAGCATACAGTGCCGGTGGGGAACAAAAAAGGAGAAAAAGAAGGGGACGAGGATTTGGAGATACGCTGCCCACAAACCCACCAAAGGTTATCAACATTTTCATAAGTAATCCAAGCCAAAGCAGCCATTCAATAAAAGTATCCACGCCCAGAAATCCCATATCGAAGATACCCACATCTAGAAAGTTCCAAATCGAAGGTTTCAACTACTGGTAAGAGAGGGTAAAATGTCAAACCTTGTATTTACATAACACATCCATATTTGTTGTTTCATTCGATTGTCATTCTAAATAGAATCAAAGGGCTTGGGTTTGGCACCAGGTCATTTTTTTTGTTGCTAACACTTGCTACAGATATAGCCTGAAAGGACCCAGCGCGCGCAGGATCTATGGACCTGGGTTTCGATACCCAGGTCATGCATTTTATTTTGCTAACATATTTTTGTAGATGCAGTGCCTCCACAGGTGATCCTTCAGGCTTTTCCAGCAACACCCTTCATAGAATCGAAAGGCAGCCTTCTTCCTCTGAATCGAAGCCCCCCTTCTCCCTGCAATCGAAGTTTACCCAAATCCTTACCAAACCCAATCGAAGGAGTTAGGAAAGGGTGCAAATCGAAGCTTTCCCAGTCAATTCTCAAGCCCAATCGAAGGCTACTCATACCCATTCCCTAGCTCAATCGAAAGAAGGCCAAAGAAGGGTGAATCGAACGAGTCCATGGCATGGATCGAAGAAGTCTTTTCTCTTCTTTATTTTTACTTTTTACTTGTCTTTCAATTTAGATGTAATAGTTTTAACTTAGGATTTTATTTACCTCTTTTATTTACTTTTCGCATTTAATTTTAAGGGTTTGTTTTTGGCGATGTAAATACCCGGCGCCTTGTAATAGCTTAGCTTTATTTTCCGCAATTTATTTTCCGCAATCATTAACTGTTAGATGTTTGGACAATAGGCTATGCATGACAAGACTAATCTTTAATTTAAAATCAATAGTAGCTCGCCACAACATGTACAAAGATAATGTAACTGAAAAACAATACACTCGCACATGCCACTCTTAGGGTACACCTCACTTGGTTGCCTCGAACGTGGTCATTGAGTATAGGAAGTTTTAGAGGTCGTCCTTTTGTCCAAAAATCATAAGTTGCCTCGAAACGGTTGCCTCGGAAAAAATGATCTAAGACATTAGGGTTACCGCTAAGGCATCCTAACATTGCTTTAGTGGCCACACGTCCCTTAAATCGAATTGACCCGAAAACTCCAACGAAAGTGCTACCTACTCCTCAATAGTGGGATAGCATTGTATAAAGGACACTTGTACAATTTAATTCCTTTTTGAGTAGGTAGATGTTCTTAAGTACTTGCTCCTTTTAAAACAAAAACAAAACTTTTCGCACTTACACAACTTTCAAACAAAAACTCTTCTCAAACCCACAAACACAAAGAAAAGCAAATTTTTGAAAACATAGTGAGCAAGTACCTAAGAGCCCGTGGATAACCACGGATAGAAAGGGTGCTAATACCTTCCCTTTCTATAATCTACCTCCCAAACCCGAGAAACAATCTCAAAAAGGAATTTTTCTGTGCTTTTGTCCTTTCCTTGTTGGTTAAAATAAAAGACGGTGGAGACTCTTGCTTACCGCGACATTTTGCAAAAACAAACGCAAACGCGAACCAGCATTCCAAAACAGTCAGTTCTCATTCCCACCGATCACAGACATCTTGTGAAAGATTGAGTAGAGACTTGGATCTCATCAAATTCCCCAAGTTTCTCGGTGTTGGAGAATCGGGTGCTCAGCCATCTGTAAGGAGGTGACGAAGATGAAAGCTTGGTCGAGGTGATCGTTATGACTTTCTACTTGCATAGAAAAACAAACACTTAAACGTCACGACATTCCCCTTGGATGCCTTTATATCCATGTAATGTCATGTTTCACATCTTATCTTGTGATTTATTATTTCCTTATTGTTTTAAATTCAATGCTTAATAAATAACTTAAATCACAATCCGCATACGAAAAATAAAGTGAAAAGGACATAACAAAGACTTTTTGGTGGAAGGGAAATTTTTTATTAATGAGCTTGGCATGTGTGAATAGGAAATTTTTTGGTGAATAGGCATTCGTACATGGGAATAACTCCTTAATGGGGAAGTTAAGAAGAAAAGATAAGATACAACAAGTAAAATAGCAATAAGAAAATCTTGAACTTCCATTAAAACTGATATTGCTATAGTTCCAATATCCCAGATCGTCCTAGTGTTGAGCTTCCGAAAGATAATAGTTAAATCGATCCATCCAGTGTTAGGAGGGTGTACTTGTTATTCGTGAAGAGTTTTCAGACTACATTCTCTCCCTTCTTGTCCATAATTTTTTCCTAGATCGCCCTTTCGGGTTTTCAATCCACCCGGATACCCATTTTTGCCTAAGTCGCCCTTTCAGGTTTTCGACTTAGCGGGTTATTCTTTTCTTCTTTTTTTTAGCCCTAACTTTTTCCTAAGCCTCCCTTTCGGGTTTTCCACTTAGCGGGTCTTTTTATGCGTAGTAATTTTTTACTGAGTCTGAATTGACTGGAAGTGGAACGTCTTCCACATCCATGTTTGTCAGGATTAGAGCACTTCCTGAAAATGCTTTCTTCATTATGTAAGGCCCCTCATAGTTTGGATTCCACTTGCCTCTTGGATCAGAGTGAATTGGGAGAATCTTCCTTAAAACCAGGTCACCTGTGTGGAACTCTCGAGGTCGAATCTTCTTGACAAATGCTCTCTTGAGAAGTTGTTGGTATAAGTGACCATGACAAATGGCTTCTAGGCGATTCTCTTCGATGAGATTGAGTTGTTCGAGCCTCGTTTGAATCCATTCAGCTTCATTAAGTTTAGTATCTATTAGAACCCTCAATGAAGGAATTTCCACTTCAACTGGGAGCACCATATCCATACCATAGACTAGTGAAAAAGGAGTTTCCCTAGTGGAGGTATGCACCGAAGTTCGATAGCCATGTAGGGCAAAAGGTAACATCTCATGCCAATCTTTGTATGTTCTAACCATTTTTTGGACAATCTTCTTTATGTTCTTGTTAGCTACTTCGAATGCCCCATTCATCTTTGGCCGATAGGGTGATGAATTATGGTGCTTGATCTTGAATTCTTCACACATTTCCTTCATCATTTTGTTGTTGAGATTCGACCCATTATCAGTGATGATCTTGTTAGGAGTTCCATATCGGCATATGATTTCGTTCTTGATGGAGCGGGTAACCACTTGCTTGGTCACATTCTTGTACGAAGCTGCTTCCACCCACTTGGTGAAGTAGTCAATAGCAACGAGAATGAATTTGTGTCCATTTTGTAGCGGTTGAAATGTTCAAGAATAAGCCATTGGATTGACTAGACTTATACAAATCAAAATAAAAATCGCCACCATGCTTTATTGTTACCATAGGAATGGTAAAAGAGCGAATAACCCAAAAAGAAGGGGAAAGATTATAGGTAAGGGGGGTGGTTATGCAAAGGGAAGGTATTAGCACCCTAAACATCTACGGTACTCCATAGGAACCTCTTTGAAAAATCTGTATATTTTGGCTATGAAAAATGTTGTATAAAATAGATGGTGGAGGTGGGAAAAGAAATATATTTTCTATGATTTTTTCACCCGCCGCGGTAGCGAACCTTTAGTGCCTACGTACCACCTTTTTGTGCAATAGGGGATCAGGGTACACGTAGTTCCTCTTTTAAAAAATTTAAAACATAAAATGTGTTGGTCAATTTTATGAGATATAACATCATCGCCATTGTCCGTGTGGAAAACATACCTACTACCCACAATCATGAGAAAGGATAATTTGCATCATCTCAAAGTGGAGGATATGGCTTGTATTTTAAAATCAACAATGCCTCACTCAACACCCAAGTGGAAAATATCTCTCTTTACTATATATTGTAGAAATATAGTTGTTTGCATCACTACAAGGATTGACAAGAGTTCAATCTTTTGAGAAAAATTTAAAGATAAAAGCCAAAGTGGCAAAATGGTTTGAAATGAGATTGATTGACTTTTAGTCTTCTCACAAAAATGTCAAAGTATTTTTAAGTTTATTGGAGTTTATTTATGAAAATGTTTGAAAATGCATGGACCTAAGTCCAAGTTTATTATAAAAGTAATTCAAGTTTAAAAAAAAGAAGAGTTTTCAAAAGGGGGGATAATATTTTTGAAATTAAAGAAGATTGGAGGAGAAGAAGAGGTTATCCTAAAGCATAAGGTAAAAGCTAGGGATAAGAACCATCTAACTAACAAGAAGCCAATACTTGACATTATGAGCCAAAATAGAATTCCCATCCTTTGGATTTAAACCAAACAAGCAAATGTACTAGACCTCTTGAGAGAACCAAACTTCAAGTGTATTAAGTCTTCACAAAAATTGGGCAGAGTAACAGCTATATACGGGTGAATTCCAGACTACAAACAAAGGGTGTAATCACAATAACATGCACACAAAATAAACAAACAACCCAATGTCTTGAGGTAAACCTCAAGAGCTTCAGACAAAATAATCAGATAAGATCACAAGGTCTCCACTCACAGGCCAAGGTTTCTAATCCTAAGTCCAAAAAGTCCAATGCTCCATAATGACAAGGATAGTAACCAAATAGTCCAAGTATCATTAAAGATTTTTAGGGTTTATGTTAATTATTAGGTGTCTTTAAAAGAAAAGAAAAGCTCAAGTGAGCAAAATAAAAAAATGACAAGAATATAAAGGGGCTCAAGTGAGCAAAGATGAAAAATAGCATGAAATGTAAATGCTAAAAGTAAATGGTGCATAAAGTAAAGAACATAAAATAAAAAGACAAAATAAAATCAATTATTAGTGATTAGAGGTTAGTTGGATGATCATCTTGAAACTTACATTTGTAACTCATTAGAGGATTGGTAGAACCAAAGCTCCACACAACAAGTTGCATTTTCTTTTTGTCAAGTATATCATCCATTTGGAATCCTTATGAATATCATTTAATGATCAACGATGTTTAAGTGATCCGCGTTGACCAAAGGTGTTGTAGATCCATTAGAGAATTGGAAGCCTCCATACAATGAACCTCAAGGTTATTGGATCAAAGAGATCAAATTAACATACTTGGGCTTGCAAACATAAGTTTGGGCCACGAATGATCATTTATTCGAATCGGGACAAAATTTAGCGCTATGTTAAGCAATCGTAAGTGGACTTATATAGGAGTCGCACCTATTTTGAGGCCGGTCAATAGCAATCTATGCACCATTTGTTTTTAGACATGATATAGAGATCATGCTCCAACAACATTTAGTGCAATAAGAAGGGTATGAGATGAAGAGGGATGTGAGAGAATATACAAACCACTTTTGGATTAAATTTAATCAAACTATTATTAAAATCATTCATTCATTTTTGTGGAGTTAGACTCCACACCATGGATCCAATGATGTTATTAAAGTTCATGATTAAAAATTTAACCCAAGAACAGCCAGAAAATAATCACAAAATAATATTACATTTTAATATTTACAAAAAGGTTTAAAAATAGAAATAAAAGAGAAAAAATGTCAACTATGTTCAAATTAATCAGGAAATAAAAAGTAAGACCATTGAAAAATCAAAAATGAACTAAAATAGTTTTATCAATTTTTTGGTAATTTTTTAAAGTCAGAAACTATTTTAAAATTTAAAGAAATGGGTGAGATAAACCAAAAAAATAAAAAATAAAATAGAAAAGTTAGAAACAAAAATAAAATAAGGTCACCAATATTTGTCGCAATATCATTGGATCATTCCATAATTTTTTCAGAATTTAAAAATACATAAAAGTATTTTTAAACATTTAAAACAATTCCAATAAAGTGTAAATTTATAAAAATAACAAAACACAAAATTAAATTGTGAAAAAATAAAAGTTAGAAAGAGAATAATCAAAAATATTTTTCATAATTTATTCAGATTTTTTGGACTAAAAACGATTTTTCTATCATTTTTTGAAGTTTAAAACAATTAAATATAAAAAATCAGAAAACAAAATAGAAGTAAAAAATATGTGGACCATTGGATGAGATTCAAAACGCGTTAGTAATCAAATCCAAGGGATCTGGCGCGTTGTGCATATCATGGTCATTGGTGAATAAAGCACTGAATCAGAAATAAAATCAGAATTCAAAAATAACAAGTGGCGTGCCATCATTGGTTGGAAGATGACACATTGGTCATCTTCAACCTCCAGCCAACGTGAATTACAGGTCTCTCAAACTGTAAAGTCAGAAGCTCAGACCTATGCCATTCTCTCCGTCTCTTCAAGACGAAGACAACCACACCTTCGCGCCAAATTTATATGAATTGTAGCTCAAAAAATTTGGAAAGTTTTGAAAAGGGATTTGAAATTTCATGGTCAAAACGTGTTTCAAGTAAGAAGTAAGTGTTGCGACTAGAACTAGGGAAATGAGAGCATCACAATGATATCAAAATTTTGAAGAATTGGTGAAGGAATCTACCTATTGAAGTTGGGTTGCAGAGCTCTGAAATTGGATTTCTATGGAGCAATATAGGGCACGATTCTTGAATCTAATTATATGGTTAGATTCAGGGAGGATCAAGAAAGGTGAATTGATGAAAACATTGGATTGAAAAAGGCTTGAGAATGGATTTCGAAGTTGCTGAATTCTGAGTTAGGAAACAAGTTTGGCAGGGTGATTCTGGCTATCCAAGCTTGAGAAAACAAATGGGATAGTTCATGTATTTATAGGATAAACAAATGGGATCAAACGAAAGAGTGAATGATGCATTTTGGAGGGAATTCATGCAAACCTGATGCACGAGTGAAGTGTGATCTAATTTTCACCAAAACTCATCCAATCCTTGCGTTTTGAGGTGCTAAACAAATCTGGAACTTCACTAAACATGTTTAGAGGCAAAAACGCGTGGAAAACATGTGATTAGAGGCCACATTATGGATTTCAAAATTCTGACTTGTGAGAAATTCAGTTTCAAAGTGCCAACTTCTGAAAAATGGCATTTTCAACTCAAGGGGTCTTAGGGAATGATTCTTGATGCTTCAGAAAGATGAGGTTACAAGCTTTTCAATGGAAAAAGAATGGAATCAAATGGATTCTTGAGCTGAAAGTTGTGTTGAGTCAAAGTTGAGGAAAAAGGGTTGACTTTCCATACTTAGAAATATTTCAAATTTTTCTTCAAAAGTGACCTAAAATGTTTTGCATCCAAGCATAGCCTTCCACTTGGAATTTGATCTTGACCAAAAAATATTGCATGAATTAGATCTCTTGAATGACATTTTTAAACTTGAACCGTTCACAATATCCAAAAATTGAGAAAGTTATGACTTGTTGAAGTTGGCAAAATTTCATAAAATGACCTATAATCTTTAGTATCCTTAAGGCAACTTCCATCCATTTTCTCACTTTGCACATGAAAGAAGGCATAAATTTCACATATTCAAGATCATTATGGAAAAAGAATTGGCTCAAGGTGATAAAAATTGACCAAGTTATGATCATTTAAAGTCAAACTTGAGAAATTGGGGTTTCATCTAGAGGACTTGTAATCTTTCTTCATCATCAAGTTTCTTCCACATGAAAACTCCTTGGAACTTTTGAAGTGATTTTTTGATATCCCTTTGAAGAGAAGGATTTCTTCGGAATCACTCAAAAATACCAAAATATGGGCAAGATATACTCCTTTGAAGTTCAAAACCCTAGCTCCTAGATTAAGAAACATGCCTTGAGGAACTTTGACAATTTTGAACAAACTTCTTGTACCAAAACAAATGCTTTGTAAATATAATTTATTGAGGATGATAATGAGAACTCGTAGAAACCACAACCACTTCTATACCTTGATAATTGAGAGAAATATGCTCTTGTGATCAATGGGAACAAGGCCTTGTCCAAGCATGACAGCACCTTCAATCAACCCCTTGTACTTTTGAATCAACCTTGATAATTTGGAAATGTAGTGAACCAAAATAACTTTTCCATGCCATACCTTCCAAAAAAACTTCCATGGTGAGGTCTGAACTTCTCAAGATTCATGGACTAGGTCATGGAAATAAACTCATGAACCCATGGATCAACTTGCTAAGCCACGTTGCCTTTACCTACATGGTTGACAAGTAAGACAAACCAACATTGCATTTTATTAATTAAAACGAAAGTTAAAACAAAAACATAAATGATTACACAATAAAAACAAGACAAGGTGCTTAGTGATTCCTCAAAGAGCAAACCTAAAGATATGAAGGAGAACCAAAAGCCCTAAGGTGATCTTGTTGTGATTGAATCAATATGGTATGGTAAGGGGGTCTTAGGGGAAAAAGTTGGGGTACAACAAATTTGAAGCGCTTGGCTCGATCCATCCAATAATATCAATTCCCCACATTGTAAAGCTCCATGGTGAAGTCATCACATTCAAAGGAGTGGGAGGAATATGTATCATGTCTATGTAAACTTGACATTTGTGGCACATCTTCGCATACACACAACAGTAACTTTCCATCGTCATCTAGAAATAACCTGCTCGTAAGATTTTCTTGGCCATGGAATGTCCACTGGCATGAGTCCCAAAAGAGCCCTCGTGAATTTCTCGTATGATGGATTCTGCTTCGTTTCTATCCAGGCATCTGAGCAGAACCGAATCATAGTTTCTTTTGTACAGGATGTCTCCTGATAGTAAAAACTTGGATGCTAATATTCTAAGAGTTTGCTTATCACAGATTGTAGCACCTTCGGGGTATTCTTGCTTCTCAAGATATCTTTTTATGTCGAAATACCACAGCTTTTCGCCTGACACGTCTCCAGTTGTGAGGTAATGAGAAGGGAAAACGTGTGATGTCTCCTTGTAACGAAGGATTCTTATGTTGGGTGCATGATTCAGATAACTGACTTTGAACATTACTGCTAAAGTGGCCAGAGCATCTGCCAGTTGATTTACTTCTCTAGGAATATGCTCAAAGGTGATCTCATCAAAAGCGGGAAACAACTCTAATATGTAATCCTGGTATGGAACTAAATTACGGTGTCGTGTATCCCAATCACCTCGTACTTGATGTATTACTAAGGTTGGGTCCTCATAAACTTCAAGAATCTTGATCTTCAAATCAATGGTTGCTTCAAGACCCATTACACAAGCTTTGTATTCTGCGACATTATTCGTACAATCAAAATATAGCCTGGCTATGAAAGGTATGTGAGTATCATGTGGAGAAGTCATAACCTCCCCAATGCCATGGCCCATAACATTTGACGCACCATCAAACATGAGAGTCCATCACTCCCCTGGTTTGGGTCCTTCTTTGTCATCAAGTTTCATAACGTCCTCGTTTGGAAAATCGAACTTCATTGACTGATACTCTTCCAATGGTTGGTGGGTGAGGTGATCAGCAAGAATGCTACCTTTGGTAACCTTTTGTGTGACGTACTAGATGTCATAATCAGACAAAAGCATTTTCCACCGAGCCAATCTGCCTGTAAGTGTTGGTTTCTCAAAGATATACTTTATCGGATCCATCTTAGATATTAGAAATGTAGAATGCGTCAACATGTACTGCCTCAAACATCGAGCTGCCCACGTAAGAGTGCAATAAGTATTCTCAAGTAATGAATACCTTGATTCATTATCAGTAAACTTCTTTCTCAGGTAATAGACGGCATGTTCGTTTCGTCCAGTATCATAATGTTTTCCAAGCAAACAACCCATAGATCCTTCAATCACAGTCAAACACATAATGAGAGGTCTCCCTGGAACTGGAGGTATGATTATTGGTGGTTCTTGAAGGTACTGTTTAATCTTTTTGAATGCTTCTTGACAACTTTCAACCCAATAGACATCTTGATTCTTAGGTAGGAGTTTAAAGAGGGGTTCACGGGTAGCAGTAAGGTGAGAAATGAACCTGGCTATGTAATTCAGCCTTCCAAGAAACCGTCGTACTTATTTTTCATTTTTTGTTGCCGACATATCCTGTATTGCTCTTACCTTGTTTGGATCTACTTAAATTCCTCGTTAACTTACAATAAAGCCAAGTAACTTGCCCGATCGAACCCCAAAGGTGCACTTGTTGGGATTAAGCCTTAACCAGAACTTTCGTAGATGATCAAACAACTTCTACAAGTGGACCAAATGTTCTTCCTCGGTTTGTGATTTTGTGATTATATCGTCCATATACACCTCGATGTCTTTATGAATCATGTCGTGAAAGAGAGTCACCATAGCTCGCTGATATGTCGCACCAGCATTTTTGAGACCAAAATGCATGACCCTATAGCAAAAGGTACCCCAAGGAGTTGTCAATGCTGTTTTATCCATGTCTTCAGGAGCCATCTTTATCTGATTGTAACCCGAGAACCCATCCATGAAGGAGAACACTGAAGACTGAGAAGTATTATCAACCAATACATCAATATGAGGCAACTGGAAATCATCCTTTGAGATTTCTCTATTCAAATATCGGTAGTCAACACACATACGTACCTTACCATCTTTCTTAGGTATAGGAACAATGTTAGCAATCCAAGGCGGATAATTTATCACAGACAAGAAGCCTGCAACAAGTTGTTTCTGAACTTCTATTTTGATCTTCAAAGCCATGTCAGGTTTGGCCCTTCATGGCTTCTGCTTTATAGGAGGACATTCTGGCTTGAGTGGAAATTTGTGCATCACTATATCAATATCTAAATCGGGCATGTCCTCATATGACAAGGCGAAGATGTTAGCATACTCTCGAAGCAACTCAATCAACCCCTTCTTTTCTTCACTTTGCAAGGTAGCACCTATCTTGACTTCTCTCTTTACCTCTTTAGTACCGCGATTGATAACTTCTGTTTCTTCTTGATATGGCTGAATAAACTTATCTTCCTGTCTCAAGAGTCTTGCTAGTTCTTCAGGGACTTCACAATCTTCCCCAGTATCTTTGTCAGCGTGGTCAACTTAATTCTCAAGGATATTAGGAGCCATAGCACTGTCATTTCCGATGGAATTCGAGACAGATCTGCATGATTGATGATTTTATGTTTTAATTTAGAAATTGCAAGAAAATATTTAGAATGTGAAAAGAAAAGCATTTCCATTTTTATTTTGAAAAGTAAACGTAAAAGAAAAGACAGGGAACAAAATTGTATGCGAAAGTGTGATTTTTCATGAACAGAGATTGAAACATAAGGGGACCTGTTGTACCCCAAAAATTTTCCTCTCATTTATCAAATATTTTCTCACAAATATCTCTCTTGGTTCAAGACTGTACTAGGATTGATCAGCTCAAGATACCTCCTTAAGCATTGATGACTAAAATTAGGGTTTGAGATTGCACAAAGATAATTGAAATTCCAATGCCTCATATGAATTTCATGGATCATTATGGACCCCCAATATTACCCATGTCAAGTTTCAAGCTTTGAATCACATTTTTGCTCAGTCAATTGAGCAGTTGACCTAAGAATCAACTGTATTGGGGAAAAAGTCAACTATGGCCAATTTACAGTCAAACTTCATAATTTTTTATCCATATCAACATTATAAACTCATATTTATTATTTGATCAAGTTTGGACCACAATTCTTCAAGAAATTTGATCAAATCATCAAAAGGGCAAAATGGTTAAAATTAAGGTTTTGACTGAGAAAGGGCAATTTCTGATTTTTGACCTAGCAAATGGTTAATTGGTTTGAGGCATGATATCAAGAGTTCAATTGAATCATTTTGACCTAATGGAATGACCCAAAACATTGCTCAAGATCAATTGGATTGATAGTGAATTTTCAGTTAACTGATCAAAAGTCAATTGTACACTAAAAAGTCAAACTTTGACTTTTTGGTCAAAATCAATTGTCAAAGATTACAATTCATCAAAACATGTCAAAATATGAAACTTATTCATCATGAAATCAAAAATTCAATATTTCATTTTGAAAAGTCAAAGTTTCCAAACTTGGAAATTTTTCTAAGTGTTGAAAACTTCATGTTTTTTCACAACTTTGAGCAATTTTTTCATTATGATGCAAGATGATTTAGAAGAAACTTTCAAAATGAAAGTTGTAGATATCCTTGAGATCTACAAAATTTCTTTACACAACTTCTTCTAAAAGTTCTTGGATCTCAATTTATTAATTCATGAAGTCGTAGTCTTGAAACTAAACACTTAGTGAATTTTTTGCCCTAGTTTAGGCTGGATTTTGACCTAACTTCATGGAACTTTTTCATATAGTTCCAAGGAGAATTTTAAAAAGTGATTCAAAAATGGGTTGTATAGCACATTACAAGCTTTCCAAAATGTCCAATAACTCCTTGAGATAATTCTTGAGCAGGGAGAATCGAAGAGAGGAAGTTAGGGTTTTCAAACTTGAATTACAAGTCATTTTTGATGAACACATGAACCAAATCCATACTAGGCTGCATAATATTTGCTTTCCAGGCTTCAAACTTGTTTGTCACTCCATAATTAAATGTTTACACAGCTGTTAGAGCTTTGATCCAAGCAATTGAACTATTATCCAAGTTGCATTTCCATTAATGGCATAAAGTTAACATTGTCATTCTTGTAAAGCAAGCTTTTTGCATAAAGTCCATTCTTGAGCCTCTAACTTGTTCCCTCTGATCACACTCCATCTATAAATTCATAAGCAAGTATGTTTAAAGCATAACCACTCTATCTTAGCAAGGACACAAGGCTTTGAAACTTGAATTTCTCAAAAATCACATGTTATGCATAAACTTGCGATTTTGAATTCTGATCAACAACAAGTCTCCAAACGTGTTGCTTATAAATATAGTCTCTATTTGTGAGCTAGGACACAAGCTCAAGCACCCTGAAACACTCCCAAACTCCCTCTATCCAGAAATTGCACAAAAAACTCCATTGATACACAGTTCTGACCTTAAACTTGTATCTCTCATTTCCCTCGTGTGTTTTCCCTCAAATTCATTCCTAAAGCTTCCTTACATCAAATATAGTCCATCCATGTCCTTGGTTTGGAATTGTAACATCTTCATCACCATCCTCCATAACCAAAAATAGAGGTCTGCAACTTGAATTCTCTAGACCATTCTAGCCATCCATTATTCAAGCAAACCATTACATTAGTTTCCTGGAAACTTGAGGAAGCTAACCTGATCATTGCAGCACCTTGAATCAAGCTTATTTGCATTTCACAATTTCCAGTTTTGAGGTATTTTTCTTGAACTTCTATCTTCATATTTAGGCATTGTTAGGCTTGCATTTTTGAAGATAAAATATAGACATCATTTCCCTGAAACTATACATGTCCATAGATTTCATTTATTTTTATTGAGCTAGGAGAATTTTGAGTTTGAACTTTCTGAAATATTTAGGTCAAAATTTGGTACTTTCAAAAATTCTCATTCATCTTTGATTTATAGTTCATGATATTTATATGGTTGGATTCGTATGAAAAAATGGAGCAATTTGCATGTTTACATTTTTGCAAATGGTTGAGAAATGAGCAAGTTGCAGGAGTTCTGTCTGGAGGTTGAAGATGAAGTGTATTTAGGGCAGGATTTGTGTTATATATTTATGGTTTTACATAAGTTAACGGATGTATCACCACCCCAGTAGTTAAAGCGTGTGCTTGCCACTATGAGGTCCTGGGTTCAAGCCCTAGCGTGACCTTTTTTCCATTTTTCCACTTTTTTGACATTTTTATGTTTTTGCAGCGCCTGGGCCATCCTTTGGGCCTGACTTTTTTTCTCACAATACCCCCTGTTTCACTTATCAACCTCCCCGACTTATTTTTTTTTCTTTTTTTTTTACTTTTTTTATTTGTTATTTATTATTATTATTATTAATACTATTATTATTATTATTATTATTATTATTATTATTATTATTATTATTATTATTATTATTATTATTATTATTTTCATTAATCATGAAAAATCCAAAAAATATTTTATTTATTATTTACACTTATTCATTTTATTTTCTTATGAAACAAAAATATTAAAAACATTTTCTTTTAACAAATTAATTTCTCTTTTAAATAATTAAATATTTAGACTTAGGTTTAATAATTATTTTATTTTCTTAATTAAAATTAACTTAGAATTTAGGTTTCTTTTAATTATTTAATTTTCATTTTTATTATTATTTAATTTTAAACCTTTTTTTATAAAAACCTTAAAAACATTTTTAACTTAATATCTTCCTTAATTAGTTTAAACTTAATTTTGTTTATTTTTAATTAATTGTCTTCTTCAAATTAGGTTAGAAATCCCTTTTCATAAAAAAACCAAACTTAAATTACATTTTCTTTTTTTAGATTTTTCATTCTTGCACTTTATTTATTTATTTTGTACATTTATTCAAAATTCAATATGGTTATAATATTATTTAGATTCAATTTCTTACAATATTCTCCATTTGTAAATTTGTATACCCCCTCCCTTAAGTATTGTAATAGCGTAGTAATTTTAAATTCCGTAATTTATCGCTTTATATACAAATGCTAGTGATTAGGGTTTTGTATGGAAGGACTAAAACCAATCAATAGTAAACCCTAATCAAAGACAAACCAAGCATGTAAATCAATACACTTGCACTAGGGTAAATCCACTTGGTTTCCTTACAAAAATGGCCAAATTACGCATGTGAGGCATCTTAGCAAAGACAAACAAAATACAAGATAATAGTCCCTCGATGACACTATCTATGTTGCCTTTCAAAATGATCTTAGTCCCTAAAGAAAAATGCTAAGATACCTTGCAACATTTCTAATCTTGGTTATACGATGACCCACGTCTGTCCCGTTTACATCCAAAGATAGGGTTACTTACCAAATCAATGGTAAGATAACAATGTCAAAGGAAAAAGGAAATGAACATTAAAGACTTTTGAATAGGTAGAAAGTTCCTAGTTACTTACTCAATTTCAAAACAAAACATCCTTGCTATTTTATAAAACAAACACCTACACTTTCAAAACATCTTGCAAACTTGAAAACATTTTCAAAAGATCAAACACTTTGTATACATTCTTATGAACGAGAATCATTACAAATATTGCCTAAACAATGGCCTTTATTCAAATACTTTCAAAACCATACAAAGCACAATTTTAAATAAAAGCAAGTGATCTAGCAAGTAACTAAGAGCCCATGGAAAACCATGGATGAAAATGGTGCTAATACCTTCCATTTTCATAATCTACCCCTGAACTCAAGAAACAAACTCAAAGGTTTTTCCTGTGCTTTTTCACCTTTCCTTTTGGATAAAAGAAAAGTCCGTGGCGACTCTTGCTAACTTCAACATTTGCGATCAAACGCAAAACACCCAAGTCAGTTATCCCACCGTATCACAGAACTGGCGACTCTACTGGGAATTATTTTAAAAGTGGGGTTACCTTAGGGCCAGATCACATTTACTTGCCTTCATTGTTTGACTTGTATGCTTTACATTATGGTTCTTTGTTTGGGTTTGAATCCTCTACCCGGATTTGGGATACCTTATAGGTAAGTAGCAATACATTGTGGAAACTGTGCGGGGTATACCGACATGGTCTAAGCAATAGCTATGTTAGTGCGGCATATTTGTGGGTACCGGTAGCCCTTGAGTAGTCAAGGAGAATACGTGGCCGCTGAGTGATGTCATGAAGCACTAATGAACTTTTAGAACCTTTAATTGACCAACTTGGCCATTAGGACATAGTGAGATGACCGCCTTTAGTGCAGTCCGAAGTTGGTAGATACTCGATACTACACTCATTGAGGTTTGTTTTTTTGGGATATTTTGGTCTCCATTAAAGAGGCTTGTGCTGAAACAATGCCCAAGGAAACAAATCAGTGATATTGAGCTCCTTAGAACCCGGTTACTATTGCTAGGACAGGTTTGAGCAAACTAAACTTCGAGAGGGTACTTACCTATGAGACTCCATACAAGCCTAAACCTAAGGACTTGTTTTCTTTGTTTGTGTATATATACTTGTACATAACATCATAAACATCATAACATCATACTCATATTCACTAACCATTTCAAGGATCTTGGGATTTATCTTTGTTCTATTTTGTAGGACATGGATTCTATTCGCAGGAAAACCATTTAAGTCAATCTTATAAGGATCCCTCCTCAACTTAAAGAGCTAGAATCAAGGATTCTTGAAAATTCTCCATTCACCGAAATACATGGTCTCCTACTAAACTTGGTTACCTCCAACACTGATGAGGACATGTTGAAGGTGCTCTTTCAGTTCTTTGATCCTTTACACCATTTCTTCACGTTTCTCGATTATCAACTTATGCCAACTTTGGAATAATTCTCCCAACTCTTTAGGATTCCCATTCTCAATCAACTACCTTTCAACAGTATGGAAAGAGATCTAAAGCCAGAAGAGATTGCTCAAGATCTACACTTGCAGTCATCTGATATCACAACTAATTGGGAAACAAGGAGTGTCAAAGGTTTCCTAGCAAAGTTCTTGTTTGAGAAAGCCAAAAACTGTTGGAACTCTTTGGATTTGCAAGCTTTTGAGGAAATTGTGACTCTCCTCATCTATGGGATGGTTTTGTTTCCAAATCCTGATCAACTCATAGATGTGAAAGCCGTCAAAATCTTCATGTCTCGTAACACGGTGCCTACTTTGCTAGGGGTCATCCTACATTCTTTTCACATTTGCATTATGAGGAAAAGAGGTATCCTTATGTGTTGTACTCCTCTTTTGGTAAGATGGTTTATTTTGCATCTTCCCCAATCCGTGTTGAAGAATGAGCAAGGTTCAAGGTGGTCACATAGGTTGATGACACTCAAACATTCAGACATTCATTGGTGTTCCCGATCTATAGAGAATGTTACAATCATCGACCATTGTGGAGAATTCCCTAATGTCCCCTTACTCGGCATTAGGGGAGGTATCACCTACAACCCATGTTTAGCCTTAAGACAATTTGGTTATGCCAGAAGGGATGACCCACATGAGATGCTCATTCAAGGTTTGGTATTTGACTATGAGAACAACGATCAAGGTCATCACCAGAGATTTATCCGAGCTTGGGGGATGTTGAACAAGGTAGATAGTAAGACTTTGGGGCATAATAATTCCGTCCCTCTTGAGCCTTACCTCAAATGGGTACGAGCTTGTGCTTAAAGTCTTATAATGCCTTACCCCTTCATTCTCCCAGTAATCATAGAGCCTGTTGTGGAAGGAGATGTTCAATACACTATCCTACATCCTGACATTCCTACCTCTCTTGAAGACTTACAAAAGGATTGGATACAGCTTAAGGGGCAACAAGACACTTTCGAGACCCAATTCTACGCCAGCGAGAAGAAGGTTTTGGAACTCACTAAGAAACTTCATGAGGAGCGGAGCCTGAATGCCTACATCGCACCAAAGAGGATGCGTACAGATTTTTTATCTTAGAGTTTTTGTATATCTTTGTAAGCCCAAAAAAGGAATGATGTACTCAAGCTTTAATTTATTAATATAACGTGTGTTCCTTTTTTGTCTAAAGCAAATTTAAATCTCTAATTTCCTTGAAATCATTGCATATGCATTTACCATTCATCATAATATAAGCAGGTTTTCTCACAACAAGTCTCCTCATCTTTCTACTATTTATTTCAATAAGATGGATCTCGAGCAGACAGTGAAAGACCTCCAGGAGTAGAATGCTTAGTTTCAACAAATGTTCTTGACTCTAGCTAAAGGATAAGAGGATCTGAAAACCTTGTTGGTTGAAGAAAATAACTGGTGTTCTGAATATGGGAAAAAGGTTCCAAGGACAAGCCAGACGGACCCTGGAATTTTCAACGTCATCTGGTGAAAAGGATAATCAAGAAGTGAAAGGCAAGGAAGCGGTTGTCCAGCTAGAATCTGAAGAGGAAGAAGAAGAATATTACTCTGAAGAGCAATATCCCCCGGTCGACGACAAATACATGCATTTGGAAGAACGGATAAGTGCAATGGAGATTCAGAAAGTGCCTGGGTTGGACTTTGAAGAGCTGGGTTTGGTGTCTGGGATTGTCATTCCACCAAAATTCAAGGCACCAATATTTGCTAAGTACGATGGAGTTTCGTGTCCCAAGATGCATCTCCGATCCTATTTGAGGAAGATACAGCCTCACACTGCTGACAGAGATTTGTGGGTACACTTCTTTCAAGACAGTCTATCCAGAACTCAGCTTGATTGGTTCTATCAACTGGAAAGGCCCAATATCCATAATTGGGAAGACCTTGTCACTGCTTTTTATAAACAGTATCAATACAACACAGACCTTGCTCCTACCCGTACTCAACTCCAGAGTATGGCTATGGTTTCAAGTGAAGGTTTCAAAGACAACGCTCAGAAATGGAGGGACTTAGCCAGAAGAGTCTAGCCTACCCTTTCTGAAAGAGAACTAGTAGACATGTTTCTGGGTACCCTGTCTGGTTCCTTATTTAATCATTTAATTGGAAGTTCCTCAACAGGCTTCACTGAATTAATCTTGACCGAAGAAAGAGTGGAAGCTGAGATTAAGAGTGGGAAGATTCAAAAAGACACATCCTCTGCTGCTATAAGAAAACCATTCATTGGGAAGAAATAAGTTGGTGTTGTGTATCCTCAAAGGAATCAAGATAGAGCTGAACTCCGATCAATGGTAGGGGTTGTCATGGTCCCTAAGCCTACACCTACTCAACAAAGGAACGATCAACCTAGAGCAGAAAGACCAGTAAGACAATTTACCCGGATTAATATGCCACTATCTCATGTACTGCCACATTTGTTGAGATCTAATCTGGTAACTTTGAAAGAAGGTCCAAAGAATCCTAACACAACCTCTCCTCACTACCATCCTAATGCTCATTGTGCATACCATTCAGAAAGTCCAGGCCATGATACTAACAATTGTTGGGATTTGAAAAACAAGGTGTAAGACCTTCTTGATGCCAAAGAATTTGAGTTTGAGTCTCCTGAAATCCCAAATGTTATCACCACTCCTATGCCCAAGCATGGTCGTGGTGTTAACGCTGTCAAAGATGATATGTTTGTTACTACTGTTGATGAACTTGTTACTCCTCTCCTGACCGTCAAGAAGAACCTATTGAAGGCTGGTTTATTTCCAGGCTGTGACAAAAGCTACCACCTCTGTTCCTCCCTACCAACTGGCTGTCATTTATTGGAAGCAGGTGTTCAATGCCTAATGGATGACAAAGAGATTTTGTTTGAAAAGACTCCCGTTCTAACCATTTCCTACAATGATGTTTCAATAGTAACCATTTCCACCAATTCTTCCAAGGTCTCCACCAAAAGACCCGTTAGGATTACATCAGTTCCCAAAGTAGCTCTACGGATATTTATTATGCATGGACCAATCTCGTACTCATCATATAAAATTATCCCATGGAACTATGGGGGCGATGTCTACTATCACGGTGTCAAGCAGGATTGGTCGGCTGTTGAAGACTCAATTTCTGAGAAGGCTGACCTCGACATCAATAACATTGTGGGAACTAGAAAGATAACCTGAAGTGGCAGAGTATTCGCCCCATAGATTGCTCCTCCGAAGACTGTTACCGATCCTGTGATAATCCCTATTTTTGTTCCTGTTGACACTACTACTACTACAATTCCTACAGTTACACCTACTGATACTCCTGCCACTAAGTCAACCGAGACTTGGTGCAAAGGCATTCTGGTTGATCCTATCCAGATGAAGGCGCAATCAGTATCTATCCTTGAGGCCTCCCAAAAAGAGATGGAAGAAATTATGAAGATTATAAAGAGGAGCTACTACAGTGCAGTCGAACAACTAGGGCAGACTCCGTCCAAGATTTCCATGCTAGCTTTATTATTGTGCTCCGAGGCTCATGCGAAAGCCTTGGTGAAATTTATTAAAACTGCCCATGTACCATAAGAAACCTCTGTTGATCATATCCAAGACTGTGTGGCCAGCTTGACCGTGGATAATGGTTTAGGTTTTTCTGATGCTGATTTGACACCTAGAGGGAGGAAGCATAATGAGGCATTGCATGTCTCTGTTGAATACAGGGGAAAAACTTTGCCCCATGTCTTGGTTGATACCGGTTCGTATTTGAATGTGGTGCCTAAGAAGGCTCTTTATAGACTTGACTGTGAAGGTTTGACCTTAAAACCCAGCAACATAGTGGTAAGGGCCTTCGACGGTTCAAAGAGAATGGTGCATGGGAAGGTGGACATCCCCATAAAAGTTGGAATCTAAACCTTTGATTCAACTTTTTACGTGATGGACATTCGCCCTTCCTACTCCTGATTATTAGGCCGAGCATGGATTCACAATGCTGGTGTTGTTACCTCTACATTACATCAAATGCTGAAATATCCAACCGAGGGGAAATCATTATTGTCCATGAAGAAGAGGAATATATGGTCAGTCACTTAAACTCCTTCAGATACGTGGAATTGGATGGTGAATTCATTGAAACTCCATTTCAACATTTCGAGGAAGTCCCACAAACCGTGGCAGTAACCAAGGTTGTTTCCCAAGTCCCAAATATTACAAGACCTCCGCTAAAGATGTCTTCTCTAAAAGATGCCAAGGCAGTGATCGAAGAAGGTGGGTGTACTATTTGGGGCCAACTCTCGGATATCCCATACAAATATGATAAATTTGGTTTGGGTTTCACTTCAGGAGCCCATAAAGTTATACGTCGTGCTCGTGCCGAGGGACCGCCCTTGAAGATCAGCAACCATTGAGTCAACGCAGTGGTGGATGATGAGGACAGCTACGATCTGGAGGAATGGATTTTCCCAACTGTCAATGGAGGACTCAGCAACTGGGAAGCTAAAGATTTTGTCCCAATTACTTTTTCCAACAGTAATTATCTTTAAATTTTTTCAGACCTGTAATAATTAACCAAATCATACTTTTAAAACATTGTGTCTTGCCCGAGGCACAACGGTCCATTTGTAAGGGTTGTTACCTCATTTTCATATGTCATCAATGAATCATGGAAGTTTTTGCATACAAAATTTGTGCTCTTTGTCTTTCTTTTTACATTTTTATTTCTTTCAAAGATAGCTATACTCTTACACACACTCACATTCAAAATGCAAATCTACATCCATTCGTGATCCCATGGGTAACGATTTTGCTATGACCTTTTGTGACTCTGAAAGTATAATCTTACAAGCCGAAGACGAAGGTGAGGAAGATTACGAAGTTCCATGAGAACTAGCCAGGTTACTACAACAAGAAGAGAGGACCATACAGCCCCATGAAGAACCAGTGAACACAGTTAACATAGGTACCGAAAAGGATAAGAAAGAGGTCAAGGTGGGTGCCAATCTGGAACCCAGCGTCAAGAAGCGTCTGACTCTGTTTCTACATGATTATGTTGAGGTATTTTCCTGGTCTATGAAGACATGCTAGGATTGGATGCTGACATTGTTGCATGAGACCAGACATGTAAAGCAGATTGCCCTCCGGTAAAGCAGAAAGTTCGTCGCATGCGACCAGACATGTCATAGATGATCAAATCCGGAGTCATGAAACAATTAAACGCTAGATTCATGGCCGTCACCTCCTATCTGCAATGGGTCGCCAATGTTGTTCCAGTGCCTAAAAAGGACGACAAGGTATGAATGTGTGTGGACTACAGATATTTGAATAGGGCAAGCCCTAAGGATGATTTCCCACTTCCCCACATTGATATTTTGGTTGACAATACAGCACAACATAAGGTGTTTTCCTTCATAGATGGTTTCTCAGGTTATAATCAAATCAAAACGGTGCCTGAGGACATGGAGAAAACAACCTTTGTCACACAATGGGGCACTTTCTGTTACAAGGTTATGCCATTCGAGTCGAAGAATGCTGGGGAAACCTATCAGCATGCCATGGTAGCTTTATTTCACGACATGATACATCACGAAATAGAGGTCTATGTGGACGACATGATAGCCAGATCTCAAACTGAAGAGGAACATCTTGACCATTTACAGAAACTCTTTCAGAGACTAAAGAAATACAAGTTGAGGTTGAACCAGAATAAATGTACATTTTGGGTGAGGTCCGGTAAACTCCTAGGCTTCGTCGTCAGGGGTAATGGTATCGAAGTGGACCCTGCCAAGGTGAAGACGATACAAGAGATGCCTGTTCCTCGTACTGATAAGGAAGTCAGAGGATTCTTGGGACGACTAAACTACATTTCCAAATTCATTTCTCACCTGACAGCTACTTGTGAACCAATCTTCAAATTACTGAAGAAAAATCTAGTCAAATGGAATGATGAATGCCAAACTGCCTTCGACAAGATTAAAGAGTACCTGCAAGAGCCTCCTGTTTTAATGCCACCAGTCGAGGGAAGACCCTTGATCATGTTGTAATTACGAAGTGCGTTTAAGAGGGGGGGGGGGGGGGGGTGAATTAGGTACTTTAAAAAATTCTGGTTTTAGTGATGATGGATATTATTTTTATGGTTTATGGTGAGTTTAAGAAATCTTAAAATGCAGAAAAATAAAGAGACACGGGCGATATATCTTGGTTCCCCTCACAGTCCGAGAGTACTCTAGTCCCCTTTCAACATGAAAGAGATTTCCTTATTGTGGCAAACTTAAACAAGAACTACCAAAAAGCCAAGAACAATCCTCTTGGACCAAAAACAATCCTCTTGGATTTTCACTATGTCAACAATGAGAACAATCCTCTCAAAGTGACTACACTTGTATCCAACAATCTTGGAAAGACAAGATTTAAAAACACTTAAACTTATTTCCAACAATCCTGAAAAAATAAGTAAGTAACTATCAATATTTGATTTTGAGTGAGTTGAGTAGTATTAATCACTTAGAGTGATTTAACAATGAATGATCTTCTCTTCCAATAATATTATTGTACAATTACTCAAGATATAATTTCTCAAAGTTTTCTGTTTAATAATGTATGAAAGTGTGCAGAAAACTTATGTATGAAAGTGAAGAAATGCTTGAGTTTGTATTTTGAAAATTCAGAAAATATATTTGGAAGAGGTGTTGAAAATGATTTTGAAAATGAATATTTATATGTTCATAACACCCTTTTGAAACATCATAATGTTCTGAAAATGAATCATGAACAAATGCCAAGATTGAGTGAAAGGTTACAATGAAAAGGTATTATGAACAGGCATGTGAAAAGTTGTTGTTTTTCAAAATCGTGCAGCATGTAATCGATTGTACCCTTTGTGTAAATCGATTGCACGGGGTTTCAAAAGCTATATTTTCAAAACTTTTAAGTGTGCAATCGATTGCTGAAGCAATGCCAATCAATTGCATGTAAAGTCAGTAGCAAAAAATAAGTGAGTGCAATCGATTGCACAAGTAATGTAAATAGATTGCACTGAGAAACAGAAGCAAACATTTTGAAAATTTTAAGTATGCAATCGATTTCACAAGCAATGTAAATCGATTGCATTGAGAAACAGAAGCAAAAGATCTGAAAAATTGAAGCATGCAATCGATTGCACTAATATGCAAATTGATTGCACTCAAGTAAAAAATAAATTTTAACTTTGAAAAACTTGAGTAATGATTTATAAAACATTTCTTATTTACCATTGAGCATCTATATCTTAAGATCAAAGTAAATAATATCATTATACCTTGAAAGTTGTTAAGAGCTTTGAACTGAAGATTTTGTCCAGAGATGCTTTGAGCTTGATCATAAATCTTTGCCTTCTTTATCAATCATGGTTTGTCTTCATCAAAACAAAAGTTCATTTTAGAAGCTTGATTTTACATTCTCCCCCTTTTTGATGATGACAAACAATCTTGCTTTATGCGTTGTAGTTTCCAGAAAGAGCTTTTCTCCCCCTAAGATGCAAAACTCCCCCTATGTATGAGAAGGTTGGAATCCTTTGTATTTGTTCATCTTGGTTGAAGAGTACCTTTAAAAAATTAAGACAAGTAAAAATACAAGCATAAAGTACCACATCTTTCTCCCCCTTTGACATTATCAAAAAAGAAGGGAAAGATGCACAAAAAAAACAATAATAAAGCAATATATTGAGAAAACTTTAATTAAACAAGCAACACAAATTGTTTAACAATTACACAGAAATTTAACAAACAAAACATAGAATAACAAGACAAGGACATAACAGAAAATAGAGTTGGCCAGAACTTCAAGGGTGATGCATGTTCTGGTGTTTATAGGACCAAGAGCCTTGATTCAGAAATTGTTGTTGAAGAGGGGGTTCTGTGTAGTGTTGAGGAGGTGCAGTTGGATTATTTAGATCATATGGTGTAATGTGAAGATGATAGTAAAGGTAATAAAATTGTTGATTCACATCTGTACGAAAGTCATTAATCCGGGTTTTCGTAGAATCATTGATCATATTCCACTGGTTGTTAATGTTGGTGTTCATGGAAGCAAATTGTTGAGACATGTAATCCATAAGCTCTTGATTGCTTGGACCAGAGGGAGCAGTAGGTGGAGGAAGTACATCTTCACCGCCTTCGACTTCGTGATTGTTCCCTTCATCACCAACAACATCTTCACCAATGTAAGTGATAGTTTTTGTTTCCGGATTGTAATGCACGCCCATTCTGGAGTCAACATACTTGATGGAAATCTTATTCAGATTTGGATCCATATTCACTTTTTCGAACCCAGCAAAATCCACTCCAAATTCCTCCATAATTAAAGTAACAAAATAATCATATGGAAGAAATTTCAATTTTGCATCGACTCTCAGCATATGCCCCATTATAAGTCTTGCCCAGTTAACACTTATCCCTTTCTTTCTTGCATAAATCGGCTGCATTTCTAGGTCGGTCCTAGTGCAGTGGTTACAAGCTCTTGGAAACATGATATATACCATAAAGTAATGAAATAGGCGATCGTCTATATAGAATTTACCTGCACTCCAGGAGTCTCTGGATGGAATTACTCCGCCTAGACCACAAATCAGTTTGGCACGGAATTCAGCTTCACTTAACCTCCCAATGCTGTAAAAGAAATCCTTTTTCCGGTATTCATCCCATACCTCGTTTTCAAGGTCATATAGAGAGCTTCCAGTGTAAGGAATATGAAGAATCTCACCAACAACCTCAGGAGTTAGAGAGATACGAGTACCAAGCACATATGTCACCATTTTTCCTTTTTGGGGAGTTAGATTGCTGAAAAACACTCTTATCAAATCCGGATAATATGGACCACACGATGAAATTAATGGTTTTAGACCATAAGCAGCTAAATCATTTTGAAAAGAGAAGCATTCTTGTGGAAAGGATGATAGCATACCATATTTGGGATTGGATACTATTTTCCTTTGAAAGTCTTTTGTGAATATGGCTTCTTATTCTTCGGTGAGAGATGAAAGCAATGGATTAGAAGATGAATCAACCTTTTTCTTCCCTTTTTCTGAAGCTGGCACCTTTCTTTTTTGTCTTGAAGCCATGTGTAAGGATTTTAGGGTTTTGAGGATTTTAGGTTTTTTGAGAGAGAAAGTTGTTTGAGAGCTGAAATTTGGATATGATATGAGTAGATAGAAATGAGTGGATTGTATTAAAGTTTATTTGGCTTGGGAATATGAGAGAGAGAAATTATTACCAACACAATTTTCTGTCATAAAAGTAAGTTACAGTACGTGCAATCGATATGCATACAGGTGCAATCGATTTGCACATAAAATAGAACCAAAATAAAACTGAAACGCACAGAGTGCAATCGATTTGCATTTATGGTGCAATTGATTTGCACTTGAAATAGAAAGGTAAGAATTGAAAATACTCAGTGAGCAATCAATTTACACTCTTTGTGCAATCGATTTGCATCAACAAAAAATGACCAAAACAAATTTTTTCTTAAAATTTAAATACCACTTAACATATATTCACATATAGCATATTTAACACATATATACAAAATTATAACAAGGATAGAAGGCACCTTAGATGTCATGTTCATCAAGTATGCCAAGCTCTCGTCGAATCTTGTAGAACGGTTCTCTTGCCAAAGGTTTAGTGAAGATATCGGACAGCTGATTATGAGTATCTACAAAGGTTACCTCGACATCTCCTTGAAGTACATGATCACGGAGGAAATGATGCCGTACGTCTATGTGTTTAGTTCTTGAATGCATGACGGGATTCTTCGTAATGTTTATTGCACTTGTATTGTCGCACCGTAGAGGAATGCATCTTACATCGAGTATGTAGTCACGAAGTTGTTGTTTGAGCCACAAAATTTGAGCGCAACTACTACCCGCTGCAATATATTCAGCTTCGGCCAAGATAAGAGCAACGCATGCTTGTTTCTTGCAAGCCCATGATACTAATGCATTACCAAGGATGTGACAAGTACCACTTATGATTTTTCTATCAGTTTTACAACCTGCATAATACGCGTTAGAATAACCAACTAAGTTACAAACACTACCTTAAGGATACCATAATCCGACATTTGTTGTTCCTTTGAGATGCTTCATGATCCTCTTCACCGCCTTGAGATGAGATTCCTTTGGATTATCTTGAAAGCGAGCACAGAGACAAACACTAAACATTATGTCAGGACGGCTTGCCGTCAAATACAATAAGGAGCCAATCATACCTCGATACTTTGTGATATCGATGGAAACACCTAATTCATCTTGATCGACATATGAATCGGAACCCATTGGTGTAGACATTTCCTTACAGTTATCCATGTCAAATCTTTTAAAGAGTTCCTTGCAATATTTGGATTGGTTGATGAAGAAGCCATCTTTTAGTTGTTTGATTTGAATTCCAAGAAAATAGTTCATTTTACCCATCATGGACATTTCAAATTCTCCTTGCATCATTGCTGAAAATTCTTCACACATTTCTTGATTTGAAGAACCGAAAATTATATCATCAACATAGACTTGAGCTAGCAAAGTGTCATCTTTGATTTTCTTGATAAATAGAGTCTTGTCAACTTTGCCCTTTTCAAAACCTATTTCGCATAAGAAGTTGCTTAAACGATCATACCATGCCCTTGGTGCTTGTTTCAATCCATAGAGAGCTTTTCTCAATTTAAATACCTGAGATGGATTCTTGAAATCTTCGAACCTCAGTGGTTGCTTAACGTAGACTTCTTTAGTGATATATCCATTCAAGAATGCGCTTTTGACATCCATTTGGAAAAGCTGAAAATTTAATGAACAAGCATAGGAAAGTAAGAGACGAATAGCTTCTAACCTTGCAACTGGAGCGAAAGTTTCTTCAAAATCTATTCCTTCTTCTTGATTGTAGCCTTGTGCTACCAACCTTTCTTTGTTACGAACAATTATTCCATTCTCGTCAAGTTTGTTTTTAAACACCCATCTTGTTCCAATAATGTGTTTGTTGCTTGGCCTAGGGACAAGTTCCCAAACTTGATTCCTTTCAAATTGATTCAATTCTTCTTGCATACCGATAATCCATTGGTCATTGCCTAAGGCTTCATCAACTTTGGAAGGTTCAATTTGAGAGACAAATGCCATGTTTAGGCAAGCATCTTTGAGATTTAATATTTTAGTCACACCTTGACTTAGATCACCAATGTTGTACCCCAAAATTTTCCCTCCCATATTTCTCAATACATGTCAAGTGAGGTCCTCAGATTGCTCAAGGAAGTCCAAGAATTGACCAGACAAACTCTCTCTTAAGGCAGTCTACCTCAAATTAGGGTTTCATTTTGCATCAAGATGCTTGATTACAAAGGATCCAAAATTCTCACTATTGTCCTAATATGTTATCAAGATAATCCATGTCAAGTTTCAAGCCTTGCAGAGGAAGTTTGCTCAGTCAATTGCTCAAATACTTGGAAATCGACTGTGCTAGGTCAAAAGTCAACTGTGGCCCACATACAATCAAACTTCAAGATTTTTTGTCAACATCCTCATTTTGAAGTATAATTCATAATTTTATCAAGGGTTGATCATGATTCATCAAGGAGTGCCCATAATTCATCAAAACCCAAAAGTTGCTAAATTAGGGTTTTGCAGGAAAAGTCAACTCAAACTTTAACCAAGCATAACTTTCTCATACTTTATCAAAAATGACTCATCCAATTCTCATTTTGAAGAGGATGCAATTACCTACAATTCATCTTCATCTCCCAAGTTCAAAGTATGTACTCACAATAAGATATGAATTTGGACATTATAGGTAATTTTAAAAAGTCAACAAAAACACCGTTTGGGTAAGGGCTTCATACATGAACATGGAAGACTCAATTGATATGATACCAAAATGGTTGCTTAGAGGACATCCTAAGATTTCTAAAAAGTCAAAGAACACCTCTCTAGGGTCAAAATTGAGAGAGTTATGCATTGGCCAAGTTGACCTTTTTTGCAAAATTGCCAAAAGTCAAATGTGCTCAAATTTGCATTTTTTGCTAAATGGGCCCAACTTGTTATGCTTGCACTCTAATGATAACGTAGTCCACGACCTATGAGACCCTCCATGCTTTATTTATTCATTTATTTAATTTATTTTGATTTTTATTCAGTTAAAATTCAAATAAAATCAAATAAATCCTAATAAATCATATATTGTGTTTTAGGGATGATTTTTGCATTGAAAGAAGATCTTATATGTTGTCAATTGAGAATCAACTCGTGCAAGGCTAATTTGGTTGGAAAAAGATTGGATTTGAGCAAAATTGGAAAGAAATCATATGCCATGAAAGACCAAATCAAATCTCCATGATGAGCAAGATTGAGGTCGTTTTTGTTGACCTAATAGGTTGTATTACATATACAGAAGCAAACCAAGGCATGAGAGATGTTGGAACAGTCGCGAAAGAGGCAAACAGAACTCAAAAAATTCAAGAAAAAATGGTGATCCAATTTCCATATTAGAGGCCAATTTGTACCACTCTCACGATACCAACAGGTTCTTGGACATCTCTAGAAGGAATTCCAACCATTTGCAAGCTCACTCACGCCTGGAATCATAGGTACAGAAGTCACAGTTTTGTCTCAAAACATTGATTTCGTTTTCATTAGTTTACGCATCATTAGGATGTTTGGTTCATATATTCTTGTTTGTCAGTGAATTTGCAACCTTTTGGTATTGTTTAATTGTGTTTTTAGTACAAAAATCAAGAGATGTCATGGTTAGGGTTTCCTTCTCTTGATTAGGGCTTTGCATGATAGGTAAAATTGGATGTTGATTCTGGTACCATGAGACTCGTGAGGATGGGACGAGTTGATTGGTACCAGCCCTGGCCATTTATATTGCATGTGAAGAGTTTTTGAAATACGCAGTTTTGTAGCTACAACAATACAACCGTAGGTAAAAGTGTTGATATCTAACATGACGGTTGAGAGGAAGAAGATGGATGTGTGGCACCCCCTGGTTGGGTGATTTGAATTTCGCGCGTTTTGAATTTCAGCATTTTGTTTTCATTATATAATAATTATTTTTTATTGTATATACAAATGAATCAATTAACTTAGTTGGCAAGCGTGCAGGGGAAGAGTGCCTAAGGACCTGGGTTTGATCCCCAGCTCCCAACCTTTATTCATAGTATTTTTCCACAGGCAATCCAGCGCTTTACAAATCAAGAGGTTCACCATACACCATCAGGATCTGGCCAACCAATTCATCAACGCCCCAGATCAATATACCACCATTGGAGGACCACCATATGCCTCAAGTCAACAACCCCACTGGATTAGGCAAAGTCAAATAGGCTTGGGTCTTTTGGGCTCAAAATCTCCACAACACCCCCCATAATTGCTAATACAGGCCCATATTTCTTTCTTTTTTTTTAGTTATTTTATTTTAAAATCTTTCAATATTTATTTTATTTACTATTAATTCACAAATTAATTTATTTTTTTTACAAAAAACCATAAAATCAATAATTCACAAAATTAAGATTAGTTTTTTTTTATTTATCAAAATTAATTTAATTTAGGTTTAACTTAGGAAAATTGTAATTTGTTTTCATAAATAAAATCAAAATAGAAATTAGGTTAACTTTTAATTTTATTTTGCTCTTTTTCTCAAATAAATAAAAATACAAAGAATAGGTTTTGGAAAATTAATTTATTTTTCTTAATTTAAAATTAATTAGGCTTGGGATTTTCCTTTAATTTAGCAATTCCATTATTTTCTCAAAGCAAAACAAAAACATTTTTTAACTAATTACAATTAGGTTTAGGCAAGGGTCAAAATCCTAGTTGTCTCGTTTTCAATTTATCGCGCGCGTACTATTATTTTTACGATATTGTTGTAACTGCTCATGGTTTGTAATAGTTTGATCTAAGTTCTTTTATTTATCGCTTTTTCCCGGGTTTTTGGCTATGTAATTAATTCCCCTCCGCGAAGCCTTGTGATAGCGTAGATTTACTTTCTCGCATTTTAATTCTCGCAAATATTTTATTGTCTAGATGTATGCTAATAGGATTGTATGACAAGAATGCATGACAAATTAATCCAGTTAGAAAACCCTAATGTGCAAAGATAAATAACTGAAACTAATCACTCTTAGGGTATACTCTCACTTTAGTTGCCTTCGGTAAACGATCATTAAAGTATAGGGTGTCTTAGTGGTTGCCCTCCTGTCTAACAAAGATCAAATGTCTCGTTCGAATGTTGACTCGGAAATGTTGCCTCGGAAATGTTGCCTCGGAAATGTTGCTTCGAATATGATCTTAAGACTCTAGGGTTATTATTAAGATGTCCTAACATTGCTTTAGTGATTGTACGTCCCTTTCGAATTGTCCCTTAAAACTTCAATGACGGTGCTACCTATTTCTCAATAGTGGGATAGCACTGTCTAAAGGAAACAAGAATAGAAACGATCTTTTTTCGAGTAGGTAGATGCTAGTAGGTACTTGCTCAAAATAAAACTTTTCACACTTACACTTTTCAAACAAACTTTCAAAATAACTTCGTCACACCTTTGAGGACTAATACAAGGGTTATCACGAAGTCAAACTTTTCAAAACAAAGCACATACACAAGAAATTTTAAAAAGATGAGAAAGTACCTAAGAGCCCATGGAAAACCATGGATGGAAAGGGTGCTAACACCTTCCCTTTCTATAATCTACCCCCCGTTCTCAGGAATGTCTCGAAAAAGGATTTTTTTTTTCTGTACTTTTTTCCTTTCCGGTTGGATGAAATAAAAGTCGGTGGCGACTCTTGCTTACCGCGACATTTTACAAACACAAAATGCAAAACACAAACCAGCATGTCAAACAGTCGGTTCTACCACCGTATCACAGAACTGGCGAATCTGATGGGGACTAAATAAGTGGGTATACCTTAGGATCTAGTTCATCATAATTACTTCTCTTGATTGCTTTGTTTTCTTTACTTTTAAGGGTTTGGTTTGGGGTTACTATAGATCCTAACCCGGATCTAGGGACACCTTTTAGGTAAGTAGCAATAGACTGTGAGGGAACTGTACGACATAGACCGATACGGTTGAAGCAGTAGCTACATTGATGTGGCACATTGGTTTGTACCGGTATCCCTTATGGAGAAACAAGGAGAATACAGGGCCACTGCGTGGTGTCGTTAAGCATCAACTGACCTTAGAACCTTTAATCTCCCAACTTAGCCATTAGAAAGTAGTGAGATAGTTGGCCTCGGTGTAAAGCGGAGAACTGGTTGATACTCGATGCTACACTCATTGAGACCATACTCTCGAGATAGTTATGGCCGAAAGAAAAAATTGCGTGAGTTGAAACCATGACTGATGGAGGATGGTCAGTGATATTGAGATCCTCTAGAACCCGCTTACTTTTCTAGGACAGGTTTGAATCCAACTTAAACTTCAAGAGGGTACTACCTTTGACCTCATGTAAGCCTTAAAACTAAGGGATTTGTGTGATTTGACTGTGTTTGCAATATCTGTGTTTGCTATACTTGTGGTTTACCGTGACATCATGCATCATAACATGGCATTCATACTTCATTACACTAACCATTTCAAAGACCAAGGGAATTTATCTTTGTTCTATTTTGCAGATTATGGCTTCCGTACGCAGAAATACCATTCGAGTTAGCTTTGTGCAAATACCTACCCAACTTTAAGAGCTAGCCTCAAGAGTTTCTGAGACTTCTATGTTCATTAAGAGACACGGTCAACTTCTCAGCCTAGTTACTTCAAATCTTGATGAGCAGATAATGAGTGTACTTTTTCAGTTCTTTGATCTCGTGCATCATTGCTTCACCTTTCCAGATTACCAGCTGGTTCCCACCTTGGAAGAGTTCTCTCACCTATTGGGCATATCCATCCTTGAACAGGTACCCTTCACAGGTATGGAAGAAGTTCCTAGACCAGAAGACATTGCCTCGGCTCTGCATTTGAAACGGGCTGATGTAGTATCTAATTGGGAAACACGAAGCGGGGTCGAAGGTTTTCTAGCCAAATTTCTGATAGACCAGGCTCAACTATTCTGGGATAATTTGGATTTTCAGGCTTTTGAAGATATCTTGGCTCTCCTTATCTATGGTTTGGTTCTCTTCCCAAATTCGGATTCCTTTGTAGATGTGAATGCTGTCAAGATTTTCCTTTCTCGCAACCATGTGCCTACCTTGCTTGGAGATATCTCGCATTCCCTCTATACTCGTACCGTGAGGAGAAGAGGGACTCTTATGTGTTGCATGTCTTTGCTGTCGAGGTGGTTTATTTCTCACCTCCCTAAGTTTGTGCTAAAGAACGAAGAAGGTTTGGGTTGGTCCCACATAATAATGTCACTTGCTCATACAGATATTCTTTGGTGTTCCCGGGCTATGGAAGACATTGTTGTTATTGACCGTTGTGGGGGATACCCTAATGTCCCATTGCTTGGAATCAGAGGGGGTATAACTTACAATCCTTGTCTAGCTTTGCGACAATTTGGTCGTGCTCGGAGAGATGGTCCCTATGAGTTACTTCTCGAGGACATTGTATTCGACTATAAGGAGGACGTTAAGGAGCATCTCCGGAGGTTTATACGAGCTTTGGGCATGGTGAACAGATCTGACCCCCAAGAGTTGGGACCGAAGATTTCCCTTCCTATGCAGCCTTATCTCCAATGGGTCCGAGTTCGCGCACAGAAGCTTATGATGCCTTATGAGGCCGTATTACCAGTGATTATGGAGCCCACTAATGAAGAAGTCATTCCTTACACGGTCCTCTATCCTTACATGCCCACTGACCCTGGGGAGTTGCAGAGGTCTTGGATTCAGCTGAAGAATGAGTGGGATACTTACCGAGAGCAGTTCCATGAACAAGAAAGGAAGGTTTTGAAACTCACCAGACAGCTCGAGGAAGAAAGAGTGATCAATGACTACATCAGCACAAAGAGGAAGCGATCATGGGACTTTTGATTTAGCTTTTTCTAGTTTTAGATTTTGTTATTTACTTCTTTGTAACGCCTTAAAGGCATTGTTTAACCTTTCAAAGTTTAAGCTAAAAAAGTTTTGTTTATTTTTTTGTTTGAAAATTTAAATCTCCCAAAGTCTTTAAAATCATTACATGCGCATCCCATTATCATGCACACCATTACAGGTACCATTACAGGTTTCTCATCTTCTTTGCTGTTTATTTCAGCAGAAATGTCTTCCGATCAAGCCATCAAAGTTCTTTAGGCACATAACGCCCAGTTCCAACAGATGTTTATAAGTCTGGCTAAAGGACAAGAGGATCTGAAGACCCTTATTCTGAAAGAGAAGAAGAAGAAGAAGAAGAAGAAGAAGGTCGGAATTCTGAACATGGGTAGAAGATTCGGAGAAATGTTGAGACAACCATCTGATCTGACCTCCTCATCCAAGGACGGGGAGAACCAAGAAAGAGCAAAGGACCCTAGTCCTGCAGTTTCTGATAACGATACGGATTACGATGATGAGCAATATCCTCCTGCTGAGGATAGGTACAAGCAGCTAGAAGACTGTCTGAGTGCTATGGAGATTCAGAAAATACCTGGTTTGGATTTCGGAGAATTGGGGCTGGTATCAGGAGTGGTCATCCCTCATAAGTTAAAAGCTCCATTTTTTGCTAAATATGATGGAGTATCCTGCCCAAAACTCCATCTCCGCTCGTATGTCAGGAAAATCCAACCACACGTTGCTGATAGAAATTTGTGGGTGCATTTCTTTCAAGATAGTCTGTCAGGGACTCAGCTTGAATGGTTTTATCAGTTGGAAGGAGTCAGTGTCTGAAACTGGGAAGACCTTGCTGCTTCTTTTTACAAGCAATATCAGTATAACTCCGACCTTGATCCCACTCGTACTCAGCTCCAGGGTATGTCTATGGGTGTAAGTGAAGGTTTTAAGGACTATGCTCAAAAGTGGAGAGACTTGGCTGGAAGAGTCCAACCCCATTTGTCTGATAGGGAGTTTGTTGACATGTTTCTAGGGACGTTATCTGGTCCATTTTTCAATCACTTGATCGGCAGCTCGTCATATGGTTTCACTGAGTTGATTATGACTGGAGAGAGAGTAGAAGCTGGCATTCGAAGTGGTAAAATACAAAAGGATGTTTTGTCAAGTTCAGCAAAGAAGCCTTTCACTGGTAAGAAGGAAGCTAGTGCAGTCTATGGCCCGAGGGGCCAAAACATATCTGAACACCATCAAGCGGTAAATGTTGTAGTGATACCAAGACCCGTGGTGGCTCCACAAGGCAACAATCAGCAAATGGTGGAAAGACCACAACGGTAGTTTACCCGCATCAATATGACTTTGGCTGAAGTTCTGCCTCATCTGTTAAAATCCAACTTGGCAACCTTGAAAGAGGCTCCCAAGAATCCAAACTGCTTCTCCCAGATACAATCCCAACGCGCAGTGCGCGTACCATTCGGAGAGCCCAGGCCATGATACAAACGATTGTTGGGCTCTGAGGAATAAAGTGCAGGATTTGCTGGAAGCTAAAGAGATAGAGTTTGATGCTCCGGAAAAGCCAAATGTTATAACCGCCCCCATGCCCAAACATGGTCTTGGAGTTAATGCTGTGGACACCAATTCGTTTATGACCTTTATGGAAGAAATCTCTACTCCTCTGATGACGGTTAAGAAGAACTTGTTGTTGGCCGGTTTATTTCCAGGTTGTGACGAAGGTTGCCACATGTGCGCGATCCTGCCTTCCGATTGTTGTATGTTAAAATAAGGTGTCCAGCGCCTGATGGATAATATAGAGATTTTTTTGAGAAGACTATGATTTTGTTTGAAGATTTTGCCATCATAACCATTTCCGCCAATCCTTCCAAGGTTTCCTCAAGAAAACCTGTTAGGGTTACACCTGTTCCAAGAATTGCTCCGTTAATAATCACCGCTCTGGGTCCCATCTCATATACCTCAGATAAGGCTATCCCATGGCATTACGGTGCTGATGTATATTACCATGGTCTTAAACAAGATCTAAGGACTGAAGAAGCCAATGCGGATATCAGTAATATTGTCGGGACCAGTAAGGTTACCCGAAGTGGAAGAATCTTTTCTCCTGAGATTTCCCCTCCAACTGTCCACAAACCTGTTGTCATTCTGTTAGCTAGTACATCAACTACTGTCTCAATTCCTACTCCAGTTGTCACCCATGCTGCTGAGCCATCTGGGACTCAGGGCAAAGAAATCATAGGTGAGCCTGCCCGGACGGAGGCACCTAAGAAAATCATTGCAGAAACCTCTAAACAAGAAATAGAGGAAATTTTGAAAATTATCAAGAAGAGCGACTAGAACGTAGTAGAGCAGGTGGGGCAGACCCCGTCAAAGATCTCCATGTTGTCCTTGTTGTTATGTTCTGAAGCCCATGAGAAGGCTTTGATTGCGTTTCTCAAGACTGCGCTTGTGCCGTAGGAAACTTCTACAGATCAGTTTAAAGACTGTGTGGCTGGCGTGACTGCTGACAATAGGCTAGGGTTTTTAGATGCGGATCTGACTGCTAAGGGGAGAAATCATAATGATGCTCTGCACGTCTCGATCGAGTGAAGGGGCACCACTATGGCCCATGTGCTGGTAGATATCGGGTCCTCACTGAATGTTCTGCCAAAGAAAGTGTTAGACCGTCTGGATTGTGAAGGTTTGATTCTAAAGTCGAGTAACATTGTGGTAAGGGCTTTTGATGGATCAAAAAGAATGGTGCACGGGGAGGTGGACGTCCCTGTCAAAGTGGGCTCTCAGACTTTTGGGTCCACCTTCTACGTATTGGATATCAAGTTGTCGTATTCTTGCTTGCTGGGTCGTCCTTGGATTCATAAGGCTGGGGCAGTGACTTCCACGCTCCATCAAATGCTAAAATATCCGGTGAAAGGGAAGATTGTCACGGTACGAGGTGAAGAAGAGTATATGGTGAGTCATCTCAACTCCTTTCGTTACGTAGAGATCGACGGGGAATTCATAGAAACGCCCTGTTAAAATTTTGAAGAGGTCCCTCAGTTCTCGGCATCAACTGAAGTTACTACTGGAAAATCTCCGTTGAGGATGGCTTCTCTCAATGACGCCAGGGCTGTAATTGAAGAAGGTGGGTGTACCAATTGGGGTCATCTCCCTGATTTCACTCACAAAAATGACAAATTTGTTTTGGGCTTTACTACAGGGGCTCAAAGGGCTGTTAGGCGCACACGGATTGGAAGACCTCCTCTTCACATCAGCAATTGGGGAGTTAATGCAATTGAGGACAGTGAAGAAGATTCAGACATTGACAGATGGATCTACCCAACAACCAATGATGGACCGAACAACTGGACGGTGAAGGACTTCATACCTGTTTCTTTTATTCCGCAGTAATCGACTTTTGTTTTAAGATTTGTAATAAACAGTTTGGAACTTTGTGACCCGGTGCCTTGCCCGAGGCACCTCGGCTTTGCTTGTGAGAGCTTATTACTTGTCATTTTCATATATCATTAATAAAACATTGGATGTTTCTTGCATTACAAATTTTGCGCTCCTTGTTTTTCTTTTTTGTCTCTCACTTTATCAAAACAGCTATTCTCTTACACATACTCGCATATCATAATGAAGATCCATATCCACTATGGATCCCATTGATAACGACTATGCTACTGCCAGTTATGACTTCGAAAATCCGATCAACCAAGTCGAGGACGAAGGTGAGGATGATTGTGAAGTGCCTGGAGAACTTGCTAGACTGTCACATCAGGAAGAAAGGGCCATACAGCCCCATGAAGAGCCTGTTGAGTCAGTGAATTTGGGTACAGAGGAAGACAGGAAGGAGGTTAAAATAGGTGCAAATCTGGAGCCTAGTGTCAAGCAACGGTTGATACAGATGCTACGCAACTATGTTGAGATCTTCGCCTGGTCCTACGAAGATATGCCTGGATTGGACAATGATATTGTGGTTCATCGCTTGCTGACTAAAGAAGACTGCCCTCCGGTAAAGCAGAAGGTCTGTTGTATGCGCCCTAAAATGTCAGAGAAAATCAAGGCAGAGGTCATGAAACAGTTCGACGCAGGGTTCTTAGTTGTCACTTTTTACCCACAGTGGGTTGCCAACGTCGTTCTGGTACCTAAGAAGGATGGTAAGGTACGGATGTGTGTGGATTATAGAGATCTAAATAGGGCAAGCCCCAAGGATGACTTCCCACTTCCTCATATCGATGTTTTGGTCGACAACAGCACACATCACAAGATCTTCTCTTTCATGGATGGTTTTTCTGGCTACAACCAGATCAAGATGGCTCCTTAGGACATGGAGAAGACAACCTTCGTTACACAGTGGGGCACCTTCTGTTACAAGGTAATTCCTTTTGGGTTGAAAAATGTTGGGGCAACTTATCAGCGCGCCATGGTCGCTTTGTTCCACGATATGATTCACCACGAGATCGAGGTTTATGTTGATGGCATGATAGCCAGGTCCCAGACCTAGGAAGAGAACCTTGATCATCTCTAGAAACTGTTTGACAGGTTGAAGACATACAAGTTGAGGTTGAATCCGAACAAGTGTACCTTCAGGGTAAGGTCTGGTAAGCTTCTGGGTTTCGTCGTCATTGATAAAGGTATTCAGGTGGACCCTGCAAAGGTAAAATCCATACAAGAGATGTTGGCTCCCCGCACAGAAAAAGAAGTTAGAGGTTTCTTGGGACATTTGAATTACATCGCTAGGTTCATTTCACATATGACTGCTACTTGTGAGCGAATCTTTAAGCTGTTGAAGAAAGATCAATTTGTAAAGTGGAATGATGAGTGCCATACCGCTTTTGAAAGAATCAAGGAATACCTTCAAGAACCACCAATTTTGATGCCTCCAGTTAAAGGAAGACCTTTGATATTATACTTGACAATGTTGGACAATTCAATGGAATGTGTGCTGGGGAAGCATGACGAGTCTGGCCGAAAAGAGCACGCCATTTACTACCTTAGCAAAACATTTACCGACTGTGAGACCCGATACTCATTGGTCGAGAAAACTTGTTGCGCTTTGGCATGGGATGCTCGCTGGCTGAGACACTATATGCTGACCCTCACCACCTTGTTGATATCAAAGATGGATCCGATCAAGTATATTTTCGAGAAGCCCGCTCTCTCCGGAAGAATAGCAAGATGGCATATGATCTTAACCGAGTACGACATCCAATACACAACCCAAAAATCAATCAATGGGAGTGTATTGGCGGATTATTTGGCGCATCAGGCCATGGATGACTACCAGTCCATGAATTTCGAGTTCCCGGATGAGAATATCATGTTGGTAACCGACTGCGAAGAACCTGGACCGAATGAAGGACCCGAGGAGGGATCCCGATGGTCTATTTATTTTGATGGATCCTCGAACGCATTGGGTAATGGCATTGGCACTGTAATTATATCTCCTGAGGGCTGTGAAATTCTGGCTGCAGATACTCAATGTCACGTTCAATGTTATAACACCGTATCTGACTTACTATAAGACAGTAAATACAAAAAAACAGTAAAGAACACAGTCAATTGTTTACCCAGTTCAGTGTGCAACAACACCTACTCTGGGGGCTACCAAGCCAGGGAGGAAATCCACTATAAGAGATATTAATTCAGGAATAAACCAACCAGTTTATCTCCTTCACTTAAGACCTACCCAATGCAACTTCAATCTAAGTACAACTTAAACCTGAGTTCCTACTCACTCCCCCTCAATCACAGCAGTGATACATAAAACAATTTGACTAATGAATTGTTGAAGACACTCTTCAAAACATACACTTGATTATGCTTCACAGCTTTTTAATCAAGCAACACAAACACTCTTGCTTCACAGCTTTGAGTGATACACAAACCTAACTTGACTTTGCTTCACAGCTTTAGTCAAGAGACATACAAACACTCTTGCTTCAAAGCTTTGAGTGTTACACAACCCTTACAATTAAAACCTATTCCAAGTCACTTATCACAATGATAATTGCTTGGATTACAATAGTAAAAACTATACAGCTTCTAAATGATCTTCTGTCAAAAAGGGATTACATTCAAAGCAGCAGCCCTGTTGAATATATAGCAGCTGCATCTTCAGTTAGGGTTTCCACAAAAAGCTAGGGTTAATTCCGTTTGACCTTAAGACTAGGTCACAGGACTATATCAACCAGGTTGGGGTTGAGCTAGGTTAACCCAAAGAAAACGCAGGATTCTGTTCTGGAAAGACTGAGTCATTTTCCTGAAAAAACTCAGAATTAACCAAACTGCATACCTGTTAGTTCAGAACAGGATGTCTTAACATCTGTTGTGACATCTGAAAACCTGTCTACTGATTTAGGTAAATGTGATCATTTTGCAAAATGCTCAGATACACACTCATAAACATCAGCACTTGTATGACACTATTTTTCTACAAAGGCACCTAATAAATTTGTACCTAATAAACTAGAATGTTATGACATCAGTCATGACATTCATACACCTGGTTTTACCAAAAATGCATGCCAATACCTAAACAACTACAAACTCCCCCTTTGGCAGATTTTTGGCTAAAGCCCCTAAGCAATCAGAGATAGATAGCAGCAGCAGAATAAATATGACTGCAGAAAAATAGAATGTCTAATAAAGTACCAAAATATATCTCCCCCTCTTTAGCCACAAATGGGCCAAAGATACATGTTCAAAAAAATTATACAGTCATCCAGAAAAAGTAATGAGAACAGCAACTAAAAACTGAACACGCTTCCAAACTCTACCAGGGACCAGCATCAACTCCACCAATCAGCAACTCCACCAACCTTTAAGCACTGTCATCAGACTCAGAGGAGCTAGTTTCTTCAGTATTGAGATGACCTTCAGCTTCTACACCCTCTTCCCTTCTGATTCCTTCAGCTTCCTCCTTTTCTAACCTGGCAATTAGGTTTTCTAGGGTCTTTTTCCTAGCTTCTAGTTCTTTGCAGGTCTCTTTTAATACAGCTATGACATCAGATGTTTTGGACTGGGTCTTCACAGACGATGTCTCAACTGATGTTATGACAATATCAGGAGCATGAGATCCCTGAAACAGTTTGTAGTGCAACCCAAGGGCAGGAGCTCTTTTGCAAGCAGTATCTCTTGCCACCAGGATATCAGGGTATTGTGCAAGGATAATTCCACAAAGGAGGGAGGGAAAGGCAATTAGTCCTTTGACAGCATAACTACCAGCATGTTTTAAAGTTTGTTCAAAAATATACCTGCCATAGTCAAAAGCAGTCTTGGTTCCCACAGCATAAATAAATCTCCCCAATCTTGTGGAGATAGTTGATTTATGGTTTGTAGGCACCCAGTTGGTTGCACCAATCTTGTGCAGGATGGCAAATTTCATGCTAAGTTTGCTGGCATTCAGCTTGCCTTTCAAGGGCCAGCACTTCACTTGCCTTGCTGTGATGGTTTGACAAACTTCATTGTCAGTGACTTTCAGATCAGGACAATCCTCATTTGATCTTCCAAGAAATTTGTTAATTTCTGATGGAGAGAAATTAACCCTTCTTCCTCTAACAAAAACACTTTCAATATCAGCTGACCTTCCTTCAGCATAATCATTAGACAAGTTAACTATGAACTCCTTGACCAGATTTTCATAACACTTGGTAAATTTTATCACTGTCTTCATCAGTCCAGCATTCGTGATCAGGTCCATGATGTCTTTGCACTCCATGGCATCATTGTTGAGTTCTCTTTCTAAAGCTATTTTGTTCAAGCAAACATACTTCCATCTGTTTGCTTTGTCAGGATGGTGGAAAGAGATGTTGTCTGTTGGGACTTCAGGAACTCTAGCAATTTTGCTGGAGGGCAGTTTCCTTCTGATAGGAATTTCTTCAGCATCAATCTCAAACTCTGATTCCTCATCAGAATCAGAAGATTTAGGATCTTTTCTCTTCTTTGTAATTGGTTGTCTACCAGTATACACCTGGGCTTTCACCTTCCCTTTGGACTGACCAGTTTTCACAGATTCTACCCCAGCCTTGCCTTCAGCCTTGGATTTCTTAACAGCAGGTTTATCTTTGGACACACATTTTGCATCATTCTGATTACCCTTTCTTTTCATCAATCTCCTAGCTATGCTAGGGTTTACATTGGCAATCAGATCATTATCTGAGTAATCCTCATCCACATCAATGATAGGTGGATCAGCAGTCTTTTCTGAAGGGTTCTGAATGTTGTCATTCTGTGTCACAACATTCTCAGAGACATCTACATTCTCAGAGACGTCCACATTTGGGCTTCCTGATTGATTTAAAGGGACAGAAATCCCCGGTACAGGTTGGTTTCCGCTTAGTATACTAGTAACAAGCCTAGCAATAGCTTGATGAACTTGAACTGATCCTTCTCTATTTGGTACAGAAGAAGAAGGATGAGAAGGATTACCAGAGGCTGCAGCTTGAGCTCTTCCTGTATGTCTAGTTCTCAGCTTTTTGACTTTGGCGGGGTCAGTTGCCATCTCTCTGAGAGGAGTGATCTCAAGAACTTCAGATTCTATGCATGTGGTGATTGCTCGAGAGTCTTGGTCAGATGATGAAGATGATGAAGATGAAGAGGTCGCCTTGGTTGAAGATGATGTTTGAGACATTTTGATTGACTTAGAGCACCAGTAGCAATTTGAGAAAAAACTTTGATTGAGAGAAGGGAACAGGTTGCAAAGTCGAGAGAGGTAGGAGGCAAAAGAGAGTCTTTTCAACTTCTTAAAGATTTTGAAAGAATTGGGAAAACATATGATTAACCCACTAAAAATAGACTTAACAAAATTAACTCCTTCAACCCTTGTTTTAAGCAAAATTAATTGCTATAATTTCTCATGTTGGCAAATACCCAACCTGCCCCTCAAGTTTTCAAGTTTATTTTCAACAAGAGCCTTGGTAGAAGAATCAGCCAGCTGAAGCTTAATGATACCATGTTCCAGTTTAATTGACTTCTTCTCTACAAAGTCAGTGTGCTTGGTCCTGCTATGCTGAATAGGATTCATGGAAATATTGATTGTATTCAGATTGTCACAATACAATGTCACAACATCTTGTGAGACATTATAATCAGTGAGCATCTGTTTTGTCCAGATATTTTGAGAACAGTTACTACTAGCTGCAACCATTTCAGCACAGAGTTGGGAAGTCATTCTTTTGGCATGAATCATAGTTCTAGTTGATTCTTGAATGATCTTATTTTTCTTTTTGTCAACTCCATTTTGATGGTGAGTTATAGGAGAAGAGACTTCACGACTCGTTTCTTCTGGGAAACAGAATTTATTAGACTTGTTGTTTCCAAAATCCTTGTCATGATTACTTCTGGTTCTGACAACACATCCTTCTTCAAGTTTATTCACCACATCATAGACATGTTCCTTTTTACCAAGCCTTTCAATTTTAAGTTCACCACAAACCCTTCTTTTATCAATCTGTAGTCTTGGAGTCCTTCTGACTGCTTCCATAGAGATAGCTCTTTTCATTCTTCTTAGATGAAGATGACCAAGCTTATGGTGCCACAGTTTCATCTCTTTTTCTTCTTTGGTAATTGGACACATAGTGAAGTTATTAGTGTTCTCAGGTTGCCACAAGTAACAGTTATCTTTGGATCTGATTCCTTTCATTACAACTTCTAGTTTTTCATTAATTACTAGACATTCAGATTTTGAGAAGTTGACCTTGAATCCTAGATCACACAATTGACTGATACTAATGAGATTAGCAGTCAGCCCTTTTACCAGCAGTACTTCACTCAGACTTGGAACTTCAGGGCAGTCCAAATTACCAACTCCTTTGATTTCACCTTTAGCACCATCTCCAAAGGTCACATAACTAGTGTTGTGAGGTTTAACATGATTGAGAATGTTCTTTATTCCAGTCATGTGTTTAGAACACCCACTGTCAAAGTACCAGCCTTCCTTTGCAGACACTCTCAGGGAAGTGTGGGCTATCAGGGCAGTAGCCTTTTTCTTCCATTGAGGAGTATGTGGTACCCTTTTTGACTTAGGTTTAACACCTGAGTTTTGATTAGGGTATCCATGCAATTTGAAGCAGAAGGGCTTTATGTGTCCATACCTTCCACAATGATGACATCTCCATCTTTGGTACTTTTTCTTCATATATTTCTGTTTCTGATGTTGAGCGTTGTGTTGAGACATCTGCGTTGACATTTGTTTAACAGGCCTGATCTTCTTGTCTGTACTAGATTTCTTGTCTTCCACAAATCCTAGTCCAGATTTTTTTCCCACATTTTGTCCAACTTGAAGAATCTCTTCCAATTTGTCTGTTCCATTAGTCAGCATCTTGACAGATTTGGTCATTTGGATCAGTTGTGAGTTCAGCAACTGAACTTCCCCTTCTAGATGACTTATAGTTTCAAGGTTTGCCCTTTTTTCATCCTCCAGCTTTATGATGAGTTTTGATTGTTTCTCATTCTGCACACAGACTTCAGTACTTCTGATACACAATTTCTTGTAAGTATTAGCCAGTTCTTCAAATGTCACTTCTTCATCACTAGTGTCACTTTCAGAGGTACAAACACCAGTTAGAGCAGTAACTAGTTTGGCAGATTCTTCTTCAGAATTACTTTCTGAATCACAGTCAGACCAAGTAACAGTCATTCCTTTCTTTTGTTTCTTAAGAAAGGTTGGACATTCAGCTCGAATATGCCCATATCCTTCACAACCATGGCATTGAATTCCTCTGCCTTGGTTTCCCTTTTCTTCTGACCTTGGTCTTCTGCTGGAACTGTCAATGTCAGAGGGAATGTTATGAACATTAGACCTTGACTTTGGATCTATTCTTTTGATGAGTTTGTTGAACTGTCTTCCAAGCATGGCTATAGCTTCTGAAATATTTTCTTCTTCATCCTCCTTGTTTTCAACATCAGTGTTGGATACAAGTGTTATGCTCTTGTTCTTCTTGTCACCATTATCAGTGATCCCCATCTCAAAAGTTTGAAGAGACCCAATTAGTTCATCCACTTTCAACTTGCTGATGTCCTGGGCTTCCTCTATGGCAGTTACCTTCATAGCAAATCTTTTAGGCAAGGATCTGAGAATCTTTCTCACCAATTTTTCTTCTGACATCTTTTCTCCCAGTGCTCCTGAGGTGTTGGCAATCTCCAAGATGTTCATGTGAAACTCATGAATGGTTTCATCTTCCATCATTTTTAGATTCTCAAACTTGGTAGTCAACATCTGAAGCCTTGACATTTTCACTTTGGAAGTGCCCTCATGAGTAGTTTTGAGAGTGTCCCAAACTTCCTTGGCCAATTCATATTGATGTACTAGTCTGAAAATGTTTCTATCAATTCCATTGAACAAGGCATTTAAAGCTTTGGAATTTCCCAGGGCTAACTCATCTTCTTCTTTACTCCAATCTTCCTCAGGCTTCAAACTGATTGTCCCATCTTTCTCAGTTATGGTGGGATGGATCCATCCTTTGTCTGCAGCTCTCCAAGCCTTTTTGTCCAGAGATTTTAAGAAGGCAATCATACGAGGTTTCCAGTAGTCATAATTAGTTCCATCCAGAATGGGTGGTCTATTTCCAAAAACTCCTTCTTTGTCCAAAGTGCCAGAAAGTGATATCCCTAGATCTCACCCAGTAATACAGGCAGGGTGCCTGCTCTGATGCCAATTGAAATTCTGGCTGCAGATACTCTATGTCACGTTCAATGTTATGACACCGTATCTGACTTACTATAAGACAGTAAATACAAAAAAACAGTAAAGAACACAATCAATTGTTTACCCAGTTCAGTGTGCAACAACACCTACTCTGGGGGCTACCAAGCCAGGGAGGAAATCCACTATAAGAGATATTAATTCAGGAATAAACCAACCAGTTTATCTCCTTCACTTAAGACCTACCCAATGCAACTTCAATCTAAGTACAACTTAAACCTGAGTTCCTACTCACTCCCCCTCAATCACAGCAGTGATACATAAAACAATTTGACTAATGAATTGTTGAAGACACTCTTCAAAACATACACTTGATTATGCTTCACAACTTTTTAATCAAGCAACACAAACACTCTTGCTTCACAGCTTTGAGTGATACACAAACCTAACTTGACTTTGCTTCACAGCTTTAGTCAAGAGACATACAAACACTCTTGCTTCAAAGCTTTGAGTGTTACACAACCCTTACAATTAAAACCTATTCCAAGTCACTTATCACAATGATAATTGCTTGGATTACAATAGTAAAAACTATACAGCTTCTAAATGATCTTCTGTCAAAAAGGGATTACATTCAAAGCAGCAGCCCTGTTGAATATATAGCAGCTGCATCTTCAGTTAGGGTTTCCACAAAAAGCTAGGGTTAATTCTGTTTGACCTTAAGACTAGGTCACAGGACTATATCAACCAGGTTTGGGTTGAGCTAGGTTAACCCAAAGAAAACGCAGGATTCTGTTCTGGAAAGACTGAGTCATTTTCCTGAAAAAACTCAGAATTAACCAAACTGCATACCTGTTAGTTCAGAACAGGATGTCTTAACATCTGTTGTGACATCTGAAAACCTGTCTACTGATTTAGGTAAATGTGATCATTTTGCAAAATGCTCAGATACACACTCATAAACATCAGCACCTGTATGACAATATTTTTCTGCAAAGGTACCTAATAAATCTGTACCTAATAAACTAGAATGTTATGACATCAGTCATGACATTCATACACCTGGTTTTACCAAAAACGCATGCCAATACCTAAACAACTACAGGTTGTCATACTCCATTCACCGCCTGATTATGTTTTAACTGCACCAACAATATGGCGGAGTATGAAGTGTGTAGCATGGGTCTTTGAGCTTCTATTGACCTGAGGATTAAGTTCTTGAGTGTATTCGGAGATTACACTCTGGTGATAAGTCAGATCAAAGGCGAGTGGGATACGAAGCACCCGAATCGTATTCCTTACAAAGAGTATGTACTGACATTTCTCCCACACTTTGAGGAGATAACCTTTGAACATTTCCCAAGAGAGGAGAATCAGTTAGCGGACGCGCTAGCTACCATGTCCTCTATGTTCAAAGTCAGGTGGGACAACGAAGCTCCCCAGATTACCATCAAGAGGTTGGACGAACCCGCACATTGCTGTAACATTGAGACTAAAGAGGTAGCAGATAAACCCTGGTTCCATGAGGTAAAGAGGTATCTTGAAGCTCAAGAATACCCCGAGGGGGCATCTGTTAATGACAAGAAATTTCTGAGAAGGTTCGTTGCGAAGTTCTTCATCAGTAATGGAATCCTCTATAAGCGTAACCATGATTCAACCTTACTGCGGTGTGTAGACAAAAGCGAGGCAGAAAGGCTCATGGCAGAATTACATGAAGGTACCTTCAGAACTCATTCCAGTAGACATACCATGGCGAAGGAAATCCTATGGGCAGGATATTACTGGTCCACTATGGAAGCTGACTGTCATCAGCACTCTCGAACCTGTCATAAGTGCCAAGTATATGCTGATAAGGTGCATGTACCTCTGGTTCCCCTGAATGTTTTGACAGCTCCTTGACCCTTTACAATGTGGGGCATCGACATGATCGGCGAGATCATACCTACTGCGTCTAACGGGCATCGCTTTATTCTGGTAGCCATTGATTACTTTATGAAGTGGGTTGAGGAAGCTTCCTTTGCTATGGTAACCAAGAACATCGTGGCACGGTTTATCCGACACAATCTGATCTGTCGATATAGTGTACCAGAGAGGATCATTATTCACAATGGTACAAATCTCAATAATACGATGATCACCGAGCTCTGCAAGCAGTTCAAGATTCAGCATCATAACTCTTCCCCCTACTGGCCGAAGATTATTGGGGTCGTTGAAGCAGCCAATAAGAACATCAAGAAGATTGTACAGAAGATGACGGTGACGTACAAAGACTGGCACGAGATGTTACCATTCGCTCTTCATGGGTACCGTACCTCAGCACGGACGTCGACAGGGGCAACACCCTACTCTCTGGTATATGGTATGGAGGCAATCCTACCCATCGAAGTCCAGATACCCTCTCTCAGGATTATGAAGGATGCGGGTTTGAACGAAGACGACTAGATCCAAACTCGACTTGATCAGCTGAATCTAATCGATGAAAAGAGACTTACTGCTATTTGTCATGGTCAGACGTATCAAAAGTGAATGATCAAGGCTTTTAACAAGAAAGTCAGATGTCAAGAACATCAGGTCGGGGATATAGTGATCAAACGCATCATACTACCGTAAGGTGATCCCAGGGGAAAATGGACCCCTACATACGAAGGGCCATTTGTGGTTAAGAACATTTTCTCAAGAGGAGCTATGATTCTAACCACCATGGATGGTGACGACCTTCCTCACCCCTTCAATGCATACATAGTGAAAAGATACTACGCATAATCAAAGACCCGCTAGGTTGATTGGCCTAGGAAAAAATAAGGGCTTCCCGGTGAACCAAAAGGGTTCGGGAAAAAGTAAGGGATGAAAATGAAAAAAAATTGTACACCCGGCAAGTCAAAAATCTGAAAAGGCGGCTAGGGCAAAAAAGGGTATCCCGGTGGACTGAAAACCCAAAAGGGCGGTCCAGGCAAAAATTAGGGATTGAAGCGTAACACTATGTCTCATTGGATCATCTTGCAACCGGACTCCGGTATCGACTATCAAGCTCAGACGGCGCCAATCAATTTGGTCCACCTTCGGCCAAGCAGAAAGTGATGAGACGCTTGAAGATATAAAGGAAATAGCAGAGTTGGAACCTAATAGGGTCAATTCACATAGCCGTTTTTTCTTTCATACAAATTGTATAATTTCTGTCTTTCGGCGACGTTCTCCTACTAGGACGTCAGCCTCTTTGTACAAAACGCCTATTACAGACCAACTTCAAAATCAACACAATTCATTTTCACAAGAAATTTTGATTTTTTTTCTTTTTCTGTTTTGTTTAGCAAGAACGTCCAATGATTCATTTTTGATATATGAATTTGAAAATAATTGCTGCTCATAAATATTTACATGAGAAACAAAAGACAATTACTCGTAATCCCAGGAACAGGGACAAACAAGAAGTGCCCAAACCCTATAGTTACTATGCCCATCAAGTACAGGGATAGAGCCAGTTTGAGAACATGAGTAGTGGTACATACACTCCCACCAGCTGAGGTTCACAATCGCGAGTGAGTCAGTAAAATTTTCCCCAAGCTAAGTTTATTTCTCTCACAGGCAGAAATGCAATCTCCAACAAAAATCATCATCACCAGTAATGGTAATTCATCCCCAGCTAGGTTATTTCCTCAAGTCAGCAGATCCATCAACAGAGTATCTGCTCTAGTGTTATTCCCCGCAGAGATATTCTCAAATAGGGTCTCTTTCGGCAGAATATTTACCAGCCAAGGGGAAAATCCCCAGCACGGTTATCTTTGTTCACCATCCCCAACAGAGGTGGAGGAACTATGGTTTTCATAGCAATCAAGGATTTATTTTCTCAGATTCAGATTATCACGTCAGCATTTCATGTTCATACATCATGACATATGCATGCATCACATATAACATAGTCTCATTTATTTTGAGAACGTCAGCATACAATGCATCTCATGCATCACATATAACATAGTCTCATTTATTTTGAGAACGTCAGCATACAATGCATCTCATGCATCACATATAACTAACCCTGTATTTCTTTCAGGAAAGACATTATTATCAACAATTTCCAGCAAGTCCGTGATCAACACTCAAAGCTAAACAGAGTAATCATCAGCAACAAATGCAACCTCATCCAGGTTCATTCTCACAGCCCTATTATCCAGGCTTTCATACCGAAGTAACCCTACTATCCAGGTTCCTTCTCACAGCCCTACTATCCAGGCTTTCATATCAAAGTAACCATACTATCCAGGTTCCTTCTCACAGACCTACTATCTAGGCTTTCATATCGAAATAACCCTACTATCCAGGTTCCTTCTTACAGCCCTACTATCCCGGCTTTCATATCGAAGTAACCCTACTATCCAGGTTCCTTCTCATAGCCCTATTATCTAGGCTTTCATACCAAAGTAACCCTACTATCCAGGTTCCTTCTCACAGCCCTATTATCCAGGCTTTCATATCAAAGTAACCATACTATCCAGGTTCCTTCTCACAGCCCTACTATCCAGGCTTTCATATCAAAGTAACCCTACTATCTAGGTTTCTTCTCACAACCCTATTATCCAGGCTTTCATATCAAAGTAACCCTACTATCCAGGTTCCTTCTCATAGCCCTATTATTCAGGCTTTCATATCGAAGTAACCCTACTATCTAGGTTCCTTCTCACAGCCCTACTATCCAGGCTTTCATATCGAAGTAACCCTACTATCCAGGTTCCTTCTCACAGCCCTACTATTCAGGCTTTCATATCGAAGTAACCCTACTATCCAGGTTCCTTCTCACAGCCCTACTATCCAGGCTTTCACATCGAAGTTACCCTACTATCCAGGTTCCTTCTCACAGCCCTACTACCCAGGCTTTCATACCGAAGTAACCCTAATATCCAGGTTCTTTCTCCTAACCTTGATATCCAGGTTCGGCCTCCCTTATCCCAAGACAACAGTCCATAACACTGTAATACCGGGACCCAGTAAAACACAATTGATTTCACATTTCCCCAGTAAGTCGCGGTGCAGTATATACCTCGACTAAACACACAGTTCACTTCCGTTTCCCAAACTGGAATTATTCCCTAGTAGAATATTGGACAACTGAAGCTCCTAAAAACTCTAGTTCTCCCAAGACAGAGACCAGCATTCCCCAGCGAAGTCCTCCTTAACAACAGGTATATGGGTTCTCGTAAAGGAATCTCTTGTGCGATCGACACTTCCTCAGATGGCATCTTTAATCCCATCTCCGACAATTTTATAGCAACTACCAAATGGCATCTATAATCCCATTCCCGATATCACAAATCAAGTATCACTTCAGGCGAGTGCAAATTTCTGGGCATTCTGGTGTTCAATCATCTTCCACCTTCAGATCACGAAGGGCAGACGAGCCAATCTACATCCTCAGGTTTAAGAAGATTGAACAGGGGCAGTTGTTGTACCCTAAAATTTTCCCTTCCATATTTCTCAATACATGTCAAGTGAGGTCCTCTAATTGCTCAACGAAGTCCAAGAATTGACCAGACAAACTCTCTCCTAAGGCAGTCTACCTCAAATTAGGGTTTCATTTTGCATCAAGATGCTTGGGTCCAAAGGATCCCAAATTCTCACCATTGTCCTAATATGTTCTCAAGATCATCCATGTCAAGTTTCAAGCCTTGCAGAGAAAGTTTGCTCAGTCAATTGCTCAAATACTTGGAAATCGACTATGTTAGGTCAAAAGTCAACTATGGCCCACATACAGTCAAACTTCAAGATTTTTGATCAACATCCTCATTTGAAGTATCATTCATCATTTTATCAAGTGTTGATCATGATTCATCAAGGATTGCCCATAATTCATCAAAACCAAAAAGTTGCTAAATTAGGGTTTTGTAGGAAAACTCAACTCAAACTTTGACCAAGCATAACTTTCTCATACTTTATAAAAAATGACCCATCCAAATATAATTTTGAAGAGGATGAAATTCCCTACAATTCATCTTCAGCTCCCAAGTTCAAAGTATGCACTCACAAGAAGATATGAATTTGGACATTATAGATCATTTTGAAAAGTCAACAAAAACACCTTTTGGGTCAAGGCTTCATACATGAACATGGAAGACTCAATTGAGATGAGATCAAAAGGGTTGCTTAGAGGACATCCTAAAATTTCTAAAAAGTCATAGAACACCTCTCTAGGGTCAAAATTGAGAGAGTTATGCATTGGCCAAGTTGACCTTTTTTGCAAAATTGCCAAAAGTCAAATGTGCTCAAATTTGCATTTTTTGCTAAATGGGACCAACTTGTTATGATTGCACTCCAATGATAACATAGTCCACAACCTATGATACCCTTCATGCTTTATTTATTCATTTATTTAATTTATTTTTATTTTTATTTTTATTCACTTAAAATTCAAATAAAATCAAATAAATCCTAATAAATCATATATTGTGTTTTAGGGATGATTTTTGCATTGAAAGAAGATCTTATATGCTTCCAATTGAGAATCAACTCGTGCAAGGCTAATTTGGTTAGAAAAAGATTGGATTTGAGCAAAATTGGAAAGAAATCATATGCCATGAAAGACCAAATCAAATCTCCATGATGAGCAAGATTGAGGTCGTTTTTGTTGACCTAATAGGTTGTATTACATATACAGAAGCAAGCCAAGGCATGAGAGAGGTTGGAACAGTCGTGAAAGAGGCAAACATAACTCAAAAAATTCAAGAAAAAGTGGTGATCCAATTTCCATATTAGAGGCTAATCCGTACCACTCTCACGATACCAACAGGTTCTTGGACATCTCCAAAAGGAATTCCAACCATTTGCAAGCTCTCTCACACCTAGAATCATAGGTACAGAAGTCACGATTTTGTCTCAAAACATTGATTTTGTTCTCATTAGTTTACACATCATTAGCATGTTTGGTTCATATATTCTTGTTTGTCAGTGAATTTGCAAGCTTTTGGTATTGTTTAATTGTGTTTTTAGTACAGAAATCAAGAGATGTCATGGTTAGGGTTTCCTGCTCTTGATTAGGGCTTTGCAAGATAGGTAAAATTGGACGTTGATTCTGGTACCATAAGACTCGCGAGGATGAGACGAGTTGATTGGTACCAACCCTGGCCATTTATATTGCATGTGAGGAGTTTTTGAAATACGCAGGTTTGTAGCTACAGCAATACAACCGTAGGTAAAAGTGTTGATATCTAACACGACGGTTGGGAGGAAGAAGATGGATGCGTGGCACCCCCTGGTTGGGTGATTTGAATTTCGCGCATTTTGAATTTCAGCATTTTGTTTTCATTATATAATTATTATTTTTTATTGTATATACAAATGAATCAATTAACTCAGTTGGCAAGCATGCAGGGGAAGAGTGCCTAAGGACCTGGGTTCGATCCCCAGGTCCCAACCTTTATTCATAGTATTTTTCCATACGCAATCCAGCGCTTTGCAAATCAAGAGGTTCACCATACACCATCAGGATCTGGCCATCCAATTCATCAACGCCCCAGATCAACATACAACCACTGGAGGACCACCATTTGCCTCAAGTCAACAGCCCCATTGGATTAGGCAAAGTCAGACAGGCTTGGGTCTTTTGGGCTCAAAATCTCCATAGCACCCCCATAATTGCTAATACAGGCCCATATTTCTTTCTTCTTTTTAGTTATTTTTTTTAAAATCTTTCAGTATTTATTTTATTTACTATTAATTCACAAATTAATTTATTTTTTTTACAAAAAAACCATAAAATCAATAATTCACAAAATTAAGATTAGTTTTTATTTATTTATCAAAATTAATTTAATTTAGGTTTAACTTACGAAAATTGTAATTTGTTTTCATAAATAAAATCAAAATAGAAATTAAGTTAACTTTTAATTTTATTTTTCTCTTTTTCTCAAATAAATAAAAATACAAAGAATAGGTTTTGGAAAATTAATTTATTTTTCTTTATTTAAAATTAATTAGGTTTAGGATTTTCCTTTAATTTAGCAATTCCATTATTTTCTCAAAGCAAAACAAAAACATTTTTTAACTAATCGCAATTAGGTTTAGGCATGGGTCAAAACCCTAGTTGTATCGTTTTCGATTTATCGCGCGCGTACTATAATTTTTACGATATTGTTGTAACTGTTCATGGTTTGTAATAGTTTGATCTAAGTTCTTTTATTTATTGGTTTTTCCCGGGTTTTTGGCTATGTAATTAATTCCCCTCCCTGAATCCTTCTAATAGCGTAGATTTACTTTCTCGCATTTTAATTCTCTCAAATATTTGACTGTCTAGATGTATGCTAATAGGATTGCATGACAAGAATGCATGACAAATTAATCCATTTAGAAAACCCTAATGTGCAAAGATAAATAACTGAAACTAATCACTCGCACATATCACTCTTAGGTTATACTCTCACTTAAGTTGGCTTCGGTAAACGATCATTAAAGTATAGGGTGTCTTAGTGGTTGCCCTCCTGTCTAACAAAGATCAAATGTCCCATTAGAATGTTGACTCGGAAATGTTGCCTCAGAAATGTTGCCTCAGAAATGTTGCCTCGAGTATGATCTTAAGACTCTAGGATTATCACTAAGATGTCCTAACATTGCTTTAGTGATTGTACGTCCCTTTCGAATTGTCCCTTACAACTCCAACGACGGTGCTACCTATTTCTCAATAGTGGGATAGTGCTGTCTAAAGAAAACAAGAATAGAAACGATCTTTTTTCGAGTAGGTAGATGCTAGTAGGTACTTGCTCAAAACAAAACTTTTCACACTTACACTTTTCAAACAAACTTTCAAAACAACTTCGTCACACCTTTGAGGACTGATACAAGGGTTATCACGAAGTCAAACTTTTCAAAACAAAGCATATACACAAGCAATTTTAAAAAGATGAGCAAGTACCTAAGAACCCATGGAAAACCATGGATGGAAAGGGTGCTAACACCTTCCCTTTCTATAATCTACCCCCCGTACTCAGGAATATCTCGAAAAAGGATTTTTTTTTATGTACTTTTTTCCTTTCAGGTTGGATGAAATAAAAGTTGGTGGCGACTCTCTCTTACCGCGACATTTTGCGAACAAAAAATGCAAAACGCAAATCAGCATGTCAAACAGTCGATTCTTCCACCGTATCACAACCAATTACTTTATCGATAGGATGATCTCTATGAGTTCTCCATTATTTTTGTAGATCATTGAGATTTTATTCTTGTTGGGGTGATTCTTCGTGTTGAATTGGTTGATCTTTGGAGGAATTTTCTTGAGGACCTTCTAGTATTTCATCATCATCATTATCATAAACAATATTATCCTCCTTGGAGGGGTTAGTTTCATCAAAAGATACATGCATTGATTCTTCAATTGTTAAAGTTCTTTTGTTGGAGATTCTATATGCCTTACTAGAAAGAGAGTACCCGAGAAAAATACCTTCATCGGATTTTTCATCAAACTTACCAAGGTTATCTTTGTCGTTGTTTAAGACAAAGCATTTGCATCCGAAAATGTTAAAGAAAGCAATGTTTGGTCTCCTCCCTTTGAAGAGTACATATGGAGTTTTCTTCAAGATCGGTCTTATGTTAACTCTATTGCTAACAAAACATGCCATGCTCACCGCATCCGCCCAAAAGTATTTTGGAAGATTTGGATCGCTAAGCATTATTCTAGCAAGTTCCACAAGAGACCTATTCTTTCTTTATACCACTCCATTTTGTTTAGGAGTCCTTGGTGCCAAGAAGTTGTGAGATATTCCATGTTCTCCACAGAATTCTTCAAATAGATAATTTTGAAACTCTCCACCATGATCACTTCTTATGGAGGTAATTGATAGAGACTTCTCATTCTGAATTTGTTTAGCATACTTCTTGAACGCCTTGAATGCATCACTTTTCTGCACTAAAAATAATGTCCAAGTATATCTAGAGAAATCGTCAACAACAACCAAAGCATTAACATTACCTCTAAAACTCCTTGTTCTTGATGGACCAAGTAAGTCCATATGTAACAATTGTAGTGGCCTTGTAGTGGACACCACATTCTTAGATTTGAAAGTTGATTTTGTTTGTTTCCCCTTTTGACAAGCATCGTAGAGTCTATCTTTGATGAAATTTCTATTAGGAAATCCAATGATAAGATCATGCTTGATTAGTTTATTCAAGTGTTCCATGTGAATATGAGAAATTCTTCTGTGCCACAGCCATGAATCATCGTTGTTCGCCATGAGACAATTAACCTTCAAAGATGGATCATCAAGGGAAATCATGAAAATATTATTGATTCTTTTACCTTTAAGCATATCCTCATGTGTGACTTCGTCTTCTATCAAGCATTCATCCTTGGTGAACTTGATCTTGAAGCCTTTGTCACAAAGTTGGCTAATACTAAGAAGATTGTGCTTTAGTCCTTCAACATAAAGAACATCTTCAATGGATGTGAAAGGTGGAGCACCAACTTTGCGTTTGCCAAGGATTCTTCCCTTATTATTGTCTCCATAAGTGACAAAACCCTTGGCTTTTAGCACTAGATTTGAAAATTGGTTTATGTCTCCTGTCATATGCTTTGAACAACCACTATCAAGATACCAAAGATTGCATGTGGTCTTCAAGCATACCTGCAAAAAAAATTAGGCTTTGTTAGTTTCCCAAGTTTCTTTGGGTCCTTCATAATTAGTGCCTTTATTTACCCACACATAATGCCCACTTGCCACACTAAAGGTTCTAACATAGCAAGCATTAGGTGTATGGCCTTTAATACCATAATAAAAACAAGTAGGTTCAAAGTTACTTCTATATCTAGAAGGATAAGATTTCTTCTTAGGACATATTTTCTTTTTAGGATAGCGATGAACTATTTTAGGTTTGTTCACTTTCTCTTTGGATGATTGATCACTAGCCTTAACAAAGATAGTTTTATTAGAACTTGGTTTTGAAAACTTTGAATATCCAAGACCACTTTTGTCATTGAAGTATCTTTGTTGGCTAAGAACACCTTCCAAACCAATTTGGCCTTTTTCATATCTTTCAATGACTCTTTTTAATTGTACAATTTGGAAAGAGAGTGATTCACAATTTTTGCATACAAAATTCTATTTTTGTTCATCACTTAATTTTTTTTTTCTTCTTTGAAATCTTTTTCCATAGATTCACATTTTTCTTCTAAGGATGAAATTTGTTTCTTTTGTGATGAAATAGTTTTATACAGAATTTTGCATTCATTCAATAGTTCATCTATAGCACCTTGTTCATCACTATAAAAAAGAGAAAATTCATTACTAACCTCATTGTCTTCATCATCGGAATGGAGTGAGGCCATCAATGCTAGATTTGCACTTTCATCACTATCGGAATAGGATGAGGAACTTATCTCATTATCTTCCCATGCAACATAAGCCTTTTAGTTCTTGAATCCCTTTTTGCTTTTGAAGTCACCTTTCTTGGAGAGTTTTGGACAATCCGGCTTGATATGACCTTGCTTACCACATTCATAACATGTGACTACTTGTGTTGATGTGGAAGCTTCCTTTTTCTTAAATTTTTTCTTTCCTTTTGAATGAGAAAAGGGTTTGTCATTTCTACTAAAGAACTTACCAAGCCTTTTAACAAGAAGCATGAAATTTTCATCTTCTTCCGGATTGTCTTCCTTTTCAACTTACTTGGAAATATATCTTCAAAGCAATATTCTTGGATTTCTTCTCTTGATTTTCATGTTTTTCAAGTCTTCCAAGTTCTGTTTCATATTCTTGAAGTTTCCCAAACAATGTTGCGGACGTCATGGAGGAGAGACTTTTCTTTTCTGAAATTGTCGTTACCTTTGGTTGCCATTCCCTAGTTAAGGACCTAAGAACTTTTAGATTTAGTTCGTCAAAGTCTTACCAAGAGCACTTAGATGATTTTTCAAGTGCACATATCTTTTTTGTAGGCCAAGAATGGTTTCTCCGGGATGCATTCGAAATAATTCGTATTCTTGACTCAGGGTATTTAGTCTTGATCTTTTTACTTCAATCGTTCCTTCATGAGTTTGTACCAAGGTATCCCATATTTCTTTTGATGTCTTGCATGCCGAGACACGGAAGAATTCATCCATGCTAAGTGCACCTTGAAGAAGGTTTATTTCCTTTTTATAATAGAGAACTTTCTTCTTATTATCATCGTCCCATGCAGTTTTAGGCTTTGATGAGCCAACACCATTGATTATAGTTATAGGGATAAATGGACCATTCTCGACGGCATCCCATACTTCTTATCCTTGTGCTTCAAGATGTGCCTTCATGCGTATTTTCCAGAAGTCAAAATATTCACCATAAATTAAGGAGGCTTGTTGTTACTACCACCATCTCTGAAAATGTGATTTTGATTTGCGAAAGTCATTCTGGATCTTTTAGGAATAGGTTACCTATAACCTGCTCTGATGCCAATTGTAAGTACGAAGTGCGTCTAAGAGAGGGGGGTGAATTAGGTACTTTAAAAAATTCTGGTTTTAGTGATGATGGATATTATTTTTCTGATTAATGGTGAGTTTAGGAAAGCTTAAAGTGCAGAAAAATAAAGAGACACGGGCGATATATCCTGGTTCCCCTCATAGTCCGAGAGTACTCCAGTCCCCTTTCAACATGAAAGAGATTTCCTTATTGTGGAAAACATAAACAAGAACTACCAAAAAGCCAAGAATAATCCTCTTGGACCAAAAACAATCCTCTTGGATTTTCACTATGTTAACAATGAGAACAATCCTCTCAAAGTGACTAAACTTGTATCCAACAATCCTGGAAAGACAAGATTTAAAAACACTTAAACTTATTTCCAATAATCCTGGAGAAATAAGTAAGTAACTATCAATATTTCATTTTGAGTGAGTTGAGTAGTATTGATCACTTAGAGTGATTTAACAATGAATGATCTTATCTTCCAATAATATTATTGTACAATGACTCAAGATATAATTTCTCAAAGTTTTCTGTTTAATAATGTATGAAAGTGTGCAGAAAACTTATGTATGAAAGTGAAGAAATGCTTGAGTTTGTATTTTGAAAATTCAGAAAATATATTTGGAAGAGGTGTTGAAAATGATTTTGAAAATGAATATTTATATGTTCATAACACTCTTTTGAAACATCATAAAGTTCTGAAAATGAATCATGAATAAATGCCAAGATTGAGTGAAAGGTTTCAATGAAAAGGTATTATGAACAGGCATGTGAAAACCTGCTGTTTTTCAAAATCGTGCAACATGCAATCGATTGAACCCTTTGTGTAAATCGATTGCATGGGGTTTCAATAGCTATATTTTCAAAACTTTTAAGTGTGCAATCGATTGCACAAGTAATGTCAATCGATTGCATGTAAAGTCAGTAGCAAAAAATAATTGAGTGCAATCGATTGCACAAGCAATGTAAATCGATTGCACTGAGAAACAGAAGCAAACGTTTTGAAAATTTTAAGTATGCAATCAATTTCACAAGCAATGTAAATCGATTGCACTGAGAAACAGAAGCAAAAGATCTGAAAAAATTGAAGCATGCAATCGATTGCACTAATATGCAAATCGATTGCACTCAAGTAAAAAATAAATTTTAACTTTGAAAAACTTGAGTAATGATTTATAAAACATTTCTTATTTACCATTGAGCATCTATATCTTAAGATAAAAGTAAATAATATCATTATACCTTGAAAGTTGTTCAGAGCTTTGAACTGAAGATTTTGTCCAGAGATGCTTTGAGCTTGATCATAAATCTTTGCCTTCTTTGTCAATCATGGTTTGTCTTCATCAAAATAAAAGTTCATTTGAGAAGCTTGATTTTACACATGTATCTAAATATTTTGGAAAATTCAATGGGGTGTGTGCTGGGGAAGCATGACGAGTCTGGCCGAAAAGAGCATGCTATTTATTACCTGAGCAAAAAGTTTACCGACTGTGAAACAAGATATTCACTGCTCGAGAAAACTTGTTGCACTCTGGCATGGGATGCTCGTCGGCTAAGATAGTATATGCTGACCCATACTACCTTATTGATATCCAAGATGGATCCAATAAAATACATATTCGAGAAGCCTGTCCTCTCTGGGAGAATAGTAAGATGGAAGATGATCCTGGAGGAATATGACATTCAGTATACTACCCAAAAAGAAATGAAGGGTAGTGTACTAGCTGATCACCTTGCTCATCAAGCTGTGGATGACTACCAGTCCATGAAGTTTGAATTGCCAGATGAAGACATCCTGATGGTAAACAACTGTGAGGAACTCAGATCATATGACGGACCTGAACAAGGATCCCGATGGACCTTGGTTTTTGATGGGGCGTCCAACGCACTCGGCAATGGCATTGGTGATGTACTCATATCCCCTAAAGGATGTCACACTCCCTTCACTGCAAGACTTTTCTTCAACTGTACAAATAACATGGCAGAATACGAAGCGTGCATTTTTGGTCTCAAAGCTGCCATAGATTTGGGAATTAAGTCCTTAAGTGTATTCGGAGATTTAGATTTAGTTATCAGCCAGATCAAAGGAGAATGGGACACTAAACACCCTAACCTTATCCCCTACAAAGAACATGTGTTTACATTAATCCCACATTTCAATAAGATTACCTTCGAGCATTTCCCGCAAGAAGAAAACCAACTAACGGATGTGCTAGCCACAATGTCATCCATGTTTAAACTCAAATGGGATAACGAGGCTCCCCAGATCACCATTGAACGAATGGTTGAACCAGCTCACTGTCACGAGATTAATACTGAAGAAGTAGAGGACCGACCTTGGTTCCACGAAGTCAAGATGTATCTCGAGGCTCAAGAGTATCTAGAAAGAGCTTCGGTCAATGATAAGAAGTTCTTAAGGAGATTCTCTGCTAAGTTCTTCATCAGTAATGGTATTCTCTACAAATGCAACCACAACTCTATATTACTTCGTTGCATAGACAAGGTTGAGGCAGAAAAGATCATGGTTGATCTACGTGAAGGCACTTTTGGCACCCTTTCCAGTGGGTATATGATGGCAAAGAAGATCCTACGGGCAGGTTATTACTGGTCTACCATGGAAGCAGATTTCTATCAGCACTCTCGAACTTGTCATAAGTGTCAGGTCTATGCTGACAAAGTGCATGTGCCTCCGGTTCCATTGAATGTCTTGACGTCTCCTTGGCCCTTTGCTATGTGGGGCATCGACATGATTGGGGAAACCAAGCCAACATCCTCTAATGGACACCGCTTCATCTTGGTGGCCATTGACTATTTCACGAAGTGGGTTGAGGCTGCTTCTTTCGCTTTCGTTACCAAGAATGTTATTGCCTGGTTCATCAAACAGAACCTCATCTGTCGGTACGATATCCCAGAGAGAATCATCACAGACAATGGTATGAATCTCAACACTACTATGATCGCCGCACTGTGTGTACAATTCAAGATCCAGCACCACAATTATTCTCCTTACTGGCCAAAGATGAATGGTGTTGTCGAAGCCATAAATAAGAACATCAAAAAGATCATACAGAAAATGACAGTAACCTACAAGGACTGGCATGAGATGCTACCATTCGCCCTCCACGGTTACCGCACCATGGCGCGCACATCAACCAGGGCAACACCTTACTCTCCGGTATACGGCATGGAGGTTGTCTTGCCTATTGAGGTACAGATCCCTTCTATGAGAATCATGAAGGATGCATGGTTTAATGAAGACGATTGGATCCAAACTCGACTTGACCAACTGAACTTGATTGATGAGAAAAGGCTTACTACTGTCTGTCATGGTCAAATGTATCAAAAAAGGATGATTAAGGCTTTGAATAAAAAGGTTAGACGCCAAGTGTATCAAGTCGGGGATTTGGTGATCAAGCGCATCATACTGCCACAAGGTGATCCCATGGGCAAATGGGCTCCTACATAAGAAGGGCCGTTTGTGATCAAAAGCATATTCTATGGTGGAGCAATGATTTTAACCACTATGGATGGCGACGACCTGCTGCACCATGTGAACATGGACATAGTCAAAAGATACTACGCATAAGAGACCTGCTAGGTTGACACACCTAGGCAAAACAAGGGCATCCCGACGAACCAAAAAGGTTCAGGCAAAAATTAGGGATAAATCAAAAAAATCTGTACACCCGGCAAGTTGAAAACCCGAAAGGGAGACTTAGGCAAAAAAGGGTATCCCGGTGGACTGAAAACCCAAAAGGGCGGTCCAAGAAAAATTTAGGGAATTAAGGCGTACGACTATGTCCCGTTTGGATCACTTTACAGACAACCTTTGGCTTCAACTGACAAACTCAGCGGTTCTGATCAATCCAATCCAATTCGGACAAGGCAGCAAATGGACAAGATTCTCAGAGACAGGAAGGCTATAGTAGAATGGGAACCCCATGGGATTATTGCTTATAACTATCTTTTCTTTGTATCAAATTTTCATTTTTTACGACGACATTCTCTTACTAGAATGTTCGTCTCATTGTACAAAAATACTTATTCAAAGTTAATACAAAGATACCCCTTTGAAAGTACAAAACTATCTGTTTTTTCTTTATTCATGTGTTTTATTACAAAAACGTCCAATGATTTATTTTTGAATATATGCATTTGAATGTAACCACTGTTTACAAATGAACAAAAAGGAACGAAGAAATAGAAAGACAATCGCTAATGGGTTTAAGAAATAGGATAATATCTTTAGACTATTCCATAAAATCCCCCACAGCGTGCAGCTTAATCCCCAGCGGAACAAAACTTCCAATTATCACTCCCTGGTAGAAGTCGCCCATTTTCGCAGGATTTCACAGGCAATACACGGCATTTCCCTTACAACAGAGTTTATTTCTCTAACCAATAAAATCTCATCAACTCATCAGCACTTCAAAACATAAAGACTTACACTCCACGTCCCCAACAGCAGTCAGGGATTTATTTTCCCTAATCCAACAGTATTACAGCAGCATAGCTTACATGCCCATACATCGCATCCATACGTCATGAAATTGACAACACGAACGCATACAACATAATCTCATTCATTTTTTTGAGAACATCATCATACAATGCATTTCATATATCATGACATTGCATACAACTAATCTTTCATCTCTTTAGGAAAGATCAGTCAGCCGATGGCTATCATCAACAATTTACAAAAAGGTCAGAGATTGATACCTGAAATAAGAGGGACAATTATCTACACGACCAGCTGAACATTCAAGATACAAATCAGATACGCTCCAGACAAGGACGCTATTCTGATACTCATTCAGATTCAACTTTCAGATACAATTGAGATACGCTCCAGACACGGACGTCATTCTGATACTCATTCAGATCCATCTTTCAGATACAGTTCAGATATGCTCCAGACACGGACGCCATTCTGATACTCATTCAGATTCAGCTTTCAGATACAGTTTAGATACGCTCCAGACACGGACGTTATTCTGATACTCATTCAGATCCAGCTTTCAGATACAGTTCAGATATGACCCAGATTCGGATGTCATTCTGTTACTCATTCAAATTCAACTTTCAGCAACGAGTCAAATACAATCCGGTTATAGATATTATTTTGATACTCAATCCCACACATCTAGTACTTCAGTATAAATCAAACAAAGATTTATTCTGACACATCTTCCCTTCCCATCAACAATCATTTTTGGATGGCATCTGTAAGCCAATATTTAACAACTTTCCATCATCTCTCCAAATGGCATCTTTTAATCCCATTCCCTACACCATCAACCATCACGTCCTCGAGTGCAAATTTCTGGGCACTCTAGTGTCCAATCATCTTCCACCTTCAAGTCACGAATGGCAAATCTATCAATATAACTCTTCAAGTTTAAGAAGATTTAACAGGGGAAGCTGTTGTATCCCAAAATTTTCTCTCTCATTTATCAAATATTTTCTCACAAAGATCTCTCTTAGTTCAAGACAGCACTAGGTTTAATCAGCTCAAGACACCTCCTTAAGCATTGATGACTAAAATTAGGGTTTGAGATTGCACAAAGATAATTGAACTTCCAATACCTCATATTACTTTCATGGATCATTATGTACCCCCAAGTTTACTCATGTCAAGTTTCAAGCTTTAAATCACATTTTTGCTCAGTCAATTGAGCGGTTGACCTAAAAATCAGCTGTATTGGGGAAAAAGTCAACTATGGCCAATTTACAGTCAAACTTCATAATTGTTTATCCATATAAACATTATAAACTCATATGTATCATTTGATCAAGTTTGGACCATAATTCTTCAAGAAATTCGATCAAATCATCAAAAGGGCAAAATAGTCAAAATTAGGGTTTTGATTGAGAAAGGGCAATTTCTGATTTTTGACCTAGAAAATGGTTAATTGGTTTGAGGCATGATCTAAAGAGTTAATTTGCATCATTTTTACCTAATGGCATGACCCAAAACATTGCTCAAGATCAATTGGATTGATATTGAATTTTCAGTCAACTGATCAAAAGTCAACTATACACTGAAAAGTCAAACTTTGACTTTTTTGTCAAAATCAAATGTCAAAGATCATAATTCATCAAAACATGTCAAAATATGAAACTTATTCATCAAGAAATCAAAAAGTAAAGATTTCATTTTGAAAAGTCAAAGTTTTCAAACTTATAAATTTTTCCAAGTGTTGAAAACTTCATGTTTTTTCACAACTTTGAGCAAATTTTTCACCATGATGTAAGATGATTCAGAAGAAACTTTCAACATGAAAGTTATAGATATCCATGATATCTACAACATTTCTTTACACAACTTCTTCTAAAAGTGCTATGATCTCAATTTATTAATTTATGAAGTCATAGTCTTGAAACTAAACACTTAGTGAATTTTTTGCCCTAGTTTAGGCAGGATTTTGACCTAACTTCATGGAACTTTTTCATATAGTTCCAAGGGGAATTTTAAAAATTGATTCAAAGATGGGTTGTATAGTACAATACAAGCTTTCTAAAATGTCCAAGAACTCCTTGAGATCATTCTTGAGCAGGGAGAATCGAAGAAAGGAAGTTAGGGTTTTCAAACTTGAATTACAAGTCATTTTTGATGAACACATGAACCAAATACATACTAGGCTGCATAATCTTGGGTTTGCATGCCTCAAACTTGTTTGTCACTCCATAATTAAATGTTTACACAACTGTTAGAGCTTTTATCTAAGAAATTGAACTATTATCCAAGTTGCATTTCCATTAATGGCACAAAGTTAACATTGTCATTCTTGTAAAGCAAGCTTTTTGCATAAAGTCCAATCTTGAGCCTCTAACTTGTTCCCCCTGATCACACTCCATCCATAAAGCCATAAGCAAGTATGTTTAAAGCATAACCACTCTATCTTAGCAAGGACACAAGGCTTTGAAACTTGAATTTCTCAAAAATCACATGTTATGCATAAACTTGTGATTTTGAATTCTGATCAACAACAAGTCTCCAAACTTGTTGCTTATAAATAGAGTCACTATTTGTGAGCTAAGACACGAGCTAAAGCACCCTGAAACATTCCAAAACTCCATCTAGCCAGAAATTGCACAAAAAAACTCCATTGATACACAGTTCTGACCTTAAACTTGTATCTCTCATTTCCCTCGTGCGTTTTCCCTCAAATTCATTCCTAAAGCTTCCTTACATCAAATATAGTCCATCCTTGTCTTTGGTTTGGAACTGTAACATCTCCATCACCATCCTCCATAACCAAAAACAGAGGTCTTCAACTTGACTTCTCCAGACCATTCTAGCCATCCATTATTCAAGCAAACCATTGCATTAGCTTCCTGGGAACTTGAGGAAGCTAACCTGATCATTGCAGCACCTTGAATCAAGCTCATTTGCATTTCACGATTTCCAGTTTTGAGGTATTTTTCTTGAACTTCTATCTTCATATTTAGGCATTGTTAGACTTGCATTTGTGAAGATAAAATGTAGACCTCATTGCCCTGAAACTATACATGTCCATAGATTTCATTTATTTTGATTGAGCTAGGAGAATTTTGAGTTTGAACTTTCTGAAATATTTAGGTCAGAATTTGGTACTTTCAAAAATTCTAATTCATCTTTGATTTATAGTTCATGATATTTATATGGTTGGATTCATATGAAAAAATGGAGCAATTTTCATGTTTACATTTTTGCAAATGGTTGAGAAATGAGAAAGTTGCAGGACTTCTGGCTGGAGGTTGAAGATGAAGTGTATTTAGGGCGGGATTTGTGTTATATATTTATGGTTTTACATAAGTTAACGGTTGTATCATCACCCCAATGGTTAAAGCGCGCGCCTGTCACTATGAGGTCCTGGGTTCAAGCCCCAGTGTGACCTTTTTTCCATTTTTCCACTTTTTGAAATTTGTATGTTTTTGCAGCGCCTGAGCCATCCTTTGGGCCTGACTTATTTTTCTCACAATACCCCCTGTTTCACTTATCAACCTCCCTGATTTATTTTTATTTTATTTTATTTACTTTTTTTATTATTATTATTAATACTATTATTATTATTATTTTTATTATTATTATTATTATTATTATTATTATTATTATTATTATTATTATTATTTTCATTAATCATGAAAAATTCAAAAAATATTTTATTTATTATGTACACTTATTTATTTTATTTTCTTATGAAACAAAAATATTAAAAACATTTTTTTTAACAAATTAATTTCTCTTTTAAATAATTAAATACTTATACTTTGGTTTAATAATTATTTTATTTTCTTAATTAAAATTAACTTGGAATTTAGGTTTCTTTTAATTATTTAATTTTCATTTTTATTATTATTTAATTTAAAACCTTTTTTTTATAAAAACCTTAAAAACATTTTTAACTTAATTTCTTCCTTAATTAGTTTAAACTTAATTTTTATTATTTTTAATTAATCATCTTCTTCAAATTAGGTTAGAAATACCTTTTCATAAAAAAATCAAACTTAAATTACATTTTCTTTTTTTAGATTTTGCATTCTTGCACTTTATTTATTCATTTTGTACATTTATTCAAAATTCAATATGGTTGTAATATTATTTAGATTCAATTTCTTGCAATATTCCCCATTTGTAAATTTGTATACCCCCCTCCCCTAAGTATTGTAATAGCGTAGTAATTTTAAATTCTGCAATTTATCGCTTTATATACAAATGCTAGTAATTAGGGTTTTGTATGGAAAGACTAAAACCAATCAATAGCAAACCCTAATTAAAGACAAATCAAGCATGTAAATCAATACACTGACACACAAGCACCCCTAGGGTAAATCCACTTGGTTGCCTTACAAAAATGGTCATATTACGCATGTGAGGTATCTTAGCAAAGACAAATAAAATACAAGATCATAGTCCCTCGGTGACGCTATCTATGTTGCCTTTCAAAATGATCTTAGTCCATAAAGAAAAATGCTAAGATACCTTGCAACATTGTTAATCTTGGTTATAGATGACCCACGTCTGTCCCGTTTACATCCAAAGATAGGGTTACTTACCAAATCAATGGTAAGATAACAATGTCAAAGGAAAAAGGAAATGAACATGAAAGAATTTTGGGTAGGTAGAAAGTTCCTAGTTACTTTCTCAATATCAAAACAAAACATCCTTGCTATTTTCAAAAACAAACACCTACACTTTCAAAACATCTTGCAAACTTGAAAACATTTTCAAAAGATCAAACACTTTGTATACATTCTTACGAACGAGAATCATTACAAAGTTTGCCTAAACAATGGCCTCTATTCAAATACTTTCAAAACCACACAAAGCACAATTTCAAACAAAAGCAAGTGATCTAGCAAGTAACTAAGAGCCCATGGAAAAAACATGGATGAAAAGGGTGCTAATACCTTCCCTTTTCATAATCTACCCCCCGAACTCAAGAAACAGTCTCAAAGGTATTTCTTGTTCTTTTTCATCTTTCCTTTTGGATAAAAGAAAAGTCGGTGGCGACTTTTGCTAACCGTAACATTTGCAATCAAACACAAAACACCCAAGTCATATTTCCTTGGGCAGGGCATATGACTTAATGGAAACAGAAAATTACACATCAAGGAAAACAATTTCATGGATGACCATGGCAGTCGAATTGTTGAGCTCTTGGTCGTGTGCAATCTGGTAGATAAATCTGGAAACATCTTCATTGTCACCTTCATTATATTTAAAGAGAACTTGTCATTCTTTTCTTGTACCAGCATTGATGAACACTTCAGAAATTGGGAGAACATGCTTTCCTTTGAGAGGAACCAAACTAGCTTGCACAGAGGACGATGGCTGATACCCAAGACCATAACAATCTTTCTTCTCAGGTACTTCAATCAATTTTCCCCAACCATCATGGGGATATCTACCTTCTATGAGGGCTTTGGCATCATTCAAAGATGCCATAGGTGCTTCATACTTCTTACTTTCCACGACGAGAAACTTGTCAACAGAAACAATCTCTAGAGCTTGAAAGGGAAATTCCTGCACCTCGCCTTCTACTTCCACATAATGGTAGGTTGTCAGATTGTTAATCACTACATCTTCTTCTCCACAAACGACGACAGCTTTGTCATTTACAATGAACTTCAGGATTTGATGAAGAGTAGACGTCACAACTCCTTTCACATGGATCCATGGGCGACCCAAAAGGCAAGTATAGGATGGACGAATGTCCATAACATAGAATGACAGATAGAAAGTGTAGGGACCAATCTTGACAGACAAGTCCACTTCTCCCTCCATAGATCTTCTTGAGCCATCAAATTCTCAAACACTCATGGTGGAGGGCCTCATCATCACCCCGTCCATATTCAACTTAAACAGAGTAGCCTTAGGCATCACATTGAGTGAAGAACTCGTATCTACCAAAACTCGAGATAAAACTGTACCCAATCACTTTATAGAAACGTGTAGCAATTTTTTGTTGGATCCGCCTTCAAATGGGAGCTCATCATCATAAAAAACCAAACAATTTCCTTCAGCAATATTGGTTACGATCCCTTCAAACTGGGCCACAGAAATGTCTCGTGTAAAATGGTTGGAACACAAAATCTTTAGTAAAGCATTGCGGTGGGTCTTCGAACACAAGAGGAGAGACAATATGGAGATCTTAGATGGAGTCTAGTTGATTTGATCCACCACTTTGTAACCACTTCGCTTAAGAATCCTCAAAATCTACTATGCTTCTTGTCCTATAGAAGGTTCAGTTTAACTAGCAATCACTTGCTTGCCCCTAGCCTTAGCCAGAGCATCACTGTTAGTTTCTTTGGGAGGTGGTGGTGGGGGAGAATAGATCCTATCACTACGAGTCATGTTACTAGTTCCTGCAATGTTGGTAATACCCTTGTCAGCTACTGGAGGACACTCATATTTCTTCCCAAGAATATAGACCACATTATACTCCCACGGAATTGCCTTCGAGTTATAACATAGAGGAGGAATATGAGCTTGAGTTGTTGTAGGGGTAGCAGGAGCTTGAATCATTAATGGGGCAGTAGGAGCCTGAATTGTCAATGGGGTACTTGGTGTTATTGAGATGCTCCTCGGATAATAAGGAATTTCCAAGACATCAATCTCTTCTTCTCGAAATATCTTCTCTACTTGTAGGCCACCTTCATTCATTAGTTGTTGGATAGTCGTCTTTAAACTAGTACACTCTTCAGGTTTAGAGGAACATGTTAAGCAAAAATCATGGAGTTCTTGGAAGACCTCATGCTCAAACAAATGTTCTCTAACAGTTCCGAATGATATCTTGATCTCGTCAACCTTGGTTACCAGAGTCTGTTCACTACTTTCTTCAATAGCATTGACCGCTGCCCCTGGGTGAGGAGGCATGGGAATATTCTGAGTATTGGGACCAACATGGCTAAAATATATGGCCTTTGCATCGAGGAGGTCTTGAACTTTACATTTAAATGATCTACAATTCTCAATCGTGTGGCCTGGGGCTCTAGAATGAAATTCACAATGAGCATTAATGACATACCCCCTGGGGAGAGGATTAGGTGGTGGACCAAGTTCACGTAGTTGAACAAACTAATTAGCAAGTAACTGAGGGAGAAGATGAGCATAGGACATAGAAATTGGATCAAATCTTCTTTCAGACACTCTTTATCTCTGTGGAGCTCTCGGACCTTGAGGTTGCTGATTTTGTTGTTGATAATTTGGAGGTGGTGCAAATTGTTGTTGTGAAAGATATTATGGTTGAGGAGTGAAAGGATGTTGTTGGGCCATCTAGGGTGCTGGAGTTGTAGCAGCATACACTTGAGGAGCAAATTGATTAGAAAAACAGCAGGTGTTGGGAAATATGGAAACCGAACTTGAGGATATGCAAGTGCTTTTCCTTGGTTGATGGTGACAACACTAGTTTTACCCTCTTTCTTCTTGACGAAACCAGAAAACGTCTTTCTACCAATGCTAGTATTGTTGTTGGTATTGTTAGGGACACCTTGGATCGTTCCAGCCTTAATACAAGTTTCAACATGTTCTCCAATAATGACCATATCAGAGAAAGAAGTAGAGGTATTGCTGAGCATGTGTTGGAGATAAGGACCTCGTAGAGTACCCATAAACAAATTAATCAGTTCACGATCCAAGAGAGGAGGTTGGATCCATGCATCCAATTCACGCCATCTTTGGGCGTAATCTTCAAATGACTTTTCTGATTTCTGTATCATCCCTTGAAGCTGAGTGTGGCTAGGAGCCATGGCAGTATTGTAATGATAATGTTTCAAAAAGGCGTCGGGAATTTCTCCCCAAGTACTGACATGAGTTATTTATAGCTGCATATACCAGTCCAACGGTAACCCAATCAAGCTATCTTGGAAGAATTGCATGAGTAACTGTTCATTTTCAGCATAGACCGCCATCTTGCGACAGTAGGAACGAAGATGAGTCTCTGGGCAGGAAGTGCATTTGTACTTGTCAAAATCAGGAACCTTGAACTTGGGAGGGATAACTACCCCAGGCACGAGACACATTGCAGCATTATTGAATCCCTAGGTTTTGATACCCTCTATGGCTTTGAGACACTCTTCAAGAGCATGGTACATTTTTGCAGTTTCAGCAACTCCAGTGGAAAGATTCATGTGGGGTTCATCAAGATCAATGAAGTTGTGGTGATCATCAATATCATTTCGAGGAGCTCTTGTAGGGGCCTCAACATTTGCATTGGCATTCCTCCCATTAGTAGAAGTGGAGGGGGAAGCAGTAGCAAGCTTGGCAACACTTTGGTGTAACTCTTCCTGACCCTTGATAACAACATGAAGGGTTTCCATAAGCTGATCCATGAGAGTGCCCATGGTGTCCATATCTCGACGGAGAGCATTCTGATTTTCTTCAAAAAGATCCATAAGTCTTTGTTGGTTACTTCTTGTACGGTAGGGATGTGGAGAAGTCGTCTTTGATGTTCTTTGAAGTCTGATGGAAAAGGGAGCCCAATAAGTTTTTGCCGTGAATCATGAATGAATGATAGTATGAATGAATGTTTTATCTTCATTCTGAGTAAATCCAAAGACTCGTCTGTCCCTTTTTAAAATCTTTTTTTTCATTTTTGAAGAGCTAGACCAACGAGACTTGTCTTTGGAATTCCTTGGATATGAGATGTATATACATGATGGAATGATGTCATGGTATGCTATGACATGAAGTTTCAGCTCCACATATTCTGGATAACCACTCTGTAGTCCTTTGCATAAAATGAAAGTAACAGGATCAAAAGTCTGACGTCACAGGCATGGAGTCAAAGTAACCACCCATAAGGTATGGACTAGGGGTTTAACACCTGCCGAACAAGGTTCTTAGGAAACATCAGAGTCTACGCTCTACCTTTGGATATTACTAATGTCCCAACTACTCGGTAATCATTAATATTCGCAGAAAAAACTCGTCTGAGTGCAGCATCACGTGACAACTACTTCGGATTACTCAGTTATAGTCTCTACACTACACCTAAAAAGGCCAGGATGGGTTAATGGTTCTACAACTATTAGCTTCTCTGGTTCCCAGGTTAAAAGCAACAATGTCTTCTCAATTACTCGGTAAACAAAGCTACTTTCAAGGGGACCTCCAATGAGTGGGGGATTTTCATGCCTCCTTCTTCGGGATTACTCCCTCAAAGTTAGCATGACTATATCGCCCGTCCTAGTCCTAAGTGTAACCCAAGTCTGGGTATAGGACTTATCAAATGTAATCACCCAACCCAATATCAGAGTATATCCAGAATATGTGAGTAGCAACAATACAATGCAATATATACAAAAGTAAACAATAAAGCAGAGAAATAAAGTGGCAAATCAAATAAAGCAAATAAATAAACACCCAAATAGACAAATAAACAAAACTAGGAGAGACTCGCAAAATAATAGTCCCCGGCAGAGTCGCCAACTGAAGCTACCGGAAAAAAACATAGAGCCGCCACCGAACTTTATTTATTCCGAAGGAAGGGGAAATATCGAGAAAACCACAAGAGGGTGGATAAGATGATCTAATGTCCAAGAGAAAGGGTAAGGGAGTCGGTTATATGAGGGTAAGGTAATAGCACCCCTCACATCTGTTGTACTTAACGGGATCCATTTTGTTTGTTTGCTTCTAAGGGTGTGTTTATCTACAACTATACTTTCTAAGGGGAAAGAAATGATTTTTTATTTAGTGCATTCGTGAGGGTCTCACAACCCTTTGCCTATGTATCCAATGAAGGAATCATAACATCGTAGTTCCTCTAGAAAATGGATGGTTTGTTGGTGTTTTTTAGTGGGCGACGTTAACACACGCATTCTAGCAATAGTCACGGCCTGTATCACGGTAGAATGAAGATAACATGCCCTTTGGAGGGATGTTTTGATTGGTTGAGTGTCTTGCAAGTTTTAGAATGAATTCGAGTAATGATTAAATGTTTTTGGATTTTTTTGATTTGTGAATGGAAAGTTTTAATTACAAAAGAAGAGAAAGGTTAAGAGAGGGACTAAGAAATCCTAATGTTGCCATGCATGGGTTTAATCCTAAGGTCTAATTAGTCAGCATCCTAAAGAAGAGGAAACTATCATCCTAATGGAACATGTTATAAGTAAAAGGAGACGGTGTTTGTGAAGAGTGATCATGTATGGTGATCATAGCAAAAGTGACGACAAGATGAGTAGTATCATGGAAGGTGTAAATAGAATGCTCGATGTATGGGGATTGAATTGGGTTATGATTAACCAAGGGGTGTACTTGATTGATCTCGTGAGAGTAGGTGCTCCTACCCTCAACCTTGAGACCCTTTGTGCATGGAAATAATTGGTATATGCACCAAAGTGGTTGATTCAGTTATGGTTAACCAAGGGAAAAACTTGATTAACCTCGTGAGAATGGCCATGCCCAAACTCAACTATGAGATCCTTTAAAAAGATGCTTGGTATGTGGACCAAGGGAATAGAAATTGCTTCAATGAATAAGATGAAATCCCATACAAGGTGGTTATATGCATGCTCCTAAAAAGTGGGACTAGCGTGGCACTAGTATTCTAAACGACCAATTGAAACAATCGATCGAATTGTTGTCATTGTAGAAAAGTCTAAGACCAAACTATGAAATGTGTGCAATTGTGCATCTTGTAAGTGAATACCTGCTCATTGATGATGAGCCCAAGAGGAGGCCAAGTGTTCTAATTTAGATAAAATATGTATCATTAGCGATTTAAACATGTAAAGAAAATAGAAGAGAAACAAAATTCTAAACTATTACAAACCATATGGGGATGGGGGTACAAGTTTATAAATGGGGATGAGTCGAATCGAAAGTTCGATTAAAAATTTAGTTAAACAAGCAATACAACCAAATCTAAAATTAACAAACAAACTATCTATAAAATTAACTATTCTAAAATTTTTATTCTTTATAAGCTATAAAAAAAGAAGGTAATTGTATTTTTTTTTGTATTCTTCTGATTCTTTAAGTAATGAAAATACTAAAAGAAAGTCAAAACTTAAATTCTAAACATATTTTTTTGTGACTTTTTAGTAAAGAAGATATTTAAAAGAAAGTTAAAACTAAACTTATTTTTGTGATTCTTTTTTAATTGAAGAAACAAAATCTACAAGTAAATTAAAACTATGTCTATATAAATAAAAGAATTTTTTGAGATTTTTATCAAGTAAGAAAATGATCAATTAAACTAAAATAATTAAATTTGCAAAGTTACTAATTTGACTCTAAGACTACACTAATTAATTAAAAAAAATTGTAAAGTTTAAGAAAATTGAAATTAAACTAAACTAAATAAAGTAAAGGGTGCAAAACAGAATGTAGGGGGAGTATGTTGAATTTACGAATGGGATTGTTGTGAAAGGCCCAAGTTTGTTATAAATAGTTTAAATTAATATTAATAAAATAATTTTAAAAAATGGTGGACCTGGGCCGAACCGGGTCGACCCAAGGCCCACCCCCTTCTTCAAACTCTCAAAAGGGTTTGTAAAACCCTGAAAGAACAAGACAGAACTTGCCCTCATCTTCCTCACATCCTTCGCCCTCTCTCCCTCAATCTCAACTATGTCTCATATTCTCAACATTATTCTTCTCTCATCTAAAATTCTCCTCTCACTCTCTCGTCTTTAATTCTTCCACGGTGGTGCGATTTCCGGTGGCGTCACCGTCGCAATCTTGACCACCAAACCAACTACATTAAAAAAATCTTGTACATCAACCCTATCTCAAATTTTCTCCTATACTCTAATCTAACCTCAGAATCCTCTAATTCCTCTTAAATTCAAGGGATCGAAGAATTAGGGCTTACGAACCCTAAGTTTGTTAAATCATGAAATTATGCTAAGAATCAGTGAATCAACTTCCAGACCTCAATGCCACGCTAAGAGAATGCTAACAAAAAATATACCACAATGCTTAACTCAAAACAGTGGAGGTGGGGATGTGTTTGATAATCACACAATATCAAATATTCTTTGTAATTCGTTGCTTCTTCTTGCTTCTGATCTTTTATTCTGGTTCTGTGTATTTGCATTGTGGTGTTTTGCGTTTGCGTTGTTGTTGTTATCAGTTATTGTGAAGCATAGATAAAAGTGTGAGGCTAGTTTATGAAGGTTAGTATATGGTTGCTGAAGGTTTGGTTTGGATGAATGGCGTTTGGTTATAGAATGTGTAGAAGGATGTCTGCGATGTAGTTATTATGGTGAAGAAAGTTGAACAATCATAGATGGAATCTTGAGTGAGTGTATTTTGTTAATGAAGGTTGATGCGTATTTGAGGGATATTCGGGTATAGGTTTAGTGTTTGAGCAGAGGTTGGTTATGGACTTGATTCTAGCACAGGGCTACGGGTTTGTGATAATGAGTGAGGGTTTGTTAAGTTGCTGTAAAGGTTTTTGACAGAGGTTTGTAGCCCTTAAGGAGAGATTGAGCAAAGAGTTTGTGAGGTGAAGATGGTTGTTGAAGCTGTGGGATATTGCAGTAAAGAGTTACAGTGGTTTTTTTATGTGATGATGTTGAAAAGGGTGAAGGTTATTGATGATGGAGGTTGAGTTGCAGGTGAATTGTATATGAAAATTATGGTTTAAAAATGAGAGGGTTCTTCTCATTCTCTGTGTTCAATGAAACAGTGGTTTTATAGTGAATCAGGATAAGTTTTCGGGAGGAAAGGTTTGAGAAATTTGAACATTTTGATATGTTGTTTTTGTAGCTTTTGGATGCAGGTTTGGGTTTGCCTATTTTATGTGATATTACAGCAGGTGGGAATGATGCCTAGGGCTGGTTTTGGATAGACTAATGTTGTTTTTGCAGGTTTGGGACAACGTTTGTATAGGCTGTTTGTGCAGGTCCTTTTGGACTGTTTTGGTTAGGTGACATCTTTCTAAACCTATTATTTTCCTCTTCTTCTATATATGATGTAGAGTTATTCTTCTTTTCACACAATTTTCTGAAGGGTTTGACAATTTTAGGAAAATGATGACGTAATTAGGGTTCTAGCTACTTGATAGCTTGCATTGTTTTGTGAGTCGCTGCTATTTTATATTTGCTATTGTTTATGGCTTTTTAATATTTGCTTGTTTTAGGTTGCTATGTTTGGTCATGGTTGTTTAGCAGTTTGCTGCTGTTTCGGGTTACTTCTTTGCTGTTTAGCAGTTTGGGTTGCTGCTTTGCTGTTTTTGATGCTAGTGTTTGTATATTTGCTGCTTGTTTAGGGCTGTTGTAACTGTTTGTATTTGCTGCTTTGCTTGCAGCAGCTATTTGCATGTTTTACTGCAGGTCTGCCTTTTTCTAATGTTGTTTAGCAGTTTTGACTTTACTATTTTAGAAGTTTTTCTTTGATACAAGTCTGCCCTTTGCTGCTGTTGTTTAGCAGTTACACTGCTTTGCTTGCTTGCTGTTGGACAGTTTTATGCTTTGCTTTTGCAGTAAAAAATATTTGCAAATTTCTTTTCCTTTTGTGAACCAAAAACCCAAACTTTTTGTGATTTGCAAAATAGAAGAAGATATCCCATAATTGAATCAACCCCTTTTAATTTCTGATTCCAAATACAAACCCTAATGATGAAATGAACATTCTCTTTTGACAATTGATTCTTGTTTGGATTTTTATTCACATATTAACGGTTTTCTAACTCTTTCCCTCTTTCTTGTTTCATGAACATGAGGATTGGGTGGCAAAATCATGGTTGAAAGGTGAAGAAAAAGTCATAGCAAGGAGTGAGGACGAGTTTCTTAAAGATGAAGCAAAAGAAACTTGAAGAAATAATGTTTTCTTTGTAAATAAAATGTTTGTAACTTGTGTTTCGAATTGATAACTTGCTTTGTAAATTGCCCACAAATATTTAATGAATAGGAAACTTGAATGATATTTCTTTGAACTTTATGAATGATGAACTTGTTGTAAGGAAATTGGATAAGTCTTGGACTTTGGTTAAAACTTGAATGACTTCTAAATCTCAAATTGTGATTGAAATTCCTTTGGTGATGCATATGCTCGATACAAGTCATTTTAGAAAATAACTTTGGACCAAGGTGGACCTTGCATAAATTGAGTGATGATGAATGAATAAAAACTCGAATGAAACTCAAGAAAATCACCTGAAAGAATCCCAACTCCCAACTTGCCTTCAAATTTAAGTCCAAAATTTCTTGCATTAAAAACGACAAGTGCCTGAGGAGGCAAGAACGCCCTGATTATCATGAACTTCTAACTTTAATTCTTGTGCCCGGATTCCATGTTCATCAATTTAAACTTCAAACTCTTAACTTGGTGACTTAGAGATCTTAAGAAGAAAACTTCAAGTGCGAGGAGATATTAGACATGAAATCCATAACCAAATGTCTTTCAGTTGAAGCATGTTCACAAGCCCAATCCTGATGAGTATCAAGACCCTAATTCACCGTGATTTCAAATGAAGCAATGTAGAAAACCTAAGCATGAAGGAATACATACACTTGAATTTGAGTTATCTTTGAGGCAGGTGAAAGAAACATCTCACAATAACCAGCGACCCAAAACCCTAGTATCCTGACAAACAATAGGGAAATAAACCCTAATCCAGGCTCTGAGGAATTTGAGTGAGAAACATCCTTGTAACTTGATGAGAAAGAAATCCATGATAACCATATTTTAAAACTTAATGCCACATAGTCCAATGCCCAAGAACTTGATGAAACTTCCTTTAACCTGATGAAGAAACTTCAAACCAAAATTAAACATAAGGATGGCACAACCCTAATGCTTTAAACCAAAGTGCTTGATTCCCTGAGATGCATGATATGCAAACAACTTAGTGAATATTATGTAAATGGGATGCATAGTATAAGCCAGACAAAAGTAAAAGGTAGGGAAAATTTGGGGTACGACAAAGAAAATTAATTGGCAGCCACATTAGCTACCATGTCGTATATGTTCAAAGTCATATGGGATAACGAAGCTCCTCCAATCACTATTGAGAGATTAGGCGAACCTGTATATTGCTACAAAGTTAATACTGATGGAGTAGAGGAAAAGCCTTGGTACCTTGAAGTGAAAAGATACCTCGAGACTCAAGAATATCCTGAAGGGGAATCTATTAACGATAAGAAATTTTTACGGAGGTTCTCTGTCAAATTATTTCTGAGTAACAGAATTTTGTACAAGCCTAATCATGATTCGATTCTGCTTCGTTGTGTAGACAAAAAGGAAGACGAGAAGATTATAGAAGATATACACGAAGGGGTCTTTGGTACTCACTCCAGTGGGAATACGATAGCTAAAAAGATCCTAAGAGTTGGCTATTATTGGTCGACCATGGAAACTGACTGCCATCTCCATTCCAGAACTTGTCATAAATGACAGATTTATACTGACAAAGTACATGGGCCTCTAGTTCCTCTAAATGTCTTGACTTCTCCTTCGCTGTTTTCAATGTGGGGGTGTTGATATGATTGGAGAGATTAATCCTACTGCGTCTAACGCCATCGTTTCATCCTGGTTGCTATTGATTATTTCATGAAGTAGGTTGAAGTTGTCTCGTTTGCCTCAGTTACCAAGAATGTTATGGCCTGGTTCATTAAGCATAATCTCATTTGTTGGTACGGCATACCCAAAATGATCATCACATATAACAGTACCAGTCTCAATAATACTATGATCACGGAACTCTGCATGCAATTCAAGATTAAGCACCACAATTCTTCTCCGTATCGACCAAAGATGAATGGCGTAGTGGAAGCCTCCAATAAAAAATATTAAGAAGATTGTGCAGAATATGACAGTGACATACAAAGATTGGCATGATATGTTACCAGTTTCTCTTCATGGTTATCGCACTTCAGCACGTAAATCAACTGAGGAAACCCTGTTCTCTCTTGTTTATGGTATGGAGGTTGTCTTACCTGTCGAAGTCCAAATTCCTTCCTTAAGGATCATGAAAGACGCGGGTTTAGATGAAGACAAATGGTTTCAGACTAGGCTTGACTAAATAAATTTGATTGATGAGAAAGGCTTGCAGCTGTTTGTCATGGTCAGATGTATCAGAAGCACGTGATCAAGGCCTTTGATAAGAAGTCAAACAACACGTGTACCAGGCCGATGATTTGGTCATAAAGCGCATCATCTTACCACAAGGTGATCCTAGGGGAAAATGGACTCCCACATACAAAGGATCATTTGTGAGTAAGAGGATATGTTTCGGAGGTACTATGATACTTACCACCATAGACGGTGAAGATCTTTCACACCCTGTAAATAGTGACATAGTTAAAATAACTATGCATAAAAGAGACTCGCTAGATTGACAGGCCTATGCAAAAATAAGGGAATCTCGGCGAACCAAAAGGGTTCCAGAAAAAATTAGGGATATATATCAAAATGTACATCCGGCAAGTCGAAAACTTGAAAAGGCGGCTTGGGAAAAAAAGGAGATCCTGGTGGACTGAAAACCAGAAAGAGAGGTCTAGGAAAAAGCTAGGGATTAAAGCGTACAACTATGTCTCGTTCGATCACCTATCTACTTACAACCAGCATAATTACTCATGTCAAGTTCAAACGATATAGATCAATTCAATCAACTTCTTCTGACAGCAAGGGATGAGATGCTTAAAGATATAGGGGCAATAATGGAGTTAAAACTTGATGGGATCATTTCCACATAGCTGTTTTTCTTTGTTTCTCTTTGTTCACCTTTTCTTTTACGACTATTTCCTCTTTCTAGGACTTCTGCCTCTTTGTATAAAACTGTTTGTTTTATAGACAAACTTTCCAAATTAATGTAATCAGTTTCAATTTCAAAAACTTTTTAATTTCTCTGTTTTGTTTGCAATGTCCAATGATTATATTTAATGAACATATTCATTTGAATACGATTAGCTTTAACAAATATATGCATGAAAACAGGATTAGCATTTATGAAAGATTCCAGGATTTTAGATAAGCATTCGAAGCTGACCATAAATTCTCACAGAACAATTTCCTTAGATCTTTCCCCACAAGTTAGTCCTCATCAAAGTTTATTTCCACAGTGAAATCGCCACAGTCAATATGGTTTATTTCCCCAACATATTTTATTTCTCCAGTATTGTTATTCCTCGACAAGATTATCTTCTTGACTAGATGACATGCAATGTTGTCCCCCCGGAAGAGTCAATACTCACATCTGAAACCTGGTCAAGCATCATATTAAGGAATTTCATCTATTTCATCTCCAGTAAGAATCAAATCCTTCAAAGAACGATGAATAACCTACTCTCCTTGAATGCTGCTATCCCAAAGAAGAAATCGAAGATCCCCAGTGGAATATCCTCAATTCGAAAGCAGGAATCCCCATTAAAGTCCTACTGTCTTCATCCCCAACAACAATCAGGAATTTATTTTCTGCAGTCAGATATTATCACACAAGGCTACTTACACGCTCCAATAACACATTACATCCATACATCATTTACAAAAATCATAACATATGCGTACGAAACGCATATAACATTGTCATTTATTTTGAGAGCATTATTACGCAATGCATCACATACATCATGACATTGCACAGAACTAACTTTGTATTTCCAGGTTAAGTTTGCAAGCGAAGAAATATTACCTGTAATTTACAGACAGGTTATGGATCAATTCCTGAAACAAGACGAGGCGACTATCTACATGACCAAGTGATTTTCTTCAGAGAAGTTTTGAAACACATATCCCCTTCAACACTTTATTCTAAAAATCATCTCCTTCAGAAGTTTATTTTGAAAATAATCTCCTTCAGCGCTTCATTCTGAAAAGCATGTCTACTTCAGAGATGGAACTCTAAAACGCATTTCCCCCAGAGACCAAGTTCTGGCAATCATTTCCTTCAGAAGAGTTCTGAAACGCATTTCCCCTTCATCACTTCATTTTGAAAATCATCTCCTTCAAAAGTTTATTCTGAAAAGCATCTCCTTCAGTGCTTCATTCTGAAAAGCATGTCCCCTTTAGATATGGAACCCTGAAAAGCATTTCCCCCAGAGACTGAGTTCTGGCGAGCATTTCCTTCAGAAGAGTTCTGAAACGCATTTCCCCTTCATCACTTCATTCTAAAAAGCATCTCCTTCGGAATTTTATTCTTAAAATCATCTCCTTCAGTGCTTCATTCTGAAAAGCATGTCCCCTTCAAAGATGGAACCTTGAAAAGAATTTCACCCAGGGACCGAGTTCTGGAGAGTATTTCATTCAGAAGAGTCCTAAAGCGCATTTCCCCTTCAATACTTCATTCTAAAAATCATCTCCTTCATAAGTTTATTCTAAAAAGCATCTCCTTTAGCGCTTCGTTCTAGAAAGCATTTCCCCTTCAGATACGGAATCCTAAAAAGAATATCCCCCGGAGACTGAGTTTTGGCGAGCATTTCCTTCAGAGGAGTTCTGGGACACATTTCCCCTTCACCACTTCACTCGGAAAATCATCCCCTTCAGAAGTCTTATTCTGAAAACCATCTCCTTCAGCACTTCATTCTGAAAAGTATTTCCCCTTCAAAAACGGAATCCTAAAAAGCATTCTTCTTATACTCCTATCAACAGTTACTTTTGATGGCATCTATAAGCCCATCTTCGACTACACTCAATCATTTATCAGAATGGAATCTTTAAGCCCATTTAAGCAACACAATCAACCAACAAGTGTTACTTCATGCACATGCGAGTGTAAATTTCTGGGTATTTAAGTGTTCAATCCTTTTCAACCTTCAGATCTCGAATGGCAAGCATGCCAGTCTAGCTCCTCAGGTTTAAAAAGATTGAACAGGGGAAGATATTATACCCCTAAATTTTCCCTTCCATTTTTCAAATACAAATTAACCCAAGATACCTCCTCATGCTCCTAAGGTGCTTAAGTACTCAAGACTACTCAAGAATTGGTCAGATGAACCCTCCTCCTAAGAAATGGCCTACAATTAAGGTTTTGGTTTTCTTAGAGTAAATTAAAATTATAACGCCTTAAGTGGACTTCATGGTTTCTCACATGTATCAAGGTATCCTCGTGTCAAATTTCAAGCCTTACATCACAAATTTTCTCAGTCAATTACTCAGATGATTGAAAATCAACTGTATTGGATAAAAAGTCAATTATGGTCAACATACAGTCAAACTTCAAGATTTTTGGTCAACATCAATATTTTGAAGTTAAATTCATCATTTGATCAAGGATTGATCATAACTTATCAAGAAAACTTTCAATTCATCAAAAGTTAAAAGTTACCAAATTAGGGTTTTCTTAAGGAGAAGTCAACTGAACTTTGACCAAGCACAACTTTCACATGATTCGTCATATTTTTCTCAACCAAAGCTCATTTATGAGGAAATTCAATTCTATACAACTTTGTATCTCTAAGCTCAAGTCCAAAAAAATGCTTCATTTGAAAGATATGGACAAAAATATTATAGGTCATTTCTAAAGTCAACAAAAAGACACTTTTTGTCATGGCAACTTACATCAAGATAAAGTCTTCAAATGAAAAATCGATCAACATAGAGATTGTAGGGGACATCTTGAGAATTCCAAAAAGTCAAATATCACCTTCATATGATCAAAATTGAGAGAGTTATGATTGTTGCAATTCAGACAATTTTGAGAAAATGCATGAAACTCAAATTGATCAAACTTGAATTTTTGGGCTAGTGGGCCTATCTTTCAAGGCCCAAACGTGTTCTAGACCACATAGTGAGCTTCCAAGTCTATTCATACACCCCTTTGATTTTTATTCCATTTATTTTGATTATATTTATTTAAATTCAAAATTAAATTCAATAAAAAATCAAAGTTTTCATACAAAGGTCCAAGCCCATTCTTCTTGACCTAATTTTCCTCTATATATATATATTCCTTACATTCAGACAACAAGACCACACAAAACTTTGTAAGATATCACCTATCAAAACCTTCAAAAATTGTCAAAACTAGGGCAAATCGAAACCCTTCTTTCCAGCCTTCCTCAAGGCCAAATACCTGTTCCAATCAATCCCTGAGATAGTACATAGTAAGTATGGATTGATCTTGATGATCCAAAGAGCCTGAAAATTGCATACCTGCATCTCCAGTTTCAATTCTTGCATGAAATTCATATTTTCATTTTTATTGTGTTTGATGCATACTAACATTGCTAATGTGCTTCTGAGATGTAAATGTACACTTTTGAACCATCGCATGGCCCTCATAATTCCAGAACCATGTGTTGCCATTCTTACACCGATTGACCTTGTTTTCTTCGTATCTCTTTATACAGGGAGAGTTAGCCAAAACCAAGGCCACCATTGAACTCGTAAGGGCCAAATTATGGGGTAGGGTCCCTTTGGATCACTAACTTTTCTTATTTCGCAGGTTGAAAAAACGAAGTCGCTGGAGAAGACGATCGGAGCTAGGGCTCTGGCGCCTCTCTGGTCCAGTCAATTTGGTTTATTATATATTTATTGGTTTCCATTCTCATACCGGATGAAACAACCACCCCAGTGACAGGAGCGTGCACGTTAAGATATTAGTATAGGAGGGTGTGGGTTCAATACCTGCTTTTTGATGTTTTTTTTTCATATTTTTTCAACCTTTGCAGGTTTATTACATTTTGAGTGGTGCCTATTCCTCAAACACAAACCAACATTTGGCCTGGTGGCAAGCTATGCAAGGCAGGAGGCAAAGGGCGTGGGTTCAACACCCACGCCTAGCATTTGTATTATTTTTTATTTCTAACCTTGTTTGTCATTGATTTTTCTTCCCTAATCCAATTTTTTGGCTAACCCTAATTCTTTTTAACCTAATTTATTTTTAATTAACCTAAAAATAAACTTTAAAAAAAACCCTAATTAATTAGATTTTTAAGTTTTTAATTAACCTTTTAATAGTTTAATTAATTAAAAAAAATTTAAATTTTTAAATTAATTAGATTTTTAGGTTTTATTTAATTAATTGTCACCATAAATCATTTTTCTTCACAAAAATCCTAACAAACATTTAAACCACTTTTGTTCCTTATTTCTTTTTCTTTCAATTGTATTTACATTTCTTAGATCAAGTGTATAGGGCGCGTTCAACTATAATAGAGTAGCTTTATATTTTTCGTACTTTTTCTATTATCTATCTGCTTCCGAGATGTAATAGTTTTAGGGTTTATTTCCCGCACTCTCAATACTTATGTAACTGCCCCAAAGCTCTGTAATAGTTTTAGGTTTACATTCCGCATTTTATATCCCGTATTATATTTTTATGTTACTGCTAGTAATTAGGATTTGTATGACAAGACTAAAACCAACCGATAGCATAACCCTAAATGCAAGATAAAATAACTGAATTGAACCAATATTCACACACGTACCTTTAGGGTAATCACTCTTTGTTGCTTTCCGGAACATGGTCATATCCCTCGAAAATATGGATACTTTAGCAAAGTCCCTTTGAATAAAGATCATAGTCCCTCGATGACCCTTCGACGTCGCCTACGAAAAATTACGGTCTGTTATTTTCCTTCTTTTGTCCATTCACATCCAACAGATGGAGCTACCTACCAACTAATGGTACGGATAACACTATCTCTAAAGAAGAAGGAAAATAACAAGAACAGCCTTGAGTGGTTAAAAACTATTAATCGCTCGCTCACAGTATTTTCTAAAAAAACATTTCGCACATCACACTTCTAAAATATTTTCAAACACTTTGTACGCGTTTTTGAAGACTTATACAAGAACCATTACAAAATTGGCCGTACTTTAAGCTTTTCAAAATATTTTTCAAAACACTTACGCAAAAAAAAATTTAAAAGTGAGCTAGCGATTAAGAGCCTGCAGATAACTACAAATGAAAAGGGTGTTAACACTTTCCCTTTTCATATCTTACCCCCCGAACTCAAAATCTATCAAAGTCTTTCCTGTTATTTTCACCTTTCCTTATTGGATAAAAGAAAAGTCAGTGGCGACTCTAGCTATTCACATATTTGTGATAAAACGCAAAAGTCAGTTCTCTCACCGTATTACACGATGTCTTGATGAATATGATGATTTTGTGACTGACTTATTATGATGGTGTGTGAATGATGAATTAATGTTGTTATGGTTTTTCTATGTTGTAATATGAAGTAATTAATGTTGTTATGATGAATGAAGTTGATGATTGCTTGTTTGATGTGCATACATGCCATGTGAAGATAATTATATGAAGACTATATGAATGATGATGTGTTTTGACTTGCAGTTGTCAAGTTTTATTATGTTGTTGTACATCATACATTCATGGCATATGTTAGGACGTTGGTTCAATGATGATTGTTAGGACGTTAGTCCAATGACCACCCCAATCCCATGGTGTGGATTGAGTGCAATTTTGTGAAGTACCCCGGTTCCAAGCAGGAATTGATCCTATGGTGGGGATATATGGAGGAAGATGACTTGGTCATCAGTAAAGTTTTGGTACCACATGCATGAGTCAATGATGTTGCATTGCATTATATGTGACATTGCATAATTATTGATTAAGTGATTTTGATGACGTTGTGATTTCATTGGTTTTGATGATAGATGTTGATATGATGATATGATCATATAATTGATGTGTATTAGTGATGTGAAGGTGTGAGTATGATATATGAAGTATGATGATATGTATAATCCATGATAACTCGTTGTCGTACTATTATATCTATTTCGTATATCTTTTATAATAATTTGTGATTACTCCCCTTTTTGCTTGGAAATGTTGTCTCTATACGTGGGTAACTTGCAGATAATCAAGAATAGTCCATTGAAGCGTAGAGGATAGCTTCGGAATGTGTTATTTATTTTCGTTAATGATAGTGGTCTTGTTCTGATATTGTAACATCGGATGGGAAAAACGCTTGACTTGAAATTTCAATTGTTTTGATAAACCTATTTTATGAGTTTTATTATGATGGGTGTATTTAATGATGGTTTTTGATATTGACCAAAAAGATTTTGATGTGATGAACTAAATGAAGTTATTTTCGAGACTAAGATTCCACTGTGAGATCTAAACTTGTTTGTTGATGTTATTAAAGAAATGAGTATTTAAAATGATTTGAAGATCCGTGTTACAGAGCAGAATATTTTATATGATGTTTGTATGAAGATGTGACATCTTTGTTGGTGAATCTATTTAAATTATTTTTATAAATTATATGGGAGTTTAAAAGGGTATTTCATAAAACATCTTGAAACTTCACCATTCAAATAAGTTTCAAAACTAATCAACGAAATACTTGAAGATAAACCAACATAAGTTGTTTTGAAACAACCAATGTCAGAACTCAAGGAACTCCTAGAAAACCTTAATCATGGATCTTCTGGGAAAACATTACTAAGTTGGGCATTATAAGCAGCTCCTTGACCATACTAGAAAAGAAAAAGCTTCTGGAAGTATTAAGAAATAATAGTGATGCACTTGGGAGGGCCATTTTTTACCAAAGGGGCATAAGCCCTGTCTATTGTATGCACAAAATTAAGGGAAGAAGTATACAAACCAGTTATGTAACCTCAATGAGAGATAATCTATTAGTCAAGGAAAATTATTTTAATTTTGATTATGAATGTCTAAACTCTTTCATGCTTATAAAAATATGGTCGATGCATTCGTAATCATAGCTCCAAATTGATAGTTATCTTTTGAATTAATGTGCGACTCGAGTTAGGTAGTCATGAGAAAAATTATAAGCATAACATAATTTTAAATTTGGAGTTGCTTTGTAATAATAATGTTTTAAGTTTGGGACGGTGGTCTAAAAAGAAAATTCCTTTGAAAGAGTCTTAGAAAAATATTGTAGACATTAGGAACCCATTAAAAAAAAAAAAGAAAAAAAATTGTTAAAAGAAAATGAAATATTAAGCAAAATGAAAACCATAAGGGCACCAATAAAAGAAAAAGTCTTAAATAACTTAAGATCATCCCTTGAATACATAAATGATTAAGGTCATATGGGTAAACATAACAAGTTTTATGTGAAGTGCGATGATTCTATTAAGAGGCCTAGACATTATCTCCATAGTGAATTATTGAATATTATCATGTTGCAGACATACACCACAAATTTAGTTCTAGTCTCATATGTCACAACACTACACATGACATTCATATAAATTTAACCATGTGACACACACACTATATATTTGTTTTACCATAGTTCATGTTTATTTTACAAATTAATGTATGAAGTTTCAAATAGTATAATTTAAGTATCGGGAGATCGATACTTTTCTTATCACTTGATAATAGTTTAATTATGTAGTTTTACACTAACGTAAGCACCAACGAGTCACACAAAACTACTAAGCGTGTGTTTGGATTGGCCGTGAATAGAATTGATTCTAGCATAATTTAGTTTGGTAGAATTGATTTTAATAGAATTGAGTATAGCATAATTGATTTATAGTTGGATACATTTATGTAAAAGTAAGTTGAATAATAACTTTCAGTGTAAAAATCACCTAGAGTCTATTCTGGAGGCAGAAACTTCAAGTAGAATCAATTCTAGAGGCAGAATCAATTCAACTTTTCAAAAACCAAACACTTCAAAATCACTCAGAATCAATTCTACATCTCTAAAAATGATTGTGGGTTTTCCAGAAGTAGAATCAAATATGTTGTACTATTTAATCCAGTGTCACCCTGAGGGATTCGATGGGCTTAACATCCCACCCATAGACGCCTACATAGGTGTGTTAGGTGAGTTAGGTTGGCCCCTTGGAGTTCACTATAAGAAAATATAGTTGCGCTCTAACTAATAGCAATTTATTTTTGGCTTAGAGGTAAGCGTTTGATCCTACAAGTAGTATAAGAGTTTAATTATGAGTTTGAATCCTCTCGACTGACACTGGGGAGAGATTGTTGGATTATTTAATTCATCCTCACCCTGAGAGATTCGATGGACTTAACATCTCACTCATAGACATCTACAAATATGTGTTAAGTGGATCAAGTAAACCTTTTAAAATCATTATAAAGAAATATAATAGTGCCATGACTAATTAATAACAATTGCTTTTGACCTAGTGATAAGCGTTTGATCCTACAAAATATACACTTATACACTTAAGCTTTGAAAAACTGAAAGCAAATCAAACTTTAAGATAAGAATATAATTTTACTTTAATCACGTTCCTCTGTTAAATCAATTGTAATCTAATTCTTGAACTATTTTATTTCAATTAGATCATTACTCCCTCTTAAAATAAAAGAAAATAAAAGTCTCTTTACTCTAAAAAAATGTATTCTAAAACAAATATCACTTTACTTTTTCAATACAACTTTAATTAATTTTTACCAATTTTACCTTTAATTAGTAATGCTTATACTATTTTTAAATTATTAAATCTCATTATGCATTTATGACAAAATATAAGTAACCAGTTAAGAACAATTTTATAAAATTATTACATTTATTTCTTTACTCATTATTATTTTTTAATATATGTGCAACAACTTTAAAAAAAAATTATTTTAAAACAGAAGAAGTATATTAATTAAGTGTTAGTCAAAAGTTAGCCGATCCATGTGTCATAACGACCTTGAGATTTTTGGTGCTCTAAGCTAACTTAAATGACAGTGTTCCTCATAATCATGTCATTAAAATGGTTTTGTGGTTTCGTTTACTCACTGCTGATTTTGAGGGGAAAAAACTTGTGATGTCAAAGTAAATAAATAATTTAAGTTGTAAATTAAAAAAAAAAATAGAATGCAATTTCATTAATGAATAACATCACTAGTAAAATAACATGAACAACTTAAAAATTAAAGCAAGTCACTCAATACAAGAATACAAATAAATTTTTAAAATATTATAAAAATCGACGTATGGAAGTATTATTGAAATACTGGTATTCAGATCTCAATTGTTTTAAGAGATGTCGAGATACTGATCTCTGAACAAAAACACAATGATATGGTATAACAAATAAAACATAACTAAAAAGTAAAGAACACATAGAATTGTTAACCTAGTTCGGTGTACAACAACATCTACTCTGGACGCTACCAAGCCGTGAAGGAAATTCACTAAATAATATCAATTTGAAGCTAAACTCCCCTGTTTACAACTTCTCACTTAATCACTACCCGTGTTATAGTTCTACCTAAGACACGTCTAGATATGAGACCTCTCTCACTTCCCTCTCAGTCACAAATAGTAACAAGAACACAATTCAGAAGAATTAGAAGACAAACTTCAAAAACACATAATCACTCAATACTTAGAAGCTTAAGAGTGATTGACAATACTTACAACTCAATAGAGACAGTCCTACACTTATATCAAGAAGATATTAGAGAGGCTCACAATTAACAAAGTCCAACTCTACTATAGAATGGATCACAAAGAACAAACGACAAATCCTAATCCTTAATCACACAACAAACATGTTCTGTTCTTAATCTTAGGTTACAAATACAATCTATATATAAACATTGTCTGGACTGGATTTGGGATTCAAAAATGCAGCAAGGCAGCTGCTAAAAGTCTGAGAATATTCTCCATAAAAGCAGGTCTTCAATCATATGTTTCCTAAAATATCTCCATAATTAGAAGCTAAGAATACTCCTTGAAAACAACTAGAATATTTTAATCCTTAAACATAATGCCGCATAGGATAGCATAATATTCCCAGAATATTTTGCATCTGTAACAAACTAAATGAATTCAAAAATTCAGTTGTACCAGTCACGATGTCGAATGATTCTGTATATGACATCTTATTCGACATGTTCTTCCAGTTGATAGAACATCTTAATTCAACATGTTTCTGCTAAGTTAGTTTTATCAAACATAATGTCAATCATAAAAATAGAGAATTAACAATCTCTCCCTTTAACTTATTTTAGCTAAAACAACTTAATACTCCTTACACACTAAAACAAGAGAACAACTAAGGTTTGAAATAAAATCAAACACACACATCAGAGGAGCAACAGCCAATCCACACATCATACAATTAGCAACAGAAAAAATTACCAGAGTACAGTGGAAGCTACTCATCACAAAAACATGGAGAGAAAGTACAGTCTCCACACAACATGTCAAGACACCATGTCAGGACATGTCTCCACACAGTCTAATCCAGCTATGGGACTCCCCTTCAAAACTTGCTATAGAGAATCATAAAATTCTCCCCCTCAATTAGATCACACACATATAACCATTACCCACATATATTACTCCCCATTTTTAGCCATAATATGACAAAGGTAAGTAATCACAGTAGCACAAAAGCTAAACATATTCTGGGCATTTAACCCTTAAAAAATCATAAACCAGTCAACACAATCAAACAGGAGCACCATCACCAGTAACTTGATAGCCGATGAGACAACTTGTCTTAGATATTTCTCTAAAATATATGCACCATAGCCAATTCTGGTTCATGTACCAACAACATATATGAACTTTCCCAAGAACCTGTTAATCAGTATGGGAGAGAGATGTCCAACATTCCCCTTAACATACACTTTTCTGAAATCTTAACTTTGGCCATCATCACATTTGTTGTACCCTAAAATTTTCCCTCACTTTTCTCAAGACATTTTCTCACAAGGATTTTCAAAAGTCCAAGTTTGCACAAATACAATTGGATTTTTGATGCCCCATGTAGTTTTCATGGATCACATTGGGCCTTCAGGCATCAAATCAAAGAAAAAGAAAGCTTGCTTCGACTTCCCAACATTCAACTGGACTTTGGTCTCCTTTCAAGTTTGCTTCGATTTCCCAAGCTTCGACTGGACTTTAGCCTCCTTCAAGTTTTCTTCGATTTCCCAAGCTTCGATTGGACTTTGGCCTCCTTCAACTTGCCTTCGATCCACAAGGAAAATACTTCCTCTGGACTTGCTTTCGATCCACAAGGAAAAGACTTCCTCTGGACTTGCTTTCGATCCACAAGGAAAAGACTTCCTCTGGAATTGCTTTCGATCCACAAGGAAAAGGCTTCCCCCATGCTTGCCTTTGATTCACAAGGCAAGTACATCCTTCAGGCCTGCTTTCGATTCACAAGGCAAAGACTTCCTCCGTGCTTTCCTTTGATTCACTAGGCAAATACTTTCTTCGTGCCTGATTCGATTCACTAGGCAATCACCTCTTTTGTGCTTACTTTGATCCACAAAGCAATGACTTCCATCATGCTAGCATCCATAAGACATTGGCTTCCTTTGTGCTAGCTTCAATTGGGCAATGGCTCCCTTTGAAATGACTTGCTTCGATTCCACTTTTGAACCCTTCAACATACAGTTTCTGCATTATGAACACACATTGGTGGTCCATTCGAAGAACGCACAAGGGGTGCATATGGGCTATTCAAAGAAACTCACAAGTGGTGCCTTCTAAGGAAATACATTTGGCCCATTCAAAGAACGCACAAGGGGTGCATGTGGTCCATTCGAAGAAACATACAAGTGGTTCCTTCGAAGGATATACAATTGGTCCATTCGAAGGACACACAAATGGTTCCTTCGAAGGACATACAATTGGTCCATTCGAAGGACACACAATTGTTGGAAACGAGTTTTGTTTTGTCCTTTTGATGATTCTGATTCGAGATGCTTGCTGGCCAAAGTCCTACATGCTGCCAAGCCCAAGCCTCCTGCACAATTACATTCGAAGGAAATAATAAAAAAAGCTTTGACTGGCCAGAAGGAAGTGTTCGATTGGGCTAATAGGAGAATTTTCCAGGTCAAACAACCAATGTAAATTGACTCAATTGAAGGAGCCATAAAGATGAAACCATGAAAAAATTGAATTGAAGCCCAGAGCCATCGAAAGAAGCCACTCAGAGCCAATCGAAGACCAAGGCTTGATGGAATTCGAAGGAGTCAGGGAGTGAAACCTGTCCAGGTTCATTCAAAACTCAAAAGGGTAGAAAATCCTCAAAAAAGGAAACCTGTTTAAGGCGTTAGATTCTTCCTTCAAAGCATGATTAATGGATGTCTCTTGCCATTTCCATTCACCATTGTCCCCTATAAATACAGAGCTAGAGTCTCAGCAAACAGACAGATGGATTGCCCATTGAAACACATTGCCTACACACGCATTGCCCAGACACATACAGGCATTGCACACACACAAGAAGTTTCCTCAGGAAAAAGCTCAAAAATCTCATAAGTTGCCTAAATACCGAACCAGCTTTGCAAACTCCCAAGAAGTCGCCCAAGCCCTTATGCTAGCAATTCTACGCCTAGGTTCATAGATCGAAGCATCTCTGGTTGATAAGGATTTACAAAATCAAAACTGTATTTCCAGGCCATTTAAATACATATTGTTTGCATATTTGCACTGTTAATGTTGTTTGTGTTTATATGAACATACCACATGTAAGATAACATGCAGGAATAAGATCGTGCCATCGAAGGGCATGATCTGAATTTTCCTTCAAAGCTCATGATACAGACAGTTTCAAGGAAAAATAACCCAGATTCGAACACAAAGGGTTCGAATTAGGGGAAGATTTGAATTAGGGGCAAGAAGGATAAGGTGTTGCGTGTATGCGGAGGAAGAGGTTTTGATCCCTGCCTCTTGCAATGATTTTTTTATGTTTTTTCTTGCAGATCCAGTACCCTTCATAGGCAATCCATCATACACTTTCAACAACATCCCTCCCTGGATCGAAGGACAACCTCCTTCCCTGGATCGAAAAATAACATCCTTCCCTGGATCGAAGGACAATATCCTTCCCTGAATCGAAGGACCATTTGTATTTTTATTTTGTTTTGTTCATTTATTTTATTGGCTTTACTCTTTAAATTAATATAAATAAAAAAATCACAAAAAAAAATTAGGTTAGCTTTTATTTTCTTAATTAATATTTATTTAAACCATTTTCTTAATTTAAAAATTAATAGAATTATGATTTATTTGAATTCAATTTTTTCATAAAACAAAACAAAATGACAAAAAAATATTTCTTTTTAACTTAGAAACAATTTACGATTAGACGTCATTTCAATTCACGCGCATTTTTACGTTTCGCATTTTTATTTTCATGTTTTTTGTATATGCCTACTAGATGTAATATATTTAAACTAGAATATTTACTGCTTTATCCCCCTCATTTTTGGACATGTAAATAATCCCCCTCTCCGAAGCCATGTAATAGTTAGATTTAATTTCTGCACTTTAAATTCCTGCACATATATTAATTATTTAGATGTATGGTAATAGGATTATATGACAAGAATTTAAAACAAGACGTTAGCAAACCTAATGCAAAGATAAATAACTGAATACAACACAATTGCACATGTACACCTCTAGGGTATTCCACTTTGGTTGCCTTCGGAAAAATAGTAACAACTCTCGAAACATGAGAGATTTTAGTGACAACCCTCCGGTTTAAAAAGATCATAAGTCCCTCGATGACCCTCTCGATGTTGCCTCAGTAAAAATGATCTTAAAATCCTAGGGTAGTTACTAAGATTTCTTGCCAAGTTGCCTTCGTGACTATAAATGTCCCTTTGAATATCCCTCAAACATCCAACAATGGGGCTACCTACTCACTAATAGTAGGATAGCACTGTCTAAAGGAAAAGAGGAAAATAATAAACCTTTTCGAGTAGGTAGATAGTGTAGCGGTGAAAATTGGACCACCCCAAAGGTATGTGCTAAAGATTTAATCACACCTGTAAAACAAGGTTCTAAAAGTTCCCAGAGTCTACATTCCTCCTTCGAATATAACCAACATCTCGATTACTCGGTAATTAGCAATATTCTCAAGAGAAACTCATCTGAGCGTAGCATCGCGTGATAACTACTTCTGAATTACTCTGTTATAGTCTTCGCACTACACCTAAGAGGACAAGATGGGTTAAGGGTTCTACAGTTCTCAACTTCTCTGTCTCCCAGGTCGAAAGCAGTAACATCTTCCCGATTACTAGATAAATGAATACTACAGTCAAAGGGGCTTCCACTGAATGGGGGATCTCATGTCTCCTTCTTCGGGATTACTCCCTCAAAGTCAACATGACTATACCGCCTGTCCTATTCTTAAGTGTAACTTAGTCTAGGTATAGGACTTGTCCTTTGTAAATATCATCAACATCCAAATAATCACAATATATAACATATAATCAAACAAATAAACAAATTATAATAACAATAGATAAGATAAATTAGGCTTAACCCACTTAGGGATGGACCAGCAAGAGGTCAATCTGTCCCCAGCAGAGTCGCCAAATTCTGTAGCGGTAAAAATTGGAGATCAAGTTATTAATTAACTTGACTCGCAAATAAGCAAGAGTCGCCATCGCGCTTTATTATTTCCAAGGGAAAAGGGAAAAGAGCGAAATAAAACCCTAAAATATGCAATGTAAAATAATACTTAAAAGTAATGAAAATACAATGCGTTTTTGAAAGAGATCTAAAATTTGAGGGTTGGTTATGCAAAGGAAAGGTACTAGCACCCAATGTGTCTGCGGTACTCCGCAGGAACCTTTTGAAATATTTGTTTTTTGGTTAAAATTGTTTGTTTGGTTAAAAATGAGCATGGACAAGGTTTTGAAGATACGACGACCTAGTGTCGAAGTTTTGACTTAAAAGGGTGTGAGTTTTAAAATTGACCTTTTAGGAAAATTATATTAAGTTTAGCAAAATAGTAAAAGATAAATAAATGAATGGATTCACACAATCGTATTGGATATGTTCGATGACATAAAGTCGACTAATTAATTCTTTTCCTTGGATTTGGTATAAACAATTTGAATGATTAAATAATTAAATAAACAGAATAAAAGAAAGACAAAATTAAAATTCTAAAATTACTAAATCAAATATAAACTAAATTAATTTTAAAGTTACTAAATTAAAATTCTTAAATTATTAAATTGAACCTAAACTAAATCAAAATTTTAAATTTGTCCAAATATTTCTAAACTAACTAAAAAATTCCAAATTTACTGAATTAAATCTAAGACAAATAAATTTTTTAAAAATTACTAATTCAAATCTAAAATAAACAAAATTCTAAAGTTTAAACTAATTCTAAATTAAATAAAAATTTCTAAGTTTACTAAATTAAATATAAATCAAATAAAAATTCTAAAATCATTAAACTAAATCTAAATCAAATAAAAATTATAAATTTATCAAATTAAATCTAAATCAAATTAAAATTTTAAAGTTATTAAGTTAAATCTAAATCAAAGTAAAATTCTAAAGTTATTAAGTTAAATCTAAATCAAATTAAAATTCTAAAAGTCTAAAATTAGTAACTTAAATATAAACCAAATAAAACTTAAACCAAATAAAATATAAACCAAATAAAAATTATAAAATTCTACAATTACAAAATTATATCTAAATCAAATAAAATTTTAAAGTTACTAATTATGATTCTAAACTAATTAAATATTTTAAAGTTATAAAATAAATCTAAACTAATTAAAGAATTATAAATTAATACTAATTTAAGACTAAACCAAATTAATTATAAGATTTACCAATATTATTTTTTGAGAAATAAGGTTAAAGAGTTAACAAAAACAAAAATAGAAATGCATTGGCAGTCATTGGTGGTGTGCTTTGCCCACTAAACTATGTTTTATATCTGTTATTACTATGATTAAATTAATGTAAAGGGGAAATAAGATAAAGTGATTGGGCCAATAGGCCCAATGGGGCTGACCCGAGTTAGAGGAAAAAATTTGAACCCTAAAAGAGAGAAAGGCGTCGTTTGGTTGTTGTTATTGGGAAGGAAAACAAATTTAATTATATTTCTAATAAAATTCAATTAAAAGGAACATTGAAACAGTAAAAAAAGAAAGAAAGCAACGATTCTCTATATCCCTCACGTACCATCACCATTCCCAACGATTCTTCTCTCATCTCACACTAAGACTCCATCATCATCTTTATCCTCACCCTTCTCCATTGTGACAGAACCCATCAAGCCCCCCCAAATTTTTGCTCCCTCTGATTCAAACCACCTTGCATTTCAATCATAGCCCTCGTTTATTCACTCTCATCTGCAAACCTGACAAAACCCTAACCTTTTGTCCAAATAGTGAGCCTTTCAATTACAACTTTGGCCCCCTCCTAACTGAGTTATAAAGAGTTCTAAATACTTCCGTTAGATGATAATCAGTAACATCAGCATTCAGATCGAAGTGGACTCTGCGGTAGGGAAATCTTTTTCGATGGTGGAAGTTGGATCGCGTCAGAATCGTTCGGTTATTGGCGGTGCTATTACTAAGTAAGCAGAGAGGAGTGAAACAACCGGCTGAAAATCATCAAACAATGAAGTCGCCATCGAACGTCTTTTATCCCATACGAAGGAAAAGGTAAACATCGAGAAAACCCGAGAAAGGAGAAATCACGATCTTGCGACTGAGAGATAAGGGTAAGGGAGTCTGTTACGCGAGGGGAAGGTGTTAGCACCCCATACGCCCGTAGTAATCTACGGTATCCACTCTTGTCATCTATCTTATGGGTGTGTTTAATCTATGCTTGCGGTTTATTATTGCTAAAGGGAGAATGCATGCAAAAGAAAGGGAAAAGAATGTAGGGAAAATAAAATTGTGCTCGTTCGGGCCCTACCCCGATGCCTACGTATCCCTTTTAAGGAATCAGAGCAGCCGTAGTTCGGCTTATATGTTTTTGTTTGTTTGTATTTTTTTTAATGAACAGTATTAATTTCTCCTTCTTCCGCAACTCGACCTTTGGAGACTTACGCGTCAGCACAAAAGTGAATTAACATGCTCTTCTGAAAAAGTTTGAAAGAAAAGCCCGAAGGCGTAAAAGAGTTCGCATTGGTTGATATTTTTTACCTTGAAGAAGGATTTGAAAGTTGTTAGATGTTTTAATATTTTTCAAAGAAAGAAAAAAAGGGAAGTTTTTGTTTTAATGCATGGATGCAAAAGAAAGAAAAACATCTAAGGGAGACTAACCTAGATTTATCCCTAATGTTATCATACAATGATGATCCTATGGTCGAGTTTGAAGGGAAATCTCTACCCTATGTTGACATGCTTGGATAACAATCCTAATGTCTATCTCAACTCATCATCTATAGATGAATCAATGAGTCCTAAAGGAGCATAGCAAGGGTCTATCACCTAAAACTATGTCTATCTCGAATCATCATCTATAGTCGAATCGAGGGCTCCTAAGGGAACATGCAGAGGATATATCATCTTAAAACATGTACACAAAGATGAAATCAAACAGGTAAGCTAATAAGCTCAAGAGAGCTAGCTCAAGAGAGTATATCTAGAGATCCTATCAGGACTACCATTACCTAAGAAAGTCTAACAAAACTATCCTATAAGGAACATGCAATGAGAGCGAAGTCGTGATCTCAATTTCTAAATTGAGTGACTCATCGATCAACAAGAAATAAAGGAAAACCATGAAATCCTATAGGGAGCATGCACTGAGAGCGAAGTCGTGATCTCAATTTCTAAATTGAGTGACTCATCGATCGACAAGAAAGTAAACAAACACAAGCACAACACATATGGAAAATGAAGTGCAGAATGCCTGCTACAGGTCTTTAAACAGCGACTTCGAGCGCACGCTCTTTATTTCCTACTTCTCATGATATCTAGAAAGCAGTAAGGTACTGAAATGAGGTAAACAAGGGAAAATACCGAACGGATATCAATCCGTAGCAAAGCCTATCAAAACAAAGAAACCCGATGATCTTCGCGAGAAGCTTCACCAATCAAAGAAAAGAATCAGAAATCAAATGCTCGGAATAAATGTCGATGCATCATCGATGTGAAAATAAATGACAATCGAAATCTCAAGCACATTTGCATATCGCGCAATAAACCTGCATATGATTCCAGATCTCAACAAGAAAAAGTGAATTACCAATCTCAAATATTATCGGATAATCGAGATTAAATTCCTAAAATCTCAAATAAAAACTAAAAAAATTTTATATTTGACTTTATTATTTTTATCATGTAAAGAAAGTTCAAACAAGTCTAAACAATTCATGAAATTATTTTTAAAACAAAAAATATTGAAAGAGTAAATTCAGGGGTGTTATGCTGAAGTCATGGGTAGTCTTCAGCAAATTCTAAAAGCCCAATCAAATAGAGTCCATAGGTTATTTTTTTGTTGAGTCAATTTCCACTGATACAAAAAATTTAGCCTATGGGCCTAAGGAACCCGGTCCAGCTTACAAGCACCAAACCAGATTTTTTTTATTATATTCAATATTTATTTTGTTTTATTACCAACAATATGTGGCCTGTGAAAAAAGAAAAAAAAATAAAGAATAACAAATGCAAAACGGAAATAGAAAGAGGATTAGGGTTCACAACTTTGTGACGGTTCAACTTCTTCAATTCTCTTCTTCTCTCGCGGCGCCGCTAGCCATAACTATGTCCTCTTCTCAGATCAACTCAGTTTACCCAATGAACTCCATTTCGTTGTCATAATTCTCCGATCAATGAAATCGCAGCACCGCCGTGGACCTATGTTCGATACCGCGTCTCTGTCTTGATTCAGGTTCGCTGATGTCCGCTATTCGTCGTTTCCGCGACTCAACGTTTCTGTCTCACTCGTCCAATCGCGTCTTCTTCGTTTTCTGCTTACAACGGTTTGCCTTTGTCCACGATTCTATTCTCAACTTTACCTCCTCAACACGGTGCCTTCGACGAACTCAACATTCGCTTCAAACAGTGGTGATTCATTCTTCTACTCGACATCTTCGTCGCAATTTCGTCTTCTCCGCCCCATGCTCTTTATCATCAGCGACTCCGTCTACCGAAAAACTTAGATGGTTCTTCAACATAATGCAAACATAGAGAAAAGAAAAAGAATCTGAAGTAAGCTTTTCTTCTTGTTCCCCGCTAACTTCTTCTTCCGCTTCTTTGAGTCTTGCGCGTTTGTTGATGATTTTGTAGGAGCAGAAGCTTGTTGATGTTGCTTTGATGTGAAGATGATGAAGTAGTTGTTACAGAAGCATAGAAGTGTGACAGTGATGAAGATGGTTTCAATCGCGGTTATGGATTGTTACTGTAACTTTGATGATGAATATTGAAGATTCAGAAGCAGAGGGATGAAGTTGTACTGAGGATTGATGAATGTTGATGGAGGATGAAGCAGTTGTAGATAAGCTTTTATGCAGAGAGAATCTTTGGTTGAAGATTGAAGAAGAAAGCAAAGAGAAGATGCGAGCTCTTTTTGGTGATTCTTCCAATGATTGAAGAATGAAGATGATGATAATTGAAGAGGAAGATTGAAAGGTAGTTGGAGATTAAAGCCTGAAGCCGAGAGAGAGTTTATTTCTGGTTTCTCTGGTCAGTTTTACTCTGGCCTTTTTTCTGGTTATGAATTCTGTTAGGTGGTTAGGTGGTTATGGAATTTGTTAGGAAGTTTGTTATGAAATTCTGTTAGGATTCAGTTGGAATCTGTTATGGGCTGTTAGTTTATCTGAATGAGTGGTGAGGATTATTCTGAGTTTTTCCTTGTGACTTCATGTTATGCACAGAGCTAAAAATTTGGTTATGCGATTTTTTTTATTTTCTCTGTTAACAGCTTTTTCCTATTTCCTTTATTCTTTTAATTTTTTGTTCTGATTTTAAGCTTGGTTATTGCTTTTTCCAATAATTTGGGATTGGTCTCAATTTTCTGAATTGCTTTGGTAAAGTAACTGGTGCAGAGTCACGATTTCATCTTTGTGTTACAGCAAGTTATGTGCAAGTTACAACTGACCTTATTTCACTGCCTTTTAATCATATGCAGACTTCTTTCATAGCAATTTTTAGACAAGTTTAGATGTTCAAAGCAAGGCCATGGTTTTTAATAAAGGTAAATGAAGCATTTGAAGAAGGAACTTGTGATCGGTGGAAATAGAACTGACTGTTTTGGAATGCTGGTTCATGAAATGTCGCGGTAAGCAAGAGTCGCCACCGTCTTTTATGTTCTCCAACAAGGAAAGGACAAAAGCACAGCAAAATTCCTTTTCGAGACGTTTCTCGGTTCGGGAGGTAGATTATAGAAAGGGAAGGTGTTAGCACCCTTTCTATCCGTGGTTATCCACGGGCTCTTAGGTACTTGCTCACTATGTTTTCAAAAATTGTTTTCTTTTCTTGTGTATGTGGGTTTTGAAAAAGTTTTTTGAAAACTTCTAGGTAACTCTTGTATCAGTCCTCAAGAGTGTATGAAGTGTTTGTTTGAAAACTTTTTGAAAGTGTAGGTGCGAAAAGTTTGTTTTGTTTTTGAAAGAGCAAGTACCCAGGAGAAATCTACCTACTCTAAGGAATTAAGCTGTGTAAGAGTCCTTTAGATAGTACTATCCCACTATTGAGAAGTAGGTAGCACCGTCGTCGGAGTTATTCGGGTCAATTCGATTATAGGGACATGTGTGGTCACCAAAGCAATAGTAGGACGCCTTAGCGGTAACCCTAATGTCCTAGATCCTTTTTATCCGAGGAAACCGTTTCGAGGCAACTAGATCTTTAGACAGGAGGGCGACCTCTAAAACACCCTATAATTAATGACCACCTCGAGGCAACCAAGTGAGGCGTACCCTAGGAGTGGCATGTGCATGTGTGTTGTTTCAGTTTAAATTATCTTTGAACATGCATCATTGTGAGCTACTTTTTGATTTTATTTTTTCAGGTAAGTCTTGCATGCATATTTAACAATTAATAATTTGCGGGAAATAAATTGCGGAAAAGTGAATCTACGCTATTACAAGGCGTCAGGTATTTACATGGCCAAAAACATAACCCTTTGGAAAATAAAATGCGAGAAAATAAAAGAAAGCGATAAAAGTCCTAATTATCTATTACATTCTCGGAGCAGATACATAAATATGATCAAAATAATTAATTAAAAATGAATATGCGCGAAAAGAAATTGAATCGGGGATGTCCTTAGGGTTTTGACCCTTTTTGAGAAAAGAATGGAATCTTAGTCCTTTTTTGCAATTAATTCAAATTAAACCTAATTTACTAATTAATTATTTAATTAAAAGAAAAAAGTATTTTTTTTGTTTTTTAGGTCTTTATGAAAATAAGATAAAAATAATTAAAATTGTCAAAAGAGAAACCCTAATTCTAGTTTATTTTTATTTATTGCAAAAAATAGTTAAATTTAACCTAATAAAAAAAGACTAAATTGATTAATTTACATTTATTTACAAAATAATAATTAAGGTGAAATTAATAATTAATAATAATAAAAAATATTTACATTTTAATGGTCTGAATTTATTATGAAAATTAATTAGTTTGTGAGTTAAATAATAATAATGATAATTAAATAATAAGAATAAAAATTAAAATGTAAAAGAAAAAGGAATAGAGAAACCAGGGGTGCTGGGCCTTTTTTGGAGGTATGCTAGCAATCTGAGGCCCACTAAGCTCCAGCCCCTCTGACTTTTTGAATTTTCCATGGTGTAGTTGACTGAGAACATGGTGTTCAGCACCTTATGGCCATTAGATCAATGCTTGAGGACATATGGCACCTAAGATTGGAACATGCATGGTGGACATCACTTGAAAGCCTGCACATGATTAGGTGAAGAAAAACAACAAATAATAGTTTTGGGGGACCTGGGAATCGAACCCAGGTCCCAATGATCAACGTCCAGCGCACCAACCACTACTCCACTCGTCTGCGTTTGTTATTATGATAAGCAACAAATATATTATTAAGAAACAAATCAATATGCTGGACAAAACAAAATTACGCGCGCCATTTGAATGCTCCACCCATATATCACCACGTCATCATCGTCTTCCCTAAACCTGCAGAATATATGTTAGATAGCGGGGGTTTTTAACCCCCACAACCTGCAAGGACGAAAAATAGCGAACAAGCCTATGGTCAATATAAATTGTTCGCGAGGGCGGTTCTAGATTCGTCTTGTCTCAACAAATACAACCATGGGCATTATGAAGCTTAATTTTTCTTGGGCTGTAAAGCCCCAATTTGAAACCTCAAGAACCCTAAATTCCTTCAATGGCAATTCACGATTCTGTACACTAAAATCCAATTAATTAATACCATTAGCTTAGTATGGATGCAAGCAATACAAAACAAACCATAAATCACATCAAATGCTTATGAATCATGAGTTTCAATTCTGAAAAAAGTGGACAAACCGTGATTTTGTTTGGGGCGATTTCTCAAGCTTGAGCACTTGATGTTGATTCCAATATGTCCCTGAGAGTTCCTGCAAGGTATTAGAAACAAGAAAAAGCTTTGAATCACGTTAAATTATGGAAAACAGTTTTCAAGTTTTTCTTGATTTTTTCAATGTTGCATATGGCTTTCTGCAGCAATTCTCACGTCTAGTGCATTAGGTTTAGCTTATGCATATATAATGGAATGGATTTAGGTTACAATCTTGCAAGGAAATCCATTGCATTGATGTTTCAATATTTGATTGAAAATCAAATATTTTTCAATCTTTTTGATTGAAGAAAGTTGCTAAATTTGGAGTTTTTGACATCCTTGATTGCCACACGAAATCTCCAGCATATGTTGACCACTTTTGCTTCACAAAAAGATTGAGAAATCATATCTTTGAATTTCCTACATTTTAAATTAATTAAATGAATTAAAAATCAATTAAAAATCCAATTAATTAATAAAAATAAGAAAATAGTTCAATTTAATCTCAATGGGTCGTGCATAAGCCTTGGACAAAGTTTCAAGAAGGAATTTGAGGCCCATTAGCAAAAACAAAGTGTTTTGAGCAAAGTTGACTTTTGCAAATTCACAAAAATTTCCCAACTTATCCAATGCATATCTTGCTCAATTTTCATCATATGAACATGTTCTTGGACATTTTGGAAAGGTCTTGAAGTCCTCTAACCAATGCCTTTGGTCCCATGTCATTTGGATTTACCAATCTGAAGTTATGGTCTTTGACTTAAAGTGCATTTTTGTTGACTTTTGAAATTGACCTATAATGTAGAAATTGATAACTTTTTGTGAGAGCATTTCTTGGACTTGGAATGTGAAGATGAGTTGTAGGAAATGTCATCCCCTTCAAAATGGGAATTGGTTGGGATTTTTCTGATGAACCATGAAAAAGTTATGCCCTGGTCAAGATACAATTGACTTTTCAACTATCCAAAAATAGTAACTTTTTGCATCTTGATGATTTTTGAGCCATTCTTGTGGAATCATGATCAAGACTTGATCAAATGATGATTGTGACCTCAAAATAAGATGTTGACCAAAAATTCGGACTTTTGACTGTAAAATGACCATTTTGCCCCTGTAGTTGATTGTGGATCAAATAGGGCTTTTGACTGTAGAATTTGGCACTGTGAGTCTTGAGACTTGGCATGTAGGTGTTTGAGGATATGTGTAGGCCTATGGGACTTGATTGAGCCATTGAAAACCTCAAATTCATTGAAAGAACCAAAACCATAATTTTGACTGGCTTAGGAGGCATTTGGACTGTGCAATCCTTGAGTAGTCTTGAACCATTTGAAGATGATCCTTGACAAACTTTGAAGAATATGGGAGGGAAAATTTTGGGGTACAACAGTTGCCCCTGTTCAATCTTCTTAGACCCGAGGATGTAGATTGGCTTGCGTGCCTTTCGTGATTCGAAGGTGGAAGCTGATTGAACACTAGAGTGCCCAGAAATTTGCACTCGCATAGTAGAATATCAGCAATGTGATGTCGGGAATGGGCTTACAGATGCCATTTGGAGAGATGGTGGATAGGAGGATGGGCTTATAGATGCCATTTGGAAATGTAATGGATAGTTGTGGAGATGGGCTTAAAGATGCCATCCAAGGGTGTCGATCGCGTAAGAGATTCCTTAGCGAGAACTTGCATACTTGAGAAAGAAAGATGGTTTCCTGGCTTGCTACAGGTATTGATCTTCAAACTCTTCATGCAGATATGCCCTGGCTAGATACAGGTATCAAATCTATAATCAATCGCTCACAGATATGCCCTGGCTGGATATAGGTATCGAATCTGGAATTGGTCGTCTACAGATATGCCCTGGCTAGATACAAGTATCGAATCTGGAACTTCAAAATGTTGGTAGAGATAGCTTTCCTGGCTTTATACAGGCGTAGACCCCTAACCTGAGAATGAAAGATAATTTCCTGGCCTGTTACATGGGTTGATCTTCAACCTCTTCATGCAGATATGCGTTGGCTAGATACAGGTATCGAATCTACAATCAATTGCTCACAGACATGCCCTGGCTAGATACATGTATCTAATCTGGAATTAGTCGCCCACAGATATGACCTGGCTAGATATAGGTATCGAATCTGGAACTTCAAAAGGTTGGTCGAGATAGCTTTCCTGACTGGATACATGTGTAGATCTCTGAGAATGAAAGATAATTTCTCGGCCTGTTACAGGTGTTGATCTTCAAACTCTTCATGCAGATATGCCCTGGCTAGATACAAGTATCGAATCTACAATCAATTGCTCACAGATATGCCCTGGATAGATACAGGTATCGAATATGGAATTAGTCGCCCACAGATATGCCCTGGCTAGATACAGGTATCGAATCTGGAACTTCAAAAGGTTGATCGAGATAGCTTTCCTGGATGGATACAGGCGTAGACCTCTAATCAGTTGCTTACAGATATGCCCTTGCTGGATACAGGTATCGAATCTACAAACAAACGCTCACAGATATGCCCTGGCTAGATACAAGTATCGAATCTGGAACTTCAAAAGGTTGATCGAGATAGCTTTCCTGGCTGGATACAGGTGTAGACCTCTAATCAGTCGCTTACAGATATGCCCTGGCTGGATACAGGTATCGAATCTACAAACAAACGCTCACAGATATGCCCTGGCTAGATACAGGTATCGAATCTGGAACTTCAACAGGTTGATCGAGATAGCTTTCCTGGTTAGATACAGGTATGGATCTCTAATCAATCGCTCACAGATATGCCCTGGCTAGATACAGGTATCGAATCTGGAACTTCAAAAGTTAATGGTAATATCTTTTGATTGACCTTTTCCTGAAAAGGCAAACATTAGTCGTATGCAATGTCATGATGTATGAAATGCATGATGTTTTCAGGAATAAATGAGATTGTATGATATGATGCGTATATGTGTGTATCATGATGTATGACAATGTGATGTTTATGAATGTATCTTTGTCTGGGAAAATAAATCCTTGACGAATGCCGGGAGCTTGTTAAATCCTGGGCTGATGTTGAAGAGTAGAGTTCTTCGTTTCCGCTGGGGATAGTGAACGAAGATGATTGCAAGAATAGACCTGTAGGAGAAGATGACTCTGTTGGGGAATAAACCTGTGGAAGAGATTACTCTGCGGGGAATTACTCTATGGGAAGAGATACTTCGCTGAGAATTTGATGATAACTCCGCTGGGGATTCCGTTGATAAGCCCTGTTGGAGGATTTTGATGAACTCCGCTGGGGATAGGAAGAACTTCGCTGAGGACGATCTTTCCGTTGTAATTTGCTGAGGATAACCCAGTTAGACTCTGGTGGGGGATAACCTCTGAACATGGTTGGAGAGATGTATGTACTCTGCAGGGGACCAGCCTCCAGAATCTACTGGGGATAAGCTTCCAGAATCTACTGGGGATAAGCTTCCAGAATCTACTGGGGAGGATGATTCAACTCTCCTGGGGAAACTTTTTGGACTATACTGGGGAATGGCTCCACTGGATGTCTGTATTCCGCCTGGGAACAATCTTATATTTCTGTCGAAGAATATTAAGACTGTCGGGGATGCTTGCTGAGGAACATCTGAATACTCGGCTGGGGAATGTTGAGATCTTCTAGGGATACCCAACTTCCTTAAGGCTGACAGTAGACTAACTCTGCTTGGGGAGAGTGTTGTTGACTTGCTAGGGATACTGTGCCTTTTCGGGGTTGATGGGAGACCAACTCTGCTCGGGGAGAGTATTATTGATTTGTCTTACTCTGTGGGGAGTGAAGGTATCTTGGTCACGTTCTTCGACTGAACCTACCTTGGTACCTGGAGGACAGAGCAGCTAGATCGCTTAGACAATTCTTATTGCCCCAGTTTCTGTGGGAGAAGAAGGCCTATGAGGAGCTTGATGACTGCCGATCGACGAATCTTCTTCTGGTAGGCAAGTGAAGAGATGAAGGGACATAGTCGTACGCTGTGATCCCTAACTTTTGCCTGGACCGCCCTTTCGGGTTTTCAGTCCACTGGGATACCCATTTTTGCCCAAGCCGCCTTTTCAGGTTTTCGACTTGCCGGGTGTACAGATTATTTATTTTCATCCCTTATTTTTGCCTGAACCCTTTTGGTTCGCCGGGAAGCCCTTATTTTTGCCTAGGCCAGTCGACCTAGCGGGTCTTTGTTCATGCGCAGTATTTTTTGACTATGTCCGTTCCCTCAGGATGAATGGAGTTATCACTGTCGGTAGTGTTGTATTGCCATACTACCAGAAGATGTTTGATCAGGCCAGATTCATTGTTGGAATTCATGTTCAATGTCCCAAGTCACTCAGGCGGAGATTTGCCCCTGGCTATTTGGCATTTAGAGAGATTCCTTGAATCTTGACTTGACTGCCCTAGATGATGGACAATGATCATGCCGTGCCCCTTGATTGGAAGTGTTTTTCCACTTGATGTGATCTTCTTTGTTGAGAAGGTTTTTGTTCACTAGATATTCGTCGTGCGAATTTCTCTGCTATTTGAACAAATAGTCATATGCAAACAATGTTATTTTAAAAATGCAAAGCTTATGTATGTTTTGAAGTTTTAAAAAATGCATTTTCAGTAAAACAAGCGAATTTTTGTAAAATGTGATGTCAACTCAGGATTTTACAGCAAGCCCTACAGGAGTCAGGATACCTTTTGTAACAGTATGCTTTCGAACTAACCCATGCTTCAGCTAGAACTTTTTGAGGGTTGTAACGTGGCCTGGTTCACGGTTTAAGAAACAAAGGATAAAGGCTCAAAATTTATTTGTACCCACCCGCTCTTCGTGATGTTCTTCGATCCTAAACTCAGCTGATCGTGCATTAGATCTTGTTTGAGTATTTGCTTTGATATTCCGGTGATGGTTCGGATGTTGACAGTTTATTTTTGACCAGGCAGTCATTTCTTTTTGTTGAGGGTTTGTAGGACCTCTTTCTTTTTTTTTGATTTCGTTATCCCTGTTTTTTGCCTGAACTGTTTCTTTTGTAATTACAGTCAGCAGGATACCCCAGTTTTTTGTAAGTCTCCTTCATAGGTTTTGACTTATTGGGCTTTTATTTTGAGAGATAATGACCGCCTGTCTTTATGATTATTCGGAACCATCACTGTATTTTGTTTTGGAAGGACTCCTTTGATGCCGTTCATTGTGCACCTGGATCAACTGAGAGAACTACCCTGCCCCAGGTTATGATTAAGGGTTTTAATTTTTGAAAAGAAAAACTCCAACTTCTTTGGCTCAAAGGGGTTGACTAGGGATTATCTTCCTTATAACTCCACTGTTTAGGATTTGAAACAATGCCTGTACCTCATCAGCGGGGTCTGTTCAAAAGCATACTGTAAAGATCGTGGTATCGTTTTCGTCATCCTCCCTCAAAAAGGCTTAGAACTTTTAATCGAGAGTTTGAACATCACAAAAAATGAAAGCAGTTTGAATATAGTGAATACAAATGGATTGATTCAAAACAGACATATGCGATGCATTAATGAAATAAACAAGTTTGCCATGACAATAATTGTTTGAATAAGCAAAGAAAGATACAACTTGAACATTCGAATGAACAAAAGTCTATTAGTTTGAGCTAGTCATTTCAGGTGGAGAACCCTCAACGGAAGATTTTCATTTCACCATCCGGCATGAACTCCAGCACCCTTCCGTCGATCAAGTCTTGGATCTTGTTCTTCAGAGTCCAACAGTTGTCGGTGTCATGTCCCGGACCGTCAGAGTGGTATGCACACCTTTCATAGGGATGATAGGTAGGAGCAGAGGTGTTGGGATTCCGAGGAGGATCCTTCAATGTAAGCAGGTTGACTTCCAACAGGCGTTTCAGTATCAAAGATGATGGTATCTCAGTTTCAGAGAAATGTCTTCCAAGTCCATTTCGCTGGCGCCAATTACCCCGTTGATGCTGGCGAGGTTGTTGCTGGGCTTGTAACCCTGAAGCAAGTGAAGGAGCTTTCCCCTTGTCTTCTTGCCCCGAAGGTGGTTGAATGATGGCTTGCTCTTCAACCTCAGATGTTTGCCCCGCTTGGTTGTCCCGAAGCAGTTGGTTGACGAGAACCCTGAGCTCTCCTTGTTTTTGAGCTAAGTCCTGAATGAGGGTCATCTTCCCCAGCATCTGGGTTCTCATTGTATCTACCTCAGCTTGTAGATATTTCAGCCGTTCATCCTTACTGTCTTCTGGACTGTTCCTGACCAAAGTCCCCATGAGGAGTGTTCTCAACTCTTCCTGCCCCTTGGATAGGCTTAGGAAGATCTCCCTGAACTGAGTCTCTTGAGTATGAAGATCCTGGTTGTCTTGTTGGAAAGTCATTGCTGAAATAAACAGTGAAGAAGGTAAGTGACCTATAACAAGGGTACCTGTAATGCAATGATATGTATGAGATATGTATGCAATGTTTTCAAGGATCTCGTGGGGTAAACAAAGATACTTGTTAGAATTCGAATCCAGTAGCTTGATTGAAGGAACTTCATGTTGCTGAGAATCGTTCTTCAAGAGTCAAGGCTCACCATATCGAGTGGGTCATAGCCCCTGACTCAAGTTATCAACCTCAGCTAGAGGAAAATAAATCCCCTTTGCCCCTTGCTAGACAGTTGGTTCATCATGACCTGCATCACAGACCCTTGAGATCCTTGAAATGGGTTAGTCCTTATGCAGGATGTATGCAATGGTATGATGGTATGATGTTATGCTATGCGTGGAGTGATGTAAGTAAACCCTGTTATGAGCCCAGATTAAGGACTGTAAACAAAACCTGCAAGAAACTCATGTTGTCAGATAACAAGAATGCGCAAGTAGTTCAGATTTGAAGGCACACAAGTCACACAAAAGAGCCCTTAGAGTTTAGGCCAGCATGGGGTTCAGGTACTACCCTCTTGAAGTTGGTTGGCTCAAAACCTGTCCTATGAGGAGTAACTGGGTTCTAAGGAGCACAATATCATTGGATTGTTTTCTATGTTTAATGTTTTGATTTAGCCACTGAACTGGCGATCAAAATATTCCAAGAAAACAACCTTCAATGAGTGTAGTATCGAGTATCTACCAACTTCGGACTGCACCAAAGTCGGTCATCTCACTACCCCTAAAGAGGCCAGGATGGTCAAGTAAGGTTCCTAAGGTCAGTTGATGCTTCACGACACCACGCGGCGGCCCCGTACTCTCCTTGACTTGACTCAAGGGTTACCGGTACTCACCAAAGTGCCACATCAACGTAGCAACTGCTTCAACCGTGTCGGTATACGCCACACAGTTCCCTCACAATTTGTTGCTACTTCTAAAAGGTATCCTCCAGATCCGGGTTAGGATCTATGAAACTCCAAGACAAGCCCACAATATTAAAGCAAACAAAGCAAGCAATTGAAAACAAGAGTGGTCTAATCCTAAGGTACACCTCACTTTTATAATATATCCCCAGCAGAGTCGCCAGTTCTGTGATCGGTGGAAATAGAACTGACTGTTTTGGAATGCTGGTTCGCGAAATGTCGCGGTAAGCAAGAGTCGCCACCGTCTTTTATGTTCTCCAACAAGGAAAGGACAATAGCACAGCAAAATTCCTTTTCGAGACGTTTCTCGGTTCGGGAGGTAGATTATAGAAAGGGAAGGTGTTAGCACCCTTTCTATCCGTGGTTATCCACGGGCTCTTAGGTACTTGCTCACTATGTTTTCAAAAATTGTTTGCTTTTCTTGTGTATGTGGGTTTTGAAAAAGTTTGTTTGAAAGCTTCTAGGTAACTCTTGTATCAGTCCTCAAGAGTGTATGAGGTGTTTCTTTGAAAACTTTTTGAAAGTGTAGGTGGGAAAAGTTTGTTTTGTTTTTGAAAGAGCAAGTACCCAGGAGAAATCTACCTACTCTAAGGAATTAAGCTGTGTAAGAGTCCTTTAGATAGTACTATCCCACTATTGAGAAGTAGGTAGCACCATCGTCGGAGTTATTCGGGTCAATTCGATTATAGGGACATGTGTGGTCACCAAAGCAATAGTAGGACGCCTTAGCGGTAACCCTAATGTCCTAGATCCTTTTTATCCGAGGCAACCGTTTCGAGGCAACTGGATCTTTAGACAGGAGGGCGACCTCTAAAACACCCTATACTTAATGACCACCTCGAGGCAACCAAGTGAGGCGTACCCTAGGAGTGGCATGTGCATGTGTGTTGTTTCAGTTTAAATTATCTTTGAACATGCATCATTGTGAGCTACGTTTTGATTTTATTTTTTCAGGTAAGTCTTGCATGCATATTTAACAATTAATAATTTGCGGGAAATAAATTGCGGAAAAGTGAATCTACGCTATTACAAGGCGTCGGGTATTTACATCGCCAAAAACATAACCCTTTGGAAAATAAAATGCGAGAAAATAAAAGAAAGCGATAAAAGTCCTAATTATCTATTACATTCTCGGAGCAGATACATAAATATGATCAAAATAATTAATTAAAAATGAATATGCGCGAAAAGAAATTGAATCGGGGAGGTCCTTAGGGTTTTGACCCTTTTTGAGAAAAGAATGGAATCTTAGTCCTTTTTTGCAATTAATTCAAATTAAACCTAATTTACTAATTAATTATTTAATTAAAAGAAAAAAAGTATTTTTGTGTTTTTTAGGTCTTTATGAAAATAAGATAAAAATAATTAAAATTGTCAAAAGAGAAACCCTAATTCTAGTTTATTTTTATTTATTGCAAAAAATAGTTAAATTTAACCTAATAAAAAAAATACTAAATTGATTAATTTACATTTATTTACAAAATAATAATTAAGGTGAAATTAATAATTAATAATAATAAAAAATATTTACATTTTAATGGTCTGAATTTATTATGAAAATTAATTAGTTTGTGAGTTAAATAATAATAATGATAATTAAATAATAAGAATAAAAATTAAAATGTAAAAGAAAAAGGAATAGAGAAACCAGGGGTGCTAGGCCTTTTTTGGAGGTATGCTAGCAATCTGAGGCCCAATAAGCTCCAGCCCCTCTGACTTTTTGAATTGTCCATGGTGTAGTTGACTGGGAACATGGTGTTCAGCACCTTATGGCCATTAGATCAATACTTGAGGACATATGGCACCTAGGATTGGAACGTGCATGGTGGACATCACTTGAAAGCCTGCACATGATTAGGTGAAGAAAAACAGCAAATAATAGTTTTGGGGGACCTGGGAATCGAACCCAGGTCCCAATGATCAACGTCCAGCGCACCAACCACTACTCCACTCGCCTGCGTTTGTTATTATGATAAGCGACAAATATATTATTAAGAAACAAATCAATATGTTGGACAAAACAAAATTACGCTCGCCATTTGAATGCTCCACCCATATATCACCACGTCATCATCGTCTTCCATAAACCTGCAGAATATATGTTAGATAGCGGGGGTTTTTAACCCCCACAACCTGCAAGGACGAAAAATAGCGAACATGCCTATGGTCAATATAAATTGTTCGCGAGGGCGGTTCTAGATTCGTCTTGTCTCAACGAATACAACCATGGGCATTATGAAGCTTAATTTTTCTTGGGCTGTAAAGCCCCAATTTGAGACCTCAAGAACCCTAAATTCCTTCAATGGCAATTCACGATTCTGTACACTAAAATCCAATTAATTAATACCATTAGCTTAGTATGGATGCAAGAAATACAAAACAAACCATAAATCACATCAAATGCTTATGAATAATGAGTTTCAATTCTGAAAAAAGTGGACAAACCGTGATTCTGTTTGGGGCGATTTCTCAAGCTTGAGCACTTGATTTTGATTCCAATATGTCCCTGAGAGTTCCTGCAAGGTATTAGAAACAAGAAAAAGCTTTGAATCACGTTAAATTATGGAAAACAGTTTTCAAGTTTTTCTTGATTTTTTCAATGTTGCATATGGCTTTCTGCAGCAATTCTCACGTCTAGTGCATTAGGTTTAGCTTATGCATATATAATGGAATGGATTTAGGTTACAATCTTGCAAGGAAATCCATTGCATTGATGTTTCAATATTTGATTGAAAATCAAATATTTTTCAATCTTTTTGATTGAAGAAAGTTGCTAAATTTGGAGTTTTTTACATCCTTGATTGGCACACGAAATCTCCAGCATATGTTGACCACTTTTGCTTCACAAAAAGATTGAGAAATCATATCTTTGAATTTCCTACATTTTAAATTAATTAAATGAATTAAAAATCAATTAAAAATCCAATTAATTAATAAAAATAAGAAAATAATTCAATTTAATCTCAATGGGTCGTGCATAAGCCTTGGACAAATTTTCAAGAAGGAATTTGAGGCCCATTAGCAAAAACAAAGTGTTTTGAGCAAAGTTGACTTTTGCAAATTCACAAAAATTTCCCAACTTCTCCAATGCATATCTTTCTCAATTTTGATAATATGAACATGTTCTTGGACATTTTGGAAAGGTCTTGAAGTCCTCTAACCAATGCCTTTGGTCCCATGTCATTTGTATTTACCAATCGCAAGTTATGGTCTTTGACTTAAAGTGCATTTTTGTTGACTTTTGAAATTGACCTATAATGTAGAAATTGATAACTTTTTGTGAGAGCATTTATTGGACTTGGAATGTGAAGATGAGTTGTAGGAAATGTCATCCCCTTCAAAATGAGCATTGGATGGGATTTTTCTGATGAACCATGAAAAAGTTATGCCCTGGTCAAGATACAGTTGACGTTTCAACTGTCCAAAAATAGTAGCTTTTTGCATCTTGATGATTTTTGAGCCATTCTTGTGGAATCATGATCAAGACTTGATCAAATGATGATTGTGATCTCAAAATAAGATGTTGACAAAAAATTCTGACTTTTGACTGTAAAATGACCATTTTGCCCCTGCAGTTGATTGTGGATCAAATAGGGCTTTTGACTGTAGAATTTGGCACTGTGAGTCTTGAGACTTGGCATGTAGGTGTTTGAGGATATGTGTAGGCCTATGGGACTTGATTGAGCCATTGAAAACCTCAAATTCATTGAAAGAACCAAAACCCTAATTTTGACTGGCTTAAGAGGCATTTGGACTGTGCAATCCTTGAGTAGTCTTGAACCATTTGAAGATGATCCTTGACAAACTTTGAAGAATATGGGAGGGCAAATTTTGGGGTACAACAGAACTATATTGAAGAACAAGTTCCTGGAAACTCTGTTAGCTTATGAGAACTTGGGTTTTAGAAAAATGTAGTAGTTTAGAAGATGAACCTTTTGTGTATATTTTCTTTGTATGTATATGGTTATAGATTAGGAATTTGAAGTTTAGCATGGAGTATTTTTTTTAGGAAACTTTTGTGGCTTTTCAATGATGTAATGAGTTTAATCAACTTGGTAACATGGTTGGCATTTTGCACTTGTGTTATTTTGGAATGAATCACTAATGAAGTTTAGAACTTGAATGAACCTTTAATGTTTGAAAACCTTTGATCTTGAATGAAACAGTTTGGGTAATGAATGATGAAGCCATGACTTGTTTCGTAATAAAGTGTGGTAACTTTGAACGAGTATACAATGATAGTAATGAAACTTGTTTTCATTTCAACCTTTGATCCCACATATGCTTTCTCATGTCTTAAAATATCTTTAGATGTCAAGTATACCTAATAATTTCCAAACAACCTCTAAATCACGAAATATGGAATAATTTGGTCCACAACAGTTAACTTGGCTTTCATCCACGAAATCTCACTGGAATCTTCCAATTTGCTTGAATCAAATCATTAAACAAAACTGAAGCTCATTCTCACACAAATATAATGTCTTGAGGAACTGATAACGAAGATTGAAATATGGAAGAAGTATAACCAAGATATTCTTAAAGCTACTAATCCATATTGACTTGTATTGTGAGCAAAAACTAACGATGATGAGAACAAAAATGGCCTTGATCAACATGAATCCATGGTACCATTTCTTATGCCATGACCTCATACTTTTCAATTCAACCCCACGAGTCCTTTGTCTTGTCAAAAAATGTCTTTATGGAATCCTTGAAGAAGATAAAATTTGAAGCATAGAAAGATATCCTCTAATCATCTCTCATTGACGAACATCAATAAACTCACACACAAGATCCAACACCTTAACCCACTTGCATTAGGTGCACAGTGACGACTTGAGACATGGATACAATAATGTTCAAGATGTCTTCGAAATGAAACAAAGCATGATCTTCCAATAGACATAGGGAAATAAACCCAAATCTTCAGACTTAACAAATAAAACCTTGCAACTTGATTTTGAGATGAAGAGAATAACCTCGTAGCTCGATAAAGAAGAAATCCACAATAATCATGGGTTGAAACCCTAATTCCATTGTTCGCTACCTGAATAAGTAATCAGTCTTTATTGGATACGAACGCCTTATCCTTAGTGAAATCCTAACATCGAACAACCACTGAACTTTGAACCAAAGAGCTATATTGAATGAAATGTATGCCATGTTAGTGACCTAATGGAATAGATGCAGATGAATGCAAAAGTCTTAACCGAAATAAAAGAAATTAGGAGGGTATAATTTGGGGTGCAACAACTACCCCTATTTGATCGCCTTCACATTAAAGGTGATATTGTCATCAGCCTTACGAACCTTCAAGGTGGAAGAAGATTAAATACTTAAAAGAACCCGAAAATTTATGCTCTGAAGCCAGTCAGGTATTGTTATATTTTTTGGTTTCTTTGGATTACAGTAGTTAGCTGAGAAAATATCTTGGATGCCAGGTCAAGGTTAGACATACACAAGAAAGAGACCGACCGAAGAAGGCTCTGACAAAGGAACACCAATCAAAGGCAAACTTACTGAGAAAAGAGACCAAATGAGTGGGACTCCTGACAAATGATACCAGCCGAAGATGGATTTTAACAAGTGATAGCAGCCGAAGCGGGATTTTAATGATGCCAGCCGAATGTGGACTTTAACAAAGGATACCATCTGAAGCGGGATTTTAACAAAGGATACCAGCCGAAGGTGGACTTTAACAAAGGATACCAGCCGAAGCGGGATTTTGAAAGATACCATCCGAAGCGGGATTTTGAAAGATACCAGCCGAAGCGGGATTTTGAAAGATACCAGCCGAAGCGGGATTTTGAAAGATACCAGCCGAAGCGGGATTTTGAAAGATACCAGCCGAAGCGGGATTTTGAGAGATACCAGCCGAAGCGGGATTTTGAAAGATACCAGCCGAAGCGGGATTTTGAAAGATATCAGCCAAAGCGGGATTTTGAAAGATACCAGCCGAAGCGGGATTTTGAGAGATACCAGCCGAAGCGGGATTTTGAAAGATACCAGCCGAAGCGGGATTTTGAAAGATATCAGCCGAAGCGGGATTTTGAAAGATACTAGCCGAAGCGGGATTTTGAGAGATACCAGCCGAAGCGAGATTTTGAAAGATACCAGCCAAAGCAGGATTTTGAAAGATACCAGCCGAAGCGGGATTTTTAACAAAGGGTACCTGCCAAAGCGGGGTTTTAAAGGATAAAGGTATGCATATCTGGTCAGAGTTAGACACACAAGAGCAAAATTGAGCATCAAGAAACAAATATTTGGAGTTGATAGTGAATGCAAGAATGAGACTAACCGAAGAAAGCCCTAATAAAAAAAAGACGCATTTGCCTAAACAAGGACGCCAGACAACTGGACTTTGAAGAGATACTGAAAGACTCTTAACATAAAAGGTTAGCTAAGCTAACAAAAGGAAGACTCGACTAACACAGATAAACCAAAACAAGGAACCGACTAAGCAGGACCTTCAGAGAGTACCGATCGAAGGTGAACTCTACAAGAGAAAGAGACAGATTAAAACAGACTCTAACAAGGATTACTAAAACTGTAAATCTCAGAGTGCCTAAGAGGGGGGGGGGTGAATTAGGTCTTATAAAATTTTATTCGGTTTTATGAGAATGCTTGGTAGTAATTTTTGGTTAAGTGTTTGAAGGTTTTGATTATATCTCTATCTTTTCCTGATTATGGTGATGAAAGTGATAAATGCGGAAAAGTAAAGAACACGGTGATATATCCTGGTTCCCCTCACAGTCCGAGAGTACTCTAGTCCCCTTTCCAACATGAAAGAGATTTCACTATAGTTAGAATGATTGTACAGCCTATGCTTACTATCTAACCTATAGGGTGATCAAAGGTTCTTAACACCTTTAAGACCAAACAAACACTAATGTGAATGAAGAACAATCCTCTTCAAATCACAACACTTACTTCCAGCAATCCTGGATAGTAAGGGAATAATTTCTTTAAGTAATACAATGATTTATTTGAAGTATATGGAGAGCTTTATCAATCTTCAATTGATCTTCTTCTTCAAGATATTAACAATTTTCAAACAATGTATATAAATGTTCACAATGTATGTATGAAACTTGTAATGATAATGAAAGTGTATATGGCAAGTTTCACAAAATTATGAACACATGAAAGTATGAATTCAAATGTGAATGATGAAAAATTGTTTATTGAAGAAGTATATTTGTTAATTTGAAAATTGAAGCATTCTTGTATATTTTTTGAAATAAGAAAATCTGCAGCATTTTATAAAGTCACAAGAACCTCTTCATTCATGCCAATTCATATGAAAAGTTGCAATGCATTCATGAAAAGATACCACTTGAAAAATGTTTAAAAAACTAAAGAAAAGCTGCACTGGTTCGCTAGGAACTGGTTCCGACACTGACAGAACCCGGTTCTTAGTGAACGTTATAAGTCAGATTTCAAAAATATCACGCAGGAACCGGTTCCCCTATTGGTACAACCCGGTTCCTGGTACAAATTCCAGGGACATGTTTTTGAACAAGGTTTGGAACCCGGTTCCCTGTTAGGGAGGAACCGGTTCCTGAAAGTTAATTTTCAAAAATTATTTTTGAAAAAGATTTTAAACAACGTTTTTCTTAAGTGAAAACATGTTGGATATGTATATGATTATGAATGCATATTTTTTGTGAACATCTATATTCAAGATTAAGAATTATTTATACCGTTTGACATTTGATGATTCTTCAATAATTCTTCAATAATCTTCAATAAACTTCAAGACTTTTATATGATGTTGATAAGCTTTTTGCACATCCTTTGAATGTTGATGTCCATGTTGTCTTCATCAAAACACATGCTTTAAATATGACTTGAGTAGCTTGCAATTACATTCTCTCCCTTTTTGATGATGACAACCAAATCTTGAAAACGATTTCTTGAAATGTTTATGTTGTTTTGTATAGCAAACATGTTGAGCAAATGCAAGGCTCCCCCTAAATTGTATGCTCCCCCTAAGTCCATGATTCCTTGAATTTTGGAGTGAGTATAATAGATATTTGGGCCTGCAATTTCGTTGAAACAAAACAACACATATGCATATTCTTCTCCCCCTTTGTTAACATCAAAAAGGATGGGGAAAAAGAGTGAAATAAATACATATAAAATTTAAGACGATAAAAACATATAAAAGAATTGTACGATTTTAAACATACTAAAATACAAACGACGAATTGTACGATTACATTAAATAACAATAAAACAAAAAATGCCTAAACATCACGAAGCAAGAGATGGAACATTGTCTAAACATTACAAAGTAAAACACATTAAAAAGAAATGACATAGAAATTAAAAAAAAATTTAGTCTTTTAATCTTCATCTTCATTCATCTCATCATCATCTTCATCACTTCCACTACCACTTCCGGATACCTCTTCCTCTAGAACTTATTTTCTATCAAAGTGATCAAGAATAAGCTTTTGAGTTCTTTGGACATTTCGTAGTTGTCGCCGTGCTGAAGCATTTTCTTGTTGGAGCACATAAAAGCGATCATCCACATGTCTTTGGAAGATTGTCATCTGATTAAACAACATGTCTACGGTGTAGCCGCCTTCGGGAGGTTGAGCAACATATTGGACAGTTGGTTTGAAGTCCTCTTTGTAGTGAAAGTGACCTCTTGCATCTAGAATGATTCCTGTGTTCTTAAGGGCGGTTGCATCTGTAATTGCCTCCTTATCTCCTTGAATTCTTGTAACTTCCCGTTGAAGGTTAACATTTGCATTTTCCAAAATGTGAGAAATGGCTCGAGCATATGGTAAACCACCATCAAGAGATTCCATAAGTTGCATATGGTACATAATAGAAAGTGCCCAATTAACCGAACAACGGCGTCTCAATGCATTAAGGACCATTAATTCAAACTCATTGATACGCGAGTGGTTAGAATTCTTTGGAAAGAGGATATATGCAATAATAAGGTGGAGCATTCTGTCACTTACAGAGAGATTTGAGCCAAACAAATTTGATGACGAGAGAAGTTGTTGACGAGCGGTATTTTGCTGATTTGGCCTACACATGTTAATAAAAATTTCTACCTTATTGTATGGTAGCCAATCATGTGGAATAACACCATTAACAAGAACCAAACCTTCATGCGGAACACCCAACAATTCACCAAATTCCTCAACAGTTAAACAAATACTCTTTGACAGAACATGAGAGGTTAGAGTAATATCACCAAATTCATCAGGGATAAGTTTTAAGTTGTGATAAAATTCTCTAACAAGGTCAGGAAACACTTCACCATTGTTACCTACAAACCTGGCAATTCCAGCAGAGGCCAACTGAGCAAGAAATAAAAAGCTATGAGCAGGAAAGCTATGAAGCCTACAAAACTTAGCTTTAAGAACCTTCCGATTACGAGATTTGAAGGTGAGCATTCTGGATTTGATGGTCTGAGGATGAATGTTGGAAGTCTCTTCTTCAACCTGAGCCTTTCCCTTGCTGGATCTGGTAGCTCTCTTAGGACCCATGGAGATTTGTGAGAAATCTGAAAGTTGGGGTTTTGATTTGGGATTTTCGGAATAGGTGAGAGATTGGGATATTTGAGTATGAAATATGGAAGGAGAAGTGATTATATAGTGATTTGGAGTAGTGGGTATTAAAAAGTTGGTGAAGAAAAAGAGATGTTGGAGCTTTTATGAGGTGTGTCAATGGAGGTGGAAGGGTTTGAGAGGAGGAATATGAAGTTGGAATGAGAGATGAATGTTGACTATGACATAAAACATATTAAAAAGCACTTAAGCACAAAAAGGGGCGTGTGGCCGGTCTGCATGCTGGGAACCGGTTCTGCACTATAGTGAACCCGGTTCCTGGCTTTTGAAAAAATAACGTTTCTGGAAAATGAACCAGGAACCGGTTCCTACCATTATGGGAACCGAGTTCCACATGCAAATATTGCCAAAAAATTGAAAAAAATTGTTATGAAAGGAAAAGTTTTGTACAAACAATATATACACACATATTTTATATATAAAAAAAAACATATATAAAAGAAGGAGTGCACCTCATGAGAAACATTTAGTGATCACCTTCATCCAAAATACCAAGTTCTTTTCGAAGCTTTTTGTTCTTGATGGACCAAAGAGATCCATGTGTAACAATTGTAGTGGCCTTGTAGTAGACACCACATTCTTAGATTTGAAAGTTGTTTTGGTCTGTTTGCCCTTTTGGCATGCATTACATAATTTGTCTTTGATGAACTTCATCTTTGGTAGACCAATAACTAAGTCATGCTTAATCAGTTTGTTCAAGTGCTCCATGTGAATGTGAGCAATCCTCTTGTGCCATAACCAAGCGTCATTGTTGTTTACCATAAGACATTGTACCTTCAGAGACAAATCATCTAAAGTAATCATAAAAATATTGTTAGTTCTTATACCTTTGAGTTTTACCTCATTGGTTGCCTCATCCATAATAAGACATTCTTCTTTGTTGAATTTAATCTTGAACCCTCTATCAAAAAGTTGACTTATGCTAAGAAGGTTGTGCTTTAATCCTTCAACATAGAGAACATCCTCAATTTGAATGGATGGAGGTGTGCCAACTATTCCAACGCCAAGAATCTTTCCTTTGGTGTTGTCTCCATAGGTGACATACCCTTTGGCTTTATGTACTAGATATGAAAATTGGTGTACATCTCCTGTCATATGCTTTGAACATCCACTATCAAGATACCAAACATTTAATGTGGATTTCAAGCATACCTACACAAACAAATTATTCTTTGTTAGGTACCCAAGTTGCCTTGGGTCCTTCATAGTTAGTTCCCTTTTTCACCCACACATAATGCCCACTTTCTATACTAAAGTTTCTAATATAGCAAGCATTAGGTGTATGGCCTTTAATACCACAATAAAAACAAGTAGGTTCAAAGTTACTTCTATATCTAGAAGGATAAGATTTCTTCTTAGGAAATGTTTTCTTTTTCGATACATTAGCCTTTTTCTTTTGATGATTATGAACAACTTGCTTCTTTTCTACTTTCTTGGGATTGGAACTATTACTAGCCTTTAAAAAAATAGTGGGATTGTTACTTTGTTTCTTAGAATTCACATAACCAAGACCCCTTTTATCATTTGGATAACGTTGTTGGCTTAGTAATCCTTCCAATCCTATTTGTCCTTTTTCATATCGTTCAATGACTCTTTTCAATTGAACAATTTGAAAGACATTTGATTCACACTTGGAGCATGCAAAGTTTTCTTTTTCTTTAATAAAATTCTGTTTTTGAAGATCAAAATCTTTAGTCATGGTGTCAATTTTTTCTAAACAAATTAGAAGTTCTTTTTCTTGATTTGACACCTTTTTGTATAAACTTTTGCATTCTTTCAAGAGTTCATCAATAGCATCTTGAACATCATCATCAAAAAGATTAAATTCATTACTAACCTCTTCTTCATCTTCGGAGTGATGTGAAGCCATTAATGCTAGATTTGCACATTCGTCGCTTTCCGAATCGGATGAAGAAATTATCTCATTATCTTCCCATGCAACATAAGCCTTTTTGTTCGTGAACTCCTTTTTGCCTTTGAATCCATTTTTCTTGGAGAGTTTTGGACAATCCGGCTTTATGTGACCTTGCTTTCCACATTCATAACATGTGACATCTTGTGTTGATGTGGAGGTTTCTTTATCTTTATGATTATAAAATTTCTTCCTTTTGACAAAGTTAGCATTATGAAGATTATTTTTATGACCAAAATATTTTCCTAACCTTTTTACCAGAAGCAAGAAGTTTTCATCTTCCTCCGATGCATCTTTATCTTGACTTTCTTTTGAATCAACTTTCAAAGCAATGCCTTTGGATTTCTTCTCTAAATTTTCATGTTTTTCAAGTCTACCGAGTTCCGTTTCGTATTCTTGAAGTTTGCCAAATAATGTAGCGGAAGTCATTGCAGAGAGACTCTTCTTTTCCGAGATTGCCGTTACCTTTGGTTGCCATTCCCTAGTTAATGATCTAAGGATTTTCAAGTTGAGTTCATCATTTGTCAAGGTTTTACCAAGAGCATTTAAGTGATTTGTCAAATGCACAAATCTCTTTTGTAAGTCAAGAATGGATTCTCCGGGCTGCATTCGAAATAGTTCATATTCTTGACTCAAGGTATTTAGCCTTGATCTTTTTACTTCAGCCGTTCCTTCATGAGTTTAAACCAGGGTATCCCATATTTCTTTTGCTATTTTGCAGTTCGAGACACGGAAAAATTCGTCCATACTGAGTGCACCTTGAAGAAGGTTTATTGCCTTTTTGTCATAGAGAACTTTCTTTTTATCATCGTCGTCCCATGCAGTTTTGGGCTTTGCAGAACCAATGCCATTAATTACTGATATTGGGATAAATGGACCATTTTCAACAGCATCCCATACTTCCTCTCCTTGCGCTTCTAAATGCACCTTCATGCGTATTTTCCAGAAGTCAAAATATTCACCACAGAATAGAGGAGGCTTGTTGTTACTACCACCATCTCTGAAAACTGGTTGATGATTTGCGGAAGCCATTCTGGATCTTTAGGAACAAGTTACCTATAACTTGCTCTGATGCCAATTGTAAGTCTCAGAGTGCCTAAGAGGGGGGGGGGGTGAATTAGGTCTTATAAAATTTTATTCGGTTTTATGAGAATGCTTGGTAGTAATTTTTGGTTAAGTGTTTGAAGGTTTTGATTATATCTTTATCTTTTCCTGATTATGGTGATGAAAGCGATAAATGCGGAAAAGTAAAGAACACGGTGATATATCCTGGTTCCCCTCACAATCCGAGAGTACTCCAGTCCCCTTTCCAACACGAAAGAGATTTCACTATAGTTAGAGTGATTGTACAACCTATGCTTACTATCTAACCTATAGGGTGATCAAAGGTTCTTAACACCTTTAAGACCAAACAAACACTAATGTGAATGAAGAACAATCCTCTTCAAATCACAACACTTACTTCCAACAATCCTGGATAGTAAGGGAATAATTTCTTTAAGTAATACAATGATTTATTTGAAGTATATGGAGAGCTTTATCAATCTTCAATTGATCTTCTTCTTCAAGATATAAACAATTTTCAAACAATGTATATAAATGTTCACAATGTATGTATGAAACTTGTAATGATAATGAAAGTGTATATGGCAAGTTTCACAAAATTATGAACACATGAATGTATGAATTCAAATGTGAATGATGAAAAATTGTTTATTGAAGAAGTATATTTGTTAATTTGAAAATTGAAGCATTCTTGTATAATTTTTGAAATTAGAAAATCTGCAGCATTTTATAAAGTCACAAGAACCTCTTCATTCATGCTAATTCATATGAAAAGTTGCAATGCATTCATGAAAAGATACCACTTGAAAAATGTTTAAAAAACAAAAGAAAAGCTGCACTGGTTCGCTAGGAACCGGTTCCGACACTGACAGAACCCGGTTCTTAGTGAATGTTATAAGTCAGATTTCAAAAATATCACGCAAGAACCGGTTCCCCTATTGGTACAACCCGGTTCCTGGTACAAATTCCAGGGACATGTTTTTGAACAAGGTTTGGAACCCGGTTCCCTGTTAGGGAGGAACCGGTTCCTGAAAGTTAATTTTCAAAAATTCTTTTAGAAAAAGATTTTAAACAAAGTTTTTCTTAAGTGAAAACATGTTGGATATGTATATGATTATGAATGCATATTTTTTGTGAACATCTATATTCAAGATTAAGAATTATTTATACCATTTGACATTTGATGATTCTTCAATAATTCTTCAATAATCTTCAATAAACTTCAAGACTTTTATATGATGTTGATAAGCTTTTTGCACATCCTTTGAATGTTGATGTCCATGTTGTCTTCATCAAAACACATGCTTTAAATATGACTTGAGAAGCTTGCAATTACAAAAACACGTTGGGCTTTTGATAGGTTGAAAATATGCAAGAAATACAGAATCCCTCAGGCCAAAGGCGGGGTGTAATTCTTCAAGAGTGGAAGTTATCTGAATTACCACACACCAAGTATAGATACTCAAATACTTGAGAAATAAGAAAGGCTATATGCCGACTCTTACTCGCACTCTACGGCAAAGTGAACACGGGTAAAATAACCAAAAGCTTGCATGGGCAAGTGTAAACCATAAACTTACTGGGGAATCCCATATGTATTGAACTTAAACAGAACGCCTGTCGAAGGCGGACTTGTGATTAGAAAAAAAAAGAGACCAACTGTAGGGACTCTAAACAAGGATTGCCAACATGCGTTGGGCTTTAAAAGTTACACAAATACGCAAGAACTACAAAATCCCTCAGGCCAAAGGCGAGGTGTAATTCTTCAAGAATGGAAATTATCTGAATTACCACACACCAAGTATGGATACTTAAATACTTGAGAAATAAGAAAGGATATACGTCGAGTCTTATTCGCACTCTAACGGCAAAGTGAACACGGTTAAAATAACCAAAAGCTTACAAGGGCAAGCGCAAACCACAAACTTACTGGGGAAATGGAGAAATACCAAAGACCCGACTGGTGGTGAATCAAAATAAACTCCGCTGGGGAAACATAATAGAGTCACCCTAGGCTTGTTGTGGGGATAAATCAAATCTGAGCGCATAACAATCTAGGTACCACAAGTGGACATAATTGGCTTATACTCATGCATGTTTGAAATTTTTATAGCGTAATGCTCCATTTAATGGAAATGATATGCGTTTTAGTAGATGCGATGTAATGATGCAATGTAATGATACATGTTTAGTAATGCACTAGGGAAGTCACATTAATAATCGGATGCTGGGAAGACAATGAACTTCCGAATGATTATTCTTGCACATCTGATCTTCTATGGAGAACATGCGACATGAACTTCAGTAGGAAATCGAGATTCGAAACCATCAACCTCGAACGGTTGATAACATTGAAGAAATAACTTTCTGGGGAGTAATACTGCAAAAATAAATTGCAGTTTCAGGGAAAATATTGAATTCTAAATAGACTTCCAACTTCCTGGGAGTAATACTGCAAAAATAAATTGCAGTTTCAGAGAAAATCTTGAATTCTAAACAGACTTCCAACTTCCTGGGAGTAATACTGCAAAAAATAAATTGAAGTAATACTTTATCTTCTGTTAGAAAGAGGAGAGCTTTACTGAGGATGAAAGATTTCTCGCGTAAAAACTCTTGATGAAGATAACTTCTACCGGGGAGTATATAAATTCTTAAATAAAAAGAATTCCACTCAGACCACACTGGGGATAACAATGTCGGGGTAAAAAATATTCACTTAGGGATAAAACAAACATCTTGGGATAGAAACTACACTGGTGATATCTCAATAAATTTTTTTTCACTGGGGATGAAAGAGCTACGACTGGTGTTCCCATGTGTACCATACTGGGGAGAAGACACTTGCTCCACTAGAGAAATAATAGATTGCTCCACTGTACTCTGGCAGGTTCTCAAAATTCGACTTCGACTAGGGGCAAAGAATACCTCTTACACTGGGGATCCGAAAGACTTAGATGGTAACATCAACAATATTCCTTGCACTGGGTATAACCATCTCCGCAAGAGTCAAGCCGACAAGAATTTTGTACTGGGAACAGAAATCATTCCATTGCGGAGGATGGTCGTCCTCATGAGGATAAAAAAAAAGAATCTCCTGTAGATAAACATGAGTCTCTTCAAGAAATCGGATATAGCAAGCCTCATTGGAGAGAGAGGGAGCGCATCCCTCATTGAGTAGGAAAATACATACTTCATGGGGAAGACGAGTGCAAACCTCATTGGGGAAGTTGTAGAATGTCAACTTCAAGGGAAGTATACCAAAAATCTCTTATTGGTGAATAAAACGATTCTTCCGAGAAAAACTGGAAAGAAACAGGCTGCACTGAGAAGGAGGAATACTCGGGCAAGAGTGTGCTTTCACTGGGGAAAATACTGCAAAAATAAATTGCAGTTCAGGGAAAATTTCAAACTCTGATCCAACTCCCAACTTCTTAGGGAAAAATACAACATCTCTTTCCAAGGATATAGAGAATCTTGCTGGGAACTGGGACCTTCCAACGTAAGTCTTCGATAAAAGTGACTTCGACTGGGGAATCACAGAATTTTTTTAAAAAAATAATTCTACCCAGGCCACACAGAGGATACTACTGTCGAGTGTAACAATCTTCACTTGAGGAAGAGAAGGGCATCTTTGAACCATAAGCTTGAGGTTTGAAACTCTATCGGGGAAATATTTCAGCCATACCCCATCACTGGGATAAAAGAATTTTAAACAGCATTTGTCCATGCACTCTGCCCCAGAAAAATAGGAGACCTGCTTCACTGGGCATAACAAACATGTTAATCAAATATCTTTTCAAGAAAACCTGACTTGGGCAAACTTCCCTGGGGAGAAAAAAAATACGAACTTCATGGGAACAATGAACGACAACCTCCCTAGGGAGATAAATACCTACCACAGAGATATATGGTAATGACTTCAAGAGGATATAACAAAGGCCTACAATCCAATGAAATTATCTTTCCCGAATTTGTCGAAGCTGAGTAGACTATGCTGAAGAATACGTTTATACAAAACCTGTTGAAATGCATTTCTTCAGAGATAAGTCTTATGGGAGGGACAGACTCTTAAACAAACTCTTATCAAGAGTGTTGACTTCAGTGGGGATTAAGCAGGGGTATACCTTCACTGGAGATAAGGAATTTTGTCTAGGCGAGAGTAGGCCTTTACTGGGGATACATGATTCTGTCTTTTGGAAGAAGTGAGCATTCACTGGGGAAATTGAATCCCATTCCATAGAAATCCCCATGTTGGTTACATACAGACCTTTCTTAATCCACTTGATGGTATGCTTCTTGTCATAAAAGACCAACAATACTTGCAAAACAGAAAATTGTGGCAATATGCCCCATGCATGGAATGGCACACTTCACTGATGAATAAACAATTTGAACTACCAATCAATGGGTAAAAAAATGTGATGCAAGATTACAACTTCATCATGTCAACTCTGAGGAGGAATGCCACTGAAAAGTGGACTTTGGAGAAGGTGCTGCAAAAATAAATTGCAGTCCACTGAAAATAAATCATCTTGACTTCAAACAACTTATGAATTTCCAGGGAGAAGAACCATTATCCTCTTGCATAGAAATGAGGATGCTTTGCTGTGGAATAAAGATCTCAAAAGAGAAACCCCTTGGTAGACAGACTTTTGTCAAGTGGTAACGAATCTTTTACTGGGGAGAGGCGTCCTCCTATGAAACGAAACTTCCATCACGTCTTGTATGGGTAAACAAACTCAAATGATCTTTGTGTTACTGCTCGTATCCTCCTGAGGATAACAATCTAACTTCGACTGGAGATAATGATCCTGACTTTTGATAAAGGAACATCAATAAATGGACTTAAGTCTCTAATGCACCGAGGATAACAATCCCGACTTCCCGACATGATTTTCAAACTCACGAGTCATTTAGCCTGTGTATGGACTTGATCTGATCATCCCTTGAAGAGGAGAAAATTCCCCTGCATTATTTCTTGCCTTAGTCTATAAGGCCTTTGAAGAAAACTGCCCTGAGAGGACTTTATGATATTTGCACCAACAAGATAAGCTGTCCCAGTGTTATGAACTTCAGAACACTTCCCCTGATTGACTAGAGTTGGAAGAGGTTTCAACCATGCTTGAGTGAATGCCCCTGCATTTGTAAATTCTGAAAAGATTCTCCTCTAATCAATAGATTCTCGGAGAAGTTTGTCAAATCTCGACAAAATTGCCCCAATTTGACTGTATTTTGAGGGGTCGCATCCCGACTTGAATGCCTCAGATTGGCTGAACACTTACTCAACAGAGCATTTAACATGCTTGTCCCTTCTCAATAGAGTCTTGACGAACCTTTTTCTTTATCTCATGCTTAAGGAGAAAGGCGAAGCTCGCAGAGTTTTGAAGACAACACAACCTTTGGGTGGCTGACTTACGTCTTGAAAGTAGGCTACTTCGCAACCATACTCTTCAATTTGAACTGCTTCGATCTCTAATCAGATACCCGAAGAGATCGACCCCTTAAGATCAACTGAAAGTAGTACACCATTGCTTGACAGAGACTTTGGACAATCAACATTTTCAATCTACTTCAGATCATTTCTCCAGATGGTATTCCTTCGCTCAACAGTCAACAGAAGTTTTTCCCCAGATTAAGATCATTCTCCAAACGATTTACCTTTCAATACATCGTGAAGCAATTTGTCCATTGGGATAATCAACTTTCATTGGATGCTCATTATGCAAGCTTACTTCATGTTTAAGCACTTGTTCATATGCAAATAATGTTTACTCTAAGAATAATAATTCTAATGCAGAGCTCATGTTTGTCTTGAAGTTTAAGAAATTTTATGTACAAAAGATAGTAAAAAGATGGAGTTATACCAACTCAAAAATATTAGCAAACCTCCTAGGAGTCAGGTTACCATACCCTCATTACGGTATCGCTTTCGAATTAACCCTTGCTTCAGTTAGGACTTTTAAGGGTTGTAATGTGGCCTGGTTCACGGTTTTAGAGAAAAAAAGATTTAAGACTCAAACTTATTTGGTGCCCACGCCCTTCATGATGTTCTCCGGTCCTAAATTCAGTTAACTCGATACGAGCACTCATCCTTCAAAAGGAGTTTACCATGGTTGAGGAGGATATGGCAGTCACTCACCTGTTTCATTTTTGGTGTCTGATCACACAACTTTATTCTTTGTGGAGGATCTTTATTTGGTAATCCTCTTTCACTTTTCGCACTTTTCGCTTTCTTTTTGTATTCCCTAACTTTTGCATGGACAAATTCTTTTGAATTTGATTTTGAAGTCCAGCGGGATGCCCTGACTTTTTCCTAAGCGGCTCGTTTTTCAAGTTTCGACTTAGCGGGGCTTTTGTCTCTTTCTTTCATCATTTCTTTTTTGAACCAGTCGTGTGACTTCGAGTCGTTTTCGACTTTGTTGAAGGTAATTATGACTGCCTGAGTCTTTGGTAGACGATGGATAACTATCATTGTGTCGTCATCTTTCGACCTCTTGATGTGCGGGAGATAACCATTGTGGTATCATTCTCTTTCATGCACACTGCTGATATATGAGAGTTAACCATTATGGTTTTTACTTTCCTCAGCCTTTTGATGGATAACCATTGATGTATCCTTAGATACACACTCCTGATGAGTTCTGAACATTCGATCGGATCAACTGAAATCTACCCTGCCCCAGGTTAGAGACGTGAGGGTTTTTTCTGACAAGAAAAGAAACTCCTACTTCAAGGCTCAATGGGGTTAACAAGGGTTTATCTTCCTTATATCTCCAGTGTTTAAGAATTGAAACAAGGCCTGTACATCATCAGCAGGGTTTTATTTGAAAGCAAACCGTTTGAACTTTTTGGCATATTACTCATCATCCCCCCTTCATAGATTTTTTATTTAACAAGAGTTAAGTATCAAAAAGCAAAGAAAAACATTAATGAGTGAATACGAATGGATTAATTCAAGACAAACATATTCGATGCATTATGATTAATATTCAAGAATCAACAAGTTTTGCATACAAGAAAGTACTGAACCAAAGCAAGAAAGATTACAAATGAGAATTGAAAATGAAACTAGAAATTGCTACGTGGAGGAGACTAGTCTCCGTATGGACTTGTTGCTTCAGATGATGATCTGGAAATCTTGACATTTACTGAGTCGAAGGAGACCTCAAATTTAACTGACTGGCCCGAAATTGATAGCCTTTGCATCAAACAGGTCTTGCACATTTTCTTTGAAAGCCCAACAGTCTTCAATGGAATGACCTAGTGCCCCAGCATGGTAATCACACTGCACATTAGGATTGGAATCCATAGAATAAGGAGGAATGACAGGCTTCAGTGGCATGGGTTCCACCAAGGAAAGTTTGAGCAACTGAGAGAACACTTGGCCATAAGTCATAGGAACAATGTCGAACACCCTATTTGGCTTCCTATACTTTTTCTTACCTTGTTGCGTATGTCTTTGTTGATAGGTTTGTTGCTGAGTAGCACACTGAGCCAAGTGTACACGAGGAACATTTTGGTTTTGATTAACCAACCGATTTCCACAACTTGCAAATGACTTCTGGTGAGAAATTTCCGGGATTATAGGTTGTGGATGACGTGACTCCGATCGTGAGATAGAACTTTGAAGAGGAGAAGGCGTAACCCTATTCTTTGTAGAAGTTGGCATAAGATTGATTTGCACACTCAGACCTTCGGGAGTGAAGAGAATTGTCCCTGCATCAAGCAAGTCCTGGATTTGGTGCTTAAAAGCTATGCAATCTTCAGTATCATGACCAGGTGCCCCAGAATGAAATTCACACCTAGCATTGTCGTCAAAGCCATGAGGGCATTTTTCATGTGTAGTGAAGATTCGAAGTTTGACCAAATGAAATTCTAGCAAGGGAGGAAGCAAATGTGCATACAACATTGGAATAGGATCAAATTTTCGTTCAGGCTGTTTTGGCCTCTGCTGACGGACTTTGCCTTTTGGGTCCTCCCGGGAAGTGACAACTGGTTGCGGATGGGAGGATCCTGGAATGCACGGTTGTGGAGGAGATACTCCCTGACCTAAAAGAGTCCTCATGTTATGGGGAGGAATGGTAGCTCCTATTGTAGCAGGCATAAAAACATCTTATTTCTTCAACATCGTCCCTAAAATTTTCATAACCAAATTCAATTGAGTCTTCAACTGAGTGTTTTCTTCTTTCAAGAGTTCTTGTCCATGGACCAAATCCTGCATGTCTAGCATCAAAAATCCCACCTGTTCTTTCATCTCGTCCAATTCCCCACGAAGTTGTTCCATATCCTAAATCTGATCATGGAGCAACGAGAAGTCAAGATTTGTAGCTCTGAAAAGAAATTACCGAGTCTAAATAAGGATTCCCCATTCTGAGTACCTTAGGAGTACCTGCTATGGATGCATGAAGATGCATGACGATGCATGAGGTGAATGAGCAGATGCAATGCTATGTTCAAACATTTTTTTTGCGTATAATCTTTCACATTTCCTTTTTGTGTAAAATAAACATGCTATGATGCAAGGTGCAATGACATAAGTTCAAAAGTTCAGCATATCAATTGTACAATCCTCTGGATAACTGCTGTATAAATCTGCTGAATAATATGGATATTACAGGATCAAAGGTTCAGAACCAATTTCAGCATACAATGGAACCAAGTACCATGAATGACCGTTGTATAATCTCTGGTCAAGTGGAATATATCAGGATCAAAGGTCCGGAACATAACCAGATAACCATCCTGAATACCAAATCCAAAAACTCAGAAAATAAATCTGAGACCCACATAGCCACCAAAACAACAACAGTCACTATCAGAACATAGTCACCATCTGTACCTGTCATAATCAAGTCCCTCCCCTCTCACGGGTGAAAACTAGGTCAGGGTAAGGTCGGGTAACCCAGAGTCGAGGGTACTCGTAAGAAACTATCGCCATATCACCTATGTGAAAACGATAGCCCCTCATTTGTACCTCATCTGAGCGTGGACGACATGACGACGATAGTGAGACCTAAGTTAACTAGCCGTTCATGTTCCACTATATTCATAGCATCCTAGTTCACTCTGGCCTGGGTATTGGGCCTTTTACCTCATAGTAACACCCACCCAATCATGAAAACATAGCCAACATAGCAATATCACCAATATCTAAAGAAATAAAATGCAATGCAAACACATGCACAAATAAACATGTACAAAATGAACAAGCTATAAAGCATAAAAATAAACACCCAAGGAAAAGAAAACAAGAGCTAGGATCGACTTCGGGATGGACCAGCAATAGGTCAATACTCCCTAGTGGAGTCGCCAGCTGAAACAACCGGCTTAAAATCATACAACAATGAAGTCACCATTGAACGTCTTTTATCCCATACGAAGGGAAGGGGAAACATCGAGAAAACCTGAGAAAGGAGAAATCACAATCTTGCGACTGAGAGATAAGGGTAAGGGAGTCTGTTACGTGAGGGGAAGGTGTTAGCACCCCACACGCCCGTAGTACTCTACGGTATCCACTCATGTCATCTATCTTATGGGTGTGTTTAATCTATGCTTGAGGTTTATTATTGCTAAAGGGAGAATGCATGCAAAAGAAAGGGAAAATAATGTAGGGAAAATAAAATTGTGCTCATTCGGGCCCTATCCCGATGCCTACGTATCCCTTTTAAGGAATCAAAGCAGCCGTAGTTCAGCTTATATGTTTTTGTTTATTTGTATTTTTTTTAATGAACAATATTAATTTCGCCTTCTGCCGCAACTCGACCTTTGGACACTTACGCGTCAGCACATAAGTGAATTAACATGCTCTTCTGAAAAAGTTTGAAAGAAAAGCCCGAAGGCGCAAAAGAGTTCGCATTGGTTGATATTTTTTACCTTGAAGAAGGATTTGAAAGTTGTTAGATGTTTTAATATTTTTCAAAGAAATAAAAAAAGGGAAGTTTTTGTTTTAATGCATGGATGCAAAAGAAAGAAAAACATCTAAGGGAGACTAACCTAGATCTATCCCTAATGTTATCATACAATGATGATCCTATGGTCGAGTTTGAAGGGAAATCTCTACCCTATGTTGACATGGTTGGATAACAATCCTAATGTCTATCTCAACTCATCATCTATAGATGAATCAAGGAGTCCTAAAGGAGCATAGCAAGGGTCTATCACCTAAAACTATGTCTATCTCGAATCATCATCTATAGTCGAATCGAGGGCTCCTAAGGGAACATGCGGAGGATATATCATCTTAAAACATGTACACAAAGATGAAATCAAACAGGTAAGCTAATAAGCTCAATAGAGCTAGCTCAAGATAGTATATCTAGAGATCCTATCAGGACTACCATTACCTAAGAAAGTCTAACAAAACTATCCTATAGGGAACATGCAATGAGAGCGAAGTCGTGATCTCAATTTCTAAATTGAGTGACTCATCGATCAACAAGAAATAAAGGAAAGCAATGAAATTCTATAGGGAGCATGCACTGAGAGAGAAGTCGTGATCTCAATTTCTAAATTTAAGGACTCATCGATCGACAAGAAAGTAAACAAACACAAGCACAACACATATGGAAAATGAAGTGCGGAATGCCTGCTACAGGTCTTTAAACAGCGACTTCGAGCGCACACTCTTTATTTCCTACTTCTCATGATATCTAGAAAGTAGTAAGGTACTGAAATAAGGTAAACAAGGGAAAATACCGAACGAATGTCAATTTTTAGCAAAGCCTATCAAAACAAAGAAACCCGACGATCTTCGCGAGAAGCTTCACCAATCAAAGAAAAGAATCAGAAATAAAATGCTCGGAATAAATGTCGATGCATCATCGATGTGAAAATAAATCACAATCGAAATCTCAAGCACATTTGCATAGCGCACAATAAACCTGCATAGGATTCCAGATCTCAATAAGAAAAAGTGAATTACCAATCTCAAATATTATCGGATAATCGAGATTAAATTCCTAAAATCTGAAATAAAAAACTAAAAAAATTTTATATTTGACTTTATTATTTTTATCATGTAAAGAAAGTTCAAACAAGTCTAAACAATTCATGAAATTATTTAAAAATAAATAAATATTGAAAGAGTAAATTCAGGGGTGTTATGCTGAAGTCATGGGTAGTCTTCAACAAATTCTAAAAGCCCAATCAGATAGAGTCCATAGGTTATTTTTTTGGTGAGTCAATTTCCACTGATACAAAAAATTTAGCCTATGGGCCTAAGGAACCCGGTCCAGCTTGCAAGCACCAAACCATATTTTTTTATTATATTCAATATTTCTTTTGTTTTATTACCAACAATATGTGGCCTGTGAAAAAAGAAAAAAAATAAAGAATAACAAATGCAAAACGGAAATAGAAAGAGGATTAGGGTTCACAACTTTGTGACAGTTCAACTTCTTCAATTCTCTTCTTCTATCGCGGAGCCGCTATCCATAGCTATGTCCTCTTCTCAGATCAAATCAGTTTACCCGATGAACTCCATTTCGCCATCACAATTCTCCGATCAATGAAATCGCAGCACCGCCGTGGACCTATGTTCGATACCGCGTCTCTGTCTTGAATCAGGTTCGCTGATGTCCGCTGTTCGTTGTTTCCACGCTCAACATTTCTGTCTCACTCGTCCAATCGCGTCTCCTTCGTTCTCGGCTCACAACGGTTTGCCTTTGTCCACAATTCTATTCTCAACTTTACCTCCTCAACACGGTGCCTTCGACGAACTCAACATTCGCTTCAAACAGTGGTGATTCATTCTTCTACTCGACATCTTCGTCGCAATTTCGTCCTCTCCGACCCGTGCTCTTTATCATCAGCGACTCCGTCTACCGAAAAACTTCGATGGTTCTTCAACATAATGCAAACATAGAGAAAAGAAAAAGAATCTAAAGGTAAGCTTTTCTTCTTGTTCCCCGCTAACTTCTTCTTCCGCTTCTTTGAGTCTTGCGCGTTTGTTGATGATTTTGTAGGAGCAGAAGCTTGTTGATGTTGCTTTGATGTGAAGATGATGAAGTAGTTGTTACAGAAGCAGAGAAGTGTGACAGTGATGAAGATGGTTTCAGTCGCGGTTATGGATTGTTACTGTAACTTTGATGATGAATATTGAAGATTCAGAAGCAGAGGGATGAAGTTGTACTATGGATTGATGAATGTTTATGGAGGATGAAGCAGTTGTAGATAAGCTTTTGTGCAGAGAGAATCTTTGGTTGAAGATTGAAGAAGAAAGCAAAGAGAAGATGCGGGCTCTTTTTGGTGATTCTTCCAATGATTGAAGAATGAAGATGATGATAATTGAAGAGGAAGATTGAAAGGTAGTTGAAGATTAAAGCCTGAAGCCGAGAGAGAGTTTATTTCTGGTTTCTCTGGTCAATTTTACTCTGGCCTTTTTTCTGGTTATGAATTCTGTTAGGTGGTTAGGTGGTTAGGTGGTTATGGAATTTGTTAGGAAGTTTGTTATGAAATTCTGTTAGGATTCAGTTGGAATCTGTTATGGGCTGTTAGTTTATCTGAATGAGTGGTGAGGATTATTCTGTGTTTTTCCTTGTGACTTCATGTTATGCACAGAGCTAAAAATTTGGTTATGCGATTTTTTTTATTTTCTCTGTTAACAACTTTTTCCTATTTCCTTTATTCTTTTAATTTTTGTTCTGATTTTAAGCTTGGTTAATTTTTTGTTCTGATGTTATGAAGAAGGAACTATATTGAAGAACAAGTTCCTGGAATCTCTGTTAGCTTATGAGAACTTGGCTTTTAACAAAATGTAGTAGTTTAGAAGATGAACCTTTTGTGTATATTTTCTTTGTATGTATATGGTTATAGATTAGGAATTTAAAGTTTAGCATGGAGTATTTTTTTTAGTTAACTTTTGTGGCTTTTCAATGATGTGATGAGTTTAATCAACTTGGTAACATGGTTGGCATTTTGCACTTGTGTTATTTTGGAATGAATCACTAATGAAGTTTAGAACTTGAATGAACCTTTAATGTTTGAAAACCTTTGATCTTGAATGAAACAGTTTGGGTAATGAATGATGAAGCCATGACTTGTTTCTTAATAAAGTGTGGTAACTTTGAACGAATATACAATGATAGTAATGAAACTTGCTTTTCATTTGAACCTTTGATCCCACATATGCTTTCTCATGTCTTAAAATATATTTAGATGTCAAGTATACCCAATAATTTCCAAACAACCTCTAAATCACGAAATATGGAATAATTTGGTCCACAACAGTTAACTTGGTTTTCATCCACAAAATCTCACTGGAATCTTCCAATTTGCTTGAATCAAATCATTGAACAAAACTGAAGCTCATTCTCACACAAATATAATGTCTTGAGGAACTGATAACGAAGATTGAAATACAGAAGAAGTATAACCAAGATATTCTTAAAACTACTAATCCACATTGACTTGTATTGTGAGCAAAAACTAACGATGATGAGAACAAAAATGGCCTTGATCAACATGAATCCATGGTACCATTTCTTATGCCATGACCTCATACTTTTCAATTCAACCCCACAAGTCCTTTTTCTTGTCAAAAAATGTCTTTGTGGAATCCTTGAAGAAGATAAAATTTGAATTATAGAAAGATATCCTCTAATCATCTCTCATTGACGAACATCAACAAACTCACACACAAGATGCAACACCTTAACCCACTTGCATTAGGTGCACAGTGACGACTTGAGACATGGATACAATAATGTTCAAGATGTCTTCGAAGTGAAACAAAGCATGATCTTCCAATAGACATAGGGAAATAAACCCAAATCTTCAGACTTAACAAATAAAACCTTGCAACTTGATTTTGAGATGAAGAGAATAACCTCGTAGCTCAATAAAGAAGAAATCCACAACAATCATGGGTCGAAACCCTAATTCCATTTCTCGCTACCTGAATAAGAAATCAGTCTTTATTGGGTATGAACGCCTTATCCTTAGTGAAATCCTAACATCGCACAACCACTGAACTTTGAACCAAAGAGCTATATTGAATGAAACGTATGCCATGTTAGTGACCTAATGGAATAGATGCAGATGAATGCAAAAGTCTAAACCGAAATAAAAGAAATTAGGAGGGCAAAATTTGGGGTGCAACAAGGAGGTGTTGGGGAAATGCACGGTGTTGGAGAGATTGAGAGGTAGAAGCTCCGGTAGGTAAGAACCTTTTTCTTCCTTCCTCTTCATCCAGTTCTAGTTATATTATGATCTCTCTTTCTTGTCCGATAACAAACTCCATGCCTGTGAAACCAGTTTAAATGCACCCTCTGCACCTAAAGACTTGTTTTTGTCAGGATGAAGGGTAAGAGCTAACTTCCTGTATTGCTTTCTAACAGTCTCTTCATCAACAAAGGGGATCACTCCAAGTATACCATACCAATCCATCTCTCAGCAGACACATAAATGTCAATAGTAGTCAAAAACTTGGGAACATCCTCCAAATCAGGATACATACTTTTAGCCTTAATAGCAAACTTCAAAAATGAACTGATTCGTTCTTTTAATCGCTCTCTCGCGGACGTCATCATCATCAACTCAGTGATTCGCGATTATTCTGGAAATACAAGGTAAGCTCTCATGTTTTTTTGGTTTCGGCTTATCTTTGTTTAAATCGTTCCAAAAAATCTCTATCACGATTAACCTCACTTCCTGTTTCACTGTTTTAGTTCTAATAATAACATAATTTTTCCAGTTATTTTGTAGGAGCAAACCATTTTAATGATGGCCCATTGTAGACAGAAGCATTTTAAACAAGTAAATATCATAGTAATAGGGTCTCAAATAGATATTCCAACAATAAAGTGAATCAGTAAATTCATTATGCAAAAATGACTTACCTCAAAAGCTAACGCAAAGGCGAAAAATAGAAAACCAGAGGTAATAAGTTGTTCTTTAACCCTTCCTTCTTTGAACCGTGTGTAAGCAATACTTTGAGTGAATTTGGAATGATAGAGGCTTGGTGAGTATCACAGTATCTGAGAAGATAGAAGGATTTTTATGTAATATTTTGCTGATACTTCCTCTCTTCCTTTTTATGTTTATGTTGTGTATCTCGTTTCTGCAGATTTTGAAAAATGATGTCCTTGATTTAGACCTGTCTCTGCACACGAAACAAAAGAAACACAAACATACACCTTTGTATGTGATTAGAAGTTAGTGACACATAAGATAAAATGTTCACGATACTTGACAATCTCTGCATAGTCAATGCACGAAGATGAGAAGTTAAAACCGACCGTATTTCGTGACCCTGACTTTTGTATAAAATGAAAAAAAATGAAAATGGGATCTTAGGTCAAAAATTAGGGTATGACAACTGCCCCTATCTTAGGAAAAGTTATTATCAAACTTCTTCAGACCACTAGCTGAGTCACCATCTTCATATAAACATCCCTTTCGAACATATTCTTCTAGATGCACTCCCACATTCACCTTGTCAAGAAAGTCACTAGGTGCATTAATTTTCATCTTCTCATGAAATAATGATTTCAGAGTTTCAGTGAAGACCTTTTCCATTGCCTCTTCCTTCCTAGAAGGATTAATTTGGGTGGCAGCCAAAATTTCAACCAAACCAGTTAAGTGCTCCATACTAGCTTTCAAATTAGTCACCTCTCTGCGGAGTTCAGAAACCTCTTGCTTGATATTCTCCATTATTGTCTTAGCACGAGTGTTGTACTGGTGAGACTAAAGGAAAAATAAGACTTGGAAATAACCTTTGAAAGTGAAACGAAAAATGTAGAATGATGCATGATATGCAAAATAGAGTTTTTATTTGATTTTCAAGGAAATCAAGATACTAATTTGTAAACATCAAATTATGAAGATAGAAAATAAATTCTAAATTGGATCCAAGCATTGATCGAGTTATCATCAAAATCAATCATTCATTTAGGTGGATTAGGGTTTTTATCCCATCAACACCCAAGATCCATTGAGTTTGATGAAACTTATGGTGTTTCCAATGGAACACCTATAAATTACTTAACAATCAATTGAAAAAGAGTTTCATGAATTCATGAATACGTGATTATGCAATAAATACACACAAGGTCAGAAACAAGGTTCAAAGGTTTGACGTCACGAGCATGGAATCAAAGGTAAAGACCACCCTTAAGGTATGTACTAAAGATTTAATCACACGTGTAAAACAAGGTTCTAAAAGTTCCTAGAGTCTACATTCCGCCTTCAGATATTACCAACGACCTGATTACTCGGTAATTAGCAATTTTCTCAAGAGAAACTCGTCTGAGCGTAGCATCGCGTGACAACTACTTCCAAATTACTCTGTTATAATCTTCGCACTACACCTAAGAGACCAAGATGGGTTGAGGGTTCTACGGTTCTCAGCTTCTCTGGCTCCCAGGTCGAAAGTAGTAACATCTTCGCGATTACTCGGTAAGTGAATACTATAGTCAAAGGGGATTCCACTGAGTGAGGGATCTCATGTCTCCTTCTTCGCGATTACTCCCTCAAAGTCAACATGACTATACCACCCGTCCTATTCTTAAGTGTAACATAGTCTGGGTAAAAGACTTGTCCTTTGTAAATATCATCAACATCCAAATAACCACAATATATAACATATAATCAAACAAATACACAAATAATAATAACAACAGATAAGACAAATTAGGCTTAACCCACTTAGGGATGGACCAACAAGAGGTCAATCTGTCCCCAGCAAAGTCGCCAAATTCTGTAGCGGTGAATATCGGAGATCAAGTTATTAATTAACTTGACTCGCAAGTAAGCAAGAGTCGCCACCGGGATTTATTGTTTCCAAGGGAAAAGGGAAAAGAGCGAAATAAAATCCTAAAATATGCAATGTAAAATAATACTTAAAAGCAATGAAAATACAATGCGTTTTTGAAAGAGATCTAAAGTTCATGGGTTGGTTATGCAAAGAGAAGGTACTAGCACCCAACGCATCTTCGCTACTCCGCAGGAACCTTTTGAAATATCTGTTTTTTGGTTAAAATTGTTTGTTTGGTTAAAAATGAGCGTGGACAAGGTTTTGAAGATACGACGACCTAGTGTCGAAGTTTTGACTTAAAAGGGGTGTGAGTTTTACAATTGACCTTTTAGGAAAATAATATTAAGTTTAGCAAAATAGTAACACAAAAATGAATGAAGGGATTCACACAATCGTATTGGATATGTTCAATGACATGAAGTCGACTAATTAATTCTTTCCCTTGGATTTGATGTAAACAATTTCAAAGATTAAATAATTAAATAAACAGGATAAAAGAAAGATAAAATTAAAATTCTAAAATTACTAAATCAAATATAAACTAAATTAATTTCAAAGTTACTAAACTAAAATTCTTAAATTTTTAAATTGAACCTAAACTAAATCAAAATTTTAAATTTGTCCAAACATTTCTAAACTAACTAAAAAATTCCAAATTTACTAAATTAAATCTAAGACAAATAAAAATTCTAAAAATTACTAAATCAAATCTAAAATAAACAAAATTCTAAAGTTTAAACTAAATCTAAACTAAATAAAAATTTCTAAGTTTACTAAATTAAATATAAATCAAATAAAAAATTCTAAAATCATTAAACTAAATTTAAATAAAATAAAAATTATAAAGTTATTAAATTAAATTTAAATCAAACTAAAATTTTAAAGTTATTAAGTTAAATCTAAATCAAATTAAAATTCTAAAGCTATTAAGTTAAATCTAAATCAAACTAAAATTCTAAAAGTCTAAAATTAATAACTTAAATATAAACCAAATAAAACTGAAACCAAATAAAATCTAAACCAAATAAAAATTATAAAATTCAATAATTACAAAATTAAATCTAAATCAAATCAGATTTTAATGTTACTAATTATGATTCTAAACTAATTAAACATTTTAAAATTATAAAATAAATCTAAACTAATTAAAGAATTCTAAATTAATACTAATTTAAGACTAAACTAAATTAATTATAAGATTTACCAATATTATTTTTATGGGAAATAGGTTAAAGAGTTAACAAAAACAAAGTAGAAATGCGTTGGCAGGGTGTTGAACTCATGTCTCTTTGGTCATTGGTGGTGTGCTTTGCCAACTGAACTATGTTTGCTATCTGTTATTACTATAATTAAATTAATATAAAAGGGAAATAAGATAAAGTGATTGGGGCAATAGGCTCAATGGGGCTGACCCGAGTTGGAGGAAAGAAATAAGGAAAAAATTTGAACCCTAAAAGAGAGAAAGGCGTTGTTTGGTTGTTGTTATTGGGAAGGAAAATAAATTTAATTATATTTCCAAAAGAATTCAATTAAAAGGAACATTGAAACAGTAAAAAAAAAAGAAACGATTCTCTCTGTCCGTCACGTACCATCACCATTACCAAAGATTCTTCTCTCATCTCACACTAAGACTCCATCATCATCTTTATCCTCACCCTTCTCCATCGTGACATAACCCATCAAGCCCCCCCAAATTTCTGCCCCCTCAGCTTCAAACCACCTTGCATTTCAATCATAACCCTTATTTGTTCACTCTCATCTGTAAACCTGACAAAACCCTAAACTTTTGTCCAATGAGTGAGCCTTTCAATTACAACTTTGGCCCCCTCCTAACTGAGTTATAACGAGTTCTAAATACTTCCATCAGATGATAATAAGTAACATCAGCAGCCAGATCGAAGTGGACTCCGCGGTAGGGAAAGCTTTTTCGATGGTGGCAGATGGATCGCGCCAGAATCGTTCGGTTGTTGGTGGCGCTATGAATAAGTCATCGGAGAGGAGGTATTGGGGAAATGAACGGTGATGGAGAGATTGAGAGGTAGAAGCTCCGGTAGGTAAGCACCTTTTTCTTCCTTCCTCTTCATCCAGTTCTGGTTATATTCTAATCTCTCTGTCTTGTCTGATAATAAACTCCATGCCTCCGAAACTAGTTTAAATGCATCCTCTACACCTAAAGAGTTTTTTTGTCAGGATGAAGTGTAAGAGCTAACTTCCTGTATTGATTTCTAACAGTCTCTTCATCAGCAAAGGGGCTCACTCCAAGTATACCATACCAATCCATCTCTCCGCTTACTTTGTTCTGAGCAGATACATAAATGTCAATAGTAGTCAAAAACTTGGGAACATCCTCCAAATCAGGATAATGACTTTTACCCTTAATAGCAAACTTAAAAAATGAATCGATTCATTCTTTTAATTGTTCTCTCGCGGTCGTCATCATCATCAACTCAGCGATTCACGATTATTCAGGAAATACAAGGTAAGCTCTCATGGTTTTTTTTGGTTTCGGTTTACCTTTGTTAAAATTGTTCCAAAAAATCTCTATCCTGATTAACCTCACTTCCTGTTTCACTATTTTAGTTCTAATAGTAACACTTTTTTTCCAATTATTTTGTAGGAGCAAACCGTTTTAATGATGGCGCCTTTTATACAGAAGCATTTTAAACAAGCAAATATCATAGTAACATGGTTTCAAATAGATATTCCATCAATAAATTCATTATGCAAAAATGACTTACCTTAAAAGCTAACGCATAGGCAAAAAATAGAAAACTAGAGGTAATAAGTTGTTCTTTAACCCTTGCTTCTTTTAACCGTGTGTAAGAAATACTTTGAGTGAATTTGGAATGATAGAGGCTTGGTGAGTATCATAGTATCTGAGAAGATATAAGGATTTTTATGTGATATTTTGCTGATACTTCCTCTCTTCCTTTTTATGTTTCTGTTGTGATTCTCATTTCTGCAGATTTTGAAAAATGAAGTCCTTGATTTAGACCTGTCTCTGCACACGAAACAAAAGAAACATAAACATACACCTTTGTATGTGATTAGAAGTTAGTGATATATAAGATAAAATGTTAACGATACTTGACAATCTCTGCATAGTCAATGCTCGAAGGTGAGAGGTTAAAACCGACCGTATTTCGTGACCCTGACTTTTGTATAAAATGAAAAAAATTAAAATGGGATCTTAGGTCAAAAATTAGGGTATGAAAGATAGTTCTTAGATGCTTGCTCAAAACAAAACATTTTCCACACCTACATTCCTTTCCAAAAATATTTTCAAAAATAGTTTGTATACGTTCTCAACAATACGAGAAACATTACAAAGTTCGCCACACTAAGGCGTCTTTTCAAAATACTTTTTTTTTTCAAACACACAAACACAGGGTATTTTCAAACGACCTAGAATCTAAGAGCCCATAGATAACTACGGATAGAAAGGGTGCTAACACCTCCCCTTTCCATAATCTTCCCCCCTTACTCAGAAATAATCTCGAAAGGTATTTTTTTGTTCTTTTCACCCTTTCCTTTGTCTAATAAAAGAAAAGTCGGTGGCGACTCTTGCTTACCGCAACATTTGTGAATACAAACGCAAAACCAGTATAACAGTCAGTTCTGCCACCGTATTACAGAACTGACGACTCTGTTGGGGATTACTTATAATGTGGGTTTACCTTAGAGATAGATCATTTTAAATTGCTTTCCTTGTATGCTTTGCTTGCTTTACTTTAAAGAGTTTACTTGGGTTTACTTGTAAAGATCCTACACCCGGATCTGGGGCACATTTTTAGGCAAGCAACAATAGATCATGGAGATTGTACGGCGTAAACTGATATGGTTGAAATGATAGATGCGTTAGTGTGACACATTTGTTGGTACTGGTATCCCTTGTTGAATCGAAGAGAATACAGGGCCACTGTCTGGTGTCATAAAGCACTAACGTACCTTAGAACCTTAGTTGAACAAACTTGGCCATTAGAAAGAAGTGAGATAGCCGACCTCGGTATAAAGCTGAGGATTGGCTGATACTCGATGCTACACTCATTGAGATTGGACTTTCGGGATATTTTGGCCACAAGAAAAGATCGCCTGAGCTGAAATAATGCCTGATAAAGAAAGATTAGTGATATTGAGACTCCTTAGAACCTGGTTACTTTTCTAAGACAGGTTGAACCAACTATACTTCAAGAGGGTATTTTCCAATAAACCCCATTCAAGCCTAAACCTAAGGTCTTGTGTGTGTGCTTGTGTGTGATTAAATTGTTCAAACATAACATCATGCATCATAACATCCATATTCATTTCATTAACCATTTAAAGGATTAGGGGGAATTTATCTTTGTTCTATTTTGCAGATCATGACTTCTGTTCATAGAAATACCATCTGAATCAGCTTTGTGAGAATACCTCTCCAACTCAAAAAGCTAGTATCAAGGGTTCTTGAGACTTCCTCATTCACCAAGAAATATGGTCGACTTCTCAACCTGGTTACCTCAAGATTTGATGAGAAGATGTTAGGGGTACTCTTTCAGTTCTTTGACCCCAAACACCATTGCTTCACATTTCTTAATTATTAGTTGGTACCCACCATGGAAGAGTTCTCTCATATATTGGGGGTATCCATTCTGGATCAGATTCCTTTCACCGGTTTAGAGGAGGCCCCAAAGCCAGAGGTTATTGCAGCAGCCTTGCATCTGAAATGGTCTGACTTATATCCAACTGGGAAACAAGAAGCAGAGTTAAGGGTTTCCTAGTCAAGTTCCTATTAGAAAAAGCTTAATTATTTTGGGATGATTTAGATTTCCAAGCTTTCGAATAAGTCCTGGCTCTTCTAATCTATGGGTTAGTATTGTTCCCTAATCCGGACTTCCTCATAGATGTGAATGCAGTCAAGGTTTTTCTCTCCCGTAACCCTGTGCCTACTTTACTCAGAGATATCTTGCATTCCATTCACACTCGTACCATGAAGAGAAGATGGGTTATTATGTGTTACATGCCATTGTTGTCTAGGTGTTTTATTTCATACCTTCCTCAATCAATATTAAGAATGAACAAGGTTTGGTTTGGTCGCAAAGGATAATGTCACTTTCTCACTCGGATATTCTTTGGTACTCCCGGTCTATGGGAGATATTTCTATCATTGACCTTTATGGGGAATTCCCTAATGTCCCACTCCTCGGCATTAGGGGAGGTATCACTTATAATCCTTCCTTGGCTCTATGAAAGTTTGGTTATGCACGGAGGGATGGTCCCCATGATATGCTTATCCAAGGCATTGTGTTCAACTACGAGGATGATGTTCAAGGGTATCGTCAAAGGTTCATACGAGCCTGGGACATGGTAAATAAGGTGGATAGCAAGGCTTTAGGGAACAAGAATTCCACCCTTATGGAGCCTTATCTTAGATGGGTACGAGCTCGCTCCCAAAACCTTATGATTCCATACAACCATCTTACTAGTGATTATGGAACCTGTCACCGAAGGAGATGTTCCTTATACATTTCTCCATCCTGACATGCCCACTGATTTTGAAGAGCTGTAGAGGTCTTGGATTCAGATGAAGGTAGAACAATATACCTTTAGATATCAATTCTACACCAGTGAGAAGAAAGTGTTTGAGCCCACGAAGCAACTTCACAAAGAGGAGAGTCTTAATGTCTACCTCGACACGAAGAGAAAGCTCCCATGGGAGATTTGATTCTTAGGTTTTAAGAGTTTTTAATTTTCAATTGTAAGCCTAAAAGACAATTGTAATTTGAATCTTTTTAATAAAATCTTTGTTTCATTTTGGCTCCCAAATTTAAATTTCCTGAAGTACTTGAAAACATTGCATAAACACTAACATGCATATCATTACATAAGCAGGTATTTTGATACATGTCTCTTATTCTTTTCGCTGTTTATTTCAGCAAAAGAAATGGCTCTTTTGAACAAACAGTAAAGGACCTTCAAGCTCAAAACGCTCTGTTCCAACAAATGTTCATGGCTCTGGCTAAGGGGCAAGAAGATCTGAAAGCTCTTATCATCAAGGAGATGACCAAGAAGGAAAAGAAACCAACTAGTGTATTGGATTTGGGAAGAAGGTTCAGAGGACCGACTAAGCGAGCTCTAGATTTCAAAACCCCGTCAAATGAGGGGGACAATCAAGAAGATAAGCCAACAAAAGAAAACAATAACCCCGGGACTGATGAAGAAGAGGATGATTACTCTTAGGAATAGTATCCTCCTGTTGATGATAAATACAAACAATTGGAGGATCATCTCAATGCTATGGAGACTCAGAGGGTACCCTGGCTGGATTTTGAAGAGCTAGGACTGGTCTCAAGGGTGGTCATCCCGCAGAAATTCAAGGTCCCACATTTGATAAGTACGATGGTGTCTCCTATCCTAAGCTGCACTTAAGGTCATATGTCAAGAAGATTCAACCCCACACTACTGATTGGAATATGTGGGTACATTTCTTCCAGGAAAGTTTGTCAGGGACGCAGTTGGAATGGTTCTACCAGCTAGAGGGAACCAATATCCGTAACTGGGAAGATATGGATGCTTCTTTCTACAAGAAATACAAATATAATGCTGACCTCACTCCAACTCGTATACAATTGCAAAGTATTTCTATGGGTTCCAGTGAAGGTTTCAAAGATTATACCCAGAAATGGAGGGATCTTGCGGGAAGAGTCCAGCCTCCTATGTCTTATAGAGAGCTGGTAGACATGTTATTGGGCACGTTGTCTGGTCCATTCTTCAACCATTTGATTGGAAGCTCTTCAGTTGGGTTTATTGAGCTGATCTTGACTGGTGAGCAGGTAGAAGCTGGTGTCAAGAGTGGTAAGATTGAGAGGGATGCATCCTCCAGTTCAGTAAAAAAACCATTCACCAGGATGAATGAGGTCAGTGCTGCTTATGGCCAGAGAAATCAAAGAAAAACTGAACATCGTCCGATGGTAGGGGCTGTTATGATCTCCAATCCTGCATCAAACCAACAACAAAATAATCAGCACAAGACGGATGCGCCCAGAAGACAGCTCACCTGGATCAACATGACCTTATCCCAGGTTTTGCCACATTTGCTGAAGTCCAATCTGTTGACTCTAAAGGAAGCTCCTAGGAATCCTAATACTGAATCTCCCCTCTACAACCAAAATGCCCGATGTTCCTACCACTCTGAAAGTCCCGGGCATGATACAAACGATTATTGGGCTCTTAAAAATAAGGTGCAGGATCTTATCGAGGCAAAGGAGATTGAGGTTGATCCTCCTAAGACCCCCAATGTCATAACTGCACCAATGCCCAAGCATCAACCGGTAATCAGTGCTATTGATGTTCTTTCCGCTACAGAGGATGCTGACAGCAATGGCGAAATGGATAAGTGGATCTTCCCAACTATCAGTGGTGGACTCAATAATTGGGAGGCCAAGAATTTTGTTCATATTACTTTTATTCAAGGGTAATTGTCTTTTAAGTTTTTTTGGGATATGTAATATTTGAACAATTGAAACTCTAAAGCCTCGTGTCTTACCCGAGGCACAATGGTCTATTTGTGAGGGTTATTACTTCATCTTCATATGTCATTAATAAATCATTTGACGTTTTGCATGCAAATTTTACGCCCCTTGTTTTTCTTTTCTACTTTTTACTTTATCAAAAATAGCTATGTTCTCTTACACACACCCATATATCAAACTGCAGATCCATATCCACTCTGGATCCCATTAGTAACAGTTCTACTATTACCAATTATGACTTTGAAAATCCGATCTACCAAGCCGAGGACGAAGGTGAGAAAGATTGTGAAGTACGAGGAGAGCTTGCCAGACTGTTACAACAGGAGGAAATGGAAATACAACCTCATGAAGAGCCGGTTCAGACAGTAAACTTGGGTATTGAGGAGGATAAGAAGGAAGTCAAGATAGGTGCCGATCTGGAGCATAGCGTCAAAAAGCGGTTAATTCAGATGTTACATGACTATGTTGAGGTCTTCTCCTGGTTATACAAAGACACGCCAGGACTTGACACTGATATTGTGGTTAATCGCCTACCGACAAAAGAAGACTTCCCTCCAGTAAAACATAAGGTTCATTGTATGCGTCCTGAGATGTCAGAAAAGATTAAAGCCGAAGTCATGAAACAGTTCAACACCGGTTTCTTAGTTGTTACTTCTTATCCACAATGGGTTGCTAATGTCGTTCTGGTACCTAAGAAGGACGGTAAGGTACATATGTGTGTGGATTACAAAGACCTGAATAGGGAAATCCCCAAGGATGAATTTCGGCTTCCCCATATTGATGTTCTAGTTGACAACACCATACAGCATAAGGTATTATCCTTCATGGATAGTTTCTCTGGGTACAATCATATCAAGATGGCACCTGAAGATATGGAGAAAACAATCTTCGTCACGCAGTGCGGAACTTCCTACTACAAAGTTATGCCATTTGGGTTAAAGTACGCTCGGGCAACCTATCAACATGCAATGGTAGCTTTGTTTAATGATATGATCCATCATGAGATATAGGTCTACGTTGATGATATGTTAGCCAGGTCTCAGACTAAAGAGGAGCACCTTGATCACCTACAGAAGCTGTTTGAAAGGCTGAAAAAATATAAGCTGAAGTTGAACCCGAATAACTGCACCTTTGGAGTAAGGTCCGGTAAGCTCTTAGGTTTCATTGTCAGCGACAAAGGTATTGAAGTAGACCCTGCAAAGGTCAAAGCTATACAAGAAATGCTAACTCCTCGCACTGAGAAGGAGGTTAGGGGATTCTTGGGACGTCTAAACTACATTGCCAGATTCATTTCCCATCTAACTGCTACTTGTGAGAAAATTTTCAAATTACTGAAGAAAGATCAAGCAGTGAAGTGGAATGATGATTGCCAGATTACCTTCAATAAAATCAAATAGTATCTTTAAGAGCCTCCAATTTTGATGCCTCTGGTTGAAGGAAGACCTCTGATCATGTACTTAACAGTGTTAGAGAACTCAATGCAGTGTGTGCTGGGGCAGCATGACGAGTTTGGTCGAAAAGAGCATGCAATATACTACCTTAGCAAAAAGTTTACCGACTGTGAAACAAGATACTCACTACTCGAGAAAACTTTCTACACTTTGGCATGGGCTGCTCGCCGACTAAGACAATATATGTTGACTCACACTACCTTATTGATATCTAAAATGGATCTTATCAAATACATCTTTGAGAAGCCCGCTCTCTTAGTAAGATTAGAAAGATGGAAAATGATCCTGACCGAATATGATATTCAATATACAACCCAAAAAGAAATTAAGGGAAGTGTATTAGCTGATCATTTGGCTCATTAGGATATGAACGACTACCAATCCATGAATTTTAAGTTTCCAGATGAGAGCATCATGTTAGTAACTGATTATGAAAAACCTGGACCGGATGAAGGACCTGAAAGAGGATCCTGATGGGATATGGTTTTTGACGGAGCTTCTAACACACTCAGAAATCGCATCGGTGTTGTGATCATATCTCCTGAAGGTTGTCATACTCCTTTCATTGCTAGGCTATGTTTCAACTGTACCAACAACATGGATGAATATGAAGCATACATTATGGGTCTCAAAGCTACTATCGACTTGAGGATCAAATTCTTAAGTGTATTTGGAGACTCGGACTTAGTAATTAGTCAAGTTAAAGGAGAATGGGACATGAAGCATCCTAATCTCATCCCTTACAGAGAGCATGTGTTGACACTGATCCCACACTTTGAAGAAGTTACCTTTGAGCATTTTCCACGAGAGGAAAATCAACTAGCGAACGTGCTATCTACTATGTGTTGTACCCCAAAATTTTCCCTCTCATTTCTCAAAATTTTTCTCACAAAATTTCTACTGGGTCAAGATTTCACAAGTTTCCATGGATCATATTGGGCTCTCAAGCATCAAATCAAGGAAGAGCAAGTTTGCTTTGATTCATAAGCTTCAATTAGGCATCTAGCTTCCTTCGAGGAGGCTTGATTCTTAAGCTTCGATTAGACATCTAGCTTCCCTCGAGTAGACTTGATTCTTAAGCTTTGATTAGACATCTAGCTTCATTCGAGCAGGCTTAGTTCAGAGGTTTCGATTGAGCATCTGGCCTCCTTCGAGCAAGCTTTGGTTCACAAGCTTCGATTGGGCATTTGGTCCCTTTCGAGCAAGTTTTGGTCCACAAGCTTCATTTGAGCAGCGACCTCCTGCATGCTTGCCTTTGATTCACAAAACAATGGCTATCTTCATGCAAGCTTTGATTGAGCATTGACCTCTTACATGTTTACTTTGATTCACAAAGAAGTGGCCTCCTACATTCAAGCTTCGATTGGACAATGGCTATTTGCATGCAAGCTTCAATTGAGAAATAGCCTCTTACATGCTTGCTTTGACTCACAAAGAAGTGGCCTCCTGCATGCAAGATTTGATTGGACAAGGGCTACTTTCACACAAAGCTTCATTTCATTGACCTCTTGCATGTTTGCTTTGATCCACAAGGCAAGTTCCTCCTCTGTGCTTGCTTTCGACCCATAAGGAAATGGCTTCCTCTGTGCTTGTCTTTAATGCACAAGGCAATGGCTTCTTTCATGCGTGCTTCAATTTACTGGGCAGTGGATCCCTTTAAAACAACTTGCTTCGATTCCACCTTTAAAAACCTTCAACACACATAGTCTCTAAACTATGACAGACAATTGGTGTCCCATTCGAAGGACATGCATTGGTGGATTTGAAGGACATACATGGGTGTCCCATTCGAAGGAAAAACACTGGTGACCCATTCAAAGAATTACAAGTGGTGCATTAAAAGAACACATAAGTTGTGCATGTGGTCCATTCGAAGAACACACATGTGGTCCATTCGAAGGACACAATAGTTGGAAACAAGTTTTTTGTTTTGTCTTTTGATGAGTTTTATTCAAGATGCTTGCTGACCAAAAGTATAGTATGCTACCAAGCCCAAGCCTGGTGTACTGGACACAACACTCCAAAACTGTTGCAAAGCAGTCGTGCTATGCTGCTCCCATATTTGCACTAAATTGGCATACAAAAATTGCACCTCGGAAGCTACAAAAACAACATACCCAATTTGTTCAAATTTCTTTTGTTTTCCCCCTCAAATCTCAGCCAAACTCTTCTATAAATAAGATGTCCCACAACACATCTAGGGAGGGCTTTTGAGTGACTGGAGAGAGATTTGTTGGCAAGGCAAAGAAAAGAGAAAACACTTAACACACTCTTAAACCCAGAATCAAAAGACCACACCTTTGTTTCTGTTCTTTCGAATCCAGAACTAAAGAAACACAACACTTGTTTCTTTTCCTTCGAATCCATAACCAAAGAAGAACAAATCTACTTTTCTTGGATTTCGAATCCAGTCAAAGAAACACAACACTTGTTTCTCTCCCTTCTAATCCAAGAGCATCCAGTGCAATCACTTAAGGTCTAGAAGCACCAACTTCAGATTCAAGGTAAGTCTTTCTGACTTTAACCCTTTCGTTTCAAGCATGTAAATAACATTTTTCTTATATTTTTCATTTCTATCCTTTCGTTTGTTTTGTTTTCTTGTCCAAATATATATTAGAGACTAACCTGTGCAGACCATATTAGCATGGTTTCAACCCATACTGCTATCATGTCCCAAATGAAAGAAAACAGAAAAAGGCTTGTGAATCGAAGGGTGTGCTTCGATACTCACTGATGCGTAGGCCCAAATGAAAGGAAAGTTTGTATGAATCGAAGGATGCAAGCTTCGATGCACACAAGTTACAGGCCCAATCGAAAGAAGGAAAAAGTGTGGGAATCGAAAGACACATCCTTCGATCTAGGATGTCTTTGCTTTTTCTCTTTTACACTATTTTTGTCTTTATATTTTTTATGTATTTAAATTTTCTTGCTATTCAACATGGTTGTAATAATTATGACTTTTATTGCTTTTCAACTATCATTTGTAAACTTGTATACCCCATCCCCCAAAACATGTAATAGCGTAGGACATTTATTTTCCGCATTTTTATTGCTTTCGTAAATGTTAGTAACTAGGTTGTGTATGGAAAGATTAAAACCAATACTTAGACCACCCTAATCAAAGACTAAATGCATGCAATCAAACACACTACACACGCATGCGCCTCTAGGGTAATCTCACTTGTTGCCTCGGAAAATAGTCATGTCCCTCGAATATGGGCGTTTTAGCAAAGACCCTCGATAAAAAAGATCGTAGTCCCTCGATGTTGCCTTCGGTAAACAATCTAGTCCCTAATGAAAATTGCTAAAACGTCTCATAGGTTTCCTTCTATGACTATACAATTGAACCATGCCCGTCCCTTCACATCCAACGATGGGGATTATTACCAAATAAATGTTAAGATAACAACATCTAAAGGAGGAGGAAAAGAACATTAGACCTTTTGAGTAGGTAGGAAGCTCGTAGTTGCTTGCTCTTGAACTAAAACCATTTTCCACATATACACTCACAAAACACCTTAAAAAACAAACATCTCTTTGAACTATTTTCAAAACCAACACTTTGTACGCATTATTATAGAGACGAGAATCATTACAAAGTTCGCCGGATCAAAGGAATTTTGCAAAATACTTTCAAACTTACACCCATCACAAAAAAGAATTTTTAAACAAAGCAAGTGATCTAGCAAGCAACTAAGAGCCCGTAGATAACTATGGATGAAAAGGGTGCTAACACCTTCCCTTTTCATAACCTACCCTCGAACTCAAGAAAACATCTCTAAAGGTCTTTCATGTTCTTTTCATCCTTTCCTTATTGGATAAAAGAAAAATCGGTGGCGACTCTTGCTATCCGCAACAATTGCAATCAAACGCAAAACAACCAAGTCAGTTCTCCCACCGTATTACACTATGTCATCCATGTTTAAGGTCAGGTGGGATAATGAAGCTCCTCAGATCACTATTGAGAGAATGGATGAACCCGCATACTACCACGAGGTTGATACTGAAGAAGTAGTGGAAAAACCTTGGTTCTATGAAATCAAAAGATATCTCGAAGCCCAAGAGTATCTTGAGGGAGCTTCAGACAATGATACGAAGTTCCTAAGAAGGTTCTCTTCCAAGTTCTTCCTCAGTAATAAAATCCTCTACAAGCGCAACCACGACTCTACTTTACTCCTGTGTGTGGATCAAAGTGAAGCAGAAAAGGTTATGGCAGATTTAGACGAAGGTACCTTTGGCACATATTCTAGTGGGCACACAACGACTAGAAATATCCTATGGGCAAGATACTATTGGTCCACTATGGAATCAGATTGTTATCAGCATTCACAAACTTGTCACAAGTTCCAGATCTATGCTGATAAAGTACACGTGCCTCTGGTTCCCTTAAATGTTTTGACTTCTCCCTGGCCATTCGCAATGTGGGGAATCGATTTGATTTGGGAGATTAGACCTACAACTTCTAATGGGCACTGCTTCATCCTCGTCGCCATTGATTACTTCACAAAGTGGGTTGAGGCAGCCTCCTTTGCTTCTGTTACCAAGAACATTGTGGCCCGATTCATCATACATAACCTCATCTGTCAGTATGGTATTCCAGAAAGAATCATTACGGATAATGGTTCCAATATCAATAGGGGAAACTCCTTTCATGGTTACCGTACCACAATGCGCACATCAACAGGGGCAACTCCTTTCTCTTTGGTATATGGGATGGAAGTTGTCCTACCCATTGAAGTCCAGATCCCTTCCTTTAGAATCATGAAAGATGCAGGTTTAAATGAAGACGAATGGGTTCAGACTCGACTTGACCAATTGAACCTGATTGACGAGAAGAGGCTCGCGGATGTAGACCATGGTCAGATGTATCAAAAACGTATGATTAAAGATTTTATCAAGAAGGTCAGACGTCAGGTATATCAGGCTGGTGACCTAGTAATCAAGCGCATCATACTACTGCAAGGTGATCCCAGGGGAAAATGGACTCCTACATACGAAGGACCATTTGTAATCAAGAACATATTTTCTGGTGGAGCCATGATCTTAACCACTATGGATGGTGGCGACCATCCGCACCCTGTAAACGTGGACATAGTTAAAAGATACTATGCATGAATAAAGACCCGCTAGGTTGACCGGCCTTGGCAAAAATAAGGGCATCTCGGCGAACCAAAAGGGTTCGAGAAAAAATTAGGGATATACATATGAAAACAATATGTACACCCCACAAGTTGAAAACCTGAAAAGGCGGCTTGGGCAAAAAAGGGTATCTAGGTGGACTGAAAACCCGAAAGAACGGTCCAAGAAAAATTTAGGGATTTAAAGCTAAGATACGGTGGCAGAACCGACTGTTAATACTGGTTTGCGTTTTTTGTTTGCAAATGTCGCGGTAAGTAAGAGTCTCCACCGACTTTTATGTTATCCAATCAAGAAAAGGAAAAAGAACAGAAAAAAACTTTTTTCGAGATTTCTGAGTACGGGGGGTAGATTATAAAAAGGGAAGGTGTTAGCACCCTTTCCATCCATGGTTTTCCATGGGCTCTTAGGTACTTGCTCATTTTGAAATTGCTCGTGTGTGCTTGTTTTGAAAAGTTTTACTTCATGATAACCCTTGTATTAGTCCTCAAGGGTGTGACGAAGTTGTTTTTGAAAATTGTTTTGCAAGGTGTTTGTGTAAAATTTTGTTGAGAAAGTACTTAAGATTCTACCTACTCGAAAAAAAAAGATTGTTCGTTCTCGTTTCCTTTAGACAACACTATCCTATTATTAAGGAATACGTAGCACCGTCGTTGGAGTTTATAAGGGACATTCGAAAGAGACAAGTACAGTCACCAAAGCAATGGGTTGGAAATTTTAGTAGTAACCCTAGAGTCTTAAGATCTTTCTGAGGCAACATTTCCGAGGCAACATTCGAATGGGACATTTTGATCTTTTAGACTGGAGGGCAACCACTATAATCTCCTATGCTTAATGATTGTTTACTGAAGGCAACCGAAGTGAGGTAAACACTAGGAGTGAATATGTGCATGTTTTTCAGTTAATTAGTCTTTTCACATTAGGTGATCTACCATTTTATTTTCAAGCATTCTTCCCATACAATCCTATTAACCATGCATCTAACAGTTAAATATTTACAGGAATTTAAAGTGAGAGAAAATAAACCTAGCTATTACAAGGCTTCGGGGAGGGGGATTAATTACATAACCAAAAATCGGGGAAAAGCGATAAGTAAAAACCCTAATTTAAAGCTATTACAAACCATTGGCAGTTACAAAAATAATGAAAAATAATTACCATGCACGCGGCCAATTAAATGCGAGGACGATTGAAAATAACCTAAAACCCTAATTGAGGAAAAAAGTATTTTTTATGCATTTTTATTTAAGAAAACAATTAAATTTCAAATTAATTAAACCTTAATTTCTAATTAGTTTTACTTACAAAAAGAATTAAATGAACCTAGTTTCTAATTATTTTTAATTATGAAAAAAAGAAATTAAATTAACCTAATTTACTAATTAAATTAAAATAAGTATTTTATAAAAAATGATCTTTTGTGATTTTTGTGATTTGTTGATTTTATGATAAATTAAAAAAAGGTAATTAGTTTTTGGTGAAAAATAATTAAGCAAATTAATTAAAATAAAAGAAATAAAAAAATGAATTAAAAATGGGCCTGTCTTGAATTGCTGAAAGAGGGTGCATTTCTGAATTTTCCAGGCCCAATAGTGCTGAGCCTAGTCAATGCACCTGATCCCATGGAGTGTTGACTTGAGGGCGCATCATGGTCTCTCATCTGGAGTGCGTTAGATCTGATGTTGTGCTGATCAAGTGGTTGGATGCAAGGGTGTATGGAAGGTGTCTGGGTGGGAGATACATATGATATGTTGAAAGAAAATAAAACAAAGAAACGTTGGGACCTGGGATCGAACCCAGGTCCTCATGCTTAGCACCAATGCTACGTTGCCAGCTGTGCTACTGTTGTTATTTGTTAACATAATAAAGTCAAAATATAATATATGGAAACAAGATAAACTGAACCCAAAGCGCATGAAATTTGAATGGACCGGTCCTATAACGCCAAGTCATCATCTCCTTCATGGAGACCGTCGTATTAGGCAAAGACCTATACCCACGCACAAACTTCCATGGCTAGAAACCTGTAAGTATAAAAATCCAATACAAGCATGATAAATCACTTATGAATACATTAATCAATTCATTTTGAACTCACAAACACAATGGCATCCTTCATTTAGGCCAATTGTTCCTGTATTAAAAAACTCTAAAAATGCAAGGTGAACCCTAACAATGGCAGATACGCGTATAGGCTTCAAAAATACAATTAAACTATCCAGTCAACTTGTAAACATGTCAAAGATCACAAATATATCAATTAAACGTGCTAATGATGCAGGAATTATGGTAATCGATTCTGGAAAAAATGGCAAACCGTGTGAGTTACAGCTTGAGTTTCTTGATGCTTAAGACCTTGCAAACGATTGTGATGGCTTCCTGAGATGTCAAGCAATTGATTGGAAATGCTAGGATGGCTTGAGATGTCCTGTGGAGTGAAAACCGATTCACACTTTTCTTTGAATTTCTTGAATTTTCTCTTCCTCTTTCACGACTGCCAGCCCTTGTCTTATGCTTTGTACATGTTCAATATATATCCTAGAACGAATTAGGGTTATAAAACTGATTGGTATCTTTGAAAGTTTTGAAGATTTGATTTGATTTTCATGCCATATACAAACTTTCTAAATTAAGCCAAATCATCCCATTTTTGTACCAATCGTGCTTGATTCGTTTTGGTCTTGATATCTTAGCATATTTTGATTGAGATCCTGTCCAAAAATCAAATCAAAACATATCTTTGCTATTATTTACCAATTATTTGATTTAATTGAAATTTTAATTAATAAAAAATAAAAATAAAATGGAAACTGAAGCAAATAACATGTGGATGGATAATTGGGTCATTGCAAGCATAAAAAGTTAGGCCCATTTGGCAAAAAATGTAATTTTGAGCCCATTTGACTTTTGGCAATTTTGCAAAAAAGGTCATCTTTGACAAGGCATATCTCATCCAATTTTAACCTTAGAGAGGTGTTCTTGGACTTTTTAGAAAGCTTAGGATGTCCCCTAAGCAACCCTTTTTTTTCATCTCAATTGGGTCTTCCATGTTCATGTAAGAAGCTTTGACCCAAAAAGTGTTTTTGTTGACTTTTCAAAAGGACCTATAATGTAGAAATTCATATATTTTGGTGAGTGCATATTTTGAACTTGTTGAATGAAGATGAGTTGTAGGGGATTGCACCCTCTTCAAAATTAGCCTTGTATGGAAAATTTCTAATAATGTATGTGGAAGTTATGCTTGGTCAAAGTTTGGTTGACTTTTCCTGAGAAACCCTAATTTAGCAACTTTTGGGTTTTGATGAATTTAGGGAATTCCTTGAAGAATCATGATCAACCCTTGATCAAATGATGAAAGTCGCTTCAAAATGTGGGTATTGACCAAAACTCTTGAAGTTTTACTGTATGTGGGCCATAGTTGACTTTTGACCTAATACAGTTGATTCTCAAACATTTGAGCAGTTGACTGAGCAAACTTCTTGTGCAAGGCATACAACTTGACATGGATGATCTTAAAAATATATCAGGACCTTGGAAAGCATTTGCGGCCTTTGTGATCCACACATCTTGCTGAAAGTGGAAACCCTAATTTGAGACACACTGCCTTAGGAGAGAGTTTGTCTGGTCAACTCTTGGCAAACTTGAGCAAATTGAGGATCTCTAGGAGTACGTATTGAGTAAAATGAGAGGGAAAATTTTGGGGTACAATAAAAGCGTATAACTATGTCCCATTGGATCACCTTACAACCAATTTTCAGTATCAAATATCAAGCTCAAATGGTACTAATCAATCCATTCAGCTTCAGACAAGCAGCAAAGAGATGAGACGCTCGAAGACATAAAGGCAATAGCAGAAAATCAATGGGATTATTTCACATAGTTGTTTTTATTTGTATACTATTTTGTATAGTTTTCATTCTTACGATAACATTCTCTTACTAGGATGTCCGTCTCCTTGTACAAAAAAACTCCTATTCAAATTAATACAAAACTATCTTTTTGAAAGTGCAAAACTATTTATTTATTTTTATTTTTCTGTTTTATTAGCGAAAACATCCAGTGTTTATTTTTGAACATATGCATTTGAATGTGATTACCGTTTACAAATACACGCATAAAAAAATAGAAATACAAATAGTAATGGCTTTAAGAAACGGGACAATCTCTAAAGGCCATCCACAAAACCCCCGCAGATATGTTCTCCAGCAAGTACAGAGGCAGGGGTATCCTACTATAAAGTCACTACCATATCCTCAGCATATAATCTAATGATGTAAGGTGTTCTTATATCCCCATCGGAACAAGAATCTCTAATTACTGCCCCGACATCTTAAAGAATTCCCTAACCTGGTTCAAAAGCTTTTCAGGATTCCCCATCAAGGTTTCAGAAAAATCCCCAAGCATTTATTTCTCTTCCTCAACAGAGTTTATTTCTCTAACAACGAAAATCTATCTCCCAGCATTTCAACTTCAACAAAATTTGAAGACTTACACTCTTGATCCCCAGCAACAATCAGGGATTTATTTTCCCTAGTTCAACAATACAACAATAGAACGACTGACACGTTCATACATTGCATTCATACAGCATTTTACAAGCGTCATAGCATATGCAACACAGATACATATATCACAATATCATTTATTTTGAGAACATCATTACCCGATGCATCTCATACATCATGACACTGCATACAGTTTACTCTTTACCTTTTTCAGGAAAGTAACTAGGCAGACAAACATCATCACCAATTTTCAAAAGTTCCATATTAATACCTGAAACAAGATAGGACAACTATCTGTTGACGACTGGTTGTAGATTAATACTTGGAACCAGACATGACAACTATCTACATGAGCAGATTGAAGATTAACTCCCGAAACAGGACGGGGAAACTATCTTTCTTTCTCTAAGGTTAGAGATTAACACCTAAAACCAGACATGACAACTATCTCAACAACCAACAGAAGCAATTCCCAAATTAATACATGAAACAAGATAGGACAACTATCTATGGACGACTAATTGTAGATTAATACCTGGAACCAGACAAGACAACTATCTACATGAGCAGATTGAAGATTAACTCCCGAAACAGGACAGGGAAACTATCTTCCTTTCTCTAAGGTCAGAGATTAATACCTGAAACCAGACAGGACAACTATCTCAACGACCGAAAAAAACAAGTTCGAGATTAATACCTGAAACAAGACAGGACAACTATCTATGGACGACTGATTGTAGATTAATACATGGAACCAGACAGGAAAACTATCTACACGTGAAAATTGAAGATTAACTCCCGAAACAAGACGGAGAAACTATCTTTCTTTCTCTTAGGTCAGAGATTAATACCTGAAACCAGACAAGACAACTATCTCAATGACCGACCAAAACAAGTTCCAGATTAATACCTAAAACAAGACATGACAACTATCTATGAACAACTAATTATAGATCAATTCCCGAAACAAGACGGGGTGACTATCTACATGACCAGATGAAGCAATCTTACACGAGTTTCTTCTCTCCAGATGCAACTTTACACGGGCTCATCCTGAAGCAATCTTATACGGGTTCCTTCTCATATATTTTCAGATGCAGTCTAACACAGACTCATCCCGAAGTAACCCTACACCGATTCCTTCTCATCAATCTCCAGATGCAGTCTAACACAGACTCTTCCTGAAACAACCCTACACAGGCTCCTTCTAATACATTTCCAGGCAGCAGTTAATTTCATTCTCCCCAACAAGTTACTGTGAAGCCGATATTTCAACCAAAAAACAACAAACTTTTATCTCTCCAGTCCAGAGATAACTCCTCAGTAGAGCCATGGACAACTAAAGCTCCTAGACTCTATTCCCCACAGAGTTTTTCTCAAGCAAGAGAATAACAGAAATAAATTTTCCCCAGCAGAGTCCTCCTCAAACAACAGGAACAGGAATCCCCCACAAAGAGACCTCTTATGAAGTCAGCATCTACTTTGGATGGCATCTTTAAGCCCATCTCCGGCAACTCTCAGGCATTTTCTCCAAATGGCATCTTTAATCCCACTCCCTACACAATCAACCATCACATCATGCAAGTGCATATTTATGGGCACTCTAGTGTTCAATCATCTTCCACCGTCATATCACGAAAGGCAAACAAGCCAATCTAAATCTTCAAGTTTAAGAAGATTGAACAGGGGCAGCTGTTGTACCCCAAAATTTTCCCTCACTTTTCTCAAGACATTTTCTCACAAGGATTTTCAAATGTCCAAGTTTGCACAAATACAATTGGATTTTTGATGCCCCATATAGTTTCCATGGATCACATTGGGCCTTTAGGCATCAAATCAAAGAAAAAGAAAGCTTGCTTCGATTTCCCAAGATTCGACTGGACTTTGGCCTCCTTTTAAGTTGGCTTCGATTTCCCAAGCTTCGACTAGACTTTGGCCTCCTTCAAGTTTGCTTAGATTTCCCAAGCTTCGGCTGGACTTTGGCCTCCTTCAACTTGCCTTCGATCCACAAGGAAAAGACTTCCACTGGACTTGCTTTCGTTCCACAACGAAAAGACTTCCTCTGGACTTGCTTTCGATCCACAAGGAAAATACTTCCACTGGACTTGCTTTCGATCCACAAGGAAAAGTCTTTCGCTTTGCTTGCCTTTGATTCACAAGGAAAGTACATCCTTCAGGCCTGCTTTTGATTCACAAGGCAAAGACTTCCTTTGTGCTTGCCTTTGATTCACTAGGCAAATACTTCCTTTGTGCCTGATTTGATTCACTAGGCAATGGCCTCCTTTGTACTAGCTTTGATCCACAAAGCAATGGCCTCCCTCATGCTAGAATCCACAAGGCATTGGCTTCCTTTGTGCTAGCTTCGACCGGGAAATGGCTCCCTTTGAAATGGCTTGCTTCGATTCCACCTCTGAACCCTTCAACATACAGTTTATGGATTATGAACATACATTGGTGGCCCATTCGAAGAACGCACAAGGGGTGCATGTAGGCTATTCGAAGAAACTCACAAGTGGTGTCTTCGAAGGACATACATTTGGCCCATTCAAAGAATGCACAAGGGGTGCATGTGGTCCATTCGAAGAAACATACAAGTGGTGCCTTCGAAGGACATACAATTGGTCCATTCGAAGGACACATAAATGGTTCCTTCGAAGGACATACAATTGGTCCATTCAAAGGACACATAATTGTTGGAAACGAGTTTTGTTTTGTCCTTTGATGAGTCTGGTTCTACATGCTTGCTGGCCAAAGTCCTACATGCTGCCAAGCCCAAGCCTTTTGCATAATTACATACGAAGGAAATAACAAAAGAAGCTTCAACTGGCCATAAGGAAGTGTTCGATTGGGCTAATAGGAGAATTTTCCAGGTCAAACAACCAATGTAAATGGGCTCAATCGAAGGAGCCATGAGGATGAAACCATGAACAAATAGAATTGAAGCCCATAGCCATCGAACGAAGCCACTCAAAGCCAATCGAAGAATAAGGCTTAAGGGCATTCGAAGGAGTTAGAGAGTTAAACCTGTCCAGGTTCATTCAAAACCCAAAAGGGTAGAAAATCATTTAAAAATGAAACTTGTTTAAGGCTTTCAATTCTTCCTTCAAATCCTGATTAATGATTGTCTCTTGCCATTTCCATTCACCACTGCCCCCTATAAATATAGAGTTATAGTTCCAGCAAACGGACGGATGGATTTCCCATTGAAACACATTGCCTTCACACGTATTTACCAAACACACACATACATTGCACACACACAAGAAGTTTCTTAAGGAAAAAGCTCAAAAATATCATAAGTTGCCTAAATACCAAACTAGCTTTGCAAACTCCCAAAAAGTCTCCTAGGCCCATACACTAGCAATTCCACGCCCAAGTTCATAGATCGAAGCATCTCTTATTGGTAAGGATTTACAAAATCAAAACTGTATTTCCAAGCCATTTAAATACATATTGTTTGCATAGTTGCACTACTAATGTTGTTTGTGTTTATATGAACATACCACATGTAAAATAACATGCAGGAATAAGATCGTGCCATCGAAGGGCATGATCTGAATTTTCCTTCGAAGCTCATGATATAGGCAGTTTCAAGCCAAAACAACCCAGATTCGAACACAAAGCGTTCGAATTAGGGGAAGATTTGAATTAGGGGCAAGAAGGATAAGGTGTTGCGTGTATGCGGAGGCAGGGGTTTCAATCCCCGCCTGTTGCAATGATTTTTTCTGTTTGTTTTCTTGCAGATCCAGTACCCTCCATAGGCAATCCATCATACACCTTCAACAACATCCCTCCCTGGATCGAAGGACAACCTCCTTCCCTGGATCAAAAAATAACATCCCTCCCATGATAGAAGGACAATCTCCTTCCCTGAATCGAAGGACCATTTGTATTTTTATTTTGTTTTGTTCATTTCTTTTATTGGCTTTACTCTTTAAATCAACATTAAATAAAAAAATCCCAAAAAAAAAACATTAGGTTAACTTTTTTTTTTCTTAATTAATATTTATTTAAACCATTTTCTTAATTTAAAAATTAATAGAATTAGGATTTATTTGAATTCAATTTTTTCATAAAACAAAACAAAATGACAAAAAAAGATTTCTTTTTAACTTAGAAACAGTTTAGGATTAGACGTCATTTCAATTCACGCGCGTTTTTACCTTTCGCATTTTTATTTTCATATTTTTTTGTAGCTGCCTACTAGATGTAATAGATTTAAACTAGGATATTTACTGCTTTATCCCCCTCATTTTTGGACATGTAAATAATTCCCCCTCCCCGAAGTCATGTAATAGTTAGATTTAATTTCCGCACTTTAAATTCCTTCACATATATTAACTGTTTAGATGTATGGTAATAGGATTGTATGACAAGAATTTAAAACAAGACGTTAGCAAACCTAATGCAAAGATAAATAACTGAATACAACACAATTGAACATGTACACCTCTAGGGTATCCCACTTTGGTTGCCTTCGGAAAAATAGTCAAAACTCTCGAAACGTGAGAGATTTTAGTCGCTACCCTACGGTTTAAAAAGATCATAAGTCCCTCGATGACCCTCTCGATGTTTCCTCGGTAAAAATGATCTTAAAACCCTAGGGTAGTTACTAATATTTCTTGCCAAGTTGCCTTCCTGACTATAAATGTCCCTTCGAATGTCCCTCAAACATTCAACGATGGGGCTACCTACTCACTAATAGTAGGATAGTAATGTCCAAAGAAAAAGAGGAAAAGAACAAACCTTTTTGAGTAGGTAGATAGTTCTTAGATGCTTTCTCAAAACAAAACATTTTCCACACAATACAATAATCATTACAAAGTTCTCCGCACTAAGACATCTTTTCAAAATACTTTTTTTCAAACACACAAACACAAGGTATTGTCAAATGAGCTAGAATTTATGAGCCCGTAGATAACTATGGATGGAAATGGTGCTAACACCTTCCCTTTTCATAATCTACCCCCCTTACTCAGAAATAATCTTGAAAGGTCTTTTTCTGTTCTTTTCACCCTTTCCTTTGTTGGATAAAAGAAAAGTCGATGGCGACTCTTGCTTACCGCAACATTTGCGAATACAAATGCAAAACCAGTATAACAGTCAATCCTGCCACCGTATTACAATATCCAATAGGGATGTTCACTACAACCACTTGGTACACTATCCTGACATCCTGATTGATATTCTACTCAAGTTAGAGCACCAACTTCTTCAGCATCATACTTAGACCAGAACCCAGGGCACAAGATTGTTCTAGGGAAGAACCCTCCTAAAAACCATTCAGAGGCATACGCAAAAGATTGAAGCAGAACCATAATACTCTAAAACACAAAGCTTCCCACTAAATTCCAAGCCTACTATTTTCAGCCAGGCTCAGCTGAAAAACTGAACACAATGTCAAGACATCATGTCTGACATTTCACATCCAACAACAGAACCCCCTTTGATCCCTACAAACTTCAGAGATACAAGAACATAAGTTGTATAAGAGCATGCAAGCTTTGTTTAGACAACAACACATCAGACATATACACAAAACCCCGCTTTAGTTAGGCAAAATGTCATGCACATAGGATTTGACATCAGGCACTTATACTCCCACAGGGGAAGAACATTTCCTCATGTTCCTTCCTTCACAACCTCCCTTGGAGGTACAAGTAGAAGATAAGGCTACATCCTCACAAATGGTTTAGCACCACAAAGATCAAAGAATTTGATCTTGCACACGTGGATTCTTCATCATGGTAGATACTCACACCATAAACGAAACCAGATTTGGCCAGTAGCTTAACTTTAAACTCCACCATGATCAGACATTCTGATTCTGAATCTAATAGTGAGCAACAATCTCAACCCCATGAACTCCAAATTATCTCCCATGAAAAAAAACTCTCTTTTTTGTAGAGGTAAACAACTGAGATGATGTTCCAACATCAGTTCAGACATCAGTCTCAATCACAAGGATTTAACCATTTACTATGGTTCTGGAGTCAACATCCATCGAAATTACTATCTCTATAGTAATCCATACACATCCCTTTGCAAGGAACACATGAGAACCATACTAGGACACATCAGCAGTTGATCAACCTCTAAGGCAAAATCATAGATACATGGAGCAACCCACACATTCACACCTCAAGAAGCTTCTTCTCATAAGCATAATGTCCAGACATCCCGTCTGACTTTAAAGTGTTAGTCATCATCTTTATACACCTAAAGAGCAGATTCCCTCTAACTGGTACCTATAGAACTGACAACAACAACCATGATATTGACTGAGCATCATACCACAAACAAATTGTTCGGTACAAGTCTGCTTCTCATATTCCCTTTAAGACTGAACCCTTCAGGACTTCACCTATCACACTCCATATTAACACTATAAGATGAAGTGCATTAGCATTTGAAAAGGCTAATGTTCCAACATGTGGTGACAATATTATCCTTGGACGTAAATCTTGAGCAAGTAGTTCCTTGGAGCACATTATAGTATTGGAAACAAAATAATCTTGATCACATTCAGATGATCTTCCACCTCTATCCCCTATCAAATAACCTCCTGCACTCCTTGATTTAGTCACATGTTTTAGGAATGTTACCACTGAACTCTCAGACTAGAATTTCATAGTGTAGCGGTAGAAATGTTGAGACTAAGCCATTTGATTGACTTAAATCGTACAAATCAAATAAAAATTGCCATCGCGCTTATTGTTTCCAAAGGAAATGGGAAAAGAGCAAATAAACCCAAAAAAGAGTGAGAATCTAGGTATGAGGGTTGGTTTTGCAAAGTGAATGTATTAGCCCCTAAACATCTATGGTACTCTACAGGAACCTCTTTGAAATCTGTGTATTTTAGCTATAAAAGGTGTATACAAAATAAGATGGCGGAGATGAGAAAAGAAGTATTTTTTACAATTTTGACCCACTGCGGTTGCGAATATTTAGTGCCTACATACCATATTCCATGCAATAGGAGATCAGGGTACTCGTAGTTCACCTAAAAAGTTTTAAAACACGTGTGTTGGTTAATTTTAAAAGAATAGACATCATCATCATATCCGAGTGGAAAACAAACTTACTACCCACGATTATGAGAAAGGAGAATTTCACCATCTCAAAGTGGAGGATATAGCTTGAATTTTGAAATCAACAGAGCCTCACTCAACACCCAAGTGGAAAATATCTCACTTCACTATATATCGTAGAAGTATAGTAGCCCGTATCACTACAAAACTCGACAAGAGTTTAATCTTTTGAGAAAAGTTTAAAGTAAAAAGCCAAAGTGGAAAATTATTTAAATGGGGTTAATTGAATTTTAGTCTTGAAAAAGATGTCAAAGTATGATTAAATTGATTAATTTTTGGTTAAAAAAATATTTTTGAAAACGCATGGACCTAAGTCCAAGTTTATTATGAAAGCAATTCAATTTAAAAAAACAAGAAGAATTTTTGAAAGAAGGGAGAAGATTTTTTTTTGAAATTAAAGAAGATGGGAGGAGATGAAGGGACTATACTAAAGAATAAGGTAAAAGCTAAGGAAAAGAATGGTCTAACCAACAAGAAGCCAACACTTGACATAAGAAGTCAATGTAGAATTCCCATCCTTTGTATTAAAACCAAGCAAGAAAAAATACTAAATCTCTGAGGAATACCAAGCTTCAGATGAATTAAATCTTCACAAAAATTGGGCAAAGTAACAACTATATACAGAGGATTTCTCAATCACTAACAAAGCATAAGATATCAGAACATCCAACACACATAAAAAAATTCAAACCAATGCCTTGGAGTAAACCCCAAGGATTTCAGACAGAATAACAACAGAGCAACAAGGTCCCCAAGTATCAAGGCTTCTGATCCTAAGTCCAAGAGATTCATAACTCCACAATACAAATGATAGTAACCAAGTAGTCTAAGTAACCTTACAACTTTTAATGTTCAAGTTGATTATTAAGCGTCTTTAAAAGAAAAGAAAGTTCAAGTGAGCAAAAAAGACATGACATAAATATAAATGCTCAAGTGAACAAAAGGAAAATAGCATGAGATGTAAATGCTAAAATAAATGGTACATAAAAGTAAAGGCGCAAAATAAAGGCATAAAGTAAAGTCAATTGTTAGTGAATTAGAAGTTAAAGGGTTAGTTGAATGACCATCTTGAAGATTGATTTTGAAAACTCATTAAAATATTGATAAAAATCAAAGCCTCTCAATAACAAGTTTCAATTTATTTTGTCAAGTATATCATTCATTTCAAGTGCTCAAAGCAACTACATATGATCAATGATGTTCAAATATTCACTTAGACCGGAATTCATTATGTTTATTAGAGGATTGATAGAATCAAAGCCTCCTAACAATGAACTTCAAAGTTATTGGATCAAAGGTTTCAAATTAAACATACTTGGGCTTGCAAACATAGGTTTAGGCCACGAATGATCATTTTTTGAATCGGGACAAATTTAGCGCTATGTTAAACAATTGTAAGTGGACTTATGTAGAAGCCGCACATATTTTGAGGCTGGTCAATAGCAATCTATGTACCAAACATGTTAGAGAAATGATATGTAGATCATTCTCTAAAAATATGTAGCACAAGTAAAAACAAGAAAAGGGATAAGATGAAGAGGGAGGGGAATTATAGTATAGCCAATGTATGAGATGAAATTTGGGTTTCAAATATCATGAACATCATTCATCCATTTTGGTGGATTTGGTTTTCGAACCTACCAACACCCAAGATCCAATGAGGTTGAGAAACTTGTCCCAAAATAACACCCAAGTGTCTCCAAATCAGAACCAATCAAAAAATAATAAAATATATTTAATACAAAACAAAATTAAAATGATTTAAAAAGGAAATAATTGGTAAAATACACAACATGTATTCAAACACAAAATAAAAATCCTAAAAAATATCACAGGTCAAGCATGAGTCAATCATTGTTGAAATTTTTTTAAAGAATTTTTTAAAGTCATAATCTAGTTTTAAAATATAAAGAAATAAGCAAAATAAACCAAAATTTTTGAAAAATGGTAAAATCATCAATAAAATAAAATGAGGTCACCAATATTTGTCAAGAGGTCATTGGATCCTTCCATAATTTTTTCAAAATTTTAAAATCAAGAAAAATATTTTTAAACAATTAAAACCAATCAAATAAAGTGAAAAATCATTAAAAAAATACCACATCACAAAATAAAATTGTGAAAAAATAAAAATCATAAAAATAAAAAATCAAACGTATTTTTGATAATTTTATCACAATTATAAAAGTTGAAATGAATTTTTTAAAATTTTTTTAAGTTTAAAACAATTAAAACAAAAATCAGAAAATAAAATAATAAACCAAAAAAATATTGACCATCTGATTATTGTCAAAATGTGTTAGTAATCAAATCCAAGGGATCTGACGCGTTGTGCATGTTATGGTCATTAGTGAATAAAGCACCGAAACATTAATTTAAAATAGATTTTGAAAAAATAGTGTGGCATCATGTCATTAGTTGAGAGATTACATGTCACTGTCTTCAACCTCCAGCCATGCGTGAACTATAGTTCCTTCAATCTGTAAAAATTATAATCTCATACTGGTGTCATTCGCTTCATCTCATCAAGACGATTTCAATGGTACCCTCATGAAAAATTTATATTAAACACTACTTAGTCAATTTGGGAAAAACCAGAAGGAAACAAATTGGAAAGGGATTTGAAAAGTCGTGAGCAAAACTCACTTTCAGTTAAAAACCAACGACACTATGAGTATCCAAGTGATGAGAGTTACATTTTAGTAACAAGTTTGGAGAGAATTGATGGAAAAGGAATCTACCTGTTGAAGCTCAACTTCATAGTTCTAGAACTTGACTTGGCTAGCACGATTTAGATCACCTCAAGGCCTGTTCTTTTTCTGTTAGCTTCAGTGAAGTCCAAAGATGAAGAATGAACAAAGAAATTGGATTAAAAAATAAGGAAAGAGTGAACTTTAAAACTCATAATTATGAGCTATGGAGAGAGTTTGGCATGGTGATTTTGTCTCTCTAAGCTTATGGAAATGAGTGGGATGTGTCCCTTATTTATAATTGAGCATGATGGAAACAAAAAGTTAGAGTTTGAATGGTATTCGTGTGCACCTGCATCATGAGAAAAATGTGACTTGTAACCCATCTAAATTCACTCAGTTCTTGTGTTTTGATGCTGAAACAAGTCTGAGCAAGTTTTATAAACATGTTTAAGTGAAAAACACACAAAAAATTGGTGATTAGAGGCCATATTATGGAAATCAAACTCTGACTTCAAACGAAAACTCAATTTCATAGAGGAAGCTTCAAGAGCATGGGGAACACAATATAGAGGCTTTATAATCTCATTATTTTTTCAATGGAAAGATCTCACAACAAACTTCACATGTGCCAAGAAAGGTAGCATTTTGATGCTTGAGAAAAAAGTTATTCAAGTTTGAAATCAGGAAAAACACATGGGTATTTGTACTTAGAAATATTTCTAAGTGTTGAGCTTTAAAATGACCTATAATGTTCTTCAAAATTACATGTCCTTCCACTCAAAATTTGATATTAATCCTTGAAGATGAAATGAAGTAGACCTCTTGAATTGAATTTTGGAATTGAGATCACTCAAAAATCATAAAAATTGAAAGAGTTGTAGTCTTTGGAAGATGATGAACAAATTTGGGGAAATTCATAAGAGATCTATAATATTTTTAATTCTTAAACAACTTTCCAAGCATTTTGAAGTCTTAAATATTGAATCAAAGTTTTAGTAGACACCCCCGAAGAATATTGTGAAAAAAGAATGAGCTCAAGGAGATAAAAGTTGACCAAGTTATGATCCTTTGAGGTCACACAAGAGAATTTGATAGCTTTCCCAAAGGACTTGTAATCTTTCTCAATCGTTAGTGATCTTCCATTCAAAATTATCCTTAAACCCTTAAAGAGAACTTATTAAGGACCCTTTAAAGAGAACCATGGCTTTGGAATCAATCAAAATTCTCAAAAAATGAGCAAGATATGGTCCTTGGAAGTCACCAAACCCTAGCTCAGAGAGTGTCAAAATGACTTAGAATCCCCTTTAAACTTTTGATGATTTTTCTTGAACAATTGGATCTTGTCATGTGAAGAGAAGTCGTTGTATATGATTGATGCATCCGCAAGTGCACAGAAATATCGAAGTAATATAAAAGATTGTTGAACCCACAGAGACCAATGTCAACCTACTATAATCTATTATCTCTTTGTAAATCTAAGGCTAATGAATAATAGATTTAGGGGAAATTAATAACTAAAACTGAAATAAAATAAGATTAAGGAAATATGTAAGAAAAGAGAGACTAAAATGTGTATTTTGCGTACCTCAGAGACTCTGTAACTCATTAGCTTATATTGATGTTAAAAATGTGTTTAGTAGAAAATATCAATATAAAGACTAAACCTCACACTCTCGTGGTTTTGAATAAAGTCACACTCCTTAACCGTAGGATTTTGCTCTCACTCACTCACTTGAATCAAGGAACGCGTTTTGAAAACTGAATAATTTCTAATCTATCCTAAATCTCTCTCGCTATGTTTAGAATTAATGCCTAGTTTCTACTATCTTGTTCGACCCCCACGCTCTCGCAGTTCTGGCTTGAACCTTAGTTATCTCCCCACTCTCGTGGAAAAGTCATGTTAAGTAACCTCTCACTCTCATGAAAAGGCTATTTAAATTAAATTTAAAAACAAAGACTAAAGCAGAAATTTCAAATTAATTAATCAAGCCAACTTTGTTACTGAGTCCCGTCAGAGACGACGATCCTCACATACCAGACTCAAAACAACATAGCAGGACATATTGTTAAATAAAAGAGAATTAAACATAACAATTGAATTTAAGAACGACATGGTAATTAAATTAATGATGATAAACGACAATAATAATAATAAAGCAATAAAAGGAAACCTGTAAAAGTTGGGAATAAATTGCAAGACATGAAATAAAGATGAAATTGAAACAACTTCTATTAAAGCATCAAGGTTTGATCCAAGCATTACACAAAATGCAGGCCTAATACATATGGTGTGCTAGTTCCCTGATGTGAGAAACTACCACTTTTACAAAGTGATTTCTGCCTAAAACTATGAACAATGTTTTCGTGCACAAACTTGGATGCCTTAAAAAATGAATGCTAGGTCCTTTATATAGTGAGAAATTCTGAATATTATCATGTGAGAGGTACTGGAGATCATGGTCGAAGAAGTTGAGAAAATCAAGGGTTGAGTGGGTGAAGTGGAGAAAATAAGTACGTGGCCTGCAGTAGTAGAGTAGTGGCGAGGGGTATGCCTTGTGTGACGTGGGGTACACGAGTCAAAGTTGTGGCGACTATAACACGTGTGTGCCAAGGGGCACACATAATTCCAAGGTGTGGCAACTGGCTGGAGGTTGTGACGACCGTCTCAGTCCCCTGTTATACAATTTCATTCATTTTTCTTCTACAAAGTCATTTTCAACTCATTTCTTTATTATTTCTTCCTCTTTTATCATGCAAGTCTTGTGGAATGTAAATACTTGAAATGAAATAGAAATATCGGCATAACTAGATAAAATAAACGAAAACAAAACTAAAATGCATACGACTCAAGTCGAATATACGATATAATTTTGCGTTATCAAATTCTCCCACACTTATACCATTGCTTGTCCTCACGCAATTGACCAACACGATAAAAGAAATGATTAAGCACAATTTTAAACAAGGGCACGACACGACTCCTAATCATATGTGACTACTAGGATAATGTTAGATTGATAGGTACTAAATGTTCATTAACAAGGACACCGTAACAACATGATGTTCGAAGACTCCCTCCTTATGCAAACCAATTCGAATCATGCCATTATAGCTCAACCTATATCTCTCTCATTTTTTCCCACTATATTCATTCAAGTGTAATCACATTAAGCCTATTATTCGTACACACACATAGTAGGGAAATTGATTAGCAACTATGATCCTTTGTCTCGAGGTTCTGGTACATAAGTTTGGTAACCCCTTTTATTTAACCAATCGCAGTTTTGGGGGATCGGACCATAGTCCGCCCTACCAAGTTCAGCACCAGACACCTCTGAACCAACTGATGACGGGTTGTTTTATTATATTTTTATAGGTTCAACAACCATTGGATTAAGTGTCCGGGTGAGGTTCACATAACTTAATAGATGCATTTCCTATTTTAAATTTGTTATGGTAAATAATTTTTTATAATTTTTGGGATCATTCACTTATATTCATCGACTCCCTACGTAGTTTGTACTTAAGATGATGTTGAGTGATAATATAAACTACTTAGGAGCTAATTTGAAAACATGGGCCTAAGGTCTTGACATAATGGTACCCAAATTGATATCACATAATGAGGGGGTTTAGGGTGTCTTAACGATATCCATTTTATCCAAACTTTCCCAAGTTTATCTAACACAACCTAAAGTGTGATAACCTATATACCTTCAGAGTGTGTGTGCCATTCATCAACAAGAAAATTGTTGTTTGAGGTCAAAATTCTACAAATTCGGGGAAATTCAGTAACAACTAAAAAACAGGCATACTGACTTGACATCACATGCAATAACTCGACCAAATATTGGAAATAGATAAAATCTTAAAAACATGAAATAAACTAGAAAACAATAAATCAAAATAAAAAGCGATAAATGGAAAGCGTTAAAGTTCCTCCCCAAAACTTAAACCATACGCTGTCCTTAATGTTTTAGTAAAAAGTGGGAAAAGGAATAAGAACCTAATCAATGCTTGATTCAATAGTTTCCTACATGCAACAGATAGGTGCCAAATGATCAATATCTTTATTTTTTGCAAACTCAAACAAAAGCAAAAACATTATATTGAAACTTCGGGGTTGCCTCCCACGTAGCGCTTCTTTTAACGTTGGTAGCTCGATGACTCAAGAGTGTCTACACTCATGGTGATTCTCTCGAGAAAGACTCCACGATTGAATTTTGAATCGTGTTTGGTTTCCGTTGCCACTTATCGAGGCATCTCACACATCCCTCACCTTTTCTTTACTTTCTTCTGTGGGGTGGTTCATTCTTTTGAGCTTCTGATGGTAGTTCAGGATCTATCCCGAGTATCAGCTTTTCAAGTTTGGGTTTAGTTATTTCATCCACCACCTCAAAGGTTAACCTTTCCCTCTTAAAACTGTTGATTTCCCTAGTTTCATGGTCCTCATGCAGGTCCTCAGACATGGGCGTATTGGTATGGATATTTTTCAATACCTCTACCTAAGTTTTGGATTTGGAGCCTACCTTAGTGTTCATAAACCTTTGTGGGAAATGAATTGGTGGGTATAGGGAGGAGGAACAATAATAGATGTTTCCTTCTCTACCTCTTCGACAACCTCCCTTTCAGACGGTGTCAGTCTATTTTTCTCAATCTCCACTCTTTTCTCATCAGAACTCTTCTCAACCTCATTTTTATTTTCTTTAACCTGATTATCACTCTCTTTAGGATTTTCGATTTGTTTTTCACTACTGGTTGTTACAACATCCACATGCTCCTCAAGGAAGGGTACTAGAGGTTTTTGTTCAAGCAAGGAGATTTGAGTCTCCAAGGCCATGTTATGAGTCATAAGGGATTCAACCGCATTATTCAACTTCCTAAGGGTTTCATTATTATGAAGACTTTGTTTTCTTAACTATTCATTTTGGATAGTTTGGGTCTCCACAAAGTGCGCTATTATAGATTCTAGCTTGGAGTGAGTCATCATCGCATTGAAATCCTCCATTGATGTTTCAAGTTTTAAATTATGGGATTCTTGTGGTTCCTCAAATTGTGTTTGCATCGCATTTTGTGTCTCCACAAAGCGCTCTGTCATCATGGTTTCTAGCCTAGAGCGAATTAGCGTTGCAATGAGATCCTCCATTAATGTGTCGTGATGGAATTTCTGGATTCTTGTGACTCCTCAAAATATTGGGTGTGGTGATTGTAGAGGAAATTTGGTTGAGGATAAGTTAGTGTTGCATTATAATCCTCCATTAATTTTTCGAGATTGGATTTATGGGATTCTTGTGATTCTTGTCATTCCTCAAAATGTTGGGATTGGTAGTAGAGGTAATTTGGGTAAGAGTGAGTTAGTGAAGCATTGAAATCCTCCATCAGTATTTCGAGGTCATATTTATGGGATTCTTATGATTCCTAGAAATACTGAGAATAAGAGTGGTAGAAAAAATTTGGGTGTACATAGTAATTAAGATAAGAGTTCCTTAGTCTATACAGTGAAACAACGGAAATAACAATATTGACTTTTGCTCTCCGGCAAAGGCGCCAAAAATTTAATGCGTCTACAAGTGCATGGAAATATCTAAGTAATATAAAAGATTGTCGAACCCACAGAGACCAATGTCAACCTACTGTAATCTATTGTCGCTTTGTAAAGCTAAGGCTGATGAATAATTAATTTGGGGGAACTAAGAACTAAAACTAAAATAAAACAATATTAAGGAAATATATAAGAAAAGAGAGAATGAAATGTGTATTCCGTGTACCTCAGGGACTCTGTAACTCATTGGCTTATACTGATGTTAAAAATGTGTTTAGTAGAAAATATCAATTTAAAGACTAAACCTCACACTCACGTGGTTTTGAATAAAGTCACACTCCTAAATCGTAGGATTTTGCTCTTGCTAACCCACTTGAATCAAGGAACGCGTTTTGAAAACTGAACAATTTCTAATCAATCCTAAAGAGCTCCCGTTGTGTTTAGAATTAATGCCTAGTTTTTACTATCTGGTTCGACCTCAACGCTCTCGCAGTGTCGACTCGAACCTTAGTTAATTTCCCACTCTCGTGGCAAAATCATGTTAAGTAACATCTCACTCTCATGACAAGGCTATTTAAATTAAGTTTAAAAACAAAGACCAAAACAAAAATTTCAAGTTAATTAATTAAGCATACTTCATTACCGACTCTTGTCGGAGATGACGATCCTCACATACTGGAATCAAAATAACTTAGTTGGACATATTGTTAAATGAAAGTGAATTAAACATAACAATTGAAATTAAGAAAGACATGGTAATTAAATTAATGATGTTAAACGACAATAATAATATTAAAGCAATAAAAGGAAACCTGTAAAAGTTGGGAATAAATTGCGAGACTTGAAATAAAGATGAAACTGAAATAACTTCTATTAAAGCAGAAAGATTTGATCCAAGCATTACAAAGATTGTAGGACTAATACTAATGGTATGGTAGTTCCCCGATGTGAGAAACTACCACTTTTACAAAGTGATTTCTTCCTAAAACTATGAACAACACTTCCGCACACAAACTTGGATGCCCTCAAAAATGAATGCTAGGTCCTTTATATAGTGAGAAATGGTGGAATTTATCATGTGAGAGGTAGTGGAGATCATGGTCGGAGAAGTTTAGAAAATTATGAGGTGAGTGGGTGAAGTGAAAAAAACAAGTATGTGGCCTACAGTATTAGAGTTGTGGTGAGAGGCATGCCTTGTGTGCAGTGAGGCACACAAGTAAAAGTTGTGGCGACTGTAACACGTGTGTGCCGAGGGGCACATATATTTCTAAGGCGTGTCGACCGATTGGAGGTTGTGACGACCATCACAATCCTCTGTCATGCAATTTCCTTATGTTTTCTACTACAAAGATATTTTCAACTCATTCTTTATCATTTCTTCCTCTTTTCTCATGAAAGTCTTGTGGAATGTAAATACGTGAAATGAAATAGAAATACCGGCATAACAAGATAAAAATGAACAAAAATAAAAATAAAATGCATGCGAGTCAAGTCGAATATATGATATAATTTTGCATTATCAATGATGATAATAACCCATAGTAAAAAGAACCATCTTAAAATATTGAAAATTGAGAGAGTTATGCACTTGTGATCACTGAATCAAGCATTTGTTCAGTTAGGTCAAACTTGTTGAATCAATCTTGAATATTTTGAACTTTATTTGAAAAATAGAGAATGATGAATCACATTAGCCTTTGAAGTTATGTTGTCTTGAAGCATACTCAAAGATGGAGCTTGAATCTCAATGAAACTTGTTGAAGAAGGCATTGAAATAAACCCATGAACCTATGAATCTTCTTGATGAATATCACCATTAACCTTAGGAAAAACTTGACCTAAATAAAGTGAGAGAGCTCTTTGAACCAAAAACTTTGATATCATAGACATAGCCTTGAAGCTTAAGCTTTTTCCATCCATTGAAGAACCATTTAACTAAGGACCATCCCTTAAAACCCTAGGTTAGATGGTGAGATACATGTAGTTGTGTCATCACCTACAATAGGAACATCCAAAGAAACATATATACATATATTGATGTTAGTTAAAAGTTAATCCAACTAAAAAACACATGTACAAGATACACAATTCAAGGTGCTTAGTGATCCCTCAAGAGAAAACTTAAAGATAGGATGAAATAAAAGGGAGAACCAACCCTATTGTGTGATTTTGATGTATTGATAACATGAGATGATGAGAGATCTTAGGGGGGAAAATTGGGGTATAACACATATCAAGGACCAAACTTTATGAAAATCTTCATCTCTACATCCTCCTTACAATTTAAGACATCCTTACCTAATTCCCTTTCCATAGAAATCTTTCTATGGGCACAAACTTCCATTTTTCAGCGCTTTGTATAGCATGGAAAGTCACATTGTCCAGAGGAGCCTTAGGAACAATAATGAGTGCCCTTTTAGAAGTATATCTTCTTAGGGGTGTGATGTCTTGAACATCTTCTTCAGCTTCAAATTCAAAGACACTTGAAGACACAATTTTTCTCTTTTTGGACAAGGTTATCACATTGCTCTCAGATGTTGAGGGACCAATTGGATATTTTCCTTTTTCACTTTTTGAAGGTGTTTTCTCCAAAATTTTAGATTTCTTAAAAGGATTCTTAGAAGGGGTACCTTCAAAAGAAACAGTTTTTCCTCGCCTACTCTTCAACCTTTTGGCTATACTAGGGGCCAAACATTTTGAGATTTGTTCCTCATCAGACACAAGTTCAATATGCACAACTTCTTCAGTTTTCATTTCTTTACCCCACTCATTTTCAACATCAGCAACAGTGGACATAGGAGCGGATCGAGAATCATAAGCTCCAGCCTTAATGACATAATCACCATCAAGATTGTATTCATTTTCCATAAATGTTTGAACATTAGGCAAAACATCAGAACAAACCTTCATCAATACAGAAGTAACACAACTGCAGATGCTTTTATAAATAGAAATCCTCTCATCTTCTGTTTGAGCCTCATCGGCCAGAGTTTCCTCAAAATTCAACGTAAAGCATGCATTTGATACAACTTCCCTTGACCTGATGATAATCTCTTCATTTAGATTCCCAATAATCAGATCCTTATGATGATTGTAACAACCCAATTCTACCCGACAATTATAAATGTAAATCAGAGTTATAAAACATATGCAACTGAATTAGGATGCCACAAATTCAACTTAAAAACCATTGCATTCAACATGGATACATAACACTTTAAAACTTTGGATGAACCAACAGCAAAATAAATTAATCTTTTAAATCAACAACTTGAACAACTACGCAGCAAAATCATAATAACATCTTTATCCAACATAAAGCAACTTCTGAATAACAAGTACTTAACCACAATCATCTTAAAGTTCAACAATTGAAATAATCAACAACTAAACATCAAGTGCTCATCCCCCGAGTGTTACGTATCAGAGCAATGACACCGACTTGAACTACTGAAGGTAAACCGCCTTCACTCTGGATTACCTGCATGTTACCAACATTAGGGTAACATTCAAACAGAAGGGGTGAGATATTGAACATTATGATAGAATGTATGATAAATATTATATTAGAATCAGTTCATACAAAAATCACCACTTCACAACAACCATCACAACAGGATATCAACAAAATACAACAATTAATCCATCAACACAACAGCTCAATCATACTACTTGGAATGCGACTCAATACTATGCGAATACACGCGGTACCATTGGAGTAGAACTCTCATCTTAAAAATGGAGCAGAAATCCCATCTTAATAGTTGCCAATTAATAGAGGCATCAACAAGGCATACGCCTTCTCCGCAGTTTGCCAATCCAGGCCATCACAGAGTATGCAAATGCATATGAATGCATTATCACATACTCACAACAATCATCATTCATCACAAAGGCCTAAGCCCACATCACCATTATTACCAATGAATAGAGGTAATTCATCATCATCTAAAATTCCCTACAACTTCACATTATCAACAAGATTCCACAACAACAATCATAACATCACAACAACTCAACATAAATCAACATTAATCAACAATTCAGTCAGTAACATCATCAAACAACAACTTAACAATAATTTCACACATCACTGATAACGACCAAAACACAACATGTACGGGAAAAAGGGATATGGAACTACGTGCCCCTCGACATGCACAACAACTAGGACAACATGGAAACTAAATCACGCTCCTCGACACGCACAAGGAAAATAGGGTAACAACCAACTTATGCTCCTCGACATGTCCTGTAACTTAATACTGCTCGACAATGCAGCATATACCCTCCCCGACACGCCTCACAACCTAATATGCCGCTCGGTACTTAACACCACCAGCATCCTCCTCAACCACTAGTTTGGCCAACATCACATACACAACACAACGTCTTGACGACCACACCACTATAATTCCTAACATCCAACCAACCGCTCAGAATAATGCAGCACCGGGCAACTATATTAGTATCGACAAATTCATCAACATACAAGACAGTCACATCGGACCTCCCTAAACGACCACTTCAACAATTATCAACTTATCCTACCAATCGCTCGGAATAACCTAACATCCTAACGACCAAAAATCAACTATCCTAACCTATCCATCGATTATCCGGACAATCACACAGATACGCCATACATCTACAACACACAATTGGGCAACTCCATCTAACATCTCCATTAACCAGTCATACAATATTCTACCCAACGACCACAACATGAATAAAATGGGCAACTTCGATAGCAATTCAGAAACATCAACGCACATCATGTTTACAAACGGCCAATTCCCACATAATATGCATCATAAGTCCCATTATAAGGTCAGAACCCCAGCCTTACCTGGATTGAAGGTCGCTCAACCAAAGCTTCAGCCGTAATCCTTGATTTTATCTTGCTCGACACCGGGAAGCTTGCTCCTCGTCCACGTAGATCTACCGGTCAGCGTACATAATCCTTATTCTCCAACTAAAATAAATCCTTGTGTTAGCTTCTCCTTATATATCAGTTCTTAATGGGCCTAACCTACACCCCCACTTTACTACTTGCAACCAATAGCTTAAGTCCAACATTATATATATATATATATATATATATATATATATATATATATATATATATATATATATATATATATATATATATATATATATATATATATATATATATATATATATATATATATATATATATATATATATATATATATATATTCCCTTAATTCCAACAATATAATTATTATTAATCAACTAATTAATTAATTAATAATAATCCAACAACTTATACAAATAATTCTCAACATCTTGCAACTTAACAAATAATCCAAAATAATAATTTAATTAAATAATTAATTAAATTACGGGCGTTACTATAATCCTCTTGAACTCTGATGATGGGACCTTTGTATGTTGAATCTTCAGTTGATTTAGCCTTTGCAGGTTCAAAACCTGTTACATTTTTAGAAAAATCACTTATGAGAATTGATGTTTCAACATTATCTATGACATCCTTCTCTTTAGTTGAATTATCAACAACAACATAGACATACTTTTCTCCTTCAAGACTTTTAACTTGCATAGGTCCCATTAACTCCAAAGGAGTAACTCTAGAACACAAATTTTTCCTTCTTCAATCTTCAATTTGAAAATACTTCTGACAGCTTCATGAGATAGACTTTTCTTTACACCCCTCATATTCAAATGTCCCAACTTTGGAGGAAAGGTTTGTTTCTTGAGAAGACCATAGGTAACAATTATCTTTTTATCTAGATCCCTTCATAAAAACTTCATTCTTCTCATTTGTCACACAACATACATATTTGGTAAAATTAACTTTTAGACCTTGGTCTCAAAGGTGAGTGATACTGACCAAATTAGCTGTCAGACCTTTGACATGCAACACACCATCTAAATAGGGAAGTCCTTCACATTACAGCTTTCCAATACCCATGATTTCACCCTTTCCTCCATCTCTAAAGGTCACATAACTATCAACATAGGATTTTATGTGTCCAAACCTACCATAGAAATAACATCTCCATGTCTAGGTTTTTTTTTAAATCATAATGAGCATGTTAATGTCTCTTGGGATGTTAAAACATTGGACGAGACATCTTTTGTTCTTATTGACTATTTGGAGAACCAAAACTCACTACAGGTATTTTTCCTTTGTTCACACATTGATTATCATAACCAACTCATTTGACATTTCCAGTAGTCTTCCCATCTTGAAGATTATTATCTAGCATGTCAGAACCATTATTCAGCATTCTTACTGATTTTTTTATGCCATTCAACTTTGAATTCAGAGGCACAATTTCATCCTTCAAGTCAGAGATGATTGACAGATGGGCATTCTTTCCAGCCTTCAATTGAGCAATCTCCTTCTTTTGGTATTCTCCTTGTTTGCACATTTCTTCCCTTCTGATGCATAGCTCCTTGTAAGAGGAAACAAGCTTATCAAAATTGATCTCTTCAACATCAGATTCTTTATAAGAATCACATATTCCTGTCAGGGCAGTGACCTATTTTCCAGACTCCTCTTCAGCTTCACTTTCTAATTCATGATCAAACCAAGAATCTAAAAGACCTTTCTTCTACTTCTTCAAATAGGTAGGACAATTAGCTCTGATGTGTCCAAATCCTTCACAGCCACGACACATGACACCCATACCTTGGTCGGTCTTCTCGTTAGTTTTGGGTCTTTTCTCAATCTCCTGATTTTTTATGTTGTCATATGGTTTATTCTTTACATTCTGTATTGACTTCCAATCAATCTTCTTCATAAACATGTTGAAATGTCTTCCCAATAACACAATGTTATTGAATAAACCTTACTTGTCCATTGCACCAGAAAATATATTCCCTGAATTTCACCCAGAAAAATAGCAAGATGCCTACTCTGATACCAATTGAAATTATGGTATGTGAATATAACTTCAATAAAAGGTGTTTTGCATGATGTCAAAACCGAGAAAGATGGCACGACAGTAAAATTAATTGTATCTCTTTGTCTTGTGGCACTCCTCTGCATCATATATCTTAGGAATCATCAAAAATCACTTTTAAATTGACCCAACACATTGAAAAACACATTCTGCACGTTTTTGCATTGCATGTGTTGACACATTCGATTTTCAGGTCGACACAAGCAACTCAGTTTTTAAGCCTATAAGCTTCTGTAAGTCATAGGTTGACACATATAGCCTTCAGGTTGACACATACTGAAAGATTTCTGAAATTGTAGACATTCTTATTTTATGTGTCGACACATCCATATTTCAGATCGACACACTTACTCACGTTTTAAAGCCTGTAGCTACTGACTTCCTCAGGTCGACACATAGAGTCCTTTAGATTGACACATGCAGCCCTTTATAACATATGTGTCGACAAATACGATTTTAAGGTCGACACATAAATTATGATTTGGTCAAATTTTCATTTTCTTTTAATCCAAATTCGTCCTTATTTCCCTAAACTTTTCCAAACTATAAATACACATTCATGCATCATTTCAAACTCGATGATACCATAAAATTAGCCTACTTTTTCTCTTCATATTCAAGCTTCAAATCTATGCTTACACACCAACATTACATTGTGATGATGTTTCGTCGAGGTGCCATCTAGATGAAGAATTGTGGATTTCCAATTGGTTTGGGTTGATTTCTTGTAGGGGTCTTCATCTGGAAAAACCATCAGGTTTGTCCTCCAACATCATTTGTTGAATTGGGGGTTTTCGTGCAAGATCGTGCGAGAAGGAATTGTCCATGTGAAAAATCACTTGGAGTGTTTGAAATCTTTTCAAGGAACCTTAGAGTGGTTGAAATCTTTTTAGGGAAGTAGTAAGAATTGGATGATAGAATCAGTGATCTTATGTTGATAGTGTGTAATCAGATTCACTCGAGTGAAAAATGCCTTGGAGTTTTTGAAATCTTGGCAAGGAACCTTGGGGTGTTTGAAATCATTTTAAGGAAGTAGCTTAAGCGGAAAGTAGTTTGCATCTATCGGTTGATTTTATGAGGGAAAGATTTCAATGATGTCAAAACCATGTTGGAAATGTTGCTAGATGATATGGTGGACAAAGTAGCATGAAAAGTCTTCAAGAATTGGTATTTTCGAAAATTTATGTTCTATCAGTCGACTCAAAGAAAGCTCAGGTCGACCCATGACTAAAAGTTGCTCCTTTGAGAAGTCTCGGGTTTGCTCACGTTGACTATGTGGTCGACTCATCCTAGAAGCAATGTTTAGAAACCATGAGTCGACGCATATCCCTGGAGCGGTCGATGCATGGTTCTTGCACTCTGTCATGTGGCATCTTCGGGAATGCTCAGGTCGAGTCATCCTTCTTCATAGGTCGACGCGTGGATCGTAAACACTATCATATGGCCCGTTCGAGAATGCTCAGGTCGAGTCACCTCTTTTGCATAGGTCGACACATAGTTTGTATACACTATCATATGGCACTTACGGAAATGCTCAGGTCGAGTCCCCTCTTGCATAGGTCGACCGTTCGCTCATAAAAACTATTTTTCAGTCTGTTAATTTGGGTCTGGACCTTAGATAACATATATATAATTGTTTGGTATTTCATTTGGTTTTAACAAGAAAAGTTAAATAGATACCCAAGGTACTCATCATCTTCAACCTCTCACTCATCCATTGACAACTACACATGATAATTTTTGTCGATCATGGTGCGAAGCGTGTGTTGACAACGTCCGAAGTAGAAGATTGCAATCTTGTTCGGGTTGAATAATTGTGTGTTTTTATTGAATAAAATATAAGGGTTTTATCCTCCAAGTTCATTGGGATTTAGGGGTTTTTGACAATTCTTTGTCTCATCAAATTCAGTCGTGCTTAAGGGATTGAGGAACTGTGGGTTTGCTCAACAAGGTAGCTACAATAGGAGGATTTTGAAGGAAGAATTGGGGTCATCATCTTGTAATCAAATAAGCCGAGCAGAGGGTTTGAGAAACAATTTTTGTTCTCAACAAGGTAGCTACAACTGGAGGTTTATCGAAGATTGCTGACATACTTGATTCAAATCAAATCAATTGAAGAGTGGAGCTTAGTTTTCAATTCAACATATAGGGTTTGAATTATGGTGACTATTTTCTATATCTTGTATAAACTTTGCAATCATAATAGTAACTATCCTAATTCTAAATTCTAGAATTAGGGGTAGACGTACCCCACGCGAGGACGACAGGGGGAATTGCCTTAACAAATTGCGTGTCGTTTTTCTTTCTCGCTCTTTACCATTTATTTGCAATAATGTGAAAATTTGCTCCTGTGGTTCCAATTGTCCTGATTTGTAGTGTAATAAAACTGTTACCAAAAACTATAGTAATCACTTTGATTGCTATAATTGATTTCAACACTAAAAATCAAGGTAGATTGAACTTGGTGAAATTAAGCACACCAAGTGTTCGATAAAAGTCCAAAAGTTCAAATTTGTGTATTTTCTTCTCAACATTTCATTGGAAGTAATTGACTATAGTTAAAGAGTATAAGTGATCAATTATAATTGAGTTAAGTGTTAATAATTCTCATTGATTCACTCCATTCGGTTTTTCTCATATTCGATCTTTTCAATAGAGGATCGTTTTAGGCGAGTGTATCCAAGTAGCTTTCACTACGCTTCAAGTTTTTCTTAAAAAGTGATTTTAAAAATCAAGGTATCTATTCAATCCCCCCTTCTAGATACGTCTTATCGTCTAACATATTTGATCGTGCTTAAGATTAAAGGTTGGAAGAAGGAGCATCAACACCAAATTAGAGAACTTTATATTGTTGTTTCTAACTCTTCCATTATATTAAACATTTTACATATAAGAATTATCCTAGTTCCATTAGAATTAGGCGCACACGTACCCACACGCGAGGGCGACTGTGGGGAAATGTGTAGACAAATCCCTTGTGTATTTTTTACTTTTCCTCTTTTGCTTGCTTTCATCAATCGATTTAACAAATAGCATTGTGATAGTAATTGAATTGTAAGAATTTTTCTCTCAAAATCTATTTTTGAATTAGGTGTGGGTATAGCTTATAATCATTTTTTATTATAAGTGGTTTTGCATATCAACATCACTCAAAGAGAAATTCTGAAATTTCACTTGCGCGCCAAGTGTTTGATAAAACAATCAATTAGTTCTTTGATTATTTATCCTTGGAAATAGCATTGCAAGTGATAGTGTTCAAACAATAAATAAGTGGATTATTGAATTGAGTTTGTGTTAATCAATTATTCAAGTTTGTCTCATAGATTTATCTTTTATAATTTCTATACCTGAGTTTCTAATAAGTTGTTTTTGACGACTTATCCAGTGAATTGCTTCCACACTAAAATAATTTGAAAACAAATTAAATTCTAGATTCGTGTCTAGAATAAATTTATGCGCCTCTATTAACCCCCCTCTAGATACACGCTGTCGTCTAACAAGTAGCCTCAAGATCCCGGTTCATTCCGACTTAAGAACACTCTTTAGAAAATTACTTACGAACCTAAGAGGGATCATAAGAGAGCTCCAATTTTCACGGGAAAAAATTATTGGAAAACTTATATGCAAATTCATATCAAATCATATGACAAAGGTGTTTGGGAAGCCATTCAAAATGGTCCAACAATGGTGACATATGATGTTGATGGTATTACTATGCCTAAGCCGGAAAATATATGGTATAAGAATGATAATAAAAAGTGGTCTTACGATTGGAAAGCTAAGAACATCATCGTATCCGCACTTGGTGTTGATGAGTTATATCACATTTCCCATTGTCAAACTGCTAAAGCTATATGGGACACGCTACAAGTTGCCCATGAGGGAACTAATAAGGTCAAACAAGCTAAGATTAATACACTCATTCAAGAGTTTAAACTCTTTCACTTGAAAAATGGTGAAACCATTGCAGAAATGCAAAAGAGATTCTCTCATCTTATTAATCGTTTGAACTTGCTAGGTAATCCTATTTCCAATTATATTTCTACTAATAATGTTTTGAAATGTCTTACTAGGTGTTGGCAACCTAAGGTCGCCGCGATCAAGGAATCTAACAATCTTGAAAAACTTTATCTCACCGCACTTTTTGGTAAGCTTGAAGAACACAAGCAAGAACTCAATTGCTTGGATAAATATGAAAAGAAGCTTGAGAAGAAAAAGAAGAATAAGAAAAGTCACAAGGAGGAAGTTATGAAGTCCAAAGCTCTTAAGTCTTATAGCTCTAAATCCTCAAAATAAGAGAAAAGTAAGGTTCATGACTCTAGTGATGATGAGATTTCGGATGATGAAGAAATGGGACTATTTGTGAAGAAATATAATCGGTATGTTCGGAAAAATGGAGTTACACATTTAGACAATAATCTCATACAGTTTAGAAGGTAATCCTTCTCCCTCAAAGAAGAGAACAACAAAAAGGACAAATGAAACGTTATTTTTTACAAATGTGGCAAGCCCGGTCACTATAAACTGGATTGTCCATATCTTGCCAAAAAGGAAGGAAAAGGCAAAAGAAACAAGCCTAGACAAACCTATGTTGTTTGGGAAAGTAAAAGTGAATCCTCAAGCGATGAAGGATCGAGTAAAAATGATGAAGAGGCAAATTATTGTTTCATGGAGAATCATCGACAAGGTAAGAAAAAGGATGTAAGTTCTTAATACTCTAACAATTCCACTTTTTCTTTTAATTAATTGAAATGGGAATTTGAAAAACTACAAATAGAGTTTTTGAATGCTAACAAAATATTGGCCTCCTAAGAAAGTCTTTACATTTTTAGAGGCCAAGGTTGATGAAACCAATGATGAGTTAGAAGTATTAAAAGAACTTATTGTAGATAGTTCAAATCATGAAAAAGTGGATATGTCTTCTTACAAGTATGGTTGTGACACGTGACAAATTTGGCAACAAGAAATGAGTACTCTTAATACCAAATTAGATAGTCTACATCATCCCATGGAGACCATGCCTATTAGGTCCTTGGAGGTTGAAAATGGTAGAACAATATTTGGTTCTGCAATTATATCTCTAAGTTTTTATGATAACAATGATCATGTTTGTATAAACAATTTTTGTACTCTAATGTTTGTTATTTTTAAGATTTAACAAACATGTTCTGCTTTTGATGAACGGCGCTGCCAAAACATTAGAAGAGACCAAGTTACGCTTATGCGCTATACAAGTTCTGATGAACGGTAGTTAAACGCTTTAGAAGGCTCTGAAGTTGTGACTCTGATACACGGTTAAGAAACCAAGTTCTGAAGATCTGAAGACAAAAGTTCTGATGAACAAGTCCAGATGTTGAAGACTTATGTTTCTGAAGACAAAGGGTTCTGAAGACCAAGTGCTAAATATTCTGAAGACAAAGTTCTGAAGACTTGAAGTTCTGATTACCCAAGTGTTATTCTCCTTCTTCCAACACATTCTTAATCAGAAGCCTATGGCGTCAAGAAGAAATGGAGATAAGATTGCATGGTACAAATATTACATGGTACGAACAAATTTTTCCATTCCACTACCATGAAAGACAGACACATTGTACGATCTTACCCCCATGTGATTCAAGCTTCCATCTTTCTGGAAACTCCAGAAATACCCTCCAACTCTTATAATATTTTATTTGATATAAATAAGCTTGAAGACTTAAAGGAAATTCTGCTAATTCACGTTCTTACAAGACTGTTCATAGCATTCTTATTTCTTAAGTCTAAATTCTTGAAACACGGTTTATGAATCCGCTTGTTTAGAAGCATATATTTTGTAAACAAACCTTTTTCGAACTATTGTTTGATTGTGCCTTAACGGAGCAGTTGGTCAGAATCCTTAAGAAGTCTAAGATTAGTGTGTCTTAGAGGTTGTAACATGAGTCACTTGTAGTTAGCTTGTGCATAATAATAATCTGTGTGATTATTGGATTACGACTTTGTTGAGAAGGGAGAAATCACATTGGCGGGTGGACTAAACTGACTTGGTAGTTTTCAAGTGAACTAGTATAAACATAACTTGTTCTTTCCTTCTTGCATCTTATTTTTATTATCAATAAGTGAAGAAAATCGTTTTCAGTTAAAGGGGGTTTTTAAAGAAAATTATTTGATTTAAAATCAAATTCACCCCCCCCCCCTTCTTATGTTTTTCACACCTTCAGTTGGCATCGAAGCTCCAGTTCTGAGTGATAAGAAGTTTTAATTTTTATCAACACCTAACAATGTTCAGTACTGATCGAGAGTGTGTGAAAAACAATGGCTATGAACAACGTTGTCACTATTGATAATAAGGATAATGATAGATACCATTATAATGCTAAACCTCCTACGTTTGATGGAGAAAAGTTTGTCTATTGGAAGGAAAAATTGAAAGTTATTTTCTTGGATATGACTTGGATATATGGGATTTGGTAGTTGATGGCTACATTCACCAATAGATGATAAAGGTCTAAAGATTGCAAGAAGTGCAATGTCAGATGCTCAGAAAAAGATTCACAAAAACCACTATAAAGCTATAACAATTTTACTGAGTGTTATTTGTTACAATGAGTATGAGAAGATCACATACAGAGAGACTGCAAAGTCTATTTTTGATTCTCTTCACATGACTCATGAAGGCAATGCTCAAGTTAAGGAGACAAAGGCTCTGGCCCTAATCCAGAAATATGAAGCCTTCAAAATGGAAGATGATGAATCTGTGGAAACTATGTTTTCAAGATTCCAGACACGTGTTGCAGGACTCAAGGTTCTGAAAAGGGATATTCTACTGCAGATCATGTCAAGAAAATTGTTAGAAGTATGCCAAAGAAATGGAGACTAATGGTAACTTCCTTGAAGTTGTCTAAGTATATGAACCATACTAGTATTGAGGAGCTAATTAGTTCTTTAAGAAGTCATGAGATCGATCTTGAAGAAGATGAACCTCAAAAAAGAGTTAAATTTGTGGCTCTGAAGTCTAAGTTTGGAAAGACAAAGGCTTTTCAAGCTGAAGAAGAATCAGAAGGATCTGAAGAAGATTCAGATGAAGATGAACTCTCTCTAATATCCATAAGGATAAGTCAGATATGGAAACATAGACAGAGAAAGTTCAGAGGATCAAGAAAAACAAACGGTAGATTTGAATCTACACATGGTCACAAGAAAGCTTATGGAAAAGAAGTTACATGTTATGTGTGTAAAGAGCCTGAACATTATAAGAATTAATGCTCAAAGCTCGAAAAAAACAAGAAGCCCAAGAAGGTCTTCAAAGCAAAGAAGGGTCTCATGGAAACATGGGATGATTCAGAATCAAAAGAGGAAGATTCTGATGAAGAACATGCTAACGTGGCATTCATGGCCAATACAAGCACAAATGAAATTATCTCAAAGTGTAAGTTGATAGCTGATGAAGAGTCAAACTCTAATGACGAAGCAGAGGTAGTTGATTCTCTCTCTCTTTTTAAACTTGAATCTTGTTTATCTTAAGTGATGAAAAAATATCAACTTCTTCTAAGTAAACACAAATCTATGAAAAAGACTTTTGCAGTTACTTCTGAGAACTCTACTAAGAATGAGTAAAAATTTTATGATTTAAATGAAACATTATTTGTTTTATAAAAATAAAATCTTTCTCTTAAAAGTAAAGTCTGAAGGTTGGAAGAAGAGATTATTTCTAGCACATCTGTTACTGATGAAGTAAACAGATATGATAAATATTTTCAACACTTCTTAGCTAATGGCATAGATAGAAGCAAGATAGTTTCAATGATCTATGGTATTAGAAGAAAAAGAAGTAGAGGCTTGGGATATTCAAGACCATAAAAAAGAATTGATGAGACTCTAATTGTCAAACCAAAACCTCTTTCTAAACATTTCATGCTTGCTGGCATTGAACTGAAACGACCAGAACAAGAAGGTTCTGATTCTATTGAAACACAAACACATACATAGAAGGAAACTTCTAAGCCTAAATATCATGCACAAATTCCACTTGATTATCCTGTCGCACAAGAGTCCAAAGGTGTCAAAACCTCTAGAACTGCTAACAAGAAAGGACCCAGAAAATGGGTACCTAAGGATGAGATAATCTATATTGCAGATATCCTTGATAGCGCCACCAAGACACCAGTCATGGTATCTGGAAATTGGATGCTCGCGACACACGAAGGGAGAAAAACATATGTTCCAAGATTTGGAACTTAAGTCTGGACGCGTTGTTTATTTAAGAGGAAATCAAAAGGCAAAGATCATTGGCTCTGGAACTGTTGGTAATGGTAAACTTACTTCTATTAACAATGTTCTTTTATTTGAGGGTCTGATGCTTAACTTATTGTCAATTATCCAACTTAGTGACAATGGTTATGATGTCATATTGAATCAAACGTCTTATAAACCTGTAAGTCAGAAGGATGGCTTAGTTCTGTTTAATGGTAAGAGGAAGAACAATATTTAAAAAATCAGGTTATCAAATTTGAAAAACAAAAAATGTAAAATATCTTCTGACTGTTCAAGAAGAGCAGTGGGTCTGTCATAGGCGTCTGGGCCATGTTAGCTTGAGAAAGATATATCAACTAAATAATCTTGGATTAGTCAGAGGCTTTCCTAATATGAAGTATTCTTCAGATGCTCTTTGTGAAGCATGTCAGAAAGGCAAGTTTTCAAAATTTTCTTTTAAAGATAAAGAGGTTATTTCTACCTCTAGGCTATTAGAACTTCTTCACATTGATTTATTTGGACCAGTGAAAACTGCTTCTGTTAATAGAAAGAAATATGGACTACTCACCATAGATGATTAGAGCAGATGGACATGGGTAAAGTTCTTAAGACACAAGGATGAGTCATGTTCCGTGTTTGCTTCTTTCTGCTCTCAAGTGCAAAATGAAAAGAGTTGTAAAATATTTAGAGTCAGAAGTGATCATGGTGGGGAATTTGAAAATAAAGATTTTGAAAAACTTTTTGATTTTAATGGTATATCCCATGATTTCTCCTGTCCTAGAACACCATAAAAAATGGGATTATAGAGAGGAAGAATAGGACATTACAAGAAATGGCTTGCACCATGATCCAAGAAACTGAAATGGCTAAGCACTTCTGGGCAGAAGCAGTAAATACAACTTGTTACATTCACAATAGAATCTCTATAAGACCTATTTTAGGTAAGACTCCTTATGAATTGTGGAAGAATAGAAATCCCAACATTTCTTATTTCCATCCTTTCGAATGTGTATGTTTTATGTTGAACACTAGAGAGAATTTTGGCAAGTTTGATTCCAAAGCACAAAAGTGCATGTTGTTAGGATATTCTGAATGCTAAAAAGGCTAAAGAGTTTATAACAGAAACACAAATTGTGGAGGAATCAATTCATGTCAGATTCAATGATAAGATTGACTTTGAAAAGTCAAAGCTAGTTGAAAAGCTTGCAGATATGGAGATAACGTTCTTGGAACCTAAGGAGAAAGAACAGGAAGTCAAAGAATCAGAAGCTCCTACCTATGATAGTGTTGTTGCCCCTTTTGATCCTCCACAACAAAGGAGAAGCATAAATGAAATCTATCACCCTGAAGATTTAATTCTGGGAGACAAAGACGCTTCTATCAGAACCAAATTAACCTTCAAACCTTCTAAAAAGTTGCTTCTGGGTTTGGTGTTTCTGGTTGAGCCAACATCTATTGATGAAGATCTTTTAGACAAAGACTAGATTCTGGAAATGGGATAAGAACTGGACCAAATCTCAAAGATTGATGTATGCGATCTTGTTTAGAAACCTAAAGGTGTTCACGCCATCAGAACCAGATGGATATTCAGAAACAAGCTCAACAAGAAGGGTGAAGTTGTCAGAAACAAGGCGTGATTGGTTGCACAAGGTTATAGTCAGCAAGAAGGAATAGACTATATAGAAACCTTTGCACTAGTCTCCAGGTTAGAAGCAATTCATTTATTAATTTCTTTTTCTATTAATCATAACATCATCCTTTATCAAATGGATGTTAAGAGTGCATTTTTGAATGGTTATACTTCAGAAGAAATGTACGTTAAACAACCTCTTAGATTTGAAAACTATGACAAATCAGATTTTGTTTTTAAACTTAAAAAATCTCTTTACGGACTAAAACAAGCTCCCAGAGCTTGGTATGATAGATTGAGTAAATTTCTTTTAGAAAATAAATTTACCAGGGAAAAGGTTGATACTACACTCTTCTGTAAAACATTCAAAAATGATATTGTGATAGTTCAAATATATGTTGATGATATTATTTTTGGTTATGCTAATCCCTCTCTTTGCAAGGAATTTTCTAAGTTGACGCATGTTGAGTTTGAGATGATTTTGATGGGATAATTGAAGTTCTTTCTGGGAATTCAAATAGATCAACAATCAGAAGCTACTTACATTCATCAGAGTAAGTATACCAAAGAACTTCTGAAGAAGTTCAACATGATGGACATCACACCAGCAAAGACTCTGATGCATCCAACATGCATTCAGGAAAAATATGAGATAAGTGGAAAGGTATGTCAGAAGCTGTATTGTGGTATGATAGGCTCTCTTTTGTATTTGACTACTTCCAGACCTGATATTTTATTCAGCATCCGTTTATGTGATAGATTCCAATCTGATCCTATGGAATCTCATTTAACTGCTTTTAAGAGAATTCTAAGGTATCTGAAAGGAAGAAATAACATTGGCATGATGTATAAGAAAACATCAAAGTACACTATTTCTTGTTTCTGTGATGCATAGTACGCTAAAGACAAACTGGAGAGGAAATTGCTTCTGGAAATTGTTAGTTTCTTGACAAGAATCTGATTTCATGGTCAAGCAAGAGGCAATCAACAATTTCTCTTTCAACAGCAGAAGCAGAATACATATCGGTGTCACTGTGTGATATTCAGATGTTGTGGATGAAGAATCAACTGGAAGACTATCAGATTTATGAGAGTAACATTCCTATCTTTTGTGATAACATAACTGCTATTTGTTTAAGTAAAAATCATATTTTACACTCTAGGGCTAAACACATAGAAATAAAATATCATTTTATTAGAGATTATGTTCAGAAAGGGATTTTATCTTTAAAAATCATAGATAAAGACCATCAATAGGCTAATATCTTCACAAAACCCTTAGCTGAAGATAGATTTTTGTTCATTCTGAAGCATCTAAAAATGGACTTTTGTCCAGAGTAAGATTTCATCAGAATCAGATGTGTTTAGTCGTAGTCTGAAGAAATGAGATTTTGATTTAAACAAAAAAGTACTTTTATTTTTTTACAACCTCATTAATCAGAAGATGTTTCGGTCAGAAGCATCTCTGATCAGATGGAAACCATTTGGTTTTTCCAGACTCTGAGGATATTAAAATGTGTCACTTAATTAGATGTAGTGATTAACACGTGTAACCTTTGGTTGTTCTTAATCATCACACTCTAATTAGTATATGCAATGAGCAGTACTTTTTTCTTGGAATTGATTAATCATGATTACATTCATTTATTACTCCTCATAACTTTGTCTATTCTTTTTAATTTTTCTCTCTCTTCTAAAAACACTATATACACTAACACACACAACCTCACTTCACTCTCATACTTTTTAGTAACCCTAAACCCCTCTCTCTCTCTCAACTTTTCTTCATGTTTATCATCTTCATCAATGTTCCTCATCAAAGTTAATTACTTTCATCTACAACATCAACAAACTTCAACATGATGAATGCACAATAACTAGAGGCTGTTAAATTTGCAAATGAGATGGAACAAGCTTTAAACCCTTATGGGTCATCATCTTCAATCGTTCCACCCACCTCTTCTACCCCCATTGGTAACTAATTCATCTTCTTTACCAGTTATAGATAAACACAACATCACACATAAGTCCGTTCAAGTTCACTGTAATTTGAAACCACAAGAATTGAATGTTCTTCGTGAATATATGGTGGATTTCAACAATATTTCTACAAATGGTGGAAACCTAAATGAAGACTTGAATGCTCAAGGATGAGAATACTACTTCATGTAGCTTCACGATCCTATTTATGAAACATTGGTTAAGGATTTCTGAATTCAAGATGATTGTGACAATCTACGTGTAGTTGCTTATGTGTTGGGCCTTAAAATTATCATTACTGAGAAATCAATCACAGATCTCATGGGAATGAAGCACATGGAAGGTAAACAAATTTACAAGATGGATAGCAAATCTAAATTTGTGAAGGATACTATCAACAAAACCATCTTCAAGAACTACTCTCCTGAGAATACTGAGTATAAGAGTATGGATCTCCTTGATAATCTTTGAATTTGGTACAAAATTATTCTGAGTTGTATTAACCCCAGACCTCCTTCCAGCTCTTCTGACTTCTTCAAAGTTAATTAGAAGTGCATGTTGTACTATTTGATGAATCATGAGAAGATGTGTCTTCCATCTCTTCTATTTTACTATTTGAGGGACACCACTATAAAGACCAGAACCACTAATGATCCAAAGGAGAAGGTTCTAAACTACATTCCCTTTGGAAGTCTCATTACTGACATCCTTGTGGAAAGTGGATTAGTGAAAACTCTGGTTGAAGTAGCTAAGTTTACAGAGGATCTGGCTCCCGGCATTGGAGAAACCTGCAATGGAAAGACTCTGAAGAATATGAGGCTAATAGAGGAAATCATCATTAAACCTCTATATGTTACTTCTGATCGCATCACTGGCAAAAGAATTCCCGTAGATAACTTCTCCTTGTTTACCATGGGAGATAATGCAACTAGAATTGATATTTATGTTATGATGATAGCAGCAGAAGGACATGATATGTCCAGCTTCAATTATGCTAATTTACCTCCTACTCAAGAGTATGTTGATCCTTCAAGAGGAAAAAGGAAGAAGAGTTCAGAAGCATCTGAGCCTGGAAAGAAGAAGAAGAAGAAGAAAAAGTCCCAAGCTTCGAAGAATGTGTTCTTGGCTACTTATTCAGAAACGACAAGTAATTATCCTGATATGTACCTGTTTCTTTTGTTGTTTCAAATATTATTGATGCATTATCATCCACCCCTACTTCCATTACACAAACATCTTCTTTTCCATCCTTTTCTGTTACACCATCTACCATCACCACTTCTGTATCTGAACCTGCTACTACCATAATCCTTTCAAGAACACAAACTTCTTCTTCAATCACCATTCCATCTCTCACAACCATCGTTCCATCTGAACCCATCCAAACATTTACCTCAACCATAACCACTCCCATATCTGAAGTTACTACACCCCACCAGTTTCTCAAACCATTCATTCACTTATTTCACAAACTCTACTTCAGTTTGATTTCTCTAACCCAGAACCCATCCACCATGACTCACCTCCTAACTACTCTGATCCAAAATCACCATCTAACCATGAAATGTTTGAAAGGACTATTTCTGACACTCTTAAAATCCCCACTTCCGAATAGTTCACCTTTTCTATGATATTTTTTATCTTGTTGAACAATAACCATCTGAACCACACCTTTGTAAACTCGAACTTGCTTTAACAGTTTATGAAAAACACGTTCCTAAAACCTTGGATGAATGCATTAATATGTTTAGGAGCAAGGCCGGGAAGAAGGTTACAAAATTGCGAGAAGAAGAAAGCTCGAGTACTAAGCCTCAAGATGTGGATGATTCGTGGAAGTATTTTCAGAAGTGGATGTCTTCTGAATTTAAGAGGCTGTAGAATTTTTCTGAAGCATCCAGATCTGCTGGAGTTCAGTTGGTGACAGAAAGAGAAGAAGCCAAAAAAAGAATCAGAGTCTTCAAACTCTTTTCTTCAAAAAAAAGAGAAGCTGAAGCCAGAGTTCTTGAAGAAGCTAGGCTAAAATATGAGGAAGATGCTAGAGCTGCTAAAGAAGCCATATTGGCTCAAGAGGCTAAACAAGCAGAAAAAGCAAGGCAAGAAGCTTTGGTTGTCTCATCTTCTGATCCTGCCATTGTGTGTCTGGAACAATCAATTGGTGAAATCAGAAATGAGCAACAAAACTTCAGAGAGAGCATCAAACAACATAAGATTGTTAATGAGAATGTTCAGAACATGCTTCAGCTGATTCTGGAAAAGACATATGCTCTAGCTCCATCCTCTTCTGGAACCTAGGCTCTTAGGATTTTTCCTTTTTCTCTGAACCTTATGATTCTATCTGCTTCTTTTATTTCTCTTATTTCTTTCTGATGTTTTAATCTTTGATTTCAATGAAGTTTTATTTTAGTTTTCACTTCTTATTTTCTTTTCTTTTACTTTTTATGTTTTTATGTTTTTCACACATAATTACCTTTTTGATTATGACAAAAAGGGTGAGTAAATAACTGAAAGTAATATTTTTATTATGATAATCAAATTCTTGAAAATGTCTCTTAAAAGATCTTCTTACTTTCTAACCCAGATAAAGTTTTGTTTCTGTTAGAATTGTTTTCTTTTTTAGGAATCATGAACTCTTATTGGAATGAAGTTTCGAAAGCGTTAAACAAGGCTTTTGTCTAACTTTTGGAATCGGACTCTGAGAAGTTTAAGTTCATAATCAGGCTCTGTATTGAAATCTGGAATCTGGCGTTCGTGACAAAAAAGGTTTCAAGATCTCAATTGGCGTGATTGGCATTGTGAATAAAGACTTTCAAGATCTCAATATCTCATTTATTGCAACTAGGGGGAGTTTAACTCAGATGGTTCATAATTAGGATATGCAATCTTTACCAAGTCATATATTCAAGTCTAGTTTCATATAAAGGATAAGTGTTTCTTACCCTTCTTATTTTTACTTCTTCTAATTATGGACAAAATGGTGTCATCAAAATACATATTTTTGTCATCATCAAAAAGGGGGATATTGTTAGAACAAGATTTGGTTCTGCAATTATATCTATGAGTGTTGATGATAATAATGAGTATTTTTGTATGAACAATTTTAGTACTATAATATTTGGTATTTTTAAGATTTAACAAATAGGTTCTGCTTCTGATGAACGACACTGCCAAAATATTAGAAGAGACCAAGTTATGACTCTGATACACGGTCAAGAAACCAAGTTCTAAAGATCTAAAGACATAAGTTCTGATGAACAAGTCTAGATGTTAAAGACTTATGTTTCTGAAGATAAAAGGTTTTAAAGACCAAGTGCTAAAGATTTTGAAGACAAAGTTCTGAAGTCTCTAAAGACTTGAAGTTCTGATGACCCAAGTGTTATTCTCCTTCTTCCAACGCGTGCTTAATCAGAAGCCTCTGACGTCAAGAAGAAAATGAGATAAGATTACATGGTACAAATAGTACATGGTACAAGAAAATTATTCCATTCCACTACCATGAAGGACATATGTGTTGTACGATCTTGTCCCCCACGTGATTCAAGCTGCCAGCTTTCTAGAAATTCCAGAAATACCCTCCAACGGTTATAATATTTTATTGGCTATAAATAAGCTTGAAGACTTAAAGGAAATGTTGTTGATTCACGTTCTTACAAGACTGTTCATACCATTCTTATTTCTTAAGTCTAAATTCTTGAAACACTATTTACTAATCCGCTTGTTTAGAATTATATCTTTTCTAAACAAATCTTTTTCAAACTGTTTTTTGATTGTGCCTTAAGGGACCTGTTGGTCAGAATCCTTAAGAAGACTAAGATTAGTGTGTCTTAGAGGTTTTAACGTGAGTCACTTGTAGTTAGCTTGTGCATTGTAATAATACGTGTCTTAGAGGTTTTAACGTGAGTCACTTGCAGTTAGCTTGTGCATTGTAATAATATGTGTCTTAGAGGTTTTAACGCGAGGTTTCAAGTGAACTAGTATAAATATAACCTGTTCTTTCCTTCTTGCATCTTATTTTTATTATAAATAAGTGAAGAAAATCTTTTTTAGTTAAAGGGGATTTTTAAAGAAAAGTTTTTTATTTAAAACCCAATTCAAAACCCCCTTTCTTGTGTTTTTCACACCTTCAGAAAAGCCTCATAAAAAGTACTCTTTGATTAAGAAAGAGCCTAAGAGCATTATTATTTCTCATCATAGGATATTTTGTCACTATTGTTTAAAAAAAGGTCACACTATTGAAAAATGCAAGTTTAGGACTTTTTTTTATTCCTAAGGGTTATTTTCAATGGTTGCCCAAATGCAACATTTATTTAACTCACTCTCAAGGACCCAATGAGAATTTGGTACCTACCACCCTTGTTTGATTTTTGTAGGATGAATATCTTAATGATATGACGGGAAAGTGGATTCCAGATAGTGGATGTTTAAGATATATGACGGGAGACATATCACTCTTCTCCGACTTTATGGCGAATAATAAATGAATTGTGTCCTATGGTGATCATAACAAAGGTGTAATGCATGGAAAAGGTAGTATAGGTAATCCATCAACTATTACTATCTCAAATGTTATATTAGTTTAAGGCCTTAGACATAATATTCTTAGTATTAGTCAATTATGTGATAATGAATATAAAATGTCCTTTGCAAAAGATTGTTGCATAATTGAACATAGTGAAAAGAAGGATCATATGTTTAAGGGTTTGAGGGTTAGTAACATTTATATGCTTGACTTGAGAGAGATTTCCTTGAATAATTTTCAACGTCTTGTTACCTTGAGTGAAGACTCTTGGATATGGCATAGACGTTTAGCTCATGTCAACTTTGACTTACTTAATAAAATAGCCTCAAAAGATTTAGTAGTCGGTTTACTAAAAATAAAATTTTCTAAAGACCACCTATGTGATGCATGTCAAAAGGGTAAGAAAACGATGGCCTCTTTTAAATCTAAGAAAGTTATTTCTACATGAAGGCCACTTGAGCTCCTTCACATGTTTTGTTGGACTAAAAGAATAGGTGGAACTTACTATGGTTTAGTGATTATAGATGATTACTCTATATTTTGTTGGACATTTTTCTTACGTAGCAAGGATGAAACATTCATAGCTTTCACACGTTTTGCCAAGATTGCTTAAAATAAAATGAACTCAAAGTTAGTTGCTATTCGAAGCGATCATGGAGGTGAATTTGAAAACCACCTCTTTAAAGAATATTGTGATAAATTTGGTATTAAACATAACTTTTCAGCTCCTAAAACTCTGCAACAAAATGGTGTTGTTGAGAGGAAAATTGCATTTTAGCGGAGTTAGCAAGAACAATGCTCAACGATTATGGTCTACCAAAATATTTTTGGGCCGACACTATTAGCACGGCATGTTAATCATGAATAGGATAATTATACGTCCAATTCTTGAAAAAACTCCTAATGAACTTTTAAAAGGTAGAAAACCAAATTTATATCATCTTCATGTCTTTGGATGTAAATATTTTGTTTTAAATAATGGAAAATACAATCTTGGAAAATTTGACGCGAAAGTCGATGAAGATATTTTTCTTGGATACTCTCAACCTAGTAAAGCATATAGAGTTTATAACAATATATTACTTATTTTTGAAGTGTTAGTTCATGTTTCTTTTGATGAGACTTCCCCAAATAGTGTTGGGTAAGGTAGTTCTTTTCACGGTGTAGGTGTATCCACGGAAGACATACTCAAAGACATCGACGAAGGAGTTGATCATCCTAAAGCGGTGGAGATTGAGGAGGATGGGATAGCTCCCAAGAAAACAAAGATGATAAAGGACAAGAAGAAAATAATGGTCTTCCTTTGGAGTGGATAACCTCCAATGATCATCCACTTGACAACATTATAGGTGATATCAAAAAGGGGGTAACAACTCGCTCTAAAATAAGTAGTCTTTGTTGTCATCATGCTTATGTATCACAAGTTGAACCTAAAAACACTAATGATGCCTTACTTTATGAGCATTGGCTTATTAGAATGCAAGAAGAATTAAACCAATTTGAAAGGAATAACGTTTGGAATCTTGTCCCTCGTCCTACAAATCATCAAATCATAGGCACCCGATGGGTATTTAGGAATAAGCTTGACGAACATGGTGTGATAACAAGAAATAAGTCTTGTCTTGTGGCTCAAGGTTATAACCAATATAAGGGCATTTACTATGAGGATACTTATGCTCCGGTGGCCCGACTTAAGGCTATACAACTTTTATTAGCATATGCTTGTTCTAAGAATTTCAAATGGACGTAAAAAGTGCATTCCTTAACGGATACATAAGTGAAGAGGTGTATGTTTCCCAACCTCCCGGATTTGAAAATGATTAGTTTCCTGATCATGTTTTCAAGCTTAAACATGCATTGTACGATCTTAAACAAGCCCCTAGGGCATGGTATGATAGACTCAACAAATTTTTGCTTGAACAAGGATACTCTAGAGGTAAAGTTGACACTAATCTCTTTATTAAACGTCAAGGAAAGCATATTTTATTAATTCAGATTTATGTAGATGATATCATTTTTGGATCTACTAATATGCATTTTGTCAAGGAGTTCTCTGAGCTTATGTAGAGAGAGTTTGAGATGAGCCTAAAGGGGGAGTTGAATTACTTTCTCGGGCTACAAATTAAACAACTCTATGAAGGAACGTATTTATGTTAAACCAAGTATTATCTCGAATTACTTAAGAGATTTAGAATGGATAGTGCTAAGTAAATTGACACTCCAGCGGCAATAAACGGTGATCTAGACAAGGATGTGAAAGGGAAGGACGTTGAGGTAAAAAGGTATAGAGGTATGATTGGTTCTCTTCTCTATCTTACATCATCTCGTCCCGATATTATGTTTAGTGTTTGTATGTGTGCATGATATCAAGCGGTTCCCAAGGAATCTCATTTAAAAGCCGTAAAACGAATCTTTAGATACCTCATTGGTACCTCAAAATCCGGGCTTTGGTATTCTAAGGGAAACAATTATAATTTGGTTGGTTATTTCAATTCTAATTTTCTAACTGAAAATTGGATAGGAAAAGTAATAGCGGAAATAGTCACTTGTTTGCAAAATAATTGGTAAGTTGACATAGTAAAAAGTAAGTTTCCATAGCTTTTTCAACTGTCGAGGCGGAATACGTGGCAGCCGGTAGTTGTTATGCTCAAATATTATGGCTCAAACAACAACTATTGGACTATGATATTAAACTTTCACATATTCCTATCATGTGCGAAAACACTAGTGCCATAAATCTAACAAAAAAATTCGGTGCTACATTCAAGGACTAAACACATCGAGATACGTCACCACTTCATGATCATGTTGAAAAAAGGGATGTTGCGTTTAAGCATGTTGATAGTAAAAATCAACTTGCCGATATTTTCACTAAACCACTCGCAACCGAATATTTTGTCAACATACATGAAGAATTGGGGATTATTGATATCTCAAATTTTTCCTAGTTCTCTTTCATTACTTGCATGTTAAGTATTGACTCTAACTATGTGTTTGAGTGTGTTATGCTTTGTGAGTGCAACTTCTAATCCTTTAAGAGTAAGGTAATATTGTTTCAATTTCTCCTTGAACGTAAGTTTTTCCTAAATGCATATTTCTAGTATTCTTTCAAAAATTCTTCTTATACTTTCAAATGAGGAAAACAATGAATGTTCATATTCAAAAATTTCTGATTAATAACCATTGTGTATTCTTGATCTATATGCTCACAATGACTTTATGTATTAATTATTTCATATTTGTCTAAATTTGATCTTAAAATGCAAGCACGTGTTGTAGTTATTTTCCTTATTTAATTTTGCAATGCATGGTTCGTATTGTCATAGTTGCGTTGTATGGTAGACATTTTCATTTTGGTGTTAGTAGTGATATTATATTGTTGCTATGGTTGGCACATGCGTGTGCGACATCATAAGTTCCATTATGAAGTATTACATGATCGTGACACTCAAATTGACTTTCATTGCTTTTACATTACATTACATTTGTTGTGATGTGTGCTTCTCGTTATTTAAAAGTTTGCATCATTACATATATATATATATATATATATATATATATATATATATATATATATATATATATATATATATATATATATATATATATATATATATATATATATATATATATATATATATATATATATATATATATATATATATATATATATATATATATATATATATATATATGAGGACACGTAATTGTTGCTCTTATATGCAAAATTTGCTTCTATTTGGTATTTATTAATTGTTTGGAAACTTTGGTACTTCTAATGGATTGTGTTATACCCTAATTTTTACCCCTAAGATCTCTCATTGTCTCATATTATCAATACATCAAGATCACACATTAGGGTTGGTTCTCCCTTTACTTCATCCTATCTTTAAGTTTTCTCTTGAGGGATCATGAAGCACCTTTAATTATGTATCTTGAACATGTGCTCTTTTAACTAACATTAAAATATGTATATATGTTTCTTTAAATACTCATATTGTAGGTAATGGTACAATTTCATTCATCTCACCATCTAACCTAGGGTTTTGAGGGATGGTCCTCAGTCAAATGTTTCTTCACTGGTGAAAGAGATTAAGCTTCTAGGTTATGTCAATGATTTCAAAGTTTTTTTGTTCAAAGAGTTATACCACCTTATTTAGGTCAAGTTTTCCTCAAGGTTGGTGGTGGTATTCATCAAGAAGATTCATAGGTTCATGTGTTTATTTCCATGCCTTCTTCAACAAATTTCATTTAGATTCAAGCCCCACCTTTGAGTGTGCTTCAAGACAACATAATTTCAAGGTCTAATGTGATCAATCATGATCTTTTTGATGTGGGTTCTTATAATCATCTACAACAACTTCTATTCACATGAGAAGATCCTTTTGTTCTAGGAAAATCATCAAAAGTTGAAAGGGGTTCCAAGTCATTTTGACACTCTCTAAACTAGGGTTTGCTGACTTCTAGGGACCACATCTTGCTCATTTTTTGATATTTTTGATTGATTCCAAAGCCATGATTCTCTTTTAAGAGTACTTAACAAGTTATCTTCAAATATCAAATACTAATTTGGCATGGAGGACCATTTAATTTTGAAGAAGATTACAAGTCCCTTTGAATAGCCTTTGAATCTTTGGCTTTGACTTCAAAGGATTTTAACTTGGTCGATTTTTTTCTCCTTGAGCTCATTCTTTTTCTACAGTAATCTTTGGTATGTTTACTACAACTTTGGTTCAATATGCAACACTTGAAAATGCTTGGAAAGTTGTTTAAGAATTGAAAACATTATAGGTCTTTTGTGAGTTTCCTCAAATTTGTTCATCATATTCCAAAGACTATATCTCTTTCAATTTTTATTATTTTTGAGTGATCTCAATTCCATAATTCAAGTCAAGAGGTATACTTCATTTCATATTCAAGGATGAAGAGCTAATTATGAATGGAAGGACATGTAATTTTGAAGAACATTATAGGTCATTTTGAAGCTCAACACTTAGAAATATTTCTAAGCACAAAAATTTGTGTGTTTTTCTTCATTTCAAACTGGAATAACTTTTTGCTCAAGCATCTAAATACTACCTTTCTTGGCACATTGTGAAGTTTGTTGTGAGATCTTTCCATTCCAAATAGAATGAGATCATAAAGCCTCCTACGTTGTGTGCCGTATACTCTTGAAGTTGCCTCCATGAAATTGAGTTTTTGTTTGAAGTAAGAATTTGAATTCCATAATGTGGCCTCTAATCACCAATTTTGTGTGTGTTTTTCACTTAAAAATGTTTAACAAATTTGTTCATACTTATTTAAGCATAAAAACACAATAATTGCATGAGTTTAGATGGATTACAAGTCACACTTTGCTCATGACGCATGTGCACACGAATTCCACTCATACTTGATCATTTCTCTCACTTTTTGTTTCCATCATGCTCGGTTATAAATAAGGGACATATCCCACTCATTTTAGCAAGCTTGAACAACCAAAGAAGCTCTTCCCGAACCTCACAAAACCTCTGAAATTTTCAAATTCATTTTCTCCTTTAGAGGCTCTTTCATTTCTTTCTTTTGTTTGAGTTAGCTACATTGGACTTCTCTAAAACTAACCATACTCTTAGCAAGAAAAATCGAGCACTGAATCAAGCTCACCAGGTCCAATTTCAGAGCTCTAAAGTTGAGTTTCAACAGGTAGATTCCTCCATTAATTCTCTTTAAACTTGTTACTATAATGTAGCTTTCATCACTCTGATACTCATATCATCGTTGGTTTTTAACTGGAAGTGAGTTTTGCTCATGAATTTTCAAATCACTTTTCAATTTTTTCCTTCTGGTTTTTTCCAAATCGACTAAGTTGTGGTTAATATAAATTTTTCGCGAGGGTACCATTGGAATCATCTTGATGAGACGAAGTGAATGACACCACTCTAAGCTTCTACTTTTACAGTTTGTAGGAACTGCAAATCGCGTGTGGCTAGAGGTTGAAGACGATGACATGTTATCTCTCAACCAATGACATGACGCTACTTTTTTTCAAAATTTGTTTTAAAAATGATTATGTGTGTTATTCACTAATGACCATGATATGCACAACATGCCAGATCCATTGGATTTGATTACTAACGCATTTTGACAATAATCAAATGGTTCGCTTTTTTTTTTGGTTTATTATTTTATTTTCTGATTTTTGTTTTAATTGTTTTAAACTTCAAAAATTCATAAAAAAATTCATTTGTTATTTAAAAATTATGAAAAAATTCACAAAAATATTTTGAAATATTATCTTTCTGGTTCTTATTTTTTCACAATTTTATTTCATGATTTGGTATTTTGTATGATTTTTCACTTTATTTGAGTTGTTTTAATTTTTTAAAATACTTTTCTTGATTTTTAAATTTTGAAAAAAATATGGAAGGATCTAATGACCTCTTGAAAAATATTGGTGACAACATTTTATTTTACTATTTTTCACAAATTTTGGTTTATTTTTCTTATTTCTTTATATTTTAAAAATAGTTTCTGTCTTTAAAAAATTCTTAAAAAAATATTTAACACTTGTTGACTCATGTTTGACTTCTGATATTTTTTTAGGATTTTATTTGGTGTTTTAATAAATGTTGTGTATTTTACCAATTATTTCCTTTTTAAATCATTTAAATTTTGTTTTATATTAAATATATTTTATTATTTTTTGATTGGTCCTGATTTGGAGACATTTGAGTGTTTTTTTAGGACAAGTTCCTCAACCTCATTAGATCTTGGGTTTTGATTGGTTGAAAAACCAAATCCACCAAAATGGATGAATAATGTTGATGATATTTGAAACCTAGTTTCATCTGATACATTCCTCTCTATCTTTTCATCTTATCCCTTTCTTGTTTTTACTAGTGCTATATATTTTTAGAGAATGTTCTACATATCATTTCTATAATACATTGGTACATAGATTGCTATTGACCAGCCTCAAAGTAGGTGTGGCTTCTATATAAGTCCACTTATGATTTCTTAACATAGCCTTAAGTTTGTCTCGATTTGAAAAATGATCATTCGTGGCCCAAACCTATATTTGCAAGCCCAAGTATGTTTAATTTGAAACCTCTGATACAATAACTTTGAAGTTCATTGTTAGGGGGCTTTGATTCTATCAATCCTCAAATGAATTTCATGAATTTTGGTCTAAGTGAATCATTTGAATATCGTTGATCATATGGGGTTGCTTTGAGCACTCGAAATGAATGATATACTTGACAAAAAGCAATTGAAACTTGTTGTTGAGAGGCTTTGATTTTATCAATATTCTAATGAATTTTCAAAAGCAAGCTTCAACATGGTCATTCAACTAACCTTTTGTACTTGACTTCTAACTTCTAATTCACTAACAATTAACTTTACTTTATGCCTTTATTTTGTGCCTTTACTTTTACGTACCACTTATTTTAGCATTTACATCTCATGACATTTTCCTTTTATTTACTTGAGCATTTATCTTTATGTCATTTTATTATTTCTCATTTGAGCTTTTATTTTCTTGGATTATCTGGCTACTATCCTTAGCATTGTGGAGTTGTGGATCTCTCGAACTTAGGATTAAAAGCCTTTATACTTGGAGACCTTGTTGCTCTGTTGTTATTTTGTCTGAAGCTTTGATTGTAACCGGTTTTAAGATGAGAGTCGCCACCCTTAATTTTTATCTTAAGGAAAGGAATATAAAAGGATAACCCTAATTTGATCAGAAATTCTAAGTTGTTGACTCATTTTAGACAAAGGCAAGGTGTTAGGCACTCCTCATCTACCTTGTTCACATGGATACTAGGATTTAGAAACGTAATCTTTAGGAAATAGGGTTTTAACTTTTATTAGGGGAACTCGCCACGATTTTAGTTGTATGCCTACGTATCCTCTTATGAGGAATCAGAGTTTCAATCTGTAGTTCTCAGTTGTTTGGTTAGTTTTTTTTATGGATTATGAAAATATCTTGAATTCTTCTTGAACCAAGTCTAGGTGTGTGAATAGGGATTATAGACAAAGTTCACAGTCGATTAAAGGTATTTCCATAATCCTTTTTGAAAATGACATCTTGAGTTAATTAAGTTAGTAAAATAAATTTATTTGACGTTGGTTAGATATTTTCAAATATATAATATAAGAAAAACTTCTAATGGATGATGAAAAGAATTTTAATGCAATTTAAAATCAATTAATAATGAGTTAGTGAGAAAAAAGAATTTTATAATAATAATAATAATAATAATAATAATAATAATAATAATAAAATATATTAAACAGTTAAAATATTAATAATAATAAATAAAATAAATAAATGAAAGTATAAAATATAAAAAAGAATAAAATTAATTGAACATGCAGGGGGTGTATTTTATTTGGGCTGAGTAATTCAGAGGGGTGCAGATAATAGGGCCCTAAATCCAGATATTAAATTCAGACACAAACGCATGAGGGATGTTTATAATTGAACAACGAATAAAAATTGGGGGGTACGTGAAGCAAGGGCCCAATTCCAGATGTTGGACTGGGCCCAATAGCGCTAGGGGATCAATCTTGTAACGCAATCGCAAAAATAAAAAAATAGGGGTGGTGCGAATAGAGATGGGCTTGGCCCAAGATAATGGCGTTGGGGAGGAGGTCCGTCTGGACTACATATGGAAGGGTACACATGATTACAGTGGATGCACATTTTGAGATCGTTTGATGGAGATCAAAGAGACGTACAACGAGGGAATATGGTAAGGTCGTGGAAATGCAAGCAGAGGATCAATGAGGGTTCTTACATGAACCCTATCAATCTTCGTCCAAACCTTTATCCATCACCCAGAAACCACCACGAACCCATTGAATCCAAACCCTAACCCTAGGGTTCTTACATGAACCCTATCAATCTTCAACCCAAAAATGTTTATTCATATGAACCCTAACCCTCAACACCAAGAACCCAAACCTTAACCAAACCTAAACCTAACCCTAAGTTACCAGAAACCCCCAAATCAAACATAAAACAACAATAATAACATCAAAATTAAAACCGTAAGCTAAGTTCAATCGCGTTTACCTCTTGTGTAGTGACTGTTGGAAGCGGTGTAAAGGCAAGCAACAAAAGTTTTGGAAATATTTATCTGGGAATTTATCGTGTCCACGGAGATTGGTTATTGAATTGTCATTCGACAAATCTCTCGTTAATGAGTTTGGGGATAAATGGGTTTGTAAAGAAAATGTTATCAACAAAAAATAAATGTAAACAAAAGTAAAAACTAATGAAGAACTTATCAAGCCTGCATATAATCTACACATCACAGACTTAACATTATTCATCAATGTCACAATGTATCACTCACAACCTAAGTTATTTCTAATCCAAATTGAGAGACCGATTGTATCACCAAGGAGATGATCTCTCTACCTCCTCAACAACACATAAGACAACTATGTAATTGCACTGACGATCTCTCAGCACAACACAACAGCACAGAGGCATTAAGCTCTGATACCCAAGTAGACGTCATCTCTAAATATATCTCTAGAGTTTAGAAACTAACAGATAATCATCCTAGATAAGAATCTAAGCAGCATATGTCTATAACAACTCAAATTCCTAGCACGGAACAAAAATCTAAGACAACAATCCATAAAGATTTGTAAAGCAAGTTTAATATAACACCGTGGGTGACAAATATACATAAGTTTAGAGTAAATTTATGTAGAAACTGAACAAATAAAGAATACACAAAGAGGAAGATAAATGAACCACAAATCTCCTTGTTTATCAGCGCCGATTGATGAGAAATCCACCCCGGATCATCTGTATGCAAGCTTCAATGTTTTTTTCTAAGCTAATCCTATCCAAAAATAAAGGTTGATGGAGTTGGGATAAAAAATACCCAAAACCATACCCAAAAATTGTGTTTTTACACATAAATACGCATTTCTTATTGTCCAGCATCGCCCGGTGACCAAAAATCATTGGCCAGCGACCAAAACAGCGTTTTTCCCATGCTACATCTCGCTTAGCGTCACCCGGCGACCAAAAGCTTTGCCCGACGACAGATGACAGAAGGTTGGAAAATCTGCACAACATTCTCCACTATTTCGACCATAACTTTTGAATTGTAACTCTGATTCGCGCCCGGTTCAAAGCGTTTGAAATCTTATTCAATGCTCTTTATAAAAATGACAAAATATAAACCAATTTTATGATTTCTTATTATTTGATTTTGAGCCTTATTCGTTGATGAGTTGCTCAAAATCGCACGTTTGAAGCCATGTCTTCGAAACTTTATTGCTCATGCTCCAAATAAGCATCAATACCTATAAAATGAATGGAAAACCATAAAATGATACACTTTATACATGAAAACGCATTATACACAAACTAAACGTATTTATACACAAAGTTAGGTTATTTAACTAATATTAACAACCAAGTGTCGATAAGTGCGACAAAAAGTATATACAAAATAACTACACTTTTGCACTTATCAAACTCTCCCCAACTTGAATCATTTTTTGTGCTCAATCAAAGTCTAATAACCTTAAGAAAAAATAATGATAAATTAAACAATCACGAATTAACAGGTTTTGAAAACAGAAAACAAATGCAATGGTTCAAATAAAAAATAATACACACAAAGTAAATACTTACCACTAAACTACGATTATAACATAAACATGAAACAAACCCCAAATACAAAAATTATGCCAAACATTCTAAAACAATACTAGTTCATAAATGAATCACACCAAACAAACACAATCATCGGTAGATGAAAAACACACAAAAATGGGGTATTTTCACTCATCCAACAATCTTGCAAACAATAGACTAAATTATGCATTCATCCAAAAACTTACATTGAAAATATAAAAATAAGAATCTCAAGGGCTTTTCAAGGTTGTAATGTGGCTTGGTAACAAACAAGTGATAAGTCCTAAAGCTAATTGAAATAAAAACTTGCTTAAACCTAAGGGAGTAATTACTTCCACAAAGTTTCAAACAGTAGAATTTCAATCAAACTTCTTCTTCATCACAAGTTTCACACCAACACACGTCACTTATTAACACAATATTAATCCATACTCTTTTTTGTTTTTATTTTTCTAAGTTTTTCTATTTTTTTCCTTTATTTTTTTTATCACTTCTTTTTCACATTTTTTTCTTCTTTCTTTTATTTTCTTTTTCTATTCAACCTCATAGAAATCAACCAATAAATACACAATCATTTTTCTCCCCAACTTGAATTCAACCATATCATTATGTGAATACCCCCTACTTTCTAAGGAAAGATGAAAATTCAAACCAAAACAATGGTTGAGAGTTCAAGAAAACAACGAATCAACATCCATGCAAAAAGGGAAACTAAACACTCATAGACAAACATTTAGCAAATACAACATGGATATCGACAAAAAACTCAAAGGGGTTACTAATGATCACACACTCACAAGGTGAATTGACTTATTTGATTAAGGTAGTTACGCTCAAAATGAAACAAAAAAAATTGCCTTGATCATGTTCAAGCTTTCATACAATCAATACAAACAAAAGATTAAGCATAATAAAATCCAGTTAAAACAAGAATTATGGTCTCCTGCATATGTAAATAATGGAAATCTACCTCACAGAAAGGGTAGGAACTAAAGTAATTTACAAATGAACAAGTATACAAAAGAATGAATGGCATAAAAATTGTAAAAAGTCTAATTATCATGAATATGCTAAAGTATAGAAAGTGATAAACACATACCTCAAACGTGTACAAAACTTTAATAAAATCATTACCACACATTCGTAAGGAGAAATGATCAAACTTGACAAATTACCTCAATATTCTACAAGTTACCGGATCAAAACTTGAGTGCAAACAACAACAAAAGAATTAGAAAAATAATACTCCTACAAAATTTCAATGTACAAAATTTAAAATATATACAACGAACAAAACACCTCAAGCTAAACACGACAAGCTTTTGGAAAACAAAAATTGACCTAACAAAACAAATACAAATAACAATATGAAAACCGGGTGAAAATGAATTAACAAGTTGAAAAATGAAGATTTGAAATTCAGAATATTTCCGTGTTTCAACTTGTTAAAGCACAAATCACCACACACATAAACAAATACAAACAAACATGCTTGTTTTACGTCATAAGCTTGACGCCTTTATTATGCAAGCTAGTAACCTCCTCTCATCATGCCATGATATTGTCACACCGCGCAAACCTAAAGAAAGTATCCTAACAATCACACAATAAATGTTACGAAAACGAGACAATTCACAATAATACGTGAAAACACATATATGCACAAATATCATATACACATTAATGTACAATTTCTATACAATATATACATTAATTACAAAACTCAAAAACAAAAGAATTATCACAATGTGAAGACAATATAAATAATCCCCGGAAACAACGCCATTTTTTTATAGTGGTATAGCGGAAAACAACAAAAGTTTTGGAAATATTTACCCGGGAATTTATCGTATCCATGGAGATTGATTATTGAATTGTCGTTCGACAAATATCTCGTTAATGAGTTTGAGGATAAATGGTTTTGTAAAGAAAATGTTATCAATAGAAAATAAATGTAAAAAAAAGTAAAAACTAAGGAAGAACTTATCAAGCCTGCATATAGTCTACTCATCACAGACTTAAATCTATCAACCAGTTACATTCAACCTAACAATACTCATCAATGTCACCACGTATCACTCACAACCTAAGTCATTTCTAACCCAAATTGAGAGACTAACTGTATCACCAACGAAATGATCTCTCTACCTCCTCAATAGCACAGAAGACAACTATGTAATCACACTGACGATGTCTCAGTACAACACAACCACACAAAGACATTAAGCTCTGATACCCAAGTAGATGTCAGCTCTAAATCTATCTCTAGAGTTCAGAAACTAACAGATAATCATCCTATATAAGAATCTAAGCAGTATATGTCTATGACTACTCAAATTCCTAGCACAAAACGAAAATCTAAGACAACAATCCATAATGTTTTGTAAAGCAAGTTTGATATAACGCCATGGGCGACAAATATACATAAGTTTAGAGTAAATTCATGTACAAACTCAACACATAAAGAATACACAGAGAGGAAGAGAAATGAACCAAAAATCTCTCAGTTTATCAGCGCTGATTGATGAGAAATCCACCCCAGATCATCCGTATGCAAGCTTCAATGTTGTTTTCTAAGCTAATCCTATCCAAAAATGAAAGTTGATGGAGTTGGAATCAAAAATACCTAAAACCGTACACAAAAATATGTTTTTACACCTAAATACGTATTTCTGACTGTCCATCATCACCCGACGACCAAAACAGCGTTTTTCCCATGCTACAACTCGATTCGCATCGCCCGGCAACCAAAAACTTCATCAGGCGACTGATGACAGAAGGTTGAAAAATCTGCACAACATTCTGCACTGTTTCGACCATAACTTTTGAACCGTAACTCATATTCGTGTCTGGTTTGAAGCGTTGGAAAGATTATTCAATGCTCTTTATAAAAATGACAAAATATAAACCAAATTTATGGTTTCTTATTATTTGATTTTGAGCCATCTTGTTGACGAGTTGCTCAAAATCGCACGTTTGAAGCCATGTCTTCGACACTTTATTACTCATACCCCAAATACTCATCAATACCTATAAAATAAATGGAAAAATATCAAATGATACACTTTATACATGAAAATGCATTATACACAAACTAAATGTGTTTATACACAAAGTTAGGTTATTCAACTGATATTAACAACCAAGAGTCGATAAGTGCAACAAAAAGTATATACAAAATAACTAAACTTTTACACTTATCAGTGAATCTTTTAGTATAATTCCTCTTTTGATTTCTCCGATCTTGTCTTCTAATTCCTTCTTTTTTTATTACATGTGCGAAGTATGGTGGCAACATCGGAGAGGATGGAGGCGCGACTTGAAGCACATATATAGGGTTTCGAAAATTGAAACCCAGATCTCAAGGATGAAGGATATATTGCAGATTCTTCTTCTCTATTGTGATTCTTTCTCTAATTTCTCTCCTTCTGTTCATAACCTCCTCCCTTTTTCTCTTAGAAATTGTGGGTTTATATATCTTAGGATTTATATTCAATTAGGAAATTATTTGTATATTGTTGTAAATTTTTGAGATTGATTGCAGATTGTATACGAATTTTAGATTTGATATTCTAATTGATTTTGCTTGTAATTAGAGTTTGTAAATTGGATGTATTTGGACTGATTTTATATGTATATTTAATATCAATCAAAATTAGATTTCGTGTAATATTTGATCCGCTTTTGATTTGATTCGATTTGGTTTTTTTATGTTTGATTTTCTGGACTTGGGCTTCTAAGTTTCTTGGCAAAGGGGGTGACGAATAGTAGTCGCCACTTGCATTAGGATTTCAACCCTTTGGGATTACTCGGTCAACATCTCAAAATAATAATAGGCTTAATAATAATAGTATAATAACGAAAATAATCACAATAATAATAATACTGAAATTGGTAATTATTTTAATTAGTAAAAATGATTTTTCTTAATAATACTATTAATAATATTTATATAACAAAAATTACCTTAATCAGATGTTGATTAAAATAATAATAATATAATAGATAAACTAAATGTGGGCTTCTCTAAGAAAATTCTAATGGGACATTAGATGTTAATGGATCATTAAAAAAAAGCATCCATGGACTCTTAAAAAAACACACCCCCTATTGCACGGAAGGTGGTACGTATGCACTAAAGGTTTGCAACCGCGGCGGGTGAAAAATTGTTAAAACAAATACTTCTTTTCTCATCTCCACCATCTACTTTTGTATACATCTTTTATAGCCAAAATACACAGATTTTCAAAGAGGTTCCTGTGGAGTACCATAGATGTTTAGGGTGCTAATACTTTCCCTTTGCATAACCCACCCCCGTACCTAGATTCTCCCTTTCTTTGTGTGTTTATTCGCTCTTTTCCCATTTCCTTTGGAAATAATAAAGCACGGTGGTGATTTTTATTTGATCTGTACAAGTTATGTCAATCCAATGGCTTAGTCTCAACATTTCTACCGCTATAGAAAACTGGAGATTTCAATGAGGAATAATATCTCTAAGTGGGTTGAGCCTATCTTTATTTATTTGTGTATGTGCTATTATTTGTTATATATTATTTGTTGTATATATGTATGTCTGGATTTTTCTATTTTTAAGGTGCTTGGTGATCTCTTATAAGTCCTATACCCGGACTTGGGCAAACTTAAGATAGGATGGGTGGTATAGTCATGTTAACTTTGAGGGAGTAATTCTGAAAAAGGAGACATGAGACCCCTCACTCAATGGAGGCATCTTTGACTGTAGTATTTGTTTAGCGAGCAATCAGGAAGTCATTGTTGCTTTCAATCTGGGATGATGTGAAGCTGAGAAGCCGTAGAACCCTTAACCCATTTTGGCCTTTTACGTGTAGTGCGGAGACTATGACGAAGCAACCTAGAAGTAGTTTTCACGCGATACTCCACTCAGACGAGTTTTTACTTTGAATATTGCTAACTACTAAGCTAATAAGGACGTTGTGTTGTGACTGGTTTTTTAATCAGAGTCGCCGCTATTAGTTTTTATCCTAGGGAAGGGAATCTAACAGAAAACCCTAATTTGCAGACAAAGATTCTAGGTTTCAGACTTCTTTAGACGAAATGAAGGTGTTAGGCACCTTTCATCTACCTTGTTCACAAGGACACTAGGTTTTAAGTTTGAGTTGGAAAACGGGATTTAAATTTTATTAGGGGAAGGTTTTAAATATTTTATAGGGAAACTCCCTATGATTTTTGATCGTATGCCTACGTATCATCTTAAGAGGAATCAGAGTCCCAATTCATAGTTCGTATGGGGTTGGTGTTTTTTAGGGGTCGCAAACGTATTTTGAATCACCTCACACTTGTTCGGGAATAGTGATTGCGGAGATTTTGACTAAATTTGCGGCGAGTCAAAATTTGTTTGAAACTCTTTTGCAAAAAACAGTTGATTAGATTAGTTGATTGCGAAAAGATAATTTGAGATTTGTTGAGTATTTTTTACCGTGTTAACTGCAAAATTTCTAATTAATGCATGATATAAAAATATTTAATGCAATATATAGAAAATAACATGCATGAGTTTGAATAAAATAATTCATTTATGCTAATATAATAAATAGCAAACAACATATGATAATAATAATAATAATAAGATAAAAATTAATAAATAATAATGATATATAAAAATATATAAAATGTCAATGATATTTAATATTACTAATAATAATAAATATTATAAAATAAGTAAATAAAAAAGAAAATAGAATCATCTAAAAAAAATATAAATAATTAATTTCAAGGGGGGTGTGTTTTCAGTTATGAAGTAAAAATAGGGGGGTGTAAAGAGTTAGGTTGGGCTTGGCCCAAACGGAAATTCCAAAGAGGGTGTATTGTTGTTTGGAGTTTATTAAAGTAGCAAAAAGGGGGGTGTGCAAAGTAGTGGGCCTAGGCCCATTACGTGAATTGGAGGGAGCCAGATGGATCGTGTAGGCGAGGGTGTACATATGTTACAGTGGACTTGGCCTTACGACCGTCCACTGAGGATCTAACGGACAAAAGTAACAGGGAACATGCTCTTAGGGTCAGCACACACGTATTGGATCATGCCTGAATATAAGTTTTGTTTTTCATTTCAACAACTCACTTCCGTTTTACCGTGAGCATCTTCTTCCTTCCCTCACCCTACTTCTATTTTCTCTAAACCCTAATACCTCCCCCCACGGCGGCGCGACAAAGCGAATCCACTCTCAACCGAAATACAAAAACAACAACAACCACAAAAAATAATGCTAAGTCTATTTACCCCTTTTTTGCGATTTTGATTGCGAGTTCTCTGAGCGATTTGTTTTTGATCCTCTGTTTCTCTCTTTTGCAGGTTACAATGAGATGGAAGGTGGTGACGGTGATGCGGGTTTGAAGACGGCGGTGGTAGCGGCTAGTGAGGATAGCAACTAGGGAGGCCGATTAGGATTTCAGATATCAAAACCCCAATCGGTGCTCTTATTCTTCAAGTTTTCTTCTACAATCAACCCCGCAACTTCACGGTTTTGCTTTCTTCAAGGATCCTCAGTATATCTTCGTCCTCAATCCTCCCTTTTATCAATCTCAGTTCTGTCTTCTTTTTTCTGTAAGCGAAACCCCCTCCCCTTTTGTTAATTCTGTTTAGTATTTATAGGTTTGATTAGGGTTTTGTAAATTGTTAGAATTAGATTTAAATTAACACAGATTTTAGGAGTTAGAATCAATTAGGGATTGGATTGTATACTGTAAATTGATTGAGTAATTAGATGTTGTTATATTGTAATTTTCGGATTTGACGTAATAAAGATTGGATTGGATTTTGATTTTTTTTCAGATTTTATGGATTATTCTGGATTTGATTTATAGGATTTGATTTTGGTTTAATCTGAACAGTAAGTGTTAATTTCTAAAACATGCGTGCATTTTGGTGATGATTGATACAATATGTGTTTCTTCCAATTTGGGCTCCGCGTTATTTTTATTAATTTGGGCCTGTTCTGTAAAATGTTTTTGTTGTCCATAACAACAACTTTTGCCAATTACCAACACCTTTCTTTAATACGGACTAGGCCTAATTGGCTTGGGCTATGGAACGGATTTGTTTATAAACATTATATTCTTTTTTCAAAACTTTTAATAACTAGTTATAAAATATAATAGAATATTTTAATAATAATCAAATCTTTTAATAATTTGCAAAAATAAAATTTATTAAAATAACAAAAGAAAGTTTTGATAATAATGATTTTCTCAAACATAATACAGCAGTACAAGGAAATGGGATATATTCATAAGGAAATGGGCTGATCAAAAATCTTAGTGGGCTTGCAGAGTATAAACACACCCCTCCTTATTACTATTTGAATCTCCAAAAGAAAATGGGCCAAACGAAATGCTTAACGGATTTCTCATTTTGAATTTTCACCTCCCCTTTTCTTAATAGCCCTAATTAAATTATAATCTCACCCCTTCTTTTTACTTGCAGCCATAAAACTTAAAATGGGCTTTATTACATTCAAGAACTTACTAATTTTTGAAATAGTGTTTCTCATTCGAATCTCATGGATCATTGGCCAACATGCCTCGCGAATGGGTTTATAGATACATGGGTCTTTCTGATTTAGAAAGCTCTACTCTCCTGAATTAGTACACACCCCATGGTTGTATTGGATTTCAGAATGAGCCATCAGATATTGCTGGACCATCCTTAATTAAAACATTTCTTTATCATTTTAATCTCGAAAAATAAAATCATCGAGGTAGGAAAAATTTGGGGTACGACAGCTGCCCTTATTCAATCATCTTCCAATCGAATAGCGTGAGAAAACGCGAGTCTTACGCATTTTGATTGGGATTTTATTGAATAATTGGAATACCCTAAAATTTGTCTGACAAACATAAGGTTACATTGATATAGCATACCCTTACGAGTCTCAAAGGATGTAGGCAAACTGATGATGTATCGCTTACCAGAGTTTGATAACGAGGGAGATGGTTTTGAACTTAAGAGAGCAATTTTGTATGTCTTGGTTTGGTTTTGATTATTCACCCATTTGGAGGATGAATACAATGATAATTGATGAAGCATGGCTGCTTGAAGACTGAGGCCATGGGTTATATTCGCGAATCGCTACATGGCGTCTGAGACAATAGGCTAGAGTTTTGTTTTCTTTAGGGCATCGTTGACTGAAGTCTGAGGCGATGGTCTGTGTTACGGAATAAAGAAATACATTATTGTCTGAAGTTTTAGGCAATGAGCTTAGGTTCACAAATCGCTGCGTGAAGTCTGAGGCAATAAGCTAGATTTTGGTTTTTCGAGCATCGCTGCATGAAGTCTTAGGCGATGATCTGTAGAATAAAGAAACACATTGCTGCATGAAGCCTGAGTCAATGGGTTAGGTTCTCTAATCGTTGCGTGAAGTCTGAAGCGATAAGCTAGATTTTGGGTTTTCGAGCATCACTGCGTGAGGTTTGTGGCGATGATCAGTGTTATGGAATAAAGAAACTCATTTCTGCATGAAGCCTGAGGCAATGGGTTAGGTTCGCAAATCGTTGCATGAAGTTTGAGGCGATAAGCTAAATTTTGCTTTTGAATATCGCTGCATGAAGTCTGAGGCGATGGTCTGTATTGCAGAATGAAGAAACACATTGCTGCATGAAGTATGAGGCAATGGGGTTGGTTCTCAATCCGCTGCGTGAAGTCTGAGGCGATAAGCTAAGTTTGGTTTTTGAACATCACTGCATGAAGTCTGAGGCGATGATCTGTGTCGCTGAATAAAGAAACATATTTCTGCATGAAGTCTGAGGCAATGGGTTAGGTTCGTAAATCACCGCGTGAAGTCTGAGGCGATAAGCTATTGTTTTCGGACATCGCTACATGAAGTCTGAGGAGATGATTTGGGTTTGTAGGAACTCATCACTACAGGGAGACTTAGGTGATGGGGGTGAACGTGTCACGGCATGAAGGCTTAGATGACGGGTTGAATCGTAGGAGAAGTATTTTGTTGCTTGACCCTTAGATAGCTAAATCTAGGGTGAGGTTGTTTGTTCATTGTATGATACATGCGTATGATGTATGGTATTGAGATGTTTGTATGTATGCAAAATGTATGATGTTTGATGTTGATATGGAACCATGAATATATGCGTATTGTATGCAAAAAATGTATAATGTATGTATGCTTTGAATTTGCAGAATGCATGTATGAAATGTGTGTAAGATGTGCGTATGCCTTGAAATGTTATGAAGACTATTTTTGGCATTCTCTCCTTTAAACCATTGGCTTAGCATTACCAATCCCATGGCGTTATATGTTGCGTCGTTGTAGCTTTGTTGAATTTGATTTGAATGCGGTGAAAAAGCATTAGCAAAATTTTGAACATTGATTTTCTGTATTGTAAGTGTAGGTATAGACGTAGACATAGATATAGGTAATGGCATATGCATATATTTGTATGTTGTAAGCGCAGGCGTAAGCAAAGACGTATGTATAGGCATATGTGTAGCCTTTTATGGCATAGGCACAAACGTATAGACGTAGTCTTTTGTGTCGTGAGCATAGACATAGGCGTAGACATGTGTATAGACTTTTTTGTTGCAAGACGTAGAGTAGCCATGTGCGTGAACGTAGACGTCGATTTTCTTTCGATGTTTTTCTAACCGAAAATTCCTTTTCTATGTTTTTTCCAATGCTTTTATTTTGTTAATCCCCCAAAATGATTTCAAGACAATATTCACAAGTAATGATCATAGTATTTTGTAAACAAGTCTGAGAGAATAAAAAACGCAATTTGAAAGATGCAAAGAAAGTAAATGTTTTATTGATATGCCTATGAATAGGCGAGAATACAAGATGTAATTCCTAGAAAGAGGTAATTACAGAAAATTTTAAAACTGTAAATGGCAATAAAAAATGATAATTGATGCTGATGTTCCCCTATATCCTTTTAATGATCTTATCTCCTTTGCTTCTAAGTTGTATGATTCAGATCTATCTTTCCCTTCGTGGTTCGTAGTCGCAGTTCTTAGATCGCCTTCTTTTTGTTCTTTATTTCTTTGTATGAAATCCCTAACTTTTGCCTGGATTTCCTTTTCGGGTTTTCAATCCACCGGGATAATCTTTTTTTGTTTATATGCCCCTAATTTTTGCTTGGAACGCCATTTAGGGTTTTCAATCCACCGGGATGCTTGTTTTGGCCTAAGTCGCCCGTTTAGGGTTCGATCTTAGCGAGCTTCTTATACATAGTATTTTTTTACTACGTCTGAGTTTTCCAGATGTGGTAGTTCTTCCCCATCCATTGTTGTGGGGATAAGACCACCACCAGAGAATATTGTTTTGACTTTGTATGGACCTTCATAGTTGGGTGTTCATTTACCGCGTGAGTCGAGGCAAGATATCATAATCTTCTGAAGTACTAGACCATGTTGTGGTTCATCTTATGCAGTACACCGTCACCCAAAAAGAATTTCGAGGCTAATTTCCGTAGAGTTCATTTGTCGATGCTGGATGCATGTTCTTATTTTTCGAGGTATTTCTTGATGTCCTAAAACCAAGGATTGTCATCCGGTCTTTCTTTGATAGCAAGACAATATGCGGGATCTTGATTGTGATGCGTGGTTCGTGGGTTGACAGAGTTACTTTGAACATAGCTGAGAGAGTTTCCAGGGCGTCTGCCATTTGATTTTCTTTTTGTAGGATGTGGATGAAAATGATCTTTGTGAATTCGACAGTCAGTTTTAAAGCATGATCCCGATATGGAATAAGTTTTGGATATTTAGTATCCCATTCGCTGTTGACATGGCATATTGCTTGTGAGAATTCTTTGGAGAAGTCAAAAATACCCCTATATCGTGCCCCAGTGTATGTAAAGCCCCGTCAAACGTGAATGTCCAACGTGCCCCTAGCTCGGGTTCTTTGTCATGCCCTGGCATTTCGTAGTTGCTCATTTTTACAGTAATGTCTGTATCTAACCTTGGCCTACTTCTGTAGGAACAAGAAAATATGTGCAATAATTTGATCAGCTTCTTTATGGCTCAGCTCTAACATTTCCCCTTAGCTTGATTTCTTCCTTTGTACCTAGATTAAAGGCCTTAATAGCCTCTTGATACGGTTGTACGTTGTCAGGCTTTTTCTCTATTTCCCTCGCCATTTTCTCAGAGAGTTCAAGATCTTTCATCATCTTCCTCTTCATCTTGGTTGATAGGAGCATAAAAATTATACCGGGTCGCAACAGTAGCAATATCAGTGGCTTTGGGCATGAGTTTGCACACTTATCATGTTTTGGTGCAGATTTAGTATATGAAATTTGAAAATGCATATGAAGAGAAAGTATTTCCATTTTTAAATTTATGGAATAAATGCAAGAGAAGGACAAGGATCTTAATTGAAAATAAAATATCACTTTTATTAATCGTAAATATTGTCTAAAACAAAACGGTGGAACCCTTACAAGAAACCCCTATGCGCCGGGCAGGACATAGGTTCTTTCAAAAACAAGAAAATGATTTAGGAAAGAAAAAAGATCTCGGGAATCTCCATGGTCGTCCATCTTTTGAGTTCTTTTCCTAACGTGCATTATCAGGTGAAGTAAGTTGCCTTCTCTATGTTGACTTTGTTGGATATCATTGCCACATGTCCACCATGTTGTACTCCCTTGTTGACAAAGGTCTCTTGGATTAGAGGAAAATGTGTTTTGCCCTTCAGAGCAGCTTTATATTTTTATTCACGGTATGGTCCGAATTAGACTATGCCCTGGTCCCCTAGCCTTTTTAGCGTTATTTCGAAAGCTTCATTGTGTTCTAGCGGGAATCCACATCCCAATAGATATTCTTTCATAAAGTTTGTAGAGGTTTTTACTCGTCTTCTTTCCCCGAAGTCATTGACTACTTCAATTGCATTTATTATCGGCCCATCGTGCGAAGGCATAGGGTTTGATTTGATGTTAGGCTTCTCAAAAGTGATGTCACGAGATTCTAACAAATCTTGGACCTTATGCTTGAATGGCCAACATTGCTCTATGGTATGTCCTGGAGAATTAGCATGATACTCACATCTGGCATTGACATTGTATCTTCGTGGGAGTGGACCGACTGGAGGAGCTGGAGGCTTGATTTCCACCAAGGATGCCTTAACCAACTGTTGTAATAACTGGCTAGGTGGCATAGGGAGTGGATCAAATTTCCTGGGTGGCCTTCTGTCTTGTTGTTGCCCTTGTGGGATCACTAATGGTTGTTGTACCCTGGGTTATGACGATATAACATTAATTTCTCCCTCTTTTCTTTTGGGGAAGTTTGAAGCAGGCCTTTTTGAATTGTAGGGAGCATTTGGTGGCCCCCCTAATATCTTCCCACTTTTTATTCCAGTCTCGATTCTTTCTCCGATAGTTACTAGGTATGAGAACCCCGGAGAGATGATTCCAACCATCTTCTCATAATACAGCCCTTGCAAAGTCCATATGAAGGTGTCTACTAATTCTTTCTCTAACAGTGGTGGTTGCACACGGGATGCCAACTCCCTCCATCTCTGAGCATACTCCTTGAAGGACTCTTCTTTCTTCTGGGACAAGTTCTGAAGTTGCATGCGGGTAGGCGCCATGTCTAGGTTATATTTTTAATGCTTTAGAAAATCATTAGAAAGATCTTCCCAGGTTCGAATATGTGTTCTCTCTAATTGCATATACCAGTCTGAAGATGCCCCACTCAGACTATCTTGAAAATAGTGAATCATCAGCATCTGATCATGGGCATGGGCATGCATCTTCCTGCAATACATACGAAGATGATTTCTTGGACAAGTAAGCCCCTTGTATTTTTCAAAGTCATGTACTTTGAACTTTGGTGGAATCACCACATCAGGAACTAGACCCATTTTGAGAGCGTCTACTTCGAAAGCGTCAAAACCCTCTACAACTTTAAATCTTTCCTCCAAAGCTTTATACTGATTTATTACTAGTGGATTATCGATAGTATGAGTACCAGTCGTTTTTAAGGGTGCTTGGTTGGTATCCTCTGGGTCGTGGTCTCCGTATTACAGGTCTAAGTAGTTGTCTGCACTATTGGTTGGAATTTGTAAAGTATGTGATGCCCCTGCTTTTGGTATCGGTAGGACAAACCCTTTAGTTTCAGCTTCTTGTTGGGCCATGACAGACTTTTGAAGTCCTGCTTCTGGCTCTTTCCTTAGTTGGTGAGCGCTTGATGCACCAATAGTTTGGGCTACTTCTTCGAAAGCTACCCTGTGAATCTGGTATTTCCTGTTAATGATGTTCCTCAAAGCTAGGAGAACTTGACTCAGATCTCCTTTCATTGAAGTTACATCACCCTTTACTTGGTCGAGATCCTTTTTGAATGCAGCCTGAGTTTCCTCGATTTATTTTTGTTGATAGGCCCTTGTTTGATATGGAGGCCAAGGAGGTGGAGATATCCTTTTAGCAATGGTTCAACTGGAGAGATTTTTTTTTTTGCAAAATGAGTTTTGATATGATATGCAGGTGTTCGTGAATGCATGTGTGCGAATGGATATGTATGAACATGAAATGGTTTCTTGTTTTAAATGTCTTATTCACTTGGGTACATGCTTGTCTTTTTCTTATTTTTATTTGGTGATCAACTTAAAAATAGATACTCAAAGGAGATGTGGAAACAAAATGCCTTTATTGAAGGTAACATAATTCAGATATTGAAAAATATTACAATCTTAAACCAAAACTTGTTTGCATGAAATTGAACCAAGGGAAATAAGTCTTTTTGGTGTGCTTGCGGACGTCTTCTCTTGAAACCATCCACCTTTGCTTGACGAATCTTAAGAAAGTCTTCAGTATATTATTTCCCTTTTTTGGCTTTGATTTCAGACATGTTTGGCGCATTAACGCGGACAAGTTGTTTCCTTCAGTATCCATTTTTAAAGACAGTCATCGAGATCTTGAGTTTATTATGTTTTGTACCCTGTGAATAAGACAAAGGAACGGGTGACGAATATATGATGAATGTATGAATGCATAGATGTAGGGTTGAGTGACGAGATTTTTGTTATAAGTACCCCTATAAGGTAGGGATGTATGGTTCGGTGGCAGGGTTTTGTGATGAGTAACCCTAGAAGGTAGGCTTCTTAATTTTGACCTACGATTGATCTATCCTCCCAGAAGGTGGTTTCCTTAAGGTCGTAATGAATAAAACTAGAGGGAAAAGTCACAAGGGCCTCCCTTAGGTGGAGCCTCTTTATGGTCCGAAACTTTCGTCTCAAAGTCGTGAAAGGTCTCGTCATGAGATTTTAGGTTAAGGTCGTTACAAAGAGTCATGGGTGTCCTTCCAAAGTCCTCGTCAAGAGGATATCTCTCGATAAATATTCCTTTTTCGGAAGTTCACTGACTCTAGGCGAAGTCGTCACATAAACTCCCAGGGATGATGTACCCCCTAAGCTAATAGACAAACCTTCTTTCTAAGGGTTATTGAAAATATTTTGAGAAATAAAAAATCCCTCCACGCAGTATATATGATGATAAACAATAGACAATAATTAAATAAATTCAATAAATAAATAATGTAATAAATAAATAATGCAATAAATAAATAAATAAATAAAAAAACCCCAAAGCAAAAAAACGTAAAACCTAAAGTTGAAGTCCCCAACAGAGTCGCCAGCTGTTGTGACTGATTTTTTAATGAGAGCCGCCACTATTAGTTTTTATTCTAGGGAAGGGAATCTAACAGAAAAACCTAATTCGCAGACAGATTTTCTAAGCTTCAGACTTCTTTAGACGAAAGAAAGGTGTTAGGCACCTTTCATCTAACTTGTTCACAAGGACACTAGGTTTTAGGTTTGAGTTGGGGAAACAAGATTTAAATTTTATTAGGGGAAGGGTTTAAATTTTTTATAGGGGAACTCGCTACGATTTTTGATCGTATGCCTACGTATCCTCTTAAGAGGAATCAGAGTCGAAATTTGTAGTTCATATGGGGTGGGTGTTTTTTAGGGGTCGCAAACTTATTTGAATCACCTTGCACTTGGCCGGGAATAGTGATTGCGGAGATTTCGACTAAATGCACGGCGAGTCAAAATCTGTTTGAAACCCTTTTGCAAAAAATAGTTGATTAGATTAGTTGATTGCGAAAAGATAATTTGAGATTTGTTGAGTATTTTTTACCGTGTTAATTGCGAAATTTCTAATTAATGCATGATATAAAAATATTTAATGCAATATATATAAAATAATATGCAAGAGTTTGAATAAAATAATTCATTTATGCTAATGTAATAAATAGCAAACAACATATGATAATAATAATAATAATAATAATATAAAAATTAATAAATAATAATGATATATAAAAATATATAAAATACTAATGAAATTTAATATTACCAATAATAATAAATATTATAAAATAAGTAAATAAAAAAGAAAATAGAATTATATACAAAAATATATAAATAATTAATTTCAAGGTGGGGGTGTTTTCAGTTATGAAGTAAAAACAGGGGGGTGTAAAGAGTCAGGCTGGGCTTGGCCCAAACGGAAATTCCAAAGGGGGTGTATTATTGTTTGGAGTTTAGTAAAGTAGCAAAAAGGGGGGTGCAAAGCAGTGGGCCTAGGCCCATTACGTGAATTGGAGGGAGCCGCATGGATCGTGTGGGCGAGGGTGTATAGATGTTACAGTGGACTTGGCCTCACGGCCGTCCACTGAGGATCTAACAGACAAAAGTAACAGGGAACATGCTCTTAGGGTCAGCACACGCGTATTGGATCATGCCTGAATATACGTTTTGTTTTTCATTTAAACAACTCACTTCCGTTTTACAGTGAGCGTCTTCTTCCTTCTCTCACCCTACTTCTCTTTCCTCTAAACCCTAATACCTCCCCCCCATGGCGGCGCGACAAAGCGAGTCCACTCTCAACCGAAACCCAAAAATAACAACAAATACAAAAAATAATGCTAAGTATATTTACCCCTTTTTTGCGATTCTGATTGCGAGTTCTCCGAGCCATTCGTTTTTGATCCTCCCTTTCTCTCTTTTGCAGGTTACAGTAAGATAGAAGGTGGTGACGATGATGCGGGTTTGAAGATGGCGGTTGTAGCGGCTAGTGAGGATAGCAACTAGTGAGGCCGATTAGGGTTTCGGAGATCAAAACCCCAATCGGTGCTCTTGTTCTTCATGTTTTCTTCTGTAATCAACCCCCCAGCTTCACGGTTTTGCTTCCTTCAAGGATCCTCGGTATATCTTCGTCCTCAATCCTCCCCTGTATCAAGCTTCGTTATGTCTTCTTTTTTCTGTAACCGAAACCCCCTCCCCCTTTGTTAATTCTGTTTAGTATTTATAGGTTTGATTAGGGTTTTGTAAATTGTTAGAATTAGATTTAAATTAGCACATATTTTATGAGTTAGAATCAATTAGGGATTGGATTGTATACTGTAAATTGATTGAGTAATTAGATATTGTTATACTCTAATTTTCGGATTTGTTGTAATAAAGATTGGATTGGATTTTGATTTTTTTTAGATTTTATGGATTATTCTGGATTTGATTTAGAGGATTTGATCTTGGTTTAATCTGAACAGTAAGTGTTAATTGCTAAAACATGTGTGCATTTTGGTGATGATTGATTCAATATGTGTTTCTTCCAATTTGGGCTCCGCGTTATTTACATTAAATTGGGCCTGTTCTGTAAAATATTTTTTTGTCCATAACAACAACTTTTTCCAATTACAAACACCTTTCTTTAATACGGACTAGGCCTAATTGGCTTGGGCTATGGAACGGATTTGTTTATAAACATTATATTCTTTTTTCAAAACTTTTAATAACTAGTTATAAAATATAATAAAATTTTTTAATAATAATAATCAAATCTTTTATTAATTTGCAAAAAGAAATTTTTTTAAAATAATAAAAGAAAAGTTTTGATAATAATAATTTTCTCAAACATAATACAGCGGTACAAGGAAATGGGACATATTCATAAGGAAATGAGCTGATCAACAATCTTAGTGGGCCTACAGAGTATAACCACACCCCTCCACTTTACTATTTGAATCTCCAAAAGAAAATGGGCCAAACGAAATGCTTAATGAATTTCGTATTTTGAATTTTCCCCTCCCCTTTTCTTAACAGGCCTTCTTAAATTATAATCTCACCCCTTCTTTTTACTAGGAGCCAAAAAACATAAAATGGGCTTTATTACATTCAAGAACTTACTAATTTTTTCAATAGTGTTTCTCATTAGAATCTCATGGGCCATTGGCCAACATGCCTCGCGAATGGGTTTACAGATACATGGGTATTTCGAATTTAGAAAGCTCCACTCTCCTCAATTAGAATACACCCCATGGTTGTCTTGGATTTAAGAATGAGCCATCAGATATTGCTGGACCATCCTTAATTAACACATTTCTTTATTATTTTTAATCTCGAAAAATAAAATCATCGAGGTAGGACAAATTTAGGGTACGACGCGTTGGTAATATTTGAAGGAAGAATGTAGACTCTGGTAATTCCTTAGAACCTTGTTCAACAGGTGATAAATCATTATTCCTTACCTTGTGGGTAATACCTTTGACTTCATACTCGTGACGTCGAACCTATGAACCCCAATGTTTGTGATCTTGTATGTGATTATTGCATCATCATACATTCATGCAACCATGAGCATTCTTTAAACGGTTATTCAAGGAACTTAAGATTGACTTTTACAAATATCTCAGGTACTTTTTTGACCATGGATTTTAGAAGGAGAAAGACTCGAAAGTACAGTTTCAAGGATCCTAAGATAGAGGAACCGATGAGTTTGACTCCTGAGATTCAGAGTCATATAGATTTCCGGAAGAAGTATGGAGCCATTATGCCTCTTATGAAGCTCAAGATGATGGAGGGTATTATTTTTAAATTGGTCTAGTTCTATGATCCGTTATACCGATGTTTCACTTTTCCTGATTATCAGGTGATGCCCATATTGGAAGAGTATTCTTACTTACTTGGTTTACCTATTATTGATTGTGTTCTTTTCACCGGCTTACTTGAGGAAGTCTGAGATGGAGGCTAACATGACTACTAAAGAAGGAATTAAACATATACCTACTCAATTCTATATTTATTATCTTGTACTTAGGAATATTAAAACTTGTACTAAAAGCTGTAATCCATTCCAAAGTTATTATTAAAATGATATTTTTCAATATTTCGAAATGTGTTAGTTCTTCAATATTTGGAATTGTTTATAATTCTTTGAGTTCCTTGAATAAACAAAATAAATCATGTGAATTGCATATCATGCATCATTTCGCACATATTTTTTCCATTCATGTTCATTCCCAGGTGTCTTACTTGTTTCTCTGCTCCGTTCAGTCGACAAGTTGTCTCATCGCTACAATACTCGGGCTAATTCTAGAAAGAAGATGGAAAACCTTGAACAAGAGAATTGTGAGCTACACAAAGAAGTTACTGCTTTTAGAGCTGGCATAACCAATCGGACTACTTTGGTAGAATCGTTGGTGGTTTCTATGAATCAACCACCACCTCCTCCTCCGTGTCCTCATACTACTCAACCACAACAGACAACTGTTATTTCAAAGGTTCCGTCAGTTCCCATCTTTGTTACTCCAGTTACTTCTACTATGTATTGTATGCCTCGCGGTTACCCGTGGGGAATGCCTGAGAATTTCATGCTAGAAGGTTACAATCCTTCTGCTCAAGTTCCTCCATTTGCTCAGACTACTGCTTCTTCTGCACCTCCTGTGGTGCATGCTACTCCTGTTGCTAATAATAAGATTCATCATGTTGCACCTCCTTTAGTGGATTATATGCATGTGATTAATGATGAAGTTTATCATCCTGCTCCTCCACCAAGTGAATGTTTGGGCTTTCATGACTAAATGGATGACTTTCAGGATCAATTTAATGAAATATAGAAAGAGTTAAAGGCTTTATAAGGGAAAGAGTTATTCATAAAGAATGTCAGTGATCTCTGCTTGGTTCCAAATGTGAAAGTGCCAACAAAGTTTAAGGTGCCATAATTTGATAAGTAAAAGGGTAACTCTTGTCCTCGTGACCACCTGGTGATGTATATCAGAAGGATGTCTACTCATACCGATGTCCAACACTTGCTTATTCATTTTTTCCAGGATAATTTAACTAGTGCTGCCTTAAAATTGTATATAGGATTAGACAGTAGCAACATCTGCATATTCAATGACTTAGGAGAAGCTTTCATGAAACAATATAAGTATAACATGTTTATGGCACCTGACCGTGACCAATTGAGAGCGATGGCTCAAAAAGATAAAGAATCATTTAAGGAGTATGCACAATGTTGGAGCGAGGTTGCTTCCCAAGTGGTACCCCCAATGGGAGAGTAAGAGATGAGTAAGGTATTCCTAAAAACCCTTGGTTCATTTTACTATGAAAGAATGGTTGCCAGTGCATCAAATGATTTCACTGAGATGGTAAGTATGGGTGTTTGTTTAGAGAAAGCTGTCAAGGAAGGACAATTGTCAAAAGATGAAGGTTCTAGTGAACAAATAAATCATCATATGGATTTTCTAAAATGAAATAAAGTGAAACGAATGTTTTCGTTCATGAAAGAAGGGTTAGACCTCCAAGAAGACATCATCAGAATCAACAACGGGTTGCTTTAATAACTTTGATTTTCAACATAGCTCAAACTGTTGTTACCTATCAGAGAGCATCACAAGAAAGTAATCAAGGGAAAGGTAAAAAAAGAGAAGCTTTTGATCCTACTCTGATGAGTTATGCAGAATTGTTTCCGGCTTTGATTTAGAAGAATATGGTGCAGACTAGACCCCCTGCTATACCATTAACTTTGCCATGGTATTATAAAGTTGTTCAGACTTGTGCTTTCCATCAAGGAGTCCCTGGGCACAACATTAGAAACTGTTATTTCTTGAAGTCTGAAGTGCAAAAAATGGTAAAATCTAGTCTCCTGTATTTTAAAGATATTGGTCCCAATGTGAATGATAATCCATTACCCAAACACGAGGTGGAGGTGCTGTAAATATAGTTTCTGGTTGTCCTGGGGATTTCACGATTTTTGATATCAACCTGGTTATAGGTGATTTAGTAAAGATGCATGTTGATTTATGTGAGTTCAGCTATTATACCCATGACTATGTCACTTGTAGTGTCCGCAGTATGGACGTTCATGGATGTGATAAAGTGAGAGTTGATCTTTAGGAGATGATGGATGACGGTCTTATCCACATAATCAGACCAAGGATTAAATATTAAGAAGAGGTGAATATGGTTTATGGTTGTCCCGAAGAATTTCAGATTTTTTATGCAAGTTATATGGATGATGATCTGGTACAGCTGCAAGCCACATTTTGTCACATGGATGGCCAAGAGGTACATCATTATGGGTCCTTTCAGATCTGCTGTAGGGATTCTCATGGTTGTTGTGTTGTAAGAAGAGGTGTTCAATTGCTGTTAGATAAATGTACTATCAGAGTCATAGGAAACATAGATGATTATAATGGAGTTAACATGATTAAAGACTACCCTGTTGGGGCCATGTCATATGATGAGTATGTTTCTGCTGATGAATTATTTTATTCTAATGAATGTATGTTTTCTGATAATGATTATGTGATCCCTGGATATTCTAAAGAAGTAGGGGTGAATGTCATTGATCCACTTTTTGGTGTTCCCGCTCCTGTAGAGACTTTGTATCGCAACAAACCTGTTATGGCTCCCGTAGTTATTTGTCTGCTTGGCCCTATCCCATATGAATCAGATAAAGATGTGCCTTATAAGTATAATTCAACTATCCTGAAAGATGGTGTGGAAATTCTTATACAACCTTTGTCCCATGTTGATAATATTGTTGAAGCTAGTCAGGTAACTCGTAGTGGTCGTGTCTTTGCCCCTACCTTTCGAGGAGATGTTAATTCTGGTAAGAAGGTCGTTGAGATTGATGAACCTTAGAAAGTGGTAGGTGAATATAGTGGCGCTGCCTTGGAAAAGGATGTTGATGATCTTTTAAAAATCATCAAGATGAGTGAGTACAAGATTGTGGACCAGTTGTTGCAAACTCCATCTGATTTCCATTTTAGCCTTGTTAATGAACTCTTTTGCTCACCGAGAATCTCATATGAGGGTGTTGGATCAGGCTTTTGTTGAAAGGGATATGTCTCTGGATCAGTTCAACGGTGTTATGGGGAATATTACGTCTTGTAACAATCTGAGTTTTTCTGATGAGGAGTTTCCTGATGAAGGGAGAAACCATAACCTGGCTCTACATATATCTATGAATTGTAAGAATTACTCTTTGTCCAATGTGCTGATAGAAAATGGATCTGCTTTGAATGTCATACTAAGAAGCACTCTCATGAAGCTTAAATACAAGGGAACCCCCATGCACCCTATTGGCATTATAATAAAAGCTTTTGATGGTTCGAGAATATTTGTCATTGGAGAGGTGAATTTACCTATACACATAGGTATGCACTTATTCCAAATCACCTTTCAGGTTATGGATATTTTCCCAGCCTATAGTTGTTTATTGGGACGACCATGGATCCATGAAGCATGAATTGTTACTTAAACCTTGCATTAGAAGCTGAAATTTTTCTGTGAAGGAAAGGTAGTCATTGTGAATGGTGAGCAAGCTTCGTTGATATCTAATTTGTCTTCCTTTAGAATTGTAGAAGCTGATGAAGCCGCTGTTGGAACTCAGTTCCAAGCTTTTTCTATTGATAATATAAGGAAGAATGAATATTTTATCACCTCATTTAAGGATGCGCAACAGGTAGTGCAGAAGGTCCCTAGAAAGGTGTGGAGGAAGGTTATTAATCCACATATGAACAATAATTGGATTGGTTTGGGTTTCTCCATGAAGAATGAAGTAGTGAATCCAAAGTCCGCTTTGAGTAAATATCAAGACATCTTTCTTAGTGCAGGATATCTCCATCTGACTACTCCAAAGATCAATGTTATTCTCGAAGATGAGTCAGAGCAAGAGATGCCAAACTTTGTGACACATGGAGTCAGAATCCAGAATTGGATCACTATTGATTTTCCTTCTCGCATTCACATTTCAAAGTAATTTGTTTTTTGTTTGTATTTTCAAAAGTCTTTCACTTTGCCCAAGGTGAAAGAAATTATGTATGTGCGTGTCTGTTGTTTTGATTTTTAAGATCATTAATAAAAGTTGTTTTTTATTTCTAAATTGTGTCTTTATTTTCAGTTTTTCTTAGAAAATGGTAATCAGAAGAAAAAAACCTTTTGAAATAAATAATAATTGTAAATAAATCTGCACAATCACTTGTTACATGTGTCCGTTTCTAAAATCAATCATAAATCATATGTGCAGATTAATTAAAAAACTCGTTGAATGCAATGACCCTACACCCCCTCCTAACTTTGAATATCATGTAGGTTTCAAGTTTGCTCGAGCGCGAGGAAAATACCATTCAATTGTATAAAGAGCCGCTTGAGACGATTAACTTGGGTTCAGAGGAAGATTTAAAATAAGTCAATATTAGGGCACTACTTGATCTTGATGTGAAGAGCAGGTTAACTGAGTTGCTAAAAAGGTATGTGGATATCATTGATTGGTCTTACCAAGACATGCCTGGTTTGGACACTAATATTATGGAACATTATTTGTCATTAAAGCCAGAATGTTCACTAATTAAGTAGAAGCTGCGAAGAACTCGTCTTGACATGGTAGTAAAAATTAAAGAAGAGGTTTTGAAGAAGATTGATGTTGGTTTTCTTGTGACATAAGTGTACCAACAGTGGATTGCCAATATTGTCCCAGTATCAAAGAAAGACGAAAAAGTTTGCATGTGTGTTAATTATAGATATTTAAATAAAGAAAGTCCAAAAGATGATTTCCCATTGCCATATATTGATATGTTGGTTGATGGCACAATAATATTCAAAGTGTTCTCATTCATGGATGGATTTTCTGGATACAGTCAAATTGGGATGGCTCATGAGGACATGGAAAAAACAATGTTTATCACACTCTAGGGAACATTCTATTACAGAGTGATGTCTTTCGGGTTGAAGAACGCTGATGCAACGTACCAGAGGGCTATGACAACCCTATTCCGTGATTTGATGCATAAGGAAATCGAAGTATATGTTGAATATATAATCTCCAAATCTCAGACTGAGGAAGGGCATGTGGAAGACTTGTTGAAATTGTTTCAACTTTTGAGGAAGTATCGTCTCTGCTTAAATCCAAATAAATGTATTTTTGGTGTCCGTTCAAGAAGGTTGCTAGGTTTCATTGTCATCCAAAAAGGAATTGAAGTTGATCATGATAAAGGTAAAGAAATTCAAGAAATGCCTGCACCAAGGACTGAAAAGCAAGTTAGAGGCTTCCTTGGACGTTTAAATTACATTTATAGATTTATTTCCCATATGATTGTAACGTGTGAAACAATATTCAAGCTGTTAAAGAAAGATCGAGGTTGTGTGTGAACAAATGATTTCAAAAAGGAATTTGAAAGCATTAAAGAGTATCTGCTTAAGCCTACTATCTTTCTCCCTCCAGTTGAAGGAAGACCATTGATTATGTATTTGACTGTGTTAGATAACTCCATGGGCTGTATTTTGGGACAACAAGATGAAATAGGAAGAAAAGAATATGCCATTTATTATTTGAGCAAGAAGTTAATTGACTGTGAGTCACGATATTCTATGCTAGAAAAAACATGTTGTGTTTTGGCCTGGGCGACAAAGAGATTGCGGCAATATATGTCAAATTACACTACTTCGTTGAATTCCAAAACGGATCCAATTAAGTATATTTTTGAAAAACCTGCTCTTATTGAAAGAATTTCCTGTTGGTAGATGTTATTGTCTGAATATGATATTGAATACCGTACTCAGAAGGCTATAAAAGGCATTGTATTGGCGGAGTACCTTGCTCACCAACCAGTTGATGAGTATCAGTCTGTTAAATATGATTTCCCTGATGAGGATATGATGTATTTGAAAGTAAAAGATTATGATGAACCTTTGCCTGAGGAAGGTCCTGATATCGAATCTCGATGGGGTATGGTGTTTGATGGAATTGTAAATGCTTATGGAAAAGGAATTGGCATGTGATTATCACTCCCCATGGGTTACGTATCCCTTTTACTACAAGGTTAAAATTTGATTGTATCTATAACATGGCGGAGTATGAAGCTTGTATCATGGCTCTTGAAGAGGCTATATGTGATACGGTGGCAGAACCTACTGTCTGACGCTGGTTTGCGTTTTACATTTTCAGTTGGAAAAATGCCGCAGTAAACAAGAGTCTCCACCAACTTTTATTTCATCCAATCGGAAAGGAAAAAAGTACAGAAAAAAATCCTTTTTCGAGATATTTTGAGTACGGGGGGTAGATTATAGAAAGGGAAGGTGTTAGTACCCTTTCTATCCATGGTTTTCCATGGGCTCTTAGGTACTTGCTCATCTTTTTAAAATTGCTTGTGTATGTGATTTGTTTTGAAAAGTTTTGACTTCGCGATAACCCTTGTATCAGTCCTCAAAGGTGTGACGAAGTTGTTTTGAAAATTGTTTTGAAATGTGTAAGTGTGAAAAGTTTTGATTTGAGCAAGTACCTTCTAGCATCTACTTACTCGAAAAAGAACGTTACCTTTCTCGTTTCCTTTAGACAATGTTATCCCACTATTGAGAAATAGGTAGCACCATCATTGGAGTTGTAAGGGTCAATTCGAAAGGGACGTACGATCACTAAAGCAATGTTAGGACATCTTAGTAATAACCCTAGAGTCATAAGATCATATTCGAGGCAATATTTCTGAGGCAACATTTCTGAGGCAACATTTTTGAGGCAACATTTAAACGGGACGTTTGATCTTTTTAGACAGGAGGGAAACCACTAAGACACCCTATAATTAATGATCGTTTACCGAAGGCAACCAAAGTGAGAGTATACCCTAAGAGTGATATGTGCGAGTGATTTGTTTTCAGTTATTTATCTTTGCACATTAGGGTTTTCTAACTGTATTAATTTGTCATGCATTCTTGTCATACAATCCTATTAGCATACATCTAAACAGTCAAATATTTGCAGGAATAAAAATGCGAGAAAATAAATCTACGCTATTACAAGGCTTCGTGGAGGGGGGTTAATTACATAGCCAAAACCCGGGAAAAAGCGATAAGTAAAAAGCCCTAAGTTAAACTATTACAAACCATGAACAGTTACAAAAATATTGGCAAAATAAATAACACGTGCGCGATGAATCAAATACGAGATAATTAGGGTTTTGACCCTTGACTAAACGTAATTGCGATTGATTAAAAAAATTTTTTTGTCATGTTTTAAGAAAATAAAGAAATCATAAAATTAAAAAGAAAATCCTAATTCTAATTAATTTTAAATTAAGAAAAATAAATTAATTTATTCTAAAACCTATTTTTGTATTTTTATTTATTTGAGAAAAAGAGAAAATAAAATTAAATCAAGAGTTTTAACCTAATTTCTATTTTGATTTTATTTATGAAAATAAATTACAATTTTCCTAAGTTAAACTAAATTAAATTAATTTTGATAATAATAATTAAAAAAAATAATCCTAATTTTTTGTGAATTATTGATTGTTTGATTTTATGTAAAAAGAAAAAGAAAATTTGTCAATTAAAAAGATTAAAAGAAAATTAAAAGAATTAAAGAAAAGAAAAAAATAATAAAAAGAGTTAGAGATGGGCCTGACGTCATTTAGCAATTATGGGGGTGTGTTATTGCAATTTTGGGCCCAAATGAATCTCAGCCCATTTTGACTTTGCCTGATTCAGTGCACATGTTGACTTGAGGCGCATGATGGACCTGTTGCTACTTGAGCGTAGGATCCAGCTTGCTGATGGATCTGATGGTGGAATTTGGATGGCCTATGGTGGACGCTGGAGGTTGCAGTGTACCTGATCACCTATTGAAAAATAATATGAACAAAGTTTAGGACCTGGGGATGGAACCCAAATCCTTATGCTCAACACCAAACACGCCCAACCATTTGTACCACACGATTCATTTGTTCATATAATAACAATAATGTATAATATATAAAACATGATAGTTAATTGGAAAAATGCGCTAAAATTCAAACCACCCAACCAGGGAGTGCCACACATCGTCTTCTTCACCAAACCATCGTTTTAGGTAAACAAGCTTTTACCTACGGACGTTTCATTGTAGGTACATACCTGTGTATCTCAAAAATTATCCACAAGCAAGATAAATGACCATGGTTGGTACCAATCAACTCGTCTCATCCTCACGAGAATCATGGTACCAGATTCAACGTCCAATTTAACCTGTACTGCAAAGCCCTAAAACTAACCAAGAAAACCTAGCCTTGGCAGTTTTACAAACAATCATCAAAAATGCAATTGAATAGAATGATTAGCTTGCAAACTCAATAAGGAACAAGAATATATAATTAAAATGTGCAAATGATGTATAAATCAATGAAAACGAAAACGAGTTTTTTAGGCAAACCGTGTGACTGCTATGGGTCGATTCTGGGCACGAGGAGGCTTGCAATTGATCTAGTTAGCTTCAGAGACGCTCCAAGATGCGATTAGGAGTATTGGAAAGCTTTGAATCTTCCTCTAGGGTAGAGATCAGATCACCACTTTTCTAACAAAATTTGAGTTTTTGTTCTTGGCTATGCACCACTGTTAACCCTTGTTCTTGACTTGGCTGCGCTCAATATATAATCCTGAATAAATTAGGGTTGTAAAACTGATCACATCTTTGGAAGTATTTCAAGATTTGATTTTGTTTTCATGGCATATGTAAACTTTCCAAATTTGGCCTAATCATGCCCTTTTTATTCCAATTACTATTGATTCAAATTGATCTTGCAATCTCATCAAATCTTGGTTGCTAACCTATCAAAAAACCAATCAAATCAAATCTTTTATAATTTTCATCATTTATTTGATTTAATTCACTTTTTAATTAATGAAAAATCAAAATAAATTGAAAAATGAAGCATACAATTTGTGTATAACCATTTGAGTCTTGGACCACATTATAATTGAGGTGAAAGCATAAAAAGTTGGGCCCATTTAGCAAAAAATGCAAATTTGAGCACATTTGACTTTTGGCGATTTTGCAAAAAAGGCCAACTTGGCCAATGCATAACTCTCTCAATTTTGACCCTAGAGAGGTGTTCTTTGACTTTTTAGAAATATTAGGATGTCCTCTAAGCAACCATTTTTGTCTCATCTCATTTGAGTATTCCATGTTCATGTATGAAGCTTTGACCCAAAAGGTGTTTTTGTTGACTTTTCAAAATGACCTATAATGTCAAAATTCATATATTTTTGTGAGTGCATATTATGAACTTGGGATATGAAGATGAATTGTAGGGAATTTCATCCTCTTCAAAATGAGCTTTGGATGGGTCATTTATGATAAAGTATGAGAAAGTTATGCTTGGTCAAAGTTGAGTTGACTTTTCCTGCAAAACCCAAATTTAGCAACTTTTGGGTTTTGATGAATTGTGAGCAATCCTTGAGGAATCATGATCAACCCTTGATCAAATGATGAGTAATACTTCAAAATGAGGATGTTGACCATAAATATTGAAGTTTGACTGTATGGGGCCACAGTTAACTTTTGACCTAGCACAGTTGATTTCCGGGCATTTGAGCAATTGACTAAGGAAACTTCCTCTACAAGGCTTGAAACTTGGCATGGATGATATTGAGAACATATTAAGACAATGGTGAGCATTTGAGTCCTTTGTGATTCATATATCCTGATGAAAAATGAAACCCTAATTTGAGGTAGACTGCCTTAGGAGAGAGTTTGTCTGGTAACTCTTGAACATCCTTGAGCAATTTGGGGACCTCACATGACATTTGTTGAGGAATATGGGAGGGAAAATTTTGGGGTACAACAGCTGCCCCTGTTCAATATTCTTAAACTTGACGATGTAGATTGGCTCGTCTTCCTTTCGTGAACTGAAGGTGGAAGATGATTGAACACTAGAGTGCCCAGAAATTTGCACTCGCATGAAGTAATACATGATTTGTGATATTAGGAATGGGCTTACAGATGCCATTTGGAAGTCGATGATGGAATATGGGCTTAAAGATGCCATCCTAAGAGGTGTCGATCGCATAAGAGATTCCTTTGCGAGATCCTGTATACCTGTTGTTAAGGAGGACTTCGTTGGGGAATGCTGGTCTTTGTTATCCGTTACTCTACTGGGAAATAATTACGGTTTGGGAAGAGGAAGTGAACTGTGTGTTTGGTCAGGTTATATGTTGCACCGCGACTTTCTAGGGAAATGTGAAATCAATTGTGTTTGATCGGGTCCCGGTATTACAGTGCTGTAGACTGCTGTCTAGGGATCAGAGAGGAAGAACCCGGATAGTAAGGTTATGAGAAGGAACCTGGATAGTAGGGTTGCTTCGATATGAAAGCCTGTGAAATTCTGGTGTATGCCAGTCTTCAGATGTTATACTCAATGTCTAGACATCTGATGTGACATAATACATACACTGCAAGGTAGATACCCAATTTTTGTGATTCAGTATAACAGAAGCATAGAGGTTGCCATATCTGCAGTTCTCGAACAAATAGCTTTGGTTTGTAAACTATCCATTCATAGCCTGATGTCTCAACATTGGTTGCAACATCATCTATCACATACCATGAAGCAAACAAACCCCTTAATTCTGTTTATCATGCACACAAACCAGCAGGATATCCATTCATCTCTTTTGACATCATCTGTAACATTCACACAGTTTTATCCAAGCTGTACCAGATACACTTTGAAGGTGCAGAGGGTAGATCACACGATGTACCTAGTTCTGTCCATGATCAACAGAGAGCAAGCAACCTTCACAGTTCTGTTTCTCCTGCACAGATATCAGCATGATGTCTTAACATGTTCTGAGACATCATCTGTTTCAACATTACAGTTTTACCTTGTTGTATAACAGACAGAATTATAAAGTATTGAAGGTAAAAACACAAATCAGTTGTTAACCCAGTTCGGTGTAATACACCTACTCTGGGGGCATACCAAGCCAGGAAGAAGATCCACTATTAGCAATATTAATTCAGGACTAAACTTCACAAGTTCCCATCCTTCACTTAATCATCTACCCAGTGCAACCTATACCTAGGAACTCCTAGATAGAAACCTACCAGTTTCCATTCCTATTGTCGCAACAACAGAAGTCTTACTCCTACTCAAGAAGCAGTGCCCTCCCACTTGGTTTCCTACATTACAATGAATATGAAGTAATGCAGAAATACTTAGACTTGCTTCACAGCTTCATCCAAGAACACTCAAACTCTTACCTACAGGTTTCGAGTTACATACATGGTAACCTTGCCACAGACCGACAGGTTTACCTAAAAACACCTTCTAATGTTACATTGTGTGTATCTGCTAAGCCCTAGGTTACAATCTGCTATTTATAACCTATTACCTAACTCAGCAAGTTTTTCTCCTTGCTGTTACAACTCAGCAGCAAACTTCTCCTATAATCAAGGTCTTCAATCTTCTAGTTCCTAAAATATCTCCATATTTAGAAACAGTATTTTCTTCAAATATTCTGATTGATTCTTGATTGATCTTCAGATTCTCCACAAGAAACGCCTCATATATTCTCAGAGTATTTAAGTACCAGAACTGTAACTAAATTATCAATTCTGTTGTCGTGATGTCAAGTCAGATGTCATGACATTACATCTAACATGTTTTCCTAGATGTTGAACTTTTTCAACACAACAAATAACCTAGATCACTTAGAATAGTTAGGTTATAAGTCACAGCTGTTACAAGCATTCAACATATAGCATAGTTACTTAAACAGTACTTAGTTTCAGGCGCGATGTCACATGCTGATGTTGTGACATCTTACATAACATGTTGGTCCAGATGTTGAACTTCTTCAACACCACATATTAAAACAACAGAGGGGATCTGGGTAAACTTGCTTTCTTATTTGTTTTACAAATGAAGCCAACTCTCCAGCCAGGGCACTTACAATCTCCCCCTTTGGCAAATTTTGGCTAAAACAAATAAGTGCAAGTTGTATTTTGGGACCAGGTCACAACACAGTTGAGATGTTACAACATCTTGTCTAACATCTTCTTTTGTAGAGGCTGATGTCCTTTGAGCAAACAACACACCTCTGTCGTCAACTGTGAGCAACTCCACTCCATCGATGCCCCAAGAGGATTTCTTTTCTCCAGATTATTACTTGTGATCATGTAACTCAGATCACAAGTCACAACTATCCTCTTAACTCAGAACACAAGACACAACCAAAGTTACTTACTTATGGATCATGTTGCTTTCTCCTGAGTCTTGTCTTGCTGGACATTGCCGTCTGTTGCTTTCACCTGAGTCTCGCCTGAGTCCCTATCTTTCTCCCCCTTTTTGGCCAGAATTTGACAAAGACTGCCCATACAGATCCATACCCATGCACAATTTTCCCAGATGCTAACAAACTTCATATTGCTGAAACCCTCTGATGAAGAGAAGGAATAGAGAGAGTCTTCATAAATAATGCAACTTTGGCATAGATAGTAACGACCTTGGTACTTTACTCTGACAGTTTCAGTGCCCTATGACTGGTTTTAATGCAGATACCTACCCTTGGGTTTGACCCTTTGACCATGTCAGGATGCCCTTTTTAAAACAGACATTTGTCTTTTAGAATAGACTACTCCCTTGTCTTAGGATCCCCTTCCCAAGAAACATCGTTGGTATATTACACTCTGCATTAGTTATATAATACCTTTATTAGATGACAAGTTATCACCTAAACATTCCAGCTCACTAAACTGTTTCATAATGAGACGCAACAACTCTGTTTTCTTAGCAGATGAAAACATGCTCAAATCCTATGTCGTTATACATTCTGCTATTTTCAGATTTAGCAGCTTGAAGCCATTCCATTTTCTCAAAGAGGATGGTTACTCCACATGGATTTAGTAGTAATAATCCATACTTCATCCAATTTTCCTCCTGTCTGTAGTTTTAGAGGAAATTAGGAACAATGTCATTACCGATGTGATGACATTTGGTCAGACATAGTCTTCTTCAGTTTTGAACACATCATTCCAATAGTTAATAAGGTGCCACACTTTATATCCTACAAGTTTGATGAAGACCTTTTGTACAAACCAATACTCCCCCTGTTAGGGACAATCACTTCTCCTCATGGAAACAAGTAGGACACATTCAATACTCAGTTGGACCTTAAATGCAGCTTCTGATTCAAAGTAAATAAGACCCCTTGATGAATGGAAAACATAAGACGCATCTTCATGTCTTCAAGAGCACACCCTCTGTTCAACAATATTGCTTGAACGCATTCATACTGTGAATTAGACTTTCTTGATAATAATCAGCTGCCATATGTTGATTATCTTGATTCTCAGAATCCACTGCTGAGATAGACCAAATGCCACTGTTTGATTATCTCCTTCATGAATCAAATGCCACCTTCATGTTTATCAGACTTCTTCCAAAGGTATTCTGATCTTCCAATTGAAATTTGAACTTCAGGTTACAAGTTATCACAAAAGCCTTAGATACACTGAGACAGGAACATGTCTCCAGGAAACCTTTTAAATGATTTTGCTGTCACCAAGGAGATAGCTCTAAGGTATCACTCTCCCTGTGATTTTTCACAGGGTCTAGAAGAATGAATGTTCCCACTTCAGTTATCTTGAACACCAAGGATAATCAATTAAATACTTGTACTTGTCACAAATAGCAATTGATCATAAATCCTTCTCATTATCCAGTAAGACACTTTCACCATTTGAATACTTTGACATACTCTTCGTGTGTTAATATCTTCTTCTTGCAAGCTCTTTCTTTGAGAGACCAAAAAGTTGAGATATCTAGGTTGCCACCCTTGACTTAAGTAAATAGAATTTTCTTTGAACAAACTCTACTTACTTCAACCGACTTGAGACTCCTACCAGATCAGATTCATCATTAGGAATGAGAGAGATGAATCCTTCCTTGCAAATATGTCACACAACAACCAGAACCCATGTGACATAGGTCAACAGCCAGCTAAACACAAGGCTGAACTAATGTGAGGAGGTTAACCAAATCTCCCCCTCAAGCTATCAGTCATGGAAGCTCCACACAAAGTATCCATGCATTGTGCACAAATGTCTCGATATGACATATGACATCCCTACCAGATTTACATAACTCCAAGAGCTATACCTTAACCAAACTCTGAGTCTTCATATTCAAGACTCATGATCCCAATCTACTTCTATGAAGGAGCAATAGTGCTGCACCATCATTGGCTTTTATTAACAAGTAAGCTTGTCTTTCTTCACACCATAGTACTTCAGGGAACAATTGCTCAGCCCTGATCAATCAACCAGCTTTACTTCTAGAGTTCTGACTCCTAAAGTAACCTTCGGGAGTATACAGACATAGTTGACTTTACCATTGTCAACTTTGCACACACAGATGTCTCCTCTTCCAGGTCAGGAGTAGGTTCCAAACAAAGGTATCCCTCTGTTTGACACCCAAAACATATGCTCTTCAACTAGTAGCTGCATCCTTGTTCCACCATCACATATAACATTAGTTCCATCACCTTGGAACAAGGCCCTCCACTAATCCGTGGTTATGTGATTCTTACCAACCTGAACGAAGAACGTCTTCATGAGTGGACTTGAGAGGACTCAAGTATCTGTGACATCTTCAATAGTTTATGTTGAATTCTGGAATACAATGGCCTTCAATCCACAAGAGGGGAAACACATCAGAGCTTGAGTTTTGCCAGGTATTACATAGCGGAAGAACATAATACAACCCAATCTTTGCACACACACTCCACCAGACTAGCCTTCAAAAAATGGACCAAGTTTGACTATGGTTCAAACCTCGCATGACTACTACACACAACTTCAGGCGAGCACACATCCTAGGTTTGAAAATCAAACCTAGAGCAGCTACCACACAACCAGGCCAAATGCCAATCACCAAAGACATGTACACACAGCTCCTGTCACGAATAGTCCATCCTCCCACTTCAAGGGACCATTCAGGGAAATAACAAACCATTCCAGGTTACAATCTTCAGTACTAAAATTGACCTTGCAGATACCAGAAAGTATCACCCATGGATCTCATCCAGAAACAGAACAGGATGCCTGCTCTGATACCAATTGAAATTCTGGTGTATGCCAGTCTTCAGATGTTATACTCAATGTCTAGACATCTGATGTGACATAATACATACACTGCAAGGTAGATACCCAATTTTTGTGATTCAGTATAACAGAAGCATAGAGGTTGCCATATCTGCAGTTCTCGAACAAATAGCTTTGGTTTGTAAACTATCCATTCATAGCCTGATGTCTCAACATTGGTTGCAACATCATCTATCACATACCATGAAGCAAACAAACCCCTTAATTCTGTTTATCATGCACACAAACCAGCAGGATATCCATTCATCTCTTTTGACATCATCTGTAACATTCACACAGTTTTATCCAAGCTGTACCAGATACACTTTGAAGGTGCAGAGGGTAGATCACACGATGTACCTAGTTCTGTCCATGATCAACAGAGAGCAAGCAACCTTCACAGTTCTGTTTCTCCTGCACAGATATCAGCATGATGTCTTAACATGTTCTGAGACATCATCTGTTTCAACATTACAGTTTTACCTTGTTGTATAACAGACAGAATTATAAAGTATTGAAGGTAAAAACACAAATCAGTTGTTAACCCAGTTCGGTGTAATACACCTACTCTGGGGGCATACCAAGCCAGGAAGAAGATCCACTATTAGCAATATTAATTCAGGACTAAACTTCACAAGTTCCCATCCTTCACTTAATCATCTACCCAGTGCAACCTATACCTAGGAACTCCTAGATAGAAACCTACCAGTTTCCATTCCTATTGTCGCAACAACAGAAGTCTTACTCCTACTCAAGGAGCAGTGCCCTCCCACTTGGTTTCCTACATTACAATGAATATGAAGTAATGCAGAAATACTTAGACTTGCTTCACAGCTTCATCCAAGAACACTCAAACTCTTACCTACAGGTTTCGAGTTACATACATGGTAACCTTGCCACAGACCGACAGGTTTACCTAAAAACACCTTCTAATGTTACATTGTGTGTATCTGCTAAGCCCTAGGTTACAATCTGCTATTTATAACCTATTACCTAACTCAGCAAGTTTTTCTCCTTGCTATTACAACTCAGCAGCAAACTTCTCCTATAATCAAGGTCTTCAATCTTCTAGTTCCTAAAATATCTCCATATTTAGAAACAGTATTTTCTTCAAATATTCTGATTGATTCTTGATTGATCTTCAGATTCTCCACAAGAAACGCCTCATATATTCTCAAAGTATTTAAGTACCAGAACTGTAACTAAATTATCAATTCTGTTGTCGTGATGTCAAGTCAGATGTCATGACATTACATCTAACATGTTTTCCTAGATGTTGAACTTTTTCAACACAACAAATAACCTAGATCACTTAGAATAGTTAGGTTATAAGTCACAGCTGTTACAAGCATTCAACATATAGCATAGTTACTTAAACAGTACTTAGTTTCAGGCGCGATGTCACATGCTGATGTTGTGACATCTTACATAACATGTTGGTCCAGATGTTGAACTTCTTCAACACCACATATTAAAACAACAGAGGGGATCTGGGTAAACTTGCTTTCTTATTTGTTTTACAAATGAAGCCAACTCTCCAGCCAGGGCACTTACAGCCTGGATAGTAGGGCTATGAGAAGGAACCTGGATAGTAGGGTTACTTCGAGATGAAAGCCTGGATAGTAGGGCTGTGAGAAGGAACCTGGATAGTAGGGTTACTTCGAGATGAAAGCCTGGATAGTAGGGCTGTGAGAAGGAACCTGGATAGTAGGGTTGCTTCGATATGAAAGCCTGAATAATAGGGCTGTGAGAAGGAACCTGGATAGTAGGGTTACTTCGATATGAAATCCTAGATAGTAGTGATGTGAGAAGGAACCTGGATGGTAGGGTTACTTCAATATCAAAGCCTGGATAGTAGGGCTGTGAGAAGGAACCTGGATAGTAGGGTTGCTTCGATATGAAAGCATGGATAGTAGGGCTGTGAGAAGGAACCTGGATGGTAGGGTTATTTCGATATGAAATCCAGGATAGTAGGGCTATGAGAAGGAACCTGGATAGTAGTGTTACTTCGATATGAAAGCCTGGATAGTAGGGTTGTGAGAAGGAACCTGGATGGTAGCGTTACTTCAATATGAAATCCTGGATAGTAGGGCTATCAGAAGTAACCTGGATAGTAGGGTTACTTCGATATGAAAGCCTAGATAGTAAGGCTGTGAGAAGGAACCTAGATAGTAGGGTTACTTCGATATGAAAGTCGGGATAGTAGAGCTGATGGGAAGGAACCTGGATGGTAGGGTTACTTCGATATGAAATCTGGGATAGTAGGGCTGTAAGAAGGAACCTGGATAGTAGGATTACTTCGATATGAAAGCCGGGATAGTAGGGCTGTAAGAAGGAACCTAGATAGTAGGGTTACTTCAAAATGAGTTTGGGAATACTGCAGAGGGAACCTGGGTAAGGTTACTTTTGTCGCACCGATACTTACTCTGTTTAGCTTCGAGTGTTGATCATGGATCTGCTGGAAATTATTGATAATAACTGTCTTTCCTGAAGGTAATACAGGGTTAGTTATGTGCGATGCATGAGATGTATTGTATAATGACGTTCTCAAAATAAATGAGACTATGTTATATGTGATGTATGCACATGTCATGATGTATGAACATGAAATGCTGACATAATAATCTGAGTCCGGGAAAATAAATCCCTGGCTGCTGTTTGGAGAGTATGAGAAATGGTATCTTGACTGCTGTAAAAACCATAGTTCCTCTACTCCTGTTGGGGATGGTGAACAAAGATGATTATGCTGGGGATTTGTCCCTTGTTTACGGATAACTCTGTGGAGAATGACTCCTTTGGAGAGGAGATACTATGCTGATAAATCACTAATTTGGAGAAATAAACTCAGCTGGGGGATGAATTTCTGTTTGTGAGAGAAATAAACTCTGCTTGGGGAAAAATTTACTGACTCACTCGCGATTGTGAACATCAGCTGGGGAGAGTTATGTCCTGTTCGGGAAATCTAACATCATTGTCTTTGGACACTTTTTACTCGGTGGGGAGTGTATGTACCACTACTCATGTTTTAAAGCTAGCTTTATCCATGTACCTGATGGGTAGAATAACTGTAAGGTTTGGGCACTTCTTGTTTTCCCTGTCCCTGGAATTATGAGTAATCGTCTTTTGTTTCTTATGTAAATATTTATGAGCAGCAATTATTTTCAAATGCATATATCAAAAATGAATCATTGGACGTTCTTGCAAAACAAAACAGAAAATGAAAAACAATTTGGAATTTCTTGTAAAAATGAATTGTATTGATTTTTGAAGTTGGCCTGTAATAGGCGTTTTGTACAAAGAGGTTGACGTCCTAGTAAGAGAACGCCGCCGAAAGATGGAAATTAGAATTTATGTAAAAGAAAGGAAAACAACTATGTGGAACGATCCCATCGGGTTTCAACTCTGCTATTGCCTTTATATATTCAAGCGTCTCATCACTTTGCTGCTTGGTCACAGGTGGATCAGATTGATTGGTGCCGTCTGAGCTTGATAGTCGATACTGGTCCGGTTGCAACATGATCCAATGAGACATAGTGTTACGCTTTGATCCCTAATTTTTCCTGGACTGCCCTTTCAGATTTTTAGTCCACCGGGATACCCTTTTTTGCCCAAGTCGCCTTTTCAGGTTTTCGACCTGCCGGGTGTATGGTTTTTTTCATTTTCATCCATTACTTTTGCCTGAACCCTTTTGGTTCGCCGGGAAGCCCTTATTTTTGCCTAGGCTAGTCAACCTAGCGGGTCTTTGATTATGCATAGTATTTTTTCACTATGTCTGCATTGATGGGGTGAGGAAGGTCGTCACCGTCCATGGTGGTTAGAATCATAGCTCCTCCCGAGAAAACGTTCTTAACCACAAATGGCCCTTCATACGTAGGGGTCCATTTGCCCCTTGGATCACCTTGCGGTAGTATGATGCGTTTGATCACCAGATCTCTGACTTGATATTCTTGGCGTCTGACTTTCTTGTTAAAAGCCTTGATCATTCGCTTTTGATATGTCTGACCATGGCAGATAGCAGTAAGTCTCTTTTCATCGATTAGGTTCAGCTGATCAAGTCGGGTTTTGATCCAGTCGTCTTTGGTCAAACCCGCGTCCTTCATAATCCTGAGAGAGGGTATCTGGACTTCGATGGGTAGGACTGCCTCCATGCCATATACCAAAGAGTAAGGTGTTGCCCCTATCGACGTCCGTGCTGAGGTACGGTACCCACAAAGAGAGTATGGTAACATCTCGTGCCAGTCTTTGTAGGTCACCATCATCTTCTGTACAATCTTCTTGATGTTCTTGTTAGCCGCTTCAACAACCCCATTCATCTTCGGCCGGTAGGGAGAAGAGTTATGATGCTGAATCTTGAACTGTTTGCAGAGCTCGGTGATCATCGTATTATTGATATTTGTACCATTGTCAGTAATAATCCTCTCTAGTACACCATATTGATAGATCAGATTATGTCGGATGAACCACACCACAACGTTCTTGGTTATTGTAGTAAAGGAAGTTGCCTCAACCCATTTTTTAAAATAATCAATGGCTACCAGAATGAAGCGTTGCCCGTTAGACGCAGTAGGTCTGATCTCGCCGATCATGTCGATGCCCCACATTGCAAAGGGCCAAGGAGCTGTCAAAACATTCAGGGGAACTGGAGGTACATGCACCTTAACAGTGTAGACTTGACACTTATGACAGGTTCGAGAGTGCTGATAACAATCGGCCTCCATAGTGGACCAGTAGTATCCTGCTCGTAGCATTTTCTTCGCCATGGTATGTCCACTGGAGTGAGTTCCGAAGGTACCTTCATGTAACTCTGCCATGATCCTTTCTGCCTCGCTTTTGTCTACGCACCGTAGTAAGGTTGAATCATGGTTACACTTATAGAGGATACCATTACTGATGTAGAACTTCACAACGAACCTTCTCAGAAACTTCTTATCATTAATAGATGCCCCCTCGGGGTATTCTTGAGCCTCAAGGTACCTCTTTATCTCATGAAACCAGGGTTTATCTGCTACCTCTTCAGTCTCAATGTTGCAGCAATGTGCGGGTTCGTCCAACCTCTCAATGGTAATCTAGGGAGCTTCATTGTCCCACCTAACTTGGAACATAGAAGACATGGTAGCTAGCGCTTCCACCAACTGATTCTCCTCTCTTGGGAAGTGTTCAAAGGTTATCTCCTCAAAGTGTGGGAGCAATGTCAATACATATTCTTTGTAAGGAATAAGATTCGGGTGCTTCGTGTCCCACTCACCTTTGATCTTACTTATCACCAGAGCGGAATCTCCGAATGCACTCAACAACTTAATCCTCAGGTCAATAGAAGCTCGAAGACCCATGATACATGCTTCATACTCTGCCATATTATTGGTGTAGTTAAAACATAATCGGGCGGTGAACGGAGTATGACAACCCTCAGGAGATATAATTATAGTGCCAATGCCATTACCCAATGTGTTTGAGGCTCCATCAAAATACATAGACCATAGGGATCCCTCCTCGGGTCCTTCATCTGGTCCAGGTTCTTCGCAGTCAGTTATCAACATGATATTCTCATCCAGGAACTCGAAATTCATGGACTGGTAGTCATCCATAGCCTGATGCGCCAAATGATCCGCCAACACACTCCCCTTGATTGCTTTTTGGGTTGTATATTGGAAGTCATACTCGGTTAAGATCATCTGCCATCTTGCTATCCTTCCGGAGAGAGAAGGCTTCTCGAAAATATACTTGATCAGATCCATCTTTGATATCAACAAGGTAGTGTGAGTCAGCATATACTGTCTCAGTAGGCGAGCAGCCCATGCCAAAGCGCAGCAAGTTTTCTTAAGCAATGAGTATTGGGTCTCACAATCGGTAAACTTTTTGCTAAGGTAATAAATGGCGTGCGCTTTTCGGCCAGACTCGTCATGATGCCCCAGCACACACCCCATTGAACTGTCTAGCACTGTCAAGTATAATATCAAAGGTCTTCCTTCAACTAGAGGCATCAAAATTGGTGGTTCTTGAAGGTATTCCTTGATTCTCTCAAAAGCGGTCTGACACTCATCATTCCATTTTACCACTTCATCTTTCTTCAGCAGCTTGAAGATTGGCTCACAAGTAGCAGTCATATGTGAAATGAACCCGGCGATGCAATTCAGACGTCCCAAGAAACCTCTAACTTCTTTTTCTATGCGGGGAACCGGCATCTCTTATATGGATTTTACTTTTGCAGGGTCCACCTGAATGCCCTTATCACTGACAACAAAACCCAGAAGCTTACCAGACCTTACCCCGAAGGTACACTTATTCGGATTCAACCTCAGCTTGTACGTCTTCAACCTGTCAAACAGTTTCTGGAGATGATCAAGGTGCTCTTCCTCAGTCTGAGACCTGGTTATCATGTCATAAACATAAACCTCGATCTCTTGGTGAATCATATCGTGGAACAAAGCGACCATGGCACATTGATAAGTTGCCCCAGCATTCTTCAACCCAAAAGGCATTACCTTGTAACAGAAGGTGCCCCACTGTGTAACGAAGGTTGTCTTCTCAATGTCTTCAGGAGCCATCTTGATCTGGTTGTAGCCAGAAAAACCATCCATGAAGGAAAATATCTTGTGATGTGCGGTGTTGTCGACTAGAACATCAATGTGAGGGAGTGGGAAGTCATCCTTGGGGCTCGCCCTGTTCAGGTCTCTGTAGTCCACACACATCTGTACCTTACCGTCCTTCTTAGGTACTAGAACGATGTTGGAAACCCACTGCGGATAAGAAGTGACAGCTAAGAATCCTGTGTCGAACTGTTTCATGACCTCTGCCTTGATTTTCTATGACATTCTAGGGCGCATACGGAGGACCTTCTACTTTACCGGAGGGCAGTCTTCTTTAGTTGGCAGGCGATGTACCACAATATCAGTGTCCAAACCAGGCATGTCTTCATAGGACCAGGCGAAGATCTCAACATAGTCGTGAAGCATCTGTATTAACTGTTGTTTGACACTAGGCTCCAGATTCGCACCTATCTTAACCTCTTTCCTGTCTTCCTCTGTACCCAAATTCACTGACTCAACTGGCTCTTCTTGAGGCTGTATGGCCCTTTCTTCCTATTGTAATAGTCTAGCAAGTTCTCCAGGCACCTCACAATCATCCTCACCTTCGTCCTCGGCTTTTTTGATCGGACCTTCGAAGTCATAACTGGCAGTAGCAAAGTTGTTATCAATGGGATCCATAGTGGATATGGATCTGCAGTATGATACGTGAGTGTGTGTAAGAGAATAACTGTTTTGATAAAGTGAGAGACAGAAAAGAAAAACAAGGAGTGCAAAATTTCTAATGCAAGAAACGTCCTATGCTTTATTAATGATATTTGAAATGACAAATAATAGCCCTCACAAACAAAGCCAAGGTGCCTTAGGCAAGGCATAGTGCCGTAAAGTTTCAAACTGTTTATTACAAATCTTAAAATAAAAGTTAATTACTGCTGAATAAAAGAAACAGGTATGAAGTCCTTCGTCGTCCAATTATTCAGTCCACCGTTGGTTGTTGGGTAGATCCAGCTGTCGATGTCTGAATCTTCTTCACTATCCTCAATTGCATTAACTCCCCGATTGCTGATGTGTAGAGGAGGTCTTCCAGCCCCCGCGCGCCTAACAACCCTTTGAGCCCCTGTAGTAAATCCCAAACCAAATTTGTCAGTTTTGTGAGTGAAATCAGGGAGCTGACCCCAATTGGTACACCCACCTTCTTCAATTACAGCCCTGGCATCATTGAGAGAAGCCATCTTCAATGGAGGTTTGTTGGTAGTAACTTCAGTTGATGCCAAGAACTGAGGGACCTCTTCGAAATTCTGACAAGGAGATTCTATGAATTCCCCGTCCATCTCCGTGTAGCGAAAGGAATTGAGATGACTCACCATATATTCTTCTTCACCTCGCACTGTGACGATCTTTCCCTTCACTGGGTACTTCAGCATTTGATGGAGTGTGGAAGTAACTGCCCCAGCCTTATGGATCCAAGGACGACCCAGCAAGCAAGAATACGACGGTTTGATATCCATTACGTAGAAGGTGGACCCAAAAGTCTGAGAACCCACTTTAACAAGGATGTCCACCTCCCCGTGCACCATTCTCTTTGATCCGTCGAAAGCCCTTACCACAATGTTACTAGGCATTAGAGTCAAACCTTCACAACCCAAATGGTCCAACGCTTTCTTTGGCAGAACATTCAACGAAGATCCGATATCTACCAGCACGTGAGCCATAGTGGTGCCCCTACACTCAATCGAGACATGCAGAGCATCATTATGATTCTTCCCCTTGGGGGTCAGATCCGCATCTGAAAAACCTTGCCCATTGTCAGCAGTCAGGCTGGCCACACAATCTTTCAACTGATCTGCTGAAGTTTCCTGCAGCACATGTGCAGTTTTGAGGAATGCAATCAAAGCCTTGGCATGGGCTTCTGAACACAACAGCAGAGACAACATGGATATCTTTGACGGGGTCTTCCCCAGCTGATCGACCATATTATAGTCACTCTTTGAGATAATTTTCAGTATTTCCTCTATTTCTTGTTTAGAGGTTTCCACAACGATTTTCCTAGGTGCCTCCGTCCGGGAAGGCTCACCTATGATTTCCTTGCCCCGAGCCCCAGATGGCTCAACAGCAGGGGTGATAACTGGAGTAAAGATAGGAATAGTAGCAGGTGTAATAACTGGAGTAGGAGAAATGTCAGGAGTGCTGGTTGGAGCAGCAGTTAGAATAACGGTAGGCATGATGATAGTCTTTGGGGAAATCTTGGGAGAGAAGACCCTTCACCTTCAGGTAACTTTACTAGTCCCGACAATATTACTGACATCAGTATCAACTTCTTCATTCTTTAGGTCTTGCTTAACACCATGATAATACACATCAGCACCATAATGCCATGGTACAGCCTTATCTGAGGTGTACGGGATGGGACCAAGAACAATGATTATTAGCGGAGCAATTCTTGGAACAGGTGTAACCCTTACAGGGTTTCTCAAGGAAACCTTGGATGGATTGGAGGAAATGGTTATAATGGAAACGTCTTCAGTGGGAACAACAAGAATCATAGTCTTCTCGAACAAAATCTCTTTATTATCCATCAGGCGCTGAACACCTGACTTCAACAAACAGCCACCGGAAGGCAGAATCGAACACATGTGGCAACCTTCACCATAACCCGGAAATAAACCGGCCAACAGCAAATTCTTCTTAACAGTCATCAGAGGAGTGGAAATTTCTTCAACAGAGGTCACAAAAAAATCAGTGTCAACAGCATTGACTCCACGACCGTGTTTGGGAATGGAAGCAGTTATAACATTCGGCTTTTCTGGAGCATCAAACTCTATCTCCTTAGCTTCCAGCAAATCTTGTACTTTGTTTCTCAAAGCCCAACAATCATTTGTATCATGGCCTGGACTCTCGGAATGGTAGGTGCACCGTGCGTTGGGATTATATATGGGAGAAGTAGTGTTTGGATTCTTGGGAGGCTCTCTCAAGGTCGCCAAATTGGATTTCAGCAGATGAGGCAGGACTTCAGCCAAAGTCATGTTGATGCGGGTAAACTTCTGTTGTGGTCTTTCCATCCTTTTTTGATTGTTGCATTATGGAGAAACTGCGGGTCTTGGTATCACTACAACATTTACCGTTTGAAGGTGTTCAGATATACTTTGGCCCCTCAGGCTATAGACTGCACTAGCTTCCTTCTTACCAATAAAAGGCTTCTTTACTGAACTCGAAGAGGCATCCTTCTGTATTTTTCCCCTTCGAATGCCAGCTTCTACTCTTTCTCCAGTCAAAATCGACTCAATAAAACTAGATGACAAGCTACTGATTAAGTGATTGAAAAACAGACCAGATAGCGTCCCTAGAAACATATCAACCAACTCCCTATCAAACAAAGGGGGTTGGACTCTTCCAGCCAAGTCTCTCCACTTTTGAGCATAGTCTTTAAAACCTTCACCTGCACCCATGGACATACCCTGGAGCTGAGTATGAGTGGGAGCAAGTTCGACATTGTACTGGTACTGCTGTAAAAAGCAGTAGCAAGATCTTCCCAGTTTCGGACGCTGGCTCCTTCCAACTAATAAAACCATTCAAGCTGAGTCCCTGACAGACTATCTTGAAAGAAGTGCATCCACAAATTTCTATCAGCTGTGTGGGGCTGGATTTTCCTGACATACGAGCGAAGATGGAGTTTTGGACAGGATACTCCATTGTACTTGGCAAAAACCGTGGCTTTGAACTTATGAGGGATGACCACTCCCGATACTAGTCCCAATTCTCCGAAATCCAAACCAGGTATTTTCTGAATTTCCATAGCGCTCAGACGGTCTTCTAATTTTTTATACCTATCCTCAGTAGGAGGATATTGCTCATCGTCGTAATCAGTATCATTGTCAGAAACTGCAAGACTAGGGTCCTTTTTCCCTTTCTTGGTTCTCCCCGTCCTTGGATGAAGAGGTCAGATCAGTTTGATGCTTCAACCTTTCTTGGAACCTTCTACCCATGTTTAGAATACCAGTCTTCTTCTTCTTCTTCTTCTTCTTCTTCTTCTTCTTCTCTTTTAGAATAAGGGTCTTTAGATCCTCTTGTCCCTTAGCCAGACTTATGAACATCTGTTGGAACTGGGCGTTCTGTGCTTGAAGATCTTTGATGGCTTGATCAGAAGACATTTCTGCTGAAAAAAACAGCGAAGAAGATAAGAAACCTGTAGTGGTACCTGTGATGATGTGCATGATAATGGGATGCACATGTAATGATTTCAAAGACATTGGGAGATTTAAATTTGCAAACCAAAAATAAACAAAACTTTATTAGCTTAACTTTGAAAGGTTCAACAATGCCCTTAAGGCTTTATAAAGAAGTAAATAAAACAAATCTAAAACTAGAAAAGCAAAATCAAAAGTCCCATTGACGCTTCCTCTTTGTGCTGATGTAGTCATTGATCACTCTTTCCTCCTCTAGCTGCCTGGTGAGATCTACAACTTTCCTTTCTTGCTCATGGAACTGCTCCCGGTAAGTATCCTGCTCATTCTTCAGCTGAATCCAAGACCTCTGTAACTCCCCAGGATCAGTGGGCATGTAAGGATAGAGAACCGTGTAAGGAATGCCTTCTTTATTAATGGGCTCCACAATCACTGGTAATACGGCCGCATAAGGAATCATAAGCTTCTGGGCACGAGCTCTGACCCATTGGAGGTAAGGCTGCATAGGAAGGGAAGTCTTTGGTCCTAATTCTTCAGGGTCGGATCTGTTCACCATGCCCCAAGCTCGTATGAACCTCCGGCGATGCTCCTTAACATCCTCCTTATAGTCAAATACAATGTCCTCAAGAAGTAACTCATGGGGACCGTCTCTTTGAGCACGACCAAATTGTCGCAAAGCTATACAAGGATTGTAAGTTATACCTTCTCCAATTCCAAGCAATGGGACATTGGGGTATCCCCCACAGCGGTCAATAACAGCGGTGTCTTCCATATCCCGGGAACACCAAAGAATATTTGTACGAGCAAGTGAAATTATTCTGTATGACCAACCCAAACCTTCTTCGTTCTTCAGCATAGACTTAGGGAGGTGAGAAATAAACCACCTCGACAGCAACGACATGCAACACATAAGAGTCCCTCTTCTCCTCATAGTACGAGTATAGAGAGCATGCAAGATATCTCCCAGCAAGGTAGGCACAAGGTTGTAAGAAAGGAAAATCTTGACAGCATTCACATCTACAAAGGATTCCGGATTCGGGAAGAGAACCAAACCATAGATAAGGAGAGCCAAGACATCTTCAAAAGCTTGAAAATCCAAATCATCCCAGAATAGCTGAGCCTGGTCTATCAGAAATTTGGCTAGAAAACCTTCGACCCCGCTTCAAGTTTCCCAATTGGATACTACATCGGCTCGTTTCAAATGCAAAGCTAAGGCAATGTCTTCTGGCTTAGGAACCTCTTCCATACCTGTGAAGGGTACCTGTTCAAGAATAGATATACCCAATAGATGAGAGAACTCTTCCAAGGTGGGTACCTGCTGGTAATCTGGAAAGGTGAAGCAATGATGCTTGGGATCGAAGAACTGAAATAGAACGCTTATCATTTGTTCATCAAGGTTTGAAGTGACCAGGCTGAGAAGTTGACCGTGTCTCTTAATGAACATAGAATTTTCAGAAACTCTTGCTTCTAGCTCTTTAAGTTGGGCAGGTATTTGCACAAAGTTGATTCGGATGGTATTTCTACGCGCGGAAGCCATGATCTACAAAACAGAACAAAGATAAATTCCCTTGGTCTTTGAAATGGTTAGTGTAATGAAGCATGAATGCCATGTTATGATGCATGATGTCATGATAAACCACAGGTATATCAAACACAAATATTGCAAACACAGTCAAATCACACAAAGCCCTTAGGTTCAAGGCTTGCATGAAGTCAAAGGTAGTACCCTCTTGAAGTTAAGTTGGTTTCAACCTGTCCTAGAAAAAATTAACCGGGTTCTAGAGGATCTCAATATCACTGACCATCCTCCATCGGTCATGGTTTCAGCTCACTCAATCTTTTCTTGCAGCCGGAACTATTCTGTGAGTATGGTCTCAATGACTGTAGCATCGAGTATCAACCAGTTCTCAGCTCTACACTAAGTCCGGCTATCTCACTACTTTCTAATGGCCAAGTTGGGAGATTAAAGGTTCTAAGGTCAGTTGATGCTTAACGACACCACGCAGCGGCCCCGTATTCTCCTCGTTTCTCCACAAGGGATACCGGTACCAACCAATGTGCCACATCAATGTAGCTACTGCTTCAACCATATTGGTCTACGCCGTACAGCTCCCTCACAGTCTATTGCTACTAACCTAAAAGGCATTCCCCAGATCCGAGTGTAGGATCTATAATAACCCCAAACAGAACCCTAAAAAATAAAGTAAATAAAGCAATCAAGAGAAGCAATTATGATGAACTAGATCCTAAGGTATACCCCACTTATTAACTCCCCAGTAGAGTCTCCAGTTCTTTGATACGGTGGAAGAACAGATTGTCTGACGCTGTTTTGCGTTTTGCGTTTTGTTTGCAAAATGTCGTGGTAAGCAAGAGTCGCCACCAACTTTTATTTCATCCAATCGGAAAGGGAAAAAGTACAGAAAAAAATCCTTTATCGAGATATTCTGAGTACGGGGGGTAGATTATAGAAAGGGAAGGTGTTAACACCCTTTCTATCCATGGTTTTCCATGGGCTCTTAGGTACTTTCTCATCTTTTTAAAATTTCTTGTGGATGTGCTTTATTTTGAAAAGTTTTGACTTCACGATAACCCTTGTATCAGTCCTCAAAGGTTTGACGAAGTTGTTTTGAAATTTTTTTTGAAATGTGTAAGTGTGAAAAGTTTTGATTTAAGCAAGTACCTACTAGCATCTACTTACTCGAAAAAGATCATTTCTATTCTCGTTTCCTTTAGACAATGTTATCCCACTATTGAGAAACAGGTAGTACCATCGTTGGAGTTGTAAGGGTCAATTCGAAAGGGACGTATGATCACTAAAGCAATGTTAGGACATCTTAGTAATAACCCTAGAGTCTTAAGATCATATTCGAGGCAATATTTCCGAGGCAACATTTCCGAGGCAACATTCGAACGGGACGTTTGATCTTTTTTAGACAGGAGGGCAACCACTAAGACACCCTATACTTAATGATCGTTTACCGAAGGCAACCGAAGTGAGAGTATACCTTAAGAGTGATATGTGAGAGTTATTTGTTTTCAGTTATTTATCTTTGCACATTAGGATTTTCTAACTGTATTAATTTGTCATGCATTCTTGTCATACAATCCTATTAGCATACATCTAAACAGTCAAATATTTGCGGGAATTAAAATGCGAGTAAGTAAATCTACGCTATTACAAGGCTTCGGGGAGGGGATTAATTACATAGCCAAAACCCGAGAAAAAGTGATAAGTAAAAAGCCCTAAGTTAAACTATTACAAACCATGAACAGTTACAAAAATATTGGGGAAATAAATAACACGCGCGCGATGAATCATATACGAGATAATAAGGGTTTTGACCCTTGACTAAACCTAATTGCGATTGATTAAAAAATTGTTTTTGTCATGTTTTAAGAAAATAAAGAAATCATTAAATTAAAAAGAAAATCCTAATTCTAATTAATTTAAAATTAAGAAAAATAAATTAATTTATTCTAAAACCTATTTTTGTATTTTTATTTATTTGAGAAAAAGAGAAAATAAAATTAAATCAGGAGTTTTAACCTAATTTCTATTTTGATTTTATTTATGAAAATAAAATACAATTTTTCTAAGTTAAACTAAATTAAATTAATTTTGATAATAATAATAAAAAAAACTAATCCTAATTTTTTGTGAATTATTGGTTGTTTGATTTTATGGAAAAAAAGATAATTTGTCAATTAAAAAGATTAAAAGAAAATTAAAAGAATTAAAGAAAAGAAAAATAAAAATAAAAAGAGTTAGAGATAGGCCTGATGTCATTTAGCAATTCTGGGAGTGTGCTATTGCAATTATGGGCCCAAATGAATCTCAGCCCGTTTTGACTTTGCTTGATTCAGTTCACATGTTGAATTGAGGCGCATGATGGACCTCTTGCTACTTGAGCGTTGGATCCAGCTTGTTGATGGATCTGATGGTGGAATTTGGATGGCCTATGGTGGACGCTGGAGGCTGAGTGTACCTGATCACCTAGTGAAAAATAATATGAACAAAGTTTGGGACATGGGGATCGAACCCAAGTCCTTATGCTCAACACCAAACACGCCCAGCCATCTGTACCACGCGCTTCATCTGTTCATATAATAACAATAATGCATAATATATAAAACAGGATAGTTAATTGGAAAAATGTGCTAAAATTCTAACCACCCAACCAGGGAGTGCCACGTATTGTCTTCTTCACCAAACTGTTGTTTTAGGTAAACAGGCTTTTACCTACGGACGTTTCGTTGTAGGTACAAACCTGTGTATCTCAAAAATTTTCCACAAGCAAGATAAATGACCATGGCTGGTACCAATCAACTCGTCTCATCCTCACGAGTATCATGGTACCAGAATCAACATCCAATTTAACCTGTACTGCAAAGCCCTAAAACTAACCAAGAAACTCTAGCCATGGCAGTTTCACATACAATCATCAAAAATGCAATTGAATAGAATGATTAGCTTGCAAACTCAATAAGGAACAAGAATATATAATCAAAATGTGCAAATTATGTATAAATCAATGAAAACAAAAACGAGTTTTTTAGGCAAACCGTGTGACTGCTATGGATTGATTCTGGGCACGAGGAGGCTTGCAATTGATCCAGTTAGCTTCAGAGACGCTCTAAGATGCGATTAGGAGTGTTCGAAAGCTTTGAATCTTCCTCTAGGGTAGAGATCATATCACCACTTTTCTAACAAAAATTGAGTTTTTGTTCTTGGCTATGCACCACTGTTAACCCTTGTTCTTGACTTGGTTGCGCTCAATATATAACCCTGAATGAATTAAGGTTGTAAAAATGATCACATCTTTGGAAGTTTTTCAAGATTTGATTTTGTTTTCATCGCATATGTAAACTTTCCAAATTTGGCCTAATCATGCTCTTTTTGTTCCATTTACCATTGATTCGAATTGATCTTGCAAGCTCATCAAATCTTGGTTGCTAAACTGTCAAAAAACCAATCAAATCAAATCTTTGATAATTTTGATCATTTATTTGATTTAATTCACTTTTTAATTAATGAAAAATCAAAATAAATTGAAAAATGAAGCAAACAATTGGTGGATAAGCATTTGAGTCGTGGACCACATTATAATTGAGGAGCAAGCATAAAAAGTTGGGCCCATTTAGCAAAAAATGCAAATTTGAGCACATTTGACTTTTGGCAATTTTGCAAAAAAGGCCAACTTGGCCAATGCATAACTCTCTCAATTTTGACCCTAGAGAGGTGTTCTTTGACTTTTTAGAAATATTAGGATGTCCTCTAAGCAACCATTTTTGTCTCATCTCATTTGAGTCTTCCATGTTCATGTATGAAGCTTTGACCCAAAAGTTGTTTTTGTTAACTTTTCAAAATGACCTATAATGTCAAAATTCATATTTTTTTGTGAGTGCATATTCTGAACTTGGAAGCTGAAGATGAATTGTAGGGAATTGAATCCTATTCAAAATGACTTTTGGATGGGTCATTTCTGATAAAGTATGAGAAAGTTATGCTTGGTCAAAGTTGAAATGACTTTTCCTACAAAACCCTAATTTAACAACTTTTGGATTTTGATGAATTGTGAGCAATCCTTGAGGAATCATGATCAAACATTGATCAAATGATGGGTAATACTTCAAAATGAGGATGTTGACCAAAAATCTTGAAGTTTGACCGTATGGGGCCATAGTTGACTTTTGACATAGCACAGTTGATTTCTAGGCATTTGAGCAATTGACTGAGCAAACTTTCTCTGCAAGGCTTGAAACTTGGCATGGATGATCTTGAGAACATATTAAGACAGTGGTGAGAATTTGAGTCCTTTTTGGTTCATATATCCTGATGAAAAATGAACCCCTAATTTGAGGTAGACTGCCTTAGGAGAGAGTTTGTTTGGTAACTCTTGAACTTCGTTGAGCAATTTGGGGACCTCACATGAAATTTGTTGAGAAATATGGGAGGGCAAATTTTGGGGTATAACACTATAGATCTTTGAATCAGAATTCTTGATGTATATGGTGATTTAGCTTTGGTAATAAATCAGATCAAAGGAAATGGGAGACTCGTCACATTGGCTTGATTACCTACAAATATTATGCAATAAGATTTACATTTCTTCAATAAGGTTGAATTTCATCATATTCCTAGAGATGAGAATCAGATGGCAGATGTGTTAGCCACTTTGGCTTCCATGTACCAAATGAATGCTTGGAACGATGTACCTCATATTACAGTTTGACGTCTTGATAGACCATCTCAAGTGTTTTCTATAGATGGGATGTTAGATGAAAAACCTTTGTATAATGATATCAAGCACTTCCTTCAGACTTAATAATACCCACTTGGTGCATCCAACAAAGATAGAAAGACATTAAGAAGGTTGGCAGGTAGATTTTTCCTCAATGAAGTTGTTATATAAGAGAAATTATGACATGGACTTGCTGAGATGCGTGGATAGACACGAAGCTGGAATGTTAATGCATGAGATCCATGAAGGTTCCTTTGGTACCCATGTTAATGGACATTTGATGGCAAATAAGATGCTTAGGGGAGGTTACTATTGGCTGATAAAGGAATCTGACTGTTACAAATTTATGAAGAAGTGCCATAAATGTCAGATTTATGGTGACAAGATTCATGTGCCTCCAACGCTTCTCAATGTTATTTCGTTCCCATGGTCTTTTTATATGTGGGATATTGATATGATTGGAATGATTGAACCCAAGGAGTCAAATAGACATCGCTTCATCTTAGTGGCAATTGACTACTTCATCAAGTGGGTGGAAGAAGTTGCTTATGCTAATGTCACCAAGCAGGTGGTTGTACGCTTTATCAACAATAATCTTATATTTCGGTATGGTGTGCCAAGTAGGATTATCACTGATAATGGTTCAAATTTGAATAATAATATGATGACAAAACTTTGTGAAGAATTTAAGATTGTCTATCACAATCCGTCTCCTTACATGCCTAAGATGAATGGGGCTATTGAAGCTGCTAATAAAAACATTAAGAAGATCATCCAGAAGATGGTTGTTACCTATAAGGATTGGCATATGATGCTCCCTTTTTCTTTGCATGGGTATCGTACATTTGTCTGCATTTCAACAGGGGCAACCCCGTTCTCTCTTGTGTATGGTATGGAAGCAGTGCTCCCCGTTGAGGTGGAGATTCCCTCTTTGCATGTAATAATGGAAACCAAGTTGTCAGAGGCTGAATGGGTCAAGAACAGGTTTGATCAGTTGAATTTAATTGAGGAAAAGAGAATGACAACCTTGTGTCATGGTCAGTTATATCAGAAAAGAATGAATAAAGATTTTGATAAGAAGGTCAAGCCTCGTGAAATCAGAGAAGGTGACCTCGTCCTCAGAAAGATCATGTATTTTAACGCTGATTCTAAGGGAAAGTGGACTCCTAATTATGAAGACCCATATGTTGTCAAGAAAGCCTTCTTTGGCGGTGTATTTATTCTTGAAACTATGGATGGTGAGGAGTTCCCACGTCCCATGAATGCTGACGCAGTCAAGAAATACTTTGCCTAAAAGAAATAAAAGAATAGCTCGCTAAGTTGAAAACCCAAAAGGGCAGCTTAGGAAAAAAAATGTCTCGGTAGGCTGAAAACCCGAAAGGGCAGTCTAGGCAAAAGTTAGAGACATAAATAGAATACATTTTCCTGGTAGGTTGAAAACCCACAAGGGAAACCTAGGAAAAAGTTATGGATTTACTGGAAAGTAACTGCATCATTGTTTAGTTCTCTTTCTAAAGCTATTCTCTTCAAGCAAACATACTTCCATCTGTTGGCATTGTCAGGGTGGTGAAAAGAGATGTTGTCTGTTGGGACTTCAGGAACTCTAGCCATTTTGCTGGAAGGGTGTTTCCTTCTGATAGGAATGTCTTCAGCATTAATTTCAAACTCTGATTCCTCATCAGAATCAGAAGACTCAGGTTCTTTTCTCTTCTTTGTAATTGGTTGTCTAGAAGGTTTTGAGAGACTCCCAATATGCACTTGGGCTTTCACCTTCCCTTTGGACATTCCAGTCTTCACAGTACCAGTCTTCCCTTCAGACTTGGTTTTCTTATCAGCAGGTTTCTCTTTGTTCAGACCTTTTGCAGCATCTTGATTACCCTTCCTGTTCATCATTCTCCTAGCTATGCTAGGGTTGATATTTGCAATCAGGTCATTGTCTGAGTATTCCTCATCCACATCAATAACAGGTGGTTCAACATTCTTCTCTGAAGGGTTCTGAATGTCATCCAGGTTTTCAGATGGTTTTTGAATGTTGTCATTTGGTGTCTCAACATTCTCAGAGACATTTGGATTTGCTTCAACATTTGGGCTTGCTGATTCTTGATTTAATGGAACAGAAATCCCCGGTACAGAGTGGTTCTCACTCAGGATTCTTGTAACAAGCCTAGCTATTGCTTGATGTACATAAGCTGATCCTTCCCTATTAGGTACAGAAGATGAAGGTTGAGAGGGATTACCGGAAGACGTCGCCTGAGACCTTCCTGCATGCCTTGTTCTCAGCTTTTTGACCTTGGAAGGGATAGTTGCTATTTCTCTGAGAGGAGTAATCTTCAGGACTTCAAAATCCATGCATGAGGTGATTGCTCGAGAATCTTGATCAGATGATGAAGATGAAATGGTTGTCTTGGATGAGGATGAAGTTTGAGACATTTTGATTGACTTGGAAAACCAGTAGCAACTAGGGAGGAAACTTTGATTGAGAGAAAAAGAGATGTTGCAAAGTCGAGAGTGGAAGGAGGCAAATGTGTGTCTATTCAACTTCTTAGTAATTTTGAAAGAATTTGGGAAATATATGATTAACACACTTAAAATAGACTTAACAAAAATAACTCCTTCAACCCTTGTTTTGAGCAAAATTAATTGCTATAATTTCTCATGTTGGCAAATACCCATCTTGCCCCTCAAGTTTTCAAATTGATTTGCATCAAGAGCCTTGGTAAAAATTTCAGCCAGCTGTAGCTTAATGACACCATGTTCCAGTTTAATTGTCTTCTCCTCTACAAGGTCTCTGATAAAGTAATTTTTAAGGTCAATGTGCTTGGTCCTGCTATGCTGAATAGGGTTCTTGGAAATATTGATTGTATTCAGATTGTCACAATACAATGTCACAATATCTTGTGAGACATTATACTCAGTGAGCATCTGTTTTGTCCAGATAATTTGAGAACAGCTACTACCAGCTGCAACTATTTCAACACAAAGTTGAAAAGGAATTCTTTTGACATGATTCATAGCTCTGGAAGATTCCTGTATGATCCTATTTTTCCTTCTGTCAACTCCATTTTGTTGAGGAGTTATAGGAGAAGAGAATTCATGACTAATTCCTTCTGAGAAACAGAACTTATTAAACTTGCTGTTTCCAAATTCCTTGTCATGATCACTTCTGATTCTGACAATACACCCTTCTTTTTGAGTTCTTTTGCACAGTTCTTTAAAAACTTCAAAGTTATTCACCACATCATAGACATATCTCTTTTCACCAAGCCTTTCCACCTGATATTCACCACAAACTCTCCCTTTATCAATTTGCAGTCTTGGAATCCCTCTGACTGCTTCCATGGAGATAGTCCTTTTCATTCTTCTTAGATGAAGATGGCCAAGTTTTTGGTGCCACAGTTTCACCTCTTTTTCTTCTTTGGCAATAGAACACACAGTAGAGTTATTAGTGTTCTCAGGCTGCCACAAGTAACAGTTGTCATTAGATCTGATTCCTTTCATTACAACTTCTTATTTTTCACTAATTACAAGACATTCAGATTTTGAGAAGTTGACCTTGAATCCTAGATCACATAATTGACTGATACTAATGAGATTAGCAGTCAGGCCTTTTACCAATAGTACTTCATTCAGATTTGGAACTCCAGGGCAGTCCAAATTACCAACTCCTTTGATTTCACCTTTAGCACCATCTCCAAAGGTCACATAACTAGTGGTGTGAGGTTTAACATGATTGAGAATGTTCTTGATTCCAGTCATGTGCTTAGAACATCCACTGTCAAAGTACCAGTCTTCCTTTGCAGAGACTCTCAGGGAAGTGTGGGCTATCAGGGCAGTAGCCTTTTTCTTCCATTGAGGAGTATGTGGTACCCTGTTAGCCTTAGATTTGACACCTGGGTTCTGATTAGGGTATCCATACGATCTGAAACAGAAAGGCTCTATGTGACCAAACCTCCCACAGTGGTGACATCTCCATCTTTGGTACTTTTTCTTCATATTTCTCTGTTCCCGATGTTGAGTGTTATGTTGTGACATCTGCTTTGACATTTGTTTATCAGACCTGATCTTCTTGTCTGCACCAGATTTCTTTGCTTCCACAAATCCTAGTCCAGACTTGTTTCCCACATTTTGTCCAACCTGAAGGATTTCTTCCAATTTGTCAGTTCCATTTGTCAGCATCTTGACAGATTTGGTCATCTGGTTCAGTTTTGAGTTCAGCATTTGAACTTCCCCTTCTAGATGACTTATAGTTTCAAGGTCTGCCCTTTTTTCAGCCTCCAACTTTATGATGAGTTTTGTTTGTTTCTCATTATGCACACAAACTTTAGCACTTATGATACACAATTTCTTGTAAGTATCAGCCAGTTCTTCAAATGTCACTTCCTCATCACTAGTGTCACTTTCAGAGGTACAAACACCAGTTAGTGCAGTAACTAGTTTGGCAGATTCTTCTTCAGAATTACTTTCTGAATCACATTCAGACCAGGTAACAGTCATTCCTTTCTTTTGTTTCTTAATAAAGGTAGGACATTCAGCTCGAATATGCCCATATCCTTCACAACCATGGCATTGAATTCCTCTGCCTTGATTTCCCTTATCTTCTGACCTTGGTCTTCTGCTGGAACTGTCAATGTCAGAGGGGATGTTATGAACATTAGACCTTGACTTTGGATCTATTCTTTTGATGAGTTTGTTGAATTATCTTCCACGCATGGCTATAGCTTCTGAAATATTTTCTTCTTCATCCTCCTTGTTTTCATCTTCAGTGTTGGAAACAAGTGCTATGCTCTTGTTCTTCTTGTCAACATTTTCAGTGATCCCCATCTCAAAAGTCTGAAGAGACCCAATGAGTTCATCCACTTTCAACTTGCTGATATCCTGGGCTTCCTCTATAGAAGTTACCTTCATTGCAAATCTTTTAGGCAAGGATCTGAGAATCTTTCTCACCAGTTTTTCTTTTGACATCTTTTCTCCCAATGCTCCTAAGGTGTTGGCAATCTCCAAGATGTTCATGTGAAACTCATGAATGGTTTCATCTTCCATCATTTTTAGATTCTCAAACTTGGTAGTCAGCATCTGAAGCCTTGACATTTTTACTTTGGAAGTGCCCTCATGGGTAGTTTTGAGAGTGTCCCAAACTTCCTTGGCCAGTTCATATTGATGTACTAGTCTGAATATGTTTCTATCAATTCCATTGAACAAGGCATTTAAAGCTTTGGAATTACCCAGGGCTAACTCATCTTCTTCTTTACTCCATTCTTCCTCAGGCTTCAGGCTGATTGTCCCATCTTTCTCAGTTATGGTGGGATGGTTCCATCCTTTGTCAGCAGCTCTCCAGGCCTTTTTGTCCAGAGATTTTTAGAAGGCAATCATATGAGGTTTCCAGTAGTCATAATTTGATCCATCCAGAATGGGTGGTCTGTTTCCAAAAACTCCTTCTTTGTCCATAGTGCCAGAAAGTGATATCCCTAGATCTCACCCAGTAATACAGGCAGGGTGCGTGCTCTGATGCCAATTGAAATTCTGGCTGCAGATACTCAATGTCACAGTCAATGTTATGACACCGTATATGACTTTCTATAAGACAGTAAATACAAAAACAGTAAAGAACACAATCAATTGTTTACCCAGTTCAGTGTGAAACAACACCTACTCTGGGGGCTACCAAGCCAGGGAGGAAATCCACTATAAGAGATATTAATTCAGGAATAAACCAACCAGTTTATCTCCTTCACTTAAGACCTACCCAATGCAACTTCAATCTAAGTTCTACTTAAACCTGAGTTCCTACTCACTCCCCCTCAATCACAGCAGTGATACTTAAAACAATTGACTAATGAATTAATGAAGACACTCTTCAAAACATACACTTGATTATGCTTCACAGCTTTTTAATCAAGTAACACAAACACTCTTGCTTCACAGCTTTGAGTGATACATAAACCTAACTTGACTTTGCTTCAAAGCTTTAGTCAAGAGACACAAAACACTCTTGCTTCAAAGCTTTGAGTGGTACAAAAACCCTTACAAACAAAACCTATTCCAAGTCACTTATCACAATGATAATTGCTTGGATTACGGCAGTTAAAACTATACAGTTTCTGATTGATCTTCAGTCCAAAAAGATATTTTCCAAACAGCAGTCCTGTTGAATATATAGCAGTTGTTTCTTCAGTTATGGTTTCCACAAAAAGCTAGGGTTAATTAGGTTTAACCATAAGACTTGGTCACAAGACTTTATCAACCAGTTTAGGGTTGAACTAGGTTAACCCAAAGACAACGGGAGATTCTGTTCTGGAAGGAATGAGCCAACTTCCTGAAAAATCTCAGAATTAACCAAACTGCACTACTGTTAGATCAGTACAGGATGTCTTAACATTTGTTATGACATCAGAATTCCTGTTTACTGATTTTGGTAGAAGGCAATAAATGTGATCTTTTGCAAAATGCTCAGATACACACTCATACACAGTAGCTACTGTATGCCATTATTTTTCTGCAAAGGTACCTAATAAACCAGTACCTAATAAACCAGAATTTTATGACATCAGTCAAGACATTCACACACCTGGTTTTACCAAAAATACATGCCAATAACTAAACACCTACAGTTTGAATTAAATTATTTTATAAGTATTATGAAAGTATTTTTCTATTTTTGCAGATTTGCACTGAGCCGAACACTTTTGAAGAAATGAAGAAAAAAGGGTGCAAAAAGTAGTAAAAGAGCCTAAGGAGAAGAAACAAGCCCAAAAGCCCATTACACATGTGAGCACGTGGCCCACAAGCAACCAAGCCCTGACGACCGTCAAGGGGACGTGACGAACGTCACGCTCCATGAAGACCAAGTGACGATAGTCACTTGTGTGTGACGAACGTCACACTCCATGAAGACCAAGTGACGATAGTCACTTGCGTGTGACGAACGTCACAACCTATCACCCCACTTTCTCCTCATCCAACGGACAGAAACACGTTCAAGGGTTAATCCAACGAGTTCCTACATTCTCTCACCCACGCAGTCAAGAGAGCAACGAACGTGACAATTAAATGTCCTATTGTTTCTCAAGGAAGAAAAGTGATTTGTTCCTACATTTTCGAGAGCAACGAATCAAGCAAGCACTATAAATAGAGCTTAAGACCACAGTAGAAAGAGTTCTTCTTTTTGGCGAGAAAGTTTAGAGATTTTATTAAGCAGATATTATTTTCAGCAGAATATTATTTTCAGCATTATTTCATTTCAGCATTATTTCTTTTCAGCATTATTTTCTTTTCCCAGTTATTTCTTTCCAGCATTATTCTTTCAGCATTATTTTCTTCTGTACGGTTAAATATATTCTCCGATCGAAGCAAAGCCTACAATTTGTGCAGGAGTGCTTATGTCTTAAGAGTTATTACCAGGTTTATGTTTATAAATTCTTATTGCTTATTAATTAATATAATTATGTTTATTTGTGTTTGTCCTTTAAATTATTCTGCGATTTGGTTTAATATTATGTCAGGCTAGAAATCTTATTTTGGTATGTAAAGTCAATCAATTGAGGGAACGAGTAGCTTAGTCGGGACTATTTTTACTACGAAACTTTCTTTTCAGGCCTAAGTTACTATTTTTCAAATCATTAAATTGTTTTGTTACGGAAGTAAAAAACAGATAGAGGTTAGGGTCAACAAAGCGGAAGTTTGAGATCTTTTACCTGGACAGTAGTAATTAGGCATTGGCTTAAAATACAACGGAAGCACTTTAAAGTTAATTAAGATTTTGTTTAGTTTCCAAAAAGTGTTTTTAACTCATGTGGGATGGCGGAAGCGTACGTTAGGACTTAACTGCATAGCCTAGATCAACAAAACGACAGTGTGAGACGAGGGTTTTTAAACTAGATAGGTTTTACTGAAAACTGTTTTGAAAATATAAAGACGCCCGATAGGTCGCTAGTTCCCGAGGTAAGACTGTTGCATACTGGTAATTAAGCTCATTGATTATTAAAATACAACTTAATTTAGCGATTAGTTTCCCCTACAACCCAAATCAAATATTCATTAGCTTTAGATTTACATATTAACAATAGAAAACGGTAGATCGATTCATCACTCTCTGTGGTTCGATATCTTTTAAAACTACTCGACAAGACTGTGCACTTGCAGTCCGAATCATTGGATACATAAGTACAAATCCCACGATCACAACCTTCAGGCACAACAAACCCTTGCACACAAACACCACAATACAAATACCAAAAACACAAGTTTGAAAATAAATCAAACCCAAAACAACAGCTCTCCACCAAAGCTACACACGTGATAACAACAAACAGGTCCAATACACACCCTGTCATGAATAGTCCATCCTCCACTTCTAGGGACCAATCAAACCACAATATGAAGTTATCTAAGTTCAAACATATTTTCAGTAGATACCTCCTTCCTTGCCCATGAACCAGAAAGTATCATCCCAGGAACTCACCCAGAATCAAAACAGGATGCCTACTCTGATACCAATTGAAATTCTGGTATAAAAAACTTTAGATGTCCTATGACATGTTGGGATATCTGATTTGAAAAAACACACATGTGTTGTACCCAAAACGTTTCCCTCTCACTTGTCAAGAATTTGCTCACAATATCTCCTTGACTCAAGACTGCATTAGGGTTTGGTCAGCTCAAGACACCTCCTAATGCACTGATAACCAAAATTAGGGTTTGAGTTTGCACAAGGACATTTGAACTGTTAATGCCTCATATGACTTTCATAGATCATTATGGACCCCCAAGATTATTCATGCCAAGTTTCAAGCTTTGGATCACATTTTTACTCAGTAAATTGAGCAGTTAACCTAAAAATCGGTTGTATTGAGGAAAAAGTCAACTATAGTCAATTTACAGTCAAAATCCATAATTGTTTATCCACATTAACATTTTAGACTCATATGTATCATTTGATCAAGTTTGGACCATAATTCCTCAAAAGATTTGATCAAATCCCTAAAAGGGCAAAATGGTCAAAATTAGGGTTTTGATTGGGAAATGGCAATTTCTGGTTTTTGACCTAGAAAATGGTCAATTGGTTTAAGGAATGATCTCAAGAGTCCAATTGCACCACTTTTACCTAATTACACGGCTTCAAACATTGCAAGTCCATTGGATTGACAGATGAATTTTGCAGTCAAACTGATCAAAAGTCAACTGTATACTGAAAAGTCAAACTTTGACTTTTTAGTCAAATTCAAGTGCCAAAGATCACAATTCATCAAAACATGTCAAAATATGAAAATTATTCACCAAGAAATCAAAAAGTCAAGATTTCATTTTGAAAAGTCAAAATTTCTAAACTTAGAAAATTTTCTAAGTGTTGAAAATTCATGTTTTTTCATAACTTTGAGCCAAATTTTCACCATGATGCAAGATGATTCAAAAGAAACTTACAACATGAAAGTTGTATATCTCCATGAAATATACAACTTTTATTCACATAACTTCTTCCAAAAGTGCTTGGATCTGAAGTTATAATTTCAAGAACATAGGATCATGAAACTAAAAACTTAGTGAAATTTTGCCCTAATTTGGTCAGGATTTTGACTCAATTTCATGGAACTTTTTCATATAGTTCCAAGGGGAATATTCAAAAGCAATTCAAATATGGGTTGTAGAGCACATTGCAAGATTTCCAAAATGTCCAATAACTCCTTGAGATCATTCTTGAGTAGGGAGAATCGAAGAGATGAAGTTGGTATCTTGTCACTTAGATTACAAGGCATTTTGTGATGAACAAGAATTCAATTTCAAACTTAAGCTGCATAATCTTGTTTTTCAAGTCTCTAAAAATCAAGATCTATCCATAATCAGAAGATTACACTTGCTTTTGAGCTATTATCCAAGTGTTCAAAGCATTGTCCAAGCCAATTTGCCATTTTAGGAAGAAAGTTACCCTTCCAATCTTGAAAAGTTGCTTTAATCACAAAGTGAACTTGTCTTGAGCTTCTAACTTGTTCTTTATGCCCACACAACCCCTATAAACCAAAATCAAGGTGTCTAAGGCCTGAAGAAGCTTAGGACATGCTTGTACACTACTTGAGATTTGTCATTTCACTTTTCTTCAAAAGCAAGTTATAGAGCCATAACCCTATAACTCAGAAACCTGGAGTGATTTTGTGCTGAAATCTTTTCTATACATATTAACAAGTAAATTGCAACACAACACACGTTTTTACAAGCCCTCAAAGACTCTCAAGCATTCATAAGTTAGAATTGGCCAAAAACTCCATTTGTTGAGCTTAAAACACCCATCTGCATTTTCACTCGTGCGTTTTCACTTTTAACCAACAAAACACTTCGTATACATCATATAGAACTCATCTTAACACATGTTAAACTTCTGTAACTTCATCTTCATCATCCACCATTTTTAAAAAACCTCCATTGCAGTTGCACTTGAGTAGAGAGTTCTAGCTGGTTTCAAAACAAATTAAGGTTTACAACACACTCAGGGAGGTCCTGGCAAGCTAACCAGATCATCCTTACACCTCCAAGGTTCCGCAAACTCCACACACGATTCCAGCTGCAAGAGGTAAGTTTTCAAACTTTTATCTCTTCATGCAGGCATCATTTGAGTTTGGTTTGTGAAAATAAAATGTAGATATCATTGTTCCACCTGTTGCTTTTAATGATGTTTCTATCATTACCATTTACGCCAATTCTTCCAGGGTCTCCACCAAAAGTCCCGTTAGAATTACATCAGTTCCAAAAGCAGCTCCTTTGATAATTACAATGCTTGGATCAGTCCCGTATTCGTCAGACAAAACCATACCATGGAATTATGGAGGGGATGTCTACTACCATGGTGTTAAACAAGATTGGCCAGCTGCCGAAGATTCAAGTTCCGAGAAAGTTAACTCTGATATCAGTAATATTGCAGGGACTAGCAAGGTTACCTAAAGGGGAAGGATATTCTCTCCAGAAATTACTCCCCCAAAAGCAGTTTCTGGACCCGTAATCATTCTTGTTATTGTTACTACTCTGAAGGCCATTCACAGTCCTACAATCATCTCTGCCAATACTCCAACTAACAAAGCGATTACAACCCCTGTCATCACTCCTACCAACATTCCTGCTACCAAATTAACCGAGACTTGAGGTAAATGTATTATGATTGAGCCTGTCCAGATGAAGGCACAATCATTGGCTATCCCTGAGACCTCCTGGAAAGAGATGGAGGAAATTCTGAAGATTTTAAAAAGAAGAGACTACGATGTAGTTGAACAACTGGGGCAAACTCCACTATAATTTCCATGCTGGCTTTACTACTATGTTCCGAGGCACATGCAAAAGTCTTGGTAAAATTCATGAAAATTGTCCATGTACCCCAAGAGACATCTGCCGATCAGTTTCAAGACTGCGTAGCCAGCTTGACTTCGGATAATGGTCTAGGTTTTTTGGATGTTGATTTAACGCCAAGAGGAAGGAAGCATAATGAGGCATTGTACGTCTCAGTTGAATGTAGAGGCACAACCTTGGCTCATGTTTTGGTAGAGACTGGCTCATCTCTGAATGTGTTGCCTAAAAAAGCTCTTGATAGGCTTGACTGTGAGGGATTGACATTGAAGCCAAGCAACATAGTAGTAAGGGCTTTTGACGGATCTAAAAGGATGGTGCACGGGGAAGTGGATATCCCCATAAAGGTTGGAACCCAAACATTCGATTCAACTTTTTATGTAATGGACATCCTCCCTTCATACTCCTGCTTGCTAGGCCGATCATGGATCCACAATGCTGGCGCTGTTACTTCCATGTTGCACCAAATGTTGAAATATCTTATTCAAGGGAAGATCATCACCGTTCGTGGAGAAGAAGAGTATATGATCATCCATCTCAATTCCTTCAGATATGTGGAATTAGATGGTGAATTTATTGAAACTCCATTCCAACACTTTGAAGAAGTCCCGCAAGACGTGGCAGTAACGAAGGTTGTGTCTCAGGTTCCCAAGATCACAAGGCCTCCACTCAGGATGTCATATTTGAAGGATGCCAAGGCCGTAATAGAAGAAGGTGGGTGCACTATTTGGGGACAACTCCAGGATATCCCATACAAGTCATACAAGTTTGGCTTGGGTTTCACTTCAAGTGCTCAAAAGGCCGTACGCCGCGCTCGTGCTGGAGGACCACCCATGAAGATCAGCAACCGTGAAGTCAAAGCGGTAGAGGATGATGAATATGGTTGCAACCTGGAAGATTGGATCTTCCCAACTGTCAGTGGAGGGCTCAGAATTGGGAGGCTAGATATTTTGTCCCGATCACTTTTATCCCACAATAATTTGTCTTTATATTTTGTTTGATCTGTAATATTAAAAAAATTCAAACTCTTAAAACCTTGTGTCTTACCCGAGGCACAATGGTCCATTTGTAACGGTTATTATCTCATTTCCATATGACATCAATGAATCATGGACATTTTGCATACAAACTTTGTGCTCATCGTTTTTCCTTTTTACATTTCTTTCAAAGATAGTTATACCCTTACACACACTCACACTCGCAATGCCGGTCTACATCCATTCGGGATCCCATGGATAACGGTTCTGCTATGGCTTTTTGTGACTCTAAAAATCTAATCTACCAAGCCGAAGACGAAGGTGAGGAATATTGTGAAATACCAGGGGAACTTTCCAGATTACTACTACAAGAAGAGAGAACCATTCAACCCCATGAGGAACCAGTGGACACAATCAACCTGGGTACCGAAGAAGACAAAATAGAAGTCAAGGTGGGGGCTAACCTGGAACCCAGTATCAAAGGGCGTCTAATTCAGTTATTACACGAGTATGTTGAGGTCTTTTCCTGGTCGTATGAAGACATGCCAGGACTTGATGCAGATATTGTGGTACATCGTCTGCCTACAAAAGAGGATTGTCCACCAGTAAAACAAAAGGCCCTGTCGAATGCGACCAGATATGTCATAGAAGATTAAAGTAGAAGTCATGAAACAATTTAAGTTCTTGGACATCACCTCTTATCCGCAATGGGTCACCAATGTTTTTCCTGTGCCCAAGAAAGACGACAAGGTAAGAATGTGCGTGGACTACAATGATTTGAGTAGGGCGAGCCCTAAAGATGATTTCTCACTTCCCCACATTGACATCCTAGTTGACAATACGGCACAACAAAAATTGTTTTCTTTCATGGACGGTTTCTCAAGTTACAACCAAATCAAAATGGCGCCTGAAGACATGGAGAAGACAACCTTTGTCACACAATGGGGAACATTTTGCTACAAGGTTATAACATTCGGACTAAAGAATGCTGGGGCAACCTATCAACGTGCCATGGTAGCTCTATTTCACGACATGATACATCATGAAATAGAGGTCTATGTGGACGACATGATAGCTAGATCTCAAACAAAAGAAGAGCATCTTGATCATTTATAGAAGCTGTTTGAGAGACTAAAGAAGTACAAGTTGATGTTGAACCCGAATAAATGCACATTTGGGGTGAGGTCTGGTATACTCATAGGCTTTGTCGTCAGCAATAAGGGTATTGAAGTAGATCCTACTAAGGTAAAAGCGATACAAGATATGCCTGCTCCTCATACCGAGAAGGAAGTCAGAGGATTCTTGTGACGTTTAAACTACATTTCCAGATTCATTTCTCACCTGACAGCTACCTGTGAGCCAATCTTCAAACTATTGAAGAAAGATCAAGTAGTCAAATGGAATGATGAATGCCAAACTACTTTCGACAAAATCAAAGAGCACCTACAAGAGCCTCTTGTGTTGATGCCACCAGTCGAGGGAAGACCGTTGATCATTTATCTGACTGTTTTGGAAAATTCAATGGGGTGTGTGATGGGGCAGCATGATGAGTCTGGCCGAAAAGAGCACGCTATTTATTACCTGAGCAAAAAGTTTATCGATTGTGAAATAAGATATTCACTACTCGAGAAAACTTGTTGCGCTCTGGCATGGGCTGCTCGCCGAGTAAGACAGTATATGCTGACCCATACTACCTTATTGATATCTAAAATGGATCCGATAAAATACATCTTCGAGAAGCCTGCTCTCTCTAGGAGAATAGAAAGATGGAAGATGATCCTAATAGAATATGACATACAGTATACTACCCAAAAAGCAGTAAAGGGCAGTGTACTAGCTGGTCACCTTGCTCACCAAGCTGTATAAGACTACCAGTCCATGAAGTTCGAATTTCCAGATGAAGACATCATGATGGTAAACAACTATGAAGAATTCAGACCATATGACAGACCTGAACAAGGATCCCAATGGACCCTGTTCTTTAATGGGGCATCCAACGCACTTGGCAATGGTATCGGTGTTATACTCATATCTCCTGAAGGGTGTCATATTCCCTTTACGGAAAGACTTTTCTTCAATTGTACAAATAACATGGCGGAATACGAAGCATGCATCTTTGGTCTCAAAGCTGCCATAGACTTGGGGATCAAATCTTTAAATGTATTTGGAGATTCAGCTTTGGTTATTAGCCAGATCAAAGGGGAATGGGACACTAAACACCCTTACCTTATCCCTTACAAAGAACCTTTTTTGACATTGCTCCTACACTTTGAAAAGATTACCTTCGAGCATTTCCCGCCAGAAGAAAATCAGCTAGCGGACGCACTAGCTACAATGTCATCTATGTTTAAACTTAAATGGGATAATGAGGCTCCCCAGATTACCATTGAGCGAATGGAAGAACCAGCACACTATCACGAGATTAATACTGAAGAAATAGTGGATCGGCCTTGGTTTCACGAAGTCAAGAGGTATCTCGAAGCCCAAGAATATCTGGAAGGAGCTTCAGTAAACGACAGGAAGTTCTTAAGGAGATTCTCTGCTAAATTCTTCCTTAGTAATGACATTCTTTACAAATGCAACCATGACTCTATGTTACTTCGGTGCGTAAACAAGGTTGAAGCTGAAAGGATCATGGTTGAATTGCATGAAGGCGCTTTTGGAACCCATTCCAGTTGGCATACAATGGCAAAGAAAATCCTATGGGCAGGCCATTATTGGTCTACCATGGAAGCAGATTGTTATCAACACTCTCGAACCTGCCATAAATATCAGATTTATGCCGACAAGGTGCAGGTACCTCCGGTTCCTTTGAATGTCTTGACGACTCCTTGGCCCTTGGCTATGTGGGGGATTAATATGATTGGGGAAATCAAACCAACAGCTTCAAATGGACACCGCTTCATCTTAGTGGCCATTTACTATTTCACCAAGTGGGTGGAGGTAACTTCTTTCGCTTCCGTGACATAGAATGTTGTCGCCCGGTTCATCAAGCAGAATCTTATATGTTGTTACCGCATCCCGGAGAGGATCATTACAGACAATGGTACAAACTTAAATAATACTATGATCACCACCCTGTGCGAGCAATTCAAGATTCAGCGTCACAATTCTCCCCCTTACCGTCCGAAGATGAAAGGTGTTGTCGAAGCCACAAATAAAAACATTAAAAAGATCATACAGAAAATGATAGTCACATACAAAGACTATCATGAGATGTTACAATTCGCTCTCTAAGGGTATCGTACTACAGTTTCCACATCGACCGGGGCAACACCCTATTCTTTGGTATACGACATGGGAGATGTCTTTCCTATTGAGGTTCAGATCCCCTCTCTAAGAATTATGGAGGATGCAGGTATGAATGAAGACGATTGGATCTAGACTCGACTTGATCAAATGAACTTAATTGATGATAAAAGACTTAGTACTGTCTTCCATGGTCAAATTTATCAAAAATGGATGATCAAGGCTTTCAACAAAATGGTCAGACGACAAGTGTATCAAGTTGGAGATCTGGTGATCAAACGTATCATACTGCCGCAAGGATATCCCAGGGGAAAATGGACTCCTACCTACGAAGGACCATTTTTAATCAAAAACATATTCTCTGGTGGGGCAATGATCCTAACCACCATGGATGGCAACGATCTACCACACCCTACGAACACGGACATAGTCAAAAGATACCACGCATAAGAGACCCGCTAGGTTGACACACCTAGTCAAAAAAAGGGCATCCCGGCGAACCAAAAGGTTCGGGAAAAAATTAGGGATAAAACAGGAAAAATCTGTACACTCGACAAGTTGAAAACCCGAAAGGGCGACTTGGGCAAAAAAGGGTTTCCCGGTGGAATGAAAACCCGAAAAGGTTGTCTAGGAAAAAGTTAGGGAATTAAAGCGTATGACTATGTCCCGTCGGATCACTTTGCGGACAACCTTTGGCTTCAACTGAAAAATTCAGCAGTTCTGATCAATTCAATCAGCTTCGGACAAGGCAACAAATAGACAAGATGCTTAGAGATACGAAGGTTATAGCGTAATGGGAACCCCATGGGATTATTACACATAGTTATCTTTTCTTTGTATCAAAATTTTCATTTTTTACGACGACATTCTCTTACTAGAATGTTTGTCTCATTGTACAAAAATACTTACTCAAAGTCAATACAAAGATATCTCCTTGAAAGTGCAAAAACTATCTGTTTTTCGTTATGCTTGTGTCTTGTTTTCAAAAACGTCCAATAATTCATTGTTGAACATATGCATTTAAGCATGATTACTGTTTACAAATAAAATAAAAGACAATTACTGATGGCTTTAAGAGATAGGGAAATCTGTCTAAGTTATTTTCCATAAAAATCCCCCGTAGTGTACAGTTTAATCCCCAACGGAACAAAGCTTCCAATTATCAATCCCCGGTAGACATCATCCAATTTCTCCAGATTCCCCAAGCAGGATTTTTCAAGCAGTACATGGCATTTCCCTTACAACAGAGTTTATTTCTCTAAACAAAAATTCATTAACATTTCGACTTCAAGACATGAAGACTTATATATCCTCAACAACATTCGGAGGTTTATTTTCCCCAATCCAACAAACAGCACAATAGACTAGCTCACATACGCATACATTGCATCCATATATCATAAACCTTGATAAAACAAATGCATTATATCATACATTTCATGCAACATGACTTTGCATTTTAGCTAACATTTTACCCTTTTCAGGATAAGGTTAATAGCTACCATTAACAATGTTCAAAGTTTGTAGATACAGTACATATATGCTCCAGACACGGATGCCATTCTGATACTCATTTAGATTCAGTTCAGATACGCTCCAGACACGGATGCCACTCTGATACTCATTCGAAACCAGTTTTCAGATACAGTTCAAATATGAAATTCTGGCAGCAGATACTCAATGTCACGTTCAATGTTATGACACCGTATCTGACTTTCTATAAGACAGTAAATACAAAAACAGTAAAGAACACAGTCAATTGTTTATCCAGTTCAGTGTGCAACAACACCTACTCTGGGGGCTACCAAGCCAGGGAGGAAATCCACTATAAGAGATATTAATTCAGGAATAAACCAACCAGTTTATCTCCTTCACTTAAGACCTACCCAATGCAACTTCAATCTAAGTACAACTTAAACCTGAGTTCCTACTCACTCCCCCTCAATCACAGCAGTGATACTTAAAACAATTGACTAATGAATTGATGAAGACATTCTTCAAAACATACACTTGATTATGCTTCACAGCTTTTTAATCAAGCAACACAAACACTCTTGCTTCACAGCTTTGAGTGATACATAAACCTAACTTGACTTTGCTTCAAAGCTTTAGTCAAGAGACACAAAACACTCTTGCTTCAAAGCTTTGAGTGGTACAAAAACCCTTACAAAAAAAACCTATTCCAAGTCACTTATCACAATGATAATTGCTTGGATTACAGCAGTTAAAACTATACAGTTTCTAATTGATCTTCAGTCCAACAGATGTTTTCCAAACAACAGGCCTGTTGAATATATAGCAGTTGTTTCTTCAGTTAGGGTTTCCACAAAAAGCTAGGGTTAATTCCGATTGACCTTAAGACTTGGTCACAAGACTTTATCAACCAGGTTAGGGTTGAGCTAGGTTAAACCCAAAGTCCACGAGAGATTCTGTTCTGGAAAGACTGAGTCATCTTCCTGAAAAATCTCAGAATTAACCAAACTGCATAACTGTTAGATCAGAACAGGATGTCTTAACATTTGTTATGACATCTGAATTCCTAATTACTGATTTTGGTAAATGTGATCATTTTGCAAAATGCTCAGATACACACTCATAAACATCAGTACATGTATGCCACTATTTTTCTGCAAAGGTACCTAATAAACCAGTACCTAATAAATCAGAATGTTATGACATTAGTCATGACATTCACACACCTAGTTTTACCAAAAATGCATGCCAATAACTAAACAACTACAAACTCCCCCTTTGGCAGATTTTTGGCTAAAGTCCCTAAGCAATCAGAGAATAGATAGCAGCAGAATAAATATGACTGCAGAAAAATAGAGTCTAACAATGTCTACCAAAATATATCTCCCCCTCTTTAGCCATAAATAGGCCAAAGAGACAAGTATTTAAATGTTTATACAGTCATCCAGAAAAGGTAATAGAAACAACAACTAAAATCTGAACACACTTGCAAACTCCACCAGGAACCAGCATCAACTCCACCAACCTTTAGGCACTGTCCCCTTCAGAGGAGCTACTTTCATCAGTATTGAGTTGATCTTCAGCAACACCCTTTTCCCTTCTGTTTCCTTCAGCCTCCTCCTGTTCTAACCTGGCAATTAGGTTTTCTAGAGTCTTTTTCCTAGTCTCCAGCTCTTTGCAGGTCTCTTTCAATATAGCTATAACATCAGATGTTTTGGACTGAGTTTTTACAGATGATGTCTCAGCTGATGTTATGACAATATCAGGAACATGAGATCCCTGAAAAATCTTGTAGTGTAACCCAAGAGCAGGAGCTCTTTTGCAAGCAGTATCTCTTGCCACCAGGATGTCAGGGTACTGTGCAAGGATAATTCCACAAAGGAGGGAGGGAAAGGCAATAGGGCCTTTGACAGCAAAGCTACCCGCATGCTTTAAAGTTTGTTCAAAAATATACCTGCCATATTCAAATTCAGCCTTGGTTCCCACAACATAAATGAATCTCCCCAATCCTGTGGAGATATTTGATTTGTGGTTGGTAGGGACCCAGTTGGCTGCACCAATCCTGTGCAGGATGGCAAATTTCATGCTTAGTTTGCTGGCATTCAGCTTGCCTTTCAAGGGCCAGCACGTGACTTGTCTTGCTGTGATGGTTTGGCATACTTCATTGTCAGCGACTTCTAGTTCAGGGCAATCCTCATTTGATCTTCCAAGAAATTTATTAATTTCTGATGGAGAGAAATTAACCCTTCTTCCTCTAACATAAACACATTCAAAGTCAGATGACCTTCCATTAGCACATTCATCAGACAAGTTCACTATAAATTCCTTGACCAGATTTTCATAGCACTTGGTAAATTTTACCATAGTCTTCATCAGTCCAGCAGTTTTGATCAGGTCCATGATTTCCTTGCAATCCATGGCACCATTGTTTAGTTCTCTTTCTAAAGCTATTCTCTTTAAGCAAACATACTTCCATCTGTTGGCATTGTCAGGGTGGTGAAAAGAGATGTTGTCTATTTGGGACTTCAGGAACTCTAGCCATTTTGCTGGAAGGGAGTTTCCTTCTGATAGGAATTTCTTCAGCATCAATCTCAAACTCTGATTCCTCGTCAGAATCAGAAGACTCAGGTTCTTTTCTCTTCTTTGTAATTGGTTGTCTAGCAGGTTTTGAGAGATTCCCAGTATGCACTTGGGCTTTCACCTTCCCTTTGGACAGACCAGTCTTTACAGATTCTACACCAGTCTTGCCTTCAGACTTGGTTTTCTTATCAGCAGGTTTCTTTTTGGTCATACATTTTGCAGCATTCTGATTACCCTTTCTTTTCATCATTCTCCTAGATATGCTAGGGTTTACATTGGCAATTAGTTCATTGTCTGAGTATTCCTCATCCACATCAATAACAGGTGGATCATCAGTCTTCTCTGAACGGTTCTGAATATCATCAAGGTTTTCAGATGATTTCTGAATGTTGTCATTTGGTGTCACAACATTCTCAGAGACATCTGGATTTGCTTCAACATTTGGGCTTGCTGATTCTTGATTTAATGGAACAGAAATCCCCAGTACAGAGTGGTTCTCACTCAGTATTCTTATAACAAGCCTAGCAATTGCTTGATGTACTTGAGCTGATCCTTCCCTATTTGGTATAGAAGATGAAGGATGAGAAGGATTACCGGAAGCAGTAGCTTGAGACCTTCATGCATGCCTTGTTCTCAGCTTTTTGACCTTGGAGGGGTTAGTTGCCATTTCTCTAAGAGGGGTAATGTCCAGGACTTCAGAATCTATGCATGTGGTGATTGCTCGAGAATCTTGATCAGATGATGAAGATGAAACGGTTGTCTTGGATGAGGATGAAGTTTGAGACATTTTGATTGACTTGGAAAACCAGTAGCAACTAGGGAGAAAACTTTGAATGAGTGAAAAAGAGATGTGGCAAAGTCGAGAGTGGAAGGAGGAAAATGTGTGTCTATTCAACTTCTTAGTAATTTTGAAAGAATTTGGGAAATATATGATTAACCCACTTAAAATAGACTTAACACAAATAACTCCTTCAACCCTTGTTTTGAGCAAAATTAATTGCTATAATTTCTCATGTTGGTAAATACCCATCTTGCCCCTCAAGTTTTCAAGTTGATTTCCATCAAGAGCCTTGGTAAAAAAGTCAGCCAGTTGTAGCTTAATGACACCATGTTCCAGTTTAATTGTCTTCTTCTCTACAAGGTCTCTGATAAAGTAATTTTTAAGGTCAATGTGCTTGGTCCTGCTATGCTGAATAGGGTTCTTGGAAATATTGATTGTATTCAGATTGTCACAATATAATGTCACAACATCTTGTGAGACATTATACTCAATGAGCATCTATTTTATCCAGATAATTTGAGAACAGCTACTACCAACTGCAACTATTTCAGCACAGAGTTGAAAAGGCATTCTTTTGACATGAATCATAGCTCTGGCAGATTCCTGTATGACCCTATTTTTCCTTCTGTCAACTCCATTTTGTTGAGGAGTTATAGGAGAACAGAATTCATGACTCATTCCTTCTGAGAAACAGAACTTATTAAACTTGTTGTTTCCAAATTCCTTGTCATGATCACTTCTGATTCTGACAATACATCCTTCTTTTTGAGTTCTTTTGCACAGTTCTCTAAAAACTTCAAGGTTATTCACCACATAATAGACATATCTCTTTTTACCAAGCCTTTCCATTTGATGTTCACCACAAACCTTCCTTTTATCAATTTGTAGTCTTGGAATCCTTCTGACTGCTTCCATAGAGATAGTTCTTTTCATTCTTCTTAGATGAAGATGGCCAAGTTTTTGGTGCCACAGTTTCACCTCTTTTTCTTCTTTGGTAATAGAACACATAGTGGAGTTATTAGTGTTCTCAGGCTGCCACAAGTAACAGTTATCGTTAGATCTGATTCCTTTCATTACAACTTCTAGTTTTTCATTAATTATAAGACATTCAGATTTTGAGAAGTTGACCTTGAATCCTAGATCACACAATTGACTGATACTAATGAGATTAGCAGTCAGGCCTTTTACCAATAGTACTTCATTCAGATTTGGAACTTTAGGGCAGTCCAAATTACCAACTCCTTTGATTTCACCTTTAGCACCATCTCCAAAGGTCACATAACTAGTGGTGTGAGGTTTAACATGATTGAGAATGTTCTTTATTCCAGTCATGTGCTTAGAGCACCCACTGTCAAAGTACCAGCCTTCCTTTGCAGAGACTCTCAGGGAAGTGTGGGCTATCAGGGCAGTAACCTTTTTCTTCCATTGAGGAGTATGTGGTACCCTTTTAGACTTAGGTTTAACACCTGGGCTCTGATTAGGGTATCCATACAATCTGAAGCAGAAAGGCTTAATGTGACCATACCTCCCACAATGATGACATCTCCATCTTTGGTACTTTTTCTTCATATATCTCTGTTCCTGATGTTGAGAGTTGTGTTGAGACATCTGCTTTGACATTTGTTTATTAGACCTAATCTTCTTGTCTGCACCTGATTTCTTTGCTGCCACAAATCCTAGACCAGACTTGTTTCCCACAATTTGTCCAACCTGAAGGATTTCTTCCAATTTTTCTGTTCCATTTGTCATCATCTTGACAGATTTGGTCATCTGGTTTAGTTTTGAGTTCAGCATTTGAACTTCCCCTTCTAGATGACTTATAGTTTCAAGGTCTGCCCTTTTTTCAGCCTCCAGCTTTATGATGATTTTTGATTGTTTCTCATTTTGCACACAGACTTCAGTACTTCTGATACACAATTTCTTGTAAGTATCAGCCAGTTCTTCAAAAGTTACTTCCTCATCACTAGTGTCACTTTCAGAGGTACAAACACCAGTTAGTGCAGTAACTATTTTAGCAGATTCTTCTTCAGAATTACTTTCTGAATCATAGTCAGACCAGGTAACAGTCGTTCCTTTCTTTTGTTTCTTAAGAAAGGTAGGACATTCAGCTCGAATTTTCCCATATCCTTCACAACCATGGCATTGAATTCCTCTGCCTTGATTTCCCTTCTCTTCTGACCTTGGTCTTCTGCTGGAACTGTCAATGTCAGAGGGGATGTTATGAACATTAGACCTTGACTTTGGATCTATTCTTTTGATAAGTTTGTTGAATTGTCTTCCAAGCATGGCTATAGCTTCTGAGATATTTTCTACTTCATCCTCCTTGTTTTCAACATCAGTGTTGGATACTAGTGCTATGCTCTTGTTCTTCTTGTCACCATTTTCAGTGATCCCCATCTCAAAAGTCTGAAGAGACCCAATGAGTTCATCCACTTTCAACTTGCTGATGTCCTGGGCTTCCTCTATGGCAGTTACCTTCATTGCAAATATTTTAGGCAAGGATCTGAGAATCTTTCTCACCAGTTTTTCTTCTGACATCTTTTCTCCCAGTGCTCCTGAGGTGTTGGCAATCTCCAAGATGTTCATGTGAAACTCATGAATGGTTTCACCTTTCATCATTTTTAGATTCTCAAACTTGGTAGTCAGCATCTGAAGCCTTGACATTTTTACTTTGGAAGTGCCCTCATGGGTAGTTTAGAGAGTGTCCCAAACTTCCTTGGCCAGTTCATATTGATGTACTAGTCTGAATATGTTTCTATCAATTCCATTGAACAAGGCATTTAAAGCTTTGGAATTACCCAGGGCTAACTCATCTTCTTCTTTACTCCATTCTTCCTCAGGCTTCAGACTGATTGTCCCATCTTTCTCAGTTATGGTGGGATGGTTCCATCCTTTGTCAGCAGCTCTCCAGGCCTTTTTGTCCAGTGATTTTAAGAAGGCAATCATACGAGGTTTCCAGTAGTCATAATTTGATCCATCCAGAATGGGTGGTCTATTTCCAAAAACTCCTTCTTTGTCCATAGTGCCAGAAAGTGATATCCCTAGATCTCACCCAGTAATACAGGCAGGGTGCCTGCTCTGATACCAATTGAAATTCTGGCAGCAGATACTCAATGTCACGTTCAATGTTATGACACCATATCTGACTTTCTATAAGACAGTAAATACAAAAACAGTAAAGAACACAGTCAATTGTTTACCCAGTTCAGTGTGCAACAAGACCTACTCTGGGGGCTACCAAGCCAGGGAGGAAATCCACTATAAGAGACATTAATTCAGGAATAAACCAACCAGTTTATCTCCTTCACTTAAGACCTACCCAATGCAACTTCAATCTAAGTACAACTTAAACCTGAGTTCCTACTCACTCCCCCTCAATCACAGCAGTGATACTTAAAACAATTGACTAATGAATTGATGAAGACATTCTTCAAAACATACACTTGATTATGCTTCACAGCTTTTTAATCAAGCAACACAAACACTCTTGCTTCACAGCTTTGAGTGATACATAAACCTAACTTGACTTTGCTTCAAAGCTTTAGTCAAGAGACACAAAACACTCTTGCTTCAAAGCTTTGAGTGGTACAAAAACCCTTACAAAGAAAACCTATTCCAAGTCACTTATCACAATGATAATTGCTTGGATTACAGCAGTTAAAACTATACAGTTTCTAATTGATCTTCAGTCCAAGAGATGTTTTCCAAACAGTAGACCTGTTGAATATATAGCAGCTGTTTTTTCAGTTAGGGTTAATTCTGATTAACCTTAAGACTTGGTCACAAGACTTTATCAACCAGGTTAGGGTTGAGCTAGGTTAAACCCAAAGTCCACGAGAGATTCTGTTCTGGAAAGACTGAGTCATCTTCCTGAAAAATCTCAGAATTAACCAAACTGCATAACTGTTAGATCAGAACAGGATGTCTTAACATTTGTTATGACATCTGAATTCCTGATTACTGATTTTGGTAAATGTGATCATTTTGCAAAATGCTCAGATACACACTCATAAACATCAGTACCTGTATGCCACTATATTTCTGCAAAGGTACCTAATAAACCAGTACCTAATAAATCAGAATGTTATGACATTAGTCATGACATTCACACACCTAGTTTTACCAAAAATGCATGCCAATAACTAAACAACTACAAGATACACTCCAGACACGTATGTCATTCTGATACTCATTCAGATTCAACTCTCAGATACAGTTCAGATACGCTCCAGCCATGAATTCCATTTTGATACTCATTCAGATTCAGTTCAGATACGCTCCAGACACGGATGCCATTTTGATACTCATTCGAAATCAGCTGCCAAATACAATTCAGATACGCTCCAGACACGGACTCCATTCTGATACTCATTCTTTCAAATTACAATTCAACAATTACTCTTGGATGGCATCTACAAGCCCATCTCCTGCAAATTTCTATCACCCTCTAAATGGAATCTTTAATCCCATTCCCTCAACCGTCACATCGCCGAGTGCCAATTTCTGGTCACTCTAGTGTCTAATCATATTCCACCTTCGAGTCACGAACGACAAAACTTGTCAATCTAACTCTTCAGGCTTAAGAGGATTGAGCGGGGGAAGCTGTTGTACCCCTAAATTTTCCCTCTCACTTGTCAAGAATTTGTTCACAAGATCTCCTTGACTCAAGACTGCATTAGGGTTTGGTCAGCTCAAGACACCTCCTAATGCACTGATGACCAAAATTAGGGTATGAGTTTGCACAAGGACATTTGAACTTTAAATGCCTCATATGACTCTCATGGATCATTATGGACCCCCAATATTATTCATGCCAAGTTTCAAGCCTTGGATCATATTTTTGCTCAGTCAATTGAGAAGTTGACCTAAAAATCAGTTGTATTAAGGAAAAAGTCAACTATAGCCAATTTACAGTCAAACTCCATAATTTTTTATACACATCAAAATTTTAGACTCATATGTATCATTTGATCAAGTTTGGACCATAATTCCTCAAAAGATTTGATCAAATCACCAAAAGGGCAAAATGGTCAAAATTAGGGTTTTGATTGGGAAAGGGCAATTTCTGGTTTTTGACCTAGAAAATGGTCAATTGGTTTAAGGAATGATCTCAAGAGTCCAATTCCATCATTTTGACCTAATGACATGGTTTCAAACATTGCAAGTCCATTGAATTGACAGATGAATTTTGCAGTCAAACTGATCAAAAGTCAACTGTATACTAAAAAGTCAAACTTTGACTTTTTAGTCAAATTCAAGTGCCAAAGATCACAATTCATCAAAACATGTCAAAATATGAAACTTATTCATCAAGAAATCAAAAAGTCAAGATTTCATTTTGAAAAGTCAAAATTTCTAAACTTAGAAAATTTTCGAAGTGTTGAAAATTCATGTTTTTTCATAACTTTGAGCCAAATTTTCACCATGATGCAAGATGATTCAAAAGAAACTTCCAACATGAAAGTTGTATATCTCCATGAAATCTACAACTTTGCTTCACACAACTTCTTCCAAATGTTCTTGGATCTCAAGTTATAGTTTCAAGAACATAGGATTATGAAACTAAAAACTTAGTGAAATTTTGCCCTAATTTGGTCAGGATTTTGACTCAACTTCATGGCACTTTTTCATATAGTTCGAAGGGGAATCTTAAAAATCAATTAAAAGATAGGTTGTAGAGAACATTTCAAGCTTTCTAAAATGTCCAAGAACTCATTGGGATCATTCTTGAGTAGGGAGAATCGAAGAGATGAAGTTGGTGTTTTGTCACTTGAATTACAAGGCATTTTGTGATGAACAAGAATTCAATTTCAAACCTAAGTTGCACAATCTTGTTTTGCAGGCCTCTAAACCTCAAGATCTCTCCATAATCAGAAGATTACACTTTCTTTTAAGCGATTATCGAAGTGTTCCAAGCATTGTCCAAGCCAATTTGCCATTTTAGGAAGAAAGTTACCATTCCATTCTTGAAAAGTTGCTTTAATCACAAAGTCAACTTGTCTTGAGCTTCTAACTTGTTCTTTATGCACACACAACCCCTATAAACCAAAATCAAGGTGTCTAAGGCCTGAAGAAGATCAGGACATGCTTGTACAATACTTGATATTTGTCATTTCACTTTTCTTCAAAAGCAAGTTATAGAGCCATAACCCTATAACTCAGAAACCTGGAGTGATTTTGTGCTGAAATCTTTTCCATACATATTAACAAGTCAATTGCAACACAACACACATTTTTACAAGCCCTCAAAGAATCTCAAGCATTCATAAGTTAGAATTGGCCAAAAACTCCATTTTTTGAGCTTAAAACACCCATCTCCATTTTCACTCGTGCGTTTTCACTTTTAACCATCAAAACACTTCACATACATCATATAGAACTTATCTCAACACCTGTTAAACTTCTGTAACTTCATCTTCATCATCCACCATTTTTAAAAAACCTCCATTACAGTTGCACTTGAGTAGAGAGTTCTAATTGGTTTCAAAATAAAGTAAGACTTGTAACACACTCAGGGAGGTCCTGGCAAGCTAACCAGATCATCCTTACACCTCCATGGTTGTTCAAACTCCACACACGATTCTAGCTGCAAGAGGTAAGTTTTCAAACTTATATCTCTTCATACAAGCATCATTTGAGTTTGGTTTGTGAAAATAAAATGTAGATACCATTGCAACAAAGTTATACATATCCATAGTTTACATTTATATGGCCTGAGCTTAGAGAATTTTAGGGTTGAAGTTTACTGAAATTTTTAGGTTTTGAATTAGGGCTAGAAAAATTCTCATTCATCTTTGATTGTTAGCTTAAGTTATTTATATGGTTAGATTTGTGGGAAAAAATGCCACAACTTTCATGTTTGAACTTTTCATTTTTGTTGAGAGATGAAGACGATACAGGTCCTTTGGGTGGAGGTTGAAGATGAAGTGTAATCAGGGCGCGTTTTGTGTTATGTAGTTATTGTTTCCGTTATATTAACGGATGTATAGCCACCCCAGTGGTAAGGCAGCACGCTGGTAATGAGGAGGTCATGGGTTCGAGCCTCAGCGCGCTGCCTTTTTCTTTTTCTCTCTCTTTTTTTTTACATTTTTGGTCCTTCCAACGCACATGGGCCTTCCCCTCCTCGGCCTGACTTTTTTTCACTAACATTCCTCCCTCCTGTTTCATATTTGCACCCTGGCCCAATTTTATTTTATTTCTTCATTTTTTTATTTTATTTATTTTCTCCAATATATTTTCTAAAAAAATGATAAAAATACAAAAAATTATATTTTATATTTTGACTTATTTTATTTTATTTTTTCCATAAACAAAAATATTTTATTCTTCATACTTTATTTATTTTATTAAGTAAATCTTATAAACTTAATTAATATTGTATTATTTATTTATTTTTCTTCATACCATTTAAAGTTCATTATTTTAATACAAAAAAGACTAAAAATATTTTTTAATACTATAAATATTTTCAAGATAAAAAATACTTTCCTTAAATTATTTTTCTTTTGATTAATTAATAGAATTAGGTTTTCTTTTAAAATCTTTTTCCTAATAAATTCAAACTTAATTAACCATTTTCTTTATTTAAATTAGGTTAAGACAAAAATCTTTTTTTATAAAAACCAAACAAAATTCATTTTGTTTACATTTTGCATCCTTATACATTTATTTATTTTTATACTTGGTATTTATCTTATTCCTTGTATATTTTGTACCAATTCATGTAATAGACTAATTAGGTTTAAATTCTTGCAACCCCCATTTACAAATTGTATACCCCCCTCCCCACAAATGTTGTAATAACGTAGTAACTTTAAATTTCGCAACTTATCGCTTTTATATACAATACTAGTAATTAAGGTTTGTATGGAAAGACTAAAATCAATACTTAGCAAAACCTTAATCAAGACAAAAACAAGCATGAAAACAATACACTTGCACACAAGCACCCCTAGGGTTATTACACTTGGTTTCCTTATACAAAATAGCCATATTACGCATGTAAGATATCTTAGCAAAAACAAGCGAATACAAGATCACAGTCCCTCGATGACGCTATCTAAGTTGCCTTTCAAATGATCTTAGTCCCTAAAGAAAAATGATAAGACACCTTGCATCATTGCTAATCATGGTTATACGATGACCCATGCCCGTCCCGTTTGCATCCAAAGATAGGGTTGCTTACCAAATTAATGGTAAGATAACAATGTCAAAGGAAAAGAAAATGAACAAGAAAGACATTTGAGTAGGTAGATTGCTCCTAATTACTTGCTCCATTTCAAAACAAACATCCTTGCTATTTTCAAAAATGATCATGTACACTTTCAAACATCTTACAAAATTGAAAACATTTTCAAAAGATCAAACATCTTTGTATACATTCTTACGAACGAGAATCATTACAAAGATTGCCTAAACAATGACCTCTTTACAAAATACTTTCAAAAATCACACAAAGCAAAATTTCAAACAAAAGCAAGTGATATAGCAAGTAACTAAGAGCCTATGGAAAACCATGGATGGAAAGGGTTCTAATACCTTCCCCTTTCATAATATACCCCCGAACTCAAGAAATAATCTCAAAGGTTTTTCCTATGCTTTTTCACCTTTCCATTTGGATAAAAGAAAAGCCGGTGGTGACTCTTGCTAACCGCAAAATTTGCGATCAAAAGCAAAACCCTCAAGTCAGTTCTCCCATCATATCACAACATTCAAGGTATAAAAATAATCAAACCAGTACTAAAAAGAATAAACAACACATAAGAATTATTAACCCAGTTCAAAGAAACTCGCCTACTATGGGGGCATACCAAGCCATGGATAAGTCCACTATGATATTATCAATTCATAAACCCTACAAAAAGCATACCAATTCATGATTTATTCACTTAATCACTATGCGAGTTATACTTCTATCTAAGACTCACCTATATATGAGGCCATCCCCAACCCCTCATCAATCACAAACAAAGATTGGATAATAATAGGAAGACATACTTCCATGACATAATAGCTAGAAGACACACTTCCATAACAACAGCTAGCCAAGACTCTTGACTAAGAAAAATACATAGAGTTGCTTAAAAGCTTCCTACAAGAAGAATACTAAACTTATTACCTAAAGGTTTCTGAGTTAGAACAGAACCTTACAACTCAAGGAACACATTCCAACTCACATGTCGAGTGAAGACACAACCAACTCATTTTGAGAGTGTTATGGACTCAACCCTAATAACTACATATTTTTCATTCTTGGATGGTGCTTTTTCTAGGTTACAATGCTTCTATTTGTAACCTATATCCCAACTGGATTTGGACTTCAAATCACAGCTCATCAGTTGTTACAACCCAGCAGAAACTTCTGCTACAAAATAGGTCCTCAAGCAAATATTTCCTAATTTGTCTCTAATTAGATGGTTGAAAATGGACCAAATAGAGTACCCAAGAAAATATCCACCATCTCCCTATCGGACAAAGGGGGTTGGACTCTTCCTGCTAGGTCTATCCACTTCTGGGCATAGACTTTAAAACCCTCGCTTGAACCCCATGGACATACTTTGGAGTTGTGTGCGAGTTGGAGCAAGGTTCGCATTATATTGGTACTGCTTATAGAAAGCAGCAGCCAGGTCTTCCCAATTATGGATATTGGTTCCCTCCAGCTGATAGAACCATTCAAGTTGAGTCTCGGATAGACATTCTTGGAAGAAGTGGACCCATAAATCCCTGTTAGTGGTGTGAGGCTGAATCTTCCTCACATAAGATCGGAGATGTATCTTGGGACACGAGACCCCATCATACTTAGCAAACACCGGAACCTTAAACTTTTGTGGGATGACAACCCCAAAAACCAATCCCAGCTCTTCAAAATCCAGGTCAGGTACCTTCTGGATCTCCATTACGTTCAGAGGATCCTCCAATTGTTTGTATTTATCATCAGCAGAAGGATATTGCTCCTCATTATAGTCATATTCATTATCATATTCCCTTGGACTATGGTCTTCCTCTCTTGTTTCCCCTTCTTGATTGTCTCCTTATTTTGACGAAGATTCTAGTTCTATAACTTGCCTTAACGGTCCTCTGAACCTCATTCTAAAATTCACCACACCATCTAGCTTCTTTGGCTTCTTGGTCTTTTCTTTGACAATTAGGGCTTTCAGCTCTTCTTGCCCCTTGGCCAGAGCCATGATCATTTGTTGAAACTGAGCATTTTGAGTTTGTAGATCATTCCCTATTTTTTCGAGAGCCATTTCTTTACTGCTGAAATAAACAACGAAGAAGATGAGAAACCAGCTTTGAAACCTGTTTATGCAATGATATGTATGATATATGTATGCAATCTTTTCAAGTATTTCGAGAAATTTAAATTTTTGAACCAAAATTAAACAAAGATTTTATTAGTAGAATTCAAAATACAATTGCCTTTTAGGGGTACAATTGAAAATTCTAAAAACTAAGAAATCAGGTTTCCCATGGGCGCTTCCTCGTCGTGCCGAGATAGACATTAAGACCTCTTTCTTCGTAAGGTTGCTTCGTGAGCTCCAAAACTTTCCTCTTATGGGCATAGAAATGATCTCTATAGGTGTCCCTCTCTTTTTTCAACTGAATCCAAGATCTCTGTAGCTCTTCAAGATCAGTGGGCATGTCAGGATGGAGAACTGTATAAGGAACATCTCCTTTGGTAATGGGCTCCACAATCACTGGTAAGATGGCTATATACGGCATCACAAGGTTCTAAGCACGACCTCGTACCCATTGGAGATAAGGTTCCATAGGGATGGAAGTCTTCGGCCCCAAAGTCTTGGTATCAAATCTGTTTACCATGCCCCAAGCTCGTATAAACCTCTGACGATACCCTTGAACATCATCCTTATAGATGAATACAATGCCTTGGATAAGCATCTCGTGAGGACCACCCCTTCGAGCATAGCCAAATTGTCGCAGAGCCATAGAAGGATTATAAGTTATGCCTCCCCTAATGCCAATTAGTGGGACATTAGGGAATTCCCCGCAATGGTCAATAACATAAATATCTCCCATGGATGAGGAATACCAGAGAATATCTGAGTGAGAAAGTGATATTATCCTTTACGACCAGCCTAAACTTTCTTCATCCTTCAGCACTGATTTAGGGAGGTAAGAAATAAACCACTTTGACAGCAATGGCACACAACACATAAGAATCGCTCTTTTCTTCATGGTACGAGTGTGGAGGGTATGCAAAATGTCTCCGAGTAAAGTGGGAACAGGGTTGCGAGAGAGGAAGACCTTGATAGAATTCACATCTATGAATAAGTCTGGATTGGGGACTAGTACTAACCCATAGATTAGAAGGGCCAAGACCTCCTCAAAATCCTGGAAGTCCAAATCATCCCAAAACAGTTGAGCCTTCTCTATTAGGAACTTGGCTAGAAAACCCTTAACTCCGCTTCTTGTTTCCCAGTTGGACACAATGTCGGACTATTTCAAATGTAAAGCAAATGAATTCTGGCTCTGGAACTTCTTCTAAACTGGTGAAAGATACTTGATCAAGAATAGGTATACCCAATATCTGAGAGAACTCTTCCATGGTGGGCACCAACTGATAGTCTGGAAAGGTTAAGAAATGGTGCTTAGGGTCAAAGAATTGAAAGAACACACTCATCATCTTCTCATAAAAACCTGAGGTAACCAGATTGAGGAGTAGACCATAGTTCATGGTGAATGAAGAAGTATCAGGAACCCTTGATGCTAGCTCTTTGAGTTGAAAAGCTATTCTCACAAAGCTGATTCATATGGCATTTCTATGAGCGGAAGCCATGATCTACAAAACAGAATAAAGATAAATTCTCCTAATCCTTAAAATGGTTAGTGTAATGAAGAATGAATGTTTATGATACTTGATGTCATGTTTAATAAAATTAATCATACACAAGCAAATCACACAAGACCTTAGGTTTAGGCTTGCATGGGGTTTATAGTTAAATACCTTCTTGAAGTTTAGTTGGTTTCAAACTTGTCCTAGAAATAGTAATTGGTTCTAAGGAGTCTCAATATCATTGATCTTTCTTTATTGGTATTATTTCAACTTAGGAATCTTTTCTTAAGGCCGAAACATCCTGAAAGTCTGATCTCAATGAGTGTAGCATCGAGTATCAACCAATTCCCAGCTTTACACTGAGACCGACTATCTCACTACTTTCTAATGGCCAATTTTGTTCAACTAAGGTTCTAAGGTTCTAAGGTTCGTTAGTGCTTCACGAAACCACGCGGTGGCCCCATATGCTCCTCAATTCAACACAAGGGATACTGGTACCAACCAAAGTGTCACACCAACACAATTATTGCTTCAACCATATCGGTCTACATTGTACAGTCTCCATGAGTTATTATTGTTTACCTATAAGGATGCCCTAGATCCGGGTATAGGATCTATAGTATCCCAAGCAAACCTTTAAAAGTAAAGCAATCAAAACAAACAAGGAAATCAATTTAGAAATGAACTAGACCCTAAGGTAAACCCCACTTTTTAAAAGTCTCCCCAGTAGAGTCGCCAGTTCTGTGATATAGTGGCAGAACCAACTATTTAATACTGGTTTTGCATTTGTATTTGCAAATGTTACAGTAAGCAAGAGTCGCAACCGACTTTTCTTTTATCCAACAAAAGAAAGGGTGAAAAGAACACAAAAAAGACCTTTTGAGAGTTTTTTGAGTAAGGGGGTAGATTATGGAAAGGGAAGGTGTTAGCACCCTTCCCATCTGTGGTTTTCCACGGGCTCTTAGGTACTTGCTCATTTTTGAAAATTGCTTTCGTGTTTGTGTGTTTTGAAAAGTTTGTTTGCTTTATGATAACTCTTGTATCAGTCCTCAAGAGTGTGGATAAAGCGTTTTCGAAAATGTTTGAAAGTGTGGTGTGAAAGAGATTATTGTTGAGCAAGTGCTTAAAAGCTATCTACCTACTCGAGAAAGGTTTTCTTTTCCTCCTTTCTCTTAGATAATACTATCCTACTATTAGTGAGTAGGTAGCCTTATCGTTGGATGTTGAGGGACTATCAAAGGGACATTTATGGTCACTAAAGCAACTGAGCAAGAACTCGTAGTAATTGTCCTAAAGTTCTAAGATCACTTTTTTAACTAAGGCAATAGTCAAAAGGATCATCGTGGGACTTGTGATCTCTTGAACTCAAGGACAGTCACTAAAAATTCTCACGTTTCAAGAATTGTGACCGTTTTTGAAAGCAACCGAAGTGGGAGATACACTAGGGGTGAGCATGTGCAAGTGTATTGGTTCAGATATATTATCTTTGAATTTTAGGGTTATCTAATCGTTTTCTTTTCAGTCTTTTCCATGCAATCCTATTAATCTACGCAGTTAATAGTGTAGAGAATAAATTGCGGAAAATAAAGCTCCTAAGCTATTACAAGGCCTTGGGGAAATTACATAAATATCACAAGAAAAATAAAATTGCGTAATTTTAAACCTAATTAAAACTATTACAAACCGAAAAACAGTTACATAATTGAAAAATAATAAAACGGAAAATATTAAACGCCCGAAGATTAAAACGAGAATAAGTTTTAAAAAAACCCTAAAACTCTAATTGATTTACAAAAATATTTTTATATTTTTATTGAAAAGTATATTTGAAGTTTTAACCTAATTCTATTTAATTTTAGTTTAAAGAAAACAAGTTAATGTAATTAAATTAAATTAATTTACAAAAATCAATTCTAATTAAAAAACTTAAATCTATTTTTTTCTTCTGATTTTATGAAAATAATAAAAAAGGTGAATGTAAAAAGATAAAATAATTAAAACAAACTAAGATAATGAAATTAAAAAAAATAAAAGCAATGGGCATGTGGTTGTGAAGTAGTTTGGGGTGTGAAGCTGAATCTGCTAGGCCCAAATCAGCACAAGGCCAATGACTACGCCTGGTCCAGTGGGGGATGTGTTTGAGGGTTCATCATGGGGATTGCTTGTTGGACGTTAGATCTGGATCAGTGGATGTTCCAGTGGTTGAGAATGAGGACGTAGGATGGTCGTCTTGGAATAACATGTACTGGAACCTGCAAGAAACATTAAGAAAATAGAAAAATGTTGGACCTAGAATCGAACCCAGGTCCCTTTCTTCACACGTTTATGCCTTTGCCAACTGCCCTTCTTGTTTATTCATTTACATAATGAAACACAAATAATATAATTACAACTTGGTGAAAGCGTCAACTTTTCAAAACGCGCCAGGTCAGTTCTCGCATCGACCAATGATAACATGCCATTTAAGTTGTCGGAGTCCAAGCTAGTCAACGGTATCGGAGCCCAGCACCGGTCACCTTCTCTGGCTGACTCAAATTCCAAACCTACAAAAACACTGTGAATAAAGGCGCAAATGGTACCCAACCCCCCTATTTGGAGGGCTGGGATCACGATGTTGGTCTTCTTTTTGGCTAAAACCTCCTATAAACCCAGATACGAAGAAAAAGAAACCTCGTGCCCTAACAATGGAAAGATGGGGATTCTGTGTGCATGCTTGAAACTAAAGGCTCAAAACAAATTAGAACATCATTGTGAACATATACCAATGCAAAGAAATAGATTATATCACATGAATTAAAAGTTTGAGGTTTGAGAATTTTACCAAACTGTGAATTGTTAGAGGGGACGATTTTGTATGCTTTGGCATTTAAGAATGGGTGGGTTCCACTCCTGGGATCCTTAGAAGGATGATTGAGTGCTTGGATCTGATTGAGATTGGCTGGCTCGTGTGAAATAGAATTGCACTCCTTTTGAAATTTTTAAAACTTCTTCTAGGGTTTTAGGAGGCAACAATGTGTCCTCCTTTGTGTTCTGACTTTATTGTATATATATGAGGGAAAGATTAGGACAACAAATGTGGTTCCTATCTTTGTACATTATGATGAAAATATATGACCTCAGTCTTGCCTAAAACTTTCTATATTTGATCCAATCTCCTGCCAATCTTATTTTCGTGCGTTACTGCCATCCTGTTATGAGTTGTTTAAGCCTCCAATATGATGGAAATCGAAAGCTAACATACCCCTACAGATCGATTTCCCTTCGAATTTGTTCTCTTCAAAGACTTTAAGGTCCAATTCGAATTACTCAGAGCTTTCCTCATCATAACATTGTTTCCTTAGAAAGCTCTGAACTCTAATTCGAATTGCACCAGCTTCAATATCACGGATCCTTCGATTGAGCCACCCTCTGCTTCAATTGCTTTATTTGAATAAAATCACCCTGGTCGAATCATCTCTTGTGTAGTTAGGAACAAACAAGGCAAGAATCATGCCTTTAACTCAGGAATTGAATCCACGATCAAAATTGAATTCTTTCCATATTTGCAAGGAAAACATGCCATTTTGAACTTTGGGTGAACCTGGACAGGTTAGGATAGGTATTTGTTCGAATTTAGCTTAAGGCTTTCATCATGGTTCCTTCGATTAATTCTCAAGTTTTGATCTCTTCGACGGCTTTGAACTGGTCCAATCTAAGCGTTATTTTATTGACTGGTTGAAGTGTTATTCTACTCTCTTCGATGGCTCTAAGTCCTAATTTGAATTTCCCAGAACTTCCCTTATCAGAACTTTTTTGATCAGCCCTTGTCCTCTTTGATGGTTCTGAGTTCTATTTCGAATTTCCTAGAACTTCCCTCATCAGAACATTTATTTTCCTTCAAAGGCTTTGAATTCGAATTGTACCAACTTCGTTATCATGGATCCTTCGATTAAATCTCAAGCCTTGCTCCCTTCGATGGCTCTCCATCCTGATTCGAATTGCTCATATTCTCAGCATCAGAACTTCTTCGTTTAAACCATAGTTTGCAGAAATTTGAAAGGCTCAAAGTTGTCCTCTCCAATCTTCATGAATTCAAATGGCCCATCATCAGAGCTTCTGGAACCCTCTCAAGTCTTTCTCTCTTCGATCTCACTTTATCTATCTTGGATAATCGGAATGTCACCCTGTTGATATGCCATCAAAGCATCACTTGGTTAACATGCCTGTCGAAAGACACTTTGTATGCCCTAAAGAAAGACAACCTTATTTAAGATGTCCATCGAAGCTGCCTTGTTTAAGATGCCTATCGAAAGACCCTTTGATATGCCAATTGAAGGACCTTTTGCAGATGCCAATCGAAGGGCACTTTGTAGATGCCAATCGAAGGATACTTAACCATCATTCAAAAAATTTCCCTTTCTTTAGGTAAATGTTTGTAACCATTCATGTAAGAGAAAATATTGGAAAACTTGAGAGGGAAAATTTTAGGGTACAACAGCTTCCCCTGTTCAATCTTCTTAAACCTGAAGATTTAGATTGTCTTGGCTGCCTTTCGTGATCTAAAGGTGGAAGGTGATTGAACACTAGTGTGCCCAGAAATTTGCACTCGTCTGAAGTGATACTATTGGTGGATAATATCGGGAATGGACTTACAGATGCCATTTGGAAAATATGATGGAAGACTGTCGGAGATGGGCTTGCAGATGCCATCCAAGGAATGTGATGGAGATTCGTCGGAGATAGGCTTAGAGATGCCATCTAAAGTAGGTGCTTAACTTCATAACAAGTCTCTTTATGGGGATTCCTGTTCCTGCTGTCTGAGGAGGAGTCCGCTGGGGAATATTTTGGGGGAATATAGTCTAGGAGCTTCGGTTGTCAGTTACTCTACTGGGAGTTACCTCTTGATTGGAGAGATGAAAGTGAAGTGTTATTTGGTCGGGATCCAGGCTTCACAACAACTTGTTGAGGATAATAAGGCTGACTGATATCTAGTTATATTCCAGGCTTCACAACGACTTTATTGGGGAATATGAAATTAACTTCCATCCGGTCGGTTCCAGGCTTCGTAGTAACTATAGACATTGAGTTGTTATCTGGTCGTATCCAGACTTCAGTGATTTGAAGACATTAAGTTGTTATCTGATCCGGTCCAAGCTTCAACTTGAATATGAGGTATACCGTTATATGGTCGAGTCCAAGCTTCGGTGTCATGGGTTATACTATCATCTGATAGGGTCCAGGCTTCATAGTAATTAAAAAAAATAAACTGCTATCTGGTCAGACTCCAGGCTTTACAGTTTCTTTAACTGGGTAAGAATAAAAAAAATTTAGGGTTGATTTAACCGAACCATAGAAAGTATCTACCAGAAAATAATCAGAATAAATCACTGGTCGGTTTAAACTGAACCGGCAGAGGTCTTGAGTTGTCTTTAACTGGATAAGAATCAGAAAAATCTTAGGGTCGATTTAACTGAACCAGAGAAAGTATCGACCAGAAAAGAATTAGAATAAATCATTCATCAATTTAAACTGAACCAACAGAGGTCTTGAGTTATCTTTAACTGGATAAGAATCAGAAAAATCTTAGGGTGGATTTAACTGAACCAGAGAAAGTATCTACCGGAAAAGAATCAGAATAAATCATTGGTCGATTTAAGCTGAACCAGCAGAGGTCTTGAATTGTCTTCAACTGGATAAGAATAAGAAAAATCTTACGGTCAATTTAACTGAACCAAAGAAAGTATCTACAGAAAATAATCAGAGTAAATCATTGGTCGATTTAAAATGAACCAGTAGAGGTCTTTTGAGAATGATCTTTCTGAGGAAAATTCTGAAATAGCCCTTCAGCAGATGTAGCCTTTGAGAAGACTGTCAGGTCATATAAGTAGTCAATGATGTTTGTTGATTTGATATTTCCTGAAAAGGTAAAGAGTTAGTCGTATGCAATGTCATGATGTATGAAATGCATTGTGTAATGATGTTCTCAAAATAAATGAGATTATGTTGTATGTAATATGTACTCGCATGCCATGATGTATGAATATGGAATGCTGTTGTGATATTTCCTAGTCTGGGAAAATAAATCCCTGACTACTGCTACAGAGTATTGGGAAGCTGAATCCTGGACTGCTGTTTGGTAGATGAGAAAAGTGATTCTTTCACTTCTGCTGGGGATGATGATTGGAGATGATTTACTAGGGATTTCCTCATTCTGTTTGAGGATATTCTGTCGGGGATCTTTGACTCTGCTTGAGAATGACTTTATGGGGAAAAAGATGCTATGTTGGAAGATTTTACCATTGTAGAGAAATAAACTCTGTTAGGGGATAAACTTCCACATATAGAGAAATAAAATCTACCGGGGATAAGGCTTTATAAACTGTTCGAGATTATAAAAACTTAGTTGGGGAACATGGATTTTAGCTCTCTAAGGGAACTTGGCTGGAGGAGGTAATTCCTGCTTGGGGAAGAAGATGTCAAAACTTTGGTCGTTTTCACTCTACGGGGATATAGATATCACTAGGACGTATGTTGAGGATTCAGCAGTGACTTTGAAATAGGATGTCTCTGCCCCTGCATCTGCTGGAGAAAAGAAACTGTGGGGACTACAAATGGCCTTTTAGGCATTGCCCCGTTTCTTAAAGTCATTAGAAATTGTGTTTCTGTCTTTTATGCGAGTATTTGTAAACAATAATCATATTCAAATGCATATGTCAAAAATAATCACTGGACATTTTTTTCAAACAAACAGAAAAATAGAAAACCAATAGTTTTGTACTTTCAAAGAAATGATTTGCATTGATTTTGAAGTTTGCCTATAACTGGCATTTTTGTACAAAATGAAACTGACATTCTAGTAAGAGAATGCTGTCGTAAAATATGGAAACTATACAAAATAGTATAAAGAGAAAACAACTATGTGTAATAATCCCATTGAGTTTCAATTCTACTATTGCCCCTATGTCTTTGAGCGTCTCATCACTTTGCTACTTGTCTAAAGTTAACTTGATTGACTGGTACTGTTTGAGCTTGATAGTTGTTACTGAAGTCTGGTTGAAAGGTGATCCAACGGGACATAGTTATACGCTTTAAATCCCTAACTTTTGCCTGGACCTCTCTTTCGGTTTTTCGGTCCACCAGGATACCCTTTTTTTCCCAAGCCGCCTTTTCAGGTTTTCGACTTTCCGAGTGTATAGATATTTTTTTGTATTTATCCCTAATTTTTTCCTGAACCATTTTGTTTCACTAGGATGCCCTTATTTTTTCCTAGGCCAGTCAACCTAGCGGGTCTTTATTTATGCGTAGTATCTTTTAACTATGTCAGTGTTCACAGGGTGAGGAAGGTCGTCACCATCTATAGTGGTTAAGATCATGGCTCCACTAGAAAATATGTTCTTGATCACAAATGGCCCTTCGTACGTGGGAGTCCATTTTCCCATGGGATCACCTTGCGGCAGTATGATGCGCTTGATCACTAGATCACCAACTTGATATGCCTGATGTCTGACCTTCTTGTTAAAAGCCTCGATCATTCGCTTTTGGTACATCTGATCATGAAAAACAGCGGCTAACCTTTTCTCGTCAATCAGGTTCAGTTGGTCAAGTCGGGTCTAGATTCAATCATCTTCGTTCAAACTCGCATCCTTCATGATTCTCAAGGAAGGGATCTGGACCTCAATAGGTAGGACAACCTCCATACCGTACACCAGAGAGAAAGGTGTTGCTCCTGTTGACGTACGTGCTGAGGTGCGGTAACCATGAAGAGAAAATGGTAACATCTCATGCCAGTCTTTATATGTCACTGTCATCTTCTAGATGATCTTCTTAATATTCTTATTAGCAGTTTCTACAGTTCCATTCATCTTCGGCCGGTAAGGAGAAGAGTTATGATGCTAGATCTTGAATTGCTTACAGAGTTCGGTGATCATAGTGTTATTGATATTTGAACCATTATCTGTAATTATTTTTTTTTGGGATACCATACCGACAGATAAGGTTATGCTTGATGAACTCCGCCATAACATTCTTGGTAACAGAAGCAAATGAGGCAGCCTCAACCCACTTCGTGAAGTAATCAATGGTGATTAGGATAAAGTGATACTCGTTTGAAGCGGTAGGTCTGATTTCTCCGATCATGTCAATTCCCCACATTGCAAAGGGCCAGGGAGAAGTCAAGACGTTCAAGGGAACCAGAGGTACATGTACTTTATCAGCATAGATCTGGCATTTATGACAAGTTTGGGAATGCTGATAATAATCAGCTTCCATAGTGGACCAGTAGTATCTTTCCCGTAGGATCTTTTTAGCCATGGTGTGTCCACTAGAATGGGTTCCAAAGGTACCTTCGTGTAAATCTTCCATAATCCTCTCTGCTTCGCTCTTGTATACACGCCGAAGTAAAGTAGAGTTGTGGTTTCAGTTATAGAGGGTTCCATTAGTGAGGAAGAACTTTGCAGAGAACCTTCTCAAAAACTTCTTATTATTGAAAGATGCCCCCTCAGGGTATTCTTGAGATTTGAGATACCTTTTCACTTCGTGGAACCAAGGTTTGTCTATTACCCCTTCAGTATTGATCTTATAGCAGTAAGTTGGTTCATCCAATATCTCAATAGTGATACGAGGAGCCTCATTGTCCCATCTGACCTTGAACATAGATGACATAGTAGCTAGCGCGTCCGCTAACTGATTCTCTTCTCATGGAAAATGTTCAAAGGTGACTTCTTTAAAGTGTGGAAGCAATGTCAGCACATGTTCTTTGTAAGGGTTGAGATCAGGGTAATCGTGTCCCACTCTCCTTTGATTTGACTTATTACCAAAGCTGAATCTCCGAAGACACTCAAGAACTTGATCCTCAGGTCAATAGCGACTTTGAGACCCATGATGCATGCTTCATACTTAGCCATATTGTTGGTACAGTTGAAACATAGTCTGGCGGTGAAAGGAGTATGACATCCTTCGGGAGATATGATTACAACACTGATACCATTGCCAAGTGCGTTAGAAGCTCCGTCATAAACCATAGTCCCTCAAGATCCTTTCTCAAGTCCTTCATCGGGTCCAGGTTCTTCATAGTTAGTTCCTAGCATGATATTATCATCCAGGAATTCAAAGTTCATGGATTGGTAGTTGTCCACAACCTGATGAGCCAAATGATCAGCTAATTCACTTCCTTTTATTGCTTTTTGGGTCGTGTATTGAATATCATATTCAGTCAGGACCATCTTCCATATTTCTATTCTATCGGAGAGAGAAGGCTTCTCGAAGATGTACTTTATAGGATCCATCTTAGATATCAACAAGGTAGTGTGAGTCAGCATATAATGTCTTAGTCGGCAAGCAGCCCATTCCAAAGCGCAACAAATTTTCTCGAGCAAGGAGTATCTTGTTTCACAGTCGGTAAACTTTTTGCTAAGGTAGTATATTGCATGCTCTTTTCGACCAGACTCATCATGCTGCCCCAACACACACCCCATTGAATTATCTAATAGTGTTAAGTACATTATCAAAGGTCTTCCTTCAATCGGAGGCATCAGAATTGGAGGCTCTTGAAGGTATTACTTGATTCTATCAAAGGAAGTCTGGCATTCGTCATTCTACTTTATCACTTGATCTTTCTTCAGGAGTTTGAAGATTGGCTCACAAGTAGCAGTTAGATGGGAAATGTACCTGTCAATGTAATTTAGGCGTCCCACGAAACCTCTAACCTCCTTCTCAGTGCGAGGAGTTGTCATCTCTTGTATAGCTTTTACCTTTGCAGGGTCTACCTGAATACCTTTGTCACTGACAATGAAACCTAAGAGTTTACCGGACCTTACCCCAAAGGTGCACTTGTTTGGATTTAGCCTCAACTTGTACGTCTCCAGTCTATCAAATAGCTTTTACAAGTGGTCCAGGTGCTCTTCTTCTATTTGAGATCTGGCTATCATGTCGTCAACATAAACCTCTATCTCATGGAACAAAGCTACCATATCTCGCTGATAGGTTGCCCCAACATTCTTCAACCCAAATTGCATTACTTTGTAACAGAAAATGCTCTATTGTGTGACGATGGTTGTTTTCTCCATATCTTCGGGTGCCATTTTGATCTGATTGTAGCCAGAGAAACCGTCCATGAAGGAAAATATCTTATGCTTTGCGGTGTTGTCACCCAGAACGTCAATGTGGGGAAGCGGGAAGTCATCCTTGGGGCTTCCCCTGTTCAAATCTCTGTAGTCCACACACATCCTTACCTTGTCGTCCTTTTTAGGCACCAGAACCACGTTAGAAACCCATTGTGAATAGGATGTGACAGCTAAGAACCTAGCATTGAACTGCTTCATAACTTCTGCCTTGGTCTTCTCTGACATTTTTGGGCGCATACGACAAACCTTCTGTTTTACTGGAGGGCGTTCCTCTTTTGTCAGCAGGCGATGAACCACAATATCACTGTCAAGTCCTAGTATGTCTTCATATGACCAGGTAAAGATCTCGACATAATCATGCAACATCCGAATCAATCGTTGTTTGACAATAAGCTCCAAATTTTCACCTATCTTGACTTCTTTTTTGTCCTTATCTGTACCCAGATTCACTGTCTCAACTGGATCTTCATGAGGTTGTATAGCTCTTTCTTCATGTTATATAAGTCTAGCAAGCTCTCCTGGTACCTCACAATATTTCTCACCTACGTCCTCGGCTTTGTTGATCGGATTTTCAAAGTCATAACTAGCAATAGCAGAACCGTTATCAATGAGATCCAGAGTGGATGTGGATCTGTAGTTTGATACGTAAGTATATGTAAGAGCATAGTTGTATTGATAAATTAAAAGCATAAAAGAAAGGCAGAGAGCGCAAATTTTTTATGCAAAAACGTCTAATGCTTTATTAATGACACATGAGATTGAAAATGATAACCCTCACAAATAAACCATTGTACCTCGGGTAAGACAAAAGGCCATATAATTTATATTGTTCATTTATTACATATCCAGAAAAACAAAAAGACAATTACTCCTGAATAAAAGTAATCGGCACAAAGTATTTAACTGTCCAGTTACTGGGTCCATCGTTGGTAGTAGGGAATATGCGGTTGTCCATGTCATAGTCACCATCATTATCTTCTAAAGAGTTGATCCCATGATTGCTGATGCATAGGGGAGGTCCTCTAGAGCGAGCATGACGAACAACCCTTTGAACCATTGAAGAGAAAACCAAACCAAACTTATCATATTTGTATGAAATATCAGGGAGTTGGCCCCAAATGGTACACCCACCTTCTTCAATTATTGCTTTAGCATCCTTGAGAGAAGCCATTTTCAAGGGAGGTCTGGTGATCTTCGGCATATTGGTAACAATCTCGGTTGCAGCCATGGTCTGCGGAACCTCTTCAAAGTTATGACAAGGGGTCTCGATGAATTCGCCATCCATTTACACATACCTGAAAGAGTTCAGGTGCTTACCATGTCCTCCTCCTCACCATGTACTGTGAGAATCTTTCCCCTCACTGGGTACTTCAACATCTGATGCAGAGTGGAAGTAACAACTCTAGCCCTATGGATCCAAGGGCGTCCCAACAAACAAGAGTAAGATGGTCGGATGTCCATCACGTAGAAGGTGGAGTCAAAGGTATGAGAACCAACTTTGATAGGGATGTCCATCTCCCCGTGCACCATTCTTTTTGAACAATCGAAAGCCCTCACTATGATCTTGGTGGGCTTCAGAGTAAAACCTCCGCAGTCTAATCTGTCAATAGCCTTCTTGGGTAGAACAATCAATGATGAACCAGTATCTATGAGCCAAAGTGGTGCCCCTGTATTCGATGGAGACATGAAGCGCATCATTGTGTTTTCTTCCTTTGGGTGTCAAATCAGCATCAGAAAAACCCAGTCCATTATCAGCAGTCAAACTAGCTACACAATCTTCGAATTGGTTAGCAGAGGTTTCTTGCGGTACATGAGCAGTCTTGAGGAATTTTACCAAAGCTTTTGCATGACCTTCGGAGCACAATATTAGGGCCAACATTGAAATCTTGGAAGGGATCTGTGAAATAACAAGATTACTTCTGACCTATCTCAAGAGTTTTGATGATAACTAAATTATATTTAAGATAATTTATACTCTGATGAATGTGCTTGAATGTCTCAGTTAATGTTCTGACAGAAAACATTCTGAAGTGCTAAGCAAAAATTATGTAGAAGTTCTTTGATAAAAGAACATTTTCTTCAAGCGCATCTTCTAACTCTGGTAAGACACTTTATTTGTTAAATATATCTTCTAACTTTTAGCAGGTTCCTTGCTCAGAAGATAACTTGAAAGCAAGCGTTGTTCAAAGTTCTTAGCAAGCAACGCACTGCCTAGAAGATAAGTGAAGCATGTTCTGACTTAAAGACATTGGAAGCAAATTTTGAAACAACGTTAAAACCAACTTTTCTTGTCAAAGCAAAGGAAACATGTTCTTACATTCTGACGTTTGTTCATTAATGCCAAGACGGCTGAAAGCACTCAAGTTCCTACAACTAGTTTCTTGGAAAATGGAATATTGCAAGGATACACGCAAGCATTTAATGCTCTCCATCTTTTCTGAAGGCAGCAACGGTCTTATTGTTCCTACTATAAATAGAAGGACATTTATTGCAAGCCAACGACAACAACTACAACAAAAAAGTGAACCAATCAATTTTCAAGTTAGAATCAAGAAACTTCGTGAAAGATCATAAGCTCACAAACTCATTGTTCATACAATTTGTGCATTATATTCTAAGTGAAAAATCCTAGTTGTAATATAGCTTGATTAGAAGCAAACTCTATTTCATTATCTGTAAAGATTAAACTCCTGTATTTGTTCCTTGAGAGACCAAGTTTGTTCAGATTTCTCAAGCAGACTAGGACTAGATTTAAGTCTTAGTGGTGTTAGTCACTTGTAAGTTTACTTGTGCATTGTTAGTCATAACAGTTGTTGTGTGATTGTAATTAGTTGATTATACTGGATTAAGTCCTTGTTGAGAAAGGCAAAATCACCTTGGCGGGTGGACTGGAGTAGTTTGAGTTCAAACGAACCAGGATAAAAATAACTGTGTTCTTCCATTATTGTTTGAGCTTTGTGTTGAGAACAAAAAGAGTCACTTATTCAACCCCCCCCCTTCTAAGTGTTTTCTTACCCCTTCAATTGGTATCAGAGCTTGACTCTGAGCCCAACACTTAACCGTTTCAGGAAAAGATCCAGAAGAAAACACAATGGCCGTTGAACAAAACAATAATAGTTACAACAAACCTCTAGTGTTTGATGGATAAGATTTTAAATACTGGAAAGATAGTGATCTTTGGGATATAGTCTTGGATGGTTACAAACATCCTACAGATTCAGAAGGAAACAAAGTGGATAGAAAAAAATATGGATACACAACAAAAAGCTTATTTTAAAAATCATCACAGAGCTATAAATATTTTTCTAAATGCTATCTCTAAAGTAGAATATGAAAAAATCACTAATAGAGATACAACGCGTGATATGTTTGAGTCTCTCAAAATGACTCATGAAGGAAACGCTCAAGTTAAGGAGTCTAAAGCTCTGGCTTTAGTTCAGAAGTATGAAGCCTTCAAAGTTGATGAGAGTGACTCTATAAAATCAATGTTCTCTAGGTTTCAAACTCTGATCGCTAGTATAAGAGTTTTGAACAAAGGTTATACCAAAGCAGATCATGTGAAAAAGATCATCAGAAGTTTACCCAGAAGATGGGCACCAATGGTCACTGCTTTCAAAGTGTCAAAAGATCTGAACAATGTATCTCTGGAAGAACTTATCAGCGCTCTCAGAAGTCATGAGATTGAACTGGATGAGCACGAGCCTCAGAAGAAAGGTAAGTCTCTGGCTCTTAAATCAATTTAAAAATTTGATACTAACGCTTTTCAGGCTGAAGAGGAAAACTCTGAAGAATCAGTGTCAGAAGAAGACCAACTATCCTTGCTTTCCGAAAGGATCAATCATCTGTGGAAGCACAGACAAAAGAAGTTCAGGAACTTCAAGAAGTCAGAAGATAAACCAGAATCTTATGGACAAAAAAAGTCAAACATAAGAGAGATCATCAGTTATGAATGCAAAGAACCTGGTCACTTCAAAAGTGATTGTCCAAAGCTTCAAAAAGAAAAACCAAAGAAGAGATTTGGTAAGAAGAAAGGAATGATGGCAACCTGGGATGAATCAGATTCTTCTGAAGATGAATCTGGTTCTGAAGATGAAAATGCCAACCTAGCTCTGATGGTTATCATAGAAGATGACTCAGACTATGAGTCAGAACAAAGAGAGGTATTTTCTTAATTTTCTAGAAAAGAACTTGCTGATAGTTTATCAGAACTTCTAGAAAACTATAGTAAGCTCAAAATCAAAGACAAGAAACTCAAGAAGATTCTTGCATCTGATCTTGGGAAACTTGAAACAGAAAAATCTGAACTTTTAGAAAACAATTTTAAACTTAAAAAGGAAATTCAAAATGTTCAAAAGAATTTTAGTTCATAGTTTGTGTCTAGTTCAAAAGATATTCTGAAGGAATATGACTATAGCTTTCAATCGTTTCTAGCTAAAGGCATAGATAGAAGTAAAATGGCTTCAATGATCTATGGAGTTAGTGGGAAAAACAGAAGAGGAATTGGATATGAACCTCACAAAGGGAAGGAGACATACATTCCAAAACCTGTTGCTAAAATGACCTTCACTTACAAACCTATGAATAAGCAATTCAAGTTTGGACACTCACATGATATAAAATATACATCACATTCTGGAAACTCTTATGCTAACCCAAAAGGACCCAGAAAGATATGGGTACCTAAGGATACAATAATATTTGTTGCATATGTCCTTAACAGCTCAATTGAAACACCAGTCATGGTACCTGGACTCTGGGTGCTCACGACACCTGACGGGAAAAAGGTCTATGTTCCAAAGCCTGGAACATAAAGCTAGAGAAGATGTGAAGTTTTGAGGTAATCAGAAAGGGAAGATTATTGGTTCTGGAACCATTGGAAACAATAACCTTCCTTCTATCTCAAATGTTTTACTAGTAGAAGGATTAGCTCATAATCTATTGTCCATAAGTCAATTAAGTGAAAATAGCTATGACATTATCTTCAATTAAAACTCCTTTAAAGATGTAAGTCAAAAAGATGGATCAATCATCTTTTCTGGAAAGAGAAAGAACAACATTTACAAAATTGATTTATCAGATCTTAAATCTCAAAACGTCAAATGCCTTTTGTTTGTTAGCAATGAGCAATGGGTATGGCACAAAAGATTAGGACATGTCAGTTTTAGAAAAATTTCTCAACTAAATAAATTAAATTTAGTCATAGGACTTCCCAATCTGAAGTACAACTCAGAAGCTCTGTGTGAGGCATGCCAAAAGGGAAAATTTTCAAAACCTTCCTTTAAATCTAAAAATGTTGTCTCTTTCTCTAAGCCATTAGAGTTGCTTCATATTGATCTGTTTGGGCTAGTTAAAACTGCACCCGTCAGAGGCAAAAAGTATGGATTGGTCATCATTGATGACTTCAGCAGATGGACATGGGTAAAGTTTGTAAAACACAAGGATGAGTCACATTTTGTATTCATTGACTTCTGTACTCAAGTGCAAAATGAAAAAGATTTTATAATCACAAAAGTCAGAAGTGATCATGGTGGTGAATTTGAAAATCATTATTTTGAAAAATATTTTAAAGAAAATGGTATTGTTCATAATTTTTCTTGTCCTAGAACTCCCCAGCAAAATGGAGTTGTAGAAAGAAAGAATAGAACATTACAAGAAATGGCCAAAACCATAATCAATGAAACAAATATCGCTAAGCACTTTTGGGCAGAAGCTGTGAACACAACGTGTTACATTAAGAATAGAATCTCTATAAGACCTATTCTTGAAAAGACTCCCTATGAATTGTGGAAAAATAGAAAGCCCAACATTTCTTATTTCCATCCTTTTGGATGTACTTGTTTTATTCTAAACACCAAAGAAACTCTGAACAAGTTTGATTCTAAAGCACAAAAGTGTTTCCTGCTTGGATATTCTGAATGCTCAAAAGGCTATAGAGTATACAACACAGAAACTCTGATTGTTGAAGAATCAATCAAAGTCAGGTTTGATGATAAGCTTGGCCAGCAACAGCCAAAGCAAATTGATTTTTCTGTAGGTACAGAAGATCATCCCTCAAACTCTGAAAGTTCATAAGCAAAAGGAGATTCAGAAGCAAAAGAAGACTCAGCAGATCATCCTCTAGATGATGCTCTAAACAATCTCAGAATGTCTGACCAACCCTATCAAAAAAGGTTTCCTAGAATATCTTCAGCTCACAAAGAAGACGTAATCATTGGAAGAAAAGAAGATCCCATCAGAACAAGATCCTCTCTCAGAATCAATGAAGAATATTTGTTTGTTTTGGTCTCTCTGATTGAGCCAACTACCATTGATGAAGCTCTGGAAGATAATGATTGGATCTTAGCAATGCAAGAAGAACTCAATCAATTCTCCAGAAATGATGTATGGAATCTAGTTCCAAGACCCAAAGGATTTAATGTTATAGGAACCAAATGGGTTTTCAGAAACAAATTGAACGAACAAGGAGAAGTAATCAGAAACAAAGCACGACTGGTTGCACAGGTTTATAGTCAACAAGAAGGAATTGATTATAATGAAACCTTTTCCCTAGTCGCCAAGTTAGAATCTATAAGATTATTAATTTCTTTTGTTGTACAAAATAACATTTAATTATATCAAATGGATGTTAAAAGTGCATTTCTAAATGGCTATATTGAAGAAGAATTATATATCCATCAACCTCCTGGATTTAATGATTCAAAACACCCATAACATGTTTTTAAATTAAAAAAGTCATTGTACGGTTTAAAACAAGCTCCCAGAGCTTGGTATGATCGTCTGAGTAATTTTCTATTAGAAAAAGATTTTACCAGAGGGAAAGTGGACACAACTCTTTTCAGAAAGACATTTAAAAATGATATTTTAATTTGTCAAATTTATGTTGATGATATAATTTTTGGAACCTCTAATATCTCCCTTGGAAAAGAATTTGCTAAGACCATGCAGGCAGAATTTGAAATTAGCATGATGGGAGAATTGAAATTCTTTATGGGAATTCAAATCAACCAGACTCCAGAAGGTACTTTCATACATCAGACGAAGTATGTTAAAGAACTTCTAAATAAATTTCAAATTTCAGAAAGCAAAGATGCCAAGACTCCTATGCATCCAACCTGCATTCTAGGTAAAGATGAGGTAAGTATGAAAGTAGATCAGAAGCTTTATAGAGGTATGATTGGATCCCTTCTCTATCTGACTGCATCTAGACCTGATATACTATTTAGCGTGTGCTTGTGTGCTAGATTCCAATCAGATCCTAGAGAATCTCACTTAACAGCTGTTAAGAGAATTCTTAGGTATCTTAAAGGTACTACTAATCTGGGTCTGTGTTACAGAAGATCACAAGATTACAGACTAGTAGGTTATTGTGATGCTGAATTTGCTGGAGATAGAATTGAAAGAAAGAGCACCTCTGGAAGCTGCCAGTTTTTGGGTGACAATCTTATCTCGTGGTACAACAAGAAGCAAGCAATAATTGCACTATCAACCACATAACCTGAATATATATCTGCTGCTGGATGTAGCTCTCAGATGATTTGGATGAAAAGTCAACTAGAAGATTTCAACCTTTATGAAAGTAAGATTCCTATCTTCTGCGACAATACTTCTGCTATTTGTCTTTCTAAGAATCCAATCTTACATTCTAAAGCCAAACATATTGAAATTAAATATCATTTCATAAGGGACTATATTCAAAAGTGAATTTTAAACTTAATTTTTGTAAAAACAGACCATCAATGGGCTGACATTTTTACCAAACCCCTTTCAGAAGATAGATTTAATTTCATTCTGAAAAATATTTGTATGGAATTATGTCCTGAATAAAATAATACTTATTTTCTATGATTGACTTCAGAATATTCTGAAATGAATTCTCTGATAAAAAACTCTTCACAAGTTAGAAGAGAAGTTGTAACAGAAGCTATATGAAAAGTTATGAAATGTTCTAACGCTTCATGTCCAAGTGTAGTTCAGAAATTCATTATAATAAACAGCTGTTACATGCATCCTTCAGGAGATGAACACGTGGTGTGTTTCTGAAAGGTCACGCGTGCAAAAGCTACTGATGACGTTCTAGGTAACTGTTAATGATTAGCCGTAATCCCACGTTTTCCCTCATTTTTAGCAAATCATTAAATGCAAGTAATGATGAGATTCATTTTTAAATTCGTTTTGATTTATTTTTAATTTGTCTTAAATAATTTTTATTTCTAAAAACCTTCTTCTGAAATCTTTATCTATAAATACTTTTTGAAAAACCCTTTTTCATTCTTTACTGTCTCTTTCAAACTCAAGCATTTTCTGTACTTTTCTCTTAAAACCCTTTTTTCTTCAATTTCTAATTTCTAAAGAACTTCAATGGCTTATTCTTCTTCTACCCACTCTGAGCAATACTTTGTACCTGAAAGGACAACTCTTATTCCGGTAGACAGTTTGGAAGTTTTGAGTGAGTTAATGGTAGACTTTGAGAATCTCAGAGAGAATGGTTTTGACTTGTTCCCTGCTGTGAAGTTTCAAGGTTGGGAAAGCTACTTTGATCGTCTCATTGGTCCAGTCTTTCCACATCTGGTGAAGGAATTCTGGATTCACGCTATTGCAACCCCCAAGGTTATTCTCTCCTTTGTAATGGGCAAACAAATATCCATTACAGAAAATAAAATCAGAAAGTTGTTGGGATTTAAAGGACTTGGAGTTACAGGAATGCCCAGTGGAAGAATGGAGATGTCTAAGGTATATTCATAGATTTTCACAAACGATCAAGGTTCCTCCAAAGTCATGGATTTGAAAGACAAATACAAGATTTGGGCAAGGATTATTCATGGATGTATTCACCACAGGAAAGACACCAGTTCTCCTGATTACATCAATGCAGATCAACAATATTTGTTGTTTTGGCTTGGAACTAATGTCAAAATTGATTTGCCCTACTTGCTATTTGAACATCTCTGGAACCATGTAAAAGAGACTAGAGAAGCCGGAAGGATGAAGAACCCCAAATCAAAGAGGAATTGGATTCCTATGGGAAGGTTAATATTAGACATTCTGACTTAGAATGGTCTGATTGCTCACGTAAAAGAAGCAAATCTTCTGGGGGAGCTAGAACCTATATGTGGTAAGACTATGAATGGAAAGAACTTGCTGAAAAGGAAAATTATTGACAAGCCGCTGGTGGAACCCACTCCGTGTGTGTCAGCTGTTGTGAAGAGGAGAAGGATTGCTATTGCTGACTTTCCTATATTCAATTCAGGAGATCATTCTCGTATCATCTTGAACTATCTTTAAATCTGCAAAGAAACAAGATGACCCATTGATCCAGCTTGGCTTCAAGGTAGAAATCAAGCTGCTCCTAATGTTGTTCTCCAAGAATCTGTGGAGAGAAAAGTTGTAGAAGGACCTTCTGACACTCCTCAGAAGAAGAAAAAGAAGACATGTAACCATGTTGAAACTATACTTATTTATGATTCTGTAAATGTATCTGCATCTGCTGAACCCTCTCAAACCTTAGGAGACTTAGATGTTGACATTGATCTGACCTTACCATTTGAACCCCTTGCTGACAACCCTCATAAAAATCAGGTTTTAACAGATTTAACTGATTTTGACTTTGATGAACATTCTGACACCCAATCAGAACCCTCTCAATCAGAACCCCCTGAACCGTCTGTTTTTCAACACATTCCTGCTGAACGTTTTTCAAGACCTTCTCCCAGACCTCTATCACCCAAAACTACTGGATGGTATGATGCTGGCTCTTGGAGAATTCTAGGGATCAATGAACCTCTGGCTACTATAAAGCCTCCTTTCAACCTACCATCTGAAAACATTTTTGCTATGAATCAACCACAGCCTCAAAATCCTATTCCCACTCCTGATTATACAATAATAATTTCTCTTGATGTCACTCCACCCACATCACCACAACATACAACACCAATCTCACCCCCTCAAACAATTCTTGAAAAACAAAACTTACAGAACGGTTGTCCCTAAAACTGTTCAACCAGATGTAAATACTTTGTTTCAGAATTTTATAACAAATGTTCAAGCATGGTTACAACCGCTGAAAGAAGATTGCTCCAGAAGCGTAAACGCAGCTGCAACAGATCTTCTATGGGAAGCCTTCAGAAGAACTTTGATTGCTGAATCATGGAAGTTACAGGACTTATGCCACCTTCAGGTGCTGAACAACTTTTCCAAACTTTTGCATGCTTTCAATACAGAAGCTGCTGACATTTGGAATAAGAAGTCTTCGCTAATGATTACTGAAGATGAATCTGAAGAATCCTCTGATTATTCAAATCCTATGGCTATTGTTCTATTGAATCAACCTTCTGTTAAGGATGGACCTGAACCTGTGCCAACTCTTGTAATGGATCTGAGCACTCTGCTTTCCACCTTCCTGAAGTTTAACTCAACGGTTACTGATTCTAAGCCTGTTTCTATTGAAGCTTCATCATCCTATGCTCCTACCTCACTCATTATGGACACTCTGAAAGAGCTAAAGAAAGAGAATGAAGTCATGAACAAACGCATGGATAAGCAAGATCAAACAAATCTAGAAATCAAGAACTGGATGGTGAAACAAGAAGAATCCGCCTCTGAGATCAAGAATCTTCTGATGGCGCTTGTTACTAAAAGATCCTAGTTTTTTTGTGTCTCTTGTCTTTTGTTTGGATGTTTTGTTTGTTCTTCTGGATATTTATTTTTAACTTTTTTATGAAATCTTTCAAAAATTTCTCATTTTTTTTACACTTTTTGATTATGCCAAAAAGGGGGAGAAAATGTGCATTCTTGAACTAATCACTGTTTAACAGTTATGGGACTAAGTCTCAGACATTCTAACAAATTTGCAAGAATTCCTTCTGTGCAAAAGAATTTTTTTGCAAGTATCACTTTAACTCTGAAAGAATATTCCAACTAAGCATTATCATCTTGAAGAAGTTATGAAGAAATTCAAGAAGACTGTGTATTACACTGATAAAATAATCTCATGATATCGTATGCATAGAAATATTCATTTCAGGGGGAGATTCTTATCTCTTAATCCGTTTCTTTTTTTTATCTAAAATATTTTTTTGTCATCATCAAAAAGGGGGAGATTGAAAGAACAGGATTAGTTATTGTTAGAACAATGTTTGAATCTAGTACCCTATATTTAAGTTTTGATGATAACAAAGTGAAAAGATATAGTAGTTAAATATTTTATGATTGAATTATATGCTGCCTAAAATTACTATGCTCTGACTTGCAGATATGCTGATTAAAATAAGCAAGATCACGTTTTCAGCATCAGAATATGAGTTTGTGCATCAGCATCAGAAGTTGCTGAATCAGAACGTCAGAGATCAGATGATCAACGCTTGCACATGCTGAAGCTTGATGAACAGAACTGCGCGTAAAACACTCTGATACAGAAACAAATTAGTTCATCAGCAGCAAAGCAGAATCAGAATGAGCCAAGCCAGATCGTGCATTGAAGAAGCAACGGTACTGTGCATTGAAAGCTAATCAATACCAACGGCATCATTCTAGACAAGATCTGCTCAAAAAGGAAAGCTTGTTAATAGCATTGAATCAAGAATATTTGCTTCAACGTTCATCTTCTCAAAGTGCTATATAAACCAAGCTTTGAAGATTATCACGGCTAATGCTTCCAAACTCTCTACACGCACAAAGCTGAACAGTAATCTTCACTCTACAAGTTTTGCTAAACCAACAAACTCTGATACTTTATTAGCGTTTAGCAACCTAGTATTCTAAGCTTCATTTGTGTAAACATCACAGTTGTGATATAGTTTTTGTAGAAACATTCACACACATTTGATTATATCTTTGTAAGAAAGTGTTGCCTTGACAAACCGGATTGTGGTTTGAATCAAGAAGGTTTTAGCAGTTGCTAAAGCAGATTTGTATTCGGTTGAATATAGTGAATTAAGACCTCGTTGGAGAGAGGCGAAATCACCTTGAACGGGTGGACTGGAGTAGTTTGAGATCAAACGAACCAGGATAAAAATACCTTGTCATTTGCTTTAAGTTTCCAGTTTTACAATTCAACCCCCCCCCTTCTTGTGTTTTTCACCCCTTCAATTGGCATCAGAGCGCCTGGTTCTGAGCTAAAACACTTAACCGTGTCAGTAAAAGATCCAGCGTCAGAAAAACACTATGGCAGGAAACAACTCTCATTTCAGCAATGACACCAATGAGGACAGAGACAGATTCAGCGGCAAACCTCCAGTCTTTGATGGAGAAAACTTTGACTACTGGAAAGACAGAATTGAAAGCTTCTTTCTAGCACATGATGCTGATCTGTGGGATATGGTGACAGATGGATACACGCACCCTGTTAATGCAACTGGTCAGAAGATTGATAGAAAATCAATGACTGATCAACAAAAGCGTGACTTCAAGAATCACCATAAGGCCAGAACCATCCTTCTCAGTGCCATCTCCTATACTGAGTATGAGAAGATCTCCAACAGAGACACAGCTAAGAACATCTTTGATTCTCTCAGAATGACGCATGAGGGGAACGTTCAAGTCAAGGAAACAAAGGCTCTGGCGCTCATTCAGAAGTATGAGGCGTTTAAAATGGAAGAATCTGAATCCATTGAAACTATGTTCTCTAGATTCCAGATTCTGGTAGCTGGTCTCAAAGTTCTGGACAAGGGATACTCTACTGCTGACCATGTCAAGAAGATAATCAGAAGTTTACCCAAGCAGTGGAGGCCTATGGTTACTGCTCTGAAGCTGGCGAAAGATCTCAACAAAATCACTCTGGAGGAACTTATAAGCTCCCTCAGAAGTCATGAGATAGAGCTGGAAGCTGACGAGCCTCAGAAGCAAGGTAAGCCTATAGCTTTAAAATCTAACAGAAAATCTGAATCTAAAGTTTTGCAGGCAGTTGAAGAAACATCTGATGGATCCTCATCAGAAGAAGACGAGCTTTCTCTTCTCTCCAGAAGAGTAAATCAACTGTGGAAGCAAAGACAAAGGAAGTTCAGGAATCCCAGAAGATCTGATCAGAACGAGTCTTCTTCCAGACACAGAAGGACAGATTCTTCCTCTGGATACAGAAGATCTGAAGGCTCCTCAAGTAGCAAGAAGCCAAATACAAAAGACATCATCTGCTACGAGTGCAATGAGCAAGGACACTACAAGAGTGATTGTCCAAAGCTTCAGAGGGAAAAGCCCAAAAAGAGGTTTGGAAGAGAGAAGAAGAAAAGTCTCATGGCCACATGGGATGACTCTGACTCGTCTGAAGCTGACTCAGAATCAGATGATGAAAGGGCGAACATAGCGCTTATGGCTAACATTCCAGATGACAGTGAAGCTTCTGAATCAGACTCAGAATCAGACACAGAAGAGGTATTCCCTAACTTCGCTGTTAATTTTACAAAGGCTGAACTTGCTGAAAGCCTAAATGAAATTCTGGAACGTTATCAGCAGATTAGAGCTAAATTCAGAGACCTGAAAAGGACTCTTGAATCTGACTCTAATAAGTCTGAGAGTCTCAAATTGGAAAACTCTGAGCTGAGAGATAAAATTTTAAAATTAGAAAACTCTTTACAAAACTCTCAGAAGGTACCAATTTCTGAAACTCCCAGCAACGCTGATGAGATCATCAAGGAGTATGATCATAGTTTCCAGAAGTTCCTTGCTAAAAGCATAGATAGAAGCAGAATGGCTTCAATGATCTATGGAGTTAGCGGAAACGGCAGGAAAGGAATAGGATACCTAGGTAAGGTTCCTACACCTAAAAATGTCATGGATCTAGTTATTAAACACACTCCTCTAAATTCACACTTTGTGTATGGTCACACACATGACATCAAATATACTAGTAGTAATCACTTTGTGAAACCAAAATTCAACCAGAGTTTTGGTAAAACTAACAAATCAGGACCCAAGAAGATCTGGGTACCTAAGGATAAAATAATACATGTTGCAGATATCTTTAGCAGCAAGTCAGAAACACCAGTCATGGTACCTGGACTCTGGCTGCTCACGTCACATGACGGGAAGAAGGCATATGTTCCAAAGCCTGGAACTTAAGCCTGGAGGCCACGTTGGCTTTGGAGGCAATCAGAGGGGAAAGATAATTGGCTCTGGAACTGTAGGTAACGGAAATCTTCCCTCTATTAATAATGTTCTGCTTGTTGATGGATTGATGCATAACCTGTTATCCATAAGTCAATTAAGTGATAACGGTTATGATATAATCTTTAATCAAAAATCATGTAAAGCTGTTAGTCAGAAAGATGGGACTATCCTATTTAATGGTAAGAGGAAAAACAACATTTACAAAATCAAACTTTCTGAACTTAAGAGTCAGAACGTAAAATGTCTTCTGTCTGTTAACAACGAGCAGTGGATCTGGCACAGAAGATTGGGACATGTTAGTATGAGAAGAATATCTCAGATTAACAAACTCAATCTGGTCAGAGGACTTCCAAATTTGAAGTTCAATTCAGATGCTCTGTGTGAAGCATGTCAGAAAGGCAAATTTGCAAAACCTTCTTTTAAATCCAAAAATGTTGTTTCTACCTCTAAACCATTAGAACTTCTGCACATTGACTTATTTGGACCAGTTAAGACTGCTTCTGTCAGTGGCAAGAAGTATGGGTTAGTAATCGTAGATGACTATAGCAGATGGACATGGGTAAAGTTCTTAAGACACAAGGACGAGTCACACTCTGTGTTTGTTACCTTCTGTAACCAAGTTCAGAATGAAAAAGATCTTAGAATCGTTAAAGTCAGAAGTGATCATGGTGGAGAATTTGAAAATAAAGATTTTGAGTCATTCTTTAATGACAAAGGCATTCTGCATGATTTCTCTTGTCCTAGAACTCCCCAACAAAATGGAGTTGTAGAACGAAAGAACAGAACATTGCAAGAAATGGCCAGAACCATGATCAACGAGACAAACGTTGCTAAGACTTTCTGGGCAGAGGCAATAAACACAGCGTGCTACATTCAGAATAGAATCTCAATAAGACCTATTCTGGAAAAGACTCCATATGAATTGTGGAAGAACAGAAAGCCCAACATTTCGTATTTTCATCCATTTGGATGTACTTGCTATATGTTAAACACTAAGAATTATTTGAACAAGTTTGATTCTAAGGCACAGAAGTGTATTATGTTAGGATACTCTGAACGCTCAAGAGGGTACAGAGTATATAATACAGAAACACAGATTGTGGAAGAATCAATCAGTGTTCGTTTTGATGACAAGCTTGACTCTGAAAAGTCAAAGCAGAATGAAAATCTTGCAGGTATAGAAATTGAATTTGCAGGTTCTGAAGACAAGTCATCAGAAGCTCTCAACACAGACATTCCTTCAACGTCTGAAAGAAGCAATGCTAGAAATCCTACTGCTGCTGATCAACCTCAGAAGAGATTACCCAGAAGCAGTGTGGATCACCCAGAAGAAACTATTCTAGGAAGAAAGGAAGATCCAATCAGAACAAGAGCAAGCTTCAGAAACTCTGAAGAAACTCTGATGGGACTTGTGTCTCTGATTGAACCTTCTTCTATTGATGAAGCACTTCTGGACAATGACTGGATTCTGGCAATGCAAGAAGAGCTGAATCAATTCACCAGAAACGACGTATGGGATCTCGTTCCAAGACCAAAAGGATTCAACGTCATTGGAACAAGATGGGTGTTCAGAAACAAGCTTAATGAACAAGGTGAAGTCGTCAGAAACAAGGCACGACTGGTTGCACAAGGTTATAGTCAGCAAGAGGGGATAGACTATACAGAAACCTTTGCCCCAGTCGCCAGGTTAGAATCTATCAGACTTTTAATCTCATTTGCTGTTAATAGAGGCATCACTCTGTATCAGATGGATGTCAAAAGTGCATTCTTAAATGGTTATATAGAAGAAGAAGTGTATGTTCACCAACCCCCAGGTTTTGAAAATACAAAACATCCAGAACATGTTTTCAAACTGAAAAAGTCACTGTATGGTCTGAAACAAGCTCCCAGAGCTTGGTATGAAAGGCTAAGTAACTTTCTGCTTGAAAATGAGTTCACCAGAGGGAAAGTGGACACCACTCTATTCTGTAAAACAGTTAAGAGTGACATTTTAGTCTGTCAAATTTATGTTGATGATATAATCTTTGGATCTACTAATCCTTCTCTTGGAAGAAAATTTGCTAAGTGTATGCAGGCAGAATTTGAGATGAGCCTCATGGGGGAACTGAAGTTCTTTCTAGGAATTCAGATCAATCAAACTCCAGAGGGAACTTACATTCATCAGAGCAAATACATCAGAGATCTTCTGAAGAAATTTGACCTCTCAGAATGTAAGCCATCAAAGATTCCAATGCATCCCACGTGCATTCTGGAAAGAGAAGAGGTAAGCAAAAGCGTAGAACAGAAAGTCTACAGAGGTATGATTGGTTCTCTCCTTTATCTGACTGCTTCAAGACCTGATATTTTATTCAGCGTATGTATTTGTGCTAGATTCCAATCAGATCCTAGAGAATCTCACTTAACAGCTGTTAAGCGAATTTTCAAGTATCTGAAAGGTACTACTAATCTGGGTTTGTTTTATAGAAAATCTAGTGATTACAGTTTAGTAGGCTACTGCGACGCTGATTTTGCTGGAGACAGAGTGGAACGAAAAAGTACTTCTGGAAGCTGCCAGTTTCTGGGAGAAAATCTGATCTCGTGGTCCAGCAAAAGGCAATCAACTATTGCTCTGTCAACAGCAGAAGCTGAGTACATAGCAGCAGCTGGATGTAGCACACAGATGCTCTGGATGAAAAGTCAGCTTGAAGACTTCCAGATTTTTGAGAGTAACATTCCTATTCTTTGTGATAATACTTCTGCTATTTGCTTAAGTAAGAATCCTATTTTACATTCTAGAGCTAAGCATATAGAAATAAAACATCATTTCATTAGGGACTATATTCAGAAAGGTATTTTAAACTTGAAATTTATAGATACAGACCATCAATGGGCTGATATCTTTACAAAACCCCTTTCAGAAGATAGGTTTAATTTCATTCTGAAACATCTCAGCATGAAAATATGCCCAGAATGAAAATGTTTTAATTCCATATTTTTATCTTTCAGAATGTATTTATATTACTGTGAACTTCTGATCAATCTTCTTTCAGAAAGTTAGGACATGCAGATTGTATCAGAGGCAAGTCTAAAGATCTGAGAGTCTAATCTCAAAGACAGACGTGCTGATCACTACATCAAACAAGTGTCATCCAATCATCAGCAAATCCCTGAAGCAGAACGCGTGCACGTTTCTGAGAAGGCAAAGCGCTGATTGGGTGCATTGAGACACATGTCTGGTAACCGTTTTTAAGTATCTTTCTCAAATCCCCCAAAATCAGCAAGCATTAAATGCAAAAGTAATCACGCTTGTTAATGGCAATCATTATTTTTTTTCTCTCTCTTAAAAACGTTTTATTTTTCAAAATAATTTTTGAAAATTCTATTTAAGCACATTACTCTTCATTCTTAATCTTTACGCTTTCTCATAATCTCTTAAGTATTCTCTGCATTTTTCTGCATACCTCCTTCAAAACCCTAGCTTTTCTCAAATCACTCTCAAGCTTTTTGTGTGAGAACAATGGCATCCTCCAGCATTTCTGCAGGAAATCAGAAGAAAGAAACCTCTGAGCATTATCAAGCGCCTACCAGAACTCTTCTCACACCGGTCAAGAATCTTGAGGTTCTCTCTGAATTAATCATCGATTTCGAAAGTTTGAAGGATAATGGATTTGACCTAACTGCGGAAGTCAAAGCTCAAAAGTGGGAGAGGTACTTTGATAGATTGGTTGGACCAACCTTCCCAGAGCTTGTCAAAGAATTTTGGATTCATGCCAAGATTGATAAGCATCTAGTCATCTCTTCTGTCATGGGAAAGAAGATAATAATTTCTGAAGACCTCATTGCTAGGTTAATTGGTCAAAGTGGTGGTGGAGTCCGTTGTGTGGACATGGCTGATAGGTGCCCTGATATAGGTGTGGTAGCACACTGCATTTTCACTCTTGGTTTTCCCAGCAGCAAAATCAAGGATCTGAAGGATCACTGCAGAGTGTGGGCCAAGATTGTTCTAGGCTGTTTCAATCACAGGAAGCCAACAAGCTCTCCTGACTATATAAACGTGGATCAGCAATTTCTGATCTACTTTATTGATCAGAGGGTGAAGATCAATTTGGCACACTTCCTGTTCAATCATCTGAAGACTAGTGTGAAAGAGACTAGAGAAGAAGAAAGGACCAAAAGGGACTGGATACCGTTTGGGAGGCTCATATCAGATATTCTGACAGAGAATAAGCTGATAGATTATCTGAGCGAAGCTAAAGTACTGGGCAATTTTGAACCAACTGTTGGAAAACCGCTGAATGCTAAGAATCTGAAAAAGATGAAGCTGATAGACAATATCAGGAAGGAACCCAGAGCTTCTTCAACTGCTGACATCTCCAGAAGAAGAGTGCCTCTGAGTGATTTCCCAAGATTCTCTGAAACTGAACCTGATATGTTTATCAAGTACCCAGATTCTTACAAGGAAGAAGATGCAGGTTCAAAGCTGAAGATCAAAGATCTGAGACAAGTTCAACCTGAAGTGATTCAGAAGAAGTCAAAGAAGAGGAAAGCAGAAGGATCATCTCACCAGACTCCAAAGAAACGAGGTAATTCATCTGCTGCTCCTATTTCAATTTCCTCTACTATTCCAACATCTGTTGCTCCTCCTCCAACCTCTCACAGAATATCCATTCCAATCCCCACTATTGATGAAACCATACCAGAAGACCCTTCTGAGGCCTTACAACTCAGAAGAACCAGAATTAAAATTCCAATCAAAATTCCCAAACAACAACCAACTGTTTCAACAACACCAGCACTTGATAGAGTGCTAGCTGATATTGAGCGTGAACATACTTCTGTTCAACCTCACTCTGAACCACCAAATATTCCTCCTCCACAACCTGAACCAGAAATTCAACCACAACCAGAACCACAACAAGAATCAGAACCACAATCTCAACAACCTATCACAGAAGAACCTCTGATCCCTGAGCAATCAGAAGTTCCACCTCCTCAACCAGAAAATAATCCTCCCTCACCTCAAACAGAGTTTCATCGCTATGAAACCCCATCTCCTCATCATTCTGATCCCCACTCACCTCAACCTTCACCGCTGGCAATACAGTTGCCATGTGGAACCACCATTGTCAGACCCCAGTTACCATCATCAGAGGAATCAACACCTCCAAAAACTCCAACCACTCCAATAGATATATCCTCTGACTCTGATAACCATCCTCCAAAACAAACAGCACCTCAGCACACCTCTGAAAACCAACCATCTGAAAACCCCAGCAGAACATTCATTGACTTAACAAGTCTTGAACGTCTTGCTGATTTAAGACACAAATTGGCCATTCCCAAACCAAAGCAACTAGATGTTGGCTCTGGTATTTTGGACTTTGAAACAGGTATGCTGCAGTGGATTGCTTCTCTGAAGCAAGTCTGTCCCGGGATGATCGACCCAGCTGCTTCTGATCAGCTCTGGTCACAGTTCAGAGTATGGGTTCGTGCTGAAGCACTCAAGCTGCAGGACGTCAACTATGAGCAGGCTCAACAGAACTTTAGCAAGCTGCTGAAGGAAGTTGAGAGTCAGCTGCCTCAAGAAGTTGTGCTCCCTCTGGACTCTGAATCGTGGTCTGAGAAAGAGCAAGCTGCACAGGTGCAACCTTCAGAAGAAGACAAGACTCTTCAAGAAGAAAATCCAGCAGAAGATGTTGCTGAAAGTTCTGAGAAGCCTCCTCCTGCTGAAAGTTCTCAAGCTGCCTTGGACAGGCAGGCTCTGGAAGAATTAAGGCTGAATGACTTGCGTCTACAGCAGCGGATGGAAGAGAATAATCAGAAGATGGAAGCAAGAATGAATGTCCAGGACAGCAAAATTGATACTGTTGTCACCATGGTTCAGAAGCAGAATGCAACTTCTGAAAAGATTCAAGCAATGCTGGAAAGCCTGTTCTCACGCATGCCCCCACAACCTTGAAATTTTTTATGCATGACATTCTCTATATTTTCTTCATTTTCTGATGTACTTTTGACTATGTTTTGACTATGCTTGTGTAATGTTCTTTGCTCTGAACTATTTTTAATATAATTTGTTTTTCTGATCTAAATTGTTTTAGCACATCACTAACACTTTTTGATTGCTGACAAAAAGGGGGAGAACAAGAATGATATTTAAAATCAATAACGGCTAACTAGACAGAAATTCTCAAACATTCTAACTCTATTACTTGAAATGTTTTTCTGTTTTGTTGTTAAGTCTACAGGCACAAGGAAGCTCTGAACACTATGAAGACTAAGAACTAGAAGCTCTGATCAAAATATAAAAGCTCATGTTGCTCTGATCAAATATGAAGTTCTGATATATGAAGATCTGATCGACCTAACACTCTGATCCGAAGCAAAGCTCTGACAGGAAAAGCTCTGAAGCTCTGCTTTCTGATAAGTCAAAGACTTATAATCTGATGCTTAAAGATAGAAAAAGATCTGACTCTGAAGAACACACATATCAAAGGGAAGTAACAAACTCAGGGGGAGTATCTCTTAACTCTAACTTCTCCGTACTTCTTATTCTGATACATAGATCTGATAACTTTTCACGTTATTTTTCATTTAAAATATCTAGTTTTTGTCATCATCAAAAAGGGGGAGATTGTTAGAACAATGTTTGAATCTAGTACCCTATATTTAAGTTTTGATGATAACAAAGTGAAAAGATATAGTAGTTAAATATTTTATGATTGAATTATATGCTGCCTAAAATTACTATGCTCTGACTTGCAGATATGCTGATTAAAATAAGCAAGATCACGTTTTCAGCATCAGAATATGAGTTTGTGCATCAGCATCAGAAGTTGCTGAATCAGAACGTCAGAGATCAGATGATCAACGCTTGCACATGCTGAAGCTTGATGAACAGAACTGCGCGTAAAACACTCTGATACAGAAACAAATTAGTTCATCAGCAGCAAAGCAGAATCAGAATGAGCCAAGCCAGATCGTGCATTGAAGAAGCAACGGTACTGTGCATTGAAAGCTAATCAATACCAACGGCATCATTCTAGACAAGATCTGCTCAAAAAGGAAAGCTTGTTAATAGCATTGAATCAAGAATATTTGCTTCAACGTTCATCTTCTCAAAGTGCTATATAAACCAAGCTTTGAAGATTATCACGGCTAATGCTTCCAAACTCTCTACACGCACAAAGCTGAACAGTAATCTTCACTCTACAAGTTTTGCTAAACCAACAAACTCTGATACTTTATTAGCGTTTAGCAACCTAGTATTCTAAGCTTCATTTGTGTAAACATCACAGTTGTGATATAGTTTTTGTAGAAACATTCACACACATTTGATTATATCTTTGTAAGAAAGTGTTGCCTTGACAAACCGGATTGTGGTTTGAATCAAGAAGGTTTTAGCAGTTGCTAAAGCAGATTTGTATTCGGTTGAATATAGTGAATTAAGACCTCGTTGGAGAGAGGCGAAATCACCTTGAACGGGTGGACTGGAGTAGTTTGAGATCAAACGAACCAGGATAAAAATACCTTGTCATTTGCTTTAAGTTTCCAGTTTTACAATTCAACCCCCCCCTTCTTGTGTTTTTCACCCCTTCAGTTATAACCTATCTCAAGAGTTTTGATGATAACTAAATTATATTTAAGATAATTTATACTTTGATGAATGTGCTTGAATGTCTCAGTTAATGTTCTGACAGAAAACATTCTGAAGTGCTAAGAAAAAATTATGTAGAAGTTCTTTGATAAAAGAACCTTTTCTTCAAGCGCATCTGCTGACTCTGGTAAGACACTTTATTAGTTAAATATATCTTCTAACTTTTAGCAGGTTCCTTGCTCAGAAGATAACTTGAAAGCAAACGTTGTTCAAAGTTCTTAGCAAGCAACGCACTGCCTAGAAGATAAGTGAAGCATGTTCTGACTTAAAGACATTGGAAGCAAATTCTGAAACAACGTTAAAACCAACTTGTCTTGTCAAAGCAAAGGAAACATGTTCTTACATTTTGACTTTTTCTCGTTAATGCAAAGACGCCTGAAAGCACTCAAGTGCCTACAACTAGTTTCTTGGAAAATGGAATATTGCAAGGATACACGCAAGCATTTAATGCTCTCCATCTTTTCTGAAGGAAGCAACGGTCTTATTGTTCCTACTATAAATAAAATGACATTTATTGCAAGCCAACAACAACAACTACAACTACAACAAAAAAGTGAACCAATCAATTTTCAAATTAGAAGCAAGAAACTTTGTGAAAGATCCTAAGCTCACAAACTCATTGTTCATACAATTTGTGCATTATATTCTAAGTGAAAAATCACAGTTGTGATATAGCTTGATTAGAAGCAAACTCTATTTCATTATCTGTAAAGATTAAACTCCTGTATTTGTTCCTTGAGAGACCAAGTTTGTTCAGATTTCTCAAGCAGACTAGGACTAGATTTAAGTCTTAGTGGTGTTAGTCACTTGTAAGTATACTTGTGCATTGTTAGTCACAACAGTTGTTGTGTGATTGTAATCAGTTGATTATAGTGGATTAAGTCCTTGTTGATAAAGGAAAAATCACCTTGGCGGTGGACTGGAGTAGTTTGAGTTCAAATGAACCAGGATAAAAATAATTGTGTTCTTCCATTATTTTTTGAGCTTTGTGTTGAGAACAAAAAGAGTCACTTATTCAACCCCCCTTCTATGTGTTTTCTTACCCCTTCAATCTGCCATAGCTATTCGACCATAGTATAGTCGCTCTTTTTAATTATCTTCAATAATTCTACCATTTCCTTTTTAGAAACCTCCGGAATGGATTCTGAATGCACCTTCGTCTGGATAGGTTCAACCAATATCTATTTACCTTGAGTCTCAGATGACTCGGCAACTGGGATGGCAATAGGGCTAATCACAGGAGTTGTAGTGGTAGTATTAGAAGGAACAACAGTATTAATAATCATAGGAATAGTAACATCTTTAGGAGGATAAATCTTGGGAGAGAACACTCTTCCGCTTCTTGTTATTTTACTAGTCCCAACGATATTTCCGACGTCGGGATCATTATTTCCAGTAACTTTGTCTTCACCAGCCAGTAGGTCTTGCTTGACACTATGGTAATAGACGTCAGCCCCATAATTCCAGGGAACAACTTTGTCCGAGGAATATGGTATTGGCCCTGGCATAGTGATTATCATGGGAGACAACTTTGGAGTAGATGTAATCCTGACGGGTCTTTTGGTGGAGAACCTGAGAGGGTTGGCGGAAATGGTTATAATCAAAACATCTTTATAGGAAACAGTTGTGACGGGAGTCTTCTCAAATAGAATCTCTTTATCGTCCATTAGGTGTTTAACACCTGCTTTCAACAAATAGCAGACAGTTGGTAGAGATAAACATAAACATCAATCTTCACCACAGCCCGGAAATAAATTGTCTTGCAACAAATTCCACTTAATAGTCATGAGAGGAGTAACAAGTTCCTCAACAGAAGTAACAAATGTATCACCGTCAATAACATTAACACCAAGGTCGTGCTTGGGCATGGGAGCAGTTATAACATTAGGAATTTCCAGAGCATCGAATTCTATCACCTTTTCCTCGATCAGATCCTGCACCTTATTCTTTAAAGCCCAATAGTTGTTTGTATCATAGCATGGACTTTTAGAATGGTAAGCACACCGAGCCTTTGGATTATATTGAGGAGATTAATTGTTGGGATTTTTTGGAGCTTCCCTTAATTTTACCAGATTGGGTTTCAGTAAGTGAGGAAAAACTTGAGACAAAGTCATAGTAATCTGGGTAAACCGTCTCGTAGGCCTTTCTTCTCTAGGTTGATTGTTCCGCTGTTGAGTAGCTGCAGGCTTGGATATCATTACAGCCCCTACCATTGGATGGCGTTCGGCTCTGCCCTGATTTCTTTGATTGTAAGCAACACTGACCTCTTTCTTTCCCATGAAAGGTCTCTTTCCTGCACTTGAAGAGGCATCTTTCTGAATCTTGCCACTTCTAATACCAGCTTCCACTCTTTCTCCAGTTAGGATCAGCTCAATAAAACCAACTGAGGAGCTTCCAATCATAGGGTTGAAAAACTGACACAATAGAGTAGCCAAGAACATATCCACTAACTCCCTATCAGACAGAGGGGTTGGACTCTCCCTGCTAGGTCTCTCCACTTCCGGGCATAGTCTTTAAAACCCTCGCTTGACCCCATGGACATACTTTGGAGTTGTGTGCGAGTTGAAGAAAGGTCCATATTATATTGTTACTACTTATAGAAAACAGAAGCCATGTCTTCCCAATTATGGATATTGGTTCCCTCCAGCTGATAGAACCATTCAAGTTGAGTCCTAGATAGACTGTCTTGGAAGAAGTGGACCCATAAATACTTGTCAGCGGTGTGAGGCTAGATCTTCCTCACATAATATCGGAGATGTATCTTGGGACACGAGAACCCATCATACTTAGCAAACACTGGAACCTTAAACTTCTTTGGGATGACAACCCCAGAAACCAAGCCCAACTCTTCAAAATCCAGGCCATGTACCTTCTGGATCTCCATTGCGCTTAGACGATCCTCCAACTGTTTGTATTTATCATCAGTAGGAGGATACTGCTCCTCATTATAGTCAGATTCATTATCAGATTCCCTTGGACTGGGGTCTTCCTCTCTTGTTTCCCCTTCTTGATTGTGAAGATGTGAAAAACACAAGAAGGGGGGTTGAATTGTTGAAACTTGAAATCAAATGCAGACAACGTGTTATTTTTATCCTGGTTTGTTTGATCTCAAACTACTGCAGTCCACCCGTCAAGGTGATTTCGCCTCTCTCCAACGAGGTCTTAATCCATTATATTCAACTGAATACAAAACTGCTTTAACAACTGCTAAAGCCTTCTTGAGTCTAACCACAGACCGGTTTCTCAAGGAAATTATTTTTACAGATAAATGAACAATATATGTGTTGAATGTTTTCTGGAAAAACTATATATCACAACTGTGATAATACACAATATAAAGCTTATGTGAAACTAGAATGCTAGAACTATAGAGTAAGCAATTTGATAGCTTTAGCAAACTGAATGAGTGAGGATGAAGATGATTAGCTTATGCGTGTAGGAGAATTGTAGAGTATTAGCCATTTCCTTTCTCACTGATTTGTTTAAATACTTCTTGGAATAGATACGTTGCAGTCTATAATTCCATTTTAATGCTCATAACATTCTTTCGATATTGAGAAGATCTTTGTCTTGGAATAAAGCCGTTGGTAATTAATCTGCCTTGAATGCAGTAACGTTGACACTTCAGAATGTTCTGCTTTATGACAATCAGAGTGTTCTTGGCTTTAGCTTATTCTGGCGTTTCTGAATGCTGATGACATAGTTAGGATCTTGATCAGAGTCAGAGTATGTTGAGCGCAGATCTTGTTCATCAGGCTTCAGCGTAGCACATGTACTGATCTTCTGATGTTGATGTTGATGTTGATACTGATGTTCTGATGCTGATTCCATCAGAGTTTCCTGTAAATACACAACATAATTTTTAGGTAGAATCTATGTCATATATAAAACTCATAATTCATTTAATCTTGTATTTTGTTATCATCAAAACTCTAACTGAGGGTTGTAGAATCAAATTATGTTCTAACAATCTCCCCCGTTTTGATGATGACAAAACTAGATTTTTTCAGTTAAAATAGAATGATGAGAGTATCAGAGTTTAAGAATGAAGAGGAAACGATATCAGAGATAAGCAAATAATGAATAAAAGTATCAGAGCTAAGAGGATAAGGAATAAAAAAATATCAGAGTAATGATGAGAAAAACTCCCCCTGAGTTGATTATTTCCTTTTGATTCCTTGAGACCTTGAGTATCAGAACTTTATTCAACCTTTCTTTGAGCATCAGAATTTTGCTTTATCAGAGTTCTTCAGATTCTTGTACCTGTAAGCTTTTCAGGACAAGGACATTCAAATATATAAGAATGTTAGAATGTTTGAGACTTTTGTCTCAGTAAACCGTTATTGAAAAATATCATTCTTTCTCCCCCTTTTTGTCAGCTATCAAAAAGCATAGTTAATCAGAGTTAAAAAGATTAGAGCAAAAACACGTTTGTATTAAAAACAGAAGCAATGATAGTTTAGAACAAGTAGAAAAATATTACAGACAAACATGTAAAGAAAACAAGGAAAGCATAAGAAAAATCTAAGAAGAAGGAGGAAGTCGTGTGAACAGAGCTTCCAACATGCTCTTGATTTGTTCGCTGGTTTCGTTTTGCTTGGATACCATGTTTGCTATAGAATCAATCTTGATATCCCGCTTGTCCATCCGTTCATTCATCAGCATATATGATCTCTTCAAATCTTCCAGAGTCTGCCTGTCAAGAGAGGAACCTTGAGGATCTTCAGATACATGCTACTTCTCAGAGCTTTCTGTAGTTTCTTCTGCTTGACCCAAGTCTTCATCTTGATTAATCTGTTCTTCTGTAGGTTAAAATTTAGATGCTGGACGCTTTTTTCAGACCAAGGCTCACTGTCCAGATGGAGAACTTCTTCCTTCAGCAGCTTGCTCAGAACTGGACCTTCCATTTCCTTCAGCAGATTGTTGAAGTTCTGTTGAGCCTGCCTATAGCTCTGGTCTTGCAACTTGAAGGTTTCAGCGCAAACCCATCTTCTGAATTGAGTCCAGAGGAGATCTGATACAGCAGGATCAACCACTTCCAGACTTGCTTGTTTCAAAGAAGTGATCCACTTCTGCATATCTGTTTCAAAGTTCAAAATGCTGGAACCAACATCTGGTTGTTTTGGTTTAGGGATTGCAGTTTTTTGGTTTATTGCAGCAAGGCGTTCAAGGATTGTTAAGTCAATGACAGTCTTGCTGTTGTCTTCTGTATTTTTCTTAGGTGAGGGAGTGGGAGAGTCATAAATAAAAATTGGACTTGCTGGGGTATTGGGTGGAGTTGTTTCTGGTGAAGATGGTAGTTGATACATATTAACAGTTGTACCACAGGGCAATTGGATGGCCAAAGGTTGTGGTTCAGGAGATTCAGAAGTTTGAGCCTCAGAGGTTTGAGTCTCAGGTTGTGGAGTTTGTGGGTTGTGGAATTTCTAGTTTTGGTATTGGAGAGAGAGGAGTTTCTGGTATTGGTGAGTGTGGAATGTCAGGTTATGGAGAAATGGGAATTTCTGGTTGTGGATTTGGATTGTCTGTTTGGGGAGCGGAAGAGTGTTGTTCTATATCAGAAAGAACTTGTGAAAGTTCTGGTTCTGGTACGGTTGTAGTGTTTGGATTTTGTGGTTTGGAGCGGGATCTTTTGAGAGTTAATGACTCAGAAGGGTCAAAGTCAGTGTCAAAATCTTCAAAGGTTTGGGGAGTTGGGATATCAGATGGAGTTGGAATGGGAGTAGGAATAGATGTGGAAACAGCAGTTGAATTTAAAACAGATACAGAAACAGGATTACCTCTTTTCTTTGGAGTTTGTTGTGATGATCCTTCTGGAGCAGCTTTTCTCTTCTTAGTCTTCTTCAGAGCAACCTCTGGTGCCTTCTGCTGGAGATCTTGAATGTTAAGATTAGGAGCTGTACCATCAGCTTTACACGCATCCAAGTATCTCAGAATGATTTGAGGCTTGGAGTCAATCTCTGAGAACATAGGGAAGTCGTCCAGAGGGACTCTTCTGCTGGAGATGTCAGCAAAAGGAGTGACGCTGGGCTCCTTCTTAATGTTCTTTATCAGCTTCATCTTCTTTAGATTCTTGGCATTCAACTGCATGCCAACAGAAGGTTCCAGGGTGCTGATCTCTTGTGCCTCTGTCAAGTGTTCAATCAGCCTATTCTCTGTCAGAATATCTGATATCAATCTTCCAAAGGGTATCCAATCCCTTTTAGTGCGTTCATCTTCTCTTGTTTCCTTGATGCTTGTTCTCATATGGTTGAACAGAAGATGAGCTAGATTAATCTTTACCCTCTGAGAAATAAAATAGATCAGAAACTGCTGATCTATGTTTATGTAATCAGGAGAGCTTGTAGGCTTCCTATGGTTGAAACAACCCAGAATAATCTTTGCCCAAATTTTGTGCTTATCTTTCAGATCCCTTATCTTGCTGGAGGGAAGCCCCAGCGTGAAAATTTCCCTTGCTATAATAGCAACATCTGAGCAACTTTCAGCCATGTCTATACAGCGAATACCACCACCATTGTACCCAATCAGTCTTGCAATTAGGTCTTCAGTAATCACAATCTTCTTCCCCATTATGTAAGAAGTGACTTGGTGATTTGAGGAAGAGGCGTGAATCCAGAATTCCTTAACCAAGATAGGAAAAGTTGGACCCACCAACCTGTCAAAGTATTTCTCCCATCCTTGTGCTTGAATCTCTTCTGATAAATCAAACCCATTTTCCTTGAGACTGTTGAAATCCACTATAATCTCTGACAGAACTTCAAGGTTCTTGACTGGAGTGAGTAGCATTCTGAGAGGAAATTCATATTGCTCAGCTGATGCATCTTTCTGGGAACCTGATGAAAGATTGCTGCTAGAAGCCATGTTCACACGAGGATTTTTGAAAAAACTTTAAGGGGTTTCTTGAGAAAGAAGAACACATAAAACAGAAGTATTGATTAAAAACGAAAGTTAGGGTAAACGTTGTGAATGGTGTGAATGGTGTTTAAATAGATTTTGAAAAAGTTTTTGAAAACATAAACGGTTAAGAGAGAGAAATAAATCATGATTAATAGCATTAATGATGGATGATTTTAGGGGATTTCAGAAAGATACTTAAACGGTTACCAGTGACATGTGTCTCAATTCATCCAATCAGCGCTTTGCTTTTTCAGAAGCGTGAACGCGTGTTCAGCCTCAGGAAACAGCTTATGACTGGATGACACTTATTTTCTTTGAGTGAACATCACTTCTATCCTTGAACTGAAGAGCTCAGAGCTTCATGGATAGATTCTGATACAATCTGCATTTCTAAAAGTTTTGAAAGAGGATTGATCAAAAGTTCACAGAGAAATAAACATAATTCTGAAGGTTAATATATAAATTTAAAACAGTTTTATTCTAGACAGAGCTTCATGCTGAGATGTTTCAGAATGAAGTTGAACCTATCTTCAGAAAGTGGTTTTGTAAAGATATCAACCCATTGATGGTTTGTATCAATAAATTTTAAGTTTAAGATTCCTTTCTAAATATAGTCCCTAATAAGATGATGTTTTATTTCTATATGCTTAGCCCTAGAATGCAAAATTGGATTTCTACTTAAGAAAATAGCAGAGGTGTTATCACAGAGGATAGGAATATTACTCTCATATATCTGGAAGTCCTCAAGTTGACTTTTCATCCAGAGCATTTGTGTGCTGCATCCAGCTGCTGCTATGTATTCAGCTTCTGCTGTTGATAGAGCAATGGTGGATTGTCTTTTGCTGGACCACGAGATCAGATTTTCTCCCAGAAACTGGCAGCTTCCAGAAGTGCTTTTACGTTCAACTCTGCCTCCAGCAAAGTCAGCATCACAGTAACCTACTAAGTTGTAATCACTAGATTTTCTATAAAACAGACCCAGATTAGTAGTACCTTTCAGATACTTGAAAATTCGCTTAACAACTGTTAAGTGAGATTCTCTGGGATCTGATTGGAATCTTGCACAAATGCATACACTGAATAAAATATCAGGTCTTAAAGCTGTAAGATAAAGAAGAGAACCAATCATACCTCTGTAGACCTTTTGTTCTACCTTTTTGCTTACCTCTTCTCTTTCCAGAATGCACGTGGGATGCATTGGAATCTTTGATGGCTTACATTATGAGAGATCAAATTTATTCAGAAGTTCTCTGACATATTTGCTCTGATGAATGTAAGTTCCTTCTGGGGTTTGATTGATCTGAATGCCCAGAAAGAATTTCAGTTCCCCCATTAGGCTCATCTCAAATTCTGCCTGCATACACTTAGCAAACTTTCTTCCCAGAGAGGGATTAGTAGATCCAAATATTATATCATCAACATAAATCTGGCAGACTAAGATGTCATTCTTAACTGTCTTACAGAATAAGGTTGTGTCCACCTTCCCTCTAGTGAATTCCTTTTCTAACAGGAAGTTACTTAGTCTTTCATACCAAGCTCTGGGAGCTTGTTTTAGACCATACAGTGACTTCTTTAGTTTGAAAACATATTCTGTATTTTTTGAGCTTTCAAAACCAGGGGGTTGGTGCACATATACCTCTTCTTCTATATAGCCATTTAAGAATGCACTCTTGGCATCCATCTGATACAGAGTGATGCCTTTATTAACAGCAAAAGAAATTAAAAGTTTGATAGATTCTAACCTGGAGACTGGAGTAAAGGTTTCTGTATAGTATATCCCCTCTTGCTGACTATAACCTTGTGCTACCAATCGTGCCTTGTTTCTGATGACTTTACCTTATTCATTCAGTTTGTTTCTGAACACCCATTTAGTTCCAATGACGTTGAATCCTTTTGGTTTAGGAACTAGATCCCATACGTCATTCCTTGTGAATTGATTCAGCTCCTCTTGCATTTCTAGAATCCAGTCATTGTCCAGAAGTGCTTCATCAATTGAAGATGGTTCAATCAGAGAAATAAGTCCCATGAGGGATTCTTTAGAGTTTCTGAAGCTGGCTCTTGTTCTGATTGGATCTTCCTTTCTTCCTAAGATTGTTTCTTCTGGATGATCCATGCTGCTTCTGGATGGTCTTTTCTGAGGTTGATCAACAGAAGATGCTGGATTGCTTGCAGTGCCTCTTTCTGATGTTGAGGGAGTGTCTTTGTTAAGAGCTTCTGATGACTTGTCTTCAGTACTTGTGAATTCAACTTCCATACCTGCAAATACTTCATTCTCCTTTGACTTTTGAGAGTCAAGATTATCATCAAAACGAACACTGATTGATTCTTCCACAATCTGTGTTTCTGTATTGTATACTCTGTACCCTCTTGAGCGTTCAGAGTATCCTAACATAATACACTTCTTTGCTTTAGAGTCAAACTTGTTCAAATAATTTTTAGTATTCAAAATAAAGCAAGTACATCCAAATGGATGAAAATATGAAATGTTGGGCTTTCTGTTCTTCCACAATTCATATGGAGTCTTTTCCAGAATAGGTCTTATGGAGATTCTATTCTGAATGTAGCACGCTGTGTTTATTGCCTCTGCCCAGAAGATCTTAGCAACGTTAGTCTCGTTGATCATGGTTCTGGCCATTTCTTGCAATGTTATGTTCTTTCGTTCTACAACTCCATTTTGTTGGGGAGTTCTAAGACAAGAGAAATCATGCAGAATGCCTTTGTCATTAAAAAATGATTCAAAATCTTTGTTTTCAAACTCTCCACCATGATCACTTCTGACTTTGACGATTCTAAGATCCTTTTCATTCTGAACTTGGTTACAGAAGGTGACAAACACAGAGTGTGACTCGTCCTTGTGTCTTAAGAACTTTACCCATGTCCATCTGCTATAGTCATCTACGATTACTAACCCATACTTCTTGCCACTGACTGAAGTAGTTTTAACTGGTCCAAATAAGTCAATGTGTAGAAGTTCTAATGGCTTAGAGGTGGAAACAACGTTTTTAGATTTGAAAGCTGGTTTTGCAAACTTGCCTTTCTGACATGCTTCACACAGAGCATCTGAATTGAACTTCAGGTTAGGAAGTCCTCTGACCAGATTGAGTTTGTTAATCTGAGATATTCTTCTCATACTACCATGCCCCAATCTTCTGTGCCAGATCCATTGCTCGTTGTTAACAGACAGAAGACACTTTACATTCTGACTTTTCAGTTCAGAAAGTTTGATTTTGTAAATGTTGTTTCTCCTCTTCCCATTAAATAGGATAGTCCAATCTTTCTGACTAACAGCTTTACATGAATTTTGATTAAAGATTATATCATAACCGTTATCACTTAATTGACTTATGGATAACAGGTTATGCATTAATCCATCTACTAATAAGACATTACTGATAGAGGGAAGATTTCCATTACCTACTGTTCCAGAACCAATGATCTTTCCCCTCTGATTTCCTCCAAAGCCTACATGGCCTCCAGGCTTAAGTTCCAGGCTTTGGAACATATGCCTTCTTCCCGTCATGTGTCGTGAGCAGCCAGAGTCCAGGTACCATGACTGGTGTTTCTGCTTTGCTGCTAAAGATATCTGCAACATGTATTATTTTATCCTTAGGTACCCATATTTTCTTGGGTCCTGATTTGTTAGTTTTACCAAAACTCTGGTTGAATTTTGGTTTGACAGAATAATTACTACTAGTATATTTGATGTCGTGTGTGTGCCCATATAAAAAGTGTGACTTAAGTGGAGTTCGCTTAATAACTAAATCCATGGCATTCTTTGGTGTAGGTACCTTACCTTGGTATCCTATTCCTTTTCTGCCATTTATGCTAACTCCATAGATCATTGAAGCCATCTTGCTTCTATCTATGCTTTTAGCAAGAAACTTCTGAAAGTTGTGATCATACTCCTTGATGATCTCATCAGCACTACTGGGAGTTTCAGAAATTGTTTCCTTCTGAGAGTTTTGTAAAAGATTTTCTAATTTTGAAATTTTATTTTTCAACTCAGAATTTTCCAATTTGAGACTCAGTTTTATCAGAGTCAGAAGCAAGATCCCTTTTCAGGTTTCTGAATTTGACTCTGATCTGCTGATATCTTTCCAGAATATCATTAAGGCTTTCAGCAAGTTCAGCCTTAGTAAAATTAATAGCAAAGTCAGGAAATACCTCTTTTGTGTCTGATTCAGAGTCTGATTCATAAGCTTCACTGTCTTCTGATATGTTTGCCATGAGAGCTATGTTTGCTCTCTCATCATCTGATTCTGAGTCAGCTTTAGATGTGTCAGAGTCATCCCATGTAGCCATGAGACTTTTCTTCTTTTCCTTTCCAAACTTCTTTCTGGGCTTTTCCCTCTGAAGCTTTGGGCAGTCACTCTTGTAGTGTCCTTGCTCGTTGCATTCATAGTAGATGATGTCCTTGTTGTTTGGCTTTCTGCTTCATGAAGAGCCTTCAGATCTTTTTTGTCCAGAGGAGGATTCTGACCTTCTATATCTGGAGGAGGATTCGTTCTGGTTCTCAGATCTTCTGGGATTCCTGAACTTTCTTTGCCTCTGCTTCCACAGTTGGTTCACCCTTCTGGAGAGGAGAGACGGTTCATCTTCTTCTGATGAGGACCCATCAGAGGTTTCTTCAACAGCCTGCAAAACCTTGGAGTCAGATTTTCTATTAGATTTTAAAGCTAATGGCTTACCTTGCTTTTGAGGTTCATCAGCTTCTAGCTCTATCTCGTGACTTCTGAGGGAGCTGACAAGTTCCTCCAGAGAGATTGTGTTGAGATCCTTAGCTAGCTTCAGTGCTGTGACCATTGGCCTCCACTGTTTTGGCAAGATTCTGATGATCTTCTTGACATGATCAGCAGTAGAATAACCTTTGTCAAGAACTTTGAGACCAGCAACCAGAATCTGAAATCTTGAGAACATTGTTTCAATAGATTCACTTTCTTCCATCTTGAATGCCTCATACTTCTGAATGAGCGCAAGAGCTTTAGTTTCTTTAACTTGAAGGTTGCCTTCATGCGTCATTCTCAGAGAGTCAAACATGTTATTTGCAGTGTCTCTGTTTGATATCTTTTCATATTCAGAGTAAGAGATAACACTGAGAAGAATAGTTCTGGCTTTGTGATGGTTTTTGAAATCACACTTTTGTTGATCAGACATTGCTTTCCTGTCAATCTTCTGACCACTTGCGTTCACTGGGTGCGTGTATCCATCTGTCACCATATCCCACAGATCAGCATCGTGGGCTAGAAAGAAGCTTTCAATTCTGTCTTTCCAGTAATCAAAGTTCTCTCCATCAAATACTGGAGGTTTGCCACTGAATCTGTCTCTTTCTTCATTGTTGTCATTGCTGATGTTGTGATGTGTTCCTGCCATAGTTTTTTTCAATGCTGGATCTTGTATTGACACGGTTAAGTGTTATGAACTCAGAACCAGGCGCTCTGATGACATTTGAAGATGTGAAAAACACAAGAAGGGGGGTTGAATTGTTGAAACTTGAAATCAAATGCAGACAACACGTTATTTTTATCCTGGTTCGTTTGATCTCAAACTACTCCAGTCCACCCGTCAAGGTGATTTCGCCTCTCTCCAACAAGGTCTTAATCCACTATATTCAACTGAAGTCTGACTCAACGGTTACTGATTCTAAGCCTGTTTCTACTGAAGCTTCATCATCCTCTGCTCCTACCTCACTCATTATGGACACTCTGAAAGAGCTAAAGAAGGAGAATGAAGTCATGAACAAACGCATGGATAAGCAAGATCAAACAAATCTACAAATCAAGAACTGGATGGTGAAACAAGAAGAATCTGCCTCTGAGATCAAGAATCTTCTTATGGCGCTTGTTACTAAAAGATCCTAGTTTTTTTGTCTCTTGTCTTTTGTTTGGATGTTTTGTTTGTTCTTCTGGATATTTATTTTTAACTTTTTTATGAAATCTTTTAAAAATTTCTCATTTTTTTTACACTTTTTGATTATGCCAAAAAGGGGGAGAAAATGTGCATTCTTGAATTAATCACTGTTTAACAGTTATGTGACTAAGTCTCAGACATTCTAACAAATTTGCAAGAATTCCTTCTGTGCAAAAGAATTTTTTTGCAGGTATCACTTTAACTGTGAAAGAAGATTCCAGCTAAGCATTATCATCTTGAAGAAGTTATGAAGAAATTCAAGAAGACTGTGTATTACACTGATAAAATAATCTCAGGATATCGTATGCATAAAAATATTCATTTCAGGGGGAGATTCTTATCTCTTAATCCGTTTCTTTTCTTTATCTAAAATATTTTTTTGTCATCATCAAAAAGGGGGAGATTGAAAGAACAAGATTAGTTATAACCTATCTCAAGAGTTTTGATGATAACTAAATTATATTTAAGATAATTTATACTTTGATGAATGTGCTTGAATGTCTCAGTTAATGTTCTGACAGAAAACATTCTGAAGTGCTAAGAAAAAATTATGTAGAAGTTCTTTGATAAAAGAACCTTTTCTTCAAGCGTATCTGCTGACTCTGGTAAGACACTTTATTAGTTAAATATATCTTCTAACTTTTAGCAGGTTCCTTGCTCAGAAGATAACTTGAAAGCAAACATTGTTCAAAGTTCTTAGCAAGCAACGCACTGCCTAGAAGATAAGTGAAGCATGTTCTGACTTAAAGACATTGGAAGCAAATTCTGAAACAACGTTAAAACCAACTTGTCTTGTCAAAGCAAAGGAAACATGTTATTACATTTTGACGTTTTCTCGTTAATGCAAAGACGGCTGAAAGCACTCAAGTGCCTACAACTAGTTTCTTGGAAAATGGAATATTGCAAGGATACACGGAAGCATTTAATGCTCTCCATCTTTTCTGAAGGCAGCAACGGTCTTATTGTTCCTACTATAAATAGAATGACATTTATTGCAAGCCAACGACAACAACTACAACAAAAAAGTGAACCAATCAATTTTCAAATTAGAAGCAAGAAACTTCGTGAAAGATCCTAAGCTCACAAACTCATTGTTCATAAAATTTGAGCATTATATTCTAAGTGAAAAATCACAGTTGTGATATAGCTTGATTAGAAGCAAACTCTATTTCATTATCTGTAAAGATTAAACTCCTGTATTTGTTCCTTGAGAGACCAAGTTTGTTCAGATTTCTCAAGCAGACTAGGACTAGATTTAAGTCTTAGTGGTGTTAGTCACTTGTAAGTATACTTGTGCATTGTTAGTCACAACAGTTGTTATGTGATTGTAATCAGTTGATTATAGTGGATTAAGTCCTTGTTGATAAAGGAAAAATCACCTTGGCGGTGGACTGGAGTAGTTTGAGTTCAAACGAACCAGGATAAAAATAACTGTGTTCTTCCATTATTGTTTGAGCTTTGTGTTGAGAACAAAAAGAGTCACTTATTCAACCCCCCTTCTAAGTGTTTTCTTACCCCTTCAATCTGCCATAGCTATTCGACCATAGTATAGTCGCTCTTTTTAATTATCTTCAATATTTCTACAATTTCCTTTTTAGAAACCTCCGGAATGGATTCTGAATGCGCCTTCGTCTGGATAGGTTCAACCAATATCTATTTATCCTGAGTCTCAGATGACTCGGCAACTGGGATGGCAATAGGGCTAATCACAGGAGTTGTAATGGTAGTATTAGAAGGAACAACAGTATTAATAATCACAGGAATAGTAACGTCTTTTGGAGGATAAATATTGGGAGAGAACACTCTTCCGCTTCTTGTTATTTTACTGGTCCCAACGATATTGCCAACGTCGGGATCATTATTTCCAGTAACTTTGTCTTCACCAGCCAGTAGGTCTTGCTTGACACTATGGTAATAGACGTCAGCCCCATAATTCCAGGGAACAACTTTGTTCGAGGAATATGGTATTGGCCCTGGCATAGTGATGATCATGGGAGACAACTTTGGAGTAGATGTAATCCTGACGGGTCTTTTGGTGGAGACCCTGAGAGGGTTGGAGGAAATGGTTATAATCAAAACATCTTTACAGGAAACAGTTGTGACGGGAGTCTTCTCAAATAGAATCTCTTTATCGTCCATTAGGTGTTTAACACCTGCTTTCAACAAATAGCAGACAGTTGGTAGAGATAAACATAAGCGTCAATCTTCACCACAACCCGGAAATAAATTGTCTTGCAACAAATTCCACTTAATAGTCATGAGAGGAGTAACATGTTCCTCAACAGAAGTAACAAATGTATCACTGTCAACAACATTAACACCAAGGTCGTGCTTGGGCATGGAAGCAGTTATAACATTAGGAATTTCCAGAGCATCGAATTCAATCACCTTTGCCTCGATCAGATCTTGCACCTTATTCTTTAAAGCCCAATAGTTGTTTGTATCATAGCATTGACTTTCAGAATGGTAAGCACACCGAGCCTTTGGATTATATTGAGGAGATGTATTGTTGGGATTTTTTGGAGCTTCCCTTAATTTTACCAGATTGGGTTTCAGTAAGTGAGGAAAAACTTGAGACAAAGTCATAGTAATCCGGGTAAACCGTCTCGTAGGCCTTTCTTCTCTAGGATGATTGTTTCGCTGTTGAGTAGCTGCAGGCTTGGATATCATTACAGCCGCTACCGTTGGATGGCGTTCAGCTCTTCCCTGATTTCTTTGACTGTAAGCAACACTGACCTCTTTCTTTCCCATGAAAGGTCTCTTTCCTGCACTTGAAGAGGCATCTTTCTGAATCTTGCCACTTCTAATACCAGCTTCCACTCTTTCTCCAGTTAGGATCAGCTCAGTAAAACCAACTGAGGAGCATCCAATCATAGGGTTGAAAAACTGACAAAATAGAGTACCCAAGAACATATCCACTAACACCCTATCAGACAAAGGGGTTGGACTCTCCCTGCTAGGTCTCTCCACTTCCGGGCATAGTCTTTAAAACCCTCGTTTGACCCCATGGACATACTTTGGAGTTGTGTGCGAGTTGAAGAAAGGTCCACATTATATTGGTACTACTTATAGAAAATAGAAGCCATGTCTTCCCAATTATGGATATTGGTTCCCTCCAGCTGATAGAACCATTCAAGTTGAGTCCCAGATAGACTGTCTTGGAAGAAGTGGACCCATAAATCCTTGTCAGCGGTGTGAGGCTAGATCTTCCTCACATAATATTGGAGATGTATCTTGGGACACGAGACCCCATCATACTTAGCAAACACTGGAACCTTAAACTTCTGTGGGATGACAACCCCAAAAACCAAGCCCAACTCTTCAAAATCCAGGCAAGGTACCTTCTGGATCTCCATTGCGTTTAGACGATCCTCCAACTATTTGTATTTATCATCAGTAGGAGGATACTGCTCCTCATTATAGTCAGATTCATTATCAGATTCCCTTGGACTGGGGTCTTCCTCTCTTGTTTCCCCTTCTTGATTGTGAAGATGTGAAAAACACAAGAAGGGGGGTTGAATTGTTGAAACTTGAAATCAAATGCAGACAACACGTTATTTTTATCCTGGTTCTTTTGATCTCAAACTACTCCAGTCCACCCGTCAAGGTGATTTCACCTCTCTCCAACGAGGTCTTAATCCACTATATTCAATTGAATACAAAACTGCTTTAACAACTGCTAAAGCCTTCTTGAGTCTAACCACAGACCGGTTTCTCAAGGAAATTCTTTTTACAGATAAATGAACAATATGTGTGTTGAATGTTTTCTGGAAAAACTATATATCATAACTGTGATAATACACGATATAAAGCTTATGTGAAACTAGAATGCTAGAACTATAGAGTAAGCAATTTGAGAGCTTTAGCAAACTGAATGAGTGAGGACGAAGATGATTAGCTTATGCGTGTAGGGGAATTGTAGAGTATTAGCCATTTGCTTTCTCACTGATTTGTTTAAATACTTCTTGGAATAGATACGTTGCAGTCCGTAATTCCATTTCAATGCTCATAACATTCTTTCCATATTGAGAAGATCTTTGTCCCTGAATAAAGCCGTTGGTAATTAATCTGCCTTGAATGCAGTAACGTTGACACTTCAGAATGTTCTGCTTGATGACAATCACAATGTTCTTGGCTTTAGCTTATTTTGGCGTTTCTGAATGCTGATGACATAGTTAGGATCTTGATCAGAGTCAGAGTATGTTGAGCGCAAATCTTGTTCATCAGGCTTCAGCGTAGCACATGTACTGATCTTCTGATGCTGATGTTGATACTGATATTCTGATGCTGATTCCATTAGAGTTTCCTGTAAATACACAACATAATTTTTAGGTAGCATTTATGTCATATATAAAACTCATAATTCATTTAATCTTGTATTTTGTTATCATCAAAACTCTAACTGAGGGTTGTAGAATCAAACTATGTTCTAACAGATTGTCTCCTTCTTTTTACGAAGATGTTAGTTCTGTAACTCGCCTTAACGGTCCTCTGAACCTCCTTCCCAAATTCACCACACCAGTTGGCTTCTTTGGCTTCTTAGTATTTTCTTTGACAATCAGGGCTTTCAGCTCTTCTTGTCCCTTGGCCAGATCCATGATCATTTGTTGAAAATTAGCATTTTGAGTTTGTAGATCCTTCACTAATTGTTCAAGAGCCATTTCTTTACTGCTGAAATAAACAGCGAAGAAGATGAGAAACCTGCTTTGAAACCTATTTATGCAATGACATGTATGATATATGTATGCAATGTTTTCAGGGATTTCGGGAAATTTAAATTTGTGAACAAAAATTAAACAAAGATTTTATTAGTAGAATTCAAAATACGATTGCATTTTAGGCGTGTAATTGAAAATTCTAAAAACTAAGAAATCAAGTTTCCCATGGGCGCTTCTTCTTCGTGCCGAGATAGACATTAAGACCTCTTTCTTCGTGATGTTGCTTCGTGACCTCCAAAACAGTCCTCTCATGGGCATAAAAATGATCTCTATAAGTGTCCCTCTCTTCTTTCAATTGAATCCAAGATCTCTGCAGCTCTTCAAGATCAGTGGGCATGTCAGGATGGAGAACTTTATAAGGAACATCTCCTTCGTTAATGGGCTCCACATTCAGTGGTAATATGGCTATATACGAGATCATAAGGTTTTGAGCGCGAGCTCGTACCCATTGGAGATAAGGTTCCATAGGGATGGAAGTCTTCGGCCCCAAAGTCTTGGTATCAAATCTGTTTACCATGCCCCAAGCTCGTATGAACCTTTGAAGATACCCTTGGACATCATCCTCCTAGTTGAACATAATGCCCTGGATAAGCATCTTGTGAGTACCATCCCGTCAAGCATAGACAAACTATTGCAGAGCCAAAGAAGGATTATAAGTTATGCCTCCCCTAATGCCAAGTAGTAGGACATTAGGGAATTCCCTGCAGCAGCCAATAATAGAAATATCTCCCATGGATGAGGAATACCAGAGAATATCTAAGTGAGAAAGTGACATTATCCTTTGTGACCAGCCTAAACTTTCTTCATTCTTCAGAACTGATTTAGGGAGGTGAGAAATATACCAATTTGACAGCAATGGCACACAACACATAAGAATTCCTCTTTTCATCATGGTACGAGTATGGAGGGTATGCAAAATGCCTCCGAGTAAAGTGGGCACAGGGTTGTGAGAGAGGAAGACCTTGATAGCATTCACATCTATGAGTATGTCTGGATTAGGGAACATAACTAACCCATAGATTAGAAGAGCCAAAACCTCGTCAAAAGCCTAGAAGTCGAAATCATCCCAAAACAGCCGAGCCTTCTTTATTAGGAACTTGGCTAGAAAACCCTTAACTCCGCTTCTTGTTTCCCAGTTGGACACAATGTCGGACTGTTTCAAATGTAAAGCTGAGGAAATAACTTATGGCTTGGGAACTTCTTCTAAACTGGTGAAAGATACCTGATCAAGAATAGGTATACCCAATATCTGATAGAACTCTTCCATGGTGGGCACCAACTGATAGTCTGGAAAGGTGAGGCAATGGTGCTTAGGGTCAAAGAAATGAAAGAGCACACTCATCATCTTCTCATCAAAACCTGAGGTAACCAGATTGAGGAGTCGACCATAGTTATTGGTGAATGAAGAAGTATCAGGAACCCTTGATGCTAGCTCTTTGAGTTAAAGAGGTATTCTCACAAAGCTGATTCAGATGGTATTTCTACGAGTGGAAGCCATGATATGCAAAACAGAACAAAGATAAATTCTCCTAATCCTTGAAATGGTTAGTGTAATGAAGAATGAATTTTTATGATGCATTATGTCATGTTTAAGCAAATTAATCACACACAAGCAAAGCACACAAGACCTTAGGTTTAGGCTTGCATGGGGTTTATAGGTAAATACCCTCTTGAAGTTTAGTTGGTTTCAAACCTGTCCTGAAAATAGTAATCAGGTTCTAAGGAGTCTCAATATTACTGATCTATCTTTATCGGTATTATTTCAACTTAGCAATCTTTTCTTGCGGCCGAAACATCCTGAAAGTCTGATCTCAATGAGTGTAGCATCGAGTATCAACCAATTTCCAGCTTTACACTGAGATCGGCTATCTCACTACATTCTAATGGCCATGTTTGTTCAACTACGGTTCTAAGGTTCGTTATTGCTTCATGACACCACGCGGTGGCCCCATATTCTCCTCAATTCCACACAAGGGATACCGGTACCAATTAAAGTGTCACACCAACACAACTATTGCTTCAAACATATCGGTCTATGTCGTACAATCTCCACGATCTATTGTTGTTTACCTAAAAGGATGCCCCAGATCCGGGTATAGGATCTATAGTATCCCAAGAAAACCTTTAAAAGTAAAGCAATCAAAACACACAAGAAAAGCAATTTAGAAATGAAGTAGACCCTAAGGTAAACCCCACTCTTTAATAGTCTCCCCAGAAGAGTCACTAGTTCTTTGATACGGTGGCAGAACCGACTGTTTAATACTGGTTTTGCGTTTGTATTTGCAAATATTGCGGTAGCAAGAGTCGCCACCGACTTTTCTTTTATCCAACAAAGGAAAGGGTGAAAAGAACATAAAAAAGACCTTTCGAGAGTTTTCTGAGTAAGGGGGGTAGATTATGGAAAAGGAAGGTGTTGGAACCCTTTCCATCTGTGGTTTTCCATGGGCTCTTAGGTACTTGCTCATTTTTTAAAATTGCTTTCGTGTTTGTGTATTTTGAAAAGTTTGTTTGCTTTATGATAACTCTTGTATCCGTCCTCAAGAGTGTTGATAAAGAATTTTTTAAAATGTTTGAAAGTGTGGTGTGAAAGATATTATTGTTAAGCAAGTGCTTAACAACTATCTACCTATTCGAAAAAGGTGTTCTTTTCCTCTTTTCCCTTAGATAGTGCTATCCTACTATTAGTGAGTAGGTAGCCTTATCGTTGGATGTTGAGGGACTATCGAAGGGAAGTTTATAGTCACTAAGGCAACTGGGCAAGAACTCTTAGTAATTGTCCTAAAGTTCTAAGATCACTTTTTTAACCGAGGCAACAGTCGAAAGGGTCATCGAGGGACTTGTGATCTCTTGAACTCAAGGACAGCAACTACAAATTCTCACATTTCGAGAATTGTGACTGTTTTTTAAGGCAACTGAAGTGGGAGATACCCTAAGGGTGAGCATGTGTAAGTGTATTGATTGAGATATATTATCTTTGAATTTTAGGGTTATCTAATCGTTTTCTTTTCAGTCTTTTCCATGTAATCCTGTTAATCTATGTAGTTAATAGTGTAGAGAATAAATTGCGGAAAATAAAGCTCTTAAGCTATTACAAGGCCTTGGGGCAATTACATAAATAGCACAAGAAAAATAAAAATGTGAAATTTTAAACCTAATTAAATCTATTACAAACCGGAAAACAGTTACATAATTGAAAAATAATAAAATGGAAAATAATAAACGCGCGAAGATTAAAACGAGAATAAGTTTTAAAAAAAACCCTAAAAATCTAATTGGTTTTAAAAAATATTTTTGTATTTTTATTGAAAAGTATATTTGATGTTTTAACCTAATTCTATTTAATTTTAGTTTAAAGAAAACAAATTAAAGTAATTAAATTAAATTAATTTACAAAAATCAATTTTAGTTAAAAAACTTAAATCTATTTTTTTCTTCTGATTTTAAAAAAATAATAAAAAAGGTGAATCTAAAAAGATAAAATAATTAAAACAAACTAAGATAATGAAATTTAAAAAAAAAAGCAATGGGCCTGTGGTTGTGAAGTAGTTTTGGGGTGGGAAGCTGAATCTGCTAGGCCCTGATCAACACAAGTCCAATGACTGCGCCTGATCCAGTGGGGGATGTGTTTGAGGGTTCACCATGGGGATTGCTTGTTGGGCGCTAGATCTGGATCGATGGATGATCCAATGGTTGAGAATGAGGACGTAGGATGGTCGTCTTGGAATGACACGTTCTGGAACCTGCAAGAAACATTAAGAAAATAGAAAAATGTTGGAACTGGGATCGAACCCAGGTCCCTTCCTTCACACGTTTATGCCTTTGCCAACTACGCTTCCTGTTTATTCATTTACATAATGAAACACAAATAATATAACGACAACTTGGTCAAAGCGTCAACTTTTCAAAACACGTCAGTTCATATCTCGCATGGACCAATGATAACATGCCATTTAAGTCGCTGGAGTCCAAGCTAGTCAACAGTGTCGGAGCCCAGCTCCGGTCACCTTCTCCGGCTGACTCAAATTTCAAACCTAATAAAACAATGTGAATAAAGGCGTAAATGGTACCCTACCCCCCTATTTGGAGGGACGCGATCACGATGGTGGTCTTCTTTTTGGGTGAAATAGCATGCAAACCCAGATACGAAGAAAAAGAAACCTCGTGCCCTAACAATGGAAAGCTGGGGATTCTGCCTGCATACTTAAAACTAATGGCTCGAAACAACTTAGAACATCATTGTGAACATATACCAATGCAAAGAAATAGATTATATCACATGAATCAAAAGTTTGAGGTTTGAGAATTTTACCAAACCGTGAATTGTTGGAGGGGACGATTCTGTATGATTTGGCCTTCTAGAATGGGTTGGTTCCACCCTTGGGATCCTTAGTAGGATTATTGAATGCTTGGACCTGATTGAGATTGGCTGGCTTGTGTGAAACAAAATTTCACTCCTTTTGAAATTTTTTGAAACTTCTTCTAGGATTTTAGGAGGCAGCAACGTGTCCTCCTTTGTGTTCTGACTTTGTTGTATATATATGAGGGCAAGATTAGGTAAACAAATGTGGTTCCTATCTTTGTACATTATGATAAAAAGATATGATCTTAGTCTTGCCTAAAACTTTCCATATTTGATCCAATTTCATGCCAATCTTATTTTCATGCATTACTGCCAGCCTGTTATGAGTTGTTTGGGCCTCCAATATGATGGAAATCGAAAGCTAACATGCCCCTACAGATCCATTTCCCTTCAAATTTGTTCTCTTCTAAGACTTTAAGCTCCAATTCGAATTACTCAGAGCTTTCCTCATCAGAACATTGTTTCCTTCAAAAGCTCTGAACTCTAATTCGAATTGCACCAGCTTCAATATCACGACTCCTCCGATTGAGCCACCCTCTGCTTCAATTTCTTGATTTGAATAAAATCACCATATTCGAATCAGCTCTTGTGAGGTTAGGAACAAACAAGGCAAGAATCTAGCCTTTAACTCAGGAATTGAATCGACGATCAAAATTGAATTCTTGCCATATTTGCAAGGAAAATATGCCATTTTGAACTTTGGGTGAACCTGGACATGTTGGGATAGGTGTTTTGTTCGAATTTGGCTTAAGGCTTTCATCATGGTTCCTTCGATTAATTCTCAAGTTTTTCTCTCTTTGATGGCTTTGAACTGGTCCAATCGAAGCATTATCTTATTGACTGGTAGAAGTGTTGTTCTACTCTCTTCGGTGGCTCTAAGTCCTATTTTGAATTGCCCAGAACTTCCATTATCAGAACTTCTTTGATCATCCCTTGTCCTCTTTGATGGTTCTGAGTTCTGATTCGAATTTCCCAAAACATCCCTCATCGGAACATTTGTTTTCCTTTTAAGGCTCTAAATTTGAATTGCACCAACTTTGTTATCACGACTCCTTCGATTAAATCTCAAGCCTCGCTCCCCTCGATGGCTCTGCATCCTAATTTGAATTGCTCATATTTTCAGCATCAGAGCTTCTTCGTTTGAACCATATTCTGCAGAAATTTGAAAGGCTCATAGTTGTCCTCTCCAATCTGCATGAATTTGAATGCCCCATCATCAGAGCTTCTGGAACCCTCTCGGTTCTTGCTCTCTTAGATCTCACTTTCTCTATCTTGGACAATCGCAATGTCACCCTGTTGATATGCCATCTAATCATCACTTGGTTAACATGCCTGTCAAAAGACACTTTGTATGCCCTAATGAAATACAACCTTATTTAAGATGTCCATCGAAGCTTCCTTGTTTAAGATGCCCATCAAAAGACCCTTTGGTATGCCAATCGAAGGACCTTTTGCAGATGCCAATTTAAGGACACGTTGTAGATGCCAATCGAAGGATACTTAACCATCATTCAAAAAATTTCCTTTTCTTTAGGCAAATGTTTGTAACCACTCATGCAAGAGAAAATCTTGGAAAAACATGAGAGGGCAAATTTTGGGGTACAACACCTTCAAAGAAACATAATAAGAAACCATTCATCAGAAATATGAAACAAGCTACTACAGAGTTGGAAACAAAAGCCATGCTATTGTCCTTCTTCAATAGTTATAACTTCCATGTCAGGTCTAGAGACCTGAGTATCTTCTTCTTGAAAACACTAAGATACCTTTATGAGCGGACTTGAGAAGTTATTAAGTATCTTTGGTCACCAGTGATAATAAGTCAGAAAAGAAACTTATCAATTTCATTGATTATGATACTGACAACTTCAATGTTACATAGAGACAACTAATAATCTATTCTTCAATCTCTTCAGAACCAGGATTCTCTTATCCTGATAATTCTTCAAAATCTATTGTTCATTGATAACCAGAACATAATCATTCCAGTTTTCCATACGGAACAGTAGTACCGAAAAAGTTACTCCCTGAAGCTCACCCAATGGACCAGGGTGTCTGATCTGATACCTATTGAAATTCTTCTGGTACAGGCAACGCATGGAAATACTAATATCTCAACATCTGAATAATGTCAAGACAGATGTTGCAACATCTAATCTAACATCCTGAACAAATTCATTAAGTTATAAAAGAAACAGAAACATAAATTGCAGAATGATAAATAACACGACGATATGTTAACCCAGTTCGGTGCAAACTCACCTACTATGGGGGCTACCAATCCAGGAAGGAAATCCACTATTAGTAGTACTAGTTCAAATCTAAACTCCCTCATTTACAACTTCCCACCTAATCCTTACCTAGTAAAGCTTCTACCTAGGTCCTCCCTAGATATGTGAAATCGCCATATCACCTTCAATCACCATAGTGATAAAGACCACTCCCATTCACTGGGACTATTTCATTTAAAACACAATTTAGAAGATTAATCTTCCAATATAAAACTCAGTCAAGACTCTTGACCAAGAACAATACTTGAATTTTCTTACAAGGTTCAGCCAAGAACAATACTCACTATTGCTTCACAACTTCTAGGAGAACATAATGTCAACCACGAGTATCAAAATATACAAGGGTGTGTTAGACAATGGCAACATATCTAGTGGGAAGTGAATATATACCCCTTTAAAAAATTCCAAATTAAATTTGGTTTTGAAAAAGATGTTTTAACAAAGTGAGACAGATAATCTTTTTCAAAATGTCGTCTTTACGAACGTTATTGGAGGTTCGAATATGCAAACTATAATTAATAAAGACAATATGAAATGAGAGCAACAAAAAAATTAATTAAATTGAATCAATCAATAACTTATTTATTTTTTATTGAAAATTAATTGCAAAGTTATTTCCAATGGAAATATTAAAAGAACTAGTTGAATCAATTTATCAAACACTTGGTGTGCAAGTGAATTTTCAGAATTTTCCTTTAGTTGTGTTGATACACAAAATCACTTATAATCAAAAGTAAGTATAAGATATATCAACACTAAATTTAAAATCAAAAACTAATTAGAAAAATTCTTAATATTCAATTGATAATGCAATGCTATTTGATAATTTGATCACTGAAAATTAAAGCAAGTAAAAGAAAAAATAAAAGAGACACAAGGAATTTTTCTTCATAATTCCCCATTGTCAACACAAGATCTTCGATTCTATCTTCCAATACTTTCTACTTCCTTAAAAAGATTTCAAACACTCTAAGGTTCCTTGCAATGATTTCAAACACTCCAAGGTGATTCACATGGACGATTCCTTCTCGAACGATCTTGCATGAAAACCCCCAAATAAACCAATGATCTTGGAGGATAAAACTGATGTTTTTCTTGGATGAAAACCCCTACAAAACCCACCTAATACACAATTGGACACTAGCAATCTTAGTCTAGATGGCACCCCAATGTAACATTGCTAAAATGTAATGTCAGTGTGTATGCATAGATTGGAGGTTGAAGATGATGAAAGAATTAGGATAATTTTTATGGTTTCACCAAGTTATGAATGATGCATGAAAGGGTATTTATAGTTTTGGAACATTTAGGGCAAAAGGGACAAATTCGAAATAAAAATATTTTACGTAAATTCACCAAATAAGTAGTATGTGTCGACCTAAGTATCATATGCATCAACACATCTACGTAAATTTTAAATTATATGTGTCAACCTATAGAAGCCTATGTGTCGACCGAAAAGAAATAGAGGCTACATGCTTTAAAACGGTGGTAAATGTGTCGACCTGAAAAACGGATGTGTCGAAACATAAAAGAAGAATTCATCCAATTTGAAACATGCTTTAGTATGTGTCGACCTGAATGGTCACATGTGTGGACCTGTGACTTACAAAAGCTACAGGATTTAAAAATGAGTTGCATGTGTCGACCTGAAAAGCGGATGTGTCGACACATTTAGTAAAAAATAATGCAAAAAATTAATTTTAATGGCTTAGATCAATTTCAAAATTTTTAATGATTCCTAAGACCTCTAATGTAGAGGAGTGCCATAGGACATAAACATACCGTCCAATGTTCATAAGTATGAGCTTTTACCAATTTTGACATCATGCAAAACATATGACGATGAAGTTTGTACTCACATACTCCCCCTTTTTGATGATGGAAAAACTTGTGTTGATGCATTCCATGTATTTATTGAAGGCTCCCCCTGACTTTATGCTTTCCTACTTTGACTCGCATATGCTTCTACCCTTTTGAAAACATCAAAAAGAAATATAACAAACAGTGAGAACTAACTTAAATCTATAACAAGACTAATACAAGAATCATAGGCTATTTTGCATAGAAGAGCAACAAACTCATATCCTCATATATATATGTGATTATGCAAAATTTTAAATAACGAATGAGCAACATTACAACAAATATAATTAATTGTATAATGAGTAAATAAGCAAGAAATGACAATAATGTCAAGTTGTTTGTGTAGCATCACAAACAAGCAACACTTCATAATAGAACTTCCGATGTCGCACACACATGTGCCTAGCATAGCAACAAGAATATGTTGCTACTAAAACCAAAATGAAGGCGATTTTCATGCCATGAAATCAAGACAACAAGAAACATATATTGCAAATAACATGCATACAAATAATTCAAGCACAAGCGCAAATGAATAAAAACAAAAGCACAAGTGAAATAAACAAAATCACATGCTTGCGTAATAAGAACAAACTTATACAAATGTGAAAGAATTAATACATGAAGTCATTATAAGCATATGAATCAAGAACACACAATGGTTATTAATCAAGAATTTTTGGAAATGAAAATTCATAGTTTTCATCATCTGAGAGATAATATCAATCATTTTTTGAAGAAACTTAGTAACATACATCAAGGCAAATCTTACTTTCAAGGAGAAATTGAAACGATATTACCTCACTCTTGATTGACCTTGAAGTTGCACTTACATGATGTATAATACTCAAACACGAAGTTAGAGTGAAATTATAAAGTGTGTTGTACCCCAAAATTTTCCCTCCCATTTTCTTCAAAATATTCTCAAAAGTTTCTCAAGTACTCAAGGCTACTCAAGGGTTGACCAGTCAAATGCTACTCCTAAGCAATGGGTCTACAACTAGGGTTTTGAGTTTCTCAAGGAAGTTTATGTTGCAAAGGTATCAAGTTTTTTCCATGGTTCTTCATGTTTCCTAAAGGATGCTCATATCAAGTTTCAAACCTTGCATCACAAGTTTGCTTAGTCAATAGCTCAGATGATTGAAAATCAACTATATTGGTTAAAAAGTCAACTATGGTCAACATACAGTCAAACTTCAAGATTTTTGTTTAACATCAACATTCTGAGGTGATATTCATAATTGGATCAAGGGTTGATCATAACTCCTCAAGAGAATCCCTCAACTCATTAAAAGTTCAAAGTTGTCAAATTAGGGTTTCCTTAGGAGAAGTCAACTGAACTTTGACCAAGCATAACTTTCACATGCTTCCTAAACTTTTCCCCAACCAAAGCCTATTTTTAAGGAAATTCAATTTTATACAACTTTGTATTTATGGTCAAGTCCAAAAAATGCTTCATTCGAGATATATGAGCCAATACATTATAGGTAATTTTAAAAGTCAACAAAAAGACACTTTTTGTCAAGGCAAATTACATCAAGATAAAGTTTCCAAAAGAAAAAATGATTAAAAAAAAATTGAAGAGAACATCTTGATCTTTCCAAAAAGTTAAAGATCACCTTCAAAAGATGAAAATTGAGAGAGTTATGACCATTTCATGTTGTGAAATTTTGGTAAAATGCATGAAATGCAAAGTGAGCAAACTTGAAATATTGAACTAGTGGACCTAACTTTTGATGTTCAAACATGTTCACAATGTGTTAGAGGACCTCCAAATCCATGCACATATTTTTCATGATTTTTATTTCTTTTATTTGAATTTTTATTCATTTAAATGCAATTAAATCAAATGAAATACAAAATCATTGGGCCAAGGCACGCGGACTTTGAATTTCAAACACATGGAGGCCCAAGAACGCATGAAGAATATGTCAAAACCGTGTGAACTTGAAAATGGCAAGAAAAATCTCAAAAATGGAAGGTTATATGTGTGTTTGATTCTTGTCTCATGGCTATGAATGCATTCTATTTTTTTTCCATATTTGATGATTCTTTTCATTCCTCTATATATACACACAACAAAGTCAGAAGAAAAGCACACGAAAACACTGCTTCAAGCACACTCCCAAAGATTTCCAAAAAATTTAAAGATTAGGGAAAAGTCAAATCCTATTTTGCAGCAAGTTTCAATCAGTGTTGAGGCTTCCATTATCCTCTTGAGACTCCCAGGAAGTTATTCCAACTGTTCTTGGAGCCTGAAGTGTGCCATAACTCTCTCTCTCTCAAACACCCAGTTGGGTAAGGATTTCGTGATTTCGATCCCTGCCCCTGGTATTTTATTTTTCATGATTTCTCTTTGCATATCCAATATGAATCAGACCATGTGCGCATTGTACACCCCTTCAATCATCACCATCCAATCTAGATACAACAGCCAGAAGGGAGCCCCCACGATATACCTCCAGGAACCAGTCATGCAGGACCATTCAACACATATGGGCTTGCAGTCTTGGGCCTAGAAAATTTGCTTTGTTACACCTCCAGATTTATTCTTTCAAGCCCTTCATTTCTTTTTTATTTCAATTTCTTTTTTTAAAATATAATTAATTTTTTTAAATTAATTAATTAAAAAAAATTAGATTTAGGTTAGATCAATTTAATTTTTTTTCTATTTAATTAAATCAAATTAAATTTTTTTGTAAATAAATTAATTAACTTAATTTCCTTTCATTATTAAACTTTTCTTCACTTAAAAATAACTTATGATTTAATTCCCTTTTCTCAAAAATAATAAAAAATCAATTAATCATCGATTATTTTTCATCAAATAAACTCCCCGTTTCTTCTTGCAATCTTCGTGCTTTTCTTATTTTTGCATTAATTTTATCATAACTATGTAACTGCTAAAGGTTGTAAGGTTTTTATTTTGCTTTCTATTTCCCCTAAATCTATTTTCTGTCTTTATTGCTTTCCTTATAACTGCTACATGTATGTTTATAGGCTTGTATGGCAAGATTTAAAATCAATCGTTAGATAACCCTAATCAAGATAATATATCTGAAATAAATCACTTTTCTCACACGCACCTCTAGGGTGACTCCAGTTGTTGCCTTCGGAAAACAGTTATGTCCCTCGAACGTAGGGATACCATTAGAAAAGACCATTGGTTAAAAATCATCCTAAAGATCACAGTCCCTCGATGACCCTTCGATGCTGCCTTCGGTAAATGATTTTTTTCCTCAATGTTGCCTACAAATACATGATGATAGTACCTTCGAATTTCTAAAGGTATCCCTATATGTTGCCTTTATGATTGTACGATGACTCGCGCCTCTCCCTTAAAACATCTAATGATAAGGCTTCCTACTAACCAATGATAGTTCTTAATCGCTTGCTCATGAACATTTAAATACATTTTTCACACAAAACACTTCTTTTCTGAAATATTTTCAAAACAAACACTTTGTATGCTCTCTCAACGATACAAGAATCATTACAAAGTTTGCCGCACTTAGGAATTTTTCAAAATATTTTCAAAACTTACACATCCACGAAGCATTTTCAAAAGTAATCTAGTGAGTAAGAGCCTGTAGATAACTACAGATGAAAAGGGTGCTAACACCTCCCCTTTTCATAACCTACCCCCCTTACTCAGAAAATTCTTGAAGGTCTTTCATGTTCTTTTCACCCTTTCCTTTATTTGGATAAAAGAAAATTCAGTGGCGACTCTTGCTATCCGCAACATTTATGATAAAAGGCAAAACCAAAAGTCAGTTCTCGGACCGTATTACAGAACTGGCGACTCTGCTGGTGAATTCGTAAAAGTGGGGTTACCTTAAGAGCTAGATCACATTTAAAACATTTTACTTGTTTCATTTGTATGCTTTACATTTCATGGTTTTGCTCGGGTTTATTTTTGTAAAGATTCTATACCCGGATCTGAGGGCATTTTAGGTAAGTAGCAATAGATTGTGAAAACAGTACGACGTATACCGATATGGTTGAAGCAATGGCCACGTTAGTGTGACATGTTTGTTGGTTCTCGTGTCCCTTGAGTTAAGTCAAGGAGAATGTTGGGCTTCCGCATGGTGTCATAAAGCACTAACTGACCGTAGAACCTTAGTTGACATAACTTAGCCATTAGAAAGTAGTGAGATAGCCGGTTTTGGTGCAGACTGAATTTGGTTGATACTCGATACTACACTCATTGAGATTGGACTCTCGGGATGTTTCGGTCGCAATTCATATGCTTATGCTGAAACAATGCCTGGGAGAAAGATCAGTGATATTGAGGCTCCTCGAACCTGGCTACTTCTTTTAGGACAGGTTGAGCCAACTAAAACTTCAAGAGGGTACTTACCTACAAACACCATGCAAGTTTAAACCTAACGCCTTGTTTGTTTTGTTTGTGTATGATTAATTTTTCGAACATGACATCATAAGATCATGACATCATACCATATCATTTTTACTAACCATTTCAAGGACCAAGGGATTTTTCTTTGTTCTTTGTTGTAGGTTATGGCCTTCGCTCGCAGGAACACTATCCGGATCAAATTTGTAAGGATGCCTCTTCATATTAAGGAGCTTGTCTCAAGGGTTCCCAAAATTTCTCCATTCATCAAAAGGCATGGTCGAATACTCAGTCTAGTTACCCCAGGTTTTGACGAACACATGGTGAGTATTCTATTCTAGTTCTTTGACCCTGCACATCACTTCTTCACCTTTCCATATTATTAGTTAGTACCCATAATTGAGGAGTTCTCTCAACTACTAGGAGTACCTGTTCTTGATCAAACACCCTTCACCGATTTATAAAAATCTATGAAACTAGAAGATATAGTAGCAGCCTTACATCTGAAGCAGTCTGACATTATATCTAATTAGTAAACGAGAAGTGGAGTCAAAGGTTTTCTTGCTAAATTTCTGATAGAGAAGGCCCAAATGTTTTTGGATGCTATGAGTTTTCAGGCCTTCGAGGAGATTTTGGCTTTGTTAATCTATGGATTGGTATTGTTCCCAAACCCATACCAACTCATGGATGTGAACTCCATCAAGATATTTCTTGCTCGTAATCATGTGCCTACCTTGCTCGGAGACATTTTGCATTCACTTCACACTCGTACTATGAAAGGGCGAGGAACTCTCATGTGTTGTATACCTCGGCTATCCAAGTGGTTTATTTCGCACCTTCCACGCTCAATAATAAAGAATTAACGAGGTTTGAGGTGGTCTTAAAGAATAATGTCACTCTCTCATATATACAACTATTGGTACTCTTAATCTCACGAGTATATGACTATTATTGGCCGTTGTGGGGATTCCCTAATGTTCCACTCCTTGACATTAAGGGAGGTATTACTTACAACCCTTCTCTAGCTCTAGGTAAATTTGGTTATTCTCGAAGAGACGGTCCTCATGACACGCTTATCCAAGGCGTTGTATTCGATAATGAGAATGATCCTCAAGGTTATCGTTAAAGGTTTATACATGCTTTGGGCATGGTGAGCAAGATTGATAGCAAGGATTTAAGACAAAAAAACTTCATTCCTATAGAGCCCTACCTTAAATGTGTAGGAGCTCGCGCTCAAAACCTTATGATGTGATATCCTACTATCCTACCAGTAATCATGGAGCCTGTTGTCGAAAGAAACGTTTCTCGCACCATTCTCCATCCAGACATGCCCACTGACCTTGAAGAATTGTAGAAATCCTGGATTCAACTCAAGGAATAATGGGACACCTTTGAGACTCAATTATATGCAAGAGAAAAGAACGTGTTGGAGCTCACAAAGCAACTTCACGAGGAGAAGAATCTTAACGCATACATCGACACGAAGATGAGGCGTCCATGGGAAACTTATAATTCTAGGAGTTTTTTAATTTATTTCTTTTTAATCTTTTGTATTCACATAAACTTATAAATAAAAATCTTTGTTTCTCTTTCCTCTTGGTTAGAAAATTTAAATTCCACGGATCCTTGAAAACATTGAATATACATATCATGCATCATTACATCACAGGTTTTCTCATCGGCTTACTATTTCTTTCAGTAAAAGATGGCCCTCGAACAAACCATTAAGGAACTCCAATCCCAGAACACTCAATTTCAGGAGACTCTCCTAAGCTTAACACAGGGACAGAAGGACATGATGGAGCTCATTGCCAAGAAAAAGAAGACTCAGAAGTCAGTTGCTCTCTTCAATATGGGGAGAATATTCAAAGGCCGTGTTAAACCATTTCCAACTACTGATATCTCCTCTGATGAAGGCAACCAAGAAGATGGTAGAAATGGCGGGGCTGAAGGTCAAAACAATCAAGGCTCTGGGAAGATTCCTGAAGATGAAGACTATTTAGATGAGCATACCCTCCTACTGACGACAAGTACAAGAAACTAGAAGATCGTCTCAACGCTATGGAAATCTAGGGAGTTCATGGGTTGGATTTCGAAGAGCTGGGATTTATCTCAAGGGTTGTTATTCTTCACAAGTTCAAGGCCCCCGTCTTTTCTAAATACGACGGTACGTCTTGTCCTAAGCTTCATCTGAGATCGTATTTCCGAAAAACCCAACCCCATACTGCTGACAGGAAGTTACGGGTCCACTTCTTTCAAGAAATTTTGTCTGGAACTCTACTCGAATGGTTCTATCATCTAGAAGGAACCAACATCCATACGTGAGAAGACTTGGCTGCTGCTTTTTATAAGTAGTATCAATATAATGCTGACCTTGCACTAACTCGAGTGCAGTTGCAAAACATGTCTATGGGCTCGAATGAAGGGTTCAAGGAATATGCACAAAAGTGGAGAGACTTGGCTAGAAGGGTGCAACGTCCCTTGTCTGATCGAGAGCTTGTTGATATGTTCATGGGCACTCTGACAGGTCCATTCATTAATCTGTTGATTGGGAGTTTGTCAGCTGGTTTTACTGAGTTAAGCCTGGCTGGGGAGCGAGTTAAAAGTGGTATCAGGAGCGGAAAGATTCTGATGGCTACATCTTCTAGTGTTGTAAAGAAGACGTTCAACAATAAGAAAGAAACCAATACAGTTTATGGACAGAAGGGTTGTAGTTAAAATGACAGCCATTAGTCTGTGGGAGCAGTGTTGGTCTCTAATCTGGTGCCTGTTCAACAACAACAATAGGGAAATCAGCGTAGGTCAGACGCTTCGAGAAGGAAGTTCACCAAGATTAGTATGCCATTTTCTCAGGCATTACAACATATGTTGAAATCAAAATTCATAACACTACGGGATCATCCTCCTATTCCCAACACCTCCTCTCCTAAGTACAATCCAAATGTGAAGTGTTCTTATCATTCTAATAGTCCTGGGCTTGACACCAACAATTGTTGGGCTCTAAAAACCAAAATCCAGGATATGATTCATGCAAAAGAAATTGAATTCGATACTCCTGAGAGCCCTAATATGATTACTGCACCTATTCCCAGTCATGTTAAAGGTGTTAATTCCATTGACGATGTTTCTTATATCTCCACTATAAGTGACTTGGCCACTCCCTTCATAATCGTTAAGAAGAATCTATTGTGAGCCAGTTTATTTCCGGATTGCCTTGAAAATTATTACCATTGTGCGTCCCAATCTAATGGTTGTATGTGGCTGAAGAAGGGTATTCCGCATTTAATTGAGAGCCATGAAATTTTGTTTGAGATGTGAAGAGTTTGCATGAAAGTGTGTCTCAAGAGCTAAGACTTGAAGATGTTTCTATAATCACAATTTCCAAAACTCCTGTAAGGATCACCTCTAGAGGTCCTATAAGGATTCCTTCCGATCCGGGAGTGGCTCCCCTGATCATTACTGCACCGGGGCCAGTCCCCTATTCCACTGACAAGGTTTTTCCTTAGAATTATTGAGCTGAAGTTTATTACCATAGTGTTAAGCAATAGCCATGGATTGCGGAAGATGAAGATTCTGAAGTTACCAACCTTAATGTCGAGAATATTGTCGGAACTAGTAAAGTTACCAGAACGAGAAGGGTCTTCTCTCCGGAAATATCACCTCTAAATACTACCAATACACCAATATGTATCCCTACTGTAGGGTCAACTGCTGACACCCGGGGCAAAGATAAAGTGACTGAGCCTGCTCGGATGGAGGCGTCATCAAAAGATGTTACTATTGAAGACTCTTCCAAACAAGAGATGAAAGAGATACTAAAAATCATGAGCAAAAGTTACTACAATATAGTTGAACAACTGGGGAAGACGATGTTGTACCCCAAAATTTTCCCTCCCATTTTTCTTCAAGACATGCTTACAAAGGGTTCTCAAATACTCAAGGATTCTCAAGAGTTGACCAGTCAAACCTCCTCCTAAACAAAGAGTCCACAATAGGGTATCTTCCACAAGGAAGAATTAGTTTCAAAGGTCTCAAATGGTTTTCATGGTTCATCATAGGTCTTCAACAATAATCATATCAAGTTTCAAGTCTTTCATCACAAGTCTGCTCAATCAATGGCTCAGATAATTGAAAATCAACTGTATTGAGTAAAAGTTTCAAGTTTCAAGTCCTTCAAGATATTTAGTCAACATCAATGTTTTAAAGTGATATTCATCATTTTATCATGATTCCTCAAGGAAAGCCCTTAAATCATCAAAAGTCCAAAGTTGTCAAATTAGGGTTTCCTTAGGAGAAGTCAACTAAACTTTGACCAAGAATAACTTTCACATGCTTCATCAAATTTTCCCCAACCAAAGTCTGTTATGAAGTAAATTCAATTATCTACAACTTTGTAATTATTCTCAAGTCCAAAAAGTGCTTCATTTGGAAGATATGAGCTAATACATTACAGGTCATTTCAAAAGTTAACAAAAAGAAACTTTTTGTCAAGTCAAATTACATCAATATAAAGTCTCTAAATTCAAAAATTACCAAAATATAAATTGTATAGGACATATTGAGCTTTCCAAAAAGTCTAAGATCACCTTCAAAAGATAAAAATTAAGAGAGTTATGACCAGTGCAAGTTGGGAAATTTTGAGGAAATGCATAAAGTGCATAGTGAGCAAACTTGAAATTTTGAACTATTGGGCCTAAGTTTTGGAATTCAAACATGTCCATGACCTTATGGTAACCTCCTAAGTTCACTCATATCTTGCCTTATGTTTTATTATTATTTTATTTATATTTATTTTGTTTTTATTCAAATAAACACAAAATAAATCAGTAAAATGGAAAACCATTGGGCCAAAGACATGATGGGTTTCTTAAGGCCCAAAACAGCTCAGCGTAACATGCCAAAACCGTGTAGGACTCAAGAAGGCAAGAAATATTTCAAGAATGGAAGTTTTTTAATGTGTTGAGATTCTTGCCTCATAAGCCATGAATACATTTGTTCCTTCCATACTTACTCACCCCCTATATAAGTGCAAGAATCAGATCACAAGCAGACACGCAGTTGCCTCCAAACTAAGGTGTTATTCACAAAATTTCCAAAGAAACCAAGAAAATAGGATCTCACATTCCCAGCCATTTTGAACCCAAACAAAAGCCAGCAATCAACTCCTGAAGTTCCCAGGAGTCGATCCAAGACTATAGTTAAGCTTGTCAACGCCTGAATCAAGCAAATTACGGTTACTCTGTTTGGTAAATTTTCATGGTTTCAAAATCTCAATTCGTCTAATTTAAATTAATTTTATGCATGCGTTCATATTGTTTTTGATGTTTGGAACAGATCTAACATGTCAAGTGTATGGTTTGATGCAGAAACAAAGGTGTGCCATTGTTAGGGCATGATTAAATTTACATTTGAATCGCATGATACATTAACTATTTGTTTGTTTTTAGCCCAGATTTGAACTTACGACACAATTTTATGTAGGGTAAGCCTCCTGGTTTGCCACAAATCTTCCATTTTCGCAGGTTTCAAAAAATAACCCGTCGGAGAAGATAGTTGTTTCAGCCATCCACAGTTGTGTGGACTGGCCGGAGTCAGACGTGGCATGTTCAAACAATTGGATTGGCCAGTCAAAAACCCTAGAACCCTCTCTCCACTTCTGATTGTCCAATACTAGATACAGGGGTCCACATGTTTTGATTTTGTTTTAAAATTTAAAATATAAATTTCTTTTATTATATAGTTGTTTATTTGTATTTAGACTACCAGATGAAACAATCGTCTTAACGGTAGAGTGAAGCGCGCAAAGGAATTGGTGTATCAGGGTAGGGTTTCGGACCCTGCCCCTGGTATTTTATTTTCTCACATTTTCTATTTGCAGATTCAGTACAAAGCAGGTCCATGTGCGCATCATACATCTTGCCATCCTGACCATCAGATTTCAATGAACCTAGATCCAGCGCCTCAGATGCATGCCCATCACCATGAACCTTCAAGGATCATCCTCATCAGATCCAGCGCAACAATCTGGGCTCATTGTTGGGCCTAGGGATTTCTGATTCCACACCCCTGTTTTTACTATTTCAAGCACATTCATTTCTTTTTTTTTCTTCTTTATTTTATTTATATTATTTTCTTTTCTTATCAAAATAAAAACACAAAAATATTTTCTAAAATAAATAATTAAATTGATGAAATTTTATTTAATATTATTAATTATTTTATTAATTAATTTCGTTAAATAAAAATGATTTAGTTTATTTAGTAATTTAATTAATTAGGTTTTTTAGGCTTAAATTAATCAAATTATTTTTAATTAATTAAGTAAAAACATTTTTAGGATCAAATTAATCAAATTATTTTTTAGGCTTAAATTATTTTTAGAATTAATCACAAACATTTATTTTTCATAAAAATAACAAAAAAACAATTTTTTCCCGTTTCTCATTTTATCGGTTCGCGTACTTTATATTCGCATTTTTCCCAAATTATGTAACTGTTAAGGGATAGAATAGATAAATTAGGTCTTGCTTTGGTTTTCCCCCCATTTTATGGTATGTAACCCCATCCCCGAAGCATTGTAATAGCATAGATTTTATTTCTCTCACTTTACTTTCCGCGCCTATAACTATGCATATATATATATATATATATATATATATATATATATATATATATATATATATATATATATATATATATATATATATATATATATATATATATATATATATATATATATATATATATATATATATATATATATATATATATATATATATATAACAATTAGGTGTGTATAATAAGATTTAAAATCAAACGATAGCTAACCCTAACCTCCAAAGATTAAAATAACTGAATCACAACATACTTTGCACACCTACACCTCTAGGGTAAGCCCCACTTGTTGCCTCGGATAAAAACAAGTCATGTCCCTCGAACGTTGACGCTTTAGCAAAGACCCTCGGTTAAAAGATCATAGTCCCTTGATGACCCTTCGATGCTGCCTTCAGTAAACTATCTTAGTCGCTTACGACAAATTTCAAAGGTGTCTTACGAGTTTTCTTTATGATTGTACGATGACTCGCGCCTGTCCCTCAAACATCCAATGATAGGGCTTCCTACTAACTAATGGTAGGATAGCACTATCCAAAGAGGAGGAAAAGAACAAAGACTTTCGAGTAGGTATATAGTTCTTAATCGCTTTCTTGCGAACATTTCAAAACATTTTTCACACAATGACACTTTTCCAACAAATATTTTCAAAATAATAATTTTGTGTGCATTTTCAACGATACGAGAATCATTACAAAATTGCCGCACTTATGCATTTTCAAAATATTTTCAAACACACGAAGCATTTTCGAAGTGAGCTAGCGATTAAGAGCTCATAGTTAACAATGGATGAAAAGGGTGCTAACACCTTCCCTTTTCATAACCTACCCCCCGATTTCAAAAAAATTCTCAAAGGTCTTTCCTGTTCTTTTCACCCTTTCCTTTATTGGATAAAAGAAAAGTTGGTGGCGACTCTTGCTATCCGCAACATTTATGATAAAACACAAAACCGAAAGTCAGTCCTCCCACCGTATTACAGAACTGGCGACTCTACTGGGGAAAATTTTGTGGGGTTACCTTAGTGCTAGATCACATTTAAAATGCTTTACTTGCTTGATTTGTATGTTTTATATTTCGGGGTTTTGCTAGGGTTATTTTTGTAAAGATCCTATACCCGGATTTTGGGCATTTTAGGTAAGTAGTAATAGATCGTGAAAACTGTATGGTGTATACCGATATGGTTGAACCGATGGCTATCTTAATATGACATATTGGTTGGTACCGATTTCCCTTGAGTTAAGTCAAGGAGAATGTTGGGTTACTGCGTGGTGTCATAAAGCACTAACTGACTGTAGAACCTTAGTTGACACAACTTAGCCATTAGAAAGTAGTGAGATGGACGACTTTGGTGCAGACTGAAGTTGGTTGATACTCGATGTTGTAGTCATTGAGATCTGACTCTTGGGATATTTAGGTCGCAAATCAAATGCTTATGCTGAAACAATACCCGGGAGAAAGATCAGTGATATTGAGGCTCCTAGAACCCGATTACTTATTTTAGGACAAATTGAGCCAACTAAAAACTTCAAGAGGGTACTTACCTACAAACTCCACGCAAGCTTAAACCTAAGGCCTTGTGTGATTTGTTTGTGTATGATTAATTGTTCTAACATGACATCATAACATCATGACATCATACCATATCATTTTCACTAACCATTTCAAGGACCAAGAGATTTATCTTTGCTCTTTGTTGTAGGTTATGGCATCTGCATGCAGAAACACTATCTGAATCAACTTTGTAAGGGTGCATCCTCATCTTAAGGAGTTAGTCTCAAGGGTTCCTGAAAGTTCTCCATTCATTAAAAGGCATGGTCGACTACTCAGTCTGGTTACCCCAGGTTTTGACGAAGACATGATGAGTGTTCTATTCCAGTTCTTTGACCCTGCACATCACTGCTTATCCTTTCTAGATTATCAATTGGTACCCATAATGAAGGAGTTCTCTCAATTACTAGGAATACCTATTCTTGATCAGACACCCTTCACTGTCTTAGAGGAAGCTCCGAAACCAAAAGATATTGCAGCAGCCTTACATCTGAAGCAGTCATGCATTGTATCTAATTGGGAATCGAGAAGTGGAGTCAAAGGTTTTCTGGCTAAATTTCTGATAGAGAAGGCTCAAGTGTTTTTGGGTGCTATGCGTTTTCAGGATTTCAAGGATATCTTGGCTTTATTAATCTATGGATTGGTATTATTCCTTAGTCCATACCAACTCATAGATGTGAACACCATCAAGATTTTTCTTGCTCGTAATCATGTTCCTACCTTGCTTGGAGATATTATGAATTCTCTCCATACTCGAACTATGAAAAGGCGAGGAACTCTCATGTGTTGTATACCTTTGTTATCCATATGGTTTATTTCTCACCTTCCCCACTCAATAATGAAGAATGAACAAGGTTTGAGGTGGTCACAAAGAATAATGTCACTTTCTCATACAAGCATATATTGGTATTCCCGATCTTACGAGGATATCACTATCATTGACCTCTTTGGGGAATTCCTTACTGTTCCACTACTTGGCATTAGGGGAGGTATTACTTATAACCCTTCTATGGTTGTACATCAATTTGGTTATGCTCTAAGAGATGGTCCTCATGACGCACTTATCTAGGGTATTATGTTCGATTACGAAAATGATCCTCAAGGTTATTTTCAAAGGTTTATGCATGCTTGGGGCATGGTAAGCAAGATTAATAGTAGGGCTTTCAAACAGAAGACTTCATCCCTCTGGAGCCCTATCTCAAATGGGTGCGAGATCACGCTCAAAACCTCATGATTCCATATCCTGCTATCTTACCAATAATTATGGAGCCTGTTGTCGAAGGAGACGTTTTTCACACCATCCTTCATCCAGATATGCCTACTAACCTTGAAGAATTGCAGAAGTCCTGGATTCAAATCAAAGAAGAACGTGACACCTCTGAAACTCAATTTTATGCAAGTGAAAATAAAGTGTTGGAGCTAACAAAGCAACTTCACGAGGAGAAGAGTCTTAATGCATACATCAACACAAAGAGGAAGTGTCCGTGGGAGACTTGAGTCTTAGGTTTAAGGAGTTTATATTTGAGACCCCATTGTTTTCATTGTAAGCCTAAGAGGCAATTATAATTTTGAAATCACTAATACAAATATTTGTTTTTGTTTCCTCTTGGTTAGCACATTTAAATCTCCTAAGGTCCTTGAAAACATTGCATTTACATATCATGCATCATTACATAACCATTTTTTCATACAAGTTTCTCATTTTCTCGCTGTTTATTTCAGCAGAAAAAATGGCCCTCGAACAAACTGTTAAGGACCTCCAAGCTCAACATGCATAATTTCAAGAGACTCTTTTGAATCTGGCACAGGGACATCAAGATTTGATGGCGCTCATCACCGAGTAAAAGAAGTCTAAGAAGTCGGTTGTTATCCTCAATATGGGGAGAAGATTCAAAAGACCTACTCAATCAGTTCAAGTGGCCGATATTTCCTCTGAGGAAGACGACGACCAAGAAGAGGATGGTAGAAGCATCAAGCTAGAAATAATCAGGTTTCTGAAGATGAAGACTACTTTGATGAACAGTACCCTCCTGCAGATGACAAGTATAAGCAGTTGGAAGACCGTCTCAAAGATATGGAAATCCATAAGGTACCTGGATTGGATTTTTGAGAACTAGGTCTGGTCCTGGGGGTGGTCATCCCTCACAAGTTCAAGGTCCTCATATTTGATAAATATGATGGGGTCTCTTGTCCCAAACTCCATTTCAGGTTGTATGGTTGAAAGAACCAACCTAATACTACTGACCTGAAGTTATGGGTCCATTTCTTTCAAGAAAGTTTGTCCGACACTCAAATTGAATGGTTCTATCAGTTGGAAGGAACCGACATTCACATTTAGGAAGACTTGGTTGCTGATTTCTATAAGTAGTATCAGTATAATGCTGACCCGACACTAACTCAAGTGCAACTGTAAAACATGTCCATGGGCTCAAATGAAGGGTTCAAGGAATATGCACAAAAATGGAAAGATTTAGCTGGAAGGGTGCAACCTCCCTTGTCTGACCGGGAGCTGATAGATATGTTCATGGACACTCTGACATGCCCATTCTTTAATTTGTTGATTGTAAGTTCTTCGGCTGGATTTACTGAGCTAATAGTGACAGGAGAAAGAGTTAAAAGTGTTATCAAGAGTGGGAAGATTCCAATGGCTACGTCTTCTAATGCTGTGAAGAAGCCATTCGGTGGCAAAAAAGAGGCCAATGATGTCTATAACGGACGTAGTAAAAATGACTGCCATCAGTCTGTGGAAGAAGTATTGATCTCTAATCCAGCGCATGTTCAACAATAACAACAGGGGAACCGACAAAGGCCAGATGCTCTGTTAAGGAAATTTACCAAGATCGGCATGACTTTATCTCCGGCATTACAACATTTGTGAAAAGCTGAACTCATTTCACTGCGGGATCCTCCTCATAGTCCCAACACATCCTCTCTCAAGTACAATCCAAATGTGAGGTGTGCCTATTATTCAAACAGTCCTGGGCATGACACCAATAATTGTTGGGCCCTAAAAAGAAAAATTCAAGACATGATTGATAATATGGAAATTGATTTTGATCCTCCAGAGACCCCAAATGTGATTACTACGCCTATGCCAAAGCATGATCAAGGCATAAGTGCTATTGAAGATGTTCTGTATGTTACCACTATAGGTGATGTGTTTACTCCTCTCTCAACAATAAAAAATAATTTGTTACAAGCTAGTTTATTTCCGGGTTGTGTTAAAGAATGTTATTGTTGCGCAGTCCAACTCAACGGATGCAAGTTATTGAAGGAAGGCGTTCAGTGCCTGATGGATGAACACATAATTCTGATTGAAAAAGTTTTGTATGATGAGAATTAATGCCAAGATTTGTTTGTCATATCTAGTACTCCTATCAGGATATCTTCCAAAGGTCTTGTAAGGATTATCGCGAATCCAAAAACCGCTCCTTTGATCATTACAACACCTGGACCCATCCCATATTCCTCGAGAAAGGATATTCCATGCAACTATGGATCCGACGTCTACTATCATGGCGTCAAAAAAGAATTGTCTAATGAAGATACTGAAGATGATGATCCCAATGTTGACAATATTGCAGGGTCCAGCAAAATTACTAAAAGTGGAAGGATTTTCTCCCTGAAAATATTTCCACATGTTCAAGTCATAGTTACCAAGTCAACTACCGGGGCTTGGGGTAAAGAGCCAATGTTAGAACCTTCCCAGACGGAGGCACCAAAAGGAACCACAGTCAAGGACCCCGTCCAAAATCTCCATGTTATCATTACTACTGTGTTCTGAAGCCCATGCGCAGGCTTTAGTAAAATTCTTGAAGACTGCTCATGTGCTGCAAGAAATTCCGGCTGATCAATTTAGAGTTTACGTGGCTAGTTTAATAACTGATAATGGATTATGCTTCTCTGATTCTGACCTGACTCCGGAGGGGAGAAATCATAATAAGGCACTATATGTCTCCCTTAAATGTAGGGGCACTATGTTGGCTCACGTGTTGATTGATATTGGTTCTTCGCTGAATGTTCTTCCGAAAGACGCTCATGATCGAATGGACTGTGAAGGGGTTGTGTTGAAACCCAGTAACATCATAGTTCGAGCCTTTGACGGATCAAAAAGGATGGTGCATGGAGAAGTGGAACTCCAAATCAAAGTGGGTTCACAAATATTTGATTCCACCTTATATGTAATGGACATCCGACGGGCCTATTCTTTTCTAGTGGGATGCCCCTGGATCCATGGGGCAGGTGTCGTTACCTCCACCTTGCACTAGAAATTAAAGTACCTTGTAAAAGGAAACGTTTTTACCGTCTGTGGAGAAGAGGAGTACATGGTCAGCCACCCGAATTCATTCGGGTACATGGATATGGACGGAGAATTCATCGAGACTCCCAGTTAGACCTTTGAAGTGATTACCCCTGCTGCTATTAAAGATGTTTCTTCCATTCCAAAGACCACCAGGATTTTGCATAAGATGGCTTCCTTGAAAGATGCCAAGGCTACTATAGAAGAAGGTGGTTGTACTATTTGGGGTCAGCTTCCTGATATCCCTTATAAATCTGACAAGTTTGGTTTGGGCTTTACTGCAGAAGTTCAAAGGGATGTTCGTTGCGCTCATGCTGGAATACCTTTGTTTCGTATCAACAATAATGGAGTCAACACTATAGAGGATGCTGGTAGTGATTATGACTTCGACAGTTGAATATTCCCTACCAATAGCAACAGACTCGACAATTGGAAGGCGAAAGACATTTTACCTATCTCCTTTAGCCGGGAGTAATAGATACACTTCTGTCTTATTTTCTTTTAAATATTTTGTTTATGTAATAAAAAATGACTTTAAACCTTATGTCTTACCCGGTGCATAATGGTTCATTTGTTAAGGGTTGATAATTCATAAACATTGTTGATTCAATAAAAACATTGGGCGTTTTGCATTCAAATTTTGTGCTCCCATTTTTTTATTTTACTTATTGCATTTTCAAATAGCTATGTTTTCTTACACACGCTATATTGCAGATCCTCATCCACTCTGGATCTCTTTAATAACGATTATGCTATTGCCGCTTATGGCTTTGAAAATCTGATCTACCAAGCCGGGGAGGAAGGTGGGGAAGATTGTGAAATACCTGGAGAACTTGTCAGACTCTTAATACAAGAATAGAAGGCTATCCAACCACATGAAGAGTCAGTCGAAGTTGTAAACTTGGGTACCGAGACAGACAAGAATGAAGTCAAGATCGGCGCCAACTTAGAAAGCATTATCAAGAATAGATTAATCCATATGTTGCATGAATATGTTGAGATCTTTGCTTGGTCATACGAAGACATGCCAGGGCTCGATACTGATATTATGGTTCACCGTCTGCCAATGAAAGAGGGTTGTTCTCTGATTAAGCAGAAAGTTCATCGCATGCGTCTTGAAATGTCAGAGAAGATCAAGGCTGAAGTTATGAAACAATTCAATGCAGGTTTCTTAGTAGTGACATCATATTCTCAATGGGTTTCTAATGTTGTTCTGGTGCCAAAGAGAGACGGTTAGGTACGTATGTGCGTAGACTATAGGGGTCTGAATAGGGCGAGCCCCAAAATGACTTCCCACTGCCACATATTGGTGTTTTGGTCGACAACACCGTTCAACACAAGGTATTCTCCTTCATGGATGGTTTCTAGGATTATAATCAGATCAAAATGGCGCCTGAAGACATGGAGAAAACTACCTTCGTCACACAGTGGGGAACTTTCTGTTACAAGGTAATTCCTTTTGGGTTGAAGAACGTCGGGGAAACTTATCAACGTGCCATGGTAGCCTTATTTCATGACATGATTCACCATGAGATAGAAGTCTACATCGACGACGTGATAGAAATGTCATAGACTGAAGAAGAGCATCTTGATCATCTGCATAAACTGTTCGAAAGACTGAAGAAGTACAAACTAAGGTTAAATCCGAACAAGTGCACTTTTGTGGTGAGATCCGATAAAATCCTGAGTTTCGTCGTTAGCAGTAAAGGTATTGAAGTTGATCCTACAAAAGTTAAAGCTATTCAAGAAATGCCGACTCCCTGTACTGAGAAGGAAGTCAAAGGTTTCTTAGGATGACTAAATTACATTTCCCGATTCATTTCCCATTTGAATGCTACTTGTGAGCCAATCTTCAAGCAGTTGAAGAAAGATCAAGTAATAAAGTGGAACGACGACTGTCAAATAGCCTTTGATAAAATTAAGGAGTACCTACAAGAACCTCCGTTTCTGATACCACCAGTTGAAGTCATGTACCTAACAGTGCTAGAGAATTCAATGGGGTTTGTACTGGGACAACATGACGATTCTGGTCGAAAAGAGAATCCAATATATTACCTTAGCAAAAAGTTTACCGATTATGACACAAGATATTCACTGCTCTAGAAAACTTGTTGCGCTTTGGCATGGGCTGCTCACCGACTAAGACAGTATATGTTGACCCATACTACCTTGTTGATCTCTAAAATGGATCCCATCAAGTACATATTCGAGAAGCCAGCTCTCTCCAAAAGAATAGCCCGATGGAAAGTGGTCTTAACAGAATACAACAATTAGTACACCATTCAAAAAGAGATCAAAGGAAGTGTACTGGTAGATCATTTGGCACATCAAGTTGTAGACGACTATCAGTCTATATATTTCGAATTTCCGGACGAGAACATTATGCTAGTTACAGATTGTGAAGAACCTGGACCATATGAAGGACCTGAGCCAGGATCCTGATGGACTATGGTTTTAGATGGATCTTATGACACGCTTGGCAACAGAATTGGTGTTGTAATTATCTCTCCTCAGAGTTGCCATACACCCTTTACTGCCAGACTTTTCTTTTACTGCACCAATAATATGGTTGAATATGAAGTGTGCATCATGGGCATTAAGGCTGCTATTGACCTAAGAATCAAGTTCTTGAGCGTATATGGGGATTCATCCCTAGTAATCAGTCAGGTTAAGGGAGAATAGGATACGAAGCATCTGAATCTTTTCCCTTACCGAGAACATGTACTAACCTTGATCCTGTATTTCGAGGAAATCATTTCAGAGCATATCGCAAGAGAAGAGAATCAGTTGGCGGACGCATTGGCTACCATGTCATCCATGTTCAAGGTTATATGGGACAATTAGGCTCCCATAATTACCATTGAAAGATTCGACGAACTGGAACACTTCTATGAAATTGATACCGATGAAGTAGAGGAAAAACGTTGTTTTCATGAAGTAAAAAGGTACCTTAAGGCTCAAGAATACCCTGAAGGGGCATCTATCAATGACAAGAAATTCCTATGCAGGTTCACGGATAAGTTCTTCTTGAGCAATGGAATTTTATACAAGCCCGATGATGATTCAACTCTGCTTCGTTGTATGGACAAGAAGGAAGCAAAAGAAATTATGGAAGATATGCACGAAGGTATCTTGGGTACTCACTCCAGTGGGCATAATATGGCTAAAAAGATCTTGAGGGCAGGTTACTGTTGGTTGATTATGGAAACTGAATGTCATCACCACTTGAGAACTTGTCATAAGTGCCATATCTATGTCGATAAAGTTCATGTGCCTCCAGTACCTCTGAAGGTCTTGACTTCTCCGTGGCCATTCATTATGTGGGGTATTGATATGATTAGAGAGATCAAGCCTACTGCCTCTAACGGGCATCGCTTCATCCTTGTCATAATTGATTACTTTACAAAGTGGGTTGAATCAGTTTCATTCGCCTCTACTACTAAGAAAATGGTCGCTCGGTACATAAAAAATAACCGTATTTATCGGTATGGCATCCCCAAAAGGATTATCGCAGACAATGGTACTAATCTCAACAACACTATAATCACTTCACTCTTTACGCAGTTCAAGATCAAGCACCGCAATTCTTCTTCGTATCAACCTAAGATGAATGGCTCAGTGGAAGTTTCCAACAAAAATATTAAAAAGATTATACACAAGATGGTTGTGACCTACAAACACTGGAACAAGATGTTACTGTTTTCAATCCACAGTTATCACACTTCAGCTTGAACATCAACTGGGGCTACCCCATTATCTCTGGTTTACGGTATGGAAGCCATCCTGCCTGTCGAAGTTCAGATTCCTTCTCTAAGGATTATGAAAGATGCAAACTTAGACGAAGATGAATGGGTTCAGACTAGGCTAGACCAGTTGAATCTGATTGATGAGAAAAGGCTTGCGGCTGTCTGTCACAGTCAAATATATTATAAGCGTATGATTAAGGCATTCAATAAGAAAATCAAGCATCAGGTATATCAGGCTGGTAACTTGGTAATAAAGCGCATCATTCTACCATAGGGTGATCCCAGAGGCAAATGGACTCCCACCTATGAAGGGCCTTTTTTTATTAAGAAAATATTTTTTGGTGGTGCTATGATATTGACCACCACGGACAGTGAAGAGTTCCCGTACCCTGTAAACACGAACATAGTTAAAAGATACTACGCATGAAAAATGACCGACTAGGTTGATTGGCCTAGGCAAAAATAAGGGCATCTCGGCGAACCAAAAGGGTTCGGGAAAAATTAGGGATATATATAAAATATTGTACACCCAACAAGTTGAAAACCTGAAAAGGCGGCTTAGGCAAGAAAGGGTATCCCGGTGGAATGAAAACCCGAAAGAGCGGTCCAGGAAAATTTAGGGATTAAAGCGTATGACTATGTCTCGTTGGATCACTTACAGCAAGTTGTATTACCAATATTAAGTTCAAACGGTACAAATCAATTCAATCACTTTCTTCTGAGTGCGAGGGGTGAAATGCTTGAAGACATAGGGGTAATAGCAAAGTTGGAACTCGACGAGATTATTCCCACATAGCTACATTGTCATACGGTGGGAGAACTGACTTTACTGGTTTTACGTTTTATCAAAATTGTCGGGGTTAGCAAGAGTCGCCATCGACTTTTCTTTTATTCAATAAAGGAAAGGGATAAAAGAACAGGAAAGAACTTTCGAGAATTTTTCTGAGTAAGGGGGTAGGTTATGGAAATGGAAAGTGTAGCACCCTTTCCATCAATAGTTATCTACGGGATCTTAGTTGCTAGCACACTTTGAAAATTCTTTTTCGTGTAAGTGTATTTTGAAAATATTTTGAAAAGAGGCCTTAGTGCGGAAAACTTTGTAATGATTCTCGTATCGTTGAGAATATATACAAAGTGTTTTGTCTTTGAAAATATTTAGAAAAGAAAGTGTATGTGTGAGAAATGGTTTTATTTTGTGAGCAAGCAACTACAAGTTGTCTACCTACTCGAAAGATCTTTGTTCTTTTCCTTTTTTCTTTAGATAGTGTTATCCTACTATTAGTTAGTAGGTAGACCTATCATTGGATGTTTTGAGGGACAAGCGAGGGTCATCGTACAGTCACAAAGGAAACTCTTAATACATTTTAGAAATTACCCTAAGGTACTAAGATCATTTACTGAGGCAACATTGAAGGGTCATCGAGGGACTATGATCTTTTAACCAAAGGGTCTTTTCTAAAACTTCTCACGTTCGAGAGATGTGACTGTGGTTTTTAGAAGGTCACAAGTGGGGGTACCTTAGAGGTGCATGTAGCGGTAGAAATGTTTAAGACTAAGCCATTGGATTGACTAGACTTATACAAATCAAAATCAAAATCGCCACCGCGCTTTATTGTTTCCAAAGGAATGGGAAAAGAGCGAATAACCCAAAAAGAGGGGGAAATATTCTAGGTAAGGGGGTTAGTTATTAAAAGGGAAGGTATTAGCACCCTAAACATCTACGGTACTTCACAGAAACCTCTTTGTAAAATCTGTATATTTTGGCTATAAAAATGTTGTATGTAAAATTGATGGTGGAGATGAGAGAAGAAATATTTTTTTTATGATTTTTGCACCCGGCGCGGTTGCGAACCTTTAGTGCCTACGTATCACCTTTCGTGCAATAGGGGATCAGAGTACACGTAGTTCACCTTTAAATTTTAAAACACAAATATGTTGGTTAATTTTATGAGATAAGACATCATTGTCATTGTCCGTGTGGAAAACATACTTACTACCCACAATCATGAGAAAGGAGAATTTGCATCATCTTAAAGTGGAGGATATGGCTTGGATTTTAAAATCAATAATGCCTCACTCAACACCCAAGTGGAAAATACCTCTCTTCACTACATATTGTAGAAGTATAGTTGGTTGCATCACAACAAGGATTGACAAGAGTCCAATCTTTTGAGAAAAGTTTTAAAGTAAAAAGGCAAAATGGTTTGAAATGAGATTGATTGACTTTTAGTCTTCTTACAAAAAATGTCAAGGTATTATTAAGTTGATTGAATTTTATTTGTGAAAAATGTTTTGAAAATGCATGGACCTAAGTCCAAGTTTATTATGAAAGTAGTTCAATTTTAAAAATAAGAAGAGTTTTCAAAAGGAGGGAGAAGATTTTGAAATTTAAAAACATGGGAGGAGAAGAAGAGGCTATCCTAAAGCATAAGTTAAAAGCTAGGGATAAGAACCATCCAACCAACAAGAAGCCAATACTTTGACTTTCTTTGGATTGAAACCAAGCAAGCAAAGATACTAGACCTCTTGTGAGAACCAAACTTCAAGTGTATTAAGTCTTCATAAAAAATTGGGTAGAGTAACAGCTGTATATGGGTGAATTCCATATTACAAACAAAGAATGTAATCACAATAACCTACACATAAAACAAACAAACAATCCAATGTCTTGAGGTAAACCTCAAGAACTCCAGAAAAAATATCAATTAAGGTCACAAGGTCTCCAACATAGGCCAAGGTTTCTAATCCTAAGTCCAAGAAGTCCAATACTCCATATTGCCAAGGATAGTAACCAAATAGTCCAAGTATCATTAAAGTTTTTATGGTTCATGTTGATTATTAGGTGTCTTAGAAGATAAAAGAAAAGGCTCAAGTGAGCAAAATAAAAATGACATGAAATGTAATGCTTAAAGTAAATGGTATATAAAGCATAAAAAATAAAAAGCATAAAGTGAAAACAATTTAATAATTAGTGGTTAGTTGGATGACCATCTTAAAACTTGCATTTGGAACTTATTAGAGGATTGGTAGAATCAAAGCCTCCACACAACAAGTTGCATTTTCTTTTTGTCAAGTATATCATCCATTTGGAATCCTGAAAAGTACCATTTAATGATCAACAATGTTTAAGTGATCCGCGTTGACTAAAAGTGTTGTAGATCCATTAGAGGATTGGTAGAACCAAAGCCTCCACACAATGAATCTCAAGGATATTGGATCAAAGAGATCAAATTAACATACTTGGGATTGCAAACATAGGTTTGGGCCATGAATGATCATTTATTCGAATTGGGACAAAATTTAGCGCTATGTTAAGCAATCGTAAGTGGACTTATTTAGAAGTCACACCTATTTTGAGACCGGTCAATAGCAATCTATGCACCATTTATTTTGAGACATGATATAGAGATCATGCTCCAATAACACTTAGTGCAATGAGAAAGTGATGAGATGAAGAGGGGAGGGAAAGAATATACAAACCACATTTGAATTAAATTTAAATCAAACTATTATTAAAATCATTCATCCATTTTTGTGGAGTTAGACTCAACACCATGGATCCAATGATGTTAACAAAGTTCATGACCAAAAATTTAATCCAAGATCAGCCAGAAAATAATCACAAAATAATATTGCATTTAATATATACATCAAAAGAGGTTTTAAAAATGTTTTAAAATAGAAATAAAAGAGAAATAAACCAAGTCATAAATAAAAAATAAACCAAGTCAGAAATAAAAAATAAACCAAAAAAATGAAATAACAAAGTCAAATAAAAAAATTACAAAGTCAGAAATAAAAAAATAAATGAGGTCACCAATATTTGTCACAATATCATTGGATAATTCCATAATTTTTTCAGAATTTAAAAATGCATAAAAGTATTTTTAAACATTTAAAACAAATTAAATTAAGTGGAAATTTATAAAAAAATATCAAAACATAAAATAAAATTGTGAAAAAAAAATCAGAAAGAGAAAAATCAAAAATATTTTTCATAATTTTTTCAGATTTTTTTGACTAAAAATTAATTTTCTATGATTTTTTGAAATTAAAAACAATTAAATATAAAAATCAGAAAAGAAAAATAAAGTCAAAAATATATGGACCATTGGATGAGAGTCAAAACGCATTAGTAATCAAATTTAAGGGATATGGCGCATTGTGCGTATCATGGTCATTAGTGAATAAAACACTGAATTAAATGTAAATGAGAAATTCAAAAAATCCAAATGACGCAGTTTCATTGGTTGAAGGATGACATGTTGGTCATCTTCAACCTCCATCCAGTCCCAAAACATGGTTGCTCAATCTGTCAAATTAGAGCACGAGACCTATGCCATTCGCTTCGTCTCTTCACGATGAAGACAACCACACATTCACGATAAATTTATATAAATTGTAGCTCAAGCAATTTGGAAAGAAAGTTTTGAAAAGGGATTTGAAATTTCATGGTCAAAACAAGTTTCCAGATAAAAGTAAGCGTTGCGACTAGAATAAGGGCAATGAGAGCATCACAATGATATCAAAGTCTTGAAGAATTAATGAAGGAATCTACCTATTGAAGTTGAGTTGCAGAGCTCTGAAACTGGACTTATATGGAGCAATATAGGGCACGATTCCTGAATGTAATTACACGGTTAGCTTCAGGGAAGATCAAGGAAGCTAAATTGATAGAACGATTGGATTGAAAAGGGCTTGAAAATAGATTTCGAAGTTGCAGAATTCTGACTTATGGAACAAGTTTGGCAGAGTGATTCTGGCTATCCAAGCTTGACGAAATGAATGGGGGATGACCCTCTATTTATAGGGAATCAAATGGAATATCCAAGCGTGTGAAATGATGAAGTTTGGAGCAAAATCGTGTGAAGTTGCAAACAAGAAAAGTGTGACTTCTAATTTGATCAAAACTCATCCAAAACGCGCGTTTTGTTGTGCTAATCACTTTTGGAAGTTCACTAAACATGTTTATAGGCAAAAATGCACATAAACAAAATGTTTAGAAGCTAAATCAATGATTTCAAATTCTGACTTTTGAAGAAACTTCATTTCCAAGTTACCAAGTTCAAATCAATGGCATTCTCAGATCAAGGGGTCTTAGGGCATGATTCTTGATGCTTTATAAACATGATGTTACAAGCTTTGCAATGGAAAAAGAATGGAATCAAATGGATGCTTGAGCTGAAAGTTGCATTGAGTCAAAGTTGAGAAAAATATGTTGACTTTCTATACTTAGAAATATTTCAAGTTTTTTCTTTAAAAGTGACCTATAATGTTTTGCATCCAAACATGGCCTTCCACTTGAAATTTTCTCTTGACCAAAAAAGATGGAATGAAATATACCTCTTGAATGAAATTTTGAAACTTGAACCATTCAAATTCTCCAAAAAATTGAGAGAGTTATGAATTGTTTAAGTTTTCAAAGAAATTATGAAATGACCTATAATCTTTTATATCCTTAGGGAATCTTCAATCCATTTTCTAACCTTGCACAAAAAAGAAGACATAAAGTTCACATCCTCAAGATCATCTTGGAAAAAGAATGGGCTTAAGGTGATAAAAATTGACCAAGGTATGATCATTTGAAGTCACGCATGAGAAAATGGGGGTTCATCTGGAGGACTTGTAATCTTTCTTCATCATCAAGTTTCTTCCACATGAAAACTCCTAGAAACTTTTGAAGTGATTTGTCTATAACCCTTTGAAGAGAAGGATGTTTTTGGAATCACTCAAAAATACTAAAAGATGAGCAAGATATGCTTCTTTGAAGTTCAAAACCCTAGCTCTTAGATCAAGAAAATGCTTTGAGGAACATTGACAATTTTGAATAAACTTATTGTACCAACACAAATGCTTTGTAAATAGAAGTTGTTGAGGATGAAAATTAGAACTCATAGCCACCAAAACCACTTCCATATTTTGATAATTAAGAGAAATGTGCACTTGTGACCAATGGGAACAAAGCCTTGTCGAAGCATGACAACTTCTTCAATCAACCCCTTGTACTTTTGAATCAAATTTGATAACCTTGAAATGTGGTGAACCAAAATTACCTTTCCATTCCATTTATTCCAAAACAAATCCAATGGCGAGGTTTGAACTTCCCAAGCTTTATTGACTAGGGCATGGAAATAAACTCATGAACCGATGGAGCAACTTGCTAAATCTCATTGCCTTTGCCTACATTAGTAACAAACAAGACAAACCAACATTGTATTTTATTAATTAAAAGGAAAAATCAAGACAAAATATTTATGACCACAAGAGAAAACAAGTCAAGGTGCTTGGTGATTCCTCAAAGAGAAAAGATAAAGGTAGGGAGGAGGACCAAAAGCCCTAATGTGATCTTGTTGTGATTGAATCAATATGGTATGATGAAGGGATCTTAGGGGAAAAATTTGGGGTACAACAGCTTCCCTTATTTAAGTTTCTTCTATCTGGAGATAAGAAAGTTAAAAATCTTCGTGTAGATGAGATCAAAGTTACTTAAATATAAAACAAACCCTATTTTTGGCTCTAAGATGCCATGCAATGCTTATGAATATGAATGCACATGGACAACTCCAAAGGGACGCAAAACACCACTGGGGCTGTAACAAAATAAAGAAACAAGAGAGCATCCCGACCAGGAAAATAAATCAATGGTGGATCAAAAGACCTGACTTAGAGAGGATGGTAAAATGGTCAAAGGATACACCAACTTCTACTGAAGGCGAAACTACCAACGTTCACTGAAGGTAGAAAGAGGAAAAAAATAATAACACTGATATTCATTAACGGTGAACTACCAACGTTCACTTAAGGTAGAAGGAAAAGAAATATCATAGCATCTCTGTTCACTGACGATGAACTACCAACGTTCACTGAGGGTAGAAAAAAGATAACAATCATTGATGTTCACTGCCGATGACCTACCAACTTTCACTGAAGGTAGAGAGAGAATATCATAACACCGTCGTTCACTGACGATGAACTACCAACATTCACTAAGGGTAGAAAAAAGATAATAGTCACCAACTTTCACTGAAGGTGACCTACCAACATTCACTGAAGGTAGATAGAAAATATATTACAGCACCGCCATTCACTGAAGATGAACTACCAGCGTTCACTGAAGGTAGCAAAAAGATAACAAGCACCAACTTTCACTGAAGGTGACCTACCAACTTTCACTGAAGGTAGAGAGAAAATATATCATAGCACCTTCGTTCACTGATGATGAAATACCAACATTCACTAAGGGTAGCAAAAAGATAACAAGCACCAACTTTCACTGATGGTGACCTACCAACTTTCACTGAAGGTAGAGAGAAAATATATCATAGCAGCACCGTTCACTGACGATGAACTATCAACGTTCACTAAAGGTAGCAAAAAGACTACTAGAACCAACTTTCACTGAAGGTGACCTACCAACTTTCATTGGAGGTAGAGAGAAAATATATCATAGCGCCGCGTTCACTGATGATGAACTACCAACGTTCATTGAAGGTAGAAAAAAGATAATAATCATCAATGTTCACTGCCGATGACCTACCAACTTTCATTGAAGGTAGAGAGAAACTATATCATAGCACCACCATTCACTGATGATGTACTACCAACATTCACTGAAGGTAGCAAAAAGATAACAGTCATCAACGTTCACTGCCGATGACCTACTAACATTTACTGAAGGTAGAGAGAAAATATATCATAGCACCACCGTTCACTAACGATGAACTACCAACGTTCACTGAAGGTAGAAAAAATATAATAATCATCAGTGTTCACTGCCGATGACCTACCAACTTTCATTGAAGGTAGAGAGAAACTATATCATAGCACCACCATTCACTAACGATGTACTACCAACATTCACTAAAGGTAGCAAAAAGATAATTGTCATCAACGTTCACTGCCGATGACCTACCAACATTTTCTGAAGGTAGAGAGAAAATATATCATAGCACCACCGTTCACTGACGATGAACTACCAACGTTCACTGAAGGTAGAAAAAAAATAACAAGCACCAACTTTCACTGAAGGTGACCTACCAACTTTCACTAAAGGTAGAGATAAAATATATCATAGCACCACCGTTCACTGACGATGAACTACCAACGTTCACTGAAGGTAGCAAAAAGATAACAAGTTTCCCCAAAATTTTGGCATTTCACCTAAAACGGGTCTCAACTTCTTCTTTAACCAAGGCACTCCGCCTGGAAAGGGTAACATATAAGCTGTTTCAAATAAAGAGACTACCACTTGTAAAGATTTCACAATGGACTGTCTCTACGATATTGAAAGTCTTGCCATCCACTGGATTAATTTGGCAAGGGACTGCAAACTATCCATTCATAGAGAAGATAGCATAAAGGTTACGTCGACTTTTACAGGGAAGTACAAGTTGCTCAAATAAAGAGACCATCTACTTGTTGTTATAGGAAGGATTGTAAAAAAAATGATTTTCGAGGAGAGCAATATGACTTCCTGGGGAAATGCCAATATATTCTTGTTTGAGGAGATAAAGGTATTATCGTGCAAAATAAATGCACATTCTCAAACCAATGCTCAAAGCTTGCAGAAATCCAAAGTAATAATATTGTCGAAGATCAAAAATTCAAAACAGAAATAAAGTGGAATGAAACAGTCGTCCGAAACACTTCCTTTGAGAAATAAACTCAAGAGGGAAACCCAAATCATCCAGACAAAATGTTGTTCAAGAAGGCTAAAGAAAAAAATCTTCCACGAGGGATAACTTAGTATGGGAAATTGAAAGAATATACGTTTTCTGCTTAAGGCCAAACTCTATTGGAGAGAGGACAACGTAACTCTGCAAAACAGGGTAATATGTCAACAAAATATTAAGGAATGTGAATGAGCAATGATTTTCCAATCTTAGCTATGCATGATGTATGTATGAATGTATGAGTGTTATCGTGCGTATGCTGACAAAACAGATATACAACATTGGGAGTAACCAGGAAAAACCAACTCGGGCACAATTAACACTCAGCTAAATTACATCCAAGATGAACAATCCAAGAAATAGTAAGCGCCAACTGAGGAAAAAAAAACCTACTTCCCAGTTTAACTTTATTGGGGAGAAACGTAATTTGGAAGTAAACAAAATATAACGACCAAATAGTACAGATACAGAGATATAACATCCTTCTCCGGGCTTTACCAGGGAATATCACTCAGACTTCAACAAGGAATCAAATATTTCAAAAGTAATGCCTCTACTGGGAATTTGAAAAATCAATTTCAAGTAGAGCAGACGAATATCAAATCATCAAAACATTTACTGGGGGATTCGTGTCGACTACATTAGGTAGGTCAACGTCACATTCACAAAGGGAAAACCAATATACATTCTTCACTTGGGAAAACAGAGGCTCGTGTTCTTCGAGAGTAATTATCATACCAACTTCTCTGGAAAAAAGAACTTTTATTAAACAAACGAAACCTTCATTGGAGAAATCTTGGATTGAATCATCATATCATGCAAACTCATAAAAGAGGAGAAATGAACAAAAACTTGATTGGGGATACTGGAGTTAAAAACCCAATACGGCGAAACATCTTGAGAAAAACTTCCCCTGGAAACAAAAATTCTTAAAACAACTGGAGTTCGTCCAATCCTGGGATCACCACTTTTTTTTTCTCTTGCGTCACAAATTTTAAAGTAAAATAAAATTGTAAATTCTTTTTGAAAATCAATTTTTTTATTTAATCTTTTAGCTTTGAAAGTTATTATCAATAATAAATGGAGTCTTCGCAAGCTAAATAAAATAAGAAATACAAAGAATTGGGTAAAAGCTCAAATTTCATTAATAGAATGGTAGTCTGTGAATGGCGAGACTCCATGGATAATTACAAAGTTCAAAAATGGTAATATATAATGGAAAAGATACATTGAGATACAATGACCATTATCCCCTCTAACAACTTTTGAAATCCTGAGCAGCAGCTTCTGTTGAAATGTGATGAGGATCGAGAAGATTTTTGCTCCAATGATCAAGTCTTGTCTGATGTAGTTACTTGCCAAGAAAGTCCCTAACTTTTGCCTAAGCTTCCCTTGTGGGTTTTCAACTTAGCAGGAAATTTATTCTGTTTATGTCTCTAATTATTTCCTAGACCGCCCTTTCGGGTTTTCGGCCTACCAAGATGCTCTTTTTTGCCTAAGCCGCCCTTTCGGGTTTTCAACTTAGCGAGTTGTTCTTTTATTTCTTTAGGCGAAGTATTTCTTAACTACATCAGCATTCATGGGACATGGGAACTCCTCTCCATCCATAGTTTCAAGAATTAATGCACCTCCAGAGAAGGCTTTCTTGAAAACATATGGGCCTTCAAAATTGGGAGTCCACTTGCCCCTAGAATCCGCGTTAAAAGACATGATCTTCCTGAGCACGAGGTCACCTTCTCTGAGTTGATGAGGTTTGGCCTTCTTATCAAAAGCTTTCTTCATCCTTTTCTGATATAACCGTCCATGACACAAAGTTTTCATTCTCTTCTCTTCAATCAAATTCAATTGGTCTAACTGGTTCTGGACCCATTCAGCCTCTAACAACTTGGTTTCCATTATCACACGCAAAGAGGGAATCTCAACCTCGATTTGGAGCACTGCTTCCATTCCATACACAAGGGAGAATAGGGTTTCTCATGTTGAAGTGTAGAAATCTATAACAATCAAATTCCATTGTCATCCAATAGTAACCTGCCCTTACCATCCTTTTAGCCATCGAATATCCATTTGCATGAGTGCCAAATGAACCTTCATGAACCTCATACATCGACACGTACGCTTCGTGTCTACCCACGCATCTGAGAAAGACCATGTCATAATTTCTCTAGTACAACACATTTTCACTGAGGAAGAAACTGCCAGCTAATCTTCTCAATGTCTTTCTATCTTTATTTGATACACCAATCGGGTATTCCTGAATTTGGAGAAAATGCTTGATATCATAATACCAAGGTTTCTCATCTGCTACCTCTTCTATTGTAAACACATGAGAGGGCCTATCCAGTCGCCGAATCATAATTCAAGGTATATCATTCCAAGTATTCACCTGATACATGGAAGGCAGAGTATCCAAAGCATCTGCCATTTGATTTTCATCTCTAGGAATGTGATGGAATTCAACTTTATTAAAGCAGGGTAACAATCTTCTAGCATAATCTTTGTAAGGGATCAAGCCGGGGTGACGAGTATCCCATTCTCCTTTAATCTGGTTTATTACCAAAGCTGAATCACCATACACATCTAGAATTTTAATTTTGGGATCAATAGCTTCCTCGAGACCCATGATACAAGCCTCATATTCTGCCATATTATTAGTACAATCAAATGTCAACCTTGCAGTAAAAGGAATGTGCGATCCATGTGGAGTGACAATAACAACACCAATCCCTTTACCATAAGCATTCACAGCTCCATCAAATATCATACTCCAATGTGATTCAGGATCAGGACCTTCTTCAGGCAATGGTTTATCACAATCCTTCACTTTCAGAAACATCACATCCTCATCGGGAAAATTCATACTTCACAGACTGATGATCCTTAACTGGTTGGTGAGCAAGATAATCTGCCAACACGCTGCTTTTAATAGATTTTTGAGTGCGGTATTCAATGTCATATTCAGATAACAATATCTTCCAGCAATCAATTCTCCCAGTAAGAGCAAGCTTTTCAAAAATGTACTTGATTGGATCCATTTTGGAGATCAACCAAATGGTGTGATTCAACATATACTGCCGCAAACGTTTTGCTGCCCAGGCCAGAGCACAACATGTCTTTTCCAGCATAGAATATCGCGACTCATAATCAGTAAACTTTTTTACTTAGATAATAAATGGCATACTCTTTCTTCCTCGTTTCATCTTGTTGTCCCAGAATACAACCCATGGATTTATCTAACATTGTCAGATACATAATCAACGGTCTTCCTTTGACAGGAGGGAGAAAGATAGGAGGTTCAAGAAGATATTCTTTAATACTTTAAAATGCCCATTGGAAGTCATCCGTCCACACACAACCTTAATCTTTCTTTAACAACTTAAAGATCGGTTCACATGTTGCAGTCATGTGGGAAATGAATCTGGAAATATAATTCAAACGCCCGAGGAACCCTCTGACTTACTTTTCAGTTCTCGGCACTGGCATCTCTTGAATGGCTTTGACTTTATCAAGGTCAACTTTAATTCCTTTCTGGCTAACAATGAAACCCAACAATTTCCCTGATCGAACACCGAAGGTACATTTATTTGAATTCAAGCGGAGACGATACTTCCTATAACGCTGAAACAACTTCAACAAATCTTCTACATGCCCTTATTCAATCTTGGATTTAGCAATCATATCATCAACATATACCTCAATTTCCTTGTGCATCAGATCATGGAATAGGGTTTCCATAGCCCTCTGGTATGTTGCACCAGCATTCTTCAACCCGAAGGGCATCACTCTGTAACAGAATGTTCCCCAGGGTGTGATAAACATTGTTTTTTCCATGTCCTCTGCAGCCATTCTTATTTGATTATACCCGGAAACTCCGTCCATGAACGAGAATACTTTGAATTTTGTTGTGCTATACACTAACATATCAATGTGTGGCAATGGAAAATCATCTTTTGGACTAGCTTTACTTAGATCTTTGTAATCTATACAGATGCAAACTTTTCCGTCTTTTTTCGGTACTGGGACAATATTGGAAATCCATTAAGGATACACTGATGTCATAAGAAAACCGACATTAATCTACTTTAGAACCTCCTCTTTGATCTTCACTGCCATATCTGGGTGAGTTCTTCTCAACTTCTGTTTGATTGGCGGATACTCTGGCTTCAACGGAAAACGGTGCTCTACAATATTTGTATCTAGACCAGGCATATCTTGATAAGACCAAGCAAAAATATCCACATACTCTTTCAACAACTCAATAAACCTGCTCTTCACATCAGGATGCAACAGTGCTCCATTCTTGACTTCTTTTAGATCTTCTTCTGAACCCAAATTGATCACTTCCAATGGCTCTTTATATGGCTGAATGGAATTTTCGTGGCGCTCAAGCAACCGTGAGAAATCTTCTAGAATCTCATCATAGTCTTCTTCTTCGGCCCCATACACAGAACATTCAAAGTTGGGAGAGGGTGCAGGGTCATTCTATTCAATGAGTTTTTTAATTGATCTGCACATATGATTTATGATTATTTTTAGAAACTGACACATATAACAAGTGATCATGCAGATTGAATTTCAATTATTATTTAATTTGAAAGGTTTTTTTTCTGATTACCATTTTCCAAGAAAAAGCAGAAAATAAAGACACAATTTGGGAAACAAAGACAACTTTTATTATTGATTTTAAAAGTCACAGCAAACAGATAAGCCCATACAACATTAATACTTCCACCTTGGGCAGAGTGAAAGCTTTTCAAAAAGATTAACAAAACAAATTATTTTGAAACATGTATGCAAGAGGGAACATCAATGGTGATCCAGTTCTGAACCCTAACTCTGTGCGTCACATAATTCGGCATTTCTTGCTCTGCTTCATCTTCCACAATGGTATTAATCCCAGAAACAGTTAGATGAAGATAACCCCCGCTACAAAAGATGTCTTGATACTTTCCTGCAGCAGACTTCAGCTTCATGCTCTTACCTCTGTCATTCTTCAAAGAGAACCCCAAGCCAGCTATGTTCTTGTTTGTTGGTCGATCCACAATCTGTCCCCATACTTCACTATGACCCTTACGCACAACTTGCTGCGCATCCTTAAGCGAAACCATAGAGTTATCATTTCCTCTTATGTTGTCAATGGACAAGGCTTGGAACTGGGTTCTAACAGGAGCTTAATCTGCCTCCACAATGCTGAAAGAGGACAAATGAGATATCAATAATGTATGTTCTCCATTTATGATTACCACTTTTCCTTCACGTACAAACTTCAGTTTATTGTGTAAAGTTGAAGTGACAGCCCTTGCCTCATGTATCCACGGCCTTCCTAGCGAACAACTATAAGCAGGTACAATATCTATGACCTGGAAAGTAATCTGAAACAAATGTGGGCCTATATGAATAGGTAAGTCCACTTCACTGATAACATATTTCCTTGATCAATCAAACGCTTTCACAATAATTCCACTTGGGCGCATGGGCGTTCCTTGATATTTCAACTCCATAAGTGTGCTCCTCGGTATAACGTTCAAAGCGGATCCATTATCAATCAGCACATTGGATAGTGAATCATTCTTGTAGTTCATAGAAATGTGGAGGGCCAGGTTGTGATTCCTTCCTTCGTCTGGAAATTCATCATAGCATAAACTCAGGTTATTACATGACGTAATTTCCCTACTACACTACTGAATTGGTCTATAGGCATGTCACTTTCCATAAAAGCTTGATCCAGTACCCTCATCAGAGATTCTCTGTGAGCAGAGGAGTTCATCGATAAAGCCAAGATAAATATTTTTGAAGGAGTCTGCAGTAGCTGATCTACAATTTTGTAGTCGCTCATCTTGATTATCTTCAAAATATCATCCACTTCTTTCTCTAATGTAGCCCACTAGTCTCTCCCGTAACCTTATTGGGTTCAACATTCTCAGCAATTTTCTTTCCAGCACTAACATCTCCTCGAACAACTGGTGAAAATACACGACCGCTGCAGGTCACTCTGCTAGTCTCAACAATATTTCCAACATTAGGAATTGGCTGGATGGGAACTTCCACATCATCCTCCAAAATTGTAGCATTCTATTTGTAGGGTACAGTCTTATCTGACTTGTAGGGGACAGGACCCGACAAACTAATCACCAATGGGGTAACAACTGGCTTGCTATAATACTCAACTTCAAAATGGGCGGGTGCACCAAAACAATGCATAATGACATTTACCCGTTCTTCAATGCAACCGACCATTATTGAGTCATCTCTGGAAAACAAATCCTCATCTGAGGAGAAATACTCAATTGCAAAGGCATACTCATCATCTGATCCTTCTTCAGCCAAACAAACCTCAATCATATCAACTTCATGGTAATCATCCCTTTGACATGTGACCTTGATAGTTCCATTGCCCAACAATAACTGAACACCTTTCTTCATGATTGAACATCCTCGGGAGTCTCGACAGCAAATTCGGAAAGATCCATATTGATGTTCCACCTGACCACCCAAATGGCAGAAAGTAGCATGCAATTGCACAAGGTCTTCATTCGTATACTCCACGTCAAAAATTCTGAACTCTCTGGGACATCCAGAAACCATGTTCACCTCCTCTTCATACCCTGCCCTAGGCCTGATTATGTGGATGAGTCCCTCATCCATCATCTCCTGCAAATTAGCCTTTATCTTATCGCAACCTTGTATGTCTGTACTACAAATAGCACAACTAGAATGGTCATGCGTATAGTAGCTAAATTCACAGAGATCTGCATGCATTTTCACCAAATCACCTCTAAACAGATGAATATCAAAAATCCGGAAGTCGCCTGGACAACCGGCCACCATATTCACAGCATTAGATCCTCCATGCTTGGGTAGAGGATTGTCTTTCACATTAGGACCCACATACTTGAAAGATAGAATACCAGACTTCACCAATTTCTGCACCTCAGTCTTCAAAGGATAACAATTCTCAACATTATGCCCTGGTGCTCCCTGATGAAAAGCACATGTTTGGTCTGCCTTATAATACCAAGGAAAAGGTGATGGTATAGCGGGAGGTGGTCGGGTCTGAACCAACTTCTTTGGAATCAATGTCGGTAGTAACTCCGTATAACTCATAGGAATAGGGTCATAACTATCCCTTCTGTGATTATATCCTTGATTCCCCTGCTGGGATGGTCTTTGATAAGCAACGGTGGTTGGAGCAACACCAACAATTGGATAACTGAGGCGACTTATTGATGACGCTGATAATTTCTTCTAGGAGGATTAACCCTTCTCTCTTGCATAACAGCATTTGCATCCCCTTCCTTCTTCTTAGTAAACCCATAAGATGGCTTCTTCGCACCTCCAAATCCTTCCTTCATTAAGCGGCCCTCTCTGACAGCCTCTTCTAAACGGATACCTATCATGCCTACCATTTCAGTAAAGTCACTTGGTGCACTTTCTACCATCCTTTCATAATAGAAAGCACCCAGAGTCTTCAAGAAAATCTTAGTCATCTCCTTCTCTTCCATGGGAGGAATCACTTGGGCGGCTACCTCACGCCATCTCTATGCATATTCTTTGAATGATTCCCTGTGTATCTGAACTATGGCCCTGAGTTGATCATGTTCAGGTGCCATGTCCATGTTGTGCTTGTATTCTCTGATAAATGCTTCTCCCAAGTCATTGAAAGTATGCATATTGACACTATCCAAACTCATATACCATTTCAGCGCAGCACCAGTCAAACTATCCTGAAAAAAGTGAATCAGCAGATGCTGATCAACAGTATGGGTAGACATTCTCCTTACATACATTACCAGATGAGCACGAGGGCAAGTGTTGCCCTTGTACTTCTCAAACTCTAGGACCTTAAACTTTGCAGGTATCTTAACATTCGGGACCAAGCATAGTTCATTCACATTTTTTCCGAATAAGTCTTTTCCCCCGAGGGCCTTCATCTCCCTCTACATCTTGTCAAACTGCTCTTGTAAATCATCCATTATGTCATAGTGACCCAAGTCTTCACTTGGTGGAGGAAAAGGACGACACACATCATCATTAACAAATGGAACCAAATTCACCGAAGGGGGTGCAGCAGGAGCAGCATGCACCACAGGAGGTGCACGAGTAATAATAGTATGAACAACTGGAGTATCTTGAGGACCAAGATTGAAACCTTCAGGCGCAAAGTTATATGGCATTCCCCATGGATAACCTTGAGGCATGCGATTTTGAACAACAGTTGGAGTAGCAGATATAGGAATAGTCGGAGCTTCAGTAGTAGCCCTTGTTGGTTGAGGTTGAACACTCGGTGGCTGATTCTGAGCAGCCACCAGAGATTCCATTAGAGCAGTGAGATTGGCCAAGCCGGCCTTCAAAGCAGAAACCTCCTTGCGCAGCTCGCGATTCTCTTGTTCTAAGTTGTCCATCTTCCTTCAGAAATTAGCCCGAGTGTTGTAGTGGTGAGTAATCTTGTTGAACGAAGTAAAGAAGCTTGGTAAGACACCAGGATATGCATAACAAATGCAAGAAATATGTGCAATATGATGCATGATATGCAATGCACATGATTTTATTTTGTTATTTAATATTTCAAGGGATTTAAAGTTTTATAGACACATTGCAAATATCAAAGTAATAACGCATTTGAAATACTGAAAATTTTTATTATAATAACTTCAAAATAGGTTACAAGTCTTAACAATCCCAAGTACAAAATGAAAATAAAGTCTAAAACCCTGAGTAGTAAAGCTATCGGAGATCACTCTATACGGGGGAGCTTTCCCGAAAGCCTGGAAATCTGAGCCTTCATTCTCTGATTTTCTTCCGCATACCTAGTGGCAACCTCCTTCCAATCACCTGATTCAAGAAGTGAGTAATCAACATCTGATTGAGGCTTAGTAGAAGATAAATCCCCTTGCCTCTCCATAGTCTCTACCGCTCGACTCTCAAGGATCTCAATCAAGTCGTCTTTCTCCTTCAAGTATGCTCTAAAGGAAATCTCTAAAGTTTAGAACTTGTTCTTCCAAGCATCCTTTTCCTGTTGCATCCTGACCAAAGCAAGCTGCAGATCTTCTAGATTATCCAATAAAGGAGGAGTGGTCTTCACAAACAAATTAGGCATAGGTGTTTCGTGGGAATATGGCACTTTCAACTGAATATCCCTCGCTTGGACCCACTGAAGAAATGGCTCCAAAGAAATAGCACCCCTAGGTCCCAAGTCTTTCCTACTCTTCTTGTGGATGTGACACTAGGCCTTGGCAATCTTCTCCCTAGCTTCCTTATGTTCTTCTCCCTCCTTCAAAAAGAAACTGCTCAAATGAATACTATTTGGTTTATCCCTCATCGGATAACCAAGCTATCGTCGTGCAAGAACAGGGTTATAATTAATTCCCCCCTTTGTACTAAGAAGAGGTACATTGGGGAAACTACCACAACTGTCAAAAATCTCTATATCATGGTAAGCTCGATGATACCATTTAATATCCGAGTGAGTAAGTGCCATGAGAGATAAACCACCGGTACAACAAAGGCATCATACTGAGGCATATGAGAGATAAACAACTGGTACAACAAAGGCGTGCAACAAATAACCATTCCTCCATGATATAAATTTTGAAGATGAATAGAGTAATAAGCATCACCCAACAACGTAGGCACTGGGTTTCCAATCATGAAGATCCTGATAGCATTAATGTCAACAAACTTGTCCACATTAGGAAATAAGAACAACCCGTACGCAAGTAGAGCAAAGATGGCCTCAAAAGCGACTGTACTCTTCATCCTGGCAAAGTAACGAGCTTTCTCCAATAAGAACTGGGTCGGTAATCCTCTAATCCCTCCTTTAGTAGTCATATGGGCTTCCACCTTAGACTTCCCCAGATGAATCAAAGCGGAAATCCCATGTGGTTTTTGCTCACCCTTCAAACCAGTGAAAGGGACATAATCGGTAATAGGTAAATCCAACAGATAAGAATACTCCTCTAGTGTAGGCATCAAATGATAGTCGGGAAAAGTAAAGCAATGATACATCGGATCATAGAACTAGACCAAGGTTGAGAGAATACCATCCTTCATCCTAAGCTTCATAAGAGGAATGATGGATCCATACTTCTTCCAAAAATCTGCAAAACACTGGATCTCAGGAATGAGACTGATCAACTCATCTATCTTGGGATCCTTGAAACTGTACTTCCCGGTCCTTCTTTTTCCAAAATTCATGGTTAAAAAGTAATTGAGATATTCACAAATGGTCAACTTTTAAGTCCCTCGAAATAAGATTTCTTCAAAAGATACTTATGAGTGCATGGATGCATGATGCAATAATCACACATAAGATCACACATATAGGGTTCATAGGCTCAACTTCACGAGCATGAGGTCGAAGGTACTACCCATAAGGTGTTGGTCTAAAATTTATCACCTACCAAAAAAGGTTATAGAGGTTCCCAAAGTTTACATCCTTCCTTCGGATATTACCAACTTCTCGATTAGCTCGGTAATTAGTAATATTCTCAAAAAAAACTCGTCCGAGCGTAGTATCGCGTGACAACTATTTCCGGATTACTCCGTCATAGCTTCTGCACTACACCTAAACTGCCAAGATAGGTTTGATATTCTAAGGTCCTCGGCTTCAGTAGGATCCCAGGTCAAAAGCAGTATGTCTTCCCGATTACTCGGTAAACGACACTACAGTCAAAGGGGCCTCCACTGAGTGGGGGATCTCATGCCTCCTTTTTTGGGATTACTCCCTCAAAGTTAACATGACTATACCGCCCGTCCTATCTTAAAGTTTTCCCAAGTCCTGGTATAGGACTTATAAGTAATCACCAAGCACCCTAAAAACTAGGAAAATCCAGACAAACATATATACAACATTTAACACATAAACAACCATAGCACATATATAGATAAAAACAAAGATAGGCTCAACCCACTTAGGGATGGACCATCAAGAGGTCAATCTTTCCCCAGTGAGTTTGCCATTTGTTCTGTAGTGGTAGAAATGTTTAAGACTAAGCCATTGGATTTACTAGACTTGTACAAATAAAAATAAAAATCGCCATCACGCTTTATTGTTTCTAAAGGAATGGGAAAAGAGAGAATAACCCAAAAAGAGGGGGAAAGATTCTAGGTAAGGGGGTTGGTTATGAAAAGGGAAGGTATTAGCACCCTAAACATCTACGGTACTCCGCAGGAACCTCTTTGTAAAATATGTATATTTTGGCTATAAAAATGTTGTATGTAAAATAGATGGTGGAGATGAGAGAAGAAATATATTTTTTTATGATTTTTGCACCCGGAGCAGTTGCGAACCTTTAGTGTCTACGTATCACCTTTCGTGCAATAGGGGATCAGGGTAGAGGTAGTTCACCTTTAAATTTTAAAACACAAATGTGGGTTAATTTTATGAGATAAGACATCATTGTCATTGTCCGTGTGGAAAACATACTTACTACCCACAATCATGAGAAAGGAGAATTTGCATCATCTCAAAGTGGAGGATATGGCTTGGATTTTAAAATCAACAATGCCTCACTCAACACCCAAGTGGAAAATACCTCTCTTCACTACATACTGTAGAAGTATAGTTGTTTTCATCACTACAAGGATTGACAAGAGTCCAATATTTTGAGAAACATTTTTAAGTAAAAAGCCAAAATGGTTTGAAATGAGATTGGTTGACTTTTAGTCTTCTCACCAAAAAATGTCAAGGTATTATTAAGTTGATTGAATTTTATTTGTGAAAAATGTTTTGAAAATGCATGGACCTAAGTCCAAGTTTATTATGAAAGTAGTTCAATTTAAAAATAAGAAGAGTTTTCAAAATTAGGGAGAATATTTTTTAAATTTAAGAAGATGAGAGGAGAAGAAGAGGCTATCCTAAAGCATAAGATAAAAGTTAGGGATAAGAACCATCTAACCAACAAGAAGCCAATACTTGACATTATGAGCCGAGATAGAATTCCCATTCTTTGGATTGAAACCAAGCAAGCAAAGATACTAGACCTTTTGTGAGAACCAAACTTCAAGTGTATTAAGTCTTTATAAAAAAATGGGCAGAGTAACGGCTGTATACGGGTGAATTCCAGATTATAAACAAAGAATGTAATCACAATAACCTGCACACAAAACAAACAAACAACCCAATGTCTTGAAGTAAACATCAAGAACTCCAGACAAAATATCAATTAAGGTCACAAGGTCTCTAACATAGGCCAATGTTTCTAATCCTAAGTCCAAGAAGTCTAATACTCCATAATGCCAAGGATAGTAACCATATAGTCCAAGCATCTTTAAAGTTTTTATTGTTCATGTTGATTATTAGGTGTCTTAGAAGAGAAAATAAAAGGCTCAAGTGAGTAAAATAAAAATGACATGAAATGTAATGCTTAAAGTAAATGGTATATAAAGCATAAAAAATAAAAGGCATAAAGTAAAAACAATTTAATAATTAGTGGTTAGTTGGATGACCATCTTGAAACTTGAATTTGGAACTTATTAGAGGATTGGTAGAACCAAAGCCTCTAACAACAAGTTGAATTTGCTTTTTGTCAAGTATATCATCCATTTGGAATCCTCAAAAGTACCATTTAATGATCAACAATGTTTAAATGATCCGTGTTGACCAAAAGTGTTGTAGATCCATTAGAGGATTGGTAGAACCAAAGCCTCCACACAATGAATCTCAAGGTTATTGGATCAAAGAGATCAAATTAACATACTTGGGCTTGCAAACCTAGGTTTGGGCCATGAATGATCATTTATTCGAATCGGCACAAAATTTAGCGTTATGTTAACCAATCGTAAGTGGACTTATGTAGAAGTCGCACCTATTTTGAGGCCGGTCAATAGCAATCTATACACCATTTGTTTTGAGACATGATATAGAGATTATGCTCCAATAACACTTAGTCCAATGAGAAAGGGATGAGATGAAGAGGGGTGAGAAAGAATATACAAACCACATTTGAATTAAATTTAAATCAAACTATTATTAAAATCATTCATCCATTTTTGTGTAGTTAGACTCAACACCATGGATCAAATGATGTTAACAAAGTTCTTGACCAAAAATTTAATCCAAGATCAGCCAGAAAATAATCACAAAATAATATTGCATTTAATATATACATCAAAAAAGGTTTTAAAAATGTTTTAAAATAGAAATAAAAAATAAAAATATCAACTATATTCAAATTAATCAAGAAATAAAAAATTAAGACCATAGAAAAATCAGAAATGAACTAAAATAATTTTATAAAACTTTTGGTAATTTTTAAAAATCATAAATTATTTTTAAAATTAAAAGAAATGAGAAAAATAAACCAAAAATGATAAAAAATAACAAAGTCAGAAATAAAAAAATAAATGAGGTCACCAATATTTGTCTCAATATCATTGGATCATTCCATAATTTTTTCAGAATTTAAAAATCCATAAAAGTATTTTTAAACATTTAAAACAAATCAAATAAAGTGGAAATTTATAAAAAAATATCAAAACACAAAATAAAATTGTGAAAAAAATAAAAATCAGAAAGAGAAAAATCAAAAATATTGTTGATACTTTTTTCAGATTTTTCGACAAAAAATGAATTTTCTATGATTTTTTGAAACTTAAAACAATTAAATATAAAAATCAGAAAATAAAAATAAAGTAAAAAATATGTGGACCATTGGATGAGAGTCAAAACGCGTTAGTAATCAAATCCAAGGAATCTGGCACGCTGTGCATATCATGGTCATTAGTGAATAAAGCACTGAATCAAATGTAAATCAGAAATTCAAAATATCCAAATGGCGTTATTTCATTGGTTGAAGGATGACACGTTGGTCATCTTCAACCTCCAGCCAGTCCCAAAACCAGGTTGCTTAAACTGTAAAATTAGAGCACGAGAGCTATTCCATTCGCTTCGTCTCTTCAAGACGAAGACAACCACACCTTCGCGATAAATTTATATAAACTGTAGCTCAAGCAATTTGGAAAGAAAGTTTTGAAAAGGGATTTGAAATTTCATAGTCAAAACAAGTTTCCAGATAAAAGTAAGTGTTGCGCCTAGAACCAGGGCAATGAGAGCATGACAATGATATCAAAGTTTTGAAGAATTGACGAAGGAATCTACCTATTGAAGTTGAGTTGCAGAGCTCTGAAACTGGACATCTATGGAGCAATATAGGGCACGATTCGTGAATGTAATTATATGGTTAGCTTCAGGGAAGATCAAGGAAGGTAAATTGATAGAAAAATTGGATTGAAAAAGGCTTGAAAATAGATTTCGAAGTTGCAGAATTCTGAGTTATGGAACAAGTTTGGCAGGGTGATTCTGGATATCCGAGCTTGAGGAAATGAATGGGGGATGACCCTCTATTTATAGGGAAATAAATGGAATGTCCAAGCGTGTGAAATGATGAAGTTTGGAGGGAAATCGTGTGAAGTTGCAAACAAGAAAAGTGTGACTTCTAATCTGATCAAAACTTATCCAAAACACGTGTTTTGTTGTGCTAATCACTTCTGGAAGTTCACTAAACATGTTTAGAGGTAAAAATGCATAGAAACAAAGTGTTTAGAAGCTAAACCAATGATTTCAAATTCTGACTTTTGAAGAAACTTCAGTTCCAAGTTCCCAAGATCAAATCAATGGCATTCTCAGCTCAAGGGGTCTTAGGGCATGATTCTTGATGCTTTAGAAAGATGAGGTTACAAGCTTTGCAATGGAAAAATAATGGAATCAAATGGATGCTTGAGCTGAAAGTTGCATTGAGTCAAAGTTGGGAAAAAGAAGTTGACTTTCCATACTTAGAAATATTTCAAGTTTTTTCTTCAAAAGTGACCTATAATGTTTTGCATCAAAACATGGCCTTCCACTTAAAATTTTCTCTTGCCAAAAAAGATGGCATGAAATAGACCTCTTGAATGACATTTTGAAACTTGAACCATTCAAAATCTCCAAAAATTGAGAGAGTTATGAATTGTTGAAGTTGGCAAAAAAATTATAAAATGACCTAAAATCTTTTGTAACCTTAGGGCATCTTCCATCTATTTTCTCACTTTGAACATAAAAGAAGGCATAAATTTCACATCCTCAAGATCATTGTGGAAAAATATTTTTCTCAAGGTGATAAAAATTGACCAAGTTATGATCATTTGAAGTCACACATGAGAAAATGGGGGTTCATCTAGAGGACTTGTAATCTTTCTTCATCATCAAGTTTCTTCCACATGAAAACTCCTTGAAACTTTTAAAGTGATTTATTGATAACCGTTTGAAGAGAAGTATGTTTTTGGAATCACTCAAAAATACCAAAAGATGAGCAAGATATGCTTCTTTGAAGTTTAAAACCCAAGCTCCTAGATCAAGAAAATGCTTTAAGGAACCTTGACAATTTTGAGCTAACTTCTTGTACCAACACAAATGCTTTGTAAATAGAAGTTGTTGAGGATGAAAAAGAGAGCTCATAGCCACCAAAACAACTTCCATATCTCGAGAATTGATAGAAATGTGCACTTGTGACCAATGGGAACAAAGCCTTGTCCAAGCATGACAACTTCTTTAATCAACCCCTTGTACTTTTGAATCAAATTTGATAACCTTGAAATATGGTGAACCAAAATAAGATTGGAATTCCATTTCTTCCAAAACAAATCCAATGGTGAGGTTTGAACTTCCCAAGCTTTATTGACTAGGGCATGGAAATAAACTCATGAACCCATGGAGCAACTTGCTAAATTAATTGCCTTTACCTACATTAGTAACAAACAAGACAAACCAACATTGCATTTTATTAATTAAAAGGAAAAATCAAGACAAACTATTCATGACCACAAGAGAAAACAAGTCAAGGTGCATGGTGATTCCTCAAATAGTAAAGCTAAAGGTGGGGAGGAGGACCAAAAGCCCTAATGTGATCTTATTGTGATTGAATCAATATGGTATGATGAAGGCATCTTAGGGGGGAAAATTGGGGTACAACAGTGCGCATGTGCAAAGTTTGTTGTGTTTCATGTATATTTATCTTGGATGTTAGGTTTTCTACTGTTTTGCTTTTAAATCATATCATGCACGCCTATTTAATCTAGCAGTTAGATATATACAAGGGCAAAAAATAAAAGTGTGAAAAGTAAACTACGCTATTACATCGCTTTGGGGATGGGGGAATACAAACCAAAAATTGAGGATTAAAAGGTATAAAGGGTCCTAATTAGCTATAACAAACTATGGACAGTTACAATATTATGGAAAATGATAATGCAAAAATAAATAATTTCGTGGAGATGGAAGAGGAAAAATAAATAGTGTGTTTTTGTTTAAGAAAAATAATTTAATTATGAAACCTAATTCTAATTAATTTTAATTAACAAAATAAACTTGAAGTGATTAAATTAATTAATTAAAATTAACAAAAAATAAATAAATTAATAAAATACCTAAATCTAATATTTTTGTGATTTTATGATTTTATGATTAAATAAAGAGAGAATAAAATATTAATAAGAATTAAAAAAACAAAAATGAAATTTAGATGGGCCTGATTTAAAGTAAACAAGGGGTGCGTTTCAGAATTTTCTAGGACCAAAACGAATGGCCCAAGAGTCTGTTTTGGATCTAGTGAGAAGCGCGCCTTGGAGTACATCATGGTCCTAATGATTTTGGAGCACTAGATCTGAGACTTTGAGATTTGATGGCACAACCATGGGTTACATGATGTGCATACTGGCCTTGTACACACTGGATCTGAAATGAGAAATCAAGAAAATAAAATGTCTCGCGCCTGGCTCGAACCCAAGACCAGACACATATGAGACTTCGAGTGCATTTGTGTTGCCATTGGGGTGGCGTGATTCATCCGCTGGTATAGCGCAAACGAATGAATATATCATAAAATGCAATCATATTTTATTTTCAAAACACATGCCCAGATGGATTTGAATGGACCACTTAAATGATGACATCCATGCCACCGAAGTCAGCACACCGGAGTCAACTTTCTGATTGTCTTCTCCGGTTGGCTTAAAACCCAAACCTAAAAAACAACAAGAATTAAAGACTCAAATTAACCCTAACCTCCTTAAAAAATCCCCCTGAATCCGAATTTGGGGTCTGTTTGGACCAAAAACCTTTGTAACATGAAATCCAAAGCCTAGTGATCTTCATGCCCTAACTATGGCATGGGGTTATTTCTGTGTCCATACTTACATGTAAAACGTTAGAAAGATCCAGGAAATACATATAAATGGAATAAGCATGCTTACAAGGATTTAAACCATGAAAGTCTTCAGAAAATGAAACCTACCAATCTTACCAATCGGAGATGAGGTGAGGGTGATTTTATATTTTTTTCAGGAGCGTGTAAGGGATGGAGATGGCTCCTTTGATCCTCAGGGAGTGATTTGTGCCCTTAGTTTGGATTGAAAATGGCTGGAATTGAGGTTATAGATTTGATAACCTTTTAGAATTTTTGAGAATTTTGGGAGAGCTTGTATGCAGTGTTTTTTTCGTGTCATTTGAGTTGTCTTGGCTTGCATTTTATAGAGGGAGTGAATGAGCTATCAAAGATGGAAGGATATCAAGCAATGATGAACATGATAAATCCAAGAATCAACATTTGAAAACATGCCATCTTTAAAATATTTATTCCCTTTTGGACTTTGCACGAACCTGGACAGTATATGGCATGCTTGTATGCATGATTGGGCTTGTAATGGATTGAAGTGAAAGGCCCAAGACCTTACACATTTATCTCATATTTTATTTTGATTTTACTTGCTTTTAAATGAATAAAAAACCATATAACAGAAATAAAATCATGAAAAATATGTGAATGGGTTTAGAGGTCCTATATCATCTTATGAACATGTTTGAACATCATAAATTAGGCCCACTAGTTCCAAATCCCAAATTTGCTCATTTTGTATTTTATGCATTTCCTCAAATTTTCCCAAATTGTGCAACTCATAACTTACTCAATTTTCATCTTTTGAAGGTGACTTTTGACTTTTTGGAAATCTCAAGATGTCCTCTACACTTTCTCTTTTAATCATTTTTGCATTTGAAGAGATTATCTTGATGTAAGTTGCCTTGACAAAAAGTGTCTTTTGTTGACTTTTGAAAATGACATATAATGTATTAGCTCATATCTTTCAAATGAATGATTTTTTTGGACTTGAGCATAAAAACAAAGTTGTAGAGAATTGAATTTTCTTCAAAATAGGTTGTGGTTGGGGAAAAGTTGATGAAGCATGTGAAAGTTGTGCTTGGTCAATGTTTAGTTGACCTCTCCTAAGAAAACCATAATTTGACAATTCTTGACTTTTGATTATTTGAATGCTTTCCTTGGGGAATCATGATGAATCCTTGATCAAATGATGAATATCACTTCAAAATGTTGATGTTTACAAAAAATCTTGAAGTTTGATTATATGTTGACCATAGTTTACTTTTTAACCCATATAGTTGATTTTCAATCATTTGGGCCATTGACTGAGCAAACTTGTGATGTATGACTTGAAACTTGACATGCACATTATTGGAGGCCTATGATAAGCCATTAGAATCATATGAGACCTTTTCAAACCAAATTTCCTTGAGAAACTCAAAACATAATTGTAGACCTTTGGCTTAGGAGGTGATTTGACTGGTCATCCCTTGAGATTCTTGAGTATTTGAGGAGCTTTGAAAGAATGTATTTGAGAAAAATAGGAGGAAAAATTTTGGGGTACAACAACTGCCCCTATTAATTCCTCTTAAACTTGAAGAGTTAGATTGGCATGTCCGCCATTTGTGACTTGAAGGTAGAATATGATTAAACACTTAAGTGCCCAGAAATTTGCACTCGCTTGTGCAGGAAGTGATGATGTTGGTTGATTGTACCGAGAATGGGATTATAGATTCCATTTGGATAGGTGAAGGAGAGTCGTAATAGATGAGCTTATAGATGCCATCTAAAGTAACTGTTGACTTCAACTGGAAGAAGTATCAGAATAGATCTAGGGTCGATTTAATATGAGCCAGAGAATGTCTATGCTCGTTTTTATTTGGAAGAAGTATCAGAATAAACTTATGCTCAGTTTCATCTGAGCCAAAAAATATCTAATGGGAGAAGTATCAGAATAAATACATGCTTGATTTAAACTGAGCCAGAAAATGTTGCCTTGACTTTAACTGGGAGAAGTATCAGAATAAATCTTTGGTCAATTTAATTTGAGTCAGAAAAAGGTCTACTGGTAGAAGTATCAGAATAAATCTTTGGTCAATTTAATCTGAGTAAGAATCTATTTATGACAGTCTTCAACTGGAAGAAGTATCAGAATAAATCTTTGGTCGATTTAATCTGAGCCAGAAGAGGTCTCTTCAACTGGGAGAAGTATCAGAATAAATCTTTGGTCGGTTTTTTATGAGCCAGAATCTATCTGTGATCGTCTTCAATTGGAAGAAGTATCAGAATAAATCTTTGGTCGATTTAATCTAAGACAAAATAGGTCTCTGCAACTGGGATAAGTATCAGAATAAATCTTTGGTCGATTTAATCTGAGCCAGAATCTATCTGTGACCGTCTTCAACTGGAAGAAGTATCAGAATAATTCTTTGGTTGATTTAATCTGAACCAGGAGAAGTCTCTTTGTCTTTAATTGGAAGAAGTATCAAAATAAACCTTTGGTCGATTTAATCTGAGCCAGAAGATGTTTTTGTCTAACTTCGAGTGGAAGAAGTAACAAAATAAATCTTTGGACGATTTAATCTGAGCCAGAAGAGGTCTCTTTGTCTTTAGCTGGAAGAAGTATCAGAATAAACCTTTGGTCGATTTAATCTGAGCCAGAAAAGGTCAGCTGGAAGAAGTATCAGAATAAATTTTTGGTTGATTTAATCTGAGCCAGAGGATACTTGTATTAGTTTTTATCTGAAAGAAGTACCAGAATAAATCTATCTCGATCTAAACTGATCCAGAAAATATCTACTGGAAGAAGTATTAGAATAAATACACGCTTAATTTAAACTGAGCTAGAAGATTTTTATGACTGATTTCAACTGGGAGAAATATTAGAATATATCTACACTCGATATAATCTAAGCCAGGAGATGTTTATGCTTGACTTTAACTAGAAGAAGTTTCGGAACAAATCTGTGGTTGATTTAATATGAGCTAGAAAATGTCTTCAACTGGAAGAAGTATCAGAACAAATTTGTGGTTGATTCAATCTGAGCGAGAAAATGTCTTCAACTGGAAGAAGCATCAGAATAGATCTATGCTCGATCTAAGTTGATCCAGAAGAATGTCTAATGGAAGAAGCATCCGGATAGATCTACGCCTGATCTAAGCTGAGCCGGAAGAATGTCTACTGGAAGAAGTATCAGAATAAATCTAGGCTTGATTTAAACTGGACAGTCGAATGTCTACTAGAAGAAGTATCATAATAAATCTAGGCTTTATTTAAACTGAGCCAACAGAAATTTATGCTTGACTTTAATCTGGGAGAAGTATCAAAATAAACCTACAGTTGATTTAAACTGAGCCAGAAAGTGTCTACGATGGTCTTCAACAAGAAGAAGTATCAGAATACATCTATGGTTGATTTAATCTGAACCAGAAGATATCCACACTCGTTTTTTAACTGGGAGAAGTATCAAAATAGATTTATGCTCGATCTAAACCGAGCCATAAGATGCTGTCTTTGAGAAGACTGTTTGGTCATACCAATAATTGATGATGTTTGTTGATTAATCTTTCCTGAAAAAGGTAAAGAGTTAGTTGTATGCAATTGCATGATGTATGAAATGCATTATGTAATAATGTTCTCAGAATAAGTGAGATTGTGTTATATGCATTTTGTATGCATATGTTATGCTGTTCGCGAATGATGTATGAATGTAAAATGTTATTGAAGTGTATTTGTAAACTCGAGCAACATTTTTGTCTGAGGAAAGTAAATCTCTGATTGTTGCTGAGATGAAGAGTATGTGTATCTTCGATCTTCTAGGGATTGTTTCCGCTGGGGATTCCTACTCTTTATTTGAGGAAACTCCTCTGGAGAATGTTGATTTCTTCTTGGGAGAGAGAAGTTCCAAACTTTGGTTGTTCCTTGATCTACTGGGGGTTATTATTCTTGTATACCCTGACTGGGGATAAAAGAGACGGATAACATTTCGACTCGTCTGGGGAGGGTAAAGTCGACTGATATCTGATCTGGTTTTAGATTTAGCAGCAACTCCTTGGGGATAGTAATCTGGGATGTCCTTTGTTGGAGGCAATAATCTTGTCGGTAATCTCTGGTAGAAGCAGACCCAGGCTCGGGAGATTGAACTTCAATGAGGAAATAAACCATGTTGGGGAAATAAACCCCTTTGATGGGAATCTGAACTCTATTGGGGAAATAAATCCTGTTGACAAAGAAATACTCTACCGAGGGAAACTCCTTGCCGAGGAGAATGAGCTATGTTGGAGAGAAGTAGTCTGCAGGGGATTTTATAGTTTTGAAAACTCGGTTGGGGAGAAGAATTTACATAAAATGTAATGATCTTGATTCCGTAGATGGGCGATATTGCTGGTGTGATACGGTGGGAGAACTGACTTTACTGGTTTCTGCATTTTATCGCAAATGTTGCGGTTAGCAAGAGTCGCCACTAACTTTTCTTTTATCCAACAAAGGAAAGGGTGAAAAGAACATGAAAGACCTTTTTTAAAGATTTTGAGTTCGCGGGGTAGATTATGGAAAGGGAAGGTGTTAGAACTCTTTCCATCCGTAGTTATCTACGGGCTCTTAGCTGCTAGGTCACTTTGAAAATGCTTTTTTGTGTAAGTGTATTTTTTAAAATATTTTTGAAAAGACGCCTCAGTGCGGCGAATTTTGTAATGATTCTCGTACCATTGAGAATGCATACAAAGTGTTTTTTGTCTTTGAAAATATTTTAGAGAAAAATTTGTGTATGTGTGAAAAAATATTTTGTTTGTTTTTGTGAGCAAGCAACTATAAGCGGTCTACCTATCCGGAAGGTCTTTGTTCTTTTCTTCTTTTCCTTTAGATAATGCTATCCTATTATTAGTTAGTAGGTAGCCTTATCATTGGATTTTTTGAGGGACAAGCGAGGGTCATCGTACAGTCACAAAGGCAACTCGTAAGATACTTTAGCAATTACCCAAAGGTTTTAAAATCATTTACCGAGGCAACATCGAAAGGGTCATCGAGGGACTATGATCTTTGTATCGAAGGACTTTGCTAAAATGTCCAACGTTCAAGGGACATGACTGTTTGTTTTTCGAAGGCAACAAGTGAGGGTCACCCTAGAGGTACACGTGTGTGAAGTGCATTGTGTTTCAGTTATATTTGTCTTGAATGTTAGGTTATCTAGCGTTTTCTTTTAGTCTTCCCATACAAGCCTATTAGCATACATCTAGCAGTTAAATATATACAAGTGTGGAAAGTAAAAATGCGGAATTTAAACTACAATATTACATCGCTTCGAAGATGGGGAGTACAAACCAACAATTGGGGAGATTGAAGAGAGCAAGATGGGGAGTACAAGCTTTGGACAATTACAGTATTGAAAAAAATGCGAAAAAAGTAAATAAGCGCGTGGAGATTGAAGAGAGCAAGATATCTAAAAAAAATTCTAAGTATAAGAAAATATTTTTGGTGTTTTTATTTAGAAAAATAATTGAATGATAATTAAAGCCTAATTCTAATTATATTTTAATTAATAAAATAAACTTAAAAGTGATTAAATTAATTAGTTTTTATTGTGAAAATAAAGTTAATTAATTAAAATCTATATCTAATTTTTTTGTTATGTTTTTTATTAAAAAAAGGTTATTAAAAGAAAAGAATTAAATTAAATTAAAACAAAATAAAAAGAAGAAAGATTTATGGGCCGTCTTGTAAGAAATTGGAGGGGTGTGGAAAGAAGGAAAACTAAGACCAAAAAAATGAGCCTAGGAGCTGGTGGTGGTTCTGTGTGACCGGTTCCCTAGGGTTCACCATGGGGACTACATCAGGGGCGTTGGATCTGAATCTTTCAAGATCTGAAAGCATTATGTATACCATGCTTATATGTAAAACGTTAGAAAAATTTAGGAAATACATATGAATGGAATGAGCATGCTTACAAGGATTTAAACCATGAAAATCTTGAGAAAATGAAACCTGCCAATCTTACCAATCAGAGTTGATGTGAAGGTGGTTTCTGGGGTTGATTTGTGAAGGGTAATGGTTGATTCTGACTCTTGGTAATGTTAAGAGGATAATGAAAGGTTTGGATCAGTTTGAAAACTGATGGATATGTGAGATATGGTTTTCACAATTTCTTTGAATTTGGAGAATTTTTTGGAGAGCTTTTGTGCCAATGATTTTCGTGGTGAATTTTGAAATGACTTTGGTATGCAAGAATTTTGTGATCCCTTGAGCTTGCATTGCTTTAGTATTTATAGATACAGTGAATGGGCTAGCAAAGGTGGAAATAAATCAAGCATTTAACCATGTGTTAAGAAAAGAATCAAAAGTTGAAAAATTGCCAAACTTTGTAGCTTTTAACCATGTTTTAAGACAAGAATCAAAATTTGAAAACTTTCCAAACTTTGTAGCATTCTTGCCATTTTCGATTTTTACATGAATCTAGACACATTGCTGGCTTTCTTGAATATTTGGCTTCAATCTTGACCCATAAATCCAATCATGTGCCTAAGCCCATTAACCTCACTTTTTGCTGACTTTTGAAAATGACCTATAATGTATGAGCTCATATCTTCCAAATGACGCATTTTTTGGACTTGAGGATAAAGGCAAATTTCTAAAGAATTTAATTTTCTTCAAAATAAGCTTTTGTTTTGGAAAAGTTGATGAAGCATGTGAAAGTTATGTCTAGTCAAAGTTCAGTTTACTTCTCCTAAGGAAACCCTAATTTGACAATTCTTGACTTTTGATGATTTGAGGACTTTCCTTGGGGAATGATGATCAACCTTTGATTAAATGATCAATATCACTTCAAAATGTTGATGTTGACAAAAAATCTTGAAGTTTGATTGTATGTTGACCATAGTTGACTTTTTGACCAATAGAATTAATTTTCAATCATCTGAGTCGTTGACTGAGCAAACTTTTGATGTAGGGATTGAAACTTGACATGGACCTTGTTGAGGACCTATGAAGAACCATGGAAGCCACTTGATACCTTTGAAATCCAAATTTCTTTGAGAAATTCAAAACCTTAATTGTAGACCTTTGGGCTTAGGATGTGAGTTGACTGGTCAACCCTTGAGTGCCTTGGGTATTTGAGAAGCCTTGAAAGAGTGTCTTTAGAAGAAAAGGGGAGGGAAATTTTTTGGGTACAACATATGCCTTTGTTCAATCTTCTTAAAACTGAAGAGTTAGATTGGCATGTCCGCCATTCACGACTTGAAGGTAGAAGATGACCGAACACTTAAGTGCCCAGAAATTTGCACTCGCCTATGCAAGAAGTGATATTGTTGGTTGATTGTATCGGGAATGGGCTTATAGATTCCATTTAGAGAGTTGACAAAGATTCTTCGGAGATTGTCTTATATATGCCATCTAAAGTAATTGTTGACTCCGACCGGAAGAAGAATCAGAATAAATCTTTCTGACAATTTAACTGAACTAGAGAAAGTGTCCACCAGAAATGAATCAAGATAAATAATTGGTCGATTTAAACTGAACCAGCAGAGGTCTTGAATTGTATTTGACTGGATAAGAATTAGAGAAATATTAGGGTCGAGATAACTGAACCATAGAAAGTATCTATTGGAAATGAATCAGAACAAATCATTGGTCGATTTAAACTGAACTAGCAGAGGTCTTGAATTGTCTTTAACTAGATAAGAATCAGAAAAATATTAGGGTCGATTTAACTGAACCAGAGAAAGTGTCTACCGGAAACGAATCAGGATAAGTCATTGGTTGATTTAAACTGAACCAATAGAGGTCTTGAATTATATTAAACTGGATAAGAATCATAAAAATCTTAGGGTCGACTTAACTGAATCCGAGAAAGAGTCTATTGGAAACGAATCAGGATAAATCATTGGTCAATTTACACTGAACCAGCAGAGGTCTTGCATTGTCTTAAAGTGGATAAGAATTAGAAAAATCTTAGGATCGATTTAACTGAACCAGAGAAAGAGTCTACCAGAAATGAATCAGGATAAATCATTGGTCGATTTAAACTGAACCAGCAAAAATCTTGAATTATCTTTAACTGGATAAGAATCAGAAAAATATTAGGGTGGATTTAACTAAACTAGAGAAAGTATCTACTGAAAACGAATTAGGATAAATCATTGGTCGATTTAAACTGAACCAGCAGGGATCTTGAATTATCTTTAATTGGATAAGAATCAGAAAAATCTTAGGGTCGATTTAATTGAACTAGAGAAAGCATCTACCGTAAACGAATAAGGATAAATCATTGGTAGATTTAAACTACACCAATAGATGTCTATACTTAAGAATGAACTTACAGGGAAAATGATGAAATATTCCTTCGTCAGATGTAGTGTTTGAAAAGACTATCAAGTCATATAAGTAGTTGATGATGTTCGTCTAATCGATATTTCCTGAAAAGGTAAAGAGTCAGTTGTATGCAATGTCATGATATATGAAATGCATTACGTAATGATATTCTCAAAATAAATGAGAGTGTGCTATATGCATTTCGTATGATGTCCATGGTGGTCAGTATCATAGCTCCACCAGAAAATATTTTCTTGATTACAAATGGCCCTTCGTAAATGGGAGTTCAATTGCCCCTGGGATCATCCTGCGGTAGGATGATGCGCATTATTACCAAGTCACCAGCCTGATATACCTGATGCTTGATCTTCTTGGTGAATGCTTTGATCATGCATTTCTGATACATCTGACCGTGATAGATAGCCACAAACCTTTTCTCGTCAACTAGATTTAACTGATCCAACCTGGTCTGAATCCACTCGTCTTCATCTAAGTCTAAATCTTTCATAATCCTTGGAGAAGGAATCCGAACTTCGATAGGTAGGATGACTTCCATACCATAGACCAGAGAGAATGGGGTTTCCCTAGTTGATGTTTGAGCCAAAGTGTGGTAGCCGTGAAGAGAAAACAATAACATCTTGTGCCAATCTTTATATGTCACAACCATCTTCTGTATGATCTTCTTTATGTTTTTATTGGTGGCTTCCATTGTGCCATTCATTTTAGGTTGATACAGAGAAGAGTTGTGATGCTTGATCTTCAACTGCATGCAGAGTTTAGTGATCATTATGTTATTGATATTGGTAACGTTGTTTATGATAATCCTCTCGGGGATACTGTGATACGGTGGCAGAACCGACTGTTAATACTGGTTTGCATTTTTTGTTTGCAAAATGTCTCTTTAAGAAAGAGTATCGCCACCGAATTTTATTTTATCCAATCAGGAAAAGGAAAAAGAACAAAAAATCCTTTTTCGAGATGTTTCTAAGTACGGGGGGTAGATTATAGAAAGGGAAGGTGTTAGCACCCTTTCTCTCCATGGTTTTCCATGGGCTCTTAGGTACTTGCTCATTTTGAAATTACTTGTGTGTGTTTTGAAAAGTTTTTGTTTCACTTTGTGATAACCCTTGTATCGGTCCTCAAGAGTGTGACGAAGTGTTTTAAAAACTTTAGTTTGAAAAGTTTGTTTGAAAGTGTATGGTGTTAAAGATTTGTTGTTTTGAGAAAGTACCTAACAGTTATCTACCTACTCGAAAAAGGCGTTCTTTTTCTCCTATCCTTTAGACCGTGTTATCCTACTATTAGTGAGTAGGTAACCCTAGTGGTTGGATGTTTGAGGGGCTATCGAAAGGGACGTAATGGTAATTGAAGGCAACATGTAAGGATACCTTAGCATTTCGAAGAGACTGTCATTATATATTCGTAGGCAACATCGAGGGACAAGATCATTTCTCGTAGGCAACTCTGGGGACATTGAGGGACTATAATCTTTATGATGACCTTTAAATTGAGGATCTTTTGCTAAGATATCCCTACGTTCGAGGGACATAACTATTGTTTTCCGGGGCAACCAAGTGGGGAGTACCCTAGAGGTGCAAGTGTGCAACAGTGTGTTTTTTCAGTTATATTTATCTTGCAATTAGGGTTTTCTATCATTCATTTTTATCTTTCCATACAATCTTATTAATCTAAGCATTGTATAAAATATAGTAGAAGGAGATAAAGGCGGAAATGTAAACCTAAGCTATTACAGAGCTTTGGGGCAGTTACATAACCGTGAAGAGGGCGGAAAAAAATCCTAAAACTATTACATCCCGGAAGCAATTACATGATAAGAAAAAAATGCGAGAAAAGAGAAATCTACGCTATTACATTGATAATGCGACCTATACAATTTTCCTAGAAATTAAAATGTAAAAGAATAAATAAAAAGAAATTAAGGAAAAATTAAAACCTAAAATTCTAAGTTAATTTTTTTAGTGTTTTTTGTAGAAAATAATTTGAAGTTAATTAAAAAACTTAATTCTAACTAATTTCAATAAATAAAAAAGTTAATTATCTTAATTTATTAATAAATGAAAAAAAACCAAAAATTCAATTACTAACTAAAACTAAAACCTAATCCTAATTTGTTAAAAAAAATGGTTAATTAAAGGGCTAATTACAAAGAAAACCTAAAACCTAATTGTTTTCGTAATTTGGAGGAAAAAAAGTTAATTAATTAAATTAAAGAGTTAATAATTAAAAAAAAAGTTAATAATATAATAAAAAATTTAAAACCTAAATTAATTAGGGTTTATAAAAAAGGTTAAGTTTGCCAATTAATAGGGTTTTTGATTTAAATAAAATTAGAGTTTATAATTTTGGGTTTTTAAGGAAGATATTAAAGAGAAAGAAATGGGGCAAAAAGGGTTAAAAATAAGCAAAATTATACATATTATCAAGGCTGGGTGTTGAACCAAAAATTAATTTAAAACCTAAAATTAGATTAAAAAATCTTAAAATTAATTATTCGAGTTTATTATGAAAAATCAAAGGTTTGTGAAAAATGTTAAGTTTTATGAAAAAGGTTTTAAACAGAAAGAACGAAAATAGGTAAAAGGATAAATATAAAGGAAGAAAACCAAAACCAATAGGGGTGAGTGTTGAACTCACGCCCTTAGCCTTCTCAGGATGTATGTCTTGCCATGAGTTATGTATTGGTGGTTGTTCTGTTTTGGCCTCAGCGTTTTGTGATAAACCTGCATGAGACCATGTCTAAATCTGCAGTGTTGAATCTCATTAACACATTAAATAAGTTACTATATCATGAAATACAAACAAAATAAATATATGAAAAGTTTTTAATGTTAAAACCGATATGGCATGTATGAATGCTCCTACACCCTTTTGATAATGGAGATCAAATCAACCTTACATTTACTAGAGAAGTAGTGAGATGTGGGTTTGTAACAAGGATGGCTTGTTTGTAGTGAGATGGATGTTTGTAACAAGGATTTTAAGGTTTTTAGGGTTCTTGAAGGAATTTGATATTTTGACAGGGTTGTGGCAAATGTTTTTTTCTTTTATCGTGTGTGAAAAGAATAATATTATATAATGGAAATTAGAGAGAGAAAAAATAAGCTTTGAATGTGCAATTGGACCTCTAATAACCACAAGCAATAGTGCAGATTTTTATTCACTTGAGTCTGTCACATTCCAGGCTAAATCGCAGGGGCTTAAGTGCAATTTTTGAAGTTTAAATATGAAAGCAAAATGTAGCCGACATAGAGAACTAACTCTTGTCCGAAAATGGGCTCAATCGGATAAACGATGAATTAGTTATGAATTTTTGAAGTTTCGCCTCAGACAAACTTATTTTGGGCTCCAGTGTCAACTCTGACACGTTCTTCAATAAAAAACTAGTATTGATCGGAGCATAACTCAGTCTCGACTTTGGAAGAAAAGTTGTAAATCTCTGAGTCAGTGACCTTGTGTAAAAAGATGGCCCGATCCGATAAAAATTGGCTGAGTTATGAATTTTCGAAGTTTCAACCCAGATGAAATAATATTCAGCATTTAGGATTTTCGGCGCTTCACGCGCACTCTGAGCAAAAAACAAATGCCTTTTGGATACCGTTCAAACTCGATACCTCCTATCAAAACGTATTCAACTCAATTTGTAAACGTTTGGCGCTAGAACCAGCTCGATACGGTGAAAATCGACCAAGTTATGATTTTCTGAACATGGCGCAAATAAACTTCTGTCACAAATTTTCTGTACGGAAATACTTGATAAATCTGCATTTTTGAAGACCTTATGATCGAAATTGGCTTCCAGCCATGAGAGATGAAAACGTAGATGATGTCAAGACGCAATTTTGGCCATCGGAACGGGTTCAAAACAAGCCACGATATTCAAGTTATGAATTTTTTAGTGCGTAAAAATTGCACTTTCAGCACAATTTTTTACCATATTTCTTCGAGAAAACTCACACATTCGGAGACCTTCTTTAAAAAATTGACTCTTGAGCCAAACCTGAATTTAAGAATACGTTATCAGAGATATCTTGGCGAAAGAACACCTGAATATGACGCATCGGGTTGGACTTGTGAATCTTTGAACCCCGAATCATTGCGAAACGGCAAACCGATCTTCATCACTAAAAATACTCTTAGAACATCTGTTGATGAAATAAGCGTTACTTGTAACCTGAAGAAGTTTTCTAAATATATCTTGATTCCATAAACATAAAACCAATGATATGCATGTATGTAATAATGAAATATAAGCCAAAAAGGTCAAAATAAAGAGGGTAAATATTCGGGTACAACAACTGCCCCTTTCAATCTTCTTAAACCTGAAGATGTAGATTGACTAGTCTGTCTTTCGTGATCGGAAGGTGGAAGATGATTGAACACTAGAGTGCCCAGAAATTTGCACTCGTCTGAGATGGTGTTGGACTGTGTAGGTAATATCGGGAATGGTCTTACATATGCCTTTTGGAAAAGATGACGAAAGATCGTCGGAGATGGGCTTAAAGATGCCATCCGAAAGATATGACGGAGAATCATCGGAGATGGGCTTAAAGATGCCATCACGAGGATATGTCGGAGAATCGTAGGAGATGGGCTTAAAGATTTCATCTAGAGGATGTTGATTTCCCGAGATATTCCTTTGATGATAATTCTTGTTCCTATCATTGAGGAGGAATCTGCTGAGGAATGTTGGTCTTTGTTTTTGGAGAAATGGAATTTTAGGAACTTCAGTTGTCTGTTACTCTACTGGGGAATCATATCTTAGTCGGGGAGATGAAAATGAACTTTTATCTGGTCGTGCTCCAGGATTTATAGTGATTTGCTGAGGATAATAAGTTTAACTATTATCTGGTCATGCTCTAGGTTTCAGTGAATTACTGGGGAGATGAGATTAAACTTTTTATCCGGTCGTGCTCCAGGATAAAAAAATTCTCAATTCTTATCCGGTCGTGTTCTAGGCTTCAGAAGGAATTAAGTGGTTATCCGGTCGCATCCAAGTTTCAACTTAAATTTAAGGCATACTAACATCCGGTCGTTTCCAGGCTTCATAGTAATTGGCCGAGTAAACTGCTATCTGGTCAAATTCCAAGCTTCACAGTACCTCATACTGTTATCTGGTCGTGCTCCAAGTTTCACAGTGTCTCTTGCCGCTATCTGGTCGTGCTCCATACTTCACAGCGTCTTATACCGTTATCTGGTCGTGTCCCAGGCTTCAGTAATTTGGAGAAATTAAGATATTATCCGGTCGATTTCTGGGCTTCATAGCTTGAACCGGAATAGAAATCTTAGTATCGATTTGATTGAACCAGGGAACTTGTGAGAACTTCAACTGGGATAGAAATCTTAGTATCTATTTGACTAATCTCGAGAGAGGTCTCAGATTAACTTTGATTGGCATAGAAATCAGGGGAATCTTAGCGGCGATTCGGATGACCCAGACGAAAGTCTTAGAACATCTTCAACTAGAATAGAAACCTTAGTGTCGGTTTGACTGAACCGGAGAAAATTTGTGAGAACTTCAACTAGGAGAGAAATCTTAGTATCGATTTGACTGATCCTGACAGAGGTCTCAGATTAACTTTGACTAGAATAGAAATAAGGGGAATCTTGGCGGCAATTCAGCTGACCCAAACGAAAGTCTTAGAACATCTTCAACTAGAATAGAAACCTTAGTGTCGGTTTGACTGAACCAGAAAAATGTTGGAATATCTTCAACTGGAATAGAAACCTTGGTGTCAGTTTGACTGAACTAGAGAGAATTCGTGAGAACTTGATTGCATCTTTCCCTGAAAGGTAAAGAGTTAGTCGTGTGCAATATCATGATGTATGAAATGCATTGAGTAATGATGTTCTCAAAATAAATGAGATTGTGCTATATAATATGTATGCACATGCCATGATATATGAATATACAATGCTCTTGTGATATTCTCTAGCTGGGGAAAATAAATCCTGGACTACTGTTGGAGAGTATAAGGAGTTGAGTTCTTTGTTTCCGCTGGGGATAATGACCGAAGATGATTAGCTGGGGATTTACATCCATTCTGCTTGACAACATTCTGCCGAAGGAGACTCTGTCTGAGAATAATCCTGCGGGGGAATGAATCTATAGGGAAGAGAGATACTCTATTGGAATATCTGCTAATTTGGAGAAATAAACTCATCTGGGGATGAACTTCAATTGCTGGAGAGAAGAGCTCTGTTGGAGATTGAGCTTCCGCTGTCAGAGAAATAAACTCTGCTCGGGAGATGGCTTTATAAACTACTCATGGTTATAAAACTCAGGTGGGGAATGCAGATATCATCTTTTTGAAGGAACCTGCTGGGAAAGGAATTCCTTCTTGGGGATACAGAGGTTGGACCTTGGTTGTCTCGGCTCTGTGGGGAATATATGTATCACTGGCTTGTATGTGATAATGACTTCGCTTCCAACTGTCTCTGCCCCCTGTACCATGCTGGAAAAAGTACATGCAAAGATTTTGTGGATGGATATATGTCGTGATTATACTTAAACATGTATTTAATGAGTGTCAGGATGACATCCGTCTCTGGATTGTATCTGAATTGTAATTGAAACATGTGTTAAATGAGTGTTAGAATGACATTCGTCTCTGGATCGTATCTGAAATGTACTTTGAAACATGTGTTGAATGAGTGTCAGAATGGCATCTGTATCTGGAGCGTATCTGAACTGTATCTGAAAGCTGAGTCTGAATGAGTATCAGAATGGCATACATATCTAGAGCGTATTTGAACTATATTTGAAAGATGAATCTGAATGAGTATCAGAATGGCATCTGTATCTGGAGCGTATCTGAATTGTATCTGAAAGCTGGATATGAATGAATATCAGAATGGCATCCGCATCTGAAGCGTATTTGAACTGTATTTGAAACATGCATTGAATGAGTGTCAGAATGACATCCGTCTCTGGATCGTATCTGAACTGTAATTGAAACATGTGTTGAAAGAGTGTCAGAATGACATCCATCTCTGGATCGTATCTGAACTGTATCTGAAAGCAGAATCTGAATGAGTATCAGAATGGTATCCGTATCTGGAGCATATCTGAACTGTATCAGAAAGCTGAATCTGAATGAGTATCAGAATGGCATCCATATCTGGAGCGTTTCTGAACTGTATCTGAAAGCTGAATCTGAATGAGTATCAGAATGGAATCCATATCTGGAGCGTATCTGAACTGTATCGGAAAGCTGAATCTAAATGAGTATTAGAATGGCATCCGTATCTGGAGCGTATCTGAACTGTATCTGAAAGCTGAATCTGAATGAGCATCAGAATGGCATCTGTATCTGGAGCGTATCTGAACTGTATCTGAAAGCTAGATCTGAAAAGAGTATCATAATGGCGTCCGTATCTAAAGCGTATCAAAACTGTATCTGAAAGCTGAATCTGAATGAGTATCAGAATGGCATCCATATCTGGAGCGTATCTGAACTATATCAGAAAGATAAATCTGAATGAGTATCAGAATGGCATCCGTATCTGGAGCGTATTTGAACTGTATCTGAATTCTGATGCTCTTGATGAATGTTGATCAAGGTATAAGTCTTCCACTGATAGACAGGTGATGGGACATAGTCGTACGTTTTAAATCCCTAACTTTTTCCTGGACCGCCCTTTCGGGTTTTCAGTCCACCGGGATACCCTTTTTTGCCCAAGCCTCCCTTTCAGGTTTTTGACTTGCCGGGTGTACAAATTTTTTTCATTTTTTATCCCTAATTTTTGCCCGAACCCTTTTGGTTCGCCGGTATGCCCTTATTTTTTCCTACGTATGTCAACCCAGCGGGTCTTTGTTATGCGTAGTATTTTCCGACTATGTCCATGCTTTCAGGATGTAGAGAGTTGTCACTGTCCATAGTATTGTGTTGTAGTACTGTCAAAAATGTTTTCTTGATGGCACATGATTCGTTGCTGGAATGCGTGCGTAATGCCCCAAGCGATTCAGATGGAGATCTGCCCCTAGTTATTTGGCACTTTTGGAGAGACTGCCCCAGGTGTGTTTATACATTATGTCATGCCCCTTGCTTATGGAAGACCTGTTATTGGAAGTGTCTTTCCTGCTGAGGTGATTCTGTCCATTGAGAGGATGTATGTTCATTGAATATCCATTATGCGGATTTCTCTGCTGTCAAACAATTAGTCATATGCAAACAATGTCATTTAAAGAATGCAAAAACTCATGTCTGTCTTGAAATTTTTTTGAAAATGTGTTTTGTGTAGTAAAACGAAATTTGCAAGAATGTGATATCAACTCAAGATTCATAACAAAGCCTACAAGAGTTAGGATACCTTTGTAACAATATGCTATCAAACTAATCCATGCTTTAGCTAGGACTTTTAAGGGTTATAACGTGGCCTGGTTCACGGTTCAAGAAACAAAGGATAAAGGCTCAAATTTTATTAGTACCAAACCCGCTCTTCATGATGTTCTTCAGTCCTATGCTCAGTTAATTGCGCGTTTAGATCCCGATTGAGTCAGGAATCTTTGCTCTGATATTTGGTGATGATTCAGAAATTAAACATTTGTTTTGAAAAGGCAGTCATTTTTGTAATCTTCTTTTTGTCGAGGATTTGTAGTAACCTTTTTTTTTGTTTTCATTATCCCTTCTTTTGCCTGAACTATTTCTTTTGTGATTACAGTCAACAGGATGCCCCAATTTTTCTCTTAAGTCTGCTTCATAGGTTTTGACTTAATGGGATTTTATTTCGAGATATAATAACTGCTTGTCTTGACGATTATACGGAACCATCACCGTCTTTTGTTTTGGAAGGATGTCTTCGATGCCATTCATTGTGTACGAAGCGGCAGATTGTGACTGAATGCGCCTCTGAATTAAATGAGAAAACTATCCTGCCCCAGGTTATGATTAAGGGTTTTAATTTGTGTGAAAAGAAAAACTCCTACTTCTTTGGCTCGAAGGGGTTGACTAGGGATTATCTTCCTTATAACTCCACTGTTTAGGATTTGAAGCAACGCCTGTACATCGTCAGCGGGGTCTGTTCAAAAGCATATTGTAGAGATTGTGGTATCATTTTCATCATCCTCCCTCTAAGGTTTAGAGTTTTTTAATCGAGAGTTGCATATCACAAAAGGAAATAAAAACGCATTTTTGAAATAGTGAATACGAATGAATTGATTCAAGACAAACATGTGCAACGCATTGATGAAATAACGAGGCTTGATATGAATAAATGTTCAAACAAATCAAAAGAAAATTACAGATTGAAAATTATAATGAACGAAAAATCTTCTTGTGAGAACTTGTCACTTCAGATGGTATGCCTTGGAGGGATGGCAGAAGAACTCAGCCTGACCGTCTTGTGTGAATTCTAGTGCTCCTTCATCAATCAGGTCTTGAATTTTATTTCTCAACCCCCAACAGCCGTTGGTGTCATGTCCAAGACTGTTGGAGTGGTATGCGCATCTTGCATTTGGATTGTACCTTGGGGAGGCTATGTTGGAATTCAGAGGAGGGTCCCTCAATATAACCAACTTGGCCTTCAATAGGCGTTGCAATACTCGAGCCAATGACATGTTGATTTTGGTTAAGCGTATTTCAGATGAATTCTTCTTATGTTGATTGCCCCGTTGTCGTTGGCGAGGATGTGGTTGGGCTTGTGATGTAGTAGCAATCTGGAAAGGTCTGTTCCTGACCAAACCAACCTCTTCTCTCACTGGGGGCTGATTAATGCCTTGATCCATAATTTTAACTGTTTGTTTCATGGATCTACATCCATCTTGGTGAAGCTTGTTGAGGAAGGCTCTTAGCCCTTCTTGTCCTCGAGCTAAGTTTTGGATAAGAGCCATCTGCCCCAACATCTGGATTCTCATTGCTTCTACCTCAGCTTGCAGTTGTTCCAATTGTTCATCCTTGCTGTTGTCAGGACGTTCCTTGGTCAGATTCCCGACGAAGAGTGTTTTCAGGTCTTCTTGCCCCTTGGATAGATTTAGGAACATTTCCATGAACTGGGAATCTTGAGCTTGGAGATCTCTGTTGTCTTGTTGGAGAACCATTGCTGAAATAAACAGCGAGAACATGAGAGACCTGCTTTGAAACCTGCTCATGCAATGATATGTATTATATATGTATGCAATGTTTTCAAGGATCTCGCAGGGTAAACAAGAAAATGTTAGAAGTTGAATTTTGCAGCTTTGATTGAAGAACTTTGTATCGTTGAGAGACCTTCTACGAGAGTTAAGCTCACCATATCAAGTGGGTCATAGCCCCTGACTCAAGTTATTGAGTTTTGATCTTCTGACGACATTGGCTAGAGGAAAATAAATCCCCTTGCCCCTTGCTAGACGTCTAATTTATCATAACTTGCATCACATGCCCTCGAGATCCTTGAAATGGTTAAGGAAATGTTAAGGCATGATGTTATGATGCATGATGTCATGTTCAAACAGGATAAATCACATATAAGCAAAACACACAATAGACCTTAGGTTCAAAGGCTTGCATGAGGTTAAAGGTAAGTACCCTCTTGAAGTTTAGTTGGTTTCAAACGTGTCTTAGAAAAGTAACTGGGTTCTAAAGATTCTCAATATCACTGATCATCCTTTATTAGGCATTGTTTCAGCTCAAGCAATCTTTTCTTGCGTCCAAAATATCCCAAAAGTATGATCTCAATGAGTGTAGCATCGATTATCAACCAATCCTCAGCTTTATACCGAGGTCGGCTATCTCACTACTTTCTAATGGACAAGTTTGTTCAACTCAGATTCTAACGTCTGTTAGTGCTTCACGACACCACGCGGCAGCCCCGTATTCTCCTTGTTTACACACGAAGGATACCGGTACCAACCAAAGTGTCACACCAACACAGCCATCGCTTAAACCTTATCAGTCTACACCGTACAGTCTCCATGATCTATTGTTGTTTACCTAAAAAGTGTCCCCAGATCCGGGTGTAGGATCTTCAATGATACCCAAACAAAACCCTTGAATTTAAAGCAGGCAAGGCAAAACAAGAAAGCAATTTTAAAATGACCTAGATCCTAAGGTAAACCCCACTTATTTAGTCCCCAGCAGAGTCGCCAGTTCTGTGATACGGTGGCAGAACTGACTGTTAATACTGGTTTGTGTTTTTTGTTTGCAAAATGTCGCGGTAAGTAAGAGTCGCCATCGACTTTTATTTTATCCAATCAGGAAAATGAAAAAGAACAGAAAAAACCTTTTTAGAGATGTTTCTGAGTACGAGGGGTAGATTATAGAAAGGGAAGGTGTTAGCACCCTTTCTATCCATGGTCTTCCATGGGCTCTTAGGTACTTGCTCATTTTGAAATTACGTGTATGTGTTTTGAAAAGATTTTGTTTAACTTCATGATAACTCTTGTATCGGTCCTCAAGAGTGTGACGAAGTGTTTTAAAAACTTTAGTTTGAAAATTTTATTTGAAAGTGTATGGTGTAAAAGATTTGTTGTTTTGAGCAAGTACCTAACAGTTATCTACCTACTCGAAAAAAGGCGTTCTTTTCCTCCTATCCTTTAGACCGTGTTATCCTACTATTAGTGAGTAGATAACCCTAGTCGTTGGATGTTTGAGGGACTATCAAAAGGGACGTAATGGTCATTGAAGGCAACATGTAAGGATACCTTAGCATGTCGAAGGGACCGTCATCATATATTTTTAGGCAACATCGAGGGACAAGATCATTTCTCGTAGGAAACTCGAGAGACATTGAGGGACTATGATCTTTATGATAACTTTTAGATTGAGGGTCTTTTGCTAAGATATCCCTACGTTCGAGGGACATGACCATTGTTTTCCGAGGCAGCCAAGTGGGGAGTACCCTAGGGGTGCAAGTGTGCAACAGTGTGTTTTTTCAGTTATATTTATCTTGAAATTAAGGTTTTCTATCATTCATTTTTATTTTTCCATACAATCCTATTATTCTAAACATTGCATAAAATATAGTAGCAGGAGATAAAGGCGGAAATGTAAACCTAAGCTATTACAGAGCTTTGGGGCAGTTACTTAATAGTGAAGAGGGCGGAATAGAAATCCTAAAACTATTACATCCCGGAAGTAATTACATGATAAGAAAAAAATGCGAGAAAAGATAAATCTACGCTATTACATTGATAATACGACCTATACAATTTTCCTAGAAATTAAAATGTAAAAGAATAAATAAAAAGAAATTAAGGAAAAATTAAAACCTAAAATTCTAAGTTAATGTTTTTGGTGTTTTTTGTAGAAAATAATTTTAAGTTAATTAAAAAACCTAATTCTAACTAATTTTAATTTAAAAAAATTTAATTAACTTAATTTATTAATAAATGAAAAAAAGCCAAAAATTCAGTTACTAACTAAAACAAAAACCTAATCCTAATTTGTTAAAAATAATGGTTAATTAAAGGGTTAATTACAAAGAAAACCTAAAACATAATTATTTTCCTAATTTGTAGAAAAAAAGTTAATTAATTAAATTAAAGAGTTAATAATAAAAAAGAGTTAATAATAATAAAAAAAATTTAAAAGCTAAATTAATTAGGGTTTATAAAAATGGTTAAGTTTGCCAATTAATAGGATTTTTGATTTAAATAAAATTAAAGTTTATATGAAAATAGAGTTTTTAAGGAAGATATTAAAGAGAAAGAAATGAGGCAAAAAGAGTTAAAAATAAGCAAAATTATACATATTAGCAGGGGTGAGTGTTGAACCAAAAATTAATTTAAATTCTAAAATTAGATTAAAAAACCTTAAAATTAATTATTCGAGTTTATTATGAAAAATCAAAGGTTTATGAAAAATGTTAAGTTTTATGAAAAAGGTTTTAAACAGAAAGAATGAAAATAGGTAAAAGGATAAATAGAAAGGAAGAAAACCAAAACCAATAGGGGTGAGTGTTGAACTCACGCCTTTAGCCTCATCAGGATGTATGCCTTGCCACGAGTCATGTATTGGTGGTTGTTCTGTTTTGGCCTCAGCGCTTTGTGATAAGCCTGCATGGGACCATGTTTAAATCTGCAGTGTTGAATCTCATGAACACATTAAATAAGTTACTATATCATGAAATACAAACAAAATAAATATATGAAATTTTTTTAATGTTAAAATCGATATGGCATGTATGAATGTTCCTACACCCTTTTGATCATGGAGATTAAACCAGTCTTACCCTTACTGGAGAAGTAGTGACATATGGGTTTGTAACAAGGATGACTTGTTTGTAGTGAGATGAGGGTTTGTAACAAGGATTTTAAGGGTTTTAGGATTCTTGAAAGAATTTGATATTTTGACAGAGTTGTGGAAAAGGTTTTTTTTTCTTTTTTCGTGTATGAAAAAAATGAGATTATTTAATGGAAATTAGAGAAAAAAATGGGCTTTGAATGTGCAATTGGGCCTCCAATAACCACAAGCAATAGTGCAGATTTTTATTCACTTGAGTCCTTCACATTCCAGGTTAAATCGCAGGGGATTAAGTGCAATTTTTGAAGTTGAAATATGAAAACAAAATGTAGCCGACATTGAGAACTAACTCTTGTCCGAAAATGGGCTTAATCGGATAAACGGTGAATTAGTTATGAATTTTTGAAGTTTCGCCTCAGACAAACTTATTTTGGGCTCCAGTGTCAACTATGACACGTTCTTCAATAAAAAAATGGTATTGATCGGAGCATAACCCGGTCTCTACTTTGGAAGAGAAGATGTAGTTCTCTGATTCAGCAACCTTGTGTAAAAAGATGGGCCCGATCCCATAAAAATTGACTGAGTTATAAATTTTCGAAGTTTCGACCCAAATGAAATAATATTCAGCATTCAAGATTTTTGGCGCGTCACGCGCACCCTGAGAAAAAAACGAAGACCTTTTGGATACCATTCGAACTCGATACCTCTTGTGAAAACGTAGTCAACTCAATTTATGAAATTTTCGCGCTAAAACCAGCTCGATACGATGAAAATCGACCAAGTTATGATTTTCTGAACATGACGTGAATAAACTTCTGTCACAAATTTTCTGTATGAAAATACTTGATAACTCTGCATTTTTGAAGACCTTCTGATCAAAATTGGCTTCCATCAGTGAGAGATGAAAACATAGATGACGTCAAGACGGAATTTTGGCTACCGGAACGGGTTCAAAACAAGCCATGATCTTCAAGTTATGAATTTTTTAGTGGGTAAAAACTGCACTTTTAGCACAATTTTTCACCACATTTCTTCGAGAAAACTCACACATTCAGAGACCTTGTTTAAAGAATTGACTCTTGAGTCGAACCTGAATTTAAGAATATGTTATCAGAGATATCATGGCGAAAGAACACCTGAATATTACGCGTCAGGTTGGACTTGTGAATCTTTGAACCCCGAATCGTTGTGAAACGATGAACCGATCTTCAGCACTAAAAATACTCTTAGAACACCCATTGACAAAATAAACATCGCTTGTAACCTGAAGAAGTTTGCTAAATATACCTTGATTCCATAATGATAAAACCAATGATATGCATGTATGTAATAATGAAATGTAAGCCAAAATGGTCGAAATAAAGAGGGTAAATTTTGGGGTACAACAGATACCATACTGACAGATAAGGTTATGCTTGATGAATTGGGAGACCACATTCTTGGTAACAGAGGCAAACAAAGTTGCTTGCACCCATTTTGTAAAGTAATCAATGGCGACGACGATGAAGAGATATTCGTTAGAGGCTGTAGGCTTGATTTCTCCAATCATATCAATTCCCCACATTGCGAATGACCATGGAGCAGTCATGACATTCAGGGGTACTGGAGGCACATGAACTTTATGAGCATAAATTTGGCACTTATGACAAGTTTTCGAGTGGTGGTGACAATCAGTTTCCATAGTCGAACAATAGTAACCAGCTCTCAAAATATTTTTAGCCATAGTATGCCCACTAGAGTGAGTACCAAAGACACCATCATGCATATCTTGCATAATCTCTTTTGCTTCCTTCTTGTCCATACAACAGAGCAGAGTTGAATCATGATTTCACTTTATATAATTCCATTGCTCAAGAAGAACTTATTCGAGAACCTCCCTATGAACTTCTTGTCATTGATGGATGCCTCTTCAGGGTATTCTTGAGCCTCAAGGTACCTCTTCACCTCATGAAACCAAGGTTTTTCCTCTACTCCATCAGTGTCAATTTTACAGTAGTGTGTCAGTTCGTTGAATCTTTCAATGGTAATTATGGGAGCCTCCTTGTCCCATATAACCTTGAACATGGACGACATGGTAGCCAATGCATCCGCCAGCATATTCTCTTCTCTTGGTATATGTTCAAAGGTAATTTCTTCGAAATACGGGATCAATGTTAAAACACATGCTCTTTATAAGGAATGAGATTTGGGTGTTTCATATCCCAATCTCCCTTAACTTGATTGATCACTAAGGCTGAGTCTCCATACACACTTAAGAACTTGATTCTCAGGTCAATAGCAGCCCTAAGACTCATGATGTACGCTTCTTATTCCACCATATTATTGGTGCAGTCAAAACAAAGTATGGCAGTGAATGGCGTATGGAAACCTGTGGGGGAGATAATCACATCACCAATTCCGTTGACAAGTGCATTGGAAGCTCCACCGAAAACCATAGTTCACCGGGGTCCTGGCTCAGGCCCTTCATACGGTCCAGGTTCTTCACAGTCTATTACTAGCATAATGTTGTCGTCCAGGAATTCGAAATTCAAAGACTGATAGTTGTCTACAGCCTGATGTGCCAAATGATTGGCCAGTACATTTACTTTGATTGCCTTTTGTGTAATGTACTGGATATCGTAATCTGTGAAGACCATCTACCATTGGGCTATTCTTCTGGAGAGAGCTGGCTTCTCGAATATGTAATTGATGGGATCCATTTTAGAGATCAATAAGGTAGTATGAGTCAGCATATACTGTCTTAGTCGGCGAGCAGCCCATGCCAAAACGCATTAAGTTTTATTGAGCAATGAATATCTTGTTTCACAGTCGGTAAACTTTTTTCTAAGGTAGTATATGTCATGCTCTTTTCGACCAAACTCGTCATGCTACCCCAGTAAACACCCCCATTGAGTTCTCTAGAACTGTCAAGTAGATGGTTAGAGGTCGTCCTTCCACTGGTGCCATCAGAATAAGAGGTTCTTGTAGGTACTCCTTAATTTTGTCAAAGGCTATTTGATAGTCGTCGTTCCATTTTACTACTTGATGCTTCTTGAGCAGCTTAAAGATTGGCTCACAAGTAGCAGTCAAATGAGAAATGAAACGGGCAATGTAATTCAACCGTCCTAAGAAACCTCTGACCTCCTTCTCGGTGCGAGGAGCTGGAATCTATTGAATGGCTTGAAGTTTTGGTGGATCAACCTTAATACCCTTACCATTGACGACAAAACCTAGGAGTTTACTGGATCTCATCCCAAAGGTGCACTTGTTCGAGTTTAACCTCAGTTTATACTTCCTCGGTCTTTCAAATAGTTTGTGTAAGTGATCAAGATGCTCTTTTTCAGTTTGTGACCTGGCTATCATGTCGTCAATATAGACCTCTATCTCGTGGTTAATCATGTAATTAAATAAGGCTACCATGGCAGGATGATAATTCGGCCCGGTGTTTTTCAACCCAAAAGGCATAACTTTGTAGCAGAAAGTGCCCCATTGTGTGACGAAGGTAGTTTTCTCCATGTCTTCAGGCTCCATCTTGATCTGATTATAACCTGAGAAGACATCCATGAAGGATAATACCTTGTACTGAGTGGTGTTATCGACCAAAACATCAATATGCGGTAGTGGGAAGTCATCTTTGGGGCTTTCCTTGTTTATATCCCTGTAATCTACACACATACGTACCTTGTCATCTTTCTTTGGCACCGAAACAACATTAGGAATCCATTGAGGATATGATGCCACTACTAAGAAACTTGTGTTGAATTGCTTCATAACCTCGGCTTTGATCTTTTCTGATATTTCATAAAAAAATGCAATGAACCTTTTGTTTTATTGGAGAACAACCATCTTTCATTGGCAGACAGTGAACCACAATATCGGTATCAAGCCCTGGCATGTCTTCGTATGACCAAGAAAAGATTTCAACATATTACTGCATTATCTAGATTAACCTACTCTTGACACTTCTTTCTAAGTTGGCGCTTATCTTGACCTCTTTCTTGTCTGTCTCGGTACCCAAGTTCCCTACTTCGATCGGCTCTTCGTGTGGTTGGATAGCCTTTTCTTCTTGTATTAAGAGTATGGAAAGTTTTCCAGGTATTTCACAATCTTCCTCACCTTCGTCCTTGGCTTGGTTGAATAAAAACACAAAAATATTTTCTAAAATAAATAATTAAATTAATGAAATTTTATTTAATATTATTAATTATTTTATTAATTAATTTCATTAAATAAAAATGATTTAGTTTAATTAGTAAACGATCTTAGTCCCTTACGACAAATTGCCAAGGCGTCCTACGAGTTGTCTTTACGACTATATGATGACCCGCGCATGTCCCTCAAACATCTAACGATAGGGCTTCCTACTAACTAATGGTAGGATAGTGCTATCTAAAGGAGGAGGAAAAGAACAAAGACTTTTGAGTAGGTAGATAGTTCTTAATTGCTTGCTCGCGAACATTTCAAAACATTTTCACACAATGACACTTTTCCAACAAATATTTTCAAAATAAACATTTTGTATGCATTCTCGTCGATACAAGAATTTTACAAAATTGTCGGACTTAAGCATTTTTAAAATATTTTCAAACACACAAAGCATTTTCAATGTGAGCTAGAGATTAAGAGCCCATAGATGACTACAGATGAAAAGGGTGCTAACACCTTCCCTTTTCATAACCTACCCTCCGAACTCAAAAAAATTCTCAAAGGTATTTCCTGTTCTTTTCACCCTTTCCTTTATTGGATAAAAGAAAAGTCGGTGGCGACTCTTGCTATCCGTAACATTTGCAATAAAATGCAAAACCAAAAGTCAGTTCTCCCACCGTATTACAGATGCCCTCCAAAATATCCATGATGTCCTTGTTATTGTGCTCTAAAGCCCATGATCATGCTTTGGTAAATTTTCTGAAGAATGCTCATGTACTACAAGAGACTTCTACTGAGTTTTAGAATTGTATAGCAGGCTTAAAGGATGATAATGGGTTAGGATTTTCTGATGATGACCTAACTCTGGCAAGAAAGAATCATAACAAGGTCATGCACGTCTCGATTGAGTGTAGGGGCACTACCTTGGCGCATGTGTTTATGGATGCATGTTCCTCGTTAAATGTATTACCAAAAGGTGCTCTAGATAGACTGGACTATGAAGGGTTGGTGCTGAAACCTAGTGATATTGTGGTAAGAGCCTTTGATGGGTCAAGGAGAACGGCACACGGAGAGGTTGATCTTCCGATCAAGGTGGGATCTCAGGTATTCAACTCCACTTTCTATGTAATGGATATTCGTATGGCCTATTCTTGTTTTCTCGGTCGCCCCTGGATTCATGGGGCAGGCGTTGTTACCTCTACCTTGCATCAAAAATTTAAGTATCCGGTGAAAGGGAAAATCATTACAGTTTGTGGAGAAGAAGAATATATGGTCAGCCATTTGAATTCTGCCAAATATGTTGATATGGATGGTGAATTCATTGAAACTCCCTGCCAAACATTTGAAGTAATCCCTCCGATGATTGTTGTTGCTAACGCTGCTCCTGCTATTCCTAAGATCACTAAGGATCCACCAAAAATGGCTTCTCTAAAGGATGCTATGGTTGTGGTAGAAGAGGGCAGTTGCACTATCTAGGGTCAACTTCCTGATATTCCTTACAAGTCTAACAAATTTGGTTTGGGTTTCACCTCATAAGCTCAGAAGGCGGTTTGTCGTGCTCGTGCTGGGAGACCACCTTTTTGCATCAGCAATAATAAAGTCAATGTTATAGAAGACACTGATAGTAACTGTGACTTAGACAAATGGATATTCCCTACCATTGGCGGTGGACTCAACAACTGGAAGGCTAAAGACTCTATACCAATCTCTTTTAGTCAGGAGTAATTGTTATTTCATGTTATATTGCTTTCAAGTTTTTGGGATATGTAATTTTAAAACAATGACTCTAAGCCTTGTGCCTTACCTGGGGCACAATGGTCCATTTATTAGGGTTGTTATCGTTCATCAGCATATGCTCATCTAATAAAACATTGGGCATTTTTGTATTCAAATTTTTCCCTCTTTGTCTTTTCATTACTTTATTTCCTTCAAATATAGCTATGTGTTTCTTACACACATACATACACTACATTGAAGATCCACATCCACTCTGGATCTCGTCGATATTGATTATGCTATTGCCACTCATGAATTTGAAAATCCGATCTACAAAACTGAGGACGAAGGTGAGGAAGATTGTGAAATACGTGGAGAACTTTCCAGACTCTTAATACAAGAAGAAAAGGTTATCCAACCACATGAAGAGCCAGTCAAAGTTGTAAACTTGGGTACCGAGACAGACCAGAAAGAAGTCAAGATAGGCGCTAATTTAGAGAAAAATGTCAAGAACGGGACAAATTTAGATGTTGCATGACCATGTTGAGATATTTTCTTGGTCGTACGAATATATGCAAGGGATAGACACTAATATCATGGTCCATCGTCTACCAATGAAAGAGGGTTGTTCTCTGATTAAGAAGAAGGTTCATCGCATGCGTCCCGAGATGTCAAAGAAGATCAAAGCTGAGGTTATGAAATAGTTCAATGCAGGTTTCTTAGTAGTGATATCATATCCTCAATGGGTTGCTAATATTGTGTCGGTACCAAAGAAAGATGGTAAGGTGGATATGTGTGTAGACTATAGAGATCTGAATAGGGCGGGCCCTAAAGATGATTTCCCACTTCCGCATATTGATGTTTTGGTCTAAAAAACCGCTCATCAAAAGGTATTCTCTTTTATGGATGGTTTCTCGGGTTATAATCAGATCAAGATGGCACCTGAAGATATGGAGAAAACTACCTTTGTCACATAGTGGGGCACTTTCTACTACAAGGTAATGCCTTTTGGGTTGAAGAACGCCGGCCCAACTTATCAGCGTGCCATGGTAGTTTTATTCCATGACATGATTCATCACGAAATAGAGGTCCACAATAACGACATGATAGCAACAATGCAGACTGAAGAAGAGCACCTTGATCATCTGAATAAACTGTTTGAAAGACTGAGAAAGTATAAGTTAAGGTTAAATCCGAACAAGTGCACCTTTGGGGTGAGATCTGGTAAACTCTTGGGTTTTGTCGTCAGCAATAAAGGTATTAAAGTCGATCCTGCCAAAATCAAAGTCATTCAAGAAATACTGAGAAGGAAGTCAGAGGTATCTTAGGAAGACTGAATTACATTTCCCGATTCATTTCTCATTTGACTACTACTGGTGAGCCAACCTTCAAGCTGCTGAAGAAAGATCAAGTAGTAAAATGGAACGGCGGCTGCCAAAGAGCCTTTGATAAAATTAAGGAATACCTATAAGAACCTCTGATTCTGATGCCACCAATTGAAGGAAGACCTCTAATTATGTACCTAAGAGTGCTAGAGAACTCAATGGGGCGTGTACTGGGGCAACATGACGAGTCTAGTCGAAAAAAGCATGCAATATACTACCTTAGCAAAAAGTTTACCAACTGTGAAACAAGATATTCACTACTCGAGAAAACTTGCTACGCTTTGGCATGGGCTTCTCGTCGACTAAGACAGTATATGTTGACTCATACTACTCTATTAATTTCTAAGATGGATCCCATCAAGTACATATTCGAGAAGCCAGCTCTCTCCAGAAGAATAGCCCGATGGAAAATGGTCTTGACGGAATACGACATCCAGTACACCACTCAAAAGACGATCGAGGGAAGCATACTAGCAGATCATTTGGCACATCAAGCCGTAGACGACTATCCGTCTATGAATTTAAAATTCCCGGATGAGAACATTATGCTAGTCACATATTATGAAGAACCTGGACCGTATGAAGGACCTGAGCCAGTATCCCGATGGACTATGGTTTTCGATGGAGCTTCCAACATACTTGGAAATGGAATTGGTGCTATAATCATCTCTCCTCGGGGTTTCCATAAACACTTCACCACCAGATTATACTTTGATTGTACCAACCACATGGCCGAATACGAAGCGTGCATTATGGGTATTAAAGCTGCTATTGACCTAAAAATTTAATTCTTGGATGTATAAGGGGACTTAGCCCTGGTGATCAGTCAGATCAAGGGAGAATAGGATATGAAGCACCTGAATCTCATTTCGTATAAAGAGCATGTGTTAAACTTGATCCCGTACTTCGAATAAATCACTTTTAAGCACATTCCACGAGAAGAGAATCAGCTGGCGGATGCGTTGGCTACAATGTCATCTATGTTCAAGATCAGATGGGACAACTAGGCTCCCAGAATTACCATTGAAAGAATGGATGAACCATCAAACTACTATGAAGTTGACACTAACGGAGTAAAAGAAAAAACTTGGTTTTATGAAGTGAAGAGGTATCTTGAGACTCAAGAGTACCCTGAGGTGGCGTCTATCAATGACAAGAAGTTCCTACGGAGGTTCTCGGCTAAATTCTTCTTGAGCAATGGAATTCTGTACAAGCTCAATCATGATTTGACTCTGCTTCGTTGTATGGACAAGAAAGAAACCGAGAAGATTATGGGAGATATACACGAAGTTCTTTGGCACCCATTCTAGTGGACATACTATAACTAAGAAGATTTTGAGAGCAGGTTACTATTGGTTGACTATGGAAGCCGATTGTCACCACCACTCGAGAACTTGTCATAAGTGCTAGATCTACGTTGATAAAGTACACGTGCCTCCAGTACCTATGAATGTCTTGACTGCTCCTTGGCCATTTGATATGTGGGGCATTGATATGATTGGAGAGATTAAGCCTACTGCTTCTAACGGACATCGCTCTATCCTCGTTGCTATTGATTACTTCATAAAGTGGGTTGAAGCAACCTCGTTTTCCTCTGTTACCAAGAACGTCGTGGCCTGGTTCAGTAGGCATAACCTGATATGTCAGTATAGAATCTCTGAGAGGATTATCACAGACAATGGAACTAATCTCAACAACACTATGATCACTAAACGTTGCACACAGTTCAAGATCAAACACCATAACTCTTCTCTGTATCGAACAAAGATAAATGGCGCATTAGAAGCCGCCAATAAGAACATAAAGAAGATCATGCAAAAGATGATTGTGACTTACAAAGACTGGCACGAGATGTTAGCGTTTGCTCTCCAAGGCTATTGCACTTCGGCTAGAACATTAACTTGGGCAACCCCATTCTCTCTGGTTTATGGTATAGAAGCCGCTCTATCCGTCGAAGTTCAGATTCCTTCTCTAAGAATTATGAAAAATGCAGACTTAGACAAAGACGAGTGGGTTCAAACTAGGATGGATCGGTTGAATTTGATTAACGAGAAGACGCTCACGGCTGTCTGCCATGCTCAGATGTATGAAAAGCATATGATCAAGGAATTCAACAAGAAAATCAAGCATCGGGTATATCAGGAAGGTGACTTGGTAATAAAGCGCATCATCCTATCGCAGGGTGATCCTAGGGGAAAATGTACTCCCACCTACGAATGGCCATTTGTAGTCAAAAAGATATTTTCAGGTGGTGCCATGTGTAGCGATAAAAAATGTAGCGGGGTAAATCGGAGATCGAATTATTGATTAATTCGTCTCACAAAAGCAAGAGTCGCCACCGCGCTTTATTGTTTCCAAAGGGAAAGGGAAGAGAGCGAAATAAAACCCTAAATATGCAATGTAAATAAAAATACAAATACAAAGCGTTTTTGAAAAGAGATCTTATGGTTCGGGGGTTGGTTATACAGTGGGAAGGTATTAGCACCCAATGCATCTATAGTACTCTATAGGAACCTTTTGAAATATCTGTTTTGTTTTAAAATTGATTTGTTCGATCAAAAGTAAATTGTTTTGGCCGAAAAGGGGTACGGACGGGTTTTGAAGATACGACGACCTAACGTCGAAGTTTTGACTTAAAAGGTGTGAGTTTTGGAGAAATCGGATATTTGGAAAAATTATCCTAAGTTTCAATGAAATGAGGGTACTCGCTCGATCGTTTTTTGAGGACATGAAGTCAACAAAAATTAGACTATTCCCTTTGGATTGGTGCAAACAGAATAAACAAGTACAATGAAATAATTGACAGAAAATGATACACAACAATTAAATGTGAACATGCATTTCTTAGATGATTTTTGTTTAATAGGCGAAAAGAAAAAAGTTTAATTGGTTTTCACTTTTTACGCATTTTTTATGATAAAAGTAATGAGAAATAATAGAAATGTTTTTTAGATTTTATATGTTTCTATTTTTTATGTTTTTATTATATTGGTATTTAATCAAAATGAGGGGAATAAAATAAAATGTCTTTTAGTTTTCATTTTTTACTTTCACATGTTTTTTTTTTAAGATATTAAATATCTTTTAAATTAAACTTACAAACCATGAATTTAAATTGAATTAGAAATAAGGAAGGTTAAGGTTATTAAATAAAACTTAAATTTAAACTAAATGAGATTGGATAAAATATTTATTTGTCTAATTAAAACTATATTTATTCCTAAGAGACTAACTAATCAAAATTAAATAAGTTAAGAAAAAAAGAAATAGAATTAAACTAATAGTCTATAAAGAAAAAAGGGTGTGAATTAGTAAAGAGAATGGGCTGGATGGTTGGAATAAAGCCCAAGCGTAATGAAGACAGGGGGGGTGTGTACAGCGCTTTGTGGGCTTAAGCTGAGAATAGGGTCCAAGGGATTAAGTTATGATTAGGGTTGTGTTTGTGTGTACAAAAGGATTTAGGGTTTGGCTTATAGGACAGAAAACGGCGCTTATGATCTTCATCTTTCTCGCACAGCTTCTTCATTTTTTTTGCCTCCAATGTCGACGCTTCCTTGTTCCGGCCACCCACACCAAGCTTTTCTTCCCTCCACTGTTGACGCGGCGGCTTAAGCAGAGACGGTAATGACAAATCGTATTCGTTAACTTTAGGTTTAATTCGCGTGTAAATTTTACAGTTTCATTGTGATTTTTACAGTTTTGTTGTGGATTCTGATTAGTTTTCATGTTTATCTGTCCATGTTGATTTGAATGCCGTTTAAGGAATAAGAATGGAAGAAAGCGTGTTACCTAGGTGGAGAAGGAGGAGGAGCTTGGGGGTGATGGAGGCCGGACAGCAGGGAGACGGCAGGCGCACACGATGGTGAACGGTATTTGCGGCTTTCTCTTCTTCTTGCTTGAACGCGTTACTGTGTATTTGTTTATGTTGCCCTTCTGATTTATTGTCCGTGATTCCTTCTTCTTCTTCTTGAATATTACTGCCTAGGATACTTGGAGATGCTTGCCTTGTTGCCCAGTGATGTGTACACTGAGGGCCTCATCGATTTGCCTTGAAATGTTGCTTTGGATACTTTGTTGAATTGGATGATATCTCTCTCTTCTTCTTGAATGCTGTTGCCTATGGTGGGTTTATCGCCTATGATGAAAGAACTTCTGAGGCTAGGGAATGGGTTTGAAAGCTTGGATATGCTGGATTTACGAAATGGTGAGGCTTGAATTTGTAAAGGTTTTATCAGGTTTTTGTGGTTAGGCCTTTACAGTAGGGATATGGCTTTAATACTGGTATGAGGTTTGAGCTATGTTTTATGGTTTCAGTTCGATGACAGGCAGGTTAAGGCATTAGCAGGTTTTCTATGGTTTTGACAGGATGCTATGGTTTGTGGTTTTCTTGACAGTAGGTTAAGGCATTCGCAGGTCTTTGGGTTTTGAGATGTGTTTTTTATAACTTCTCCCTTTGTTGTTGGTATATGCTGTTTTTTTATGAGGTTTCCTCTATCTTTGTTTTCTCTTTGTTATGTAATATAACCACACTTCCCTCCTCTCTTGCGCTACAGGTCAGGAATTTGAAAACAAATCTCTTGGGATCTCCCTGAGCAAACTGCACTATGCTGACCCTCCCATTTTGTTTCTATTCCTATTCTAAGCTATTGGTTTTACTGGCTATATTTTATTTGTCTTGTATAACCACTTCTGCCTATGCTAAGCCTGCAAATCCCACACTTCTCCCTCTCTTTTTTCTCTCTCAGAATGGCTTTGACAAAAGAGTGATAAGCTGTCTATTTTCTGAAAATGTAGTGGCTGAAAAATGATGAAAAAGGAATTTTTATTGCTTGCAAATATGGTCAAACTGCATATTTTCCCTTTTAATACAAAAGCTGTTTGGTTTCTGTTGGTGTAGGCAACAGTTCAAGTAACATGCTTGCATATTAGTTACCACATGGTTTTGTATGCTTATGCTGTATGCTTTGAAATTACACTTGGGATTAAAAACGAATGTAATTAGCTTAAGTATGCAGTTTTTGGAAAATAATTTGTGCATATGCTTTGAAATCCTTTTCTTTTTTGTGAACCGGGAGTAATCCCGTGATTTGCAAAAAAAAAAAATAATAACTGATTCCGGCCATTACATTTAATGATGAACATTAAATTTATTTTCTGCATTTAATTATTTATTTGAATTCTAATTCTTTTCTTTTAATTGTGCAGGTAAAATTAAATGAGCGGACACGCATTGGATTGGAAGCTTTAGAATTAAGATAGACTAGTTTTTTTTTATCTCATTTTAATTTTGTCAATTCATTATTGTAATCTACTGTAATATATACAATATTTACAAAATAACTTGTACCAAAAAAAAAAAATGAATAAAAGAAACTATTTGTCCATTAATTCTTCTTCTTTATCTATTTATCGTTTATTATTTCTCCAAACGAATAATAATTGAAAACAAATTTCCAATTACCTACATTCAAAATAATAAACAAATAAATAATAATTATCATTGACCAACTAATACCTTCGATTATTTAATCCATCATTCTCAACTAAATTATAATAATAAAAATAGGATTTCAATTATTTAACCTAGAACGACGAACGATTAAACAGTCGTTATTGACCAATGAATTTCCTCAAATGCTTATTTATATTATTCATAACCTTTAAATTATATAATAACTAAGAATAAATTCTAGTTACTTAAATTTAAAAATAATGAGTAAATAAATAAAACGTCCGCACAATTAATGCGCCTCTTCTCTGATGTTCATTTTATTATCCGTACATCTTTAAACTAAGTAATAATCAAAAAATGAATTTCAATTATTTAAGTCTTAGATAATAGATAATTAATAAACATCATTTTTTACACGAATCGATTAAATGATTTAATGTTCAGCATAAATAGCTCTTGGCCCGAAAAAGTCATGAAATTTAAAATCGATGGATCAAAACAAATGTAATGTAAAGATGCAGATAAGAGACGACATCTTAGGTCAAAATTTGGGGTACAACAGCTGCCCCTATTTAAGTTTCTTCTATCCGGAGATATGAAGATTAAAAATCTTCGTGTCGACGAGATTGAAGGTACTTAAATACATAACTACGCAAATTTTGTCCTAAGATGCCGTCGTCACGTCTGGTATGAATGCAGCGATCGAACTCACAGAGAAAGATACTGTGAAACGAGACAATGTTGAGGGAATCGAACGTCAACAAAACACAAAGACATGAATTATACGCTACTGGGAGAACGAGCTATCGACTTCAAACGACAGACTCCTGACAGCGAATAAAACTGAGGGAATACGACCTCTAACCCTAACAAAGAGAGCATCTTGCATAGGCCATAACAGATTATTGATCCAAACAGTGAGTTCGCAACTCAAGGTCGACGGTAGACAGGGAGCAACGAATTGCTGATAACTGGTTACCGACTTCTGGAGGTGTAGATTCGTACCAGACTTCTCTGCGAGATTTTCAGAGATATACTCATTAATGCTGAGGTGATAAGACTGTAGATACGAAATTTGTTCAAATAAAGAAAACTGCCACTTGTTGGCGTCCAAAGAAAATACCGATAACAAACAAGTTGCTCAAATAAAGAAGCTGCCGCTTGCTGTCGTCCAAAGAAAATACCGATAACAAACAAGTTGCTCAAATAAAGAAGCTGCCGCTTGCTGTCGTCCAAAGAAAATACCGATAACAAACAAGTTGCTCAAATAAAGAAGCTGCCGCTTGCTGTCGTCCAAAGAAAATACCGATAACAAACAAGTTGCTCAAATAAAGAAGCTGCCGCTTGCTGTCGTCCAAAGAAAATACCGATAACAAACAAGTTGCTCAAATAAAGAAGCTGCCGCTTGCTGTCGTCCAAAGAAAATACCGATAACAAACAAGTTGCTCAAATAAAGAAGCTGCCGCTTGCTGTCGTCCAAAGAAAATACCGATAACAAACAAGTTGCTCAAATAAAGAAGCTGCCGCTTGCTGTCTTCCGAACAAAAGTAATAACGTACTGATAACTCATGAAGAGTTTGCCGTTTGTTGCTTTCAGAAAAATAAAATGACGCACTAGTAGCTCATGAAGAACTGCTGCTCGGCGCTTTCACAAAGTCATAACTGACGCACTAGTAGCTCATGAAGAACTGCTGCTCGGCGCTTTCACAAAGTCATAACTGACGCACTAGTAGCTCATGAAGAACTGCTGCTCGGCGCTTTCGAAAAGATAAAATGACGCACTAGTAGCTCATGAAGAACTGCTGCTCGGCGCTTTCACAAAGTCATAACTGACGCACTAGTAGCTCATGAAGAACTGCTGCTCGGCGCTTTCGAAAAAGTAATGTACAAGTTGCTCGTGAAGAGCTACCGCTTGTCGTTTTCCAATGGTGCTTATATCGTACAAGTTGCTCATGAAGAGCTGCCGCTTGCCGTTTTCCAAAGAATAACTCAGAAGGAAATTGCAATGATATTGGCAGAGAATGAAATCTTCGTCAAAGAGGACCCTGAATCAAGCCTTCCCGAGGAGATCATATACTTTAACGTGCAAAATAAATGCACCAACCGTCTAGGTCGCAAATTCACTGGGGAAAATCAATGAGATAGCCTATGCAAGAGGCAACACCTTCATCCAGGGATAACCAGAGAAACAATCAAACAAGACTCTAACCAATGAGACAATAACTCGATTGGGGAATTTATCCTATCCAGAAATGGACAAGGTAAGCTGAATCAAAAAATCATCCACGAGGATTAGCTCAGTTGGGGAATTAGAAAGGAGGCGCACTTTATGCTTAAGTTGACAACCTATTTGGAAAGATCAAATACGTTATTTGAAAAGACACAACTAAGATGTACGAATTTAATGACATTAACAAATACAACTGTGTGTGCATGATGCGAGTGTGAATGAATAAATGAACGTCATGTATATGCTGACAAAACAGACAGATGGGATATCTTGGAGATAATAAGGTGTCACAGCAACGTAAATGCTCGGCCACTCTTGAAAAGATGGAAGATAAACGGAATACAAAGCAACGTCGGAAGATGTCACGCTACAAGGCTCAAGTCTTCTGAGGAGACAAACAATCAAATCCAATCTTCTAGCACCAATAAACCACTGGCATGAGACGAAGTGTACCGCACTTCAAAGTCTCCCAAACAAAGGTAGCTAAAACCACACTTAACTGGAACAACTGGGGAGTCACCAAATTTAGCACCACCATAACCAAGCATGTACACAGCCAACACTTCATGACGATTTTGAAAGAAAACAAATTCATCATGCAAGTATAAATTACCGTACTGTTTTGCATTTCATGGCTTGACCATCTTCGGAACGACTGTTAATATTCCTTTCGTTATTCACGACACATTTTAGAAATAAGAATATTTTAAGTACATTTGTTTCAAGTATTTCCATAAAAATTAAAATTTTGCCCACAAAAGGTAAATGCTCAAATTTCATTAATAAGATGGTAGTTCGCTAACAATGCGACTCCAACGGTTTACAAAAGTTTAGGGAAATAGTATGTGAAATAAAAGGTCATACAAAAACAATGATCACTATTCTCCCTAACAACTTTGAATTCCAGAATATGCTCAGATGCCAAGACTGATTTGACCAGAAATTTACTTAAGCGAAATACTTCTTGACTGCATCGGCGTTCAAGGGACGCGGGAGGTCTTCGCCATCCATACTGGCGAGAACCATGGCACCTCCAGAGAAAACTTTCTTAACAACATACGGTCCTTCATAGTTAGGAGCCCATTTGCCCCTAGAATCAGGTTGGAAAGATAATATCTTCTTGAGCACAAGGTCACCTTCTCTGAACTCGCGCGGTCGAACCTTCTTATCAAAAGCCTTCTTCATTCTCTGCTGATACAACTGACCGTGACACAAAGCTGTTAATCTCTTTTCTTCGATTAAATTCAACTGATCGTACCTACTTTGACACCATTCGGCCTCAGAAAGCTTGGCTTCCATCAACACTCTCAGAGACGGAATCTCAACCTCCACGGGGAGTACTGCCTCCATACCATAAACTAGGGAGAAAGGGGTCACGCCTGTTGAAGTTCGAACCGAAGTACGATACCCGTGTAAAGCAAACGGAAGCATTTCATGCCAGTCCTTATAAGTTACCACCATCTTCTGGACGATCTTCTTGATATTCTTGTTAGCAGCTTCTACAGCCCCATTCATCTTCGGCCTGTAAGGAGAGGAATTATGATGCTCGATTTTGAACTCTTCACAAAGCTCCTTCATCATCTTGTTATTTAAATTCGACCCATTGTCAGTGATGATCTTACTCGGGATACCATACCGACAAATAATCTGATTCTTGATAAATCTGACTACCACCTGTCTGGTTACATTAGCATAAGAGGCGGCTTCCACCCACTTAGTAAAATAATCGATCGCTACCAAGATGAAACGATGACCATTTGAAGCTTTGGGTTCAATCATCCCAATCATATCAATGCCCCACATGGAGAAAGGCCAAGGTGAAGATATAACATTGAGGAGGGTCGGCGGTACGTGCATCCTGTCCGCATAAATCTAGCATTTATGACACTTCTTCACATACTTGCAGCAATCAGATTCCATGGTCATCCAGTAGTAACCAGCTCTCAACATCTTTCTAGCCATTGCATGTCCATTGGCATGAGTGCCAAAGGATCCTTCATGCACCTCTTGCATCAGCGTGTCTGCTTCACGTCTGTCTACACATCTGAGCAAGACCGTGTCATAATTCCTCTTATACAACACTTCTTCATTGAGAAAGAAACTGCTTGCTAATCTTCTTAACGTCTTCCTATCTTTGTTGGATGCCCCAGGCGGGTACTCTTGAGTTTGAAGAACACGTTTAATGTCATAGAACCACGGTTTGTCGTCGGTGGCCTCTTCTACTGCGAACACATGAGCAGGTCGGTCGAGGCGCATAACCCGGATCGTAGGCACATCATTCCAATCATTCACTTGAAACATTGAAGACAAAGTAGCCAAAGCATCAGCCATTTGATTTTCATCTCTAGGGATATGGTGTAATTCCACTTTGTTGAAGAAGGTTAACAACCTTCTAGCATAGTCTCTGTAAGGGATCAAACCAGGATGTCGAGTTTCCCATTCTCCTTTGATTTGATTAATCACCAGTGCCGAATCTCCGTAAATATCCAGAATCTTAATCCTTAGATCCACCGCTTCTTCGAGACCCATAATACATGCTTCATATTCCGCCATGTTATTCGTACAGTCGAACTTCAGTCTTGCCGTGAACGGGATATGAGTACCTCGGGGAGTAACGATGATTGCCCCAATTCCATTTCCATAGGAATTCACAGCTCCGTCAAAAATCAAACCCCAACGGGATTCAGGATCAGGTCCTTCTTCAGGTAATGGTTCTTCGCAATCTTTAGCTTTCAAGTACATAACATCTTCATCGGGGAAGTCAAACTTGATGGATTGATAGTCTTCAATTGGTTGGTGAGCCAAATGATCGGCCAAAATACTCCCTTTGATCGCTTTCTGAGTGTGATACTCAATGTCATATTCAGATAACAACATCTGCCAACGGGCTATCCTTCCAGATAAGGCGGGCTTCTCAAAGATATACTTGATTGGGTCCATTTTGGAGATCAACCAAGTAGTGTGATTAATCATATACTGGCGCAGACGGCGAGCAGCCCAAGCTAAAGCACAACAAGTTTTCTCCAACAATGAGTATCGAGACTCACAGTCTGTGAATTTCTTACTCAAATAATATACAGCATGTTCCTTTCTTCCAGTCTCGTCTTGCTGACCAAGCACACATCCCATGGAATCTTCTAATATGGTCAAGTACATAATCAATGGTCTTCCTTCCACCGGGGGAATCAAAATGGGAGGTTCGAGCAAATATTCCTTGATACTATCGAAAGCTTTCTGACAATCCTCTGTCCACACACATCCTTGGTTCTTGCGGAGAAGCTTGAAAATCGGCCCACAAGTAGCAGTCATGTGAGATATGAACCTAGAAATGTAGTTCAGTCTCCCAAGGAATCCTCTTACTTGTTTTTCCGTCTTGGGTGCGGGCATTTCCCGAATAGCTTTGACTTTATCGGGATCTACTTCAATGCCTTTTTGACTGAAAATGAAGCCCAGAAGCCTTCCAGAACGAACACCAAAAGTGCACTTGTTGGGATTCAGACGGAGTTTGTACTTTCTCAAACGCTGGAATAACTTTAACAAATGCTCCAAGTGATCTTCCTCAGTTTGTGATTTGGCAATCATGTCATCCACATACACTTCAATCTCCTTATGCATCATGTCATGGAACAAAGCAGTCATGGCCCTTTGGTACGTTGCACCAGCATTCCTCAAACCAAACGGCATAACTCGATAACAGAAAGTTCCCCATGGTGTAATGAAAGCGGTCTTTTCCATATCTTCCGGCGCCATCTTGATTTGATTGTAACCGGAGAAGCCATCCATGAAAGAAAAGACTTTGAACTTGGCAGTACTGTCGACCAATACATCAATATGAGGTAATGGGAAATCATCTTTCGGACTAGCTCTGTTCAGATCTCTGTAGTCTACACACATCCGAACCTTACCATCCTTCTTAGCAACAGGCACGATGTTGGCTAACCACTGAGGATAGACCGACGTCACAAGAAAACCTGCGTTGATCTGCTTCTGAACTTCTTCTTTAATCTTGTCGGCCATGTCAGGACGAGTCCTTCTCAACTTCTGTTTGATCGGTGGACACTCAGGTCTCAACGGTAAACGATGCTCTACGATGTCGTTGTCCAACCCTGGCATATCTTGGTAAGACCAAGCAAACACGTCGACATACTCTCTGAGAAGCTCCAACATCTTCTCCTTAACCTCCGGGATAAGCAATGCTCCGACTTTGACTTCCTTTCTAACTTCTTCATCACCCAAATTGGCCAACTCTATAGGTTCTTCAAATGGTTGAATGACCTTCTCATCTTGCTCGATCAAACGGGAAATCTCAACAGGAACCTCTTCATCATCCCCTTCTTCGGCTCTGAGCACAGGGAATTCAAAGTTGGGAGAGGGCATAGGATCATTGTTTTCGATGGTTAAATCATGAAGTAATTCGGAAATATGCATAACCACAGGAATGTCAACAGCTATCCAGTTTTGGCAAGCCAATCCAGGCGTCACAAACACGGGCAAATCCTCCTCGGAATCATCATCTATGACAGCATCAACCTCAGGATGTACAAACCCTGCACTTCGAAAGACCTCTTGAATTGGACGAACAACCACCTCTTTCTTGACCCTTGCAGATATTGGATGAAAACCCAAACCTTCCCCAGACTTGTTCTCGGGTAACGTTAGCACCTGGCCCCATCCTTCGGCCGAACCACTCTCCACTACTCGCCGTGCATCCTCAAAAGAAGAGATGGATGCCCCCTACTTCTTCACGGTATCCTTAGCAACAGATAGGCCCTGAAACTGGGTCCCGACGTCCTCGTCAGCATCAATAAAAGAAAATGATGATAAATGACTTACCACCATGGCCTGCTCTCCCCCAATCATCACTAGTTTCCCATGTCTCACAAACTTTAATCTCTGATGGAGCGTGGAGGTGACTGCCCCGGCATCATGGATCCAGGGACGGCCCAATAAACAACTATAAGCAGCACGGATGTCCATCACTTGGAAAGTGATTTGAAAAGTATGGGGACCAATCACTATGGGAAGATCCACTTCACCAATAACTGTCTTCCTGGAACCATCAAAGGCTTTAACAATTACTCCGCTAGGCCTCATAGGAGCACCTGGATATGAAAGTCGAGACAATGTGGTCTTGGGCATCACATTCAATGACGAGCCGGTATCCACTAACACGCTTGATAAGGTATCGTTCCCACAACTTACTGAAATGTGCAGAGCCATATTATGGTTTCTCCCCTCCTCCGGGAGTTCTTCATCACTGAAACCCAAGTTGTTACACGAGGTTATATTCCCCACAATCCCGTCAAACTGATCAACTGTCACATCATGGTCTACGAACGCCTGGTCCAACACTTTCATCAAGGCTTCTCTATGTGCCCCAGAATCTCTCAATAAGGCAAGCAAGGAAATCTTGGAAGGTGTTTGCAGAAGCTGGTCCACAATTTTATACTCGCTTCTTTTGATAAGCTTTAATATTTCATCTTCTTCAGGGTGAGGGATAGGTTCACTGGATCGACCTATCTCAACCCTTGGTTCATTTCTTACAGGGATCTCCGCCGGCATGGGCCTCCTTACTTGAACTTCTGGTCTTCTTGTCGGTACCGCGGCAAAAACACGCCCACTTCTTGTCACTCTACTTACATCGGCAATATTAACGAAAGACGGTCTAGTTGGTATGGGGACTTCTACCCCATTCTCGATCATGGTGGCGTTATACTTGTACGGCACGGCCTGGTCTGAGCTATAAGGCACAGGGCCAGGTGGGTAAATAATCAAAGGATCAGCAGACGCAGTCTGGCTGTTGTAAGCAATCTCTACTGATTCTGGCAAATTAAATTGTGGGGTGATAACATTCACTTCATCTTCAGGATTTCGGTCATAGGTAATAGTAATAATTCTCTGATCTAGCAACTTTTGAATGTCCTCCTTCACAATAGGACAATCATCTTCTCTTGAACAAAACTCGCAAACGTCATAGTCATGTTGGTGCCTAACAAAGGCAAGTCTTCTCAAACTCTGATGTAACCTGATCAATGATTCTCTGATGTGCTCGACTTGGAAAACTCGGAACTTCCCCGGGCAACCCTCCACCATATTCACAGAAGCTGCCCCATGTCGGGGCAAAGGATTATCTCTGACATTTGGATTCACATCCTTAAAAGACAAGATGCCATTCTTAATTAATCTCTGCACATCCGCCTTCAACGCAAAGCAATTCTCAAGGTTGTGCCCCGGCGACCCTTGATGATATTCACAGAATTGATCCGCCTTGTACCACGGGGAAGCACTGTTCGGTGCGACAGGAGGTGGTTTTGTTGTGATGAGATTCTTTCTAATGAGAGCGGGAAACAATTCAGTATACGTCATAGGAATGGCATCAAACTGCGGCTTTCTGGGCGAACGGTTCTGATTATTGAACGGATAGGCCTGTTGTCGAGGCTGCTGGTGAAAAGGTCGTTGTTGAGGTGGCGGAATCTGATGAGACGGGGCTACCAAAGCTGGGCGGACAGCCGGAGTGACTGCCGCGACGTGAGAGTAGCCTCTCCTCGGCCTACCTGGAAACAAAGCACTAACATCTTGCTCTTTCCTCTTCGGGAAAACACCTCCGAACTTCTTCACACTGCTGGACATACTCCCTTCCTTAATCAAACGTCCTTCACGAATTCCTTCCTCTAATCGCATACCCATGCTCACCATCTCGGTAAAGTCACTGGGCGCGCTGGCTATCATCCTCTCATAGTAAAAGGATCCCAAAGTCTTCAAAAATATCTTAGTCATCTCTTTCTCCTCCAGAGGTGGATGGATCTGAGCAGCAATTTCACGCCACCTCTGGGCGTACTCCTTAAAGGATTCTCGGTCTCTCTGCGACATTGCCCGGAGTTGATCCCTGTCCGGCGCCATGTCAACATTATACTTGTACTGATGGACAAAGGCTTCACTGAGATCGTTAAAATTGCGGATTCGAATGCTGTCCAATCCCATATACCACTTCAAGGCAGCACCCGTCAAACTATCTTGAAAATAATGAATCAATAAATCATGATTATCAGAATACGTGGACATCTTCCTCACGTACATTGTCAAATGGCTCCTAGGACACGAATCCCCCTTGTATCTTTCAAAGTCTGGTGTTTTGAACTTCGCCGGAATCTTGACATTCGGAACCAGGCAAAGATCATGTGTGCTCTTCCCAAACAGATCCTTCCCCTTCAAGGCTCTAAGCTCTTTCTGCATTTCCTGGAACTGATCCTGAAACTCCTCCATTCTGTCAAAAAGACCCAAACTTTCAGCGGGCTCGGCAGGATAAACTGGTTCATTCAAGTATGGTACTGAGTGGACCACAGGAGCAACGGTCGTCATAACTGGTTGCGGAAAAGGTGTTACCGACGGAATTACTGGCGGCAGTGCAGTCGTCTCTGGTTGAGGAAGAGACAATGCAGGCTGAAATATAGGTTGGGTGGTAGGTTGATACCCCTCTGGCATGAAGTTGTAAGGCATTCCCCAAGGAAAACCTTTCGGCATCTGATGTTGGATCGGAGAGTTGATTTGAGTTGCGGAGGCAGGAGCGATAACAATCTCGGAAACCACTGGAGTTGAAGTCTGAATCTCGGTGGCCGTAGTCGATGGCTGATTCTGAACAGCCACCAAACTTTCCACCAACGCTGTTAACTTTTCCATCTCGGCACGAAGCGTAGCAACTTCCCCACGAAGCTCGTGATTTTCCTGTTCCAAATCTTCCATTCTTTTCTGACGACTGGCCCGAGTGTCGTGTTGGTGAGACAGCTTGGCAACCTTCGGTGGAAAAAGAACAAAAATGAGACCCTAGAAACATGTGATGTGGAATGTGAAATGATGCATGACGGTGATGCAAATGATGACTCAATTTAAAAGTTTTTCAAGGAACTTTAGTAACTTTGCATACATCAATGGTAAAGGAATTTGGAATAACAAAAACTCAATCCGTTAATCGAAAGCGATAAATTACAACTTACAATTTGGAATAGTAAATTACAACCTTGGAATAACAAATCCACTAATGAAAGCAATAAATTACAACTTGCAACCTGAAAACCATAATAAAGTGATAAATTACATTTAAAAAACATGAAGCAGTAAATTACAACTCGGAGCATGAAGCCCGAAATAAGACCATAAGTTACAACTTCGGAGCGTGAAGCCCTTAATAAAACAATAAATTACAACTTCGGAGCATGAAGCCCTTTTACATAGTTTTACAAAATGACATCAATAAAATAAACTAAAGCTAAAGCTCACTCAGAATCCTCAGATGACGGACCAAACACCAGCTGTAGTCGGAGCTTCTTGATCTTTTCTTCATAAAAGTCTTCCAAATCTTTCTTTTCCGCTATCAGTCGATCGATGATTTCTTCTTGTGGATTAGGAACGAGAGCCACGTTTACTGAACATTCCCTTTTTCTCTTCCTTTCACTCGCGTATTTCTTCAACAAGGCATCCTTCTGGCGAAGCTTCTCATCGTGGTCAACGAAACGGCCGTCTTGAATAAGCAACAACTCCTTCTTTTCTTTCAGCTGTCGAGTCAGGACTCGATTCTCGTACTCGGACATATGGTACTTTTCCTTCCAAGCATCCCTCTCGGACTTCATCCTAGCTAGGTTCCCTTGATATTCTCCTACATCTGCGATAGGGATAGCAACTGATGATGGTGCGATGGCAGGGAATAAAGGTTTCTCAAGTTTATACGGCATCTTGAGAGCATTAGCCCTAGCACGGACCCACTGCAGGTAAGGTTCCAAAGAAACGGCACCTCTATGTCCCAGCATATCTCTCCCTTTCTTGTGGATATGGCGCCAAGCTCCTTCAATCTCTCTCTTAGCAGTCTGATGATCTTGTCCTTCCTGAAGAAAGAAACCACTCACATGGATACTGTTCGGCTTATCTCTCATTGGGTACCCGAACTGACGGCGCGCTAGAACAGGGTTGTAGTTGATTCCACCCCTCGTACCAAGAAGAGGTACATTGGGAAAAGCACCACAGCTGTCAATGATCTCTACGTCATGGTAAACTCGATTGTACCAGTCAATGTCGAAATGAGTGAGAGCCATAATCTTTGGCGCCCACCGCGGTTCCTTCTCGAGATCCCAGAAAGCATCGGACCCAGGTAAATGCGAGACGTACCACTGATACAACAACGGCACGCAACAAATAATCATTCCTCCTTGACGAGAGTTTCGAAGATGGATAGAGTAATACGTGTCCCCTAGCAGCGTAGGGACCGGATTTCCAATCAGGAAAACTCTGATAGCGTTGACATCCACAAATTTATCAATGTTAGGGAATAAGAAAAGACCATACGCGAGTAGAGCAAACACGTCCTCGAAGGCAACGGTATCCTTTGTATCAGCAAAGTAACGAGCTTTCTTCAACAGAAACTGTGCCGGCAAACCCCGGATTCCTCCTTTCGTAGTCATATTCTCCTCTATCTCTGACTTCTTCAGATGGGTGATGGCTGCTATCTCATGGGATTTAGGCTCCTCTTCTAACCCAGAAAAAGGAACACGGTCGACGATCGGCAAACCGAGAATATAAGAGTACTCCTCTAAAGTAGGCATCAACTGATAATCCGGGAAGGTGAAACATCGGTATAGGGGATCATAGAACTGAACCAGCGTGTTGAGGAGGCCTTTCTTCATCTTGCGCTTCATGAGTGGTACGATGGACCCATATTTCTTCTGAAAATCTGTCGGACTCTCTATCTTCGGAATCAAACTCTTCAGTTCTTCAATCTCGGGCTCTTTGAAGCTAAAGCTTCGAGTATTTCTCCTTCCAAGTTCCATAGTACCCTGAGACGTTTGCAAAAATCATTCCAAAGTTCCTTGAAAAACGAGTTTTTACAAAGATGTTGATGAATGCATGAATGAATGATAATGCGACAGTCACACACAAGTTTGCAAACATGGGGTTTAAAGGTTCGAAGTTCAGCATGGAGTCGAGGGTAAGGCCCACCCAAAGGTATGTACTAATGTTTCGATCATACCTGTAAGACAAGGTTCTAAGAGTTCCCAGAGTCTGCATCCCTCTTTCGGATATTACCAACGTCTTGATTACTCAATAATTAGCAATATTCTCAAGAGAAACTCGTCCGAGCGTAGCATCGCGTAACAACTACTTCCGAATTACTCCGTGATAGTCTCCGCGCTACACCTAAAAAGGCCAAGATGGGTTAGGGTTCTACGGTCCTCAACTTCTCGGGCTCCTAGGTCGAAAATAATAATGTCTTCCCGATTACTCGGTAAACAAATATTAAGTTCAAGAGGGCCTTCCATTGAGTGGGGGATCTCATGCCTCCTTCTTCGGGATTACTCCCTCAAAGTTAACATGACTATACCGCCCGTCCTATTCCTTAAGTGCTACTTAATCCGGGTATAGGATTCGTCCTTCAAAAAACCCAAACACCCCAATTTAAACACATAATCAAACATATCAAATAATAATAAAACAGATAAGACAAATTAGGCTTAACCCACTTAGGGATGGACCAGCAAGAGGTCAATCTATCCCCAGCAGAGTCGCCAATTCTGTAGCGATAAAAAATGTAGCGGGGTAAATCGGAGATCGAATTATTGATTAATTCGTCTCACAAAAGCAAGAGTCGCCACCGCGCTTTATTGTTTCCAAAGGGAAAGGGAAGAGAGCGAAATAAAACCCTAAATATGCAATGTAAATAAAAATACAAATACAAAGCGTTTTTGAAAAGAGATCTTATGGTTCGGGGGTTGGTTATACAGTGGGAAGGTATTAGCACCCAATGCATCTATAGTACTCTATAGGAACCTTTTGAAATATCTGTTTTGTTTTAAAATTGATTTGTTCGATCAAAAGTAAATTGTTTTGGCCGAAAAGGGGTACGGACGGGTTTTGAAGATACGACGACCTAACGTCGAAGTTTTGACTTAAAAGGTGTGAGTTTTGGAGAAATCGGATATTTGGAAAAATTATCCTAAGTTTCAATGAAATGAGGGTACTCGCTCGATCGTTTTTTGAGGACATGAAGTCAACAAAAATTAGACTATTCCCTTTGGATTGGTGCAAACAGAATAAACAAGTACAATGAAATAATTGACAGAAAATGATACACAACAATTAAATGTGAACATGCATTTCTTAGATGATTTTTGTTTAATAGGCGAAAAGAAAAAAGTTTAATTGGTTTTCACTTTTTACGCATTTTTTATGATAAAAGTAATGAGAAATAATAGAAATGTTTTTTAGATTTTATATGTTTCTATTTTTTATGTTTTTATTATATTGGTATTTAATCAAAATGAGGGGAATAAAATAAAATGTCTTTTAGTTTTCATTTTTTACTTTCACATGTTTTTTTTTTAAGATATTAAATATCTTTTAAATTAAACTTACAAACCATGAATTTAAATTGAATTAGAAATAAGGAAGGTTAAGGTTATTAAATAAAACTTAAATTTAAACTAAATGAGATTGGATAAAATATTTATTTGTCTAATTAAAACTATATTTATTCCTAAGAGACTAACTAATCAAAATTAAATAAGTTAAGAAAAAAAGAAATAGAATTAAACTAATAGTCTATAAAGAAAAAAGGGTGTGAATTAGTAAAGAGAATGGGCTGGATGGTTGGAATAAAGCCCAAGCGTAATGAAGACAGGGGGGGGTGTGTACAGCGCTTTGTGGGCTTAAGCTGAGAATAGGGTCCAAGGGATTAAGTTATGATTAGGGTTGTGTTTGTGTGTACAAAAGGATTTAGGGTTTGGCTTATAGGACAGAAAACGGCGCTTATGATCTTCATCTTTCTCGCACAGCTTCTTCATTTTTTTTGCCTCCAATGTCGACGCTTCCTTGTTCCGGCCACCCACACCAAGCTTTTCTTCCCTCCACTGTTGACGCGGCGGCTTAAGCAGAGACGGTAATGACAAATCGTATTCGTTAACTTTAGGTTTAATTCGCGTGTAAATTTTACAGTTTCATTGTGATTTTTACAGTTTTGTTGTGGATTCTGATTAGTTTTCATGTTTATCTGTCCATGTTGATTTGAATGCCGTTTAAGGAATAAGAATGGAAGAAAGCGTGTTACCTAGGTGGAGAAGGAGGAGGAGCTTGGGGGTGATGGAGGCCGGACAGCAGGGAGACGGCAGGCGCACACGATGGTGAACGGTATTTGCGGCTTTCTCTTCTTCTTGCTTGAACGCGTTACTGTGTATTTGTTTATGTTGCCCTTCTGATTTATTGTCCGTGATTCCTTCTTCTTCTTCTTGAATATTACTGCCTAGGATACTTGGAGATGCTTGCCTTGTTGCCCAGTGATGTGTACACTGAGGGCCTCATCGATTTGCCTTGAAATGTTGCTTTGGATACTTTGTTGAATTGGATGATATCTCTCTCTTCTTCTTGAATGCTGTTGCCTATGGTGGGTTTATCGCCTATGATGAAAGAACTTCTGAGGCTAGGGAATGGGTTTGAAAGCTTGGATATGCTGGATTTACGAAATGGTGAGGCTTGAATTTGTAAAGGTTTTATCAGGTTTTTGTGGTTAGGCCTTTACAGTAGGGATATGGCTTTAATACTGGTATGAGGTTTGAGCTATGTTTTATGGTTTCAGTTCGATGACAGGCAGGTTAAGGCATTAGCAGGTTTTCTATGGTTTTGACAGGATGCTATGGTTTGTGGTTTTCTTGACAGTAGGTTAAGGCATTCGCAGGTCTTTGGGTTTTGAGATGTGTTTTTTATAACTTCTCCCTTTGTTGTTGGTATATGCTGTTTTTTTATGAGGTTTCCTCTATCTTTGTTTTCTCTTTGTTATGTAATATAACCACACTTCCCTCCTCTCTTGCGCTACAGGTCAGGAATTTGAAAACAAATCTCTTGGGATCTCCCTGAGCAAACTGCACTATGCTGACCCTCCCATTTTGTTTCTATTCCTATTCTAAGCTATTGGTTTTACTGGCTATATTTTATTTGTCTTGTATAACCACTTCTGCCTATGCTAAGCCTGCAAATCCCACACTTCTCCCTCTCTTTTTTCTCTCTCAGAATGGCTTTGACAAAAGAGTGATAAGCTGTCTATTTTCTGAAAATGTAGTGGCTGAAAAATGATGAAAAAGGAATTTTTATTGCTTGCAAATATGGTCAAACTGCATATTTTCCCTTTTAATACAAAAGCTGTTTGGTTTCTGTTGGTGTAGGCAACAGTTCAAGTAACATGCTTGCATATTAGTTACCACATGGTTTTGTATGCTTATGCTGTATGCTTTGAAATTACACTTGGGATTAAAAACGAATGTAATTAGCTTAAGTATGCAGTTTTTGGAAAATAATTTGTGCATATGCTTTGAAATCCTTTTCTTTTTTGTGAACCGGGAGTAATCCCGTGATTTGCAAAAAAAAAAAAATAATAACTGATTCCGGCCATTACATTTAATGATGAACATTAAATTTATTTTCTGCATTTAATTATTTATTTGAATTCTAATTCTTTTCTTTTAATTGTGCAGGTAAAATTAAATGAGCGGACACGCATTGGATTGGAAGCTTTAGAATTAAGATAGACTAGTTTTTTTTTATCTCATTTTAATTTTGTCAATTCATTATTGTAATCTACTGTAATATATACAATATTTACAAAATAACTTGTACCAAAAAAAAAAAAATGAATAAAAGAAACTATTTGTCCATTAATTCTTCTTCTTTATCTATTTATCGTTTATTATTTCTCCAAACGAATAATAATTGAAAACAAATTTCCAATTACCTACATTCAAAATAATAAACAAATAAATAATAATTATCATTGACCAACTAATACCTTCGATTATTTAATCCATCATTCTCAACTAAATTATAATAATAAAAATAGGATTTCAATTATTTAACCTAGAACGACGAACGATTAAACAGTCGTTATTGACCAATGAATTTCCTCAAATGCTTATTTATATTATTCATAACCTTTAAATTATATAATAACTAAGAATAAATTCTAGTTACTTAAATTTAAAAATAATGAGTAAATAAATAAAACGTCCGCACAATTAATGCGCCTCTTCTCTGATGTTCATTTTATTATCCGTACATCTTTAAACTAAGTAATAATCAAAAAATGAATTTCAATTATTTAAGTCTTAGATAATAGATAATTAATAAACATCATTTTTTACACGAATCGATTAAATGATTTAATGTTCAGCATAAATAGCTCTTGGCCCGAAAAAGTCATGAAATTTAAAATCGATGGATCAAAACAAATGTAATGTAAAGATGCAGATAGGAGACGACATCTTAGGTCAAAATTTGGGGTACAACACCATGATACTAACCACCATGGGTGGCGAAGATTCCCCGCACCCTGTAAATGCGGACATAGTCAAAAAATACTACGCGCGAAAAAGTGACTCGCTAGGTTGACTGGCCTAGGAGAAAATAAGGGCATCCCGAAGAACCAAAAGGGTTCGGGAAAAAATTAGGGATATATATAAAAAGTGCACACCCGACAAGTCGAAAACCTAAAAAGGAAACTTGGGCAAAAAAGGGTATCCCGATGGACTGAAAACCTGAAAGGGAGGTCCAGGAAAAAGTTAGGGATTAAAGCATACGACTATGTCACATTGGATCACTTACAGCGAGCTTTATTACCAACGTCAAGTTCAAACGGTATAGATGAGTTCAGTCAACTTCTTTTGACAGTAAGGGATGAGATGCTCGAAGACATATGGGCAATAGCAGAGTTGAAACACGACGAGATTATTTTCACATAGCTATATATTTTTGTTTGTAATCTTTCTTCATTTTCGCGATGACTTCCTTTTACTAGGATTTATGTCTCTTTGTACAAAATTGCCTGTTTATAGGAAAACTATCAATACAAATACCATTTCAAAAATTCAAATGTTTTGTTTGCAAAAAACATCCAATAACTAAATTGAATGAACATGTGCATATGAATATGATTACTGTTAACAAATATATGCATAAAAACAGGAATAAGCATTTGTGCAAGACTCTAGGAGTTGGGATAACGTTCAAGTGGCCCATAAATCCTTACAGGATTATCCCCAAAGAGTCATATTCACAAGCTCATTTTCAACAAAGATACACTCCCCACAAGGCTGAAATAACTTAATTCGCTAGCAGATTTCCCTAGCGGATGAAGGAATATATTCTTTTCCCCGACAACATCGCTAACCTACGGAGTCCCAACCCTTTCCAGATATTATGACATTAGCACAGTTCATAGGAATTCTCTTCCCCAACTGAGATTATTCCTCTAAAACTGTAAAATCCCCTGCAGAATTCTTTTCTCCAGTAGAGCTTATTACCTCAGCAGGAATAGACCTCTGTAAAGTGTTTCTCCAACAGTTTTAGGGTTTATTTCCCCAACAGGGTTTATTTCCCCAATAGAAAACACTCTCCCCAGCTTGAGCCTATTTCTCGGACTACTACAAATCACCAGCAAAATCGTTTTCTCCAGTAAAGGGTAATCCAGGTTGTTATCCCCAGAAAGTTGCTACAGAATCTGAAATCGGACCAGATATCATTCAAACTTATCCTCCCCAGACAAGTAAGCGTCCATATCAGAAACTTGATTAGACAATGCCTCAAAATGTTATCTATCTCTTTTATCCCCAGTCATGGTATATAAGATTTAATTCTCCAGTAGAGTGATGAACGACCAATGATTTTGAACTCTTCTCCCTAAGCAGAAATCAACATTCCCCAGCGGAGTTTCCTCAAACAAAGAGCAAGAGTCCCTGGCGGCAACATTCCAGACGAGATTGAAGATTACACATGTTCCTCATCCCATCACCATTCAGGGATTTATTTTCCCCAGTGAGAGGTTATACAGAGCTACACTTCAACGATATTTCACATTCATCCATCATTTACAAACATCATAGCATATACATACGAAACGTATATGGCACAATCTCATTTACTTTGAGAACACTATTATGCAATGCATTCCATACATAATGATGTTGCATACAACTAACTCTTTATCCTTTCAGGTATAGTCCACCAACAGACGAACATCATCAATAATTTTCAGACGGATCAAAGATTAAATCCCAAAACAAGATGGGGAAACTAACTTTCTTTCTTTATGGTCAGATAAAGATCAATTCCCGAAATAGGACGGGGAGAATATCTTTATCACCAATGGTATGAACTCCCAAAACAGGACGGGTTTACCAATCAATTAATTATATATCAATTCCCGAAATAGGACGGGGCGACTATCTACATAAACTAATCGAAGATTAACTCCTGAAACAGGACGGGGAAACTATTTTTCTCTCTTTATGGTTGGATAAAGATTAATTCCCGCAACAGGACGGGGAGAATATATTTATCACCAATGGTATGAACTCCCGAAACAGGACGAGTTTACCAACAAATTGATCATAGATCAATTCCCGAAACAGGACGAGGCGACTATCTACATAAAGAGATCGAAGATTAACTCCTGAAACAGGACGGGGAAACTATCTTTACTTATCTATGGTCAGATAAAGATCAATTCCTGAAATAGGATGGGGCGAATATCTTTACCACCAATGGTATGAACTCCCGAAACAGGACGGGTTTACCAACAAACTGATTGTAGATCAATTCCCTAAACAAGACGGGGGTGACTATCTACATAAAAAGATCAAAGATTAACTCCCGAAACATAACGGGGAAATTATCTTTCTTTTTGGTCAGATAAATATCAATTCCCGAAACAAGACGGGGCGACTATCTTTATCACCAATGGTATGAACTCTCGAAACAGGACGAGTTTACCAACAAACAGATTGTAGATCAATTCCCGAAAAAGGACGGGGTAACTATCTACATAAACAGATTGAAGATTAACTCCCAAAACAGGAAGGGGAAACTATCTTTCTTTCTTTATGGTCAAATAAAGATCAATTCCTGAAACAGGATGGGGTGACTATCTTTATCACCAACGGTATGAATTCCTGAAACAAGACGGGTTTACCAACAAAAGGACTGTAGATCAATTCCTCAAATTTCCCCCTACCAAAGCCTATTTTGAAGGAAATTCAATTCTATACAACTTTGGGTTTACGCTCAAGTCCAAAAAGTTCTTCATTTGAGAGATATGAGCTAATACATTATTGGTCATTTCAAAAGTCAATAAAAAGACACTTTTTGTCAAGGAAAATTACATCAATATAAAATCTCCAAATGCAAAAATGATCAATAGAGAAATTGAAGAGGACATCTTGAGATTTCCAAAACATACTAGATCACCTTCAAAAGATTAAAATTGAGAGAGTTGTGACCATTGCAAGTTGGGAAATTTTTCTAAAATGCATGAAATGCAAAGTGAGCAAACTTGAAATTTTTAACTAGTGGCCCTAACTTTTAATGTTAATACATGTTCACAATGTGTTAGAGGACCTCCAACTCTATGCACATATTTTTCATGATTTTTATTTCTTTTATTTGAATTTTTATTCATTTAAATGCAATTAAGTCAAATAAAATACAAAATCATTGGGCCAAGGCACGTGGGCTTTGAATTTAAAATACATGGAGGCCCAAGAACACGTGAAGAATATGCCAAAATCGTGTGAACTTGAAAATGGAAAGAAAAATCTCAAAAATGGAAGGTTATCAGTGTGTTTGATTCTTGTCTCATGGCTATGAATTCAATGTATTTTTTTTTCCATATTTGATGATTCTTTCCATTCCTCTATATATACACAACAAAGTCAGAAGTAAAGCACACGAAAACACTGCCTCAGGCACACTCCCAAAGATTTCTAAAAATTTCAAAGATTAGGACAAAGTCAAATCCTATTCTGCAGCAAGTTTCAATCAGTGTTGAGCCTACCATTATCCTATTGAGACTCCCAGGAAGCTATTCAAATTGTTCTCGATCCTGAAGCGCACCAGAACTCTCTCTCTCAAACACACCAGTTGGGTAAGAATTTCGTGAATTCAAACTCTTAAATCATGTGTTCTAAATGAATATGCTGCATATATTCATGTTCGTATGGATGATTAGGAGTTTTTTATGTATTACTTGTAAGGTATGATGTAGGAATAAGAATCCACCATGGCTAGGGCGTTGAGATTGGATTCCCTCGAGACCATGGCTACGATCATTTTTAGACCGAACTAACGTGTCCATTGAATTCGCAGGACTCTAATTTGTTAATTAGGGTTGTTTTTGTACCCCAAAATTTTTCCTCTCATTTCTAAAGAAATTTCTCACAAGATTTTCAACTGCTCAAAGCTTGCATAAGGATTGGCTAGGTCAAGACATCTCCTCAACATTGATACCTCTAAAATTAGGGTTTGAGTTTTCATAAGGGGAATTGAACTTTTAATACCTCAAATGACTTTCATGGATCATTATGGACCTTCAAGATTGCTCATGTCAAATTTCAAGCCTTGCAGTTCAAATTTGCTAAGTCAATTGATTAGATGACCTAAAATCAATTGTATTGTTTAAAAAGTCAATTGTGGCCAAATTACAGTCAAACTTTAATAATTTTGACCCATATAAACATTTTGAATTCATATATATATATATATATATATATATATATATATATATATATATATATATATATATATATATATATATATATATATATATATATATATATATATATATATATATATATATATATATATATATATATATATATATATATATATATATATATATATATATATATCAATTGATTAATTTGGGATCATAATTTTCCAAGAAAATTGATCAAACCACCAAAAGGGCAAAATGGTTAAAACTAGGTTTTGACTAAGGAGGCTTGATTTTTGACTTTTGACTTAATACATGATTTATTGATTTGAAACATGATGTCAAGGATTCAAATGTATCATCTTGACCTGATTTCATAGTTCAAATCACTTCTCAAGATCATTTGATTGATAGATGAATTTCAGTCAACTGATGAAAAGTCAATTGTACATTGAAAAGTCAAACTTTGACTTTTTGATCAAAATTAAGTTCCAAAGGTCACATTTCATCAAGACATACAAAAATATTATACTTGATCATCAAGAAATAAAAAAGTCAAATTCATCTTGGAAAGTCAAATTTCTAAAAATTTGAAAATTTTCCAAGTGTTTAAAAACATGATTATTTCATAACTTCATCTCAATTTTTCATCAAGATGCAAGATGATTCAAGAAAGCCTTACAACATGAAATTTGTAGATCCAAATGAGATATAAAACATTTTAGGGCATAACATTTTCTATAAATTCTTGGATTTTAATTTATGAGTTCAAAAAGGCGTGCACCTTTTTCTTAAAACACAATGAAATTTTGCCCTAGTTAGGCAGATTTTTGGTACCAACTTCATGGAAACTTTTCACATGGCTCCAAGTTGAATCTTAAAAAATGTCTAACATGAAGGTTGTAGAGGATGTTATAAGATTTTCAAAATGTCCAAGAACTCATTGATACCATACTTAAGCTGAGAGAATCGAAGATAAGAAGTTAGGGTTTCATTCTTGAATCACAAGGCAGAATTTTGAAGAACATTGATCAACTCCATAGGCCATATTGCATAATCTTTCTTTGCAGGCCTCAAACTTGTGTTTCACTCCATAATTAATGGTTTACACAACTGTTTAAGCCCTTATCCAAGTGTTTGAAGCTTTGTCCAAACATTTTCCATTAATGGCACAAAGTTACCATTTCCATTTTAGAAAAGCAAGCTTTATGCAAAGTCAAGTTGCATTGAGCCTTGCACTTGTTCTTTCTGCACACACAACATCTAAAAGCCATAAGCAACATGTTTAAAGTGATTAACCACTCTAGATAACCTTGTACCATTCTTTGGAAAGATGTATGTCAACTATGCTTCAAAATCAAGAAACCTAGCCATAACATGTGATCTTGTACATCTAACTTCTCCAAGCTTCCAAATATTTTCTCTATAAATAAATACACATATTGAAACCTAACACATGAATGCTCAATCCCTCAAACACTCCCAAAGCCAGAATCACATAGCAAACCTCCATTGTTGCATATTTTGGCCAGAAATCTCAAAATCAAAAACCACTCGTGCTTTTCTTGGCCTTTTGCTTCCAAAGGCTTCTAAACATAATATATAAACAATCCCAACACCTTTCAAAGTTATGTAACACCATTTTCCTCAACCTCCATAACCAAAAAACAGAGCTTGCATCTTGACTTCTCTAACACAACTCTAGCACTTCCAGCGTCAAGTAAGGGTTGCATTAGCTTCCTGGGAACTTGAGGAAGCTAACTTGATCATCACCATCACTTGGATCAAGCTCGGACTTAGAATACGATTTCCATTTTTTAAGGTATTTTTCTGACTTTGCATCTCTTTATTTAGGCATTGTTATGCTTGCATTTTCAAAGATAAAATGTAGATATCATTACCCTGAAACTGGCCATGTCCATAGTTTTCATTTATATTGACTGAGTAGGGTGAATTTTGAAGTTGAAGTTTCTGAAAATATTAGGTTAGATTTGGTACCATTCAAAATTCGAATTCATCTTTGACTTATAGTTTTAGTGAGATAAATTTCTAGAATCGTGTTCAAATTTGCCATAACTTTCATGTTTACATTTTCCATTTTGGTTGAGAAATGAATAAGTTACAGATGATCTGGCTGGCGCGAGGAAGAAGATGAAGTTCATCATTAGAGTTGATTTTATAATATATATTTATGATTTTGTTTTTAATATTGGATGTATTTCCACCCCAGTGGTAGAAGCGCACGCTTGTTACCTCTTGGACCTGGGTTTGTGCCCCAGCGTCCGTTTTTGCATTTCTCCATTGTTTTCATTCCTTTTTTTTGTTTGCACCAACCAACACTTGGGCCTCCAGCAAGCCGGTCTGACCCTTTTTACTCTATCTAACCCGCCTTTTGCTTTCCAACCACGCAGCCCATTTCATTGCATTTTTTATTGATTTTGCTGATTACAAAAATATACATTGGGCTTAGTATAAAACAAAATTGTTTTTACTTTTAAACCACTTTTCCCATTTTCACACCCCTTGACTTTATTTTTTATATTTTTTTTATTAATTTTTTTTAAATTATTAATATTTATTATTATTATTTTTATTAATCAAAAACCCCAAAAAATATTTTCTTATTAAATCTAATTCCTTTTTCTTAATTAAAACATTTAGACTTAGGTTTATTTCAATTTTATTTTCTAATTTGAGTTAACTTAGGATTTAGGATTTTAGTTAGTTAACTTCTTTTTACTAGTTTAACTAAATTAGAACATTTTCATAAGACTCTAAAAAACTTGTTTCTCAATCAAATCCAATTTCTCTTCTTAATTAACTTAGGTTTTAAATTTCATAATTTAACTAATTATTTTCTTTTGCTTTAATTAGGTTAAGAAACCATTGTCTTAAACAAAATCCAAAACAAAATCCATTTCTTTTCCATTTATATCTTTGTACATTATATTAATTCCACTTGTACATTATTCATTCAATTTAATATGGTTGTAATAGATAATTATGACTTTTATTGCTTTCCATTCCCCATTTGTAAAACTTGTATACCCCATCCCCAAATGATGTAATAGCGTAGGACATTTATTTTCCGCAATTTATTGCTCTCATATAAATGCAAGTAATAAGGGTTTGTATGGAAAGATAAAAATCAATACTTAGAAAACCCTAATTCAAGATAAAAATTCATGAAAAAAAACTTTGCACACTTGCATCTCTAGGGCTAACTCCACTTGTCGCCTTGAGAAAATGGTCATATTATGCATGTGAGACACCTTAGTAAATGACCCTCGAATACAAAATCATAGTCCCTCGAGGATGCTTCGAATGTTGCCTTTAAAATGATCTTAGACCTTTAAGAAAAATGCTAAGGCATCTCACAACATTGCATTTTATGACTATATGATGGCCCTCGTCTGTCCCTTCACGTCCAATGATAGGGCTTCTTATCAATAAATGGTAAGATAGAAATATTTAAAGGAGGAGGAAAAGAACTAAGACTTTTTAAGTAGGTAGAATGTTCATAGTTGCTTTCTCACAATCAATCTTCAACACATATTTCAAGAATACACCAACACTTTCAAACATGAAATGTTTTCAAAAGTCAAAACTTTGTATGCATTCTTATAGAGACGAGAATCATTACAAAGTTTGCCTAAACGATGGCACTTTTCAATAATACTTTCAAAAACAAATCACAAATACATTTCAAACAAAGCATTTTCAAAGTGAGCTAGAAACTAAGAGCTCGTAGATAACTACAGATGAAAAGGGTGATAACGCCTTCCTTTTTCATAACGTATCCCTCAAACTCAAGAAAATATCTCAGAAGGTCTTTCCTGTTCTTTTCACCCTTTCCTTCATTAGATAAAAGAAAAGTCGGTGGAAACTCTTGTTATCCGTTACAATGCAATCAAATGCAAAACAACCAAGTCAGTTCTCCTACCGTATTATAGAACTGGAGACTCTACTGAGGAATGTTGATTTCAAGTGGGGTTACCTTAGAGCTAGATCACCTTTAAAATGCTTTCATTGTTTGATTTGTTTGCTTTACATTTATGGGTCCTTGTTTGGGTTTGTATTGATCCTCTACCCGGATCTGGGAACATCATTAGGTAAATAGCAAAAATTGTGGAGACTCTATGGCGAAGACCGATATGGTTGAGACAATAGCTATGTTAGTGTGACACATTTGTGGGTACCAGTATCCCTTATGGCGAATTAAGGAGAATACGGGGCTACTGTGTGGTGTCGTGAAGCACTAACGAACCTTATAACCTTTAATTGAACAACTTGGACATTAGGAAGTAGTGAGGTAGCCGGCTTTGGTGCAATCCAAAGTTGGTTGATACTCGATACTATGCTCATTGAGATTGGACTTTTGGGATATTTCAGTCGCCAATAAATAGGCTTGTGCTGAAACAATGCCTAATAAAGAAAGATCATTGATATTAAGATTCGCTAGAACCCAATTACTTTCTAGGATAGGTTGAACCAACTAAAACTTCAGGAGAGTACTTACCAATGAAACCTCAGCAAGCCTAAACCTAAGGACTTGTTTCCTTTGTGTGTATGTGTTTACTTGTACATAACATCATGACATCATATTATTGCATTTGCACTAACCATTTCAAGGACTTTGGGATTTATCTTTATGATGTTTTGTAGAACATGGCTTCCGCATGAAGATGCACCATCTGAATCAACCTTGTGAAAGTGTCTCCTTAAATTAAGGAATTAGAATCAAGGATTCCCAATGATTCTCCATTAACCAAGAATTACGGTCGCCTCATCAACTTGGTTACCACAAATTTTGAAAAGGATATGGTACATGTGCTTTTTCAATTCTTTGATCGTAAGCACCATTGCTTTACATTTCCTGATTACCAACTAGTACCTACTATGGAGGAGTTTTCTCAACTCTTGGGAGTTCTTATTCTTGATCAATTACCCTTCACCAGTATGAGAGAGAACCAAGACCTGAGGAGATTTCTCTAGCTTTACATTTGCAACGATCTGGCATTGTGGCAAATTGGGAAACAAGAAGTGGTGTTAAGGGATTTCTAGCCAAGTTTCTGTTTGAGAAGGATCAACAATTTTGGGAGGCTCTGGATTTGCAAGATTTTGAAAAAGTGGTGTCTCTTCTAACTATGGGATGGTATTGTTCCCTAACCCGGACCAACTCATAGATATTAATGAAGTCAAAGTTTTTCTATCTTGTAACCCGATGCCTACTTTTCTTGGAGATATCTTGCATTCTCTTCATACTCGCACCATGAAGAGTAGGAAGAATTATTATGTGTTGCACTCCTTTACTAGCTAGGTGGTTTATTACGCAACTACCTCGACTTGTTTTGAAGAATGAGTAAGGCATGACATGGTCTAATAGGTTGATGTCACTCTCACATTCAGATATCCATTGGTGTTCTCGATCTTTGGGGAACATTATCATTATTGACCGTTGCGGGGAATTCCCTAATGTCCCTCTACTTGGAATTAGGGGAGGTATCACTTATAATCCTTGTTTGGCTTTGAGATAGTTCGGATATGCTAGGAGGGATGGTCCTCATGATGCACTTGTCTAAGGAATTGCATTTGACTTTGAGAGTGATGTCCAAGGTTACCGTCAAAGATTCATACAAGCTTGGGGCATGGTAAACAGAGTCGATAGCAAGACTTTGGGGCATAAGAACTCCATTCCTTTTGAGCCTTATCTCAATTGGGTACAAGTTCACGCTCAAAACCTCACAATGCCTTATGAGGCCATTCTACCTATCATCATGGAGCCTATTACCGAGGGAGAAGTTCTTACACTATTCTCCGTCCTGACATGCCAACTACTCTCAAGGAATCGCAAAGATCTTGGATTCAACTCAAAGGGGAGCGATACACCTTTGAAACCTAATTCTTCACAAGCGAGAAGAAGGTCTTGGGGCTCACGAGACAACTTCATGAAGAGCATAGTTTGAATGCCTACATTGCACCAAAGAGGATGCGCTCGTGGGAAACTTGAGTCCTTTTTATTTTAGGATTTTATTTTGTAATATCTTTGTTTCTTCCATTGTAATCCAAAAATGCATTTTTGTAACCGTTTGAACATACTAATGAAATTAATGTTTGTTCCCTATTTGTATAAACAAATTTAAATCTTAAATCCTTGAAAAACATTTGCATTCGCATTACATGCATCATGACATAAGCAGGTTTTCCGACACAGGTTTCCTCATCTTTCTACTATTTATTTCAGTAAGATGGATCCCGAGTAGACCGTGAAAGACTTGCAGACGCAGAATTCTCAATTTCAAGAAACATTTCTCACCTTGGTCAAAGGACAACAATGTTAGAACATAGTTTGATTCTACAACCCTCGGTTAGAGTTTTGATGATAACAAAATACAAGATTAAATGATTTATGAGATTTATATATGACATAGATGCTACCTAAAAATATGTTGTGTATTTACAGGAAACTCTGATGTAATCAGCATCAGAACATCAGAATATCAACATCAGCATCAGAAGATGTGTCACATCAGAAGATCAAACATGTGCTACGCTGAAGTCTGATGAACATAATCTGCGCTTACCATACTCTGACTCTGATCAAGATCTTAACTAGGTCATCAGCACTCAGAAGCGCCAAGATAAGCCAAAGCCAAGAACACTCAGATCTTCATTAAGCAGAACATTTTGAAGTGTTAACGTTACTGCATTCAAGGCAGATTAGTTACCAACGGCTTTATTCCAAGACAAAGATCTTCTCAAAATGGAAAGAACGTAATGAGCATTGAAATGGAATTTTTTGCATCAACGTATCTTTTCCAAGAAGTATTTAAACAAATCAGTGAGAAGTGAAATGGCTAATGCTCTACAATACTCTACACGCCTAAAGTCAATCATCTTCATCCTCACTCATACAGTGTGTTAAAGCTCTCAAATTGCTTACTCTATAGTTCTAGAAATCTAGTTTCACATAAGCTTCATATTGTGTATTATCACAGTTGTGATATATAGTTTTTTATGTAGAAAACATCAAACACACAGAATAGTTCATTTATCTGTAAGAAAGAATTTCCTTGAGAAACCGGTCTGTGGTTTAGACTCAAGAAGGCTTTAGCAGTTGTTAAAGAAGTTTTGTATTCAGTTGAATATAGTGGATTAAGACCTCGTTGGAGAGAGGTGAAATCACCTTGACGGGTGGACTGGAGTAGTTTGAGATCAAACGAACCAGGATAAAAATAACGTGTTGTCTACATTTGATTTCAAGTTTCAACAATTCAACCCCCCTTCTTGTGTTTTTCACTTCTTCAATTGGCATCAGAGCGCCTGGTTCTGAGTTCATAACACTTAACCGTGTCAGTACAAGATCCAGTGTTGAAAAACACTATGGCAGGAACACATCACAACATCAGCAATGACAACAAGGAAGAAAGAGACAGATTCAGTGGCAAACCTCCAGTCTTTGATGGAGAGAACTTTGATTACTAGAAAGACAGAATTGAAAGCTTCTTTCTAGCCCATGATGTTGATCTGTGGGATATGGTGACAGATGGATACTCGCACCCAGTGAATGCAAATGGTCAGAAGATTGACAGGAAAGCAATGTCTGATCAACAGAAGCGTGATTTCAAAAACCATCACAAAGCCAGAACTAATCTTCTCAGTGCTATCTCTTACTCTGAATATGAAAAGATATCAAACAGAGACACTGCTAAGAACATGTTTGACTCTCTCAGAATGACGCATGAAGGAAACCTTAAATTCAAAGAAACTAAAGCTCTTGCGCTCATTCAGAAGTATGAGGCATTCAAGATGGAAGAAAGTGAATCTATTGAAACAATGTTCTCAAGATTTCAGATTCTGGTTGCTGGTCTCAAAGTTCTGGACAAAGGGTATTCTACTGTTGATCATGTCAAGAAGATCATCAGAAGCTTGCCAAAACAGTGGAGGCCAATGGTCACAGCGCTGAAGCTAGCTAAGGATCTTAACACAATCTCTCTGGAGGAACTTGTCAGCTCCCTCAGAAGTCACGAGATAGAGCTGGAAGCTGATGAACCTCAAAAGCAAGGTAATTCTCTAGCTCTAAAATCTAATAGAAAATCTGACTCTAAGGTTTTGCAGGCTATTGAAGAAACCTCTGATGGGTCCTCATCAGAAGAAGATGAATTGTCTCTCCTTTCCAGAAGGGTGAACCAACTGTGGAAGCAGAGGCAAAGGAAGTTCAGGAATCCCAGAAGATCTGAGAACCAGAACGAATCCTCCTCCAGATACAGAAGGTCAGAATCCTCCTCTGGACACAGAAGATCTGAAGGCTCTTCAGGAAGCAGAAAGCCGAACAACAAGGACATCATCTGCTATGAATGCAATGAGCAAGGACACTACAAGAGTGACTGCCCAAAGCTTCAGAAGGAAAAGCCCAGAAGAAAGTTTGGCAAGGAAAAGAAGAAAAGTCTCATGGCTACATGGGATGACTCTGACACATCTGAAGCTGACTCAGAATCAGATGATGAGAGAGCAAACATAGCTCTCATGGCAAACATATCAGAAGACAGTGAAGCTTCTGAGTCAGACTCTGAATCAGACACAGAGGAGGTATTTCCTAACTTTGCTATTAATTTTACTAAGGCTGAACTAGCTGAAAGCCTTAATGAGATTCTGGAAAGATATCAGCAGATCAGAGTCAAGTTCAGAAACCTGAAAAGGGATCTTGCTTCTGACTCTGATAAAACTGAGAGTCTCAAGTTGAAAATTCTGAGTTGAAAAGTAAAGTTTCAAAATTAGAAAATATATTACAAAACTCTCAGAAGGAAACAATTCTTGAAACTCCCAGTAGTGCTGATGAGATCATCAAGGAGTATGATCACAGCTTTCAGAAGTTTCTTGCTAAAAGCATAGATAGAAGAAAAATGGCTTCAATTATCTATGGAGTTAGCAGAAATGGCAGAAAGGGAATAGGATACCAAGGTAAGGTACCTACACCAAAGAATGCCATGGAATTAGTTATTAAACGAACTCCACTTAAGTCACACTTTGTATATGGGCACATACACGACATCAAATATACTAGTAGCAATTATTCTGTCAAACCAAAATTCAACCAAAGTTTTGGTAAAACTAACAAATCAGGACCGAAGAAAATATGGGTACCTAAGGATAAAATAATACATGTTGCAGACATCTTTAGCAGCAAAGCAGAAACACCAGTCATGGTACCTGGACTCTGGCTGCTCACGACACATGATGGGAAGAAGGCATATGTTCCAAAGCCTGGAGGCCACGTAGGCTTTAGAGGCAATCAGAGGGGAAAGATCATTGGCTCTGGAACAGTAGGTAACATAAATCTTCCCTCTATCAGTAATGTCTTATTAGTAGATGGATTAATGCATAACCTGTTATCCATAAGTCAATTAAGTGATAACGGTTATGATATAATCTTTAATCAAAATTCATGTAAAGCTGTTAGTCAGAAAGATGGGACTATCCTGTTTAATGGAAAGAGGAGAAACAACATTTACAAAATCAAACTTTCTGAACTGAAAAGTCAGAATGTAAAGTGTCTTCTGTCTGTTAACAACGAGCAATGGATCTGGCAAAGAAGATTGGGGCATGTTAGTATGAGAAGAATATCTCAGATTAACAAACTCAATATGGTCAGAGGACTTCCTAATCTGAAGTTCAATTCAGATGCTCTGTGTGAAGCATGTCAGAAAGGCAAGTTTGCAAAACCTGCTTTTAAATCTAAAAACGTTGTTTCCACCTCTAAGCCATTAGAACTTCTGCATATTGACTTATTTGGACCAGTTAAAACTGCTTCAGTCAATGGAAAGAAGTATGGGTTAGTAATCGTAGATGACTATAGCAGATGGACATGAGTAAAGTTCTTAAGACACAAGGACGAGTCACACTATATGTTTGTTACCTTCTGTAACCAAGTTCAGAATGAAAAGGATCTTAGAATCGTCAAAGTCAGAAGTGATCATGGTGGAGAGTTTGAAAACAAATATTTTGAATCATTTTTTAATGACAAAGGCATTCTGCATGATTTCTCTTGTCCTAGAACTCCCCAGCAAAATGGAGTTGTAGCACGAAAGAACAGAACATTGCAAGAAATGGCCAGAACCATGATCAACGAGACTAACGTTGCTAAGATCTTCTGGGCAGAGGCAATAAACACAGCGTGCTACATTCAGAATAGAATCTCCATAAGACCTATTCTGGAAAAGACTCCATATGAATTGTGGAAGAACAGAAAGCCCAACATTTCATATTTTCATCCATTTGGATGTACTTGCATTATTTTGAATACTAAAAATTATTTGAACAAGTTTGACTCTAAAGCACAGAAGTGTATTATGTTAGGATACTTTGAACGCTCAAGAGGGTACAGAGTATACAATACATAAACAGATTGTGGTAGAATCAATCAGTGTTTGTTTTGATGATAAGCTTGACTCTCAAAAGTCAAAGCAAAATGAAGTATTTGCAGGTATGGAAGTTGAATTCACATGTACTAAAGACAAGTCATCAGAAGCTCTCAACAGAGACACTCCCTTAACATCAGAAAGAGGCACTGCAAGCAATCCAGCATCCTCTGTTGACCAACCTCAGAAAAGACCATCCAGAAGCAGCATGGATCATCCAGAAGAAACTATCTTAGGAAGAAAGGAAGATCCAATCAGAACAAGATCCAGCTTCAGAAACTCTGAAGAATCCCTCATGGGACTTTTTTCTCTGATTGAACCATCTTTAATTGATGAAGCACTTTTGGACAATGACTGGATTCTAGCAATGCAAGAGGAGTTGAATCAATTCACAAGGAATGATGTGTGGGATTTAGTTCCTAAGCCAAAAGTATTCAACGTCATTGGAATAAAATGGGTGTTCAGAAACAAGCTGAATGAGCAAGGTAAAGTCATCAGAAACAAGGCACGATTGGTAGCACAAGGTTATAGTCAGCAAGAGGGGATAGACTATACAAAAACCTTTGCTCCAGTCTCTAGGTTAGAATCTATCAGACTATTAATTTCTTTTGCTGTTAATAAAGGAATCGCTCTGTATCAGATGGATGTCAAGAGTGCATTCTTAAATGGCTATATAGAAGAAGAAGTATATGTGCACCAACCCCCTGGTTGTGAAATTTCAAAAAATCCAGAATATGTTTTCAAACTGAAGAAGTCACTGTATGGTCTGAAACAAGCTCCCAGAGCTTGGTATGAAAGACTAAGTAACTTCCTGTTAGAAAAGGAATTCACCAGAGGGAAGGTGGACACAACCTTATTCTGTAAGACAGTTAAGAATGACATTCTAGTCTGCCAGATTTATGTTGATGATATAATATTTGGATCTACTAATCCTTATCTGGGAAGAAAATTTTCTAAGTGTATGCAGGCAGAATTTGAGATGGGCCTAATGGGAGAACTGAAATTCTTTCTGGGAATTCAGATCAATCAAACCCCAGAAGGAACTTACATTCATCAGAGCAAATATGTCAGAGAACTTCTGAAGAAATTTGATCTCTCAGAATGTAAGCCATCAAAGATTCCAATGCATCCCACGTGCATTCTGGAAAGAGAAGAGGTAAGCAAAAAGGTAGAACAGAAGGTCTACAGAGGTATGATTGGTTCTCTTCTTTATCTTACAGCTTCAAGACCTGATATTTTATTCAGTGTATGCATTTGTGTAAGATTCCAATCAGATCCTAGAGAATCTCACTTAACAGATGTTAAGCGAATTTTGAAGTATCTGAAAGGTACTACTAATCTGGGTTTGTTTTATAGAAAATCTAGTGATTACAGCTTAGTAGGTTATTGTGATGTTGACTTTGTTGGAGACAAAGTTGAACGTAAAAGCACTTCTGGAAGCTGCCAGTTTCTGGGAGAAAATATGATCTTATGGTCCAGCAAAAGACAATCCACCATTGCTCTATCAACAGCAGAAGCTGAATACATAGCAGCAGCTGGATGCAGCACACAAATGCTCTGGATGAAAAGTCAACTTGAGGACTTCCAGATTTATGAGAGTAACATTCCTATCCTCTGTGATAACACCTCTGCTATTTGCTTAAGTAGAAATCCAATTTTGCATTTTAGGGCTAAGCATATAGAAATAAAACATCATTTTATTAGGGACTATATTCAGAAAGGAATCTTAAACTTAAAATTTATTGATACAGACCATCAATGGGCTGATATCTTTACAAAACCACTTTCTGAAGATAGGTTCAACTTCATTCTGAATCATCTCAGCATGAAGCTCTGTCCAGAATAAAACTGTTTTAATTTTATATATTAACCTTCAGAATTATGTTTATTTCTCTGTGAACTTCTGATCAATCTTCTTTCAGAATTTTTAGAAATGCAAATTGTATCAGAATCTATCCATGAAGCTCTGAGCTCTTCAGTTCAAGGATAGAAGTGATGTTCACTCAAAGCAAACAAGTGTCATCCAGTCATTAGCTGTTCCCTGAGGCAGAACACGCGTTCACGCTTCTGAAAAGGCAAAGCGCTGATTGGATGCATTGAGACACATGTCACTGGTAACCGTTTAAGTATCTTTCTGAAATCCCCTAAAATCAGCCATCATTAAATGCTATTAATCATGATTTATTTCTCTCTCTTAAGCGTTTATGTTTTCAAAAAAACTTTTTCAAAATCTATTTAAACACCATTAACACACATTCACAACTTTTACCCTTACTTTCATTTTCAAGCAATATTTCTGATATTTGTGTTTGTGTTCTTCCCTCTCAAGAAAACCCTTTCAATTTTTTTTCTCTCAAGAACTCGTGTGAACATGGCTTCTAGCAGCCTGTATCTGAAGATCCTCAAGCTTCCTCTCTTAACAGGAAAACTCTAGAAGATTTGAAGAGATCAGATATGCTGATGAATGAACGGATGGACAAGCAGGATATCAAGATTGATTCTATAGCAAGCATGGTAGCCAAGCAGAACGAAACCAGCGAACAAATCAAGAGCATGTTGGAAGTTCTGTTCACACGACTTCCTCCTTCTTCTTAGATTTTTCTTATGTTTTCCTTGTTTTCTTTACATGTTTGTCTGTAATATTTCTAATTGTTCTAAACTATCATTGCTTCTGTTTTAATACAAACGTGTTTTTTACTCTGATCTGTTTAACTCTGATTATATATGCTTTTTGATCACTGACAAAAAGGGGGAGAAAGAATGATATTTTTCAATAACGGTTTACTGAGACAAAAGTCTCAAACATTCTAACATTCATATATATTTGCTATTCTGAAAAGCTTACAGGTACAAAAATCTGAAGAACTCTGATGAAGCAAAATTCTGATGCTCAAAGAAAGGTTCAATAAAGTTCTAAACTTCTGATACTCAAGGTCTTAAGGAATCAAAGGGAAATAATCAAATCAGGGGGAGTTTTTCTCATCATTACTCTGATACTTTTTATTCCTTATCCTCTTAGCTCTGATCTTTTATTCTTTATCTGGTTATCTCTGATACCGTTTCCTCTTTATCCTTAAACTCTAATACTTTCATCATTTTATTTTAATTGAAAAAATCTAGTTTTTGTCATCATCAAAAAGGGGGAGATTGTTAGAACATAGTTTGATTCTACAACCCTCGGTTAGAGTTTTGATGATAACAAAATACAAGATTAAATGATTTATGAGATTTATATATGACATAGATGCTACCTAAAAATATGTTGTGTATTTACAAGAAACTCTGATGTAATCAGCATCAGAACATCAGAATATCAACATCAGCAACAGAAGATGTGTCACATCAGAAGATCAAACATGTGCTACGCTGAAGTCTGATCAACAGAATCTGCGCTTACCATACTCTGACTTTGATCAAGATCTTAACTATGTCATCAGCACTCAGAATCGCCAAGATAAGCCAAATCCAAGAACGCTCAGATCTTCATTAAGCAGAACATTCTGAAGTGTTAACGTTACTGCATTCAAGGCAGATTAATTACCAACGGCTTTATTCCAAGACAAAGATCTTCTCAAAATGGAAAGAACGTAATGAGCATTGAAATGGAATTATTGGCATCAACGTATCTTTTCCAAGAAGTATTTAAACAAATCAGTGAGAAGTGAAATGGCTAATGCTCTACAATACTCTACACGCCTAAAGTCAATCATCTTCATCCTCACTCATACAGTGTGCTAAAGCTCTCAAATTGCTTACTCTATAGTTCTAGAAATCTAGTTTCACATAAGCTTCATATTGTGTATTATCACAGTTGTGATATATAGTTTTTTTTGTAGAAAACATCAAACACACAGAATAGTTCATTTATCTGTAAGAAAGAATTTCCTTGAGAAACCGGTATGTGGTTTAGATTCAAGAAGGCTTTAGCAGTTGTTAAAGCAGTTTTGTATTCAGTTGAATATAGTGGATTAAGACCTTGTTGGAGAGAGGAGAAATCACCTTGACGGGTGTACTGGAGTAGTTTGAGATCAAACGAACCAGGATAAAAATAACGTGTTGTCTGCATTTGATTTCAAGTTTCAACAATTCAACCCCCCCTTCTTGTGTTTTTCACTTCTTCAAAGAAGAGTTGATGTCACTTCTAGTGGCCAAAAAGAAGACCAAGAAGAAAGCCCTGGTCAACATGGGAAAAAGGTTTAAAGGCCATGTCCGTCAAGTACAAGTGGTTGAAGAGTCGTCCGAGGAGGACGAGAACCAAGACGAAGATGTAAGAAGCACCCGTGGTGGGGGTGCAAACAATCAAGCTTCTGAGGATGAAGATTACTTTGATGAACAATATCCACCGGCTGAGGATAAGTACAAGCAACTGGAAGATAGGTCCAAAGCTGTAGAAATTCATGTTGTACTTGGCCTAGATTTTGGTGATTTGGGCTTAGTTCCTGGGGTAGTCATCCCCCACAAGTTCAAAATTCCAATCTTTGTTAAGTACGATAGAGTTTCATGCCTAAAACTTCACTTGAGGTCCTACTACAACCGCATACCACTGACAAGATGCTCTGGGTACACTTCTTTCAAGAGAGTCTATCTGGGACTCAATTAGAATGGTTTTACCAGTTGGAGGGTTCCAACATTCATACTTGGGAAGATCTGGCTACCTCTTTCTACCGCTAATATCAATACAACACTGATTTAATGCTCACAAGAGTTCAACTTTAAGGAATGACAATGGGTACTAATGAAGGATTTAAAGAGTACGCGCAAAAATGGAGGGACCTTACTGGTAGAGTTCAACCCCCACTGACTGATAGGGAGTTGGTGGACATGTTCATGGGAGCACTAACGGGACCATATTTTAACTTGCTAATTGGTAGCTCATCTTCCGGTTTCACTGAGTTAATTCTGACTGATGAAAGGGTCGAGAGTGGAATCAAGAGTGGAAAAATTCCCATGGCATCTACTTATACATCAAACACTGTAAAGAAACCCTTCACTAGCAAGAAATAAGCCAATGTTGTATATAGGTCAAGGGCTCATACCAAGAAGGATCACCGTCCATCTGTTAATGTTGTTTTGATCTCCAACCCTTCATCTACTCAAAGACAACCACAACAATCCAACCATCAAAGGTCTGAGGTTCTAAGAAGACAGTTCACGAGAATTAACATGTCACTGTCCCAAGCCTTGCAACACCTATTGAAGGCCAAATTGGTGACATTGCGTGATCCACCATTAAATCCCAATGTCTCAACACTGAAGTACAATCTTAATGCCAAGTGCGCATATCATTCCAACAGCCATGGTCATGAAACTGATCAATGTTGGGCTTTAAAAAACAAGATTCAAGATCTTATTGACAACAAAACTATTGAGTTTGATCCACCTACCACTCTGAATGCTATAACTGCACCAATGCCAAATCATGTAAAAGGTGTCAATGCAGTTGAAGACACTGTTTTTGTTTCCTCCGTTGAAGATTTGACTACTCCATTGACCATTGTTAAATAGAACATGCTGAGAGTTGGGGTTTTCCCTGGCTATTTGAAAGACTGTAACTGCTATGTCGAACAAATTAATGTATGCAAATGGATGAAAGAAGGTGTTCAACGCCTGATGAATAGTCATGAAATCCTGTTTGAAAGTACTATGTCCATCAAAAGCTTGACCGATAAAGCTGAAGACATTTCCATCATAACAATTTCCAACAAGTCTCTTAGGATCTCTTTAAAGGGTCCTATTAGGATTTCTAACGAACCAACGATTTCTCCCTTGATAATTACTGCTCTTGGGCCGATTCCTTACTCCTCCGATAAAGCAGTCCCACGGAATTACAATGCTGAAGTTTACTATCGTGGAATTAAGCAAGATTATTGGATCAACAAAGACAAGACTGATGATGTAACAAATATTGCTGGTTCTAGCAAGGTGACGAGAACAGGGAGGACTTTCTCTCCTAACATCTCACCTCCTACTACTGCAATGATAAATATCCATATTACCATTGATAAGCCTAGTACTGTCAGTAAGGTTAAAGAGAAAGTAATTAAGCCTTCCAGGATGGAGGCACCGACCAAAGACGTTACTAATAAGGAACCTTCCACCCAAGAGATGGAGGAAATCTTGAATATTATAAAGAAAAGGGATTTCAAGATAGTAGAATAATTGGGGCAAACCCCCTCCAAAATCTCCATGTTTTCTTTGTTTCTTTGTTCTGATGCTCATGCCCAAGCTTTAATCAAATATTTTAAGAAAGTGCACGTCCCTCAAGAGACCACAACTGATTAATTTGAAAATTGTGTGGCAAGTTTGACTGCCAACAATGGATTGGGGTTCTCTGATGCTGACTTGACACCAGTTGGAAGGAATCATAACAAGGCCTTGCATGTCTCTATTGAATGAAAAGGAACTTCCATGGCCCATGTCCTGGTCGATACTAGTTCCTATCTAAATGTTCTACCTAAAGGTGCCTTGGACCGGTTAGATTATGAAGGTCTGGTGTTAAAACCAAGTGACATAGTTTTAAGGAATTTTGATGGGTCCAAAAGGATGGTGCATGGAGAGGTGGATCTCCCTGTTAAAGTTGGTTGACAAACTTTCAATTCTACTTTCTATATGATGGACATCCGTCTCGCTTACTCTTGTTTACTTGGGCTCCCTTGGATACACGGGGCAGGAGCAATGACATCCGCCCTTTAGCAAAAGTTGAAATATCCAGTCAAGGTAAAGATTGTTATTGTTTGTGGTGAAGAAGAATTCATGGTTAGCCACCTGAATTCGTTCAAATATGTGGAAATGGATCGTGAATATATAGAGACTCTGTGCCAAGCCTTCGAAGTGGTTCTTCCCATGGTGGCCGCCTGTTGTACCCCAAAATTTTCCTACCCATATTTCTCAATACATTTCAAGTAAGGTCTTCAAATTTCCCAAGGAAGTCCAAGAGATGACCAGGCAAACTCTCTCCTAAAGGCAGTCTACCTCAAATTAGGGTTTCATGTTACATCAAGATACTTGAGTCCAAGGGATCCAAAATGCTCACCATTGTCCTAATATGTTCTCAAGATCATCCATGTCAAGTTTCAAGCCTTGCAGAGGAAATTTGCTCCGTCAATTACTCAAAGGCCTGAAAATCGATTGTGCTATGGAAAAAGTCAATTGTGGCCTACATACATTCAAACTTCAAGATTTTTGGTCAACATCCTTATTTTGAATTATTATTCATCATTTGATCAAGGGTTGATCATGATTCCTCAAGGATTGCTCACAATGCATCAAAACCCAAAAGTTGCTAAATTAGGGTTTTGTAGGAAAAGTCAACTCAACTTTGACCAAGCATAACTTTTTCATACTTTATGATAAATGACCCATCCAAAGCTAATTTTGAAGAGGATGCAATTCTCTACAATCCATCTACATATCTCAAGTTCAAAATATGCACTCACAAGAAGTTATGAATTTGGACATTATAGGTCATTTTGAAAAGTCAATAAAAAAGTCTTTTATGTCAAAGCTTCATACATGAAAATGGAAGGGTTAATGGATATGAGACCAAAAGGGTTGCTTAGAGGACATCTCAAGTTTTCTAAAAAGTCCAAGAACACCTTCAAAGAGTCAAAATTGAAGAAGTTATGCATTGGTGAAGTTGACCTTTTTTGCAAAATTATCAAAAGTCAAATATGCCTCAAATTGCAATTTTTGTCAAATGGGCCTAACTTTTTGCACTTGTTTTAAGTTTGTGGCATGGTCCACGAGCCCTAGCTCTTTCCACTTGCTTTTATTTTATTTTTGCTATTTATTTTGAATTTTTATTTCAATTAAATCAATTTAAATCAAAATAAATCATGAAAATATCCAAATCATTCAAACCTTAAGATTTGATGCATGTTTCAGGTCCCATATACAGCTAGCAAGTGAATCAAATCGTGGAAGGCATAGGTGTGCATAAAAAGATTGATTTTGGCCTATTTTTGGAAAGATTTTCATGAAGATCAAATCATGATCAAAGACCATAATTGCCAAAGATTGAGACCACAATTGTAACCCTAATTCAATCAGTGGTATATAGTGGACGAATGTGGGCCAGAAGCACAAGGTTTTGAGGCGTGGAGAGGAAGAAACAAACTTGAAAAAACACAAAGAAAGTGGTGATCTAACTTGATACTTCCAAGCATTTTCAAGACTCCCAAACCATCTCATTCGCTTCTTGGGAGTGCAAGGAACCTATACCAATCAGAAACAAGCATTCTCGTACCCAGAATTCATCTCCATGATCCTCACGGTTTGGCATCTTTTTTAAAATTGTATTCCTTTATTATTGCATCTTTATCATGTTTCAATAGTATATTTGTAATCCTGATCATGTTTGCAAGCTAACAGTACCATTTAATTTCATTTTCGTTGGCTATATTGGAATCCACCATTGCTAGGGTTTCTTTGTGTGTTTTGGGTTTTTTCTGTACAGGAAAAATTGGTCCATAAATAGGGTGCCATGATGATCACAGGGTCAGGACGATTGGATCTACATCATTAGATTTCGTTTATCATGCCGGTGTGAGGTTTTGAAACAAGCAGGGGTTATAGCGACTGACGTTTGTCCATAGGTAAAAGTCTCTGACTTTTACCAACGGAGAGAGGTTGGGGACGATGGCGTGGCACCATCCCATTAGCCCATTTAAAAAGTTCGCGCGCTGGAGTTAATATATTATGTTTTTTAATATAATCTTTGTTTTGTCCTTTGTATACAACACGCGCGTTCAGCTCAGTTTGTCATTGGGAGAGAGAAAATTCCATAGGACCTGGGTTCGATCCCCAGGTCCCCTTGTTTCTTCAATGCATTTTTTTCTATACTTGATTCCATGTGCAGATTCCCAAGACGCTTACCATAGGCCATCAGCTAGCATCCACTGGATCTAAGGCAATTCCAACCCAACGTTGGGCATGAGAGGGTCTACCAAAGGCCCCAGTCAACGTACAAACATGGGATCCAGGAAGTCAACATGGGTCAGATTTTTGGACCTAAAAGCTTGTTATTCACAAACCTCCAATTTGCTGATTACATGCCCAATTTTCCTTTTCTTTTTCTCTTTATATTTTCTTTATTAATTCATTTAATTATTTTTACTAACATAAAAATTAATTCTTTTTATTAAAAAATCATAAAAATAATTTTTCATCCAATTAGATTTAGGTTATTTTTTATCAAAAATTAATTTAATTAGTTTATTTAATTTTTTTAGGTAACTTTAATTGTATTTGTAAACAAATTAAAATCAATTAGAAAAATTAGGGGTTTTGTTTTAATTTAATTCTTATTTTCTTTTCTTAAAAATAAACAAAATACAAAAATAGGTCAAACGTAAATTATTTTCTTTTAATTTAATTTAATTAGCAATTAGGTTTGTATTTATTTAATTTAAAACCTTATTTTCTTAAAATAATCAAAAACAACCAAAAAAATGGTTTTTCTTTTAATTAGGTTTAGACGGGGTCAAAACCCTAACTTTTCTCGTTCGTAATTCCTCGCGCGCGTTTATTTATTTTTACAATATTGATGTAATTGCTCATGGGATGTAATAGATTAATTAGGACCTTCTAATAGCGTAGCTTTACTTTCGGCACTTTAATTTTCCGTAAATATTAACTGTTAGATGTATGATAATAGGGTTGCATGACAAGACTGTATGTAAATTTTAAAACGGTTAGCAAACCCAAAATGTGCAAAGATAATTAACTTGAAATTGAATCACTCGCACATGCGCACTCCTAGGGTATACTCTCACTTCGATTGCCTTCGGTAAACGATCATTAATTATAGGGTATTTTAGTGGTCGCTCTCTTGTATAAACTAAGATCAAAGTCCCGTTCGGAAATGTTGCCTCGGAAATGTTGCCTCGAATATTGATCTTAAGACATTAGGGTTATTACTAAGACGTCCTAACATTGCTTTAGTGATCGTACGTCCATTTCGAATTGACCCTTAAAAACTCTAAAGACGGTGCTACCTACTCACTAATAGTAGGATAGCTCTGTCTAAAGGAAACAAGAACAGAAACATTCTTTTTTCGAGTAGGTAGATTAGTTCTTAAGTAATTGCTCAAAATAAACAAACTTTTTCACACCAAACACTTTTCCAAACAAAGTTTTCAAAACGACTTCGTAACACTCTTGAAGACAGAAGCAAGGTTAAACCGAAGAAAAACAAAAACTTTTTTCAAATCAAACACACACAAGCAATTTTTAAAATGATGAGCAAGTACCTAAGAGCCCGTAGAAAACTACGGATATAAAAGGTGCTAATACCTTCCCTTTCTATAATCTACCCCCCGTACTCAAAATATCGAAAAAAGGAATTTTTCTATGCTTTTTTCCTTTCCAGTTGGATAAAATAAATGTCGGTGGCGACTCGTGCTTACGCCGACATTTTGCAAACACAAACGCAAAACGCAAACCAGCATTTTCCTAAAACAGTTCTGGTTCTGCCACCGTATCACAGAACTGACAACTCTGCTGGGGACTTAATAAGTGGGATATACCTTAGGATTAGTTCATCATATTTAATTTTATTGCTTGATTTGATTGCTTTATCTTAAAGGGATTTGTATTGGGAGTTACTATAGATCCTAACCTGGATCTGGGGGACACCTTCTAGGTAAGTAGCAATAAACTGTGAGGGAACTATACGGCATAGACCGATACGGTTGAAGCAGTAGCTACGTTGATGTGGCACATTGGTTGGTACTGGTATCCCTTATGGAGAAACAAGGAGAATACAGGGCTGCTATATGGGTCGTTAAGTATCAACTGACCTTAGAACCTATAATTGACCAACTTGGCCATAGGAAGCAGTGAGATAGCCGGTCTCGGTGTAAAGCTGGAAACTGGTTGATACTCGATACTACACTCATTGAGACCATACTCTCGAGATAGTTTCGACTGCAAGAAAAGATTACGTGAGCTGAAACTATGACCGATGGAGGATGGTCAATGATATTGAGAACCTCTAGAACCCGGTTACTATTATTAGGACAGGTTGAAACCAACTGAACTTCAAGAAGGTAATACCTAGACCCCGTGCAAGCCTGAAACTTAAGGGCTCTTGTGTGACTTGTTTTCCTTTACCATGTCTGTTTATCTGCTATACCTGTGGTGTGTTTTTATCATGACATCATGCATCATAACATAGCATGCATACTTCATTTTACTAACCATTTCAAAGACCGAGGGGATTTATCTTTGTTCTGTTTTGCAGATTATGGCTTCCATGCGCAGAAACACCATCCGAATTAACTTTGTGCAAATACCTGCTTAACTCAAATATTTAGCCTCGAGAGTTTCTGATACTTCTTCATTCATTAGAAGGCATGGTCAGATTCTTAGCTTGGTTACCTCAAAGGTTGATGAGTAGATAATGAGTGTGCTTTTCCAATTCTTTGATCTGGTGCATCATTATTTCACCTTCCCGAATTATCAGCTAGTTCACACTTTGGAAGAGTTTTCTGACTTATTGGGTATATCCATCCTCGAGCATATGCCTTTCACAGATTAAGAAGAGGCTCCTAGACCAGAGGACATTGCTTCAACTTTACATTTGAAAAGGGTTGATGTAGTATCCAACGGGGAGACACGGAGTGGAGTTAAAGATTTCTTAGCCAAGTTTCTGATGGACAAAGCTCAACTATTCTGGGACAGTTTGGACTTTCAGGCTTTTGAAGATATCATGGCTCTACTCATCTACGGTTTGGTTCTTTTTTCGAATCCATATTCCTTCATAGATGTGAACACGGTTAAGATCTTCCTGTCTCGCAATCATGTGCCTACTCTTCTGGGTGATATTTTGTATGCCCTCTATACTCGTACTATGCGAAGAAGAGGGACTCTCATGTGTTGCACGCCACTGCTGGCAAGGTGGTTTATTTCGCACCTCCCCAAGTCTGTATTGAAGAATGAGGAAGGGTTAGGATGGTCTTACAGAATCATGTCACTTGCCCATACAAACATTCTTTGGAGTTCTAAGGATATGGAAAGTGTTGTTGTGATCGACTGATGTGGGGAATACCCCAATGTCCCGTTGCTTGGAATTAGAGGGGGAATAACCTACAGTCCTTGTTTGGCTTTACGACAGTTTAGTCGTTCTCGGAGAGACGGTCCTCATGAGCTACATCTTACAGATATTTTCTTTGACTATAAGGAGGAGGTTGAAGAGCATCGCCGCAGGTTTATACGAGCTTAAGGCATGGTGAATAGGTATGACCCTCACGACCTAGGACCAAAGACTTCTCTCCCTATGCAACCTTATCTCCAGTGGGTTCGAGCCTATGCTCAAAAGCTTGGGATGCCTTATGAAGTTGTGTTTCCAATGATTGTGGAGCATACCAATGAAGAGGGCGTTCCTTATACTTTCCTTTATCCCTACATGCCTACTGATCTTGGGGCATTGAAGAGATCCTGGATTCAGCTGAAGGAAGAAAGGGATACCTACTGGGAGAAGTATCATGAGCAAGAAAGGAAGATCTTGAAGCTCACGAGGCAACTTGAGAATGAAAGGATGATCAATGACTATGTCAGCACGAACGGGAAGCGTCCATGGGATTTCTTATTTTTGCTTTTTCTAGTTTAGATTTGTTTTCAGTTTATTTCTTTTGTAACGCCTCAAAAGGCATTGTTAAACATTTTTACAAGTTTAATCTAATAAAGTTTGTTTATTTTATTGGTTTGCAAATTTAAAATCTCCCAAAGTCTCTGAAATCATTTCATATGCATTCCATTATCATGCACCTCATTACAGGTACCATTACAGGTTTCTCATCTTCTTCGCTGTTTATTTCAGCACAGAATGTCTTCTGAAATACCTACTGATCAAGCCATCAAAGCTCTTCAAGCACAGAATGCTCAATTCAAAGAGATGTTCTTCAACCTGGCTAAAGGGCAAGAGGATTTAAAGACTCTCATCCTGAAGGAGAAGAAGAAGGTGGTTCTGCTGAATATGGGTCACAGATTTGGGAATAGGTTGCGACAGGAAGCTGATCTATCTCATTCATCTAGAGTAGGAGAGAATCAAGAGGAAGGAAAGGGTCCTAGTCCTGTAGTCTCTGAGGATGATACTGATTTTGATGATGAATAGTACCCTCCTACTGAGGATAGGTACAAACAACTTGAAGACCGTCTGAGTGCTATGGAGATTCAGAAGGTCCCTAGTCTGGATTTCGTGGATTTGGGACTAGCATCTGGGGTGGTGATCCCTCATAAATTCAAAGCTCCTGTTTTTGCTAAGTACGATGGAGCATCCTGTCCAAAGCTCTATCTCCGCTCGTATGTCAGAAAAATCCAACCCTACACTGCTGATAGAAACCTGTGGGTCCATTTCTTTCAAGATAGTCTGTCAGGGACTCAGCTTTAATAATTATATCAATTGGAAGGAGTTAATGTCCGCAACTGGGAGGACCTTGTTGCTGCTTTTTACAAACAGTACCAGTATAACACCGACCTTTCTCCCACGCGTACTCATCTTCAGGGTATGTCTATGGGTGTAGCTGAAGGCTTTAAGGACTATGCTCAGAAGTGGAGAGATATGGATGGAAGAGTCCAACCCCCTCTGTCTGATAGGGAGTTGGTTGATATGTTTCTTGGGACGTTGTCTGGTCCATTTTTCAATCATCTGATCGGCAGTTCATCATCTGGGTTTACCGAACTGATTTTGACCGGGGAGAGAGTAGAAGCTGGTATCAAAAGTGGCAAGATACAGAAAGGTGCTTCATCAAGTACAGAAAAGAAGACTTTTAGGAAAGAAGCTAGTGCAGTTTACAGCTCGAGGATCCAAAACCAACCTGAACACCGTCAAGCAGTAAATGCGGTAATAATATCAAGACCCACCGTTTCCCCACAATGCAACAATCAGCAAAGAATGGAGAGGCTGCAGAGACAATACACTCGGCTTAATATGACCTTGTCTCAAATTCTACCGCAATTATTAAAGACCAACCTGGTAACTCTGAGGGAAGCCCCTAAGAATCCTAGCACCACATCTCTTCTATATAATCCAAACGCCCGTTGTGCCTATCACTCTGATAGCCCGGGTCATGATACGAACAATTGTTGGGATTTGAAGAATAAGGTACAAGATTTGATTGAAGCTAAAGAGATTGAGTTTGACGCTCCAGAGAGACCCAACGTCATAATTGCTCATATGCCCAAACACGGTCATGGAGTAAATGCTGTGGACGATGATTTATTTGTGACCTTCGTGGAAGAGATTTCTACTCCTTTGATGACAGTTAAGAAGAGTCTATTGTTGGCCGGTTTATTTCCGGGCTGTGGCGAAGGTTTCCACCTATGTTCAATCCTTCCTGCTGGTTGGCATCTATTGAAATCAGGTGTTTAATGCCTGATGGATAACAAAGAGATCCTGTTCGAGAAGACTTTGATTCCGTTAGCTCCGATTGAAGATGTTTCCATCATAACCATTTCTGCCAATCTTTCCAACGCTTCCTCGAGAAATCCTGTTAGGATTACATCTGTTCCAAGAATCGCTTTGTTAATCATTATTATCCCTGGTCCTATCCCATACACTTTGGATAAGGCTGTCCCTTGGCACTACGGTGCAGATGTGTATTACCATGGAGTAAAGCAAGACTTAAAGATTGAAGAACCTGATGTTGATGTCAGCAATATTGTCGGGGCTAGCAAGGTCACCAGAAGTGGAAGACTCTTCTCTCCTGAGATTTCCCCTCCGACTGTTCACAAACCTATTGTCATTCCATCTGCTAGTACATCAGCTATTGTCCCAGTACATATTCCAGTTATCACCCTTGTCGCCGAGCCATCTGACACTCGGGGCAAAGAGATCACACTGCCCGGATGGAGGCGCCTAAGAAGGTCATTGTAGAAACCTCTAAGCAGGAGATAGAGGAAATTCTGAAGATTATCAAGAAAAGCGACTACAACGTAGTCGAGCAGCTGGGGAAGACCCCATAAAAAATCTCCATGTTATCCTTGTTATTGTGTTCTGAGGCCCACGCAAAGGCTTTAATTGATTTCCTTAAAACTGCGCATGTTCCGCAGGAATATTCTGTCGATCAATTCCAAGACTGTGTAGCTAGTTTGACTGACGACAAAGGGTTGGGTTTCTCCGACGCAGATCTGACGGCTAAAGGAAGAAATCACAATGATGCTCTGCATGTCTCGATCGAGTGCAGGGGCACTACTCTGGCCCACGTATTGGTGGATACTAGGTCCTCATTGAATGTTTTACCCAAGAAAGCATTAGACCGTCTGGACTGTGAAGGTTTGGTTCTGAAGCCAAGTAATATTGTGGTTAGAGCTTTTGATGGGTCAAAAAGGATGGTACACGTGGAGGTGGACATCCCTGTTAAAGTTGGCTCTCAGACTTTTTCATCTACGTTCTATGTGATGGATATTCGACAATCTTATTTTTCTTTGCTAGGTCGCCCATGGATTCATAAGGCTGGGGCAATGACTTCTACGCTCCATCAGATGTTGAAAAATCCAGTAAAGGGGAAGATTTTTACGGTTCAAGGTGAAGAGGAGTACATGGTAAGTCATCTGAACTCCTTTCGTTATGTGGAGATAGATGGGGAGTTCATCGAAACCCCGTGTCATAATTTTGAAGAAGTCCCTCAGAATCTGGCATCGACTGAAGTTGCTATTGAAGAACCTCCGATGAAGATGGCTTCCCTCAAGGATGCCAGGGCTGTAATAGAAAAAGGTGGGTGTGCAAATTGGGGTCAGCTCCCTGATTTCACACACAAAACTAACAAGTTTGGTTTGGGATTTACTGCAAATGCTCAAAGGGCTGTTCGGCGCGCACGGATTGGAAGACCTCCCCTGCACATCAGTAATCCAGGAGTGAATGAAATTGAAGATGATGAAGGAGAGTCAAAGTTCGACAGTTGGATTTACCCGACTACTGACGGTGGATTGAACAACTGGGCGGAAAAAGACTTCGTGCCCGTTTCTTTTATTACACAGTAATTGACTTTTGTTTTGAGATTTGTAACAGATAGCTTAAAACTTTACGTCCCGGTGCCTTGCCCGAGGCACCTTGGCTTTGTTTGTGAGGGCTTATTACTTGTCATTTTCATATATCATCAATAAAACATTGGACGTTTTCTTGCTTTACAAATTTTGCGCTCCTTGTTTTTCCTTTCTATCTTGCACTTTATGAAATAGCTATTGTCTTACACACACTCACATATCATAATGCAGATCCATATCCACTCTAGATCCCCATTGATAACGACTCTGCTACTGCCAGTTATGACTTCGAAAATCCGATCAACCAAGCCGAGGACAAAGGTGAGGATGATTGTGAAGTGTCTAGGGAACTTGCTAGACTGTTACTTCATGAAGAGAGGGCCATACAGTCGCACGAGGAGCCAGTGGAATCAGTAAATTTGGGTACAGAGGAAGACAAGAAAGAGGTCAAGATAGGTGCAAATCTGGAGCCTAGTGTCAAGCAATGGTTGATACAGATGCTACGCGACTATGTTGAGATCTTCGCTTGGTCTTATGAAGATATGCCTGGTTTAGACACTGACATTGTGGTACACCGCCTGCCAACCAAAGAAGACTGCCCTCCGGTAAAACAGTAGGTTCATCGTATGCGCCCCGAGATGTCTGAGAAAATCAAAGCTGAGGTCATGAAACAGTTTGACGTCGGGTTTCTAGCTGTTACTTCTTACTCGCAGTGGGTTGCCAACGTGGTTCTGGTGCCGAAGAAAGATGGTAAGGTACGGATGTGTGTGAACTATAGGGATCTGAACAGGGCGAGCCCCAAGGATGATTTCCCATTGCCTCACATCGATGTTTTGGTCGACAACACCGCGCAGCATAAGGTCTTCTCCTTTATGGATGGTTTTTCTGGTTACAATCAGATTAAGATGGTGCCCGAAGACATGGAGAAGACAACCTTCGTTATGCAGTAGGGTACCTTTTTCTACAAAGTCATGTCGTTCGGATTGAAGAATGTTGGGGAAACGTATCAGCGCGCCATGGTCGCTTTGTTTCATGACATGATTCACCATGAGATTGAGGTATACGTTGACGACATGATTGCAAGGTTCCAAACCGAGGAAGAGCACCTTGATCATCTTCAGAATCTATTTGACAGGTTGAAGATGTATAAGCTGAGGTTAAACCCGAACAAGTGCACCTTCGGGGTGAGGTATGGTAAGCTGCTGGGTTTCGTCGTTAGTGATAAAGGAATTCAAGTGGATCCTGCAAAGGTGAAGGCTATACAGGAGATGTCAGCTCCCCGAACAGAAAATGAAGTAAGAGGCTTTTTGGGACGTCTGAATTACATCGCCCGATTCATTTCACACATGACCGCTACTTGTGAATCGATCTTCAAGCTGCTGAAGAAAGATCAAGTAGTAAAATGGAATGATGAATGTCAGACCGCTTTCGAAAGGATCAAAGAATACCTCCAAGAGCCACCAATTCTGATGCCTCCAGTTGAAGGAAGACCTTTGATCTTATACTTGACCGTACTGGATAATTCAATGGGGTGCGTGCTGGGGCAGCATGACGAGTCTGGCCGAAAAGAGCATGCTATTTACTACCTTAGCAAAAAGTTTACCGACTGTGAGACCCGATACTCGTTGCTCGAGAAAACTTGTTGCGCTTTGGCATGGGCTGCTCGCCAGCTGAGACAACATATGCTAACTCACACTACCCCATTGATATCAAAAATGGATCCAATCAGTACATCTTCGAAAAGCCTGCCTTGTCCGGAAGAATAGCAAGATGGCAGATGATTTTAACCGAGTATAATATCCAATACACAACCCAAAAAGCAATCAAGGGGAGTGTGTTGGCGGATCATTTGGCACATCAGGTCGTGGATGGTTACCAATCCATGAATTTCGAGTTCCCGGATAAGAATATCAAGAAGATTGTGCAGAAGATGACGGTGACATACAAGGACTGGCAAGAGATGTTACCATTCGCCCTTCATGGGTATCGTACCTCAGTGTGGACTTCAACAGGGGCAACACCCTACTCTTTGGTGTATGGCATGGAAGCAGTCTTACCCATTGAGGTCCAGATACCCTCTCTTCGGATTATGAAGGATGCAGGTTTGAGCGAGGATGATTGGATCCAAACCCGGCTTGATCAGCTGAAATTAATCGACGAAAAGAGACTTACTGCTATTTGTCATGGTCAGACGTATCAAAAGCGAATGATTAAGGCATTTAACAAGAAAGTCAGACGACAAGAATATCAAGTCGGGGATCTGGTGATCAAACGCATCATACTGCCTCAAGGTGATCCCAAGGGCAAATGGACCCCTACGTATGACGGGCCATTTGTGGTTAAGAACATTTTCTCAGGAGGAGCTATGATTCTAACCACCATGGATGGTGATGACCTTCCTCACCCTGTCAATGCAGACATAGTGAAAAAATACTACGCATAATCAAAGACCCGCTAGGTCGACTGGCCTAGGCAAAAATAAGGGCTTCCCGGCGAACCAAAAGGGTTCGGGCAAAAATAAGGGATGAAAATGAAAAAAATTGTACACCCGGCAAGTCGAAAACATGAAAAGGCGGCTTGGGCAAAAAAGGGTATCCCGATGGATTGAAAACCCGAAAGGGCGGTCCAGGCAAAAATTAGGCATTGAAGCGTAACATTATGTCTCATTGGATCATCTTGCAACCAGACTTCGGTGTCGACTATCAAGCTCGAACGGCACTAATCAATCTGATCTACTTTCAACCAAGTAGCAAAGTAATGAGATTCTCGAAGATATAAAGGCAATAGAAGAGTTGGAACCCAGTGGGATTGTTCACATAGCTGTTTTTCTTTGTTTTTCACGAATTGTATAAATTCTATCATTTCGGAAGCGTTCTCTTACTAGGACGTCAGCCTCTTGTACAAAAACGCCTATTTACAGGCCAACTTCAAAATCAATACAATTCATTTTCACAAAGTAATTTCAAATTGTTTTTCTTTTTTCTGTTTTGTTTTGCAAGAACGTCCAATGGTTCATTTTTGATATATGCATTTGACAATAATTGCTTCTCATAAATATTTGCATACGAAACAAAAGACGAGTACTCGTAATTTCAGGAACAGGGGCAAAGAGAAATGTCCAAACCTTACAGTTTCTCTATCCACCCGGTACGGTGATAGACCCAACTTGAGAAAATGACTAAAATATATACACTCCCCGCAGAGTAAAAGGTATCTAAAAACAGTGGTGTTAATTCTCCCCAAGCAGAGTTCATCTATCAGCGCTAATGGAAGACTATCCCCAGTGGAGTTTATTTCTTCCACAAGCAAAAACTCAATCCCTAACAAAGGTTCATTATTGCCAGCAACAGTAATTCATCCTCAGCCAAAGTTATTTCTCCAAATCAGCAAATCCTCTGACAAAGTATCTCTTCCCCACAGAGTCATTTTCTCGCCGGTTTATTCTCCAGCAGAATTATTCTCCCGCCAATGTATTCTTAAATCATCTTCGGTCGTTATCCCCAGCGAGCGAGACTCTTTATATTCTCCAGCAGCAGTCCGGGATTTATTTTCCCCAGATAGAGAATATCATAAAAACATTGCATATTGATACATCATAACATATGCATACGCATCATACAACACAATCTCATTTATTTTGAGAACATCATTACTCAATACATGTCATGCATCATGGCATTACATACGACTAATTCTTTACATTTCAGGAAAAGATACAATCAAATCCTCACAAAGTTCAAGCTATGAAGCCCAGATCCGACCGGATAGTACCTTGATTTCTACATCATATTGTGAAACCCAGAGAATGACTGAATAATAGTATCAAACACCGCGAAGCTTGGAATCGACCAGATAGTGGTTTATCTTTAAGCTATGAAGCCCAGATTCGACCAACTAATAGTTTAATCCCCAGCAAGCCGTGAAGCCCAGATTACGACCGGATAACAGCTCAACAAGTTATTGTGAAGCCTTGATTACGACAAGATAGCAATACAAGTTTCTGTGAAGCCTGGGTTACGACCAGACAGCAGCCAAGAATACTACGAAGTCTGGATTACGACCAGATAGTGGTATATCTTTAGTGCAAGTTATGAAGCCCGGGTTCGACCGTATAGTATCTTGATTTCTCCGAACACCACGAAGCCTGGATTCGACCAAATAATGGTATATAAGACATCGTGAAGCCTGGATTACGACCAGATAGCGGTAAAGGACACTGAATCCTGGGATTACAACCAGATAACAGTGAGGGACGCTGTAAAGCTTAGATTACGACCAAATAGCAGTTTACCCGGCCAATTACTAAGAAGCCCGGATTCGACCGGATATTAGTAGGCCTAAAAATCAAATGGAAGCCCGGATGCGACTGGATAACCACTTGATTTCTTCTGAAGCCTGGAATACGACCAGATAAGAAGTAAGGTATTGTCAAGCCTATAATCGACCAGATAGCAGTACAGGACACCATGAAGCCTGGATTCAACCAGATAATGGTATAAGACATCGTGAATCCTGGATTACGACCAGATAGCGACAAAAGACTGAAGCCTGGAATCGACCAAATAACAGTATAAGACACTGTGAAACTTGGATTTCGACCAAATAGAAGTTTACCTGGACAATTACTAAGAAGCCTGGAGTCGACCAGATATTAGTGTACCCTAAATTCAAGTTGAAGCCCGAATGCGACCGGATAACAACTTAAGTCCTTCTGAAGCCTGGATTATGACCAGATAAGAATCGAGAAATTGCGAAGCCTGGATTACGACCGGATAGCAAGTTTAATCTCATCTCCCTAGTAAATCACTATAAAGTTTGGATTACGACCATATAGCAGTCAATCTTATCACTATGAAGCCTGGATCACGACCAGATAGTAGTTCATTTTCATCTTTTCGACCAAGAGACGATTCCCCAGTAGAATAACGGATGACTGAAGCTCCTAAAATTCAACTTTTCTCAAGACAGAGACCAACACTCCCCATTGTAGTCTTCCTCAACAGCGGGTATACGGGTTCTCGCTAAGGAATCTCTTAGACGATCGACACTCCTTCTGATGGCATCTTTAAACCCATCGTCCATCATCAATCTCCAAATGGCATCTATAAGCCCATTCCCGACATCATAAGGCCAGTACCACTTCATGCGATTGCAAATTTCTGGGCACTCTAGTGTTCAATCATCTTCCACCTTCGAATCACGAAAGGTAAGCAAGCAAATCTACATCCTCAAGTTTAAGAAGATTGAACAGGGGCAGCTGTTGTACCCCAAAATTTTCCCTCCCATATTTCTCAATACATTTCATGTAAGGTCTTCAAATTGCCCAAGGAAGTCCAAGGGTTGACCAGGCAAACTCTCTCCTAAAGGCAGTCTACCTCAAATTAGGATTTCATGTTGCATCAAGATACTTTAGTCCAAGGGATCCCAAATTCTCACCATTGTCCTAATATGTTCTCAAGATCATCCATGTCAAGTTTCAAGCCTTGCAGAGGAAATTTGCTCAGTCAATTGCTCAAAGGCCTGAAAATCGACTGTGTTGGGGCAAAAGTCAATTGTGGCCTGCATACAGTCAAAATTCAATATTTTTGGTCAACATCCTTATTTTGAAGTATTATTCATCATTTTATCAAGGATTGATCATGATTCCTCAAGGATTGCTCACAAAGCATCAAAACCCAAAAGTTCCTAAATTAGGGTTTTGCAGGAAAATTCAACTCAACTTTGACCAAACATAACTTTCTAATACTTTATGAGAACTTACCCATCCAAAGCTCATTTTGAAGAGGATGAAATGCTCTACAATCCATCTTCATCTCCCAAGTTCAAAATATGCACTCACAAGAAGTTATGAATTTGGACATTATAGGTCATTTTGAAGAGTCAACAAAAACACCTTTTATGTCAAAGCTTCATACATGAACATGGAAAAGTCAATTGAGATGAGAGAAAAAGGGTTGCTTATAGGACATCTCAAGATTTCTAAAAAGTCCCAGAACACCTTCAAAGAGTCAAAATTGAAGAGGTTATGCATTGGTGAAGTTGACCTTTTTTGCAAAATTGTCAAGAGTCAAATATGCCTCAAATTACAATTTTTTCAAATAGGCCTAACTTTTTGCACTTGTTTTGAGTTTGCAGCATGGTCCACGAGCCCTAGCTCTATCCACTTGCCTTTATTTTATTTTTGCTATTTATTTTGATTTTTATTTCAATTAAATCAATTTAAATCAAAATAAATCATGAAAATATCCAAATCATTCAAACCTTAAGATTTGATGCATGTTTCAGGTCCCATATACAACTAGCAAGTGAATCAAATCATGCAAGGCATAGGTGTGCATAAAAAGATTGATTTTGACCTATTTTTGGAAATATTTTCATGAAGATAAAATCATTATCAAAGACCATAATTGCCAAAGATTGAGAGCACAATTGTAACCCTAATTCAATCAGTGGTAAATAGTGGATGAATGCAGGCCAGAAGCACAAGGTTTTGAGGCGTGGAGAGGAAGAACAAAACATGAAAAAACTCAAAGAAAGTGGTGATCTGACTTGATACTTCCAAGAATTTTCAAGACTCCCAAACCATCTCATTCGCTTCCTGGGAGTGCAAGGAACCTATACGAATCAGAAATAAGCATTCTCGTGCCCAGAATTCATCTCCACGACCCTCACAATTTGGCATCTTTTTTAAAATCTTATTCCTTTATTCTTGCATCTTTATCATGTTTCAATAGTATATTTGTAATCCTGATCATGTTTGCAAGCTAACAGTACCATTTAATTGCATTTTCGTTGGCTATATTGGAATCCACCATTGCTAGGGTTTCTTTGTGTGTTTTTGGTTTTTTCTGTACAAGCAAAATTGGTCCATAAAAAGGGTGCCATGATGATCACAGGGTCAGGACGATTGGATCTACATCATTAGATTTCGTTTATCATGCCGGTGTGAGGTTTTGAAACAAGCAGGGGTTATAGCGACGGACGTTTGTCCGTAGGTAAAAGTCTATGCCTTTTACCAACGGAGAGAGGTTGGGGACGATGACGTGGCACCATCCCATTAACCCATTTGAAAAGTTTGCGCGCTGGAGTTAATATATTATGTTTTTAATATAATCTTTGTTTTGTCCATTCTATACAACACGCGCGTTCAGCTCAGTTGGTCAGTGGGAGAGAGAAAAGTCCATAGGACCTGGGTTCGATCCCCAGGTCCCCTTGTTTCTTCAATGCATTATTTCTATACTTGATTCCATGTGCAGATTCCCAAGACTCTTACCATAGGCCATCAGCTAGCATCCACTGGATCTAAGGCAATTCCAATCCAACGCTGGGCATGAGAGGGTCTACCAAAGGCCCCAGTCAACGTACAAACATGGGATCCAGGAAGTAAACATGGGTAATATTTTTGGGCCTAAAAGCTTGCTATTCACACCTCTCCAATTTGCTGATTACAAGCCCAATTTTCCTTTTCTTTTTCTCTTTATATTTTATTTATTAATTCATTTAATTATTTTTACTAACATAAAAATTAATTCTTTTTATCAAAAAATCATAAAAATAATTTTTCATCCAATTAGATTTAGGTTATTTTTTATCAAAAATTAATTTAATTAGTTCATTTAATTTTTTTTAGGTAAATTTAATTGTCTTTGTAAACAAATTAAAATCAATTAGAAAAATCAGGGTTTTTGTTTTAATTTAATTCTTATTCTATTTTCTTAAAAATAACCAAAATACAAAATAGGTCAAACGTAAATTATTTTCTTTTAATTTAATTTAATTAGCAATTAGGTTTGTATTTATTTAATTTAAAACCTTATTTTCTTAAAATAATCAAAAACAACAAAAAAAATGATTTTTCTTTTAATTAGGTTTAGACAGGGTCAAAACCCAAACTTTTCTCGTTCTTAATTCCTCGCACGCGTTTATTTATTTTTACAATATTGATGTAATTGCTAATGGGATGTAATAGATTAATTAGGACCTTTTCGTTTATTTATCGCTTTAGCGGGTTTTTTGGCTATGTAATTAATACCCGAAGCCTTGTAATAGTGTAGCTTTACTTTCCGCACTTTAAGTTTCCGCAAATATTAACTGTTAGATGTATGATAATAGGGTTGCATGACATGACTGTATGTAAATTTTAAAACGGTTAGCAAACCCTAAATGTGCAAAGATAATTAACTTGAAATTGAATCACTCGCACATGCGCACTCCTAGGGTATACTCTCACTTCGGTGGCCTTCGGCAAATGATCATTAATTATAGGGTATTTTAGTGGTCGCTCTCTTATCTAAACTAAGATCAAAGTCCCGTTCAGAAATGTTGCCTCGGAAATGTTGCCTCGAATATTGATCTTAAGACATTAGGGTTATTACTAAGACGTCCTAACATTGCTTTAGTGATCGTACGTCCCTTTCGAATTGACCCTTAAAAACTCCAACGACGGTGCTACCTACTCACTAATAGTAGGATAGCTCTGTCTAAAGGAAACAAGAACAGAAACATTCTTTTTTCGAGTAGGTAGATTAGTTCTTAAGTACTTGCTCAAAATAAACAAAATTTTTCACACCAAACACTTTTCCAAACAAAGTTTTCAAAACGACTTCGTAACACTCTTGAAGACAGAAGCAAGGGTTAAATCGAAGAAAAACAAAAAAAAATTCAAATCAAACACACACAAGCAATTTTTAAAATGATGAGCAAGTACCTAAGAGCCCGTAGAAAACTACAGATAGAAAGGGTGCTAATACCTTTCCTTTCTATAATCTACCCCCCGTACTCAAAATCTCAAAAAAAGGAATTTTTCTGTGCTTTTTTCCTTTCCAGTTGGATAAAATAAAAGTCGATGGTGACTCGTGCTTACCGCGACATTTTGCAAACACAAACGCAAAACGCAAACCATCATTTTCCTAAAACAGTTTCGGTTCTGCCACCGTATCACACCGCCACAAAAATATCTTTTGACATCCCAAAAAATGATGAAGTTGTGCCATGGATGGTTTCACTCAAAGATGCTTGCGCTGTGGTTGAAGATAGAAGTCGTACTATTTAGGGACAAGTCCTTGACATTCCTTTCAAAGCGGACAAGTTTGGGCTGGGTTTCATTTCCAAAGCTCAAAGGGAGGTCAGACATGCCCATGTAGCAAAACCACCTCTTCGCATTGGTAATCATGAAGTGAACGCTATTGAAGACTCTGAGGATGACTGTGACTTTGATGAATGGATTTACCCGATTACCGGTGAAGGACTCAACAACTGGCGTGAAAAGGATTTCATTCCCATCTCCTTCATTGATGAGTAATTACAATTTACTGTTTAGTCAATTCAATAAATTTTGTCTCTTATTTTAATTCCAAACAATGACTTTAAGCCATGTGCTTGCCCGGGGCACCATGGTCCATTTGTTAAGGGTTTGTTCATTTCCATATGCCATGTGATCATTTAATGGAAAAACATTGGACCTTTTGCATTCAAATTTTGCGCTCATTGTCTTTCTTTTTCTTATTTTCATTTTTAAAATAGCCTTGTATCTTACATGAACACACACACACATTTGCAGATCCTCATCCACTCCAAATCTCATTGCCAAGGACTCTGTTATTTCCATCTATGACATTGAACATCCAATTTACCAAGTCAAAGCAAAGAAGATTATGAAAAACCATGGGAATTAGCCAGACTTCTGATACAAGAGGAGAAAGCCATTCAACCTCACGAAGAGCCAGCTGAAGTGATCAACCTAGGTACCAAAGAAGCCAAGAAAGAGGTTAAGATTAGTGCTAACTTAGAAGACAGTGTCAAAGGCAGATTGGTACAAATGTTACATGACTACGTTGAAGTGTTTGCTTAGTCGTATGAAGGTATGCCAGGGTTGATTACTAACATTGTGGTTCATCATCTACCGACAAAAGAATATTACCCTCCATTCAAGCAAAAAGTTCATCATATGCGGCCAGACATGTCTAAAAAGATAAAGGTTGAGGTAATGAAACAGCTTGATGCGGGTTTTCTAGCTGTGACATCATATACCCTAAATGGGTGGAAAATATGGTCCCCGTACCAAAGAAAGACGGGAAGTTCGTATGTGCATAGACTATAGAGACTTCAATAGGACAAGACCCAAAGATGACTTCCCCTTACCGTATATTGACATCTTGGTTGACAACACGACTCAACATAAAGTCTTCTCCTTCATGGATGGTTTCTCTGGTTACAATCAAATCAAGATGGCGACCGAGGACATGGAGAAGACAACCTTTGTTACACAATGGGGCACTTTCGGCTACAAGGTCATGTCGTTCGATTTGAAGAATGCAGGGGAAACGTATCAACGACCTATGGTAGCTCTATTTCATGACATGATCCATCATGAGATAGAGGTCTATGTGGATGATATGATTGCAAGGTCGCAGACTGAGGAAGAGCACCTTGATCACTTACACAAGCTGTTTGAAAGGTTGAATAAGTACAAGCTAAGGCTAAATCCTAACAAGTACACCTTCGGGGTAAGGTCTGGAAAGTTTATGGGTTTTATTGTCAGTGGCAAAGGTATATAAGTGGATCCTACGAAGGTCAAAGCCATTCGAGAAATGCCAGTTCCTCGTTTTGAGCAAGAATTTAGAGGCTTCTTGGGTCGACTGAATTACATTACTCTCTTCATATCTCACCTAACTACTACTTGTGAGCCAATATTCAAACTCTTGAAGAAAGATCAAGTAATCAAATGGAACGACGACTGCCAAACTACCTTTGACAAGATCAAGGAATATTTACAAGAACCTCCTATCTTGATGCCTCCAATTGAAGGAAGACCTTTGATCATGTACTTGACTGTATTATAGAATTCCATGGGGTGTGTGCTGGGCCAACATGACGAGTCTGGCCGAAAAGAGCATGCGATATACTACCTGAGCAAAAAAAATTATCCACTGTGAAACAAGATATTGACTGCTCGAGAAAACTTGTTGCGCTCTAACATGAGTTGATCACCGGCTAAGACAGTATATGTTGACTTACACCACTTTATTGATTTCTAAAATGGACCCTATCAAGTATATCTTCGAGAAGCCAGCTCTCTCCGGATGGATATCTAGATGGAAAATGATTCTGACTGAATATGAAATCCAGTATAGTACACAAAAGGCCATCAAAGGAAGTGAACTACCAAATCATTTAGCTCATCAAGTTGTTAATGACTACCGTGATAGGGGCTCGAACCCAGGTCCTAAAGGTGAAAGGCGTGCGCTTTAACCACTGGGGTGGTGATACATCCGTTAATATTGGTGAAATAATAAACATATAACAAAAATCAAGTCCTGAATGTAAACTTCATCTTTAACCTCCAGCCTGAACATCTGTAACTTCACCATTTCTTAACAAAAATGAAATATGCAAACATGAAAGTTGCTCCATTTTTCCATATGAATCCAACCATATAAATATCATAAGCTATAAATCAAAGATTAATGAGAATTTCCAAAAGTACCAAATTCTGGCCAAATTATTTTCAGAAATTCAATCCTGAAATTCTCCTAGCTCAATCAAAATAAATGAAATCTATGGACATATACAGCTTCAGGGCAATGATGTCTACATTTTATCTTCACAAATGCAAGCCTAACAATGCCTAAATGAGAAGATAGAAGTTCAAGAAATGTACCTCAAAACTGGAAATCGTGAAACGAGTTTGAGCTGCTTTCAAGGTGCTGCAATGATCAGGTTAGCTTCCTCAAGTTTCCAGGAAGCTAATGTAATGATTAGCTTGAGCAATGGATGGTTGGAATGGCTTGGAGAAGTCAATATGCAATGCTCTATTTTTGGTTATGGAGTTTGATGAAAATGGTGTTACAGTCGTGTAACAGGGACATGGATAGTTTATATTTGATGTATAGGAGCTTGAGGAACAAAAATGCCAAAGAACACACGAGGGAAATAGAAGTTACAAGTTCAAAGTCAGAAAGTGTGCAACAATGGAGTTTTTGTGCAATTTTTGGCTTGAGGGGGTTTGGGAGTGTTTCAGGGTGTTAATGCTCGTGTGTAATCACACAAATAGTGCCTCTATTTATAAGCAACAAGTTTGGAGGCTTGTCTTTGATCAGAATTCTAAATCACATGTTTGTGGCTTTTTGCTTGATTTTGAAGAAAGCTTGAGAAATGTGGTTCCAATGCACAAGTACAAAGCTATCTAGAGTGGTTACAAGCTTTAAAAATGTTGCTTCTGAGCATACATGTTGTGTGTGTTCAGAACAATAAGTTAGAGGCTCAAGAAGAGTGGACTTTATGCATAAAGCCACTTTTCCAAAATGGCACTGTTGCTTTTCTTCCTAAAATGGTTTTAAGCATGGACAATGCATTGAATACTTGGATTAAAGCTTCTATCAGCTGTGCAAAACATTAATTATGGAGTGACAAACAAGTTTGAGGTCTGCAAAGCAAAGATTATACAGCCTAACATGGATTTGGTTCATGTGTTCATCAAGAAATGGCTTGTAATTCATATTTGAAAATCCTAACTTCTTGCCATCGATTATCCTTGATCAAGTATGATCTCAATGAGTTATTGGACATTTTGTAAAGCTTGTGACATCCTATACAACCAATATGTTTAACATTTTTGAAAATTCATCTTGGAACCATGTGAAAAATTGTCATGAAGTTAGGTCAAAATCCTGCCTAAACTAGGTCAAAATTTCACTAAGTTTCCAAATTTCATGAACATGTCTTCACAAAATCATAACTTGAAATCCATGAATTTATAGAAAAAGTTGTTTTCTACAATGTTTTAGATCTCATTGAGATATACAACTTTCATTTTGGAAGTTTCTCTTGAATAATCTTGCATCATGGTAAATAATTGGCTCAAAGTTATGAAAAAATATGAATTTTCCAACACTTAGAAAAATTTCTAAGTTTAGAAATTTTTACTTTTCAAAATGAAATCTTGACTTTTTGATTTATTGATGAACAAGTTTCATATTTTGACATGTCTTGATGAATTGTGATCTTTGGGACTTGATTTTGATCAAAAAGTCAAAGTTTGACTTTTCAGTGTACAATTGACTTTTCATCAGTTGACTGAAATTCATCTGTCAATCAATTGATCTTGAGGAATGCTTTGAGCCATGCCATTAGGTAAAAATGATGCATTTGAATCCTTGAGATTATGATTTGAACCAATCAATCATTTTCTAGGTCAAAAAACCCTAATTTTGACCATTTTGCCCTTTTGATGATCTGATCAAATTTCTTAAGGAATTGTGATCCAAACTTGATCAAATGACACATATGAGTTCATAATGTTTATATGGAACAAAAATTATGAAGTTTGACTGCAAATTGACCATAGATGACTTTCTCCCCAATATAGCTGATTTTAGGTGAACTGATCAATTGACTTAGCAAAAATGTGATCCAAGACTTGAAACTTGACATAAGAAATCTTAAGAGTCCAAAATGATCCATGAAATTCATATGGGGAATTAAAAGTCCATTTGTCCTTGTGCAATCTCAAACCCTAATTTTAAGTCATCAGTGCTTGAGGAGGTGTCTTGAGTTGATCAAACCCTTGTGCAGTCTTGAACCAAAGGAGATCTTGTGAGAGATTACTTGATAAATGAGAGGGAAAATTTTGGCGTACAACAGCTACCCCTGTTCAATCTTCTTAAACCTGAAGAGTTAGATTGGCGGATCCGCCATTCGTGACTTGAAGGTGGAAGATGATTGAACACTAGAGTGCCCAGAAATTTGCACTCGAAGATGGATTGGGAATGGACTTATAGATGTCATTTGTAGGAATGATGGTGAAAACCATAAGAAGTATCAGCACAAATCTTTGGTCAGTTTAGACCAAAACTTGATGTTTTACCTGTGGGAAAAAGAGGTTATTTAAATGCAGATGTATGCATGATATTCACAAGATGAATAAGATCATGATAAATGCATTTGTATTTATGTGCTATGATGTATGAATGTGGGATGCATTTTTGTCTGGGAAATAAATCCCTGACTACTGCTGAGGAGTTCCTGGGAAGTTGAATCTCGGATCGCTGTTGGGGATGAAGAGTATACATATCTTAAAACTTTGTTGAAAGGATGCTTCCGCTGGGGAATATCTTTTGCATGTTAGCTATTATCTGGTCAGATCCAGGCTTCAACTTGCTGAGGATGAGGAAGTCAACTACTATCTGGTCGGATTCTAGGCTTCACGGTAACTTACTGGGGGAGAAATAAATTGACTTTTATTTGGTCAGATTCTAGGCTTCGCAGAAAATTTCTTTGAGAGAGTGAAGTTAGGTTGTTATCTGGTTGGATTCCCAACTTCACAACAACTGTTGGGGATAAGGAAGTTAACTATTATCTGGTCGAATTCCAGGCTTTGTAGTAACTTTCTTAGAAAGGATGAAGTTGAACTGATATCTGGTCGGGTCCGAGCTTCCTATTATCTTGAAATGGTAACTACTATCTGGTCGGATCCAGGCTTCATTTTTTTTAAAGTTATACTATTATCTGGTCGGTTCCAGGCTTCATAGTGTCTCGTGGGAATTGTAGATAGTTGTTATCTGGTCGGATTCCAGGCTTCACAATAGCTTGCTTGAATAGATGAAGTTGAACTGATATCTGGTCGGATCCAGACTTTACAGATTTTGAGGTGGATAAAGTTAATTGTTATCTGGTCGGGTCTAGGCTTCACAATAAACTTGTTTGAAGAGGTAGATTTGAACTGTTTTTTGGTCGAGTCCAGGCTTTACAGTAACTTGCTTGGAATTTAGTTGTTATCTGGTCGGATTCCAGGCTTCATAATGAACTTCTGAGGGGAATTTCTATCTGGTCAGATCCAGGCTTCACAATGACTTATTCGGAAAGATAAAGTTAAACTGATATCTGGTCGGATCCAGGCTTGACAGTAACTTATTGGGGTAGAGGCAAACTCTATTGGGGAAAAGAAGTTAAAACCCTGGTCTGGTTGAGTCCAAGTTCTTCTATCTTTGAAGAGTTGAACTATTATCCGGTCGTATCCAGTCTTCATAGTATCTTGCGGAGTTAACTATTATCTGGTCAGATCCAGTCTTCATAGTATCTTGCGGAGTTAACTATTATCTCATCGGATCCAGTCTTCATAGTTAGCTTAAAGGTTACACTATTATCTGGTCGGATCCAGGCTCTATAGTGACTTGAGAAGTTGGATATTATCTGGTAGGGTCCAGGCTTCCTAGTAGTTTGAAAGTTGTACTAATATCTGGTCGAACCCAGGCTTCATAGTATCTTTGAAATTTGTACTAATATCTGGTCGGGCCCAGGCTTCATAGTATCTTTTAGAGGTAGTAAAGGTTTTGCTGACGACTTTACTGGGGATTAGGGGTTGTGGCCCTATGATTTGCAATAGTCTGAAAGGAAAACTCAAGTTGGAGAGTATGGACTCAGTCGGGGAAGACAGACTCAGCTTGGGGGATATACTCGGCTTGGGGAGGATATACTCAGCTTGGGGAGGATATACTTAGCTTGGGGAGGATATACTCAGCTTGGGAAGGATATACTCAACTGGGGATATACTTAGCTGGGGATAATAGATTCAACTGGGGAAGTTAGACTATGCCAGGGGAATTTGAACTCAGCTGGGGAGTTATGCTACTCGTTGTTTGTTTGGGAAATAAACCCTGTTGGGGAAATAAACCTTGTTGATGAATATTTGATGAACTGCTGACAAGGTGAGTTCTTTGAGAAAGATATACACCAGACTTTTTCTTGTAGGATAAACATAGCTGGGGAGAGAGCTGCCAAGAGATTGAGACACTGGTTGGAGATTGGTTTATTGTAGCCGTCTTTGTGGGGATAATGCTAATGAAATAACTTTGTGGGGATATTCCATATACATTAAAGAGGTGCTTGTTACTTCTTAGAAGGATACATGTTCCAAATAGCTTTAATTATGTTTATATGCATATGTTCTTTCAATTTTAGTCATTGGACAATTTTGCATTCAAAACAAAATAGAAAGTTTGCACTTCAAAGTATATTTGTATTGATATTTTGCCCATGAATATGAGTTTTTTGTACAAAGACACGGAGATCCTAGTAAGAGGAAATCGTCGAAAGGAAAACAAAGATTTAAAACAAAAATAATAGCCATGTGAAATGATCTCATTGCATTCCAACTCTACTATTTCCACAATGTCTTCGAATGCCCCTTGTCATTGACGGAAGTTGGTTGGATTGATCTTGGACCGTTTGAACTCGAACCTTGGTGATAAATTTGATTGTGGTGATTCCATGGGACATAGTCGTACGCTTTCAATCCTTAACTTTTTCCTGGACTTCCCTTTCGGGTTTTCAGCCCACCAGGATACCCATTCTTACCCAAGTCGCCCTTTCGAGTTTTCAACTTGTCGGTGTACAATCTTTTGCATATATCCCTAATTTTTGCCCAAACCTTTTGGTTTGTCGGGATGCCCTTATTTTGCCTAGGTGTGTCAACCTAGCGGGTCTCTTGACCATCCATGGTAGTCAGCATCATGGCACCGCCAGAGAACACTCTCTTGACAACAAAAGGCCCTTCATAGGTGGGAGTCCATTTGCCTCTGGGGTCTCCTTGTGGTAGAATGATGCGCTTTATCACCAAATAGCCAGCTTGATATACTCGAGGCTTAATCTTTTTGTTGAAAGCCTTGATCATACGTTTTTGGTACGTCTGACCATGAAAAACAGCAGTCGGTCTCTTTTCGTCGATCAAGTTTAATTTATCCAATCTTGTATGAATCCACTCGTCTTCGCCTAGACCTGCTTCATTCACAACCCTTAGTGAGAGAATCTGAACTTCCACTGGCAAAACAGCTTTCATGCCATAGACTTGAGAAAAGAGAGTTGCCCCAGGTGATGTTCTAGCTGAAGTGTGGTAGCCATGTAGAGCAAACAGTAACATCTCATGCCAATCCTTATAGCTTACTACCATATTCTGCACAATCTTCTTAATATTATTGTTGGCCGCTTCGACTGCGCCATTCATTTTAGGTCTATATGGAGAAGAATTGTGATGCTTGATCTTGAACTGAGTGCAAAGTTTGGTAATCATAGCATTGTTGAGGTTAGTCCCATTTTCAGTGATGATCCTTTTGGGGATACTATAGTGGAAGATGAGGTTATGTTTGATGAATCTGGCCACCACATTCTTGGTGACTGAGGCAAAAGAGGCGGCTTCGACCCACTTGGTGAAATAGTCGATAGCGACAAGAATGAAGTGATGTCCATTGGAAGTAGCGGGCTTGATCTCTCCAATCATGTGAATGCCCCACATTGCAAATGGCCACAGAGTGGTCATGATGTTCAGAGGGATAGGAGGCACATGGACCTTGTCAGTATAGATTTGGCATTTGTGACAAGTCCTAGAGTGTTGATGGCAATCAGTCTCAATTGTTGACAAATAGTAACCAGCTCTCAAGATCTTCTTGGCCATAGTATGTCCACTTGAGTGAGTGCCAAAGAGACCATCGTGCTTGTCTTCCATAATTTCATCTGCCTCCTTCTTGTCCACACGTCGGAGTAGAGTAGAGTCATGGTTGCGCTTGTACAATATTCTGTTACTTAGGAAGAATTTGGCTGAAAATCTTCGTAAGAACTTTCTGTCATTGATGGATGCTCCCTCGGGATACTCTTGTGCTTCATGGTACCATGGCTTTTCTGTATCAGTGTCAAGCTCACAGCAGTGTGTAGGTTCGTCGAATCTTTCAATTGTAATCATAGGAGCTTCATTGTCTCATCTGACCTTGAACATTGAAGACATGGTAGCCAAGGTGTCAGCCAACTGATTTTCTTCCCTAGGGAAGTGCTCAAAGGTGATTTCTTTGAAGTAGGGAATCAGGGATAACACAAGTTCCTTGTAAGGGATGAGATTAGGGTGTTTAGTGTCCCAATCTCCTTTTACTTGGCTAATCACTAGAGCAGAATCCCCAAACACATTCAAATGCTTGATCCTCAAATCAATGGCAGCTTTCAGACCCAAAATGCACGCTTCCTACTCAGACATATTGTTCGTGCAATCGAAGCATAGTATGGCAATAAAAGGAGTGTGGAAACCTTCAGGAGAGATGATCATAACACCAATTCCATTACCCAAGGCGTTGGAAGCCCCATCGAAGATCATAGTCCATAGGGATCCTTGTTCAGGTCTGTCATACGATCTAGGTTTTGCACACTCGGTCACCAGCATGATGTTCTCATTCGGGAAGTCGAAGTTCATAGACTGATAATCATCTACAGCTTGATGGGCAAAATGATCTGCTAGTATGCTTCCTTTGATGGCCTTTTGTGTCTTGTATTGAATGTCATACTTAGTCAAAATCATTTTCCATCTAGCTATCCGTCCGGAGAGAGCAGGTTTGTCGAAGATGTACTTGATTGGGTCCATTTTAGAAATCAACAGAGTGGTATGAGTCAACATATATTGTCTTAACTGGTGAGCAGCCCATGCCAGAGCGCAGCAAGTTTTCTCGAGCAGTGAATATCTGGTTTCATAGTCTATAAACTTTTTGCTCAGGTAATAAGTAGCATGCCCTTTCGGCCAGAGTCGTCATGTTGGCCCAAAACACACCCCATAGAGTTCTCTAGTACTATAAAGTACATGATCAACGGTCTTCCTTCAACTGGAGGCATGAGAATAGGAGGCTCTTGTAGATATTCTTTGATGTTGTGGAAGTCAGCTTGGCATTCATCATTCCATCTGACTACTTGATCTTTCTTCAAGAGTTTGAAGATTGGCTCACAAGTAGCAGTCAAGTGAGATATGAAGCGGGCGATGTAATTGAGACGACCCAAGAATCCTCTAACTTCCTTTTCAGAGTGAGGGACTAGCATTTCTTGGATGGCCTTTACCTTGGCAGGATCAAATTCAATGCCTTTATTGCTGACAACAAAACCTAGAAGCTTTCCAGATCGTACTCCAAATGTGCACTTGTTAGGTTTTAACCTCAACTTGTACTTTTTCAACCTTTCGAATAGTTTGTACATGTCATCGAGATAATCCTCTTCAGTTTGTGATCTGGCAATCATATCATCCACATAGACCTCTATTTCATGATGAATCATGTCATGAAACAAAGCTACCATAACTCTTTGATATATTGCCCCTGCATTCTTCAATCCGAACGGCATGACCTTGTAGCAAAAGGTTTCCCATTGCGTAACTAAAGTTGTCTTCTCCATGTCTTCGGGGGCCATCCTAATTTGATTATAGCCTGAGAAGCCATCCATGAAAGAGAAGACTTTATGCTGAGCAGTGTTATCGACCAAGACGTCAATGTGTGGTAGAGGGAAATCATCCTTGGCGCTTGCCCTATTCATATCCATATAATCTACGCACATGCGAACGTTTCTGTCTTTCTTCGATACTGGCACCACATTGGAAACCCATTGGGGATAAGATGTCACGGCTAGGAATCATGCATCAAATTGTTTCATCACTTCAGCTTTGATCTTTTTAGACATGTCAGGCCTCATGCGACGAACCTTTTGTTTGACAGAAGGATAGTCTTCTTTGGTCGGCAGACGATGAACTACGATGTCGGTATCCAACCCTGGTATATCTTCAAAAGACCAAGCAAATACTTCCATATAATCATGCAACATCTGAACCGACCTTCTCTTGACACTGCTTTCCAAGTTAGTGTCGATCTTAACCTCTTTCTTGTCTGTCTCGGTACCCAGATTATGACTTCAACTAATACTTCATGCGGCTGAATAGCTTTTTCCTCTTGTAATAGAAGTCTGGCTAGTTCTCCTGGTATATCACAATCTTCCTTGCCTTCATCTTCGGCTTGGTTAATTGGGCATTTGAAGTCATAGTCGGCAATAGTAGAGTCATTGGCAATAAGACTCAGAGTGGATGAGGACTTGCAAGAGTGTGTGTGTGTGTGCATGTAAGATACATGGCTATTTTGAAAAATATAAGAAAGGAAAGACAATGAACACAAAGATTTAAATTCAAAAGAGTCCAATGATTTATATTGAATGATCATATGATTAGATGAACATAAATAAAACCCTTGACAAATGGACCAAAGTGCCCCGGGCCAGGCATATGGCTTAAAAGTCATTGTTAAATATTACAGACAAAATTATCTTGAATTGATAAGAAAGCAAAAACAAGTGATTACTCCTCAATGAATGAGATGGGCACGAAGTCCTCTGCATGCCAATTATGGAGCTCCATTGTAGTAGGATACACCCAATCTTCAAATGCAGCTTCATCATCCAAATCACCCACAGCGTTAACTTCATGGCTTCCAATATGGAGAGGTGGCTTTCCTGCACAAGCGCGTCTCACTTCCTTCTGAGCCTTGACGGTGAAACCTAAACCAAACTTGTCCGCTTTGAATGGGATATCGAGGAGTTTCCCTCAATTATCACATCTTCCTTCTTCAATTGCAACACGAGCATCTTTGACTGAAACCGTCTTCGGCGCAACCTTGACAACTTTGGATTCATCAGAGGAACATTTGGTAGCAGCAACCATTGGTGGTACAACTTTGAAGGCTTGACATGGGGTCTCAATGAATTATCCATCCATCTCCACGTACTTGAAAGAGTTAAGGTGGCTCACCATGAACTCCTCCTCCCCATAGACGGTGACAATTCTTCCCTTGAACGGGTACTTGAGTTTTTGATGGAGATTTGAAGTTACTGCCCCAGCTTTATGGATCCAAGGGCGACCCAACAAACAAGAATTGGAAGGACAGATATCCATGATGTAGAAGGTAGAGTTGAAAATTTGTGAGCCCACCTTGATTGGAAGATCTACTTCTCCATGAACTGTCCTCTTCAATCCATCGAAGGCCCTCACAATGATATCACTGGGTTTCAAGACTAAACCTTCACAGTCTAGATGGTATAACTCCCCCTTGGGTAGTACGTTTAGAGAAGAACCAGTGTCGACCAGCACATGTGCTAAGGTAGTCCCTTTTCACTCGACAAAAACATGTAGAGCTTTATTGTAGTTCTTCCCAAGCGGTGTTAGGTCAGCATCCGAGAACCCCAAGCCATTATCAGCCATCAAACTTTCCACGCAGTTCTCAAATTGGTCCGTTGTGGTGTCATGAGGGACATGAGCCTTTTTCAAGAATTTGATTAATGTCCGAGCATGGGCATCGGAACAGAGTAGCAACGACAACATAGAAATCTTAGAAGTGGTTTTCCCCAACTGTTCCACAATCTTGAAATTGCTTCTTTTTATTATTTTCAAGATTTCGTCCATCTCATGAGGGGAAGGTTATCCATCAGCAACGTCCTTTGCAGGTATCTCCGTCTCAACAGGCTCAACAACCTTCTCTTTCCCTCTTGTATCAGTACTTGGCTTAGCGGCAGTGATGCAGATGGGTGCCTTTGTAACAATTGGTGGTGAAATATTGGGTGAAAATATTCTCCTAGTTCGAGTTACCTTACTTGAGCCAGTTATGTTACCGACATCATCAGCTTTTTCTTCTTCGATCCAAGCGTCTTGTTTTATCCCATGGTAAAATACCTCAGCACCATAGTTCCATGGAACTTCCTTGTTTGAAGAGTATGGAATTGGTCCAGGATTGGTAATTATTAAGGGAGCAATAGTTGGTTCATTTGAAATCCTGATAGGACCTTTAGAGGAGATCCTAAGAAGCTTGTTTGAGATGGTGATAATAGAGAGATCTTCAACAACAATAACACCCTTGCCATGATTTGGCATAGGCGCGGTGATTACATTCGGAGTTGGGGGAGGATCAAATTTAATAGTCTTGTTATCAATCAAATCCTGGATTTTATTCTTCAAGGCCTAGCATTGGTCATTCTCATGCCCGGGGCTACTTGAGTGGTAAGCACATTTAGCGTTCGGATTATACTTTGGTGAAGAGGTATCTGGGTTGGCAGGAGGATCACGCAATGTAACCAAATTATCCTTGAGTAAATGTTCTAAGGCATGAGATAGTGACATTCCTATCCTCGTAAATTGTCTTTTCGGAGTTTCAAAATGTTGATGATTAGCAAAGGGTCTTTGAGTAGGAGTTGGATTGGAGATTCGGACAGCATTAACAGACGGATGATCATTCTTCTTGGTACGGGCCCTTGCCCCGTACACATCATTAATTTCCTTCTTTGCAGCAAAAGGTTTCTTTACAGGATTGGAAGTGGAGGCAGATGCCACGATGATCTTCCCACTTTTGATGCCGCTTTTAACTCTTTCACCGGTTAAGATTAACATAGTGAATCTGGAAGAGGAACAACCAACCAACAAGTTAAAGAATAGACCAGATAAAGTGCCCATAAACATGTCAATGTGCTCTCTGTTAGTCAAAGGTGGTTGAACCCTACTGGCCAGGTCTCTCCACTTTTGTGCATATTCTTTGAATCCTTCATTCTTCCCCATTGTCATATCTTGCAACTGAACCCTTATTGGTGCCAAGTCGGTGTTATACTGGTACTGATGGTAGAAGGCGGTAGCTAAGTCCTCCCAAGTATTGATACGGGAACTATCCAACTGGTAGAACCACTCTAGTTGCATTCTGGTCAAGCTCTCTTGAAAAAAGTGAGCCCAGAGTTTCTTATCAGCCGTGTGCGGCTGTATATTGCGCACATAAGATTTCAGGTGAATTTTTGGACAAGAAACTCCATCGTACTTTGCAAAGACTGGTATTTTTAATTTGTGGGGAATGACAACCCCAGAGATCAAACCCAAATCATCAAAATCTAAAGTGGGGACGACTTGGATCTTAACAACCTTCAATTTGTCTTCTAACTGCTTGTATTTGACATCGACGGGTGGATACTGCTCGTCAAAATAATCATCATCAGATGCTTGATCATTAACACAGTCAGCCCGAGTACTCTTAACCTCACCAATATGATTCTCGTCTTCTTCAGATGAGTCTTCCACTATCGGGATCTGACGAACCGACTCTTTGAACCTTCTCCCCATGTTGACTAGGGCTTTCTTCTTAGGTTTCTTCTTAACTGCCAGCAATTCCATCATATCTTGCTGCACCTTGGCTAGGGCCAGTAGAGTCTCTAGGAATTGAGAGTTTTGTGACTAAAGATCCTTCACCGTTTTCTCTAGATCCATATTGCTGAAATAAACAGCAGAAAGATAAGGAAACTTGTTGTGTGAAAAACTGTCATGTTATGATGCATGGAAGATGTATATGCAAATGATTTCAAGGATTTATGGAATTTAAATTTGCATAGACAAAAGAATGAACAAACTTCAATTTTCATTAGTTAGTTCAAAATGAGTACATCATGCCTCTTGGGCTTACAAGATAACTTTCTAAGATAAAAAGACTGAACGCATCCTCTTCGGTGCAAGGTAGGCGTTCACACTTTGTTCTTCTTGTAGCTGCTTTGTAAGCTCCAAGACCCTCTTCTCACTAGCGTAGAATTGAGCTTCGAAAGTATCTCGTTCTTCCTTTAGCTGAATCCAACCCTTTTGTAGGTCTTCAATAGAAGTAGGCATGTCAGGATGGAGGATAGTGTAGGGAATATTTCCTTTCAACCACAGGTTCCATGATAACTGGTAAGATGGAGGGATCAGGCATCACAAGTTTCTGGGAACAAGCTCGTATGCACCTAAGGTAAGGCTCGAGGGGAATGGAATTCTTATGTCCCAGCGTCTTGCTATCTACTTTGCTTACCATCCTCCAAGCTCAGATACACCTCTGGTGGTAGTTTTGATTGTTGCTTTCGTAGTCGAATACCACTCCTGGGATGAGCATCTCATGTGGGCAATCCCTTGGGCGTAACCAAACTATCGTAAGGCTAAGAAAGGGTTCTAAGTGATAACTCCTATAATGCCAAGTAAAGGGACATTAGGGAATTCACCATAATGGTCGATGATAGTAACGTTCTCCAAGGATCGAGAACACCAAAGAACATCTGAATGTCTGAGCGTCATCAACCTTGGGACCACCTCAAACCTTGCTCCTTCTTCAATACAAATTGGGGAAGATGCGAAATAAACCATCTTTCTAATAGAGGAGTGAAACACATGAGGATATCTCTCTTCCTCATAGTGCGAGAGTGAAAATAATGTAGGATATCTCCCAACAAAGTCGGCACTGGATTATGAGACATGAAGATTTTGACAGCATTTACATCTATGAGTTGATCATGGTTTGGAAACAAAATCATCCCATAGATGAGAAGGGCCAAGGTTTCCTCAAAAGCTTGTAAGTCCAAATAGTTCCAACAATCTTGAGCTTTCTTGAACAAGAACTTGGCTAAGAAACCTTTGGCACCACTCCTTGTTCCCCAATTAGTTGTGATATCATATTGTTGCAAGTGTAGTACTTGGGCAATCTCTTCAGGTATTGGATCTCTTTCCGTATCATTGAAGGGTAGTTGATTGAGAATGGGATCTCTTTCCATTTCATATTATGACATGTATTGATAAATTGTGATCTTTGGGACTTGATTTTGATCAAAAAGTCAAAGTTTGACTTTTCATTGTACAGTTGACTTTTCATCAGTTGACTGAAATTCATCTGTCAATCAATTGATCTTGAGGAATGCTTTGAGCCATTACATTATGTCAAAATGATGCATTTGAATCCTTGAGACTATGCTTTGAACCAATCAATCATTTTCTAGGTCAAAAATCAGAAATTGCATCTTCTCAATCAAAACCCTAATTTTAGCCATTTTGCCCTTTTGATGATCTGATCAAATTTCTTGAGGAATTTGTGATCCAAACTTGATCAAATGACATATATGAGTTCATAATGTTGATATGGATCAAAAATTATAAAGTTTGACTGCAAATTGACCACAGTTGACTTTCTCCCCAATACAGTTAATTTTAGGTCAACTGATCAATTCACTGAGCAAAAATGTGATCCAAGACTTGAAACTTGACATGAGAAATCTTGAGAGTACAAAATGATCCATGAAAGTCATATGGGGCATTAAAGTACATTTGTCCTTGTGCAATCTCAAACCCTAATTTTCAGTCATCAGTGCTTGAGGAGGTGTCTTAAGCTGATCAAACCCTTGTGCAGTCTTGAACCAAAGGAGATCTTGTGAGAGATTACTTGATAAATGAGAGGGAAAAATTTGGGGTACAAAAAATACCAGTCCATGAAATTTCAATTTCCAGACGAGAATACTATGCTGATAACTGACTGTGAAAAACCTGGACCGTATGACGGACCTGAACAAGGATCCCGATGGACCATGGTTTTTGACAGGGCTTCCAATTCTTTAGGTAATGGAATTGGTGTTGTGATTATTTCTCCTAAAGGTTTCCATACACCATTCGCCACTAGATTGTGCTTCGACTGTACGAATGACATGGCTGAATACGAGGCATGCATTTTGGGCCTAAAGGCTGCCATTGACTTGAAGATAAAATTCTTGGACGTATATGGAGATCATGCTCTAGTAACCAGTCGGGTTAAAGGAGAATGGGATACCAAGCACCCTAATCTGATCCCTTACAAATATTTTGTGCTAACTTTGATCCTATACTTTGAGGAGTTTATTTTTGGACACTTCCCAAGAGAATAAAATCAGTTGGCAGATGCCTCAGCAACAATGTCATCTATGTTCAAGGTCAATTGGGAAAACGAGGCTTCTAGAATTACAATTGAAAGATTTGATAAACCACACATTGTTACGAGATTGACACTGATGAAGAGAAGTTGTGGTACCATGAGGTGAGGAGATATCTTGAAGCACAAGAGTATCCTGAAGGAGCTTCCATCAATGATAAGAAATTTTTGCGAACATTTTCAGCCAAATTCTTCCTAAGAAATGAAATCCTGTACAAGCGTAACCATGATTCTACTTTACTCTGGTGTGTGGACCAGAAGGAGGCAGAGGAGATCATGGAAGACATGCATGATGGTATCTTTGGGACTCACTCTAGTGGACACACTATGGCCAAGAGGCTTCTGAGGGCTGGTTACTACTGGTCCATAATGGAAGTTGATTGTCACCGTCACTTGAGGACTTGCCATAACTGTCAGATCTATGCCGATAAGGTCCATGTACCTCAAATCCATTTGAACATCATGACCACTCTGTGGTGGTTTGCAATGTGGGGCATTAACATGATTGGAGAGATCAAACCACTGCTTCCAATGGACACCGCTTCATCCTTGTTGCTATTGACTACTTCACCAAGTGGTTCGAAGCTGCTTCATTTACCTCAGTCACTAAGAATGTTGTAGCCAGATTTATCAAGCATAACCTTGTCTTTCGTTATGGTATCCCCGAAAGGATTATCACCGATAACGGAACCAATCTCAACAATGCTATGATTACGGAACTTTGCATGCAGTTCAAAATCAAGGATCACAATTCTTCTCTATACATGCCTAAGATGAACGGTGTAACACCCCAATTCTACCCCAAGCAATTATGCAAAATAAATCAGAGTTATAAAATTTCAATCATACAGATTAATCGGGACGTCACAAATTCTTCTAACAAATTCATTGCATTCATCGTGGATATATAACACTTTCAAACATCGGATGAACCATCGTCATAACATCTTTCATTAAATAATTCAACAACTACACGACGGAATTCTTCAATAACATCTTTAAACAAAACAGCAACTACGAAACATCTCATATTCAATAATCATAAATTTAAAGTTCAACAACTGAAAATCAATTATCAAAAATCAGTAAACGTTCATCCCCCAGAGTGTTACATATCAGAGCAATGACACCGACTCGAACTATTGAAGGTATACAACCTTCACTCTCGATTACCTGCACGTTACCAACATAAGGGCAACATTCAAACAGAAGGGGTGAGATATCTAACAATATAATAAAGCTCAAGATAATTAATATATTAAATTAGATCTATAACATCACCACTTCTCATCTCGTAATCAACATCAATCACAACATATATACACATTCATCAACATAAAAATACACTTTATCATTCACTCTTATAATGCGACTCAATACAATGCAAATCCATGTGGTACCATTGGAGCAGAACTCCCATCTCAAAAAATTTGCCAATTAATAGAGGCATCAACAAGGCATAGCCTTCATCTCAAAATTTGTCGATCCAGACCATCTCAACGAGCATAAGCTCCATCTCAAAAATGAAATGTATGCGACTCATCATGAATGTAATAACAACAACTCAATCATCTCAAAACATCTCAATTAACATCTCAAAATATCAACATCTCAGTCATCTCAAAACATCTCAATTAACATAACAACATCTCAATCATCTCAAAACATCTCAATATAGCAACATCTCAAATAATCAAAATTATTTATTAAACATCATTTATTATCACAAAATCATCGAACACGACTTCATCAATAAAATCTCACTAATACTCAATTGTACATTAATAGTACAGTAATCCATCCTGTTATTCTGCTAATTTTTATCGTTACTGTCACTAATCCTACTGTCATAATTCTAACAGCAGCCTCTAAACATCTTTATTCATCATTCTGTTAAAAAATCAGCACAACGACCAACATGGGAATTAATCCTAAATCCTAAATTAGTTACTCAGATTACACTTCTTATCCATCATTTTAATCACCTAGAATAAAGTTCATCACGTTAGTTAATCAACGCTTCGAACGACATCTCAAACAGCATCCTAAAACTCAAGCTACAGCAATTAAAAGCCGATTCTGTCAAAAACCAGACATTATGTATCGACACAAAACCTTATGGATCGACTCATCCTGCTTCATCTGCACACTATGAGTCAACACATCCTCCTTATGGATCGACTCATCCTGGCTTTAAATCACAGCATGTATTGACACATGAACCTCACCGGTCGACTCATCCTGAGTCTTGCAACTATCATGTATCGATGCAAGCCCTTCTTGTATCGACTCATCCTGAGTCTATCATTTCCTATGTATCGACACATCAAGCTTGAGGTCGACACATACTGACCCATTCCTACATAATTCTGCGTTTTCTTTTGCATTCTCACTACGGAAATTATGTTAAAGTCCTACAAACCTCATTATAGACATGATATATCAACACCTAACATCAACCTATAATACTACATCGATTAAACAACATCATAGCATCGTTATTCATCTAAAATTCATCAAATCTTCATCAAACATCATTCATAATACATCCAATTCAAGAACAAAACAGCAATCCTCTAACCCAACATATCAAACATCATGAACCCAATTATAAAGTTAGAACCCCACCCTTACCTTGGATCTAAGGTCGCTCTATAATTTTGCGGTTGAATTCTCGTTCTGTCGTTTTCCACTATTTCCAGCAGCTTCACGTTCTCTTCCAAATCCTTATTTTCTTTCTACTGCTTCTTTCTTCTCTTACTTCTCACAAATAATAAAATAACCTAATATTCTATTATTCCTTATTTCTTATTGGGCTCAAAATCTACACCCCCTTATTACTTCTACTCTCTCAAAATAGGCCCACATTAAATAATATTACACTTCTAATATTATTTCACCACATAATATTATATCTCTAATATTATTTATCCACTTAATAAAATAAATCCAATTTAATTATAACACAACTTCACAAATATTCCAAAAATAATTTAATTAAATAATTAATTAAATTATGGGCGTTACAACTCTCCCCCACTTAGAATATTTTCGTCCTCGAAAATTTACCTCAATCAAACAATTCAGGATAGGAGTCTCGCATCTTGCTCTCCAACTCCCAAATCATGCTTTCACCAGTAGCTCCTAGACAAACCATTTTAACCAAGGCAATCTCTTTGCCCCTCAGATTCTTTATCTCACGATCTGTGATCCGTACAGGCATCGTTTCCACAGTAAGATTATCCCGTACTTGCACATCGTCCATATGAATCACATGAGATGGATCTGAAATATACTTCTAAAGTTGCGACACATGAAACACATCATGCAAATTCAAAAGATTAGGCGGTAAAACCACTCTATAAGCAACATTCCCCACTCTCTCTGAAATCTGATATGGTCCAATAAAACGAGAAGTGAGCTTCTTAGACTTCAATGCTCGCCCAACACCAGTCACAAGTGTAACTGTAAAAAACACATGATCACCAGCTTGAAATTCTAAATCTTTCCTTTGCTTGTCATAATAACTCTTATGTCTACTTTGTGAAGCTTTCATCTTTTCTCGAATCAACTTCACCTTCTAGGTAGTCTCATGAACAAGTTCAGGTCCAAGCACTACACTTTCACCAGATTCATGCCAACATAACGGAGTTCTACATCTTCGACCATACAACGCTTCAAAAGGTGCCATCCCAATACTAGAATGATAACTGTTGTTATACGTGAACTCTATCAATGGAAGATAAGTATCCCACGAACCTCCCTGCTCAAGAACACATGCCTTCAACAAGTCTTCCAACAATTGAATCGTTCGTTCAGTTTGACCATCTGTTTGAGGATGATACGCTGAACTCAACCTCAACTTAGAACCCAACACTTCTTGCAAACTCTTCCAAAAATCATAAGTAAATCTTGGATCTCTATATGACACAATGCACAAAGGAACACCATCCAGCTTCACAATCACACTAATATAAATCTCAGCCAACTTCGGCACTGGAAAACGGATGTTAATAGGAATAAAATGAGCTGACTTTGTAAGCCTATAAAAAATCACCCAAATCGAATCATGTCCTCTTGAAGTATTAGGCAACCCCGTCACAAAGTCCGTTGAAATGCTATCCCATTTACATTCTGGAACTTCCAACGGTTTCATAAATCCTGCAGGCTTCTGATGTTCAACTTTCGACTTCTGACAAGTCAAACATGCATACACATACCGAGCCACATCACTCTTCATCCCAGGCCACCAAAACAAACCTTTCAAATCTCGATACATCTTTGTAGCTCCTGGATGAATACTCAACTTACTTCTATGTCTCTCTTCAAGTATCACTTTCTTCATCTCAGCATCATCAGGAATACAAATCCGGTTACGAAACCTAAACACACCGTGCTCATCTACCTTGAAATCACTATTCTCATACTAGTTAATCCCAACCATCAAATCTACCAGTTTCACATCCAACTTCTGAGCTTCTCTGATAATGTCTAAAAATTCATTATTAATCTACAACATACCCAACATAACACTCTGCGGAGTAACTTTACAAACTAAGATCATATCTCTAAACTGATCAATCAATTCCAACTCTTTAATCATCAATGCTGACATATGTAAATTCTTTTGACTCAACACATCAGCTACCACATTCGCTTTTCCTGGATGATAATTCAAACCAAAATCATAATCCTTTAACAATTCCAACCATCTTCGTTGCCTCATATTCAGCTCTTTCTGGTCAAACACATACTTCAAACTCGTATGGTCACTAAACACTTCAAATCTAGAACCATAAAGATAATGCCTCCAAATCTTCAACACAAAAACATTTGCAGCAAGCTCTAAATCATGCGTAGGATAGTTCTTCTCATGAGTCCTCAACTGCCTCGACGCATAAGCAACTACCTTACCATTCTGCATAAGCACACCTCCTAAACCCATCTTAGAAGCATCACAATAAACAACAAAAGGCTCTCCTGGATTAGGCAACGTCAAATCGGAGTCGATGTCAACCTCTTCTTCAATTCCGTAAAACTTTCTTCGCAATGAACATCCCAAACAAAAGCTCTACCTTTATAAGTCAACTTAGTCAACGGAAGTGACAACTTAGAAAACCCTTTAATAAACCTTCTATAATAACCAGCTAATCCCAAGAAGCTTTTAATCTCAATAGCTGACTTTGGAGTCTCCCGTTGCAACACAACATCAACCTTCGATGGATCTACCGCAATGCCACTACTTGAAATCACATGACCAAGAAAACTAACCTCTTTCAGCCAGAATTCACACTTGGACAACTTTGCATACAACTTCTTCTCTTTCAAAATCTGCAATACTACTCTTAAATGTTTAGCATGCTCTTCTTCTGACTTAGAGTAAATCAAAATATCATCAATGAACCCCACTACGAACCGATCCAAATAAGTATGAAAGATATGATTCATATATTCCATGAATACTCCTGGCGCATTAGTAAAACCAAAAGGCATCACCGAATACTCGTAATGTCCATAACGCATTCTGAAAGCCGTCTTCTGAATATCTTCATCCTTCACTTTAATCTGATGATAACCCGACCTCAGATCAATCTTACTAAACACACGAGCATCCACCAATTGATCCATCAAGTCATCTATTCTTGGAAGCGGATACTTGTTCTTAACCGTCACTTTATTCAACTGTCTATAATCAACACAAAGCCTCATACTTCCATCCTTGATCTTCACTAACAACACTGGAGCTCCCCACGGCGATACACTTGGTCTTACAAACCTCTTCTCAAGTAACTCTTCCAATTGCTTCTTTAACTCTGACAACTCAGACGCAGACATCCTGTATGGTGCCATAGACACAGGTCTGGTACCAGGTACAAGACCAATTGCAAATTCAACTTCCCTCTCTGGCGGTACATCAGGAATCTCATCAGGGAAAACTTCAGGAAATTCACACACCACCTGCAATTCTGCAATTACAGCTCGAGTCTCTACAGATAGAGACCCCATCAACGAAAACATTTGTGCTTCCTCTTGCATCAACCTCCTCAATTGTCTAGCAGACAACAGACCATCTTCCTCTTCTTCAGGAGTCGAAAACTTCACTGACTTGTCATAACAGTTAATATGAACACAGTTATGCTCTAACCAGTTCATACCAAGAATCACATCCAAACCTCTTAACGGTAAACAAACCAAATCAACAACAAAGTCTCTGTCGAAGATCGACAAGGGACACTTAGCACACACAAAAGAAGTAGTCACCGACCCCTTGGCTGGAGTATCGACGACCATTTCTCCATCCAAAGAAGACAACAAAAGACCCAATCTTTCAACACAATCAACAGCAATAAAACAATGCATAGCACCAGCATCAATAATAGTGATTAAAGGAATACTATTAATGAAACATGTACCTCTAATAAGTCCGTCTTCAGCAGTTGTCTGATCCTTAACCAAAGCAAACACATTACAACTTCACTGAGCCCTCTTCGGTTTCGGACACTGGCTACCAATGTACCCCTCTTCTTTATAGTTGAAACAAACCATATTCTTGTGCTCACACTCAGATATAACATGTCATTTCTTGCCACAACGGAAACACCTCTTCACTTCAGTAGTGCACACATTACTCTTGTGTCCATGTTTCCCACACTTAAAGCAAATCACACCAGCAGGAGCATCTCCCCCACTAGTCCTCTGACCATGAGTAACTCTCTGTTTACCCTTACCAGCTGGGGAATCATAAGGCTTACCATAATTATATGGATGCTTACCCCTCTTCTCACTAATAATCTTGTAATGAGCATTATTGTCCTCTTCGTAAATCCTGCAGCTATCAACCAAATCAGCAAAGGCACGGATTTTCTGATATCCAACTGCTTTCTTAATCTCCGGGCGCAACCCGTTCTCAAACTTAATACACTTTGAAAAATCAGCATTTTCCTCAGCGTAATGCGGATAAAACTTGGCCAACTCAGCAAACTTGGCAGCATACTCAACAACAGACATATTTCCTTGCTTCAGCTCAAGGAATTCAATTTCCTTCTTACCACAGACATCTTCAGGAAAATACTTTCTCAAAAACTCCCTACGGAACACAACCCAAGTGACATCCTCACTTGCAGCTTCCAACTTCTGACAAGTCTCTAGCCACCAGTCATCAGCCTCGACTGCTAGCATATGAGTCCCATAACGAACCTTCAGCGCTGGAGTGCAATCCATCACGCGAAAGATCCTCTCAATCTCTTTCAACCACTCCAATTCTCCATCAGGATCATACTTTCCCTTAAATGTAGGTGGATTCTCTCTCTGGAAGGTCGCCAAGCTACGAGATCCAGCATTCCCGTTAGCATTCGGCTGATTTTCCATCGCATGAGCCATTGCTTCTAGAGCAGCCGCAAGAGCAGCATCATTCCTTCCAGCCATCTCAACTTCTCACTACAACATAAACAACGATTAGAACATCAAAATAACAATACTCAATTGTTAGAAAACTAAGACTCAACGACAAGGTCGGACTAACCTTTTGCTCTGATACCAACTTTGTAACACCCCAATTCTACCCTAAGCAATTATGCAAAATAAATCAGAGTTATAAAATTTCAATCATACAGATGAATCGGGACGTCACAAATTCTTCTAACAAATTCATTGCATTCATCCTGGATATATAACACTTTCAAACATCGGATGAACCATCGTCATAACATCTTTCATTAAATAATTCAACAACTACCCAGTGGAATTCTTCAATAACATCTTTAAACAAAACAGCAACTACGAAACATCTCATATTCAATAATCATTAATTTAAAGTTCAACAACTGAAAATCAATGATGAAAAATCAGTAAACATCCATCCCCCCGGGTGTTACATATCAGAGCAATGACACCAACTCAAAATATTGAAGGTATATAGCCTTCACTCTCGATTACCTGCACGTTACCAACATAAGGGCCACATTCAAACAGAAGGGGTGAGATATCTAACATTATAATAAAGCGCATGATAATTAATATATTAAATTAGATCAATAACATCGCCACTTCTCATCTCGTAATCAACATCAATCATAGCATATATACACATTCATCAACATCAAAATACACTTTATCGTTCACTCTTATAATGAGACTCAATACAATGCAAATGCATGTGGTACCATTGGAGCAGAACTCCCATCTCAAAAAATCTGCCAATTAATAGAGGCATCAACAAGGCATAGCCTTCATCTCAAAATTTGCCAATCCAGGCCATCTAAACGAGCATAAGCTCCATCTCAAAAATGCAATGTATGTGACTCATCATGAATGTAATAACAACAACTCAATCATCTCAAAACATCTCAATTAACATCTCAAAATATCAACATCTCAGTCATCTTAAAACATCTCAAAACATCTTAATATAACAACATCTCAAATCATCAAAATTATTTATTAAACATCATTTATTATCACAAAATCATCGAACACAACTTCATCAATAACATCTCACTAATACTCAACTGTATATTAATAGTACAGTAATTCATCCTGTTATTCTGCTAATTTATATCGTTACTGTCACTAATCCTACTGTCATAATTCTAACAGCAGCCTCTAAACATCTATTATTCATCATTCTGTTCAAAAATCAGAACAACGACCAACATGGGAATTAATCCTAAATCCTAAATTAGTTACTAGGATTACACTTCTTATCCATCATTTTAATCACCTAGAATAAAGTTCATCGCGTTAGTTAATCAACGCTTCGAACGGCATCTTAAACAGCATCCTAAAACTCAAGCTTCAACAATTAAAAGTCGATTCTGTCAAAAACCAGACATTATGTATCGACACAAAACCTTATGGATCGACTCATCCTGCTTCATCTGCACACTATGAGTTGACACATCCTCCTTATGGATCGACTCATCCTGGCTTTAAATCACAGCATGTATCGACACATGCACCTCACTGGTTGAATCATCCTGAGTCTTGCAACTATCATGTATCGACGCAAGCCCTTCTTGTATCGACTCATCCTGAGTCTATCATTGCCTATGTATCTACACATCAAGCTTGAGGTCGACACATACGGACCCATTCCTGCATAATTTGGGGTTTTCTTCTGTATTCTCACTATGGAAATTATGTTACAGTCCTACAAACCTCATTATAGACATGATATATCATCACCTAATATCAACCTATAATACTACATCGATTAAACAACATCATAGCATCGTTATTCATCTAAAATTCATCAAATCTTCATCATACATCATTCATAATACATCCAATTCAAGAAAAAAATAGCAATCTTCTAACCCCACATATCAAACATCACGAACCCAATTATAAAGTCAGAACCCCACCCTTACCTTGGATCGAAGGTCGCTTTATAATTTTCTGGTTGAATTCTCGTTCTGCCGTTTTCCACTATTTCTAGCAGCTTCACGTTCTCTTCCAAATCCTTATTTTCTTTCTACTGCTTCTTTCTTCTCTTCCTTCTCACAAATAATAAAATAACCTAATATTCTATTATTCCTTATTTCTTATTGGGCTCAAAATCTACACCCCCTTATTACTTCTACTCTCTCAAAATAGGCCCACATTAAATAATATTACACTTCTAATATTATTTCACCATATAATATTATATCTCTAATATTATTTCTCCACTTAATAAAATAAATCCAATTTAATTATAACACAACTTCACAAATATTCCAAAAATAATTTAATTAAATAATTAATTAAATTACGGGCGTTACAAATGGAGCAGTGGAAGCTACCAATAAAAATATCAAGAAGATTGTGCAAAAGATGGTAGTAACCTATAAGACTAGCATGAGATGTTACCATTTGCTCTTCATGGCTACCGTATTTTAGCTCGAACATCAACTGGGGCAAACCCGTTCTCCTTGGTCTATGGCATGGAAGTTGTCCTGCCCGTCGAAGTTCAGATTCCTTCTCTAAGGATTATGAAGGAAGCAAACTTAGGCGGAGACGAATGGATTCAAACTAGGTTGGATCTGTTGAACTTGATTAATGAGAAGAGACTGGCTGTTATTTGTCATGGTCAATTGTATAAAAAATGTATGATCAAGGCTTTCAACAAAAAGATCAAGCCTTGAGTATATCAGACGGGTGACTTGGTAATAAAGCGCATCATTTTACCACAAGGCGATCCCAGGGGCAAATGGACTCCCACATACGATGGGCCATTTTTTGTTAAGAAAGTTTTCTCCAGTGGTGCCATGATGCTGACTACTATGGATGGTGAAGATTTCCCACATCCTGTGAACGCGGACATAGTTAAAAAATAATCCACATAAAATGACCCCCTAGGTTGACATACCTATGCAAAAATAAGGGCATTCGGCCGAACCAAATAGGTTCGGGCAAAAATTAGGGATATATGCAAAATATTTTACACCCGGCAAGTCGAAAACCTGAAAGGGCGACTTGGGCAAAAATGGGTATCCTGGTGGGCTAAAAACCCGAGATTGCGGTCCAGGAAAAAGTTAAGGATTAAAGCGTATAATTATCTCCCGTTGTATCCCTACAACTTAGTTTATTACCAAGGTCTAATTTCAATGGTAAAAGATCAATTCAATCAATTTCTTTCAACGACAAGAGTTGATGTTCGAAGACATAGGGGCAATGGCAGAGTTGGAACTCAATGAGATCACTTCCACATGGCTATTATTTTTGTTTTCACTTTGTATTCCTTTCATCCTTTCTACGATTTCCTCTTACTAGGATCTTTGTCTCCTTGTAGGAAAATGCCTATTTATGGGCAAACATTAATACAAATATACTTTGAAATGCAAACTTCTTGTTTTTTGTTTTGAGTGCAAAAGCGTCCAATGACTAAAATTGAATGAGCATATGCATATGAACATGATTAAACTATTAACAAATGTATGCATAAAAATAGTAACAAGCATTTCCTTAAGGATTTGGGATTATCCCCATAGAGTTACTTCAATAAAACTATCCCCAGCCAGAGTTCCAATCTCTCAAAAACCCTCCCCCAATTGAGTGTGGTCTTAAAAGAAGAAGCTTTGTAGAGTTCTTCCTAAAGAATTCACTTCACCAAATAGATCGTCAAAATATTCTCTTCAATAAGGTTTATTTCCTCCAACACACTGCAAATTCCCCAGCTCGAGTTTGCCTCTCAGACTATTACGAATCAATGGATAAAGACCCTTAATCCCCGTTAGAGTCATTTCAATCCCCAACAGAGTCATTACTATCCCAGTAAGTTACTACGAAGCCTGGAATCCGACCAAATAACAGTTTAACTTCACCTAAGTTACTATGAAGCCTGGACCCGACCAAATACTAGTTCAACTTCATCTTTTTAACAAATTACTGTGAAGCCTGGAATCCGACCAGATAATAGTTCAACTTCATATCTCTAGCAAGTTACTGCGAAGCCTGGAATCCGACCAGATAACAGTTGATTCAATTTACTGTAAAACCTGGAATCTTATCAGATAACAGTTCAAGTTGTTGAAACCTGAACCCGACCAGATAACAGTTGACCTCGAGTTCAAATTGCTGAAACCTGGACCCGGCCAGATAATGATTGACCTCGAGTTTAAGTTGTTACGAAGTCTGGAATTGGACCAGATAACAATTCAACTTCTTCAATCACTGCGAACCCTGGAATTCGACCAGATAACAGTTGATCAATTTACTGTAAAGCCTGGACCTGACCAGATAATAGTTTAACTTCTTTAATCACTGCGAAACCTAGAATCCGACCAGATAATAGTTGATTCAATTTTCTGCGAAGCCTGGAATCCGCCCAGATAACTGTTTAATTTCATCTTCCTCAGAAAGTTGCTGCGAAGCCTGGATTTCAACCAGATAACAACTAACTTTTATTCTCCTTGGTCAAGAAATAACTCCCAAATAGAGCAATGGACAACTAAAAATCCTGAAGTCTATTCCCCGAGCAGAAATTAACATTTCCCACAGAGTTTTCCTCAAAGCAAAAAACCAAAATCAATGTTCCCCAGCGGAGTTCTCCTCAAAACGACAACCAAAAATTCCCGACAGGAAGCACTCCGAAAAAAGTTTAAAGATACACATACTCTTCATCTCCAACAGCAGTCTGGGATTTAACTTCCCAAAACTCCCCAGCAATTTGTCAAGGATTTATTTTCCAGACAAAGATGCACTTTAATGTTTCACATTCATATATCATATCACATACATAACAAATGCATATAGCATAATATCACTTATTTTGAGAACATCATTACACCATGCATACATCTACATGCAATTAACCCTCTTCCTTGCAAGAAAAAATCAATTATCAGTCAAGTACTCTTATGGATAGATTCACATCTTCCAGTTAATGATAGGCGATCAATCAAGACCTATTTTGGATAAATTCACATATTCTAGTTAATGATATGCAATCAACAGGCCTCCTCTGTTTATAATTTTTTTCCCAGTGAAGTCACCAACTACGAGACCTCTTCTGGATCAGATTTATCTCTCCCAGTTAAAAACAGGCAAAAGTCATCTACAGTTTCAGTATAAATCGACTAAAGATTTAGTATGATACTTATTCTAGTATCCACCAATAGACATTCCAAATGTCATCATTAATCCCATTCCCGATACAATCAACTGCATCATTGAGTGCAAATTTCTGGGCACTCTAGTGTTCAATCATCTTTCACCTTCAAGTCACGAATAGCGGATCCACCAATCTAACTCTTCAGGCTTAAGAAGATTGAACAGGGGTAGCTGTTCTACCCTAAAATTATCCCTCTCATTTCTCAAGAAATTTCTCATAAGATTTTCAACTGCTCAAAGCTTGCACAAGGATTGGCTAGGTCAAGACATCTCCTCAACACAGATACCTCCAAAATTAGGGTTTGAGTTTTCATAAGGGGATTTGAACTTTTAATACCTAAAATGACTTTCATGGATCATTATGGACCTTAAAAATTGCTCATGTCAAATTTTAAGCATTGTAGTTCAAATTTTCTCAATCAATTGATCAGATGACCTAAAATCAACTGTATTGGTTAAAAGGTCAATTATGGACAAATTACAGTCAAAGTACAAGAGTTTTGACCTGTATCAACATATTAAATTCATATATATCAATTGATCAATTTGGGATGACAATTCTCCGAGAAAATTGATTAAGCCACCAAAAGGGCAAAATGGTCAAAACTAGGGTTTTAACTGAGGAGGCTTGATTTTTGACTTTTGACCTAATACATGACTTATTGGTTTGAAACATGATGTAAAGGATTAAAATTAATCATCTTGACCTAATTTCATAGTTCAAATCACTTCTCAAGAACATTAGATTGACAGATGAATTTCAGTCGACTGATGAAAAGTCAATTGTATACTGAAAAGTCAAACTTTGACTTTTTGATCAAAACTAAGTTCCAAAGGTCACATTTCATCAAGAAATACAAAAATATGAAACTTGATCATCAAGAAATCCTAAAAGACAAATTTCATCTTGAAAAGTCAAATTTCTAAAACTTAGGAATTTTTCCAAGTGTTTAAAAACATGATTATTTCATAACTTCATCTTAATTTTTCACCAATATGTAAGATGATTCAAGAAAAACATCCAACATGAAAGTTGTAGGTATTAATGAGATCTAAAATATTGTAGTGTAGAAAATTTTCTAGAAATGCTTGGATTTTAAGTTAAGAGTTCATAAAGGCGTGCACTTTTTTCTTAAACACTTAGTGAAATTTTGCGCTAGTTAGGCAGATTTTTGGTACCAACTTCATGGCAACTTTTCACATGGCTCCAAGTTGATTATTCAAAAATGATCAACATGAAAGTTGTAGAGGATGTTACAATCTTTCCAAAATGTCTAAGAACTCATTAAGACCATACTTGAGCTGAGAGAATCGAAGGCAAGAAGTTAGGGTTTCATTCTTGAATCACAAGGCAGAATGTTGAAGAACATTAATCAAATCCATAGGCCATGCTGCATAATCTTGCTTTGCAGGCCTCAGAATTGTGTTTCACTCCATAATTAATGGTTTACACAACTTTTTAACCCCTTATCCAAGTGTTTGAAGCTTTTTCCAAACCAATTTTCTATTAATGGCACAAAGTTACCATTTCCATTTTAGAAAAGCAAGCTTTATGCAAAGTCAACTTGCATTGAGCCTTGCACTTATTCTTTATGCATACATAACATCTATAATCCAGAAGCAACATGTTTAAAGTGATTAACCACTCTAGATAGCCTTGTACCATGCTTTAGGAAGATGTTTGTCAACTTTGCTTCAAAATCAAGAAACCTAGCCATAACATGTGATCTTGTACATCTGACTTCTCCAAGCTTCCAAATCTTTTCTCTATAAATAAATACACATATTGCAACCTAACACATGAATTCTCAAGCCCTCAAACACTCTCAAAGCCAGAATCACATAGCAAACCTCTATTGTTGCATATTCCGGCCAAAAATCCCAAAACAAAAACCAATCGTGTGTTTCTTAGCCTTTTGGTTTCAAAGGCTTCTAAACATCATATACAAACAATCCCAATACCTTTCAATGTTCTGTAACACCAATTTCCTCGACCTCCATAACCAAAAAACAGAGCTTGCATCTTCACTTCTCTAGCATAACTCTAGCACTTCCAGCATCAAGTCAGGGTTGCATTAGCTTCCTGGGAACTTGTGGAAGCTAACCTAATAATCACCATCACTTGAAACAAGATCAGACTTAGAATATAGTTTCCATTTTCTGAGGTGTTTTTCTGACTTTGCATCTCTTCATATAGGCATTGTTAGGCTTGCATTTTCAAAGATAAAATGTAGATATCATTGCCCTGAAACTGCTCATGTCCATAGTTTTCATTTATATTGATTGAGTAGGGTGAATTTTGAAGTTGAAGTTTCTGAAAATATTAGGTTAGATTTGACTTATAATTTTAGTGAGTTACATTTCTGGAACCGTGATGAAATTTTCCATAACTTTCATGTTTACATTTTCCATTTTGGTTGAGAAATGAATAAGTTACAGATGCTCTGGCTGGCGCGAGGAAGAAGATGAAGTTCATCATTAGAATTTATTTTGTAATATATATTTATGGTTTTATTTATAATACCTGATGTATATCCACCCAAGTGGTAGAAGTGCACGAATGTTACCTCTTGGACCTGGGTTCGAGCCCTAGCGTCCGTGTTTGCATTTTTCCATTGTTTTCGTTTCTTTTTTTTTTGTTTGAAATAACCAGCGCTTGGGCCTCCAGCAAGTGGGCCTGACCCTTTTTACTCTATCTGACCCCCTATTTACTTTCCAACCACGTAGCTCATTTCATTGTATTTTTTATTTATTTTGCTGATTACAAAAGTATACCTTGGGCCTAGTATAAAACAAAATTGTTTTTACTTTTAAACCACTTTTCCCATTTTCACACCCCCTGACTTTATTTTTTATATTTTATTTTATTTTATTTTTATTTATTTTTATTATTTTTATTATTTTTATTATTTTTATTTTTATTAATCAAAAACCCAAAAAAAAATATTTTCTTATTAAATTTAATTCCTTTTTTTTAATTAAAACATTTAGACTTAGGTTTATTTCAATTTTATTTTCTAATTTTAATTAACTTAGGATTTAGAATTTTTGTTAGTTAATTTCTTTTTACTGGTTTAACTAAATTAGAACATTTTCATAAGACTCTAAAAAACTTGTTTCTCAATCAAATCCAATTTCTCTTCTTAATTAACTTAGGTTTTAAATTTCTTAATTTAACTAATTATTTTATTTTGCTTTAATTAGGTTAAGAAACCATTGTCTTAAACAAAATCCAAAACAAAATTCATTTCTTTTCCATTTATATCTTTGTACATTATATTAATTTCACTTGTACATTATTCATTCAATTCGATAAGGTTGTAATAGATAATTAGGACTTTTATTGCTTTCCATTCCTTATTTGTAAAACTTATATACCCCATCCTCAAATGATGTAATAGCGTAGAACATTTATTTTCCGCAATTTATCGCTTTAATATAAATACTAGTAATTAGGGTTTGTATGGAAAGATAAAAATCAATACTTAGAAAACCCTAATTCAAGATAAAAAATGCATGAAAAAAAAACATTTTGCACACTTGCATCTCTAGGGTTAACTCCACTTGTTGCCTTGAGAAAATGGTCATATTACGCATGTGAGACACCTTAGAAAATGACCCTCGAATACAACATCATAGTCCCTCGATGACGCTTCGAATGTTACCTTCAAAATAATCTTAGACCCTTAAGAAAAATGCTAAGGTATCTCACCACATTGCATTTTATGACTATACGACGACCCACGTCTGTCCATTCACATCCAATGATAGGGCTTCTTATCAATCAACGGTAAGATAGCAATCTCTAAAGGAGGAGGAAAAGAACTAAGAGTTTTTGAGTAGGTAGAACGTTCATAGTTGCTTTCTCACAACCAATCTTCAAAACATCTTTCAAGAATACACCAACACTTTCAAACATGAAATATTTTCAAAAGTCAACACTTTGTATGCATTCTTATGGAGACGATAATCATTACAAAGTTCGACTAAACGATGGAACTTTTCAAAAATACTTTCAAAAACAAATCACAAACACATTTCAAACAACTCATTTTTAAAGTGAGCTAGCAACTAAGAGCCCGTAGATAACTACCGATGAAAAGGGTGCTAACACCTTCCCTTTTCATAACCTACCCTCCAAACTCAAGAAAATATTTCAAAAGGTCTTTCCTGTTCTTTTCACCCTTTACTTCATTGGATAAAAGAAAAGTCGATGGTGACTCTTGCTATCTGCAACAATTACGGTTAAACTCAAAACAACCAAGTCAGTTCTCCTACCGTATTACAATCGTTTTCCTTTTTGTTTTCTTTAAATTTTGCAGGTTTGGATTTCTATATCACCGGAGATGATGACCGGAACCACCATCTAGGGTGGTTTGACCGATGGTTGAAATAGCGTGGCAAAACGAGACATTTTGATTGATCTATTCAAATACAGGAGACCCCACTCACACGCGCGTGTTTTCATTTGTCTGACCTTATCATTTGTTTTATTATATATATATATATATATATATATATATATATATATATATATATATATATATATATATATATATATATATATATATATATATATATATATATAGATTGATACAAGATACCGGATGTAAGGGTCGCCCCAACGGTAAGAGTGTGTTTGCAAAGGCGTTTATATACCAGGACATGGGTTCGATCCTTGCCTCTGGTATTTTATTCTGCATGATTTCTCTTTGCAGATTAAGTACGAATCAGATCATGTGCGCATTGTACACCCCCTCAATCATCACCATCCAATCTAGACCCAACAGCCAGAAGGGAGCCCCCACACGATGTGCCTCTTGGAACCGGTCATACAGGATCATTCAACACATCTGGGCTTACAGTCTTGGGCCTGGAAAATTCGCTTTCTTACACCCCTAGATATACTCTTTCAAGCCCATCATTTCTTTTTTATTTTAATTTCTTTTTTTAAAATATAATTAACTTTTTAAAATTAATTAATTAAAACAATTTAGATTTAGGTTAGATTAATTTGATTTTTTCTATTTAATTAAATCAAATTAACTTTTTTGTAAATAAATTAATTAAATCAAATTAACTTTTTTGTAAATAAATTAATTAAATTAATTAACTTAATTTCCTTTCATTATTAAACTTTTCTTCAATTAAAAATAACTTAGTTTTTAATTCCCTTTTCTCAAAAATAATAAAAAATCAATTAATCATCAATTATTTTCCATCAAATAAACTCCACGTTTCTTCTTGCAATCTTCGCGCTTTTCTTGTTTCCGAATTAATTTGATCCTTATTATGTAACTGTTGAAGATTGTAATAGATTAAATAGGTTTTTATTTTGATTTATATTTCCCCTAAATTTTGTGGTTTGTATCCCCCTTCCCGAAGCATTGTAATAGCGTAGGAAATCTATTTTTTGTCTTTACCGCTTTCCTTATAAGTGCTAGATGTATGCTAATAGGCTTGTATGACAAGATTTAAAATCAATCGTTAGATAACCCTAATCAAGATAATATATCTGAAACAAATCACTTTTCACACACGCACCTCTAGGGTGACTCCACTTGTTGCCTTCGTAAAACAGTCATGTCCCTCGAACATAGGGATACCATTAGCAAAAACCCTCGATTAAAAATCATCATAAAGATCATAGTCCCTCGATGACCCTTCGATGATTCCTTCGGTAAATGATCTTGTCCCTTAATGTTGCCTATAAATACATGATGATAGTCCCTTCGAATTGTTGAAGGTCTCCCTATATGTTGCCTTTATGATTGTACGATGACCCGCGCCCGTCCCTCAAAACATCCAATGATAGGGCTTCCTACTAATCCATGATAGGATAGAAATATCTAAAGGAAGAGGAAAAGAACAAAAGAATTTTTAGTAGGTAGATAGTTCTTAATCGCTTGCTTGCGAACATTTCAAAATATTTTTCACACAAAACACTTTTTTTCTCAAATGTTTTCAAAACAAATACTTTGTATGCGTTCTCAACGATACGGGAATCATTACAAAGTTTATCGCACTTAGGAATTTTTCAAAATATTTTCAAAACTTACACATCCACAAAGTATTTTCAAAAGCGAGCTAGCGATTAAGAGCTCGTAGATAACTACGGATGAAAAGGGTGCTAACACCTTCCCTTTTCATAACCTACCCCTCTTACTTAGAAAATTCTCGAAGGTCTTTCATGTTCTTTTCACCCTTTCCTTTATTTGGATAAAAGAAAAGTCAGTGGTGACTCTTGCTATCCGCAACATTTATGATAAAACGTAAAACCAAAAGTCAGTTCTCCCACCGTATTACAAAGTGCATGCAATAAGATATAATTAAGCAATATTTGAGATATCAATTATCCCCAATTCCCCACGTATATTGACAAAAGGTTTGGTTGCGAGAGGTTTAGTGAAAATATCAGCAAGTTGATTTTTACTATCAACGTGCTCAAACGCAACATCCCTTTTTTCAACATGGTCACGAAGAAAGTGGTGACGTATCTCAATATATTTAGTACGTGAATGTAGTAGAATATTTTTAGTTAGATTAGTGGAACTAGTGTTGTCACACATGATAGGAATACATGAGAGTTTAATATCAAAGTCAAGTAGTTGTTGTTTAAGCCAAAAAAGTTATGCACAACAACTACTGGTTGCCACGTATTCCGCCTCGGCAGTTGACAAAGCAACAGAAACTTGCTTTTTACTTTGTCAACTTACCAAGGATTTTGAAAATAAGTGACAAGTTCCACTAGTACTTTTCATATCCAATTTACAATTAGAAAATTCGAAATCGAAATAACCAACCAAGCTCTAATCGTTTCCCTTGGGATACCAAAGCCAAAACATAGAGGTACCAATGAGTTATCTAAGAATGCGTTTAACGACTTTTAAATGTGATTCCTTGGGAACTGATTGATATCATGCACACGTGCAAATACTAAACACAATATCTGGTCTAGATGCAGTAAGATAAAGAAGTGAGCCAATCATACCTCTATACCTTTTTACCTCAACATCCTTACCCTTTTCATCTCTATCTAGATTACCATTTGTTGTCAAAGGTGTGTCAGTTTCTTTAGCATCATCCATACCGAATCTTTTGAGAAGTTTGAGACAATACTTAGTTTGACATATGAATGTGCCTTCATCAAGTTGCTTAATTTGTAGTCCAAAAAAAGTAGTTTAACTCTCCTATTAGACTCATCTCAAACTCTCCCTGTATAAGCTTAGAGAACTCATTGACAAGATGCATGTTAGTTGATCCAAAAATGATATCATCAACATAAATTTAAACTAGTAAGATGTGTTTTCCTTGACGTTTAATAAAAAGTGTAGTGTCAACTTTTTCTCTAGAGTATCCTTGTTCTAGCAAAAAACTTACTAAGCCGATCATACCATGCCCTAGGGGTTTGTTTAAGACCATACAATGCACGTTTTAGCTTGAACACATGATTAGGAACCTCATCATTTTCAAAACCTTGAGAGACATATACTTCTTCACTTTTGTATTCGTTAAGGAACACATTTTTATGTCCATTTGATATAATTTAAAGTTATTTGAGCATGCATAAGCTAATAAAAGGCGTATAACCTCAAGTCAGGAAAATGGAGCATAAGTCTCCTCATAATCAATGCCCTCCTCTTGATCATAACCTTGAGCCACAAAACGAGCCTTATTTCTTGTTATCACACTATGTTCTTCAAGATTATTCCTAAATACCTATCGAGTGCCTATAATTTGATGATTTTATGGACGAGGAACAAGGTCTCAAACGTCATTTATTTAAAATTGATTCAATTCTTCTTTCATTGCCATAAGCCAATGCTCATCAAGTAAGGCATCTTTGGCATTTTTAGGTTCAACTTGTGATACATATTCATGATGATAACAAAAATTACTTATCTTAGAGCGAGTAGTTACCCCTTTGGTGATATCATAAATAATGTTGTCAATTGTATAATCCTTGGAGGTTCTCCACTCCAATGGAAGACCATCATTTTCTTCTTGACTTTCATCATCCTTCTTTTCTTGGTTGTCATCTTCTTCCTTCTCAATTTCTACTGATTTAGGTTGATCAACTCCTTTGTCGGTGTCTTTGAGTATGTCTTCTGTAGATGCACCTACACCATGAAAAGAACTACCTTTCCCAATACTATTTAGGGGATTATCATCAAAAGTAACATGGACCGACTCCTCAACAATAAGTAATCTTTTATTATAAACTCTATATTCTTTGCTAGATTGAGAGTATCCAAGAAAAATGTCTTCATCGGCTTTCGCGTTAAATTTTCCAAGATTATCTTTACCATTATTTAAAACAAAACATTTACATCCAAAGATATGAAGATGGGATAAATTTGATTTTCTACCTTTTAAGAGTTCATAGGGAGTTTTGTCAAGAATAGGACGATTAAGTATCTTATTCAAGATATAACATGTCGTGTTAACCACATCGGCTCAAAAGTACTTTGGTAGACCATAATCATTGAGCATTTTTCTTGCCAACTCTGCTAAAACATGATTTTTAAGCTCCACAACACCATTTTGTTGTGGAGTTATAGGAGTTGAAAATTTATGTCCAATTCCAAATTTATCACAATATTCTTCAAAAATATGATTTTCAAACTCACCTCCATGATCACTTCGAATGGCAATAATTTTTTAATTTAATTTGTTTTGACCTAACTTGGAAAAACATGTGAAAACCGAGCATGCTTCATCTTTGTTACGTAAGAAAATAGTCCAACAAAATCTTGAGTAATCGTCTACAATTACAAGACCATAATAGTTTCCTCCTATGCTTTTAGTCAATGAGGGAAAAAATAAATCCATGTGAAGAAGCTCAAGTGGTCTCGATGTTGAAACAACATTCTTTGATTTAAAGGAGACCCTTGTTTACTTACCCTTTTGACATGTATCACATAGATGATCTTTTCAAATTTTCATTTTTGGCAGACCAATTACTAAATCTTTTGTAGCTATTTTATTAAGTAGATCAAAGTTGATGTAGGCCAAACGTCTATGCCATAACCAAGACTCTTCACTCAAGGTAACAAGGCATTGGGATTTATTTAAGGAAATTTCTCTTAAGTGAAGCATATAGATATTACTAACCCTCAAAACCTTAAACATACAATCTTTCCTTTTCGTATGTTCAATTACACAACAATCTTTGGCAAAAGTTACCTTATAACCATTATCGTATAATTGGATAATACTAAGAAGATTATGTCTAAGACCTTCAACTAACATAGCATTTGAGATATTAATAGTTGAGGGATTACCTATACTACCTTTTCCGATTATTGCACCTTTTTTGTGATCATCGTAGGATACAAAACCTTTCTTATTCGCCATAGAGTCGGAGAAGAGAGATATGTCTCCCGTCATGTGTCTTGAACCTCTACTATCGAGAATCCATTTTCCCTTCATAGTATCAAGACACTCACCCTACAAAAAATCAAACAAAAGGGGTACGTACCCAATTCTCATTAGGTCCTGGAGATTGAGTTAAATAAACGTTGATTTTGGGCAACCATTTGAAATTTCCTTTAGGAACTAAAAAGCACCTAAATTTATATTTTTCAGTAGTATGTCCCTTTTTGCAACAATAGTGACAAAATAACCTATGATGAGAATCACCTATGCTATTAGACTTCTTCTTGATCAAGTTATAATTTTTATGAGGCTTTTCGATCTTTGAGCATCTAATAATAATAGTATCAATAGGATGGTGTATTGTGTCTAATTTGGTTTCAAGATTACTCATTTCTTGTTGTCAAATTTGACATGTTTCACATCCAAATTTACAAGATTGTTCATCCTCCTTTACACAATTTGAGCTCTCTACAATGAGTTTCTTTAATGCCTCAAAATTTTTATTTGTTTCTTAAACCTTGGCCTCTAAATAAGTAATAGTCTTTTGTTGAGAGGCCAACATGTTGTTAGCTTATAAAGTCTCTTTTTGTAGGTTCTCAAATTGATTCTTCAAATCATCAAAAGATAATTTTATAATATTAGAATATTTAGAATTACTTACATCCTTTTTCTTGCCTTGTCGATGATTTTCCATGAAACAATAGTTTGTCTCTTCATCACTCTCACTTGAGCTTTCATTGATTGAGATATCATTATCCCTATCCCAAGCAACATATGCTTGTCTAGGATTTTGATAGTTGTTTATTTGGCCCTTTCCTTTATTCTTAGCAAGAGATGGACACTCCGGTTTATAATGACCCGGTTTTCTGCATTCGTAACAAATACCATTTGAATTGTCCTTTTTGTTGTCTTTGTCTTTAGAGGAAGAGGATTGTCTTTTGAATTTTGCAAAATTATTATCAGAGTGTTTGACACCATTCTTCTGAATGTATCGATTGTATCTTCTTACAAATAATTTCATTTCTTCATCATATAAATTCTCTTCATTACTAGAGTCACTATCATTAGTAGGCTCATTCCTTGAGGACTTTGAACTTCAAGCATTGAGAGCTTTAGAATTCAATGCTTCCTCCTTGACAGCCCCTTTTTCCTTTTTCTTTTTCTTTTTCTTTTTCTTTTTCTCAAGCTTCTTTTCATGTTTATCCAAACAATTGAGTTCTTTCTCATGTTCTTCTAACTTACCAAACAAAGCGGTGAAATCAAGTGTTGCAAGATTGTTGGCTTCCTTGATTGCGGTGACCTTTGGTTGCCAATTTCTAGTAAGACATCTCAACACCTTGTTAGTAGCAATAACATTAGAAATATGATTGCCTAGTAAATTTAAGCGATTAATAAGATGTGATAATCTTATTTGCATTTGAGAAATGGTTTCCCCTTCATTCATACAAAAAAGTTCAAACTCTTGATTAAGTTTATTAATTCTAGCTTGTTTGACCTCATTAGTTCCCTCATAGGTAACTTGTAGAGAATCCCACATAGCTTTAGCAGTTTGACAATGGGAAATGCGATAGAACTCATCAACACCAAGAGCGGATATGATGATGTTTGTAGCCTTCTAATCATAAGACCACTTCTTATTATCATTTTCATCCCATAAGTTTTATGGCTTTGGTACGGTAGCACCATCAACAACACATGTCATCGGTGTTGGACTATTTTGAATGGCTACCCAAACACCTTTTTATCATATGAGTTGACATGAATTTTCATACAAGCTTTCCAATAATTGTAATTTGCTCCCATGAAAATTGGAGCTCTTTTATAATCCCCTTTAGGTTCATAAGCCATTTTCTAAAAAGTGTCAAAGCCAGAATGAATCGGGCTCTTGATACCACTTGTTAGACGACGGCAAAGTATCTAGAGGGGGTTGAATAGATACCCCTTTAAAAAATTACAAATAAAATTTGGTTTTGAAAAAGATGTTTTAACAAAGTGCAACGCGGAAGCTTTTTCAAAATGTTGTCTTTACGAACGTTATTGGGGGCTCGGATATGAAAATTGTAATTAATAAATACAATATGAAATGCAAACAACAAATGAATTAATGAAATTAAATCAATCAACAACTTATATATCATTTATTGAAAATTACTTGCAAAGTTATTTCCTATGGCAATATTAAAAGAACTAGTTGAATCAATTTATCAAATACTTGGTGTGCAAGTGAATTTTCAGAATTTTCCTTTAGTTGTGTTGATACACAAAACCACTTATAATCAAAAGTGATTATAAACTATATAAACAATAGATTTAAAATCAAAAATTGATTGGGAAAATTCTTACAATTCAATTGATAACGCAATGCTATTCAAAAATTTGACCAATGAAAATTAAAGCAAGTAAAAGGAAAAATAAAAGAGACACAAGGAATTTGCCTTCACAGTTCCCCACTGTCTCCCTCGCGTGTGAGTATGTTTGCGCCTAATTCCAATGTAATTAGGATAATTCTTGCTATGCAAAATTATTGATATAAGAGAAGTGGTTAAGAGCAACTCGATAAACCCTAAGCTTGTTGTTGATTAAACCCATTCTCCTCTTTTGATCTTGATCAAGACCAAGAAACACTAGATGCAACTTATTCGCCACTTAAGCTACCTCCTTGCAAAGATTTCACCTCCAAGGGATTTCACTTGAGTAAATCAGATTACACTCTATCAACACAAGATCTTCGATTCTATCTTCCAATACTTGCTACTTCCTTAAAAAGATTTCAAACGCTCCAAGGTTCCTTGCAAATATTTCAAACACTCCAAGGTGATTCAGGTGATTCACATGGATGATTCCTTCTCGAACGATCTTGCACGAAAATCCCCCAAATCAACCAATGAACTTGGAGGACAAACCATAAGTTTTTTCCTGGATGAAAACCCCTATATAACTCAACCCAATACACAATTGGACACTAGCAATCCTCGTCTAGAGGCACCCCAACAGAACATCGCTACAATATAGTGTTAGTGTGTATGCATAGATTGGAGGTTGAAGATGATGAGAGAAATGGGCTAATTTTTATGGTTTCACCAAGTTATTAATGATGCATGAAAAGGTATTTATAGTTTTAGAACATTTAGGGCAAAAGGGAAAAATTCAAAATAAAAAGATTTTATGAAAATTGACCAAATAAGAAGTATGTGTCGACCTAAGTATTGTATGTGTCGACACATACGTAATATTTATATTGTATATGTCGACCTATAGAAGCCTATGTGTCAACCGAAAAGAAACAGAGGCTACGGGCTTTAAAACACTAGTAAATGTGTCGACCTGAAAATGGATGTATCGACACATAAAATAAGAATTTCTGCAATTTAAAACACGCTACAGTATGTGTCGACCTGAATGGTCAAATGTGTCGACCTGTGACTTACAGAAGCTACAGGCTTTAAAAATGAGTTGCATGTGTCAACCTGAAAAGCGGATGTGTCGACACATATAGTAAAAAATAATGCAAAAAATTATTTTTAATGGCTTGGATCAATTTCAAAATTCTTTTTAATGATTCCTAAGACCTCTAATACAGAGGAGTGCCATAGGACATAAAGATATCGTCCAATGTTCATAAGTGAAAGCTTTTACCAGTTTTGACATCATGCAAAATGTTTGACGATGAAGTTTGTACTCACATACTCCCCTTTTTTGATGATCGCAAAACTTGCGACGATGCATTCCTTGTATTTATTGAAGGCACCCCCTGACATTGTGCTTCCCTACTTCGACTCACATATGCTTCTCCCCCTTTGACAATATCAAAAATAAATATAGCAAACCGTGAAAAGTAACATAGTTCCATAACAAGACTAATACGACAATTAGATTCTATTTTGCATAGAAGAGTAACAAACATATATCCTCATATATATGTGATGATGTAGAATTTTAAATAATGAACGAGAAACATTACAACAAATGTAATTAATTTCATAATGAGTAAATAAGCAAGAAATGACAATAATGTCAAGTTGTTTGTGTAGTGTCACAAACAAGCAACACTTCATAATAGAACACCCGATATGGCACACGCAAGTGCCTAGCATAGCAACAAGAATATGTCGTTACTATACCTACTCTGGGGGCTACCAAGCCAGAAAGGAAATCCACTATTAGTAGTACTACTTCAAAGCTAAACTCCCCCATTTACAACTTCTCGCCTAATCCTTACCCAGTAAAGCTTCTACCTAGGTCCTCCCTAGATATGCGAAATCCCTATCTCACCTTCAATCACCGCAGTGATAAAAACCACTCCCAGTCACATGGAATGTTTCAGTTAAACACAATTTAAAAGATTACTCTTCCAATACAAAACTCACTCAAGACTCTTGACCAAGAATAATACTTGAATTTTCTTAAAAGCTTCATCCAAGAACAATACTCACTCTTGCTTCACAGCTTCGAGGAAAACAAAATGTCAACCATGAGTATCAAAAGAATCAAGGGTGACTTACACATACACAATACACAAGAGACTCTCAAAACCTAAGACTACTTTCTTCTCCTAATTTTACAATTCTTGAAATATTAAAAGATACATTAGGTTAGGTCTTCTTTAAATACACTTCTTCAGTCCATGGGCTTCAAAATCTTCATCAGATATTTCTTGATCCACAAGTTGAGAGTTTTATCTGGTGTGCAACCAAATCTCCTTAAGTATTGGAGCCAACAACACAAAGTTTCCTAAATTGTCTCAAGGCCCAATTTAGTAACCAATGTACAGCTGGAGATACAAAACCTTGTTCCAGATAAAATCTTCTTGACCTGTAAATTTACTGAAATATATCCAAAATAAATATTCCAGAATCAAATCAAATCTGTCAAGATTTAAAATAGCATTATATGCTAAACTGCAGTGCCAGATCAAGATGTCATGACATCTGCCTTCGACATTTGACTAAAAATTCACAACAATAAAACTACTATGACAATTGATAAAAATGTTGAAACATCTTCCTCAACAACATAGAACCATGTTCAGAAACATGCCTAGCCATAATTAATCCAGCCATAAAAACATGGAACTAACAATCTCCCCCTTTGGAAAATTTCGGCTAAAACAAAAAATACCAAATTCCATCTGATGGAGGAATAAAACCAGACAGGTATAGGACTCTCCCTATCAGACATAATTATTTCTCCCCCCTTAAGGAAAAACCCTACATCAGAACACAACAGAAGCAGCATAAAAAAACTCTAGTAGAAACAAGCATGAACACTCATGCTCCTCCTGTATGATTGCATGAGCAACCATACACACAACTACTCTCACTAAAGCACTAGCACATAGTATTATCATAATACTATATCAACATGTCAAGATATATGATGTAGCATCAGGACACGGACACTTTACTCCCCCTTTTTAGTCAATATATTGATAAAAAGAACATAGAGTGAATATGTAATCATGGAAATATAGAAGACATACACAAGTTACATGTCAAACATGTAGAGTTTTTACAGCAACACAGGCCAACAGCTTGCACACGAGGAAGAAGATAGCCTGACACTTCCTCTCTAACCTAAAACTAATTCTTATTATAGAAGGAAGAAGATCCTTCTCTGGAAGCACAAGAGAACCCTTAAGACGAAACAATTGCAGAATATGTAACTCAGAGTACACAAAATAGATAACTCGGAGCATAAGACATAACTTTTCCCATAACTAAGAACACAAGACACAAGACCTAAACACCCAAGATGTTAGAACATTCGTTGACATATTCCTACAAACCAACTATAATAATAGACTCTAGACTCACATGATGGACAATCATGTTCCCCCTAAAGTGTTGCACAAATCAAGTAACACTTGACTAGACTCAAACAAATAGACCAAGGAAGGAAAAATAGAAGGACTTTATGCTTGATGCATGACCAATTGCACAAAAATTGACTCAAAAGAATAAGACTTACCCAAAGAGAATCAAGCTAAGGGAAAAACACAAACATGGCCCTTAATTACTGACTTAACAGAAAGAAAAAAAAACACACCCCTTTTTTTTGTTTTGTTTTTTTATAACATATATCATATAACAAGTATCCCACACACTCAATCTTGATCAGCCACTAAGTCTGAATCATGTAAAATCACATGGTCCTTCTTGAGGGGCTTCACCTTGATTAGGTGTTTTCCTTGTCCTGGATGTTTCAGTAGATGTTACAACATTTGTTACAATATTGAACACTACTTTCAAAAACCAGAACCCACTTTCTTCTTGATTTATAGTAGAAAAGTTTTATTTTGCACCAATGACTGTAGAAACACAACTTGTGAGGATGATGAGGATGTAAAGTCTTTAAATACAAGGAAGGTTACATAGGATTTAACAAAACCTTTCTTGTAAAAACACTTCCAATTAAAGAAAGCTTTTATGGAAGAAGATAATCCTTAGTAACAATGAACCACTCACCATAGGAGAGATACACGTTATTCTTCAGCTTTCTCTCTTTCCAAGTTTTGACTCCTTGAAAAATGTTACAACATTTGAAATGACATTTACCATACCATTGAAAATTATTCTTCTGAGATTGCATACTCCACTAGGAAAAAGAATATATTTGACAGACTGTCCAAACATCTATTCCAATAATTCTTCAGTAGTGCAATTCCAAAAATACCCCTCATATTCTCAATGTAACTTGCATCTCAAGTTATGAAGAAAATACTTCCAGATCTTCTAAACCATACCAAGTTTAGGAGTGTCAATATAAACCTGCAGCAAGATTATTGACACAAATATGATAGAACCAATCTTTGTTCTACAAGCAGAATAAAATCCTTCTACCCTGATTACAGTAGCTTGTCATATTACAATTTTATGACATCCAGGTTGACATTATACCCTTTTAGTGACCACCCTAATAAAAAAACATCTTTCTTCAGCAATGTACCTAATTTTCAAGACACACCAGGACTCAATTAATTCTAATCTCAGAGATAAGAATATCCTCCAATGATACAATCATCTTCAGACTTGCCAAAAATATTTTTACCACCAAGACTCTCAATCATTCAATATTCCATCTCTGAAACACATGATGATCACAAACTAGAATAAACTCCAAACAATAAACTCCCTTTTGAACTACTTTCTTGAGAGATTTCTCATTCCGTGCTTTCTGGAACTTTGGAATCTACCACATACTGGAGTAACAAACTGATGTGATGATGTTCCAATCATCTGGTTGAACATCAGTACCTTTATCAATGAACATATCACTGATTTTGATCCTGAAGTTACTCATCACTAGACGTACTTCTCTCAATAACATAACTCAGAAATATACCTTATCCTCGTTAAAGGAATAGATAATACCTTTGAAGACTTCACAAATAATATATTCACTTTAAAATAAAATCATATATACATTTATATCCACTAGGACCTTCACCTTGCATTGAACTAACCAGATCCATAAAATAGGTTATTGAGCTTTGGAAATTGACTTATATTGCACCTTTTAGTGTAACATCTTGACTTCTTCTTCCTTTGAACACAAATTAAGAGAATAACCAATTGAGTACTTGTGAATTTCACAAATAGAAATAGTTCATAAATCCTCAGAGGTAATTCAAACATCTCATAAGAGACATAACATTCTTCCTTGATGACATAACTGAATCATTAGCTAAGTAAAACCAATTACTAAAACCTTAGAGAATCCATCCTGAATTCTTTAGTTATCCAATTTCCTTAAAACTTCCATTTTAGTATCATCCCCAAAGTAATAATGACTAGAATGAGACTTAAACAAAGTATAAGGAACACTTTTACTGAAGTTAAGTGTCTGGAACAGTTAGTATCAAAATACCCAACATCTTAGTTAGAGACCTAAGAAACATATGAAAGATAAGGAAATTAACATCTTCCTTGAGTATTTACCACTACTTGATTAAGAAACACTAGACTTGATCTTCGAGAAAATAACCAAAAACTGTTAAAATCAACTTAACACGGAAGAGGTATCTCCAGTGCAAGTAAATCCCTTTTAGCATGAGTAAACATAATGTTCACCATAATGTTATGACTTACTTAACTCAGCTAGTCTTTTGATAACAAAATTATTTTGTCACTTCGAGTCTTTCTTTTGCTGATTAGTTTAGAAGAAAACCTATCCTCCTTAAACTTCCAATCATCTTCCCTCATGAAGAACCTCCTCCAACTGATCTGGATTATCCTAACAAACTCGATCGAGACATCAATCTCTAGGACTAAATAGAGTTACTTCATCTTGAAAAAACATATATAGTAGATACTTCCTCCTTCTCTTAAGACATAAAATCAGAAAGAAATCAACTCATATTTATTCGCAGTTGAAAACTCCCTTCATTCTAAATCATAGAAACAAACTTCTAGCTCATTATGAGATAATTCTTCAGTTCAGAAATCTTCATAAGAAGTCCATCTTCCAATCAAACCAGAAATAAACAACCCTCACAGTTGCTCTTGAGATAAGTAAGACATCCTGCTCCACAAAAGATCCAATATCTTCACACTCATAAGAATGCTTAGACAATGATCAATACACCAATTGCAGCCTTTCTTTTAGCATCAGAGACTTGTTGAAGTTGTGATAGATGTTATGACACATGATCACAACATACTGACTAATTTCTCCAACATCTGGTAGGATTACCTTCTAAGAAACATAATAAGAAACCATTCATCATAAAGCTGAAACAAGATACTACAGAGTTAGAAACAAAAGCCATGCTCTTGTCCTTTTTCAATAGTTGTAACTTCCTTGTAAGGTTTAGAGAACTGAGTATCTTCTTCTTGAAAACACTAAGATACCTTTATGAGTGGACTTGAGAATTTCTTGAATATCTTTGGTCTCCAGTGATAATAATACAAAAAATGAAACTTATCAATTTCATTGATTATGATATTGACAACTTCAAACTTACATAGAGACAACTCATACTCTATTCTTCAATCTCTTCAGAACCAGGATTCTCCTATCCTGATAATTCTTCAAAATCTACTCTTTGTTGATAACTAGAACATGACCATTCCAGTTTTCCATAATGAACAGTAATGCCAAAAAATTACTCCCTGAAGCTCACCCGATGGACCAGGGTGCATGCTCTAATACCAATTAAAATTCTTCTAGTACATGCAACACATGGAAATACTAATATCTCAAAATCAGAATAATGTCAAGACAGATGTTGCAACATATGATCTGACATCCTGAATGGATTCATTAAGTTATAACAGAAACAGAAACGTAAACTGAAGAGTGATAAATAACACAATGATATGTTAACTCAGTTTGGTGCAAACCCACCTACTCTGGGAGCTACCAAGCCAGAAAGGAAATCCACTATTAGTAGTACTAGTACAAATCTAAACTCCCCCATTTACAACTTCCCGCCTAATCCTTACTCACTAAAACTTTTACCTAGGTCCTCCCTAGATATGTTAAATTGCCATCTCATCTTCAATCACCATAGTGATAAATACCACTCCTAGTCACAGGGAATGTTTCAGTTAAACACAATTTAGAAGATTACTATTCCAATACAAAACTCAGTCAAGACTCTTTACAAACAACAATACTTGAATTTTCTCAAAAGCTTCATCGAAGAACAATACTCACTCTTGCTTCACAAATTCTAGGAGGACATAATGTCAACCACAAGTATCAAAAGATACAAGGGTGAATTACACATACACAATACACAAGAGACTCTCAAAACCTAAGACTATTTTCTTCCCCTATTTTTACAATTGTTGAAAGATTAAAAGATACATTAGGTTAGGTCTTATTTAAATACACTTCTTCAATCCATGGGCTTCGAAATCTTCATCAGATATTTCTTGATCCACAAGCTGAGAGTTGTATCTATTTTGCAGCAAAATCTCCTTAAGTCTTGGAACCAACAACACAAAGTTTCCTAAATTATCACAAGGCCCAATTCAGTAACCAATGTACACTTGGAAGTACAAAACCTTATTCTAGATAAAATCTTCTTGACCTGTGAAACTTACTGAAACATTTCCAAAAATAAATATTCCAGAATCAAATCAAATTTGCCAAGATTTAAAACAACATTGTCTGTTGAACTGCAGTACCAGATCAAGATGTTATGACATCTACCTTCAACATCTGACTGAAAAATTCACAACAGCAAAACTATTATGACAGTTGATAAAAATGCTGACATCTTCCTCAACAACATAGAACCATGTTCAGAAACATGCCTAGCCAAAATTAAGCCAACCATAAAAACATGGACCTATCAATGAATTTCTGGTACATGGGTATTTGCTCGAGTGCTTCAAAGAACGGCATATTAATCTATAACTTTTTGAACAATGTGACAAATTTCTCAAATTCTTTCTCTTGTGGGTCCTTCTTTTTTACTCGAGAGGGATACAACAATTAATCACCAGTTTAGTCTCCTTTTCATTCTTCTCTTCAGTTGGCTTCACATGTGGTATTACTTTTCCGGCTTTTTCTTGTTTCCTCTCACTTCCAACTCTACCTCTATGACATAGTCATCCTTTGTTGTCTTCTCTTCTTCATATTCTGACACCACCTAACTTCTTGTTGTGACAACATTAATATTATGATAATTTTTTGGATTTCCTTATGCTGGCAGAGATGAGTGTTGTGTTATCTGTCCCATCTGAACCTCGAGATTTTTTATAGAAGTTATGTGTTCCTTTAATCATTTTGAGTCTCTTCTTGAAACTGAATATTGTGAGCAACCATAGTTTTAATGGATATCTCCCAATCTGCTTTCTTAGGAACCTGTTGTTGTTGTTATTGAACAATCCCGTGTTGATCCTTCTAGGAGAAGTTAGGATGATTCTTCCACCCTGGATTATAAGTATTTGAATAGGGTTTATTCTGCTTCAAGAAATTTATCTCTTCAATTTGTTGCGGAGTTGCAAGACAATGCACGGTATAATGAAGTCCACTATAAATTTCACAACTAACAGTTTGAGCAGGTTGAATCATAGCTACCTATTGGGTACCTATAAATTGCCTTAAGTTTCTTTTCTACTTCCGTAACCACTGTATCTTCTAACCTTATTTTACTTGTCTCCAGTTTCAAATTAATAACTCCTTCTGATTTGCTTATACAGCTGCCATACAACTCCAAATGCTCATTTGCAGATGTTGCTTCAATGATCTTCTTGATACCAGTGGCTGTTGAGAAATTAGCTGATCCACCAGTTGTTGTATCAATTAAATGCTTGGTCTTAATTCTAATACTATTAACGAACATCTGCATTTTCTCAGTTTGATCCATATTATGAGTAGGATAAGCCACTCGGATTCTTTTGAATCTTTTTGAAGTATCTCCCAATGACTCTTCCTCTTTCTACCTAAAGTTCGGGATATCATATCTTTTTCTCAAGAACACTGAAACTGGAAAATACTCGTTCAAGAAAGCAGTTTCCATCTCTTCCCAAGAAGTAATACTACCAGCATGAAGAGAATAAAACCACTCTTTGACATCTTCAGATAAAGTTAAAGGATTCTCAATTTCTTTTCTTCATCAGTGTGCTCATCAATCTTTAAGGTGGTACTCAAAGTCAGAAACCTTTGCAGGTGTTTATTAGCATCTTCACTTATCCTTTCGACGAAAGGTCTCTTCTTAAGTTGAGTAATTGTGCTCGGATGCAGTTGAAAATTTGGCACATTCACTAGTTGATATACAATCGTCAACCTAGCACCCGGTGCATTTTCCCTACCATAGTCACCAAGGTGTCTCTTAGGTGCTAGTGGATCTTCAGCCATAGTTTTTTGTTCTTCCTCTGACTCTAAATCTGAATGGATAGATGTATTCTCTTCTTCGAAGTCTATTCTGGCTAATCTAGCTTGCCCCTGACAACGATGCCAAAAACTTGATCGGAAAAATAATAAGTGTACTATTTTGCCTCTGTAGTAATAATGAGGACATTTCCTGAGTGTCGATCTCAATGGCTGCGTATAAATATCAAGTTCAAATTGTTGTTAAATTAAAAAAAAAAACTATTAGTTAGGTTTAAATTGCTAGTTTCTAATAAAAATTACGACTAAAGGAATAAAATTGACTAAGTAGTTTTAACAAATATGAGTAACATGCTAGGGTAGGTGTGTGAATTATCCATGTAACAGAGTCAAATCAGGGACACCCCTTAGAATTGGGGGTCTTAGCTACTCATAATACTCAAAGAAAATAAAAGATAAATTGTATACATTACAAGTATTGGGGAGAAATTTGATCTTCAATTGCTTCCATTCACGAAAATCTACTTCACTCTAAAAACCTTGTCTTCTCCAATCTTTTCTCATGTACTTCTTCGCTTGCCAAAAAGTCCCCTAATCCTTATCAAAAACTAGCTTAAATAGAATAGTGCTTCTTTAGTCTTTCTCTCTCCTCAATCAGATCCAAAGATACAATAAAATCAGGTTTCTAATGACCCACAAGACCCTGAGATGTCAAAAATATCCAAAAAATGAAATAACTGGAGTCAACACGCACATGCAATACAACATGTAGCAGCTGCTACGGGTGGCCATAGCGCTCCTCTGATTTTTCTACAAATTAAGTTTTGGCCCGAGTCTCTTGCTATGGCCCGTAGCAGCTGCTACAGGTGGTTGTAGCACACCTCTGACTTTTGTGTTGAAAATTTGAAGGATCGTGATGTCCCTCTGATACGGCCAGTAGAAACTTCTACGGACAGTCGTAGCAGACCTCCTGGAGCGTGCGAGAAACTTTTCCGAATTCTCGTGATTTTTCCTTGTTATTGGTCTGATCCTTCTTGAATATTTATCTGAACCTGAAAACATTAAAGAGACACGACCAAAGTATAAAATGCGGGAATAGGGAAATAAAGTGCTTAAAAACATTGACAAAATTAACTATAATTAATGGTAAACAAATGTACAAAGACCACTAATAAACCATACTCAGATAGAAGAGAGTTCATAATGTAGTGCACCGGGAAGGATTCAGCATATCAACCTCAAGTTTCTTAAGTTGAGTTGAAATGTCACGTATATTCATTATATGCTCACACACCTTTCACACCGTTGAGTCTATATGAAGACAATTTCATGATTAATGTGCTTGCGAAATCCTTTTCAGAAGTGGTGAACTGATCATCAATGGCTTTCAGCAAATCATAGACATTCTCATGATGATCGACAAAACCACGTATTCCACATATGACCTTAGTCTTAATGAACATCACACTGAGGCTTCTCCATAAGTAGATAGGATTTCTACTAATTTTAGTTTATAAAATATTTGTAGTTTGGTAGTATTTAGCTTTAAGGACTTTTGCAACCAGAGATTGAGGATCCATGTGCATCCTCCATATTTGCTTAGCAAGCATCGGTTTATTGAAATCTCATATGGTTCTAAAGCAAATACCCCCATAGGATTTAGGAGAACACACGTCCTTCCGTTTTTTCCAATGTATTTTAGCTTTACCCGACTAGAATTTGATTGTCATGCTATCAATTTTGTTGCATAGATTTCTGGGTAGGAGGAAAGAGTTCATAACATAGGTAGGAATTTCCTGAACGACATCGTTGATAAGAGTGGCTTTGCTCGCGAAAGAAAGACATTTCTCCTTCAAAATATTGAGTTTATCTTTAACCTTGTTAACAAGGAAGACAATGCAGTTGTACTTAGATCTTCCACTTTGGGTGGGCAGACCCAGGTAGGTTTTGATGGTAGGCACAATAAGGATGTTGATGATTTTTGTGAACTTCTCTTGGTTAGTTTTGCTGGTTTGTTTTGTTTGCTGAATATCATTTCTGACTTGTGATGCTTTATGGTTTGTCCTGATCTTTCCTGGTACGTGTTGATAATATTGAGGAGAGTAGTAGCATCCTTCTCCTTTGCTTGATAGAACAAGAGGTTTTCATCTGAAAATAGTAAATGAATAAAGTTAGGAGGAAAGTTAGCTATTTTAATACTTGGTATGTGTTTCTTTAATTGAGCTTGAATAATAAGATTAGAGAAGATATCCACACATGTAATATAAATATAACGAGAAAAGGGATCCCCTCTGGAGGATTCCCCTAGAAGGAGTAATGTCCCCAACCGAGTGGCCATTAATAAGAATATCAACTTTAATTGTTGTAACACAATTCATAATATTGTTGACCATGTTGGAAGGAAGGACAATGTTCGTGATAATATTGTTTATGAATTGCTAGTTAAGACGGTCATAAGCCTTCTCAATGTAAATTTTGATACCTGATCTGGATTGGGCCCACACTTTCCCTTCGAATAGGAAGCCCAAAAACAGACAGCCCAAGTTAGGGACCATTGGGCAACTCCCCACACTTCCGTTAGAGGACATGGCCCACGATCTCACGACAATTATCTTAAACTGCCCTCGGGGAATCACGCGTCCAACCCTATTCTCACGGAGCAGTTGACCAGGGGAGACTCCACTTGCTGGACTCCATACACACATAAGCCTTGGAAGTTCCTGTTATTGGCCCTCAACATGGTCCAATAATGGGGACCTTGGCCCAGTGCTGGGGGATATAAATACCCTCTCTTCTGAGAGGGTCAGGTATTCAACACTTTCTAACTCTTAAGCTTTCTTGCTTATTCCGCAACTTACTTTGCCATCAGAGTGTCTTGCAGGTACCCCCCCCCCATCTCATTCAACTTCTGCCCGAGTTAGTTGTGACGGTCCATTCTGATTCGGTAAGATCAGTGGCACCGTCTATGGGAATCTTGCTTTCTCGTCTTCCTTTTACTCAAGACTAAAGCTAAATCACTCCCGACTGTCATGATTGATCAAACTGCAGAAAACAAGATGAACATCCGTATCGTCGACGTCAACAACAACGTCATCGACAATAATGTTGGCCTCGACAATGCTGGTACTGTCGACCACAACACGGTCCCCATTGTTAATATGCTTGGTCCCTCAGATTATAGAGACGGAGCAACTTCCTCATCATCATCGATACCTTCACGACATAAAGATGATCGACCACATCCCTAACACTATCAACCCATCTAGTTCCATGAGGTCCCCGTTCCCGCCGGAGCAGACGCCACGACCAGGGCATCGTTTGCAGCGATAAATCAGACCAACTACCTGATCTTTGCTCAAGGAGAGAGATTGAGGGCGCTCGAAGATGCTCGGAGAGCCCCCAGAAGACATAGGAGACCTCATTCTCCTCCTTCTCACCAAGCAGAGGAACGTCTCTGATCTCCCCCGCGAAGACATAGTCGGGACATATCTCGAAGTCCTTCCCCTCAACCATCCAGGCGACGCCCCGCATTGGAAAGGGCCCATCCCATTGACACAAGGAGACGCGACCACGTCCCCTCGCGTCAAGAATGAAGACCCCTAGAGACATGAATAGGGGAAACAACAAACGACCATACCGCTCGAGGAACGCTCCGCGCGACCAGGGCCACCATGACCGCCAACACATCATATGCCCTTCTCGATCACTGGATAGGAGTGAAGAAGACGACCCCAGTGGTCCCTTGTCACAAGCCATCATGGAGGCACCCATCCCCCGGGGATAGAGAAGCCCCCCCACCTGAAGGAATACAACGGCATCGCCGACCCGGTCGACCATATAGACGGGTTTGAGGCCATGCTTCATTATCACAATGTCGAGGGACTAATCAAATGTCGGTTGTTCCCCATTACTTTGAGGAAAGCTACGATGGACTGGTACAAGAGTCTCTCCCTGAGGTCAATTACCTCCTAGTGAAATCTAAAGAACCAATTCATCAGTTTGTTCACTGCTTTACGACGGCACCCAAAGACCGAAGAAGCCCTCGAGGCCATCGTCCAGAGACACGACGAGACCCTGAGGGAATTTATTGATCGGTTCAATCGGGAGGCCATCCAGGTCCCCTGTACCGATCACATGAAGAGATACATGCTCGAGAGGGGACTCCTCCCGGGCACAGAATTCAGAAAGGTCGTAGGCATCGAACAGCCCCGGACATTCAAATCCCTCCTCGAGAAAGCCAAAGCTTACATGGACTACGAGGAGAGGGAAGCGGAAAATAGAGCCCGGTATCCCAGGAATCGCGAATCTACCAGCCATCCGTAACAAGACACCGCCCCTCCTCGACGAACTGGAGATAAGAGAAGGGACGACAAACCCCGAGACCCTCGGGAACAAAGAGGACCCTCGGGGAGGTTTACTGAGTACGCTCCGCTAATGGCTTCCCGCGAGCACATTTTAGCAGAGTGCGCAAACACATATTTCAAGGACGGCGGTGTCAAGTGTCCTCGCCCCGCTCCTACTAAACCTGGGGCAGATCAGAGCAAATACTTCCAGTCTCACTGGATCCATGGGCATTTGACCGAAGATTGTGTCCATCTCAAAGATGCTATCGAGACCCTCATAAAAGGGGGCAACTCGGGAAATATCGGCGCGGCGACGTCCCCCGTCGAGATGCCCGTGAAACAAGGGAGATATAGGAGGATGCCCGACCATCTGACGAGTCGGTCCCCATCCAGACCGCATTCTCTATTACTAGACTGGAGGACTTTTACGTCCCCGAACATATGCAAGAGCCATTGTCCATGCACAGCAGGTGGGAAAACTTCCCCTCCTCCATGGTCATAAATGGTGGAGGGTTTAATGAATTAACTTTAAATTTAGCAAAGAGAAAGTTGGACGAGATGGTCAACGCGGCTCTCCCGCAAACAGTGACCTTTGAGAGGATTAAGGGCAGATCAGAGCCAATCACCTTTTACCTCGAGGAATTTCCCAGTAGAGCCCTCAATTCAGCCATCCCTCTTCTGATCAGGGCGAGAATGGCTAACTTTGATGTTCATCGCATCCTGGTCGACGAGGGAAGTTCCGTCGACATGATGTACAACCAGCTTTTCAAAACCCTACAGCTCGACGACTCTCACCTTTCACCATACGTGGGATTAGACTTGTAGGGATTTAATGGCTCGAACTCCAAGCCATGGGGGTACGTGGAGCTTATGGTCACCTTCGGCGAAGATACTGCTACCAGGAAAGTCAAGGTGCGCTTCCTCGTCATTGACTTACCATCCCTCTACAACTGCATCCTTGGGAGGCCGACACTGGCAGAGCTGACCACGGTTCCCTCCACCGTCCATCTGAAGATGAAGTTCTACACAAAGAGGGCACAGGTTGCCACCATCCAAGGCGACCTAGAAGCCGCCCAAAGATGCTACAACGCGGCGGCCAAGGGACAAAGCGCAGTCTACACTGGAGCACGGCCCGCCAAGAAAGCTGCAACAACGCGACCAGAGCCTCAGTAGTCATAGCCACAGCCTGTCAAAGCGGAAGTGCAAAGGGCTCCTCCAAAGGTCGATCTGATCTAGCTGGACACTCGCTTATACCAAGACGAACCCTCCAACAGCGAGTAGGAGCTCCTCCGACCAATTCCGGATGGGGACTTCGAGCTCGTCCCTCTCGGTGAAGACCCGAGCAAAGGGGTGAAGATTGGCACCAGACTCCCTGACTTGGCAAGAAAGTAGATCAAGGCCTGATTGAGGGAGAACGCATATCTGTTTGCGTGGAACACCGCGGAGATGGCTGGTCTCGACCCCGAGGTCGCTTGTCATTAACTCGCCATTGATCCAGCCGCTAGGGCAGTAGTATAACGTAGGCGTAGGCAGTCCCCCGAGAAAACGGAGGCTGCTGAAAATGTTGTAAAAGACCTCCTAGAGGCGAATTTTATTTCAGAAGCCCGGTATTCAATCTGGCTGTCTAATGTTGAACTCGTTAAGAAAAGTAATGGAAAATGGCGTATGTGTGTTGACTATATCGATCTTAACCGGGCATGCCCCTAAGATGCATTTCATTTGCCTAATATTGACATGTTGGTCGACAACTCGATCGGCTATAAAATTTTATCTTTCATGGACGCCTATTCAGGCTATAACCAAATCCCAATGGCAATGAGCGACAAACACTGCATTACTTTCATGACCAGCTCAGGTAACCATTACTACAACGTAATGCCCTTCGGTCTGAAAAACACAGGAGCAACATATCAGCGAATGATGAACAGAGTCTTCTGCAACGAGATCGGAAATATGCTCGAGGTATACATGGACGACATGATCGTCAAATTCGGAGTAGACACCGACCATGCCACTCATCTCAGGAAAGTATTTGCCCAAGAAAGGCAACGTAGAATGAGGTTCAACTCCAAGAAATGCACCTTCGGAGTTAAGGCTGGCAAGTTCCTTGGCTTCTACCTAACATAACGAGGAATCGAAGACAACACCGACAAATGTCGGGCGTTCTATGACCTCCCTACACCCACTTCGAAAAAATACATGCAAGTCCTGAATGGTATGCTCGCCTCACTCTCCCGTTTCATCGCAAAATCTGCTCAACCCACCCTGCCTTTTTTCAAACTCATGTGTAAGGAGGCAGCTTTCGAGTGGACCAAGGAATGCGAACAGGCCCTTTTCCATCTCAAACAGAGCCTTTCACAGCTGCTCGTGCTATCACGACCGGTTGATCGATAGGGAGATGTTATTCCTATATCTGGTCGTCTCCGTCGAAGCCTTCAATGCGGCCCTTGTTCGCGAGACTCATGATAGCCAGAAACCCGTGTATTTCACGAGAAAAGTGCTTCAAGGGCCCGAGGTCAGATACCAATAGATCGAGAAGGTGGCTTTGGCCCTTGTCAACGCAGCGAGAAGGCCCAGACACTATCTCCTCGCGCACACGGTCGTCATACGAATAGACCAACTGGTAAGATAGTTATTATGTTGACCATACATGGCAGGACGAATATTAAAGTGGTCCTTGGAGCTCTCAGAATTCGACATCCAGTACGAAATCAGGAAGGCTCTAAAGGCCCTAGTTATGGCCGAATTCGTTATCGAGATAACCGCACTCAAACCCCCCGCAGGGAAGGAGCACAAGTAGACCATCTTTATAGACGGAGCCTCCAGCTCGACTGGGAGTGGAGCGGGAATCCTCCTTGAAAATGAGGAGGGCGTCGTGATCGAACACTCGCTCACTCTCTCCTTTTCGACCTCAAAAAATCAGGTAGTATACGAAGTGTTGTACCCTAAAATTTTCCCTCTCATTTCTCAAGGAATCATCCTGGACCCTTAGGATTGCTTCTGTAAAGTTTCAAGTCTCATATTACAATTTTCAAAGAAAGTCATTCAAAGGGAAAATATGGTGAAATGCACACTGAAAAGTCAAACTTTGACTTTTTGATCAAAATCAAGTTTCAAAAATCATATTTCATAAAGACATGAAGTTGGTTCATCAAGAAATCAAAAGTCAAAGATTACTTTGAAAAGTCAAATTTCTAAATACTTAGAAAAATTTCTAAGTGTTAAGAAAATATGATAATTTCATAACTTTGGGCTAGATTTTCATCATGATGCAAGATGATTCAATCAGAACTTATGACATGAAAGTTATAGATCTCAATGAGATCTAAAACATTGTATAACAGGACTTCTTCTAGAAAGGATGGGATTTCAAGTTATAAATCCATGAAGACATCCTTGAAGCTAAAACACTTAGTAAATTCTGAGCATTTTTAAGTCAGATTTTGGATAGAACTTATGGGCCAGTTTTCACACAAGTACAATCAGAATTTGCAAAAGTGATTCAGAACATGACCCTTCAATCAGAACATGACCCTTCAATCATAACATATAGAAGCTCTACTCTTCGATCAGAACATGACCCTTTGATCAAAACATGACCCTTCGATCAGAACATATAGAAGCTCTACTCTTCAATCAGAACATGACCATTCAATCAGAACATTACCCTTCGATCAGAACATATAGAAGTTCTACTCTTCGATCAGAACATGACTCTTCGAATCTCATTCTTCAACATATGGAAGTTGTGTTCTTCGATCAGAACATGACCCTTTAAGTCTCATTCTTCAGCATATGGAGACTATGTTCTACTCTTCAATCAGAACATCACCCTTCGAATCTCACTCCGGTCTTTCCACTCTTCGATTACAACATCACCAAGCCTTAAAATCTCGTTTTGAACAATATGTTGTATTGCTATGACACAGTCATGCATCCAGCTGCCACAACACTCCAAAATTGTTGCTGACCCAGCCCACGCCTACATTTTCTCAAACCTCATATTTGCACAAAATTAGCACATAAAAGTTCTATTTAAAAAACAGTATGCTAAAACGGTTCAAATCCAATTTGTTTTTCCCTCTAAAACCACAACAAACTCATCTATAAATAAATTGTTCCACCACACATCTAAGGGGTTGGCTTTTAAGGAGATAGTTATTGAATACAAAAAGAGAGAGAAGAAAACACTCAAACACTCTTAAACCCAGAGTTCTCAAAATAATACCCTTGTTCTTCCCTTCGAATCAAAGAATATAACATTATGTTTCGTTTCTTGTTGTGATACGGTGGCAGAACCGACTATTTTTACTGGTTTGCGTTTTGCATTTTTTGTTTGCAAAATGTCGCGGTAAGCAAGAGTCCCCACCGACTTTTATTTCATCCAATCATGGAAAAGGAAAAAGAACAGAAAAAACCTTTTTTCGAGATATTCTGAGTACGGGGGGTAGATTATAGAAAGGGAAGGTGTTAGCACCCTTTCTATCCATGGTTTTCCATGGGCTCTTGGGTACTTGCTCATTTTTTCAAATTGCTTGTGTGTGCTTGTTTTTAAAAATGTTTTACTTCGTGATAACCCTTGTATCAGTCCTCAAGGATGTGATGAAGTTTGCTTTGAAAATTTGTTTTGAAAAGGTGTTTGTGTGAGAAGTTTTTTATTGAGAAAGTACTTAAGATTCTACCTACTCAAAAAAAAAGGATTGTTCATTCTCATTTCCTTTAGACAGCGCTATCCTACTATTAAGGAGTAGGTAGCACCTTCATTGGAGTTGTAAGGGACATTCGAAAAGGGCAAGTACAGTCACCAAAGCAACAGTTAGAAAACCTTAGTAGTAACCCTAGAGTCTTAAGATCTTTTCGAGGCAACATTTCCGAGGCAGCATTTTCCGAGGCAACATTCGAATGGGACACTTTGATCTTTTAGACTGGAGGGCAACCACTAAAATCTCCTATGCTTAATGATTGTTTACTGAAGGCAACCGAAGTGAGGCAAACCCTAGGAGTGAATATGTGCATATGAATTGTTTCAGTTATTTAATCTTTGCATATTAGTTGATCTACCGTTTAAATTTCCAGATATTCTTGCCATACAATCCTATTAACATACATCTAGACAGTTAAATATTTGCAAGAATTTAAAGTGCGAAAAATAAACTTAGCTATTACAAGGCTTTGACAGTTACATAATTGTCTCAACTGAAAATAAAAGGTCGAAGCTTAAAACCCTAATTAAAACTATTACAAGCTTGTAACAGTTACAATAATAATAAAACAATTAAAAATGTGCACGGTAAATTAAACGCCAGGAGAAATTGAAAACCCTAAAAATTTGACTAGAAAATATTTAAGTTGTTTTTTGAGAAAAGAATTAATTAAATTATGTACAATAAAACCCTAATTATAATTATTTTTAATTACAAAAAGAAATTGAAATTAAACTAATCTAAGAAAAATTAAATAATTTCAAGAAAATAAAATATTTTGTAAAAAAAAAGATTTTGTGTATTTTTTTTTGTTTTCATTTGAGAAAAGAAATTTAATTGTAAAATTAAAACCTAGTTTCTATTTAATTTTAATTGAAACAAAATAAACAAATAAACTAATTAACCTAATTTATTTCAAAAAAATATTAATTTGAATAAATATTTTATTCTGTATTTTTGTGATTTTTTAGTTTTATGAAGAAAAAAAAATTTGTGTTAATTAATTAAAACCATTAAAGAAATTAGTTCAAGAAATTAAAAAAAGAAATAGAAAGAAAATGCAAACAAGGCCTGTATGATAGCAAAGGGGGGTGTCAATCTGAATTTTCTAGGCCCAAAAACGCTCCAAGCCCAGTCAACACCTGATCTCTTGTAGCGTTGACTTTAGGGTGTATCATAGTCCCTCACTGGCAAGCATTGGATCTGGCTGGGCGATGCATCAAGTGGTTGAACAGGGATGGCATATGGTAGACATCTGGGCCGGTGATGCACAGGATCTGCAAATGGAAATTTTGAAAAAAAATTTGCCGGGACCTGGGATCGAACCCAGGTCCTTATGCTCACCAACAACACGCCTCACCACTGGGCCAATTGGCTTGTTTGTTAATAATATAAGAATAAAATATAATATACAAAAACGTGGTTAACTGGAAAGAAAGCGTGCGAGATTCAAAAGGGCGAATGGATGGTTGAAACCTAACCTTCTTCTACCTTTATCCGTCGCCTTAGGTGCTTGTACCTTTACCTACGGACAAAGGTCTGTAGCTACAAACCTGTAAAACTCAAAAATCCACAAAATGCAAGATAAATGAAATCTAACTATATAGATCAACTTGTTTTGATCTTGTGAACATCATGGCACCCTTCTTTTTGCCCAATTTAACTTGTAGAATAAACCCCTAAACTGCACACGCAAACCCTAACAATGGCAAAGGCACATATAGGCGTCAAAAATTCAATTGAGTCATGCAGTTAGCTTGCAAACATCTCAAACATCACAAATATACCAATTAATCATGCTAATGATGCAAGAAATACAGTAATAGATTTTGAAAAAAAATCAAATCGAGTGAACTTGTAACGCGCGATTCTGGGTGTTTCAGGCCTTGCAAACGATCCAATTAGCTTCAATGCACACCCAGGAAGAGGTTGTTGGCTTTAAATGGCTTTGAGATGGCCTGTTGAATGAAAACCGAGTCACACTTTTCTTTGAAATTATTTGAATTTGTTCTGTCTTTTTACGACTGCTAACCCTTGTGCCATGCTTTGTTCTTGTCCAATATATATCTAGGAATCAATTAGGGTTACAAACTTGAATTGAATCTTTGCAATTATGAGAGATATGAGGACCCGTAATGTAGAAATTCATATCTTTTTATGAGTGCATATTTTGAACTTGTGGGATGAAGATGAGGTATAGGGAATTGCATCCTATTCAAAATGAGCTTTGGATGGAAAATTTCTGATAAAGCATGTGGAAGTTATGCTTGGTCAAAGTTTGGTTGACTTTTACTAAGAAACCCTAATTTAGCAACTTTTGGATTTTGATGAATTTGGAGCATTCCTTGGGGAATCATGATCAACCCTTGATTAAATGATGAAAGTCACTTCAAAATGTTAATGCTGACCAAAAATCTTGAAGTTTGACTGTATGTGGGTCACAGTTGACTTTTGACCTAATATAGTCGATTCTCAAGCATCTGAGCAGTTGACTAAGCAAACTTCTTGTGCAAGGCATTAAACTTGACATGTAGGGTCTTGAGATTATATTAGTACCATGGAGAGCATATGAGACCTTTGGAGTCCACCTATCTTGATAAAAATGGAAACCCTAATTTTGAGATACACTGCCTAAGGAGAGAGTTTGTCTGGTCAACTCTTGGGCAAACTTGAGCAAATTGAGGATCTCTAGGAGTATGTGTTGAGTAAAATGAGAGGGAAAATTTTGGGGTACAACAGCTGCCCCTGTTTAATCTTCTTAAACCTGAAGATGTAGATTGGCTTGTCTGCCTTTCGTAATCTGAAGGTGAAAGATGATTGAACACTAGAGTGCCCAGAAATTTGCACTCGCATGAAGTAATACTTGTTTTGTGATATCGGGAATGGGCTTATAGATGCCATTTGGAGGTTGATGATAGAAGATTTCCAGAGATGGGCTTAAAGATGCCATCCTGGGTGTGACGGAGAATCGTCGGAGATGGGCTTAAAGATGCCATCTAGATAATGTTGATTTCCTGAGACATTCCTTCGATGAGAGTTCCTATTGTTATTGTTGATAAGGAATCTGCTGAGGAACATTGGTATCTGTCTTGGGAGAAATAGAGTTTTAGGAGCTTCAGTTGTCTGTTACTCTACTGGGGAACTAACTCCGGCTTGAGGAAGCGGAGGTGAACTACATATCTGGTCAGGGTATATGTTGCACCGTGACTTACTGGGGAAGTGCGAAACCAATCGTGTTTGATTAGGTCCGGGTCTTACAGTGTTGTGGACTGTTGTCTGGAGATAAGAGAGAAGGAACCTGGATAGTAGGGTTACTTCGATATGAAAGCCTAGATAGTAGGGTTGTGAGAACGAACCTGGATAGTAGGGTTACTTCGATATGAAAGCCTGGATAGTAGGGTTGTGAGAAGGAACCTGGATAGTAGGGTTACTTCGATATGAAAGCCTGGATAGTGGAGTTGTGAGAAGGAACCTGGGTCATAGGGTTACTTCAATATGAAAGCCTTGATATTAGGGCTGTGAGAAGGAACCAGGATAGTAGGGTTACTTCGATATGAAATCTTGGATAGTAGGGCTGTGAGAAGGAACCTGGATAGTAGGGTTACTTCGATATGAAAGCCTGGATAGTAGGGCTGTGAGAAGGAACCTGGGTCGTAGGGTTACTTCGATATGAAAGCCTGGATAGTAGGGCTGTGAGAAGGAACCTGGGTCGTAGGGTTACTTCGATATGAAATCCTGGATAGTAGGGCTGTGAGAAGGAATCTGGATAGTAGGGTTACTTTGATATGAAATCCTGGATAGTAGGGCTGTGAGAAGGAACCTGGATAGTAGGGTTACTTCGATATGAAAGCCTGGATAGTAGGGTTGTGAGAAGGAACCTGGATAGTAGGGTTACTTCGATATGAAAGCCTGGATAGTAGGGTTGTGATAAGGAACCTGGATAGTAGGGTTACTTTGATATGAAAGCCTGGATAGTATGGCTGTGAGAAGGAACCTGGATAGTAGGGTAACTTCGATATGAAAGCCTGGATAGTAGGGGTGTGAGAAGAAACCTGGATAGTAGGGTTACTTCGATATGAAAGCCTACATAGTAGGGCTGTGAGAAGGAACCTGGATAGTAGGATTACTTAGATATGAAAGCCTGGATAGTAGGGCTGTGAGAAGGAACCTGGATAGTAGGGTCGCTTCTAAATGAAAGCCTGGATAGTAGGGCTGTGAGAAGGAACCTGGATAGTAGGCTTACTTTGATATGAAAGCCTGGATAGTAGGGATATGAGAAGGAACCTGAATAGTAGGGTTGCTTCAAAATGAAAGACTAGATAATAGGGCTGTGAGAAGGAACCTGGATAGTAGGGTTACTTCAATATGAAATCCTGGATAGTAGGGATATGAGAAGGAACCTGGATAGTAGGGTTACTTCGATATGAAAGCCTGGATAGTAGGGTTGTGAGAAGGAACCTGGATAGTAGGGTTACTTCGATATGAAAGCCTAGATAGTAGGGTTGTGAGAAGGAACTTGGATAGTAGGGTTACTTCGATATGAAAGCCTGGATAGTAGGTTGTGAAAAGGAACCTGGATAGTAGGGTTACTTCGATATGAAAGCCTGGATAGTAGGGCTGTGAGAAGGAACCTGGATAGTAGGATTACTTCGATATGAAAGCCTGGATAGTAGGGCTGTGAGAAGGAACCTGGATAGTAGGGTTGCTTCTAAATGAAAGCTTGGATAGTAGGGCTGTGAGAAGGAACCTGGATAGTAGGGTTACTTCAAAGTGATAGTGTGGGTTTGTTGAACCGTTTGATTTCGGGAACTGAGTTTTCGTTAGTCGTCTGCAGATGTGACTTACATAACTGCTGAATTTGTTGAAGCTAATCCTCTTTTCCTGAAACGATACCAGGGTTAGTTACATGGGATGCATGAAATGCAGGGTGAGATGATGTTCTCAAAATAAATGATATTATGTTGTATATGATATGCATGTGTATGTCATGATGTATGTTCATGAAATGCTATCAGGGTCTGCTCATGTCTGGGAAAATAAATCCCTGACGGTTGCTGGAGATTTGTAAATATTCTGTCGGGAAGAGATGCTGGAGAATAACTCTGTGGGGACCAAACTTAGGGGGAAGAGATACTTTGTTGGTAGACCTGCTTATCTGGAGGAATAAACTTAGTTGGGGATGAAATTTCGTTTCTGGAGATGTTGAGCTCTATTGGAGATTGAGCTTCTGTATCTGGAGAAATATACTCTGCTTAGGGGATGAAATTTACTGACTCGCTGGCGATTATGAACCTCGGCTGGGGATAGTTATGCCCTGTTTCGGGAAAGCTGACATCAATGCCTTTGGATACTTTTACTCTGTGGGGGAGTGTATGTACCAATGATTGTCTTCCAAAGCTGACTCTATCCTGATACCTGTTAGGCAGAGGAACCGTCGGGTTTGGCACTTCTTGTTTTTTCCCTGTTTCTGGAATTACGAGTAATTGCCTTTTGTCTCTTATGTAAATATTTATGAGCAGCAATCATTTTCAAATGCATATATCAAAAATAAATCATTGGACGTTCTTGCAAAACAAAATAGAAAAAGAAAAAATAGATTGAATTTTCTTGTGAAAATGACTTGTATTGATTTTGAAGTCGGCCTGTAATAGGCATTTTGTACAAAGAGGCTGACGTTCTAGTAAGAGAACGCCACCGAAAGATATAAATTATACAATTTGTGTAAAATAAAGAAAAAATAGCTATGTGAAACAATCCCATTTGGTTCCAACTATGCTATTGCCTTTATATCTTCAAGCGTCTCATTACTTTACTACTTGGCCGAAGGTTGATCAGATTGGTTGGCGTCGTCCGAGCCTGGTAGTCGATGTCGAAGTCTGGTCGCAAGATGATCCAATGAGACATAATGATACGCTTCAATCCCTAACTTTTTCCTGGACCGCCCTTTCGGATTTTCAGTCCACCGGGATACCCCTTTTTGCCCAAGCCGCCCTTTCGGGTTTTCGACTTGCCGGGTGTACAGATTTTTTCATTTTCATCCCTTATTTTTGCTCGAACCCTTATGGTTCGCCGGGAAGCCCTTATTTTTTCCTAGGTCAGTCGACCTAGCGGGTCTTTTATTATGCGTAGTATCTTTTCACTATGTCTGCATTGATAGGGTGAGGAAGGTCGTCACCATCCATGGTAGTTAGAATTATAGCTCTTCCCGAGAAAATGTTCTTAACCATAAATGACCCTTCGTACGTGGGGGTCCATTTGCCCCTGGGATCACCTTGCGGCAGTATGATGCATTTGATCACTAGACCCTCGACTTGATATTCTTGGCGTCTGACTTTCTTATTAAAAGACTTGATCATTCGCTTTTGATACGTCTGACCATGGCAGATAGCAGTAAGTCTTTTTTCATCGATTAGATTTAGCTGATCAAGTCGGGTTTGGATCCAGTTGTCTTCGTTCAAACCTGCATCCTTCATAATCTTGAGAGAAGGTATTTGGACTTCGATGGGTAGGACTGCCTCCATGCCATATACCAGAGAGTACGGTGTTTCCCCTGTTAACGTCTGTGCTGAGGTACGGTACCCATGAAGAGTGAATGGTAACATCTCATGCCAGTCTTTGTATGTCACCTTCATCTTCTGTACAATCTTCTTGATGTTCTTGTTAGCTGCTTCAACAACGTCATTCATCTTCGGCCGGTAGGGAGAAGAGTTATGATGATGTATCTTGAACTGTTTACAGAGCTCGGTGATTATTGTGTTGTTGAGATTTGTACCATTGTCAGTAATAATTCTCTCTGGCACACCGTATCGACAGATTAGATTGTGTCGGATAAACTGCGCCACGAAATTCTTGGTTACTGTAGAAAAGGAAGCTGCCTCAACCCACTTTGTGAAGTAATCAATGGCTACTAAGATGAAGCGATTCCCGTTAGACGCAGTAGGTCTGATCTCGCCAATCATGTCGATGCCCCACATCACAAAGGGCCAAGGAGCTGTCAAGACGTTCAGAGGAACCAGAGGTACATGCAACTTATCAGCATAGACTTGGCACTTATAACAGGTTCGAGAGTGTTGATAACAATCGGCTTCCATAGTGGACCAGTGATATCCTGCCCGTAGGATCTTCTTAGCCATGGTGTGTCCACTGGAATGGGTTTTGAAGGTGCCTTCGTGTAGATCTGTCATGATCCTCTCTGCTTCACTCTTGTCTACACACCGTAGTAGTGTGGAGTCATGGTTGCATTTATAGAGGATTCCATTACTGAGGAAGAACTTTGCAGCGAACCTTCTCAGAAACTTCTTATCATTGACAGATGCCCCTTCGGGATATTCCTGAGCCTCGAGATACCTTTTGACTTCCTGAAACCAGGATTTGTCTGCCACTTCTTTGATATTGATCTCGCAGCAGTGTGCTGGCTCATCTGACCTCTCAATGGTGATTTAGGGAGCTTCATTGTCCCACCTAACTTTGAACATAGAAGACATGGTAGCTAGCGCGTCCGCTAACTGGTTCTCCTCTCGTGGGAAATGTTCGAAGGTTACCTCCTCAATGTGTGGGAGCAATGTAAGTATATACTCTTTGTAAGGAAAGAGATTCGGGTGCTTCGTATCCCACTCACCTTTGATATGACTTATCACCAGAGCAGAACCCGAATACATTCAAAAACTTGATCCTCAGGTCAATAGCAGCTCGAAGACCCATAATACACGCTTCATACTCCGCCATGTTGTTGGTACAGTTGAAACATAATCGGGCGGTGAATGGAGTATGACAGCCCTCAGGGGATATGATTACAGTGCCAATGTCGTTACCCACTGTTTTCTAGGCTCCATCAAAATACATAGACCATCGGGATCCCTCCTCAGGTCCTTCATCCGGTCCAGGTTCTTCATAGTCAGTCACCAACATAATATTCTCATCCAGGAACTCAAAATTCATGGACTGGTAGTCATCCACGGCCTGATGAGCCAAATTATCAGCCAATACACTCCCCTTTATTGCTTTTTGGGTTGTATATTGTATGTCATACTCAGTTAGGATCATTTCCCACCTTGCTATCCTTCCGGAGAGAGCGGGCTTCTCGAAAATGTACTTGATCGGATCCATCTTCGATATCAATAAGGTAGTGTGAGTCAGCATATACTGCCTCAGTCGGCGAGCAGCCCATGCCAAAGCGCAGAAAGTTTTCTCAAGCAATGAGTATCGTGTCTCACAGTCGGTAAACTTTTTGATAAGGTAGTATATTGCATTCTCTTTTCGACCAGACTCGTCATGCTGCCCCAGCACAGACCCCATTGAATTGTCTAGCACTATCAAGCACAATATCAAAGGTCTTCCTTCAACTGGAGGCATCAAAATTGGTGGTTCTTGAAGGTATTCCTTGATTCTTTCAAAAGCGGTCTGGCATTCATCATTCCACTTTACCACTTGATCTTTCTTCAGAAGCTTGAGAATTGGTTCACAAGTAGCAGTCAGATGTGAAATGAACCTGGCGATATAATTTAGGCGTCCCAAGAAACCTCTAACTTCCTTCTCTGTGCGGGGAACCGGCATCTCTTGTATGGCCTTTACCTTCACAGGGTCTACCTGAATACCCTTGTCACTGACGACAAAGCCCAGAAGCTTACTAGATCTTACCCCGAAGGTACACTTGTTCGGTTTCAACGTTAGCTTGTATGTCTTTAATCTGTCAAACAATTTCTGGAGATGATCAAGGTGCTCTTCCTCTGTCTGAGACCTGGCTATCATGTCGTCAACATAAACTTTGATCTCATGGTGAATCATATCGTGGAACAAAGTGACCATGGCGTGCTGATAGGTTGCCCCAGCATTCTTTAACCTAAAAGGCATCACCTTGTAGCAGAAGGAGCCCCACTGTGTAACGATGGTCGTCTTCTCTATATCTTCAAGATCCATCTTGATCTGGTTGTAGCCAGAGAAACCATCCATGAAGGAGAAGATTTTGTGTTGCACGGTGTTGTCAACCAGAACATCAATGTGAGGATGAGGGAAATCATCCTTGGGGCTTGCCCTGTTCAGATCTCTATAATCAACGCACCTCCGTACCTTACCGTCCTTCTTAGGTATCGGAACGACGTTGGCAACCCACTGTGGATAGGAAGTGACAGCTAAGAATCCTACGTCAAACTGTTTCATGACCTCTGCGTTTATTTTCTCTGACATTTCAGGGCGTATACGGTGGACCTTCTGTTTAACCGGAGGACAATCTTCTTTAGTCGGCAGGCGATGAACCACAATATCACTGTCCAGACTAGGCATGTCTTCATAGGACCAGGCGAAGATCTCAACATAGTCGTGCAACATCTGTATCAGCCTCTGTTTGATGCTAAGCTCCAGATTTGCACCTATTTTAACCTCTTTTCTGTCTTCCTCAGTACCCAAGTTCACTGTCTAAACCGGCTCTTCATGAGGATGTATGGCCCTCTCTTCCTACTGTAATAGTCTAGAAAGTTCTCCAGGCACCTCACAATCATCCTCACCTTCGTCCTCGGCTTGGTTGATCGGATTCTCGAAGTCATAACTGGAAATAGCAGAGCTGTTATCAATGGGATCCAGAGTGGATATGGATCTGCATTATGATACGTGAGTGTGTGTAAGAGAATAGTTGTTTTGGTAAAGTGAAAGTAGAAAAGAAAAACAGAGAGCGCAAAATTTGTATGCAAGAAAACGTCCAATGCTTTATTAATGATATATGAAATGACAAATAATAGCCCTCATAAGCAAAGCCAAGGTGCCTCGGGCAAGGCACCAGGCCGTAAAGTTTCAAATTGTTTATTACAAATCTTAAAACAAATAAGTCAATTACTGCGGAATAAAAGAAACGGGTATAAAGTCCCTAGTCGTCTAGTTACTCAGTCCACCTTTGGTAGTTGGGTAGATCCAGTTGTCCATGTCTGATTCTTCCTCGCTGTCTTCAATGGCATTAACCCCACGATTGCTGATGCATAGAGGAGGTCCTCCAGCCCGAGCGTGTCTAACAGCCCTTTGAGCCCCTGTAGTAAAGCCCAAACCAAATTTGTCAGTTTTGTGAGTGAAATCAGGGAGCTGACCCCAATTGGTACACCCACATTCTTCAACCACGGCCTTGGCATCCTTGAGAGAAGCCATCTTCAAAGGAGGTTTGTTGGTAGTAGTTTCAGTTGATGCCAAGATCTGAGGGACCTCTTCAAAATTCTGACAAGGAGTTTCTATGAATTCCCCATCCATCTCTACGTAGCGGAAGGAATTGAGGTGACTCACCATATATTCTTCTTCACCCCGAACTGTGACAATCTTTCCTTTCACCGGATACTTCAGCATTTGGTGGAGTATGGGAGTGACTGCCCCAGCCTCGTGGATCCAAGGATGACCCATCAAACAAGAATACGATGGCCTGATATCCATCACATAGAAGGTGGACCCAAAAGTCCGAGAACCCACTTTGACAGGGATGTCCACCTCCTCGTGCACCATTCTCTTTGATCCATCAAAAGCCCTTACCACAATGTTACTAGGCTTTAGAGTCAAACCCTTGCAATCCAACCGGTCCAACGCCTTCTTCGGTAGAACATTCAGTGAAGAACCAGTATCTACCAGCACATGAGCCATAGTGGTGCCCCTGCATTCAATCGAGACATACAGGTCATCATTATGCTCCCTTCCCTTTGGTGTCAAGTCTGCATCTGAAAAACCCAGCCCATTATCAGCAGTCAGGCTGGCCACACAATCTTTAAATTGATCAGCTGAAGTCTCTTGCGGCACATGCATAGTCTTGAGGAATGCAATTAAAGCCTTCGTATGGGCTTCGCAGTACAACAGCAGAGACAACATGGATATTTTTGATGGGGTCTGCCCCAGCTGTTCTACCACATTATAGACGCTCTTCTTAATTATTTTAGTATTTCCTCCATTTCTTGTTTAGATGTTTCCACAATAATTTTCCTTGCCGCGGGTATCAGGCGATTCTCCGACAGGGGTAATAACTAGGGTAAGAACAGGAACAATAGTTGATGTACTAGCACGAACAGCAGATGGAATGACAATAGGTTTGTTGATAGTCTTAGGGGAAATCCCGGGGGAGAAGACCCTTCCACTTTGGGTAACTTTGTTGGTTCCTACAATGTTACCAATATCAGGATCAGCTTCTTCATCTTTCAAATCTTGTTTGATGCCATGATAGTACACATCGGCACCATAATGCCATGGGACAGCTTTGTCTAAGACATACGGGACAAGACCAGAAACAGTGATTATCAGCGAAACAATTCTTGGAGCATTTGTAATCCTAACAGGTCTTCTTGAGGAAACCTTGGAAGGATTGGCGGAAATGGTTATAATGGCAACGTCTTCAGATGGAACAACGGGAACCAAAGTTTTCTCAAACAGAATTTATTTGCTATCTATCACGTGTTGAACACCTAACTTTAGTAAATGGTAACCAGAAGGTAGAAACGAACACATGTGACAACCTTCACCATAGCCCGGAAATAAACCGGCCAACAGCAACTTCTTCTTGACAGTCAAGAGAGGAGTAGAAACTTCATCAACAGAGGTAACGAACAAATCAGTATCAACAGCATTAATTCCACGACCGTCTTTAGGCATGGCAGCAGTTATGACATTTGGCTTTTCCGGAGCATCAAAATCTATTTCCTTGGCTTCAATCAAGTCTTGTACTTGGTTTCTCAGAGCCCAACAGTCATTTGTATCGTGACCAGGACTCTCAGAATGATAGGCATATCGGGCATTTGGATTATATTGGGGAGATGTAGTATTTGGATTCTTGGGACCCTCCTTCAAGGTTGGCAAGTTGGATCTTAGTAGATGAGGTAGAACTTCAGCCAATGTCATATTGATGCGGGTAAACTTCCGTTGTGGTCTTTCCATCCTTTGTTGATTGTTGCATTGTGGAGCAACTGCAGGTCTAGGTATCATCACGGCACTTACTGTCTAATGTTGTTCAGACCTGTTTTGGCCCCTCGGGCTATAGATGGAACTGGCTTCCTTCTTACCAGCAAAAGGCTTCTTTACTGAACTCGAAGAGGCATCCTTCTGTATTTTGCCGCTTCGAATCCCAGCTTCTACTCTTTCTCCAGTTAGGATCAGCTTGGTGAAACTAGCTGATGAGTTGTCAATCAAATGATTGAAAAATGGACTAGACAGCGTCCCCATAAACATATCAACTAACTCCCTATCAGACAACGGGGGTTGAACTCTCCCAGCCAAGTCTCTCCATTTTTGTGCATAATATTTAAAGTCTTCACTCGCACCCATGGACATACTCTGGAGTTGAGTACGAGTGGGAGCAAGGTCGGCATTGTACTGATATTGCCTGTAGAAAGCAGCAGCCAGATCTTCCCAGTTTCGGATATTTGTTCCCTCTAGCTGGTAGAACCATTCAAGCTGAGTCCCTGACAGACTATCTTGAAAGAAATGAACCCACTGGTTTCTATCAGCGGTGTGGGGCTGGATCTTTCTGACATAAGAACGGAGATGGAGTTTTGGATAGGACACCCCATCATACTTAGCAAAAACTGGAGCTTTGAACTTCTGCAGGATGACTACTCCCGACACCAATCCCAATTCTTTGAAATCCAGTCCAGGTATCCTCTAAACTTCCATGGCACTCAGACGATCTTCCAATTGCTTATATCTATTCTCAACAGGAGGATATTGCTCATCATTATAATCGGTATCGTTGTTAGAAACTGCAGGACTGAGGTCCTTCTCTTCTTCCTGATTCTCCCCTTCCTTGGATGAAGAGGTCAGATCGGCTTGTCGCTTCAACTGCTCTCCAAACCTTCTGACCATATTCAGAATACCGACATCCTTCTTCTTTTTCTTCTTCTTTTTCAGGATGAGGGATTTTAGATCCTCCTTCTGAAGTGGTGAAAAACACAAGAAGGGGGGGTTGAATTGTAAAACTGAAATCTAAAGCAATTGACAAGATATTTTTATCCTGGTTCGTTTGATCTCAAACTACTCCAGTCCACCCGTCAAGGTGATTTCGCCTCTCTCCAACGAGGTCTTAATCCACTATATTCAACTGAATATTACAGACTGCTTTAACAATTGCTAAAGCCTTCTTGATTCAAACCACAACCCGGTTTGTCAAGGTAACACTTTCTTACAAAGAGATAAAACTATGTGTGTGGATGTTTTCTACAAAACTGTATCACAACTGTGATGTATACACAAAATGAAGCTTAGAAACTAGATTGCTAAACAGTAGTGGAATATCAGAGTGTGTGGTTTAGCAAAACTGGTAGAACGAAGATTATGGTTCAGCTTTTGTGCGTGTAGAGATTTGGAGAGCATTAACCATTTCAATCTTCAAAGCTTTGTTTATATAGCACTGAGATGATAAACGTTGGATGCAATATTCTTGATTCAATGCTAATAACAAACTTTCCTTATTGAGCAGATCTTGTCTGGAATGAGGCCGTTGGAATTAATTTGCTTTCAATGCACAGTACCGTTGCTTACTTAATGCAAGTTCTGGCTTGGCTCATTCTGACTCTGCTTAGCTGCTGATGAACTATTGTGTTTCTGTATCAGAGTGTTGAGCGCAGTCTTGTTCATCAGGCTTCAGCATGTACGTGAGTTGATCATCTGATTTTGACGTTCTGATGTAGCAACTTCTGATGCTGGTGTCTGAAATCAAGTTCTGATGCTGAATAGATGTGATCTTGCTTATATCAATCAGAGTATCTGCAAGTCAGAACATAATAATTTTAGGCAGCAGATAGTTCATTTATGAAACTTATAAATACTATATCTTTTCACTTTGTTATCATCAAAACTTAAATATAGGGTAGTAGATTCAAACTTTGTTCTAACAATCTCCTCCTTTTTGATGATGACAAAAACTAGATATTTTAAATGAAAAATAACGTGAAAAGGTATCTGGAAAATGTATCAGAATAAGAAGTAAAAGGATAAGGAGTAAGGAGATGTCAGAGTTGAGAGATACTCCCCCTGAGTTGATTACTTCCCTTTGATTATACGAGTTCTTCAGGATCAGATCTTTTTCTTTCTTTGAACATCAGATTATCAGAGTCTTTGACTTATCAGAAGCTTTATGTCAGAGCAGAGCTTCAGAGCTTTTCTTGTCAGAGCTTTGCTTTGGATCAGAATATTAGAGCGGATCAGAACTTCATAGTGATCAGAGCTTCTAGTCTTCAGAGTGTCCAGGAGCTTCCTTGTGCCTGTAGACTTTAAGCAAAACAGAAAAAAACATTTCAAGTAATAGAGTTAGAATGTTTGAGAATTTCTGTCTAGTTAGCCGTTATTGATTTAAATATCATTCTTGTTCTCCCCCTTTTTGTCAGCAATCAAAAAGTGTTGGTGATGTGCTAAAACAATTAAGATCAGAAAAACTAATCATATTAATATAGTTCAGAATCAAAACAAAAAAAATATTACAAAACATATTCAATCAGTGCATCAGAAAATCAAGGAAAACATGAAGAAGGTCATGCATGAAAGAAAAGATTTAAGGTTGAGGAGGCAAGCGTGTGAACAGGCTCTCCAGCATGGCTTGAATCTTTTCAGAAGTCTCATTCTGCTTATGCACCATGCTGACAACAGTGTCAATCTTGCTGTCCTGCACATCCATTCTCTCTTTCATCTTCTGATCGTTTTCATCCATCCGCTGCTGCAGACGCATGTCATTCAGCCTTAGTTCTTCCAGAGTCTTCCTGTCCAAGGCAGCTTGAGAAGCATCAGAAGGAGGAGGCTTCTCAGAACTTTCAGCAACATCCTCTGCTTGACTGTCTTCAGCTTGAATGGTCTTGTCTTCTTCTGATTGAATGGTCTTGTCCTGTACCTTTGCAGCTTGCTGTTTCTCAGACCAAGGTTCACTGTCCAGATGGAGCACGTCCTCTTTCAGAAGCATACATCCAACTTCATTCAGAAGCTTGCTGAAATTTTGTTGTGCCTGCTCATAGTTGATATCCTGCAACTTGAGGGCTTCAGCACGTACCCAAAGTCTGAACTGTGACCAGAGCTGATCAGAAGCAGCTGGGTCAATCATTCCCGGACAGACTTGCTTCAAAGAAGCAATCCATTGCAGCACACCTGTTTCAAAATTCAAGATACCAGAGCCAACATCTGGTTGCTTTGGTTTTGGGATGGCAATTTTGTGTTTTAGATCAGCAAGACGGTCAAGACTGGTTAAGTCAATGAAAGTCCTGCTGGGGTTTTCAGAGGTTTTCTGAGAGGCTGTTTGTTTTGGAGAAGGGGTATCAGAGTCAGATATTTCGATTGGAGTGGGTGGTGTTTTGGGAGTATTTGGTGGTGTCGATTCTGATGAGGATGGTAACTGGGGCATGACAACAGTGGTTCCACATGGCAACTGAATTGCCAGCGGTGATGGTTGAGGTGAGTGAGGGTCAGATTGATGAGGGGAAGGAGTTTCAGAGTGGTGAAACTCTGTTTGTGGTGAAGGTGGATTTATTTCTGGTTGGGGAGAGGGAGGTGGAATCTCTGATTGCTCAGGGATCAGAGGTTCTTCTGAGAGTGGTTGTTGTTGTTGTTCTGGTTCTGGTTGTTGTTGTTCTGGCTGTGGAGGAGAAACATTTTGTGGTTCAGAGTTTGGTTGAGCAGAGGCATGTTGACGCTCAATATCAGACAGCACTTGGTCAAGTGCTGTTGTTGTTGAAATTGTTGGTTGTTTGGGGTGTTTGGTTCTAGGTCTTCTGAGTTTTAATGCCTCAGAAGGGTCTTCTTCTTGTACGGTTTCATCAATGGTAGGGATGGGAATTGATATTCTATGAGAGGTTTGAGGAGGGATAGATGCTGGAATAGTAAAAGAATTTGAAACAGGGGCAGCAGATGAAATACCTCTTTTCTTTGGAGTCTGCTGAGATGATCCTTCCGATGGCGCCTTCCTCTTCTTTGTCTTCTTCAGAGTCACTTCTGGTTGGGGTTGATGCAGATCTCTGATATTCAGCTTTGGATCTGTACCATCTGCCTTGTACGCATCCAAGTACCTGAGAATCACCTCTGGTTTGGATTCAGTTTCAGAGAATAACGGAAAATCACTCAGAGGCACTCTTCTGCTGGAGATATCAGCAGTGGAAGTAGCTCTGGGTTCCTTCTGAATATTCTCTATCAGCTTCATCTTTTTCAGGTTCTTTGCGTTCAGAGGTTTTCCAATTGTTGGTTCAATAGTGCTCAACTCTTGAGCTTCTATCAGATGCTCAATCAGCCTATTCTCTGTCAGAATATCTGATATCAACCTTCCAAAAGGTATCCAGTCCCTCTTGGTTCTTTCTTCTTCCCTTGTTTCTTTCACACTGGTTCTGAGGTGGTTGAACATGAAGTGAGCCAGATTGATCTTTATCTTCTGATCAATAAAGTAGATCAGAAACTGATGATCCACATTTATGTAATCAGGAGAACTTGTTGGTTTCCTGTGGTTGAAGCACCCCAGAATAATCTTAGCCCATACTCTGAAATGATCCTTCAGATCTTTAATCTTGCTGCTGGGCATCCCAAGAGTGAAAATCCTGTTAGCTACCACACCTATATCAGCACATCTTTCAGCCATGTCCACACAACGGATGCCACCACCACTTTGACCGATTAGCCTTGCAATGAGATCTTCAGTAATCACAATCTTCTTCCCCATAACAGAGGAGATGACTAGATGTGTTGAAACCTTGGCGTGAATCCAAAATTCCTTGACCAGCGCTGGGAATGTTGGTCCAACCAACCTATCGAAATACCTTTCCCACTTTTGAGCCCTAACTTCTTCAGTTAGGTCAAAACCATTCTCCTTCAAGCTTTCAAAATCAATGATTAACTCAGAGAGCACTTCAAGATTCTTCACCGGAGTGAGGAGAGTTCTGAGTGGCACTTGATATTGCTCAGATGATGCTTTCTTCTGATTACCTGCAGAAACCCTACTGGAGGTTGCCATGTTCACACTAAAAGGGTTTTGAGAATGAACTGAGGAAAAAGGTTTGCAAGAGATGAACTCAGAAATATGCAGAAAATGCTTGAGTGTTAGTGAGAAAGCGTAAAGAATAAGAATGAGAGATTAATGTGCTTAAATAGAGTTTTCAAAACTATTTTGAAAAGATAAACGTTTTTAAGAGAGAGAAAAATCATGATTGCCATTTAAAAGCATGATTACTTTTCATTAAATGCTTGCTGATTTTGGTGGATTTGAGAAAGATACTTAAAAACGGTTACCAGACATGTGTCTCAATGCACCCAATCAGCGCTTTGCCTTCTCAGAAGCGTGCACGCGTTCTGCTTCAGAGATATGCTGATGATTGGATGACACTTGTTTGATGTAGTGATCAGCACGTCTGTCTTTTGAGCTTAGACTCTCAGATCTTTAGACTTGCATCTGATACAATCTGCATGTTCTATCTTTCTGAAAGGAGATTGATCAGAAGTTCACAGTAAAATAATTACATTCTGAAGGTAAATATATGGAATTAAAACATTTTCACTCTGGGCATACTTTCATGCTGAGATGTCTCAGAATGAAATTAAACCTATCTTCTGAAAGGGGTTTAGTAAAGATATCAGCCCATTGATGGTCTGTATCTATAAATTTTAAGTTCAAAATACCTTTCTGAATATAGTCCCTAATGAAGTGATGTTTTATTTCTATATGCTTTGCTCTAGAATATAAAATGGGATTCTTACTTAAGCAAATAGCAGAAGTATTATCACAAAGTATAGGAATGTTACTCTCAAAGATCTGGAAGTCTTCAAGCTGACTTTTCATCCAGAGCATTTGTGTGCTACATCCTGCTGCTGCTATGTACTCAGCTTCTGCTGTTGACAGAGCAATTGTTGATTGTCTTTTGATGGACCAAGAGATCAGATTTTCTCCCAGAAACTGGCAGCTTCCAGAAGTACTTTTACGTTCCACTCTGTCTCCAGCAAAATCAGCATCACAGTAGCCTACTAAGCTGTAATCACTAGATTTTCTATAAAACAAACCCAGATTAGTAGTACCTTTCAGATACTTGAAAATTCGCTTAACAGCTGTTAAGTGAGATTCTCTAGGATCTGATTGGAATCTAGCACAGATACAAACACTGAATAATATGTCAGGTCTTGAAGCAGTCAGATAGAGGAGAGAACCAATCATACCTCTGTAGACTTTCTGTTCTACCTTTTTGCTTACCTCTTCTCTTTCCAGAATGCACGTGGGATGCATTGGAATCTTTGATGGCTTACATTCTGAGAGGTCAAATTTCTTCAGAAGATCTCTGATGTATTTGCTCTGATGAATGTAAGTTCCTTCTGGAGTTTGATTGATCTGAATTCCTAGAAAGAATTTCAGTTCCCCCATGAGGCTCATCTCAAATTCTACCTGCATACACTTAGCAAATTTTCTTCCAAGAGAAGGATTAGTAGAACCAAAAATGATATCATCAACATAAATTTGACAGACTAAGATGTCACTCTTAACTGTTTTACAGAATAGAGTAGTGTCCACTTTCCCTCTGGTGAATTCATTTTCAAGCAGAAAGTTACTTAGCCTTTCATACCAAGCTCTGGGAGCTTGTTTCAGACCATACAGTGACTTCTTTAGTTTGAAAACATGTTCTGGATGTTTTGTATTTTCAAAACCTGGGGGTTGGTGAACATAAACTTCTTCTTCTATATAACCATTTAAGAATGCACTTTTGACATCCATCTGATACAGAGTGATGCCTCTATTAACAGCAAATGAAATTAAAAGTCTGATAGATTCTAACCTGGCGACTGGGGCAAAGGTTTCTGTATAGTCTATCCCCTCTTGCTGACTATAACCTTGTGCAACCAGTCGTGCCTTGTTTCTGATGACTTCACCTTGTTCATTTAGCTTATTTCTGAACACCCATCTTGTTCCAATGACGTTGAATCCTTTTGGTCTGGGAACGAGATCCCATACGTCGTTTCTGGTGAATTGATTCAGCTCTTCTTGCATTGCCAAAATCCAGTCATTATCCAGAAGTGCTTCATCAATAGAAGAAGGTTCAATCAGAGACACCAGTCCCATAAGAGTTTCTTCAGAGTTTCTGAAGCTTGCTCTTGTTCTGATTAGATCTTCCTTTCTTCCTAGGATAGTCTCTTCTGGGTGATCCAAGCTGCTTCTGGGTAATCTCTTCTGAGGTTGATCAGCAGCTGTTGTAGGATTTCTAGCAGTGCTTCTTTCAGACGTTGAAGGGATGTCTGTGTTGAGAGCTTCTGATGACTTGTCTTCAGAACCTGCAAATTCAATTTCTATACCTGCAAAAACTTCATTCTGCTTTGACTTTTCAGAGTCAAGCTTGTCATCAAAACGAACACTGATTGATTCTTCCACAATCTGTGTTTCTGTATTGTATACTCTGTACCCTCTTGAGCGTTCAGAGTATCCTAACATAATACACTTCTGTGCTTTAGAGTCAAACTTGTTCAAATAATTCTTTGTATTTAATATAAAGCAAGTACATCCAAATGGATGAAAATATGAAATGTTGGGCTTTCTGTTCTTCCACAATTCATATGGAGTCTTTTCCAGAATAGGTCTTATTGAGATTCTATTCTGAATGTAGCACACTGTGTTTATTGCCTCTGCCCAGAAGGTCTTAGCAACGTTTGTCTCATTGATCATGGTTCTGGCCATTTCTTGCAATGTTCTGTTCTTTCGTTCTACAACTCCATTTTGTTGGGGAGTTCTAGGACAAGAGAAATCATGCAGAATGCCTCTGTCATTAAAGAATGACTCAAAATCTTTATTTTCAAATTCTCCACCATGATCACTTCTGACTTTAACGATTCTAAGATCCTTTTCATTCTGAACTTAGTTACAGAAGGTAACAAACACAGAGTGTGACTCGTCCTTGTGTCTTAAGAACTTTACCCATGTCCATCTGCTATAGTCATCTACGATTACTAACCTGTACTTCTTACCACTGACTGAAGCAGTTTTAACTGGTCCAAATAAGTCAATGTGCAGAAGTTCTAATGGCTTAGAGGTAGAAACAACATTTTTGGATTTAAAAGAAGGTTTTGCAAATTTGCCTTTCTGACATGCTTCACACAGAGCATCTGAATTGAACTTCAAATTAGGAAGTCCTCTGACCAGATTGAGTTTGTTAATCTGAGATATTCTTCTCATACTAACATGCCCCAATCTTCTGTGCCAGATCCACTGCTCGTTGTTAACAGACAGAAGACATTTTACATTCTGACTCTTTAGTTCAGAAAGTTTGATTTTGTAAATGTTGTTTTTCCTCTTACCATTAAACAGGATAGTCCCATCTTTCTGACTAACAGCTTTACATGATTTTTGATTAAAGATTATATCATAACCGTTATCACTTAATTGACTTATGGATAACAGATTATGCATCAATCCATCTACTAGCAGAACATTATTAATAGAGGGAAGATTTCCATTACCTACAGTTCCAGAGCCAATTATCTTTCCCTTCTGATTGCCTCCAAAGCCAACGTGGCCTCCAGGCTTAAGTTCCAGGCTTTGGAACATATGCCTTCTTCCCGTCATGTGTCGTGAGCAGCCAGAGTCCAGGTACCATGACTGGTGTTTCTGACTTGCTGCTAAAGATATCTGCAACATGTATTATTTTATCCTTAGGTACCCAGATTTTCTTGGGTCCTGATTTGTTAGTTTTACCAAAACTCTGGTTGAATTTTGGTTTCACAGAGTGCTTACTGCTGGTATATTTGATATCATGTGTGTGACCATACACAAAATGTGAATTCATAGGAGTGTGTTTAATGGTTAAGTCCATGACATTCTTTGGTGTAGGAACCTTACCTTGGTATCCTATTCCTTTCCTGCCGTTTCTGCTAACTCCATAGATCATTGAAGCCATTCTGCTTCTTTCTATGCTTTTAGCTAGGAACTTCTGGAAACTGTGATCATACTCCTTGATGATCTCATCAGCGTTGCTGGGAGTTTCAGAAATTGGTTCCTTCTGAGAGTTTTGTAAAGTGTTTTCTAATTTTGAAATCTTATTTCTCAGCTCAGAATTTTCCAATTTGAGACTCTCAGTCTTATTAGAGTCAGATTCAAGATTCCTTTTCAGGTCTCTGAATTTAGCTCTAATTTGCTGATAACGTTCTAGAATCTCATTAAGGCTTTCAGCAAGTTCAGCCTTTGTAAAGTTAACAGCAAAGTTAGGAAATACCTCTTCTGTGTCTGATTCTGAGTCTGATTCAGAAGCTTCACTATCTTCTGAAATGTTTGCCATGAGAGCTATGTTTGCCCTGTAGTAAAGCCCAAACCAAATTTGTCAGTTTTGTGAGTGAAATCAGGGAGCTGACCCCAATTGGTACACCCACATTCTTCAACCACGGCCTTGGCATCCTTGAGAGAAGCCATCTTCAAAGGAGGTTTGTTGGTAGTAGTTTCAGTTGATTCCAAGATCTGAGGGACCTCTTCAAAATTCTGACAAGGAGTTTCTATGAATTCCCCATCCATCTCTACGTAGCGGGAGGAATTGAGGTGACTCACCATATATTCTTCTTCACCCCGAACTGTGACAATCTTTCCTTTCACCGGATACTTCAGCATTTGGTGGAGTATGGGAGTGACTGCCCCAGCCTCGTGGATCCAAGGATGACCCATCAAACAAGAATACGATGGCCTGATATCCATCACATAGAAGGTGGACCCAAAAGTCCGAGAACCCACTTTGACAGGGATGTCCACCTCCTCGTGCACCATTCTCTTTGATCCATCAAAAGCCCTTACCACAATGTTACTAGGCTTTAGAGTCAAACCCTTGCAATCCAACCGGTCCAACGCCTTCTTCGGTAGAACATTCAGTAAAGAACCAATATCTACCAGCACATGAGCCATAGTGGTGCCCCTGCATTCAATCGAGACATACAGGTCATCATTATGCTCCCTTCCCTTTGGTGTCAAGTCTGCATCTGAAAAACCCAGCCCATTATCAGCAGTCAGGCTGGCCACACAATCTTTAAATTGATCAGCTGAAGTCTCTTGCGGCACATGCATAGTCTTGAGGAATGCAATTAAAGCCTTCGTATGGGCTTCGCAGTACAACAGCAGAGACAACATGGATATTTTTGATGGGGTCTGCCCCAGCTGTTCTACCACATTATAGACGCTCTTCTTAATGATTTTAGTATTTCCTCCATTTCTTGTTTAGATGTTTCCACAATAATTTTCCTTGCCGCGGGTATCAGGCGATTCTCCGACAGGGGTAATAACTAGGGTAAGAACAGGAACAATAGTTGATGTACTAGCACGAACAGCAGATGGAATGACAATAGGTTTGTTGATAGTCTTAGGGGAAATCCCGGGGGAGAAGATCCTTCCACTTTGGGTAACTTTGTTGGTTCCGACAATGTTACCAATATCAGGATCAGCTTCTTCATCTTTCAAATCTTGTTTGATGCCATGATAGTACACATTGGCACCATAATGCCATGGGACAGCTTTGTCTAAGACATACGGGACAAGACCAGAAACAGTGATTATCAGCGAAACAATTCTTGGAGCATTTGTAATCCTAACAGTTCTTCTTGAGGAAACCTTGGAAGGATTGGCGGAAATGGTTATAATGGCAACGTCTTCAGATGGAACAACGGGAACCAAAGTTTTCTCAAACAGAATTTATTTGCTATCTATCACGTGTTGAACACCTAACTTCAGTAAATGGTAACCAGAAGGTAGAAACGAACACATGTGACAACCTTCACCACAGCCCGGAAATAAACCGGCCAACAACAACTTCTTCTTGACAGTCAAGAGAGGAGTAGAAACTTCATCAACAGAGGTAACGAACAAATCAGTATCAACAACATTAATTCCACGACTGTCTTTAGGCATGGCAGCAGTTATGACATTTGGCTTTTCCGGAGCATCAAAATCTATTTCCTTGGCTTCAATCAAGTCTTGTACTTGGTTTCTCAGAGCCCAACAGTCATTTGTATCGTGACCAGGACTCTCAGAATGATAGGCATATCGGGCATTTGGATTATATTGGGGAGATGTAGTATTTGGATTCTTGGGACCCTCCTTCAAGGTTGGCAAGTTGGATCTTAGTAGATGAGGTAGAACTTCAGCCAATGTCATATTGATGCGGGTAAACTTCCGTTGTGGTCTTTCCATCCTTTGTTGATTGTTGCATTGTGGAGCAACTGCGGGTCTAGGTATCATCACGGAACTTACTGTCTAATGTTGTTCAGACCTGTTTTGGCCCCTCGGGCTATAGATGGCACTGGCTTCCTTCTTACCAGCAAAAGGCTTCTTTACTGAACTCGAAGAGGCATCCTTCTGTATTTTGCCGCTTCGAATCCCAGCTTCTACTCTTTCTCCAGTTAGGATCAGCTTGGTGAAACTAGCTGATGAGTTGTCAATCAAATGATTGAAAAATGGACTAGACAGCGTCCCCATAAACATATCAACTAACTCCCTATCAGACAACGGGGGTTGAACTCTCCCAGCCAAGTCTCTCCATTTTTGTGCATAATATTTAAAGTCTTCACTCGCACCCATGGACATACTCTGGAGTTGAGTACGAGTGGGAGCAAGGTCGGCATTGTACTGATATTGCCTGTAGAAAGCAGCAGCCAGATCTTCCCAGTTTCGGATATTTGTTCCCTCTAGCTGGTAGAACCATTCAAGCTGAGTCCCTGACAGACTATCTTGAAAGAAATGAACCCACTGGTTTCTATCAGCGGTGTGGGGCTGGATCTTTCTGACATAAGAACGGAGATGGAGTTTTGGATAGGACACCCCATCATACTTAGCAAAAACTGGAGCTTTGAACTTCTGCAGGATGACTACTCCCGACACCAATCCCAATTCTTTGAAATCCAGTCCAGGTATCCTCTAAACTTCCATGGCACTCAGACGATCTTCCAATTGCTTATATCTATTCTCAACAGGAGGATATTGCTCATCATTATAATCGGTATCGTTGTTAGAAACTGCAGGACTGAGGTCCTTCTCTTCTTCCTGATTCTCCCCTTCCTTGGATGAAGAGGTCAGATCGGCTTGTCGCTTCAACTGCTCTCCAAACCTTCTGACCATATTCAGAATACCGACATCCTTCTTCTTTTTCTTCTTCTTTTTCAGGATGAGGGATTTTAGATCCTCCTTCTGAAGTGGTGAAAAACACAAGAAGGGGGGGTTGAATTGTAAAACTGAAATCTAAAGCAATTGACAAGATATTTTTATCCTGGTTCGTTTGATCTCAAACTACTCCAGTCCACCCGTCAAGGTGATTTCGCCTCTCTCCAACGAGGTCTTAATCCACTATATTCAACTGAATATTACAGACTGCTTTAACAACTGCTAAAGCCTTCTTGATTCAAACCACAACCCGGTTTGTCAAGGTAACACTTTCTTACAAAGAGATAAAACTATGTGTGTGGATGTTTTCTACAAAACTGTATCACAACTGTGATGTATACACAAAATGAAGCTTAGAAACTAGATTGCTAAACAGTAATGGAATATCAGAGTGTGTGGTTTAGCAAAACTGGTAGAACGAAGATTATGGTTCAGCTTTTGTGCGTGTAGAGATTTGGAGAGCATTAACCATTTCAATCTTCAAAGCTTTGTTTATATAGCACTGAGATGATGAACGTTGGATGCAATATTCTTGATTCAATGCTAATAACAAACTTTCCTTATTGAGCAGATCTTGTCTGGAATGAGGCCGTTGGAATTAATTTGCTTTCAATGCACAGTACCGTTGCTTACTTAATGCAAGTTCTGGCTTGGCTCATTCTGACTCTGCTTAGCTGCTGATGAACTATTGTGTTTCTGTATCAGAGTGTTGAGCGCAGTCTTGTTCATCAGGCTTCAGCATGTACGTGAGTTGATCATCTGATTTTGACGTTCTGATGTAGCAACTTCTGATGCTGGTGTCTGAAATCAAGTTCTGATGCTGAATAGATGTGATCTTGCTTATATCAATCAGAGTATCTGCAAGTCAGAACATAATAATTTTAGGCAGCAGATAGTTCATTTATGAAACTTATAAATACTATATCTTTTCACTTTGTTATCATCAAAACTTAAATATAGGGTAGTAGATTCAAACTTTGTTCTAACACCTTCCCTTTTTCCAGACTTATGAACATTTGTTGGAATTGGGCGTTCTGTGCCTGAAGGTCCTTGATGGTTTGCTCGGAATACATTTCGTGCTGAAATAAACAGCGAAGAAGATGAGAAACCTGTAATGGTACTTGTACATGCGATGTTATGAATGGGATGTGTATGCAATGATTTCAAAGACTTAGGGAAATTTAAATTTGCAAACCAAAATAAACAAAAAATTTAGCTGATTTTAAAGTTCAAATGCCTTTTAGGCGTTACAATTAAAAAACAAATCTAAAACTATAAAAGACATCAAAATTCCCATGGATGCTTCCTCTTTGTGCCGAGATAGTCATTGAGTCCTTTTTCCTCATGGAGTTGCTTCGTGAGCTCTAAACCCTTCCTCTCCTGAGCATGGAACTGATCCTTGTAAGTATCCCACTCCTTCATCAACTGAATCCAAGACCTCTGTAATTCCCCAAGATCAGTGGGCATATAAGGATAGAGAACCGTGTAAGGAATACCCTCTTCTGTAGTGGGTTCCACAATCACTGGAAAAACAGCCACAAAGGGCATCATAAGCTTCTGGGAACGAGCTTGTACCCATTGGAGGTAAGGTTCCATAGGAATGGAAGTCTTTGGCCCCAAAGCCTTGGTTCCAGGTCTATTTACCATGCCCCAAGCTCGTATGAACCTCCGGCGATACTCTTTAACATCATCCTCATAGTTGAATACAACACCCTCGATAAGTAACGCATGGGGACCATCCCTTCAAGCGTAACCAAATTGTCGCAGAGCTAAACAAGTATTGTAGTTTATACCCCCTCTAATACCAAGAAATGGGACATTAGGGTACTCCCTGCAGCGGTTAATTATAGCAGCATTTTCCATAGATCGAGAACACCAAAGAATATACGTATGAGCGAGTGACATTATCCTTTGACAAGGCATATCTCCTCCAATTTTAACCCTAGAGAGGTGTTCTTGGACTTTTTAGGAATCTTAGGATGTCCCCTAATCAACCTTTTTGGTATCATCTCAATTGAGTCTTCCATGTTCATGTAAGAAGCTTTGACCCAAAAGATGTTTTTGTTGACTTTTCAAAAGGACCCATAATGTAGAAATTCATATCTTTTTATGAGTGTATATTTTGAACTTGTGGGATGAAGATGAGTTGTAGGGAATTGCATCCTCTTCAAAATGAGCTTTGGATGGAAAATTTATGATAAAGCATGTGGAAGTTATACTTGGTCAATGTTTGGTTGACTTTTACTAAGAAACCCTAATTTAGCAACTTTTGGGTTTTGATGAATTTGGAGCATTCCTTGGGGAATCATGATCAACCCTTGATCAAATGATGAAAGTCACTTCAAAATTTTAATGCTGACTAAAAATCTTGAAGTTTGATTGTAGGTGGGTCACAGTTGACTTTTGACCTAATACAGTCGATTCTCAAGCATTTGAGCAGTTGACTGAGCAAACTTCTTGTGAAAGGCATGAAACTTGACATGTAGGGTCTTGAGATCATATTAGGACCATGGAAAGCATATGAGACCTTTGGAGTTCACCTATCTTGATAAAAATGGAAACCCTAATTTTGAGATACATTGCCTTAGGAGAGAGTTTGTCTGGTCAACTCTTGGGCAAACTTGAGCAAATTGAGGATCTCTAGGAGTATGTATTGAGTAAAATGAGAGGGAAAATTTTGGGGTACAACACTTGCTAACCCCAGAACATTCAAAGGTGTTGTACCCCAAATTTTGACCTAAGATATCATCTCCCATCTGCATCATTACATTACAAGTGTTTTGATCTATTATTTTTAAAATTCATAACTTGTTTCAGGCCGAGAGCTATTTATTTTGAACACTAAATTATTTAATCGATACGTGCTAAAACAATGTTTATTAATTACTTATTATCTTAAATTTAAATAATCGGAATTTGTTTTTGATTATTATATAATTTAAAGATGTATAGATAATAAAATAAATATTAGAAAAGAGGCGTATTAATCGTGCAGACAGTATTTATTTATTATGCACTATCTTAAATTTAAATAACTGGAATTTATTCTCAATTATTACATAATTTAAAGATTTATGAATAATATAATAAATATTCGAAAAGGTTCATTAATTGGTCAATAATGATTATTTAATTATTTATCGTTCTAAGTTAAAATAATTGAAATTTTATTTTTAATTATTATAATTTAGAAAGTTATGAATAATGAATTAAATAATTGGAACTATTAATTGATCATTGATATTATTTATTTATTTGCTTATTATTCTGAATTTAGGTAATTGAGATTTATTTTCAATTATTATACAATTTAAAGAATTGTAAACAATAAAGTAAATAATTAGAGTGAAAGAGGAAATTAATTGGCAAATATTGGAATTTTATTCATTTTTTTCTAATTGTACAATTATTGTGTAAATATTGTATTTATTACAACAAATTTACAATAATAATTTTACGAAGTTAAAATGAAATAAAAATTAATCTAATGTTTCCTAATTCTAAGTCTTCTAATCCAATGCCTTTTTGTCTGCTCACTTGATGTTACCTGCAAAATTAAAAGAGATTAGAATTGAACAAATAATTAAAAGCAAAAATTATTTAATGTTCATCATTAAAAGTAACGGCTGGAATCAGTTTACCTTTTTTGCAAATCACGGGATTTCTCCCGGTTCACAAAAAAGGGAGGAATTTTTTATTTCATAAATGAATGCACAATTGTGAAACATGCACAAAATTCATTTCATTTTTAAAAGACTGCATAATTAAAAAAATCCATTGCATTTTTCAAAGTCCCATGCACATTTCAAATATACACAGCATATGCAAGCAAACAAAATTCCAACGTAAACCCACAGTGCCATGCACATAGTAGAAGCCAAAACAATAGGCTCTACTGTTGCATTGGAAGTCAAAGAAGATGCAGTTTCAAAACCATTATGCAAGCAATAATATTTCCTTTTTTCATCATATTCCAGCTCTGTTACAATTTCAGAAATAAAGCAGTACATCATTTAAATGTCAAATGGTACTTATGAGAGAGAAGAGGGATAGAAGTGTGGTTTTGCAGGTTTTGGTTTAGGCAGGAAGAGATACAAGACAAACTGCAGTAACACAGCCAGTAGGAAGTAAAAACATGAAATAGGAATAGAGACAAACCATATGGAGCAGTAAGGGTGCAGAAGTAAAGAAATATTAAAAATATACCAAGCCCTCAACGTAAACCTGAAGGAAGAGAAGTGGTTATAACATAAAAAAAATCACAAAACATCATAAGAAATCTATCTCCAAGCTATCAAAGAAAGAAAAAAGCAAGAAACCATTTTTTTCCTCAAGCCCTTCTAAACTGTTACTGCATAAACCAGAACCAAGACCATAACATGGCAAAAACCACAATAACCTATTTCAGCCATTAAAAACCTCACCAAAACTGATTGAGCCCTCAAGCCAATATCACCATAAACCTGTCAAAACCAATATGTCCTGAACATGGCCTAAACCATTCTACTGCATTATCAAACCTGCCCATCACCATTTCAAAACCATATATCAAAAACCATAAACATATGGCCTAAACCATTCAACTGCACAACCAACAAACCTGCCTACTGTCATAAACCATAAGCCTGCATATTACCAAAACCTTATGGCCTAACAACGAAAACCTATTCCCAAAACCAGTTTCCATCAACAAACACAAAACCAGTAAGGCCTCAAAAACACTATCATAGACTAACAGTAGCATACTACAGAAGAAGAAGAAAAGAGGCAAATCAAAACAAATGTCCCAACAGTAGCATGTTCAAGGAAACACAGTAAAACACATAAAGGCTACCAAGAAAAAGCATCATTCGAAGGCAACTCACTCAAGTGTCAAAGCCTCAGAACTTGTCATCATAGGCTATCATAAGGCCACAGTAACAAAGCATACAGAAGTGAGAACGAAGGAGAAGCTAGTCAAAAAGATTTTTCAACAGTAGCAAGCAAGCATTCGAAAAACATTGAAGCATACAGTACCAAGGCAAAAGAAGAAGAGAAGGATCAAAAACAAGGTAACAGGCAAGAAGAGAAAATATAAAGTACCGGCCACCGAAGCAAGCTCGCGACGCGCCTCCTTTCCTCGTCGCCTGGCCTCCTAGCTCGCCCAACCGCCCTCCTCCGTCTCCGCCTCTAGGTAACGACTTCATTTCCCCTTTTTACTTCCATAATATCTCCAACAACAACAATAATACGAAATCAGAATCAAGCAGAAAAAACATGAACATGCATTTATAATGAAATCCCTAAAACGAGTGATAGAACGAAGCTTGTACCTTGAAGAATCCGTCGCCCCTGTACGCGTGGCTGGAGGGAAGAAGACAGTGGGAATTGGTGGCCATGGCAAAGAGTTTAGAAGCGAACTCAGGGACTCAGAAGCGAAAGGCATGGAAAGATGGAGCGAAGAAGAAGACGATGCACAAAGAAAGCGCCGCTCTGCCAAACCTTGAGAACCCTAATCCCCATTACAAATGCGTTTACCCTAAAACAAATTATTAAGCGTTGGGCCTTACCCCCTTTTTCTGTCTTAAGCCCAACGAGTTTGCTAGTACACCCCGTTTTGTCTTCTGCTTATACAGATTTGGGCCTCTTTCAAAAACTCTCTAGCCCATTTGGTTTGTTAATTTTACTTCTTTTTTATTTTGACCTTTTTTTTCTTTTTATTTGATTTCTTTATCCCTTTAGAATTTTATTAGTTTAATTTTTAATTATAAGTTTAATTAAATGGAGATAATTCATATCAAAACTTTTTTAATAATTGAATCACTTTTATTAATTTAAAACTTTAGGTTTAAGTTAATAATTTTTTAAATATCCTTTTTTAATTAGATTTTAAGTTAATAACTTTTAGGTCTTAATTATTTAATAACTCTAAAAACACAAAATAGAATTAAACAGCCTTAAATAACATTTCTATCATAATGCTAAAAATATATAAAAAATATAGAGACTTAAAAAACTAAAAAAAATATTTTGTCTTCTTTAATTAGTCCTCGTGCTTTTATCAATATTAAAAAATGCGTAAAAAATGAAAACTATTAAAAAATACTTTCTTTTCATTAATATTAAACAAAAATCATAAAAATACATTATTCACATCATTTAATCTATCATTTAATTATTGTTTATTTAATCATTATCCGCATAATTTTTCTATTTATTTATTTCATATTTATTTGATTATTCTGTTTACGTTTAAATCCAAAGGGAAAAACAATAAATTTGTTGACTTCATGTCCTCAAGTCTAATTGCGCGAACTTTCGCATTTCACTAAAACTTAGGATAATTTTTCCTCAAGTATTCAATCTTTCCAAAATTTATACCCTTTAAGCAAAAACTTCGACGTTAGGTCGTCGTATCTTCAAAAACCCGTCCGTATCCCTTTTAGGCCAAAACGATTTATTTTTTATCAAACAATCAATCTTAAATAAACAGATATTTCAAAAGGTTCCTATAGAGTACTATAGATACATTGGGTGCTAATACCTTCCCATTGTATAACCAACCCCCGAACCATAAGATCTCTTTTCAAAAACGCTTTGTATTTACGTTACTATTTACATTGCATGTTTAGGGTTTTATTTCGCTCTTTTCCCTTTTCCTTTGGAAACAATAAAGCGTGGTGGCGACTCTTGCTTTTGCGAGACAAATTAATCCATAATTCGATCTCTGATTTACCCTGCTACATTTTTTATCGCTACAGAATTGGCGACTCTGCTGGGGATAGATTGACCTCTTGCTGGTCCATCCCTAAGTGGGTTAAGCCTAATTTGTCTTATCTGTTTTATTATTATTTGATTTGCTTGATTATATGTTTAAATTGGGGTGTTTGAGTTTTTGCAAAGGACGAATCTTATACCCGGATTAAGTAACACTTAAGGAATAGGACGGGCGGTATAGTCATGTTAACTTTGAGGGAGTAATCCCGAAGAAGGAGGCATGAGATCCCCCACTCAATGGAAGGCCCTCTTGAACTTGATATTTGTTTACCGAGTAATCGGGAAGACATTATTATTTTCGACCTAGGAGCCCGAGAAGTTGAGGACCGTATAACCCTAACCCATCTTGGCCTTTTTAGGTGTAGCGCGGAGACTATAACGGAGTAATTCGGAAGTAGTTGTTACGCGATGCTACGCTCGGACGAGTTTCTCTTGAGAATATTGCTAATTATTGAGTAATCAAGACGTTGGCAATATCCGAAGGAGGAATGTAGACTCTGGGAACTCTTAGAACCTTGTCTTACAGGTGTGATTGAACCATTAGTACATACCTTGGGGTGGGCTTTACCCTTGACTCCATACTGAACGTTGAACCTTTGAACCCCATGTTTGCAAGCTTGTGTGTGACTGTTGCATTATCATTCATTCATGCATTCATCAACATCTTTGTAAAAAAACTTGTTTTTCAAGGAACTTCGGAATGATTTTTGCAGACATCTTAGGTTATTATGGAACTTGGAAGGAGAAATACTCGAAGCTTTAGTTTTAAGGAGCCCGAGATTGAAGAACTGAAGAGTTTGATTCCGAAGATCGAGAGTCCGACGGATTTTCAGAAGAAATATGGGTCCATCGTACCGCTCATGAAGCGCAAGATAAAGAAAGGCATCCTCAACACGTTGGTTCAATTCTATGATCCCTTGTACTGATGTTTCACCTTTCCGGATTATCAGTTGATGCCCACTTTAGAGGAGTACTCCTATATTCTTGGTTTGCCGATCGCCGACCGCGTTCCTTTCTCTGGATTAGAAGAGGAGCCCAAATCTCACGAGATAGCAGCTATCACCCACTTAAAGAAGTCAGAGGTAGAGGAGAACATGACTACGAAAGGGGGAATCCGGGGTTTATCGGCGCAGTTTTTGTTGAAGAAAGCTCGTCATTTTGCTGAGACAAAGGATACTGTTGCCTTCGAAGACGTGTTCGCTCTACTCGCGTATGGTCTATTCTTATTCCCTAACATTGATAAGTTTGTGGATATCAATGCCATCAGAATTTTCCTGATTGGAAATCCGGTCCCTACGCTGCTAGGAGACACATATTACTCCATCCACCTTCGAAACTCTTATCAGGGAGGGATGATTATTTGTTGTGTACCGTTGCTGTATCAGTGGTACGTCTCGCATCTACCTGGGTCTGATGCTTTCTGGGATCTCGAGAAGGAACCGCGTTGGGCGCCAAAGATTATGGCTCTCACTCATTTCGACATTGACTGGTATAATCGAGTTTACCACGACGTGGAGATCATTGATAGCTGCGGGGCTTTTCCTAACGTACCTCTTCTCGGTACGAGAGGTGGAATCAACTATAACCCTGTTCTCGCGCGCCGTCAGTTCGGGTACCCGATGAGAGATAAACCAAACAACATCCATGTGAGTGGTTTCTTTCTTCAGGAAGGACAGGATCATCAGGCTTCTAAGAGGGAGATCGAAGGAGCTTGGCGCCACATCCACAGGAAAGGGAGAGATATGCTGGGACATAGAGGTGCCGTTTCTTTGGAGCCTTACCTACAGTGGGTCCGTGCTAGGGCTTTTGCTCTCAAGATGCCCTATAAACTTGAGAAACCTTTATTCCCTGCCTTGCACCATCATCTGTTGTTATCCCTATCGCGGATGTAGGAGAGTACCAAGGGAATCTGGCTAGGATGAAGTCCGAGAGGGATGCTTGGAAGGAAAAGTACCATATGTCTGAATATGAGAATCGAGTCCTGACTCGACAGTTAAAGGAAAAGGAGGAGTTGTTGCTTATTCAAGATGGCCGGTTAATCGATCACGACGAGAAGCTTCGTCAGAAGGATGCCTTGCTGAAGAAGTATGCGAGTGAAAGGAAGAGAAAAAGGGAAGGTTTGGTAAGTGTGGCTCTCGTTCCTAATCCGCAGGAGGAAGTCATTAACCGACTGATAGCTGAGAAGAGGGAGATGGAATACTTTTATGAAGAGAAGATCAAGAAGCTCCAGTTACAGTTGGTGTTTGGTCCTTCATCTGAGGATTCCGAGTGATCTTTAACCTTTAGTTTGGCTTATTGATGTAATTTTGTAAAATTATGTAAAAGGGCTTCATGCTCCGAAGTTGTAATTTATTGTTTTATTATGGGCTTCATGCTCCAAAGTTGTAATTTATTGCTTTATTTTAGATTTCATGTTGTAAAATTGTAATTTATCACTTCATTATGGATTCCATGTTTCGAAGTTGTAATTTATTGCTTTCATTATTGGATTTGTTATCCCAAAGTTGTAATTTACTATTTTGATATTCCAAATTGTAAGTTGTAATTTATCGCTTTCGATTAATGGATTGAGTTTTTGTTGTTCCAAATTCCTTTACCATTGATGTATGCAAAATTATCAAAGTTCCTTGAAAAACTTTTAAAATGAGTCATCATTTGCATCGCACATCATGCATCATTCCACATTCCACTTCACATGTTTTCTAGAGTCTCATCCTTGTTCTTTTTCCACTCAAGGTTGTCAAGCTGTCTCACCGATACGACACTCGGGCCAATCGTCAAAGGAAAATGGAAGATTTGGAACAGGAAAATCATGAGCTTCGTGGGGAAGGTGCTACACTTCGTACCGAGATGGAAAAGTTGACTGCGTTAGTGGAAAGTTTGGTGGCTGTTCAGAATCATCCATCGACTACATCTACCGAGATTCAGACTTCAACTCCAGTGGTTTCCGAGATTGTCACAGTTCCTGCCTCCGTGACTCAAATCAACTCTCCGCTTCAACATCAGATGCCGAAAGGTTTTCCGTGGGGAATGCCTTATAATTTTGCGCCAGAGGGGTATCAGCCTGCCGTACAACCTTTATTTCAACCTGCTTTGTCTCTTCCTCAACCAGAGACAACTGCCATGCCGCCAGTAATTCCGTCTGTAATACCTTTTCCGCAACCGATTATGACAACCGTTGCTCCTGTGGTCCACTCCATGCCATACTTGAATGAACCTACTTATCCTGCCGAGCCTGCTGAAAGTTTGGGTCTCTTTGATAGAATGGAAGAATTTCAGGATCAATTCCAGGAAATGCAGAAGGAGCTTAGAGCATTAAAATGGAATGATTTGTTTGGGAAGAACACGCATGACCTTTGTTTAGTTCCGAATGTCAAGATTCCAGCAAAATTCAAAGTGCCAGACTTTGAGAGATATAAAGGTGATTCGTGTCCTAGAAGTCATTTGACAATGTACGTGAGAAAGATGTCTACGTATTCTGATGATCATGACTTGTTGATTCATTATTTTCAAGATAGTTTGACGGGTGCTGCTCTAAAGTGGTATATGGGCTTAGACAGTATTCGGATCCGTAACTTTAACGATCTTAGCGAAGCTTTTGTTCATCAGTACAAGTACAATGTGGATATGGCGCCGGACAGAGATCAACTCCGGGCGATGTCGCAGAGAGACCGGGAATCTTTTAAGGAATACGCCCAGAGGTGGCGTGAAATTGCTGCTCAAATCTATCCACCTCTTGAGGAGAAAGAGATGACGAAGATATTTTTGAAGACTTTAGGTTCCTTTTACTATGAAAGAATGATAGCCAGCGCACCCAGTGACTTCACCGAAATGGTAAGCATGGGTATGCGATTAGAGGAAGGGATTCGCGAGGGGCGTTTGGTTAAAGAAGGGAGTCCGTCTAGCAGTGCGAAGAAGTTTGGAAGTGTTTTCCCGAAAAGAAAAGAGCAGGATGTCAGCGCTTTGTTCCCAGGTAGACCTAGGAGAGGTTACTCTCACGTTGCGGCAGTCACTCCGGCTGTCCGCCCAACTTTGATGACCCCAGCTCATCAAACCCCACCAACTCAACAACGGCCTTTTCAGCAGCAGCCTCGACAACAGGCTTATCCATTCAACAATCAGAACCGTTCACCCAGAAAACCGCAGTTCGATGCCATTCCTATGACTTATACTGAATTATTCCCTGCTCTTATCAGAAAGAATCTCATCACGACAAAGCCTCCTCCTGTCGCACCGAACAGTACTTCTCCGTGGTACAAGGCGGATCAGTTTTATGAATATCATCAAGGGTCGCCGGGGCACAACCTTGAGAATTGCTTTGCTCTGAAGGCGGACGTGCAGAGATTGATTAAGAATGGTATCTTGTCTTTCAAGGATGTTAATCCAAATGTTAGAGATAATCCTTTGCCTCGACATGGGGCAGCTTCGGTGAATATGGTGGAAGGTTGTCCGGGGAAGTTTCGAGTTTTTCAAGTTGAACATATAAGGGAGTCGTTGATCAGGTTACATCAGAGTTTGAGAAGACTTGCCTTTGTTAGGCACCAGCATGATTATGATGTTTGTGAGTTTTGTTCAAGAGAGGTTGATTGTCCTGTTGTGAAGGAGGATATTCAGAAATTGCTAGATCAAAGAGTTATCACTATTACCTATGACCGAAATCTGGAGGATGAAGTGAATGTTATCATACCCCAATTCAATTTGCCTGAATCAGTAGAGATTGCTTACGACAGTCAGACTGCACCTGTTGATCCTTTGATTATTGACCCACCTGGTCCTGTGCCTTACAGCTCAGACCAAGCTGTACCGTATAAGTATAATGCCACAATGATTGAGAATGGGGTAGAAGTCCATATACCAACAAGACCGTCTTTTGTTAACATTGCTGATGTGAGTAGAGTTACGAGAAGTGGACGTGTTTTTGCAGCAGTACCTTTGAAGAGACCAGAAGTTCAAGTTAGGAGACCCGTACCGACGGAGATTCCAGTAAGAAATGTTGAACCAAGGGTTGAGATAGGCCGATCCAGTGAACCTATCCCTCACCCTGAGGAGGATGAGATTCTGAAGCTCATCAAGAGAAGTGAGTATAAGATTGTGGACCAACTTTTTCAAACACCTTCCAAGATTTCCTTGCTTGCTTTACTGAGAGATTCTGGTGCCCATAGAGAAGCTTTGATGAAGGTCTTGGACCAGGCATTCGTGGATCATGATGTGACGGTTGACCAGTTTGACGGGATTGTGGGAAATATAACTTCGTGTAACAATCTTGGCTTCAGTGATGAAGAACTCCCAGAGAAGGGGAGAAACCATAATATGGCTTTGCATATCTCAGTAAGTTGTGGAAATGATACCTTATCAAGTGTGTTGGTGGATACAGGTTCGTCGTTGAATGTGATGCCCAAGACTACGTTATCTCGGCTTTCATATCCAGGTGCTCCTATGAGGCCTAGTGGAGTAATTGTTAAAGCATTTGATGGTTCTAGGAAGACAGTTATTGGTGAAGTGGATCTTCCTATAGTGATTGGTCCCCACACTTTTCAAATCACTTTCCAAGTGATGGATATTCGTGCTGCCTACAGTTGTTTATTGGGTCGTCCCTGGATTCATGATGCCGGGGCAGTCACCTCTATGCTCCATCAGAGACTAAAGTTTGTAAGGCATGGGAAGCTAGTGATGATTGGGGGAGAGCAAGCTATGGTGGTAAGCCATTTATCATCATTCTCTTTTATTAATGCGGACGAGGATGTTGGAACCCAGTTCCAAGGTCTTTCTGTTGCTAAGAATATAGTGAAGAAGCAAGGGGCATCCATCTCTTCTTTTGAGGATGCGCGGGGGGTGGTGGAAAGTGGTTCGGCCGAAGGATGGGGCCAGGTGTTGACGTTACCTGAGAGCAAGTCTGGGGAAGGTCTGGGTTTTCATCCAATATCTGCAAGAGTCAAGAAAGAGGTGGTTGTTCGTCCGATTCAAGAGGTTTTCCGAAGTGCAGGGTTTGTACATCCTGAGGTTGATGCTATCATAGATGATGATGCCGAGGAAGATTTGCCCGTTTTTGTGACGCCTGGATTGGCTTGCCAAAACTGGATAGCTGTTGATGTTCCTGTGGTTATGCACATTTCCGAGTAATGTTTTGTTTATTTTCCTTTGAAAAAATTCGCTCTGCCCAAGGCGAAACGTATTTTGTGTCGGGCTATGAAAAATAATTCCTTTTGCTCTGCCCAAGGTAAAAGAGAAATGTATGGGCTCTTTGTTTCAAGTATTTCCCTTTAATGAATAAAAACGTTATTTTGTCCACTACTGTTTTATTTTTCACTTTTTTTGGAAAATAGTAATGAAATTAATTAATAACCTTTTGTTTTATTTGCACAAATCGATTTCTAAAATGAAGCATAATCATATGTGCAGATTAATCCATGACTTAACCATCGAAAACAATGATCCTATGCCCTCTCCCAACTTTGAATTCCCTGTGTTCAGAGCCGAAGAAGAGGAGGATGAAGAGATTCCTGTTGAGATTTCCCGTTTGCTCGAGCATGATGAGAAGATTATTCAACCGCTTGAAGAACCTTTAGAGTTGGTCAACTTGGGTGATGAAGAAGTTAGAAGGGAAGTCAAAGTCGGAGCATTGCTTATCCCAGAAGTTAAGGAGAAGATGTTGGAGCTTCTCAAAGAGTATGTTGACGTGTTTGCTTGGTCCTACCAAGATATGCCAGGTTTGGACAATGACATTGTGGAGCATCATTTACCGTTGAGACCCGAGTGTCCGCCGATCAAGCAGAAGTTGAGAAGGACTCGTCCCGACATGGCTGACAAGATCAAAGAGGAGGTTCAGAAGCAGATCAACGCAGGTTTCCTTGTTACATCGGTCTATCCTCAGTGGTTAGCCAACATAGTGCCTGTTGCAAAGAAAGATGGCAAAGTTCGGATGTGTGTAGACTACAGAGATCTGAATAGAGCTAGTCTGAAGGATGACTTCCCATTACCTCATATTGACGTATTGGTCGACAGTACTGCCAAGTTCAAAGTCTTTTCTTTCATGGATGGTTTTTCTGGTTACAATCAAATCAATATGGCACCGGAAGATATGGAGAAGACCGCTTTCATTACACCTTGGGGAACTTTCTGTTATCGGGTTATGCCGTTTGGTTTGAGGAATGCTGGCGCAACATACCAAAGGGCCATGACTGCTTTGTTCCATGACATGATGCATAAGGAGATCGAAGTGTATGTGGACGACATGATTGCCAAATCACAGACTGAGGAAGATCATTTGGAACATTTGTTGAAGTTATTCCAGCGTTTGAGGAAGTACAAACTCCGTCTGAATCCCAACAAGTGCACTTTTGGCGTTCGTTCTGGAAGACTTCTGGGTTTCATTGTCAGCCAGAAAGGTATTGAAGTAGATCCTGATAAAGTCAAAGCTATTCGGGAAATGCCCGCACCCAATACGGAAAAACAAGTAAGAGGATTCCTTGGGAGACTGAACTACATTTCTAGGTTTATATCTCATATGACTGCTACCTGTGGGCCGATTTTCAAGCTTCTCCGAAAGAACCAAGGATGTGTGTGGACAGAAGATTGCCAGAGAGCTTTTGATAGCATCAAAGAATATTTGCTTGAACCTCCCATTTTGATTCCTCCGGTGGAAGGAAGACCTTTGATTATGTACCTGACTATATTGGGAGATTCCATGGGATGTGTGCTTGGTCAACAAGATGAGACTGGAAGAAAGGAACATGCCGTATATTATCTGAGTAAGAAATTCACAGACTGTGAGTCTCGGTACTCATTGCTTGAGAAAACCTGTTGTGCTTTAGCTTGGGCTGCTCGCCGTCTGCGCCAGTATATGATTAACCACACCACTTGGTTGATCTCCAAAATGGATCCGATCAAGTATATCTTTGAGAAGCCCGCCTTATCTGGAAGAATAGCCCGTTGGCAGATGTTGTTATCTGAATATGACATTGAATACCACATTCAGAAAGCGATCAAAGGAAGTATTTTAGTCGATCATTTGGCTCACCAACCAATTGACGATTATCAATCCATCAAGTTTTATTTCCCAGATGAAGATGTTATGTACTTGAAAGCTAAAGATTGTGAAGAGTCGTTACCTGAAGAAGGACCTGATCCTGAGTTGCATTGGGGTTTGATATTTGACGGAGCTGTGAATTCTTATGGAAATGGAATTGGGGCAATCATCGTCACTCCCCGAGGCACTCATATCCCGTTCACGGCGAGATTGAAGTTTGACTGCACGAACAACATGGCTGAATATGAGGCATGTATTATGGGTCTCGAAGAAGCAGTGGATCTAAGGATTAAGATTCTTGATATTTACGGAGATTCGGCACTGGTGATTAATCAAATCAAAGGAGAATGGGAGACTCGTCATCCTGGTTAGATCCCTTACAGAGACTATGCTAGAAGATTGTTAACTTTCTTCAACAAAGTGGAGTTACATCATATCCCTAGAGATGAGAACCAAATGGCTGATGCTTTGGCTACTTTGTCCTCATTGTTTCAAGTAAATGATTAGAACGACGTGCCTACGATCCGAGTTATGCGTCTCGATAGACCTGCTCATGTGTTCTCAGTAGAAGAGGTTACCGACGACAAACCGTGGTTCTATGACATTAAACGTGTTCTTCAAACTCAAGAGTACCCGCCTGGGGCATCCAATAAAGATAGGAAGACGTTGAGAAGATTAGCAAGCAGTTTCTTTCTCAATGAAGAAGTTTTGTATAAGAGGAATTATGACATGGTCTTGCTCAGATGTGTGGACGGACGTGAAGCAGATATGCTGATGCAAGAAGTACATGAAGGATCCTTTGGCACTCATGCCAATGGACATGCAATGGCTAGAAAGATGTTGAGAGCTGGTTACTATTGGATGATAATGGAATCTGATTGCTGCAAATATGTGAAGAAATGTCATAAATGCCAGATTTATGCGGACAAGATGCACGTGCCGCCGACCCTCCTCAATGTTATCTCTTCACCTTGGCCTTTCTCTATGTGGGGCATTGATATGATTGGAATGATTGAACCCAAAGCTTCAAATGGTCATCGTTTCATCTTGGTAGCGATCGATTATTTTACTAAATGGGTGGAAGCAGCATCTTATGCTAATGTAACCAGACAGGTGGTAGTCAGATTTATCAAGAATCAGATCATTTGCCGATACGGCATCCCGAGCAAGATCATCACTGATAATGGTTCGAATTTGAATAACAAGATGATGAAAGAGCTTTGTGAGGAGTTCAAGATCGAACATCATAATTCTTCTCCTTACAGGCCGAAGATGAATGGGGCTGTTGAAGCTGCAAACAAGAACATCAAGAAGATTGTCCAGAAGATGGTAGTAACTTATAAAGATTGGCATGAAATGCTTCCATTTGCTTTACACGGATACCGTACCTCAGTTCGAACTTCAACAGGCGCAACCCCATTTTCCCTGGTTTATGGTATGGAAGCAGTACTCCCCGTGGAGGTTGAGATTCCGTCTCTGAGAGTGTTGATGGAAGCTAAACTTTCTGAGGCCGAATGGTGTCAAAGTAGATATGATCAGTTGAATTTAATTGAAGAGAAGAGATTGACAGCGTTGTGTCACGGTCAATTGTATCAGCAGAGAATGAAGAAGGCTTTTGATAAGAAGGTTCGACCACGCGAGTTCAGAGAAGGTGACCTTGTGCTCAGAAAGATATTATCCTTCCAACCTGATTCTAGGGGCAAGTGGGCTCCGAATTATGAAGGACCGTATGTCGTTAAGAAAGTTTTCTCTGGAGGTGCCTTGATTCTCACCAATATGGACGGTGAAGAACTCCCGCGTCCCATGAACGCCGATGCAGTCAAGAAGTACTTCGCTTAGGCAAGTTTTTTTGGTCATCCCGGCCGTGACATCTGAGCACATCTTGGAATTCAAGGTTGTTAGGGAGAATGGTGATCATTGTTTTTGTGTAACCTTTTATTTCATGTACTATTTCCCACGCTTTTGTAAATCGTTGGAGTCGCGTTGTTAGCGAACTACCATCTTATTAATGAAATTTGAGCATTTACCTTCTGTGGGCAAAATTTTAATTTTTACGGCAGTATTTGAAACAAAGTATTTAAAAGATTCTTATTTTCTAAAATGTGTCGTGAATAACGAAAGGAATATTAACAGTCGTTCCGAAGATGGTCAAGCCATGGAATGCAAAGCAGTACAGTAATTTATCCTTGCACGATGAGTTTATTTTCTTTCAAAATCGTCATGAAGTGTTGGCTGTGTGCACGCTTGGTTATGGTGGTGCTAAGTTTGGTGACTCCCCGGTTGTTCCAGTTAAGTGTTGTTTTAGCTACCTTTGCTTGGGAGATTTTAAAGTGCGGTACACTTCGCCTCATGCTAGTGGTTTATTGGTGCTAGAGGTTTGGATTTGGATGCTTTTCTCCTCAGAAGACTTGAGCCTTGTAGCGTTACACTCCGACGTTGCTTTGTGTTTCCAGTTCCGGTTATCTTCCGCCTTTTCAAGATTGGCCGAGTATCTATTTTGCTGTGACATCTTATTATCTCCAAGACATTCCATCTGTCTGTTTTGTCAGCATAACATTCATTTACTCATTTACACTCATATCAGCATGCATATCCACATTTGCCGTTGATTTTGGGTCGTACTTTGTCTGTTCAAACAACGTACACATTTCTTTCCAAGTAGAAGGTTAGCTTAGGCAGAGAATGTGCTTCCTTTCTAAATTCCCCAACTGAGCTAATCCTCGTGGATGATTTTTGATTCAGCTTACCTTGTCCATTTCTGGATAGGATGAATCCCCGATCGAATTACTTTCTCATTGGGAAGAGTCTTGTTTGGCTGTCTCCTCTCTGGTTATTCCTGGAAAGTTGTCGCCTTTTGCATAGGCTATCTCATTGATTTTCCCCAGTGAAGTTGCGACCTAGACAGATGGTGCATTTATTTTGCACATTTGAGTATGTGATCTCCTCGGGAAAGATTGATTCATGTTTCTCTTTGACGAAGATTTATTTCTCTGCCAGTGCCGTCGCAAGTTCCTTCTGAGTTATTCTGGGAAAACGACAAGCGGCAGCTCTTCACGGGCAGCTTGTGCGTTATTATGATTTTGGGAAAACGACAAGCGGCAGCTCTTCAGGAGCAACTTGTGCGTTATTATGATTTTGGGAACACGACAACCGGCAGCTCTTCATGAGCAACTTGTACGTATTATTACATCGGAGAACGGCAGCGGCAGCTCTTCACGAGCAACTTGTACGTTGTTTTATCTTCGGAAAACGACAAGCGGCAGCTCTTCACGAGCAACTTGTGCGTTATCATTATTTTTGGAAAATGATAATCGGCAGCTCTTCGTGAGCAACTTGTGCGTTATCATTATTTTTGGAAGACGGCAAGCGGCAGCTCTTCACGAGCAACTTGTACTTTATTACTTTTCTGGAATACAGCAAGCGGAAGCTTCTTTATTTGAGCAGCTTGTATGTTATTGGTATTTTCTTTGGACAACAGCAAGTGGCAGCCTCTTTATTTGAGCAACTTGTATGTTATTGGTATTTTCTTTGGACGACAGCAAGCGGCAGTTTCTTTATTTGAACAACTTGCGTATCTACAATATTATTATACCAGCATTAATGAGTATATCTCCGAAAATCTCGCAGAGAAGCTTGTCATGAATCATTACCTTCAGAAGTCGGTAATCTGTCATCAGCATTTTGATACCCTCTGTCTATCATTGACCTTGAGTTGCGAACTCACTGTTTTGGGTCAATAATCTGCTATGGCCTATGCAAGATGCTCGCTTTGTTAGGGTCAGAGGTCGTATTCCCTCGATTTTATTCGCTGTCAAGAGTCTGTCGTTCGAGGTCGATAGCTTGTTTCCACAGTAATGCGTAATCCATGTCTCTGTGTTTTGTTGGTGTTCGATTCCTCCAACATTGTCTTGTTTCATACAACATCTTTCACCGTGAATCCAATCACTGCATTCATGTCAAACATAAGGGCGGCATCTTAGGACAAAATTTGCACAATTATGTATTTAAGTACCTTCAATCTCGTCGAAACGAAGATTTTTAATCTTCATATCTCCGGATAGAAGAAACTTAAATAGGGGCAGCTGTTGTACCCCAAATTTTGACCTAAGATATCATCTCCCATCTGCATCATTACATTACAAGTGTTTTGATCTATTGATTTTTAAAATTCATAACTTGTTTCAGGCCGAGAGCTATTTATTTTGAACACTAAATTATTTAATCGATTCGTGCTAAAACAATGTTTATTAATTACTTATTATCTTAAATTTAAATAATCGGAATTTGTTTTCGATTATTATATAATTTAAAGATGTATAGATAATAAAATAAATATTAGAAAAGAGGCGTATTAATCGTGCAGACAGTATTTATTTATTATGCACTATCTTAAATTTAAATAACTGGAATTTATTCTCAGTTATTACATAATTTAAAGATTTATGAATAATATAATAAATATTCGAAAAGGTTCATTAATTGGTCAATATTGATTATTTAATTATTTATCGTTCTAAGTTAAAATAGTTGAAATTTTATTTTTAATTATTATAATTTAGAAAGTTATGAATAATGAATTAAATAATTGGAACTATTAATTGATCATTGATATTATTTATTTATTTGTTTATTATTCTGAATTTAGGTAATTGAGATTTATTTTCAATTATTATACAATTTAAAGAATTGTAAACAATAAAGTAAATAATTAGAGAGAAAGAGGAAATTAATTGGCAAATATTGGAGTTTTATTCATTTTTTTCTAATTGTACAATTATTGTGTAAATATTGTATTTATTACAACAAATTTACAATAATAATTTTACGAAGTTAAAATGAAATAAAAATTAATCTAATGTTTCCTAATTCTAAGTCTTCTAATCCAATGCCTTTTTGTCTGCTCACTTGATGTTACCTGCAAAATTAAAAGAGATTAGAATTGAACAAATAATTAAAAGCAAAAATTATTTAATGTTCATCATTAAAAGTAACGGCTGGAATCAGTTTACCTTTTTTGCAAATCACGGGATTTCTCCCGGTTCACAAAAAAGGGAGGAATTTTTTATTTCATAAATGAATGCACAATTGTGAAACATGCACAAAATTCATTTCATTTTTAAAAGACTGCATAATTAAAAAAATCCATTGCATTTTTCAAAGTCCCATGCACATTTCAAATATACACAGCATATGCAAGCAAACAAAATTCCAACGTAAACCCACAGTGCCATGCACATAGTAGAAGCCAAAACAATAGGCTCTACTGTTGCATTGGAAGTCAAAGAAGATGCAGTTTCAAAACCATTATGCAAGCAATAATATTTCCTTTTTTCATCATATTCCAGCTCTGTTACAATTTCAGAAATAAAGCAGTACATCATTTAAATGTCAAATGGTACTTATGAGAGAGAAGAGGGATAGAAGTGTGGTTTTGCAGGTTTTGGTTTAGGCAGGAAGAGATACAAGACAAACTGCAGTAACACAGCCAGTAGGAAGTAAAAACATGAAATAGGAATAGAGACAAACCATATGGAGCAGTAAGGGTACAGAAGTAAAGAAATATTAAAAATATACCAAGCCCTCAACGTAAACCTGAAGGAAGAGAAGTGGTTATAACATAAAAAAAAATCACAAAACATCATAAGAAATCTATCTCCAAGCTATCAAAGAAAGAAAAAAGCAAGAAACCATTTTTTCCTCAAGCCCTTCTAAACTGTTACTGCATAAACCAGAACCAAGACCATAACATGGCAAAAACCACAATAACCTGTTTCAGCCATTAAAAACCTCACCAAAACTGATTGAGCCCTCAAGCCAATATTACCATAAACCTGTCAAAACCAATATGTCCTGAACATGGCCTAAACCATTCTACTGCATTATCAAACCTGCCCATCACCATTTCAAAACCATATATCAAAAACCATAAACATATGGCCTAAACCATTCAACTGCACAACCAACAAACCTGCCTACTGTCATAAACCATAAGCCTGCATATTACCAAAACCTTATGGCCTAACAACGAAAACCTATTCCCAAAACCAGTTTCCATCAACAAACACAAAACCAGTAAGGCCTCAAAAACACTATCATAGACCAACAGTAGCATACTACAGAAGAAGAAGAAAAGAGGCAAATCAAAATAAATGTCCCAACAGTAGCATGTTCAAGGCAACACAGTAAAACACATAAAGGTTACCAAGAAAAAGCATCATTCGAAGGCAACTCACTCAAGTGTCAAAGCCTCAGAACTTGTCATCATAGGCTATCATAAGGCCACAGTAACAAAGCATACAGAAGTGAGAACGAAGGAGAAGCTAGTCAAAAAGATTTTTCAACAGTAGCAAGCAAGCATTCGAAAAACATTAAAGCATACAGTACCAAGGCAAAAGAAGAAGAGAAGGATCAAAGCCAAGGTAGCAGGCAAGAAGAGAAAATATAAAGTACCGGCCACCGAAGCAAGCTCACGACGCGCCTCCTTTCCTCGTCGCCTGGCCTCCTAGCTCGCCCAACCGCCCTCCTCCGTCTCCGCCTCTAGGTAACAACTTCATTTCCCCTTTTTACTTCCATAATATCTCCAACAACAACAATAATACGAAATCAGAATCAAGCAGAAAAAACATGAACATGCATTTATAATGAAATCCCTAAAACGAGTGATAGAACGAAGCTTGTACCTTGAAGAATCTGTCTCCCCTGTACGCGTGGCTGGAGGGAAGAAGACAGTGGGAACTGGTGGCCATGGCAAAGAGTTTAGAAGCGAACTCAGGGACTCAGAAGCGAAAGGCATGGAAAGATGGAGCGAAGAAGAAGACGATGCACAAAGAAAGCGCCGCTCTGCCAAACCTTGAGAACCCTAATCCCCATTACAAATGCGTTTACCCTAAAACAAATTATTAAGCGTTGGGCCTTACCCCCTTTTTCTGTCTTAAGCCCAACGAGTTTGCTAGTACACCCCGTTTTGTCTTCTGCTTATACAGATTTGGGCCTCTTTCAAAAACTCTCTAGCCCATTTGGTTTGTTAATTTTACTTCTTTTTTATTTTGACCTTTTTTTTCTTTTTATTTGATTTCTTTAGCCCTTTAGAATTTTATTAGTTTAATTTTTAATTATAAGTTTAATTAAATGGAGATAATTCATATCAAAACTTTTTTAATAATTGAATCACTTTTATTAATTTAAAACTTTAGGTTTAAGTTAATAATTTTTTAAATATCCTTTTTTAATTAGATTTTAAGTTAATAACTTTTAGGTCTTAATTATTTAATAACTCTAAAAACACAAAAATAGAATTAAACAGCCTTAAATAACATTTCTATCATAATGCTAAAAATATATAAAAAATATAGAGACTTAAAAAACTAAAAAAAATATTTTGTCTTCTTTAATTAGTCCTCGTGCTTTTATCAATATTAAAAAATGCGTAAAAAATGAAAACTATTAAAAAATACTTTCTTTTCATTAATATTAAACAAAAATCATAAAAATACATTATTCACATCATTTAATCTATCATTTAATTATTGTTTATTTAATCATTATCCGCATAATTTTTCTGTTTATTTATTTCATATTTATTTGATTATTCTGTTTACGTTTAAATCCAAAAAGAAAAACAATAAATTTGTTGACTTCATGTCCTCAAGTCTAATTGCGCGAACTTTCGCATTTCATTAAAACTTAGGATAATTTTTCCTCAAGTATTCAATCTTTCCAAAATTTATACCCTTTAAGCAAAAACTTCGACGTTAGATCGTCGTATCTTCAAAAACCCGTCCGTATCCCTTTTCAGCCAAAACGATTTATTTTTTATCAAACAATCAATCTTAAATAAACAGATATTTCAAAAGGTTCCTATAGAGTACTATAGATACATTGGGTGCTAATACCTTCCCATTGTATAACCAACCCCCGAACCATAAGATCTCTTTTCAAAAACGCTTTGTATTTACGTTACTATTTACATTGCATGTTTAGGGTTTTATTTCGCTCTTTTCCCTTTTCCTTTGGAAACAATAAAGCGCGGTGGCGACTCTTGCTTTTGCGAGACGAATTAATCCATAATTCGATCTCCGATTTACCCCGCTACATTTTTTATCGCTACAAAAGGCATCAGCTCAAGTCCCAAACACACACTTCAGATTCAAGGTAAGTCATCCTGACTTTGAACTTTTCATTCAGAACATCATTAAAAATGTAGATATCATAGTTGTGGGTCAGAACTTCTAGGTTTTTCTTGAACTTCTTGAAGAAAACTAGGCTCAGAATTAGGAAAGAACTTCTAGGTTTTTCTCATTGTTTCAATACAGAACTTCTAGGATTTTCTCACTGTTGTAACACAGCACACAAAAATTCTAGGCTCTTCTCACTGTTTTAACACAACACAGAACTTCTAGGCTTTTCTCACTATTGTAACACAGCACACGGAACTTCTAGGCTTTTCTCACTGTTGTAACACAACACACAGAACTTCTAGGTTTTTCTCACTGTTGTAACACAGCACACAGAACTTCTAGGTATTTCTCATTGTTTTAACACAGCACACAGAACGTCTAGGTCTTTCTCACTGTTGTAACACAGCACACAGAACTTCTAGGTTTTTCTCACTATTGTAACACAGCACACAGAACTTCTAGGTTTTTCTCACTGTTGTAACACAGCACACTGAACTTCTAGGTCTTTCTCACTGTTGTAACACAGCACACGGAACTTCTAGGCTTTTCTCACTGTTGCAACACATCACACAGAACTTTTAGGTTTTTCTCACTATTGTAACCCAGCACACAGAACTTCTAGGTTTTTCTCACTGTTGTAACACAACACATAGAACTTCTAGGTCTTTCTCACACTTGTAACACAGCACACGGAACTTCTAGGTTTTCCTCATTATTTTAACACCCATAACTTCAGCGCCCAGCAACCCAGAACTTCGGGTTTCCTCTAACGTTTCTTTCTGAACTACAGCGTGCCTAGCATCAAAACTTCTAGTGCCTCTCATATTTGTTTTCAGCAACATGTTGATCCTGTTTTCATTATTTTTCCTTTTCTTTCTTATTTTCATTATTTTTTAGCATTAATACTCTTTTTATTAATATAAAAAAGACATAATAAATATTTTCTTTTTATTAACTAATTATTTTTCTTTTAATTTATTAAGACAAAAAAACCCTTTTCAAAATAAATCCTTTCCTTTTCTTGTATTGTACAATTCAATATGGTTGTAATAGATAATTAGGATTTAAATTCTTGCAATCCTCATTTGTAAATATGTATCCCCATCTCTGAAATGATGTAATAGCTTAGGATTTATTTTCCGCATTTTTATTGCTTTCATACATTGTTAGTAATTAGGGTGCATGGCAAGATAAAATCAATAAGTACATAACCTTAAATGCAAGATAAAATGCATGCAATCAAACACATTTGCACACTAGCACCTCTAGGATAATCTCCCTTTGTTTCCCTTCAGAAAATATTCATGTCCCTCGAGCATGGGTGTTTTTTAGCAAAGACCCTCGATGAAAGAGATTGTAGTCCCTCGATGACCCTCAATGTTACCTTCGATAAATGATCTAGTCCCTAAACGACATTGCTAAAACGTCCCATAGGTTGCCTTATATGACTATATAAACGTCCCATGCCCGTCCCTTCACATCCAATGGTGGGGCTTCTTACCAAATCAATGGTAAGATAGCAACATCTAAAGGAGGAGGAAAAGAATTTTTAAGACCTTTTGAGTAGGTAGGATGCTCCTAGTTGCTCGCTTGCTCACAACAAAAACATTTTATACACCCACACTTTCATTTTGAAACAATTTCAAAAGACATCACTTTGTACGTGCTCTTATAGAAACGAGAACCATTACAAAGACACATTTTCAAAATCACTTTCAAAAACACATTCCACAAACACCTCTTTGAGCCATTTTCAAAACAACACTTTGTACGCGTTCTTATAGAAACGAGAGCCATTACAAAGACGTTTTCAAAATATTTTCAAAACTCACACCACAAGCACGTTTTCAAACAAAAGCAAGTGATCTAGCAAGCAACTAATAGCCCATAGATAACTACGGATGGAAAGGGTGCTAATACCTTCCTTTTTCATAACCTACCCCCCGAACTCAAGAAATAATCTCGAAAGATCTTTCCTGTTCTTTTCAACCTTTCCTTATTGGATAAAAGAAAAGTAGGTGGCAACTCTTGCTATCTATAACAATTGCGATCAAACACAAAACACCCAAGTCAGTTCTTCCACTGTGTTACAAAACTGGCGACTCTGTTGGGGATATTCTTAAAAGTGGGGTTACCTTAGGGCTAGATCACATTTACTTGCCTTCCTTGTTTGATTTGCTTTCTTTACATTATGGTTCCTTGTTTGGGCTTGTTTTGATCCTCTACCCAGATCTGGGGCACCTTTTAGGTAAGTAGCAATAGATTATGGAAATTTTACGGTGTAGACCGATATGGTTGAAGCAATGACTACATTAGTGTGACGCATTTATTGGTACTCGTATCCCTTTTGTTGAATCAAGGAGAATACGGGGCTGTTGAGCAGTGTCATGAAGCACTAACTGACCTTAGAACCTTAATTGAACAACTTGGCCATTATGAAGTAGTGAGATAGTCGGTTTTAGTGGAAAGCTGAAAATTGGTTGATACTCGATACTACACTCATTGAGATCTGACTTTTGGGATATCTCGGTCGCAAGAAAAGATTGATTGAGCTGAGACTATTCCTAAAAGAAAGTTCAGTGATATTGAGATCCCTTAGAATCCGGTTACTATTACTAGGACAGGTTGAGCCAACTAAACCTCAAGAGGGTACCTACCTACAAACTCCATGCAAGCCTAAATCTAAGGACTTATCTGTTTTGTGTGTACATAACAACTTGCTGGCTTTGCATACTTGTACATAACATCATAAATATCATAACATCATAAGCATCCTCACTAACCATTTCAAGAATTTTTGAATTTATCTTTGCTTTGTTTTGTAGGCTATGAATCCCGTCTGAAGGAATACCATCTGGATCAGCTTCGTGAAACCACACCCTCAACTCCAAGAGTTAGCATCAATGGTGCCTGGAGATTCTCCCTTCACCGAGAAATATGGTTGACTTCTCATCTTGGCTACCTCCAAATTCCCAGAAGAAATGATGTGTGTGCTCTTCCAATTCTTTGATCCCATGCATCATTGCTTCACCTTTCCTGACTATCAGTTGGTCCCTACGCTAGAGGAGTTATCTCAACTGTTGGGAGTGCACATGCTTGATCAATTACCATTCACTGGTTTATAAGGGACTCCAAAGCCTGAAGTCATTGCCGAAGCCCTACATCTGAAGAGAGCCGACATCATAGCAAATTGGGAGACAAGAAGCGGAGTTAAGGGTTTCCTAGCCAAGTTTTTGTTAGAGAAGGCTCGTTCATTCTGGGAAGACATGGATTTCTAAGCCTTTGAAGATGTCTTGGATCTTCTAATCTATGGTTTAGTTCTATTTCCCAATCCGGACCAATTCATAGATGTGAATGCCATCAAGGTCTTCCTCTCTCGTAATCCTATACCTACTTTGCTTAGAGACATTTTACATTGTTTCCACACTCGCACAATGAAGAAAAGAGGTACTCTCTTGTGTTGCATTTCTCTACTCGCTAAGTGGTTTACTTCGCACTTACCTCGATCAACATTAAAGAACGAGCAAGGATTGACATGGTCTCAAAGGATTATGTGCCTCACACACTCTAACACTTATTGATGTGCTCGATCCTTGGAGGATACTACTATCATTGACCATTGCGGGGAATTCCCCAATGTACCTTTGCTCGGCATTAGGGGAGGTATCACCTATAACCCTTCTCTTGAATTCTGACAATTTTTCTATGCACGAAGAGATGGTCCTCACGATGCACTCATCCAAGGTTTGGTGTTCGGCTACCGTCAGAGATTTATACGAGCTTGGAGGATGGTAAACAAAGTGGATAGCAAGACATTGGGGCATAAGAACTCCATTTCTTTGGAGCCTTATCTTAAGTGGGTACGAACTCGTGCTCAAAGACTCGGCATGCCATACCCTGCCTCTTTGCCCATCATCATGGAGCCATTAGTTAAAGGAGATATTCCTTATGTTATCTCTCACCCTACCATGCCTACTTCTCTTGAAGACTTACAAAGAGCTTGGATCCAGCTGAAGGAAGAACGAGACACTTTCGAGGCCCAGTTCTATGCGAGTGAAAAGAAGGTCCTGGAGCTTACGAGACAGCCTAATGAGGAGCAAAATTTGAACGCCTACATCGCGCCAAAGAAGATGCGTTTGACCTTCTTGTCTTAGGAGTTTATTTTGCTTTATTTCCTCCATTGTAAGCCCATGGGGCACAGTTGTAATCAATTTAAACTTATTAATACAATTGATGTTTTCTCATTTATTTGTTTATAACAAATTTAAATTTTCTAAGTCCTTGAAAGCATTGTATCCACATACCATGCATCATATCATGACAGGCTTTTCCACACAGGTCACTCATCTACTTACTATTTATTTCAGTAGAGATGGCTCTAGAACAGACTATCAAAGACATTCAGACTCAAAACACTCAACTTTAGGAAATGTTTTTGAACTTATCCAAGGGACAAGGAGAGGTGAAATCACTCCTCACTAGGGGCATGATCATGGGGAATCCTGAAGACAACAAGGATGACCAGTTGGAACAGCTACAAACTAAAATGGCAACAATGAAGATCCAGATGATGGGACAACTTGTGGGCTAGATGGCTCTTATCCAAAACTTAGCTCGGGGATAAGAGGAACTAAGGACCCTCGTCAACAAACTTCATCAAGACAGTTGCAACCGTATGAAGCAAACGGTCGAGATTGGGGATCAAGTCATTATTCAGCCTCTCATGAGATAAGAAACCGGTTTGAGGGAGAGCAGACCTTCCCAAATTTCTACTACATCACGAGCCCAACAATAACCTCGACAACAACAACAGGGTAATCGGCACAAACGGGTCCCATCCGATAGGCAGTTTACCAAACTCGACATGCCAATATTGCAAGTCTTGCGACACATGCTGAAGATGAATTTGGTTCGTTAATGGATCCTCCTCAGAATCCTAATACCGCTTCTGCCCGTTACAATCATAAAGAAAGGTGTGCATATCATTCCAACAATACAGGGCACAATACTGATAACCGTTGGACATTGAAAAACAAGATCCAATATCTGATCTACGAAGGGGCATTAGAGTTCACACAAGACAGTCAACTGGAGCTTTTTTATCACCCCTCAAGGGCATCCATATGAATTGGCGTTCTGGGCGAGGAAATTTTCTGTTTATTCGAATTTTCAGTTATAATTTCTTTGTTTGCTTAAACACCTATCTTTATGTCAGACTTTGGTTACTCTCATTAATGCATTAAATATGTTTGTCTTTAATTAATCCATTCATTTTCATTCTATTTAAACTGTGCTTTTTACTCCCTTTATAATATTCAACTCTCGTTTCAAAAAGTTGCAAGCCTTTAGAGTGAGGATGACAAAAACAATGCCATAATCTCATACAGTATGCTTTTGGACAGACCTTGCTGACGATGTACAGGCGTTCTTTCAATTCCTAAATACTGGAGTTATAAGGAGGATAATACCTAGTCAACCCCTTTGAGCCAAAGAAGTAGGAGTTTCCTTTTTACATAAACTGAAACCTTTAATCAAAACCTGGGGCAGGGTAGTCTCTCAGTTAATTCAAACGCGCGTTCAGTCACAAACCTTCACTTCGTATACAACGAATGACATCAAAAACATTCCCCTGGAATCAAAAGCGGTGATGGTTCCATACCAAATAGTCAGTCATTGTCTCACAAAAGAAAAGCCCACTAATTCAAAAACTACGAAGGAGACTTAATAAAAATTGGGGCATCCTGCTGGCTGTAATCTCAAAACAAAGAACAGTCAGGCAAAAAAATTAGGGATAATAAATCAAAAATAGGTCACTACAAATCCTCGACAACATGGAAATATGGAAAAAATGACTGCCTTCCAACAAATAAACTCCCAAATTTCTGAACCATCACCAAAAGTCATTCCAGACTCAATTGGAGTTCAAATGCACAATTAACTGAGTTTAGGAACTGAAGAACATCACGAAGAACAGGCGGGTATAAAATACACTTTGAGCCTTATCCTTTGTTTCTTAAACAGTGAACCAAGCCACTCTACAACCTTCAAAAGTCCTAATTTAAGCATGGGTTAGTTAGAAAGCATACTGTTACATAAGGTATCTTGACTCCTGTAAGGCTTTACTCCAAATCCTGTGTTGAATTTTCTTACAAAATTTCTTTTATCTGCTAAAACGCATTTTCAAAACTTCAAGACAAACATAAACTTCGCATTATTTGAATATCGTTGTTTTCATATGGCTAATTGTTTAACAACAGAGAAATTCGCACGGCGAATATCCATAAAACATAAATTCTCTCAGGAAACAAAATCACTTCAAATGGGATGACGCTTCCAATGACAGATCTTTGTAAGCAATGGGGCATCAGCATGATCACTATCCTGGGGCAACCAAGTCAAGATTCCAAGAAATCTCTCAAGAGGTGCGGAATAACTAGGGGCAAGTCTGTATCTGAATCACTTGGGGCACTGAACATGAACTCCAGCAAAGGGTTACATACGGTCAGGAAAACATTTCCTGGAAATACTACAAACACTTGCTACTGGGGGAAGTGAAAAATCCCTCACATAATCCTTTTCATAGGGTGATCCCCTGCCAGAGTTTCAATCTCTGAAAACTTCTCCCCAACTGAGTTGATCTCAAGAACCTCGAGGAGTTCTGCCAAAAGAAAACGCCTCTCTAGTAGATTGGCAAAAGGGCTTATTTCCCAAACAAACCACAGATTCCCCAGCTTGATTTTTCTTCTCTGACTACTACAAATCAAGGGATCACAACTCCTCTTCCCTGGTAGAATTTTCTACAATCCCCAGTGAGTTGCTGCAAAACCTGGAAAAACAACCAGATAACCGTCAATTTCTTTATCCCTAGCAAGTTGTTGTGAAGCCTGAAATCTGACCAGATAACAGCTAACTTTCAAGAGATAACTCCCCATTAGAGAAATGAACGGCTAAGACTCCTGAACTCTTTTCCCCAAACAGGAATCAACACTCTCCACAGAGTTTTCTTCTCGAGCAAAATCAACATCCCCCAACGGGTTTCTCCTCAAACAACAAAAACATGAATCCCCAGTGGAAACATTCTAAGAAAGGTTTGAAGTTGGGCATACTCATCATCCCCAACAGCAGTCCAAGAATCAACTCCCCAGAACTCCCAAACATTTGTCAAGGATATATTTTCCAATACAAAAATACATTCCAATGACATTGCATGTATCATATTACATACATGACAAGTGCATACGACACAATCTCATTTATTTTGAGAACATCATTGCACCATGCATTTCATACATCATAACATTGCATGCAGCTAACTCTTTACCTTTTCAGGAAAGATCAAATCAACAGATGGCTATCATCAACGATCTTCAAAAGGTCGGAGATTAATACCTGAAACCAGACAAGACAACTATCTCAAACAACCAACCTTTCCAAGTTCAAGATTAATACTTGTAACAAGCCAGGAAAACTATATGCGGACGATTGATTTTAGATTAATACCTGTAACAAGCCAGGAAAATTATCTACATGAGGAGATTGAAGATTAACACCTGTAACAAGCCAGTAAAATTTCTTTCTTAAGTCATAGATTAATACCTGAAACTAGATAGGACAACTATCTCAAATGACCAACCTTTCCAAGTTCCAGATTAATACCTGTAACAAGCCAGGAAAACTATCTGCGAATGACTGATTGTAGATTAATACTTCTAACAAGCCAGGAAAACTATCTACGTGAAGAGATTGAAGATTAACACCTGTAACAAGCCAGGAAAACTATCTTTCTTTCTCAAGTCAGATATTAATACCTGAAACCAGACAGGACAACTATCTCAAATGACCAACTTTTTCAAGTTCCAGATTAATACATGTAACTAGCCAGGAAAACTATCTGTGGATGACTGATTATAGATTAACACCTGTAACAAGCCAGGAAAACTATCTACATGAAGAGATTGAAGATTAACACCTGTAACAAGCCAGGAAAGTTATCGTTCTTTCTCAGGTCAGAGATTACCACCTGAAACCAGACAGGACAACTATCTCAAACGACCAACTTTTTCAAGTTCCAGATTAATACATGTAACTAGCTAGGAAAACTATTTGTGGACGAATGATTGTAGATTAACACCTATAACAAGCCAGGAAAACTATCTACATGAAGAGATTGAAGATTAACACCTGTTACAAGCCAGGAAAACTATCTTTCTTTCTCAGGTCAGAGATTAATACCTGAAACCAGACAGGACAATTATCTACTTGACCAGCTGAAGCAACCTTACCCAGGTTCCTTCTCATTTTCAGATGCAGTTTTACACAAACTCATCATAAAGAAATCCTACATGGGATCCTTCTTATTCAACTTTCCGATATAGTTCAGACACGCTCCAGATATGGATGCCATTCTGATATTCATTCAGATTCAGCTTTCCGATACAATTCAGATATGCTCCAGATACGGATGCCATTCTGATACTTATTCAGACTCAGCTTTCAGATACAATTCAGATACACTCCAGATACGGATGCCATTCTGATACTCATTCAGATTCATCTTTCTGATACAATTCAGATACGCTCCAGATACGGATGCCATTCTGGTACTCATTCAGACTTAGCTTTCAGATACAGTTCAGATACGCTCCAGATACGGATGCCATTCTTATACTCATTTAGATTCTGCTTTCAGATACAGTTCAAATACGCTCCAGATATGTATGTCATTCTGATACTCATTCAGATTCAGCTTTCAGATATAGTTTAGATACGCTCCAGATACGGATGTCATTCTGATGCTCATTCAGCATATTTCTCAAATACAATCCAGATACAGATGTTATTCTGACGCTCATTCGGTATACTTTCAGATGTGAGTCATATACAATCCCTTTATGGTTATTTTTCGGATACTCATCCCACCACATCTACTATTTTAGTATAAATCAACAGAGATTTATTCTGATACTTCTTCAAATTTTTGCCACCAATCACTTTTGGATGGCATCTGTAAGCCCATCTCTGACAACTCTCCATCATCTCTCCAAATGGAATCTTTAAGCCCATTCTCTGCATAATCAACCACCACATCATCGAGTGCAAATTTTTGGGCACTCTAGCGTTCAATCATCTTCCACCTTCAAGTCACGAATGGCAGGTTCGCCAATCTAACTCTTCAGATTTAAGAAGATTGAACATGGGCAGCTTTTATACCCCAAAATTTGCCCTCTCATTTCTCAAGGGATCATCCTGGACCCTCAGGATTGCTTCTGTCAAGTTTCAAGTCTCGGATTACAATTTTCCAAGAAAGTCATTCACAGGGCAAAAAGGTCAAATGCACACTGAAAAGTCAAACTTTGACTTTTTGATAAAAATCAAGTTTCACAAATCATATTTCATCAAGACATGAAGTTGGTTTATCAAGAAATCAAAAGTCAAAGATTACTTTGAAAAGTCAAATTTCTAAATACTTAGAAAATTTTCTAAGTGTTAAGAAAATATGATAATTTCATAACTTTGGGCCAGATTTTCATCATGATGCAAGATGATTCAATCAGAACTTATGACATGAAAATTATAGATCTCAATGAGATCTAAAACATTGTAGAATGGGAATTCTTCTAGAAAGGCTGGGATTTCAAGTTAAACATCCGTGAAGACATTCTTGAAGCTAAAACACTTAGTAAATTCTGAGCATTTTTAAGTCATATTTTGGACAGAACTTTTGGGCCAATTTTCACACAAGTACAATCAGAATTTGCAAAAGTGATTCAGAACATGACCCTTCGATCAGAGCATGACCCTTCGATCAGAACATATAGAAGCTCTACTCTTCGATCAGAACATGACCCTTCGATCAGAATATATAGAAGCTCTACTCTTCGATCAGAACATGACCCTTCGATCAGAATATGAACCTTCGATCAGAACATATAGAAGCTCTACTCTTCAATCAGAAAATGACCCTTTGATCAGAACATATAGAAGCTCTACTCTTTGATGAGAACATGACCCTTCGAATCTCATTCTTCAACATTTGGAAGTTATGTTAATCTATCAAAACATGACCCTTCAAGTCTCATTCTTCAGCATATGGAGACTATGTTCTACTCTTCGATCAGAACATCACCATTCTAATCTCACTTTGGTCTTTCCACTCTTATATCATGTTGTATCCCAAAATTTTCCCTCTCATTTTACTCAAAACATACTCCTAGAGGTCCTCAACTTGCCCAAGGATGCTTAAGGATTGAACAGACAAATCCTCCTCCTAAGACAATGAGCCTCAAACTAGGGTTTCACTCCTCATCAATATGTTTGATTTACAAGGGTCCCAAATGATTTCCATTTCCCTAATATGTTCTCAATATCATCCATGCCAAGTTTCATGCCTTGCACAAGAAGTTTGCTCAGTCAACTGCTCAAATGCATAAAAGTCAACTATACTAGGTCAAAAGTTAATTGTGGCCCTCATGCAGTCAAACTTCAATATTTTTGGTCAAAATCAACATTTTGAAGTAACATCCATCATTTGATCAAGGGTTGATCATGATTCCTCAAGAAATGCCCCAAATTCATCAAAACTCATAAGTTGCTAAATTAGGGTTTCTATAGGAAAAGTCAACCAAACTTTGACCAGGAATAACTTTCTCATACTTTATCAGAAATTTCCCATCCAAGGCTCATTTTGAATAGGATTCAATTCCCTACAACTCATCTTCAGCCCTCGAGTTCAAGAAATGCACTCATGAAGAGATATAAATTCAGACATTATAGGTCATTCAAAAAGTCAACAAAAACACCTTTTGGGTCATAGCTTCTTACATGAACATGAAAGATCCAACTGAGATGAAACCAAAAGAGAACATCCTAAGCTTTCTAAAAAGTCCAAGAACACCCTCTTAGGGTTAAAATTGAGGGAGATATGTATTGCCAAAGTTGACCAATTTTTAGAAATGTGCACGAAGTCAACATTGATCAAAATGACTTTTTTTTTCTAAATGGGCCTATGTTTTCTTGTTTGAAACTTGTTCCTAAGATGGCCCACAACCCCTGATCTTATCCACATATTATTTTATTATTTTTATTATTTATTTTGATTTTTTATCCATTTAAATCAAAATAAATCAATTTAAATAGTAGAATAATCAAATAAAATCAAAGATTTGATTTTATGAGCATATTATGAGTCCATGAATAGCTAGAAAATCAAAAAATTCATGCAAGAGCCAATTGATTGGAAAAGATCTTAATTTGGTCTATTTTGGAAACAACTCATACAAGACAAACAATGAAATCAAATCTCCATAATTTGCAAAGATATGGTTAGTTTTTATTGACCTACTTCATTCCAATATAAGGACATAACATTCTCAAAGCAAAAAAAGGGGGTTCGGGGTCGTGAAAACAAAGGAAGAAGTGTCAAATTTTGGTGGAAAAAGTGCAGGTCAGTTTTGATTCTTTAGGCCGTTTCAAGCAATTCCAAGGCCAGCAATCCGTTCCTGGACATTTTCTGAAGCAATTCCAATCATTCTCAAGCCTTAAAACCTTCAAAAATCACGCCTCGCAGTGCCACGATTTACATCTTTTTTCAAGATTCATTTTCAATGATTTATCCATCATAAACATGTTTTTATCATATATCCATGCTTGTTATCATATTTGCAATGTTTTGATTGGTTTGATTGAAGTTTTAGTGCAGGAATGGCACGATGCCATTGTTAGGGTTTTGAGGTCCCAAATTGGGAATTCTATATAAAGGCAAAATTAGGGGTACTATCATGCTCAGGAGATGATTTGCAATTGATCCATGCCTTTGGTTTGAATTTATTTTGCTTGTGCTGCATTTTTTAATTTTGCAGGTTTTTAGTTACGAACAAAATCCGTCATTACAACCTATTGTGACGGAAAACTACTATAGGTAAAAGTTCCCCATCTAAAACGACGGATCCCTGAAGAAGGTGATGGCGTGGTGCTCACTGATTCGTCCATTCAAACCATTGGGGACCCACAGCGCGTGCGTTTTTGACATGTGTCCATAGATCTTTATTTGCCTTATATTTATTTTTTATTATTTTGTTAACAATTAACATGCTTGGTTTAGTTGGCAAGGCAGGGCATGATAAGGCTTTAGTCCAAAAGGGGGTGGGTTCGATCCAGCCCTTTTGCAAAGTTAATTTTCACTAATTTGTGTCTTCAGATCCAATGCTCCAGGTCCCTGCGCGCTCCTCATGCACTTCCATCATCATACCACAAGATCTCATCATATCCAGATCTAACACTCAACACATGCAGACCATGGTGAATCCTCAAATGTGGCCAGCATTGGATCCAAACGCCTGATTGGGCCAAAGGATTGGGGCTCAATGAAATTCAGCTTCACACCCCCTAATCTGCTTTCACCACAGGCCCAATTACTTTCTTTCTTTATTTTATTTTGTTTTATTTGATTAATTTCTTTTTACAAAACAAAAAAAAAACCATTTTTTTATTTAATCATAAAATCAAGAAAACCACAAAAATGTAGAATTAGGTTTTTTTATTAAAATTAGTTTTTTTATTGGAAAATAATTAATTTAATGATATTGACTTGATTTTTTTCATAATTAAAATTATTAGACAAATTAGGTTTAATTCACAAATATTTTATTTTCTCAATAAAATACCAAAAAATATTTTTCTTTAATTAATTAGATTTAGGTTAAGATTTCAAATATTTTTCTCAATAATAAAATACAAAAAAATATTTACTCTTTAATTGATTATATTTTTAGAATTTAAACTTTGATTCCCGTACTTAATTCTCGCGCGCAATATTTTATTTTCCAATTATTGTATTTGCTTCGGGTTTGTAATAGTTTTTAATTAGGGCTTACCGCATATTATTTACTGTTTAATCCCCGATTTTTGGTTATGTAAACCTCTCCCCGAGGCCTTGTAATAGCGTAGGACTCTTTTATTTTCTCGCTTTTATTTTATATGCTTGTATATAATTGTTAGCAACCTAGGTTTGTATGCTTAATCAATTAAATAGATCATTTAATTACAAGATAAATATCTGAAAACAAACACTGCTGCACACTTGCACCCTTAGGGTATGCCTCACTTAGTTGCCTCGGAAAACAATGGTCATGTCCCTCGAACGTAGGGATATCTTAGCAAAGACCCTCGGTATAAAAGTCATCATAAAAGATCATGGTCCCTTACTGTCCCTCGAGTTGCCTACGAGAAATGATCTGGTCCCTCGATGTTGCCTACGAATATATGATGACGGTCCATTCGAAATGCTAAGGTATCCTTACATGTTTCCTTCAATGACCATAACGTCCCTTTCGAATGTCCCTTGAAACTCCAGCAATGGAGCTACCTACTCCTTAATAGTAGGATAGAGTTGTCTAAAGGAAATGAGAAAATGAACATCCTTTTTCGAGTAGGTAGAAAATCTTAAGTACTTGCTCAAAACAAAAACTTTTCACACAAACACTTTTCAAAAACAGTTTTCAAAACAACTTCGTCGCACCCTTGAGGACCGATACAATGGTTATCACGAAGTAAGCAAAACTTTTCAAAACAAGCACACATAAGCAATTTAAAAATGATCAAGTACCTAAGAGTCCATGGAAAACCACGGATGGAAAGGGTGCTAACACCTTCCCTTTCAATAATCTACCCCCCTTACTCAGAAACATATCGAAAAAAGATTTTTTTCTGTTCTTTTTTCCTTTTCCTTTGTTAAATGAAATAAAAGTTGATGGCGACTCTTGCTTACCGTAACATTTGCGAACAAAAAACACAAACCAGTATTAATAGACGGTTCTGCCACCGTATCACAGAACTGGCGACTCTGCTGGGGAATATGAAAAGTGGGGTATACCTTAGGATCTAGGTCATTTTTAAATTACTTTCTTGTTTGCTTTGTGTGATACGGTGGGAGAACTGACTTGAGGGTTTGTGTTTTTATCACAAATGTTGCAGTTAGCAAGAGTCGGCACCGACTTTTCTTTTATCCAAAAAGGAAAGGTGAAAAAGCACAGGAAAGACCTTTGAGATTTGTTTCTTGAGTTCGGGGGTAGATTATGAAAAGGGAAGGTATTACCACCCTTTTCATCCATGGTTTTCCATGGGCTCTTAGTTACTTGCTAGATCACTTGCTTTTGTTTTGAAATTGTGCTTTGTGTGGTTTTGAAAATATTTTGTAAAAGAGGCCATTGTTTAGGCAATCTTTGTAATGATTCTCGTTCGTAAGAATGTATACAAAGATGTTTGTCCTTTTGAAAAAAATTTCAATGTTTGTAAGATGTTTGGAAATGTGTGTGTTTATTTTTGAAAATAGCAAGGATAGTTATTTTGAAATGGAGCAAGTAACTAGAAGTACTCTACCTACTCAAATGTCTTTCTTGTTCATTTTCTTTTCCTTTGACATTGTTGTCTTACCATTGATTTGGTAAGCAACCCTATCTTTGGATTTAAACGGGACAGGCGTGGGTCATCGTATAGACATGATTAGCAATGTTGCAAAGTATCTTAGCATTTTTTAGGGACTAAGATCATTTTGTAAGGTAACTTTGAATAGCATCATCGAGGGACTATGATCTTATATTTGTGTGTTTTGCTAGGATACTTCGCATGCGTAATATGGTCATTTTGTATAAGGCAACCAAGTGGAGTGACCCTATGGGTGCTTGTGTACAAGTGTGTTATTTTCATGCTTGATTTTGTCTTGCATTAGAGTTTTCTATTTGATTGTTTTTATCTTGCCATACAAACCCTAATTACTAACATGTTATGTAAAAGCGATAAATTGCGTAATTTAAAGATTACTACGCTATTACAACATTTTATGGGAGGGGGTATACAAACTAAGAATGGGGATTGCAATAATATAAACCTAATTAATCTATTACAACCAAATCGAATTTGTACAAATATTTGAATAAAGAATATACAATATAAATTAAATATGCAAAGATATGTATATGCAACAAAAAGATTTTTGTTTTGTTTTTTATGTGAAATAAGTTTTGAACTAAACCTAATAAATTAATAAAAGGAAATCATTTCTTAGAAATTGGTTAATCCTAATTCTAACTTGTTAAAAGAAAATAAAATTCTTTAAGTATTTTTTGTATTTTTGTCTTAAAAATAATAAATAGTATTTATGAAATATTTGAGTCCTTTTACATGTTAAAATAAATATCTATAAGTGTGAGAAAAATAATAAATAATTAACCTAATTCTATTTTTATTTACAAGTTTATTAAGAAAAATAGTTAATATATAACTAAAATAAAAATATTTTTTATGAGAAAATAAAATAAAATAAACAAAATATAATATTTATCATTTTTTATGATTTTATAATATTTAAGAAAATATATTTAATGAAGTAAAACAAAATAAAATAAATAAATGGAAATAGTTGGGCCAGGGGTGCTGCAAGTAAACAGGAGGTAGCATGTTAGAAAAAATCACAAAGCCCAATGAAACAAAAAGCCCAGCGCTGCAAAGTGACAAAAAATGACAAAAATGTGAGAAAAAAAGCAAAAGGAAGGCGCCAAGGCTCGAACCCATGACCTATGGAAATTTTGCGCGCTGCCTTACCACTGGGGTGGCTGTACATCTGTTTATAGAAACACAAAGATAAGTATATATTAGAAAACGCCTCCTGAAGGCAACTTCATCTTCAACCTCGAGCCATGGTCGGACCACCTGTATCTCTCTCATTTCTCCATGAAAATGGAAACTTCAAACATGAAAATTATATTACTTCTTCCCACGATTTCAACCATGTAACCCATGTAAACTAAAAGTCAAAGATCAAAGCTAATTTTACGGGCCCTAATTTAAAACCTAATTTTTACAGAAATTTCAAATCCAAAATTCTCTATACACAATGAATATAAATGAAATCTATGAACATGGTTGGCTTTAGTGCAAGGATATCTACATTTTATTTTCACAAATCGAGACCAAAGGATGCCTGTTTGAAGAGATAGAAGTTAGAGTTTTTACCTCTTTCAGTTGAGATTGTGAATGGAGTTTGAGTGAGTTTTGAGAAGGCCTGAGAATCTATTTAGCTTGCCTGGACCTCCCTGAGTGTGTTCTAATCCTTGCTTTGCCTTGAAAATTCCTTAATCTCCCTACTCAATTCAACCCTTCAAGCTTGAAATGCAAAAATGGAAGATGGAGAAAGAGGAGTTACAGTGAGGGGATAATGGTCTGGAACACTTAGAGGTGTTTAGGTGATTAGAACTTGAAATGCACGAGTGGTTTTTGAGATAGCTATGCAAGGTGCAAAAACTGCAAGTTATGGCAGGTTTTCAGTGGTAGAGAGTTTGGGAGAGTTTCTCAGCTTTAGAAATCGTGCTCTAAGTCACAATAAATTTGTGTATAAGTATAGAAAAGTTTATGCCTCAAGCTTCCTCAAGATTTCTAAGTTATGGACTTTTGGCTCTATTGCTTGCTTTTGAAGAAAAGTGAGGAGACAACTCTCTATGTGCTTGTACAAGTCTAATCTGAGTTGGTACATGTCTTAGACACATTGATTTTGGTTTATAGGGTTTGTGTGTGCAGAAAGAACAAGTGCAAAGCTCAAGGAGTTGACAATTGCAAAAGTTGTGCTTTACTAAAATGGAAATGGCAACTTTATGACATTTATGGAATTGTAGCTTGGACAAAGGCTCTCATGCTTGGATTAAAGCTTTATCAACTGTGTAAGCATTTAATTATGGAGTGAGGAACAAGTTTGAGACCTGAAAAGAAAGGATTATGCAGCCTAGGTTTGGATTTGAATTTTGGTTCATCAAGAAATGGCTTGAAATCAAAGTGAGAAATTGCCAACTTCATCTCTTCGATTCTCCCTACTCAAGAATGATCTCAAGGAGTTCTTGGACATTTTGGAAATCTTACAATGTGCTCTATAACTCATATTTGAATTTCTTTCCAAGATTCCTCTTGGAACTAGTTGAAAAGTTGCCATGAAGTTAGGCAAAAACTTGCCTAAATTAGGGCAAAATTTCACTAAGTTATTTTAGTTCATGAGCATGTATTCACAAAATTATATCTTGAGATCCAAGCATCTTTAGGAGAAATTGTATGAATAAAAGTTGTAGATTTCATGGAGATCTACAATTTTCATGTTGGGAACTTTCTTTGAATCATCTTGTGTCATGGTGAGAATTTGGCTTAAAGTTGAGAAAAAATAAGAAATTTTCTATACTTAGAAAATTTTCTAAGTTAAGAAAATTTCAAATTTCAAAACAAAATCTTCAATCTTTGATTCCTTGATGAACAAGTTTCACATTTTGGCATGTTTTGAAGAATTGTGATCTTTGACATTGGATTTTGACCAAAAAGTCAAAGTTTGACTTTTCAGTGTACAGTTGACTTTTGATCAATTGACTGAAAAATTCATATGTCAATTCAATGGATTTGTAATGTTTTGAACCATGTCATTAGGTCAAGATGATGCAATTGAACTCTTGAAATCATGATTCAAACCGATTGATCATTTTCTAGGTCAAAAATCAGAAATTGCCCTTTCTTAGTCAAAACCCTAATTTTGACCATTTTGCCCTTTTGATTATTTGATCAAATTTCTTGAGGAATTGTAGTCCAAACTTGATAAAATGATACATATGAGTTTAAAATGTTGATGTGGATAAAAAAATATGAATTTTGACTGTAAATTGGCCATGGTTGACTTTTTCCCCAATACAGTTGATTTTTAGGTCAATTGTTCAATTGACTGATCAAAAATGTGATTGAAGGCTTGAAAATTGACATGAGTAATCTTGGGGGTCTATAATTGTCCTTAGAAGTCATATGAAGCATTGAAAGTTCAAATATCCTTGTGCAATCCTAAACCCTAATTTTGGGTTATCAGTGCATGATGAGATGTCTTGAGCTGGTCAAATCCTAATCCAGTCTTGAGTCAAAGAGATCTTGTGAGAAAAATCTTGATAAATGAGAGGGCAAATTTTGGGATACAACACTTTGCCTGCTTTATCTTTAAGGATTTTTTCTTGGGTATTGTTGATGATCCTAAACCCGGATCTGGGGGCACTTTTTAGGTAAACAGCAATAGATCATGGAGATTGTACGGCGTAGACCGATATGGTTTAAGCGATGGTTGTGTTGGTGTGACACTTTGGTTGGTACCGGTATCCTTCGTGTGGAAACGAGGAGAATACGGGGCCTTCGTGTGGTGTCGTGAAGCACTAACGGGCCTTAGAACCTTAGTCGAACAAACTTGGCCATTAGAAAGTAGTAAGATAGCCGGCCTCGGTATAAAGCTGAGGATTGGTTGATACTCGATGCTACACTCATTGAGATCATACTTTCGGGATATTTCGGTCACAAGAAAAGATTTCCTGAGCTGAAACAATGCCCGATAAAGGATGATCAATGATATTGAGAATCCTTAGAACCCGGTTACTTTTCTAAGACAGGTTGAGCCAACTAAACTTCAAGAGGGTACTTACCTATAGAATCCATGCAAGCCTAAAACTAAGGCTACGTGTGTGACTTGTTTGCTTTCTTTTCCTAACAATTTAAGGCTACTTGTGTGACTTGTTTGCTTTCTTTTCCTAACAATTTGAACTCATTGCAGGGCTTTGTTTGTATTCCTTGCAGGACCTTGTTTGTATAAATCCAATAAATTGGTTTCTTACCCTGCATTTTTGCTTGATGCATAGCATACACATCATAGCATCATAACATGACATATCATACTAACCATTTCAAGGATCTCGAGGGCATGTGATGCAGGTTATGATGAACCAGACGTCTAGCAAGGGGAAAGGGGATTTATTTTCCTCTAGCCAATGTCGTCAAAAGATCAAAACACAACAACTTGAGTCAGGGGCTATGACCCACTTGGTATGGTGAGCTTGACTCTTGTAGAAGGACTCTCAACGATACAAAGTTCTTCAATCAAAGCTGCAAAATTTTAACTTCTGACATTTCTTGTTTACCCCGTGAGATCCTTGAAAACATTGCATACATATGTCATACACATCATTTCATAACAGGTACCGTAACAGGTTTCTCATCTTCTTCGCTGTTTATTTCAGCAGTAATGTCTTCTGAACAAAGCATCAAGGATCTACAGACACAAAATGCCTAATTTCAGCAAATGTTCGTAGCCTTAGATAAGGGGCAGGAAGATCTGAAGGCCCTTATTCAGAAGGAGAAAAAGAAGAAGAAGAAGAAGATCGTAGGTGTCCTAAATCTGGGCAGAAGATTTAGGGGACCGTTGAAGCAAACGGTTGATCTAACCTCTTCATCCAAAGAAGGGGAGAACCAAGAGGGCGACACAAGGGGGGAAGACCCTAGTCCGAGAGTTTTTGAGGATGACACAGACTACAATGATGAGCAGTATCCTCCCACTGAGGATAGATACAAGCAGTTAGAGGATCGGTTGAGCGCTATGGAGATTCAAAGAATACCCGGGCTGGATTTTGAAGAGCTGGGATTGGTGTCGAGGGTAGTCATCCCACAAAAGTTTAAAGCTCTAGTTTTCGTGAAGTATGATGGGATGTCTTGTCCCAAGCTTCATCTCCATTCCTATGTGAGGAAGATTCAGCCTCACACTGCTGATAGGAATTTGTGGGTCCATTTCTTTCAGGATAGTCTGTTCGGGACTCAGCTTGAATGGTTCTATCAGCTGGAGGGAACCAATGTCCAAAACTGGGAAGATTTGGCCGCTGCTTTTTACAAGCAGTATCAATATAACGTTGACCTTGCCCCTACCCGTACTCAACTCCAGAGTATGTCCATAGGTGCAAGTGAAGGTTTCAAGGACTATACGCAGAAAAGTAGAGATCTGGCAGGGAGAGTCCAACCCCCTTTGTCAGATAGGGAGTTGGTGGATATGTTCCTTGGTACGCTATTTGGTTCTTTCTTCAATCACTTGATTGGTAGCTCCTCAGCTGGTTTCACCGAGCTGATATTGACTGGAGAAAGAGTAGAAGCTAGGATCCGGAGTGGCAAGATCCAGAAAAATACCTCTTCGAGTATAGAGAAGAAGACATTTTGTGGAAAGAGGGAAGCCAATGTTGTGCATGTCCAGAAGGGGCGTAGCAAGGCAGACTACCACCAATCTGTGAGGGCAGTGCTGATCTCTAATTCGGCACGCACACAACGACCACAACATAGAAACAATTAGCCAGGGTGGCAAGACCTCAAAGGCAGTTCACCCAAATCAACATGTCATTGTCATAAGCATTGCAACACATGTTGAAGATGAATTTGATTATGGTGATAAACCCTCATCCGAACCCTAAGACTTCCTCTCCTAACTACAATCCGGATGCAAGGTGCGCTTATCACTCTGACAGCCCGGGCCACGATACTAATGATTGTTGGGTGCTGAAATACAAGATTCAGAACATGATTGATGCTAAGGAGATTGAATTCGACCCTCATGAGACTCCCAACGTGATTACTGCTCTCTTTCCAAAACATGGCTAGGATTGGAAGCATTTTTTGTTCATTTAATTCTCAAGTTGTATTTTCTTTGCATATTCAAACAATTATTGTCATGTCAAAACTTTATTATTATTTCATTAATGCATTACACATGTTTGTCTTGAATTAATTTGTTTTCACTATGCTTAAACTTCTTTATACTTCCTTTTCATGATATTCAACTCTCGATTAAAAGCTCTAAGCCTTAGAGGGAGGATGATGAAAACGATACCACAATCTCTACAGTATGCTTTTGAACAGACCCTGCTAATGATGTACAGGCATTGTTTTAAATCCTAAACAGTGGAGTTATAAGTAAGTTAATTCCTAGTCAACCCCTTTGAGCCAAAGAAGTAGGAGTTTTTCTTATCACACAAATTAAAACCCTAAATCATAACCTGGGGCAGGGTAGTTTTCTCAGTTAACTCAGGTGCGCATTCAGTCGCAATCTGTTGCTTCGTACACAATGAATGGCATCGAAGACGTCCTTCTAAAACAAAAGATGGTGATGGCTTCGTATAATCGTCAAGACAGGCAGTCATTATCTCTCGAAATAAAATCCCATCAAGTCAAAACTTATGAAGGAGACTTGAGAAAAAACGGAGGCATCCCGCTGACTATAATCACAAAAGAAATAGTTTAGGCAAAAGACAGGGATAGTAAAATCAAAAAAGAAAGAGGTCCTACAAATCCTCTATAGAAAGAAGATTAAAAAGATGACTGCCTATTCAAAATAAACTTCCAGTATTCGAACCATCACCGGAACATCAAGGACAGTATTCCAGGACTCAATTGGGATTCTAAATGCGCAATTAACTGAGCATAGGACTGAAGGACATCACAAAGAATGGGTGGGTACAAAGAAATTTTGAGCTTTATACTTTGTTTCTTAAATCGTGAACTGGGCCACGTTATAACCCTTAAAAGTCCTAGCTGGAGCATGGTTTAGTTTGAGAGCATACTGTTAAAAAGGTATCCTGACTCCTGTAGGACTTGTTACGAATCCCAAGTTGATATCACATTCTTGAAAATTTTATTTTATTACAAAAAACACATTTTCAAAAAAAAATTCAGGACAGACATGAGTTTTGCATTTTTTTTTAATGACATTGTTTGCATATGACTAATTGTTTGACAGCAGAGAAATCTGCAAAATGGATATTCAATGAACAGACATCCTCTCAATGGACAGAATCACCTTAGCGGGAAAGGCACGTCTTCCATAAGCAAGGGGCATGACATGATGTCTAACACACTTGGGGCGGGCTCTCCAAAAGTGCCAAATAACCAGGGGCAAATCTCCACCTGAATTACTTGGGGAATTATGCACGTATTCCAGCAATGAATCATGTGCCGTCAAGAAAACATTTTTGACAGTACTACAGCACAATACTATGGACAGTGACAACTCCCTACATCCTGAGAGTGTGGACATAGTCAGAAAATACTACGCATGAACAAAGACCCGCGAGGTCGACTGGCCTAGGAAAAAATAAGGGTATCCCGGCGGACCAAAAAGGTTCGGGCAAAAGTTAGGGATATACATGTGAAAAAATTGTACAGCCGGCAAGTCGAAAACCTGAAAAGGCGGCTCGAGCAAAAAAGGGTATCTCGGTGGACTGAAAACCCGAAAGGGTGGTCCAGGAAAAAGTTAGGGATCAAAACATGTGACTATGTCCCGTCATCTTGTCACTTGCCTATCAGTAGAAGACTCAGCCTTCTGATCGGCAGTTACCAAACACCTCATGAGTTGGGATAACACTCAAGCTATCCACAAAGCCTCTGCAGGTACTTTCTCCAGCAGGTACAGGGGCAGAAAAGTCCTGATGCAAAGTCATTATTGTAACCTCAGCATATGACCCTATGACATCTACACTCCCCACAGAGTAGAGGAAACCAAAGGTTTTGATCTCGGCTTCCCCAAACAGGAACTACTTTCCCCAGCAAAGCTCTTTCAGAGAGTCGGCGTCTATATTCCCCATCCAAATTTTGTAATCGCAAGCAGTTCATGTAGTTTTCTCCCGAGCAAAGTTTATTTCTCTGAGTATGGAAGCTCATCCTCCAATAGAATTATTCTCCCGCAGATTTATTCTCAAACAGAGTCTCTCCCCGGCAGAATGTTCGTAAACAAGGATCAAATCCCCAGTACAGTCATTTCTGTTTACCATCCTCAGCAGAAGTAGAAGAACCAATTTTTCTACGACGGCCAGGAACTCAATTTCCAGTGCTCTCCAGCAGTGGTCCGGGATTTATTTTCCCAAACTCGGATATGTCACAATAGCATTTCATTTCATACATCATGACGTGCGCATACATATTTTTTCATACAACATAATCTCATTTATTTTGAGAACATCATCATACAATGCATTTCATGCATCACATACAATTAATTTGTACCTTTTCAGGAAAGATGATTATCATCAACAACTCCCCACAGGTCCAAGATTAGTTCCTAAAACTAAAACAGAGTAATTATCTGCGCGACCAAATGCAACTTTACACGGGTTCTTCACAAAGAAATCTTACACGGGTTCCTCCTAAATGCAGCTTCACACGGGTTTATCTTGAAAAATATTACACAGGTCCTTTCTCATACATTTCCAAATAAAGTTTCACACGAACTCATCACGAAGTAACCCTACTATCCAGGTTCCTTCCCATACCCCTACGCGGACTTATCTCGAAATAACCTTACCCAGGTTCCTCCTGAAGTTTTACACGAACTTATCACAAAGTAACCTTACCCAGGTTCCTCCTGAAGTTTTACGCGAACTTATCACAAAGTAACCTTACCCAGGTTCCTCCTGAAGTTTTACACAGACTTAGCCCGAAGTAACCTTACCCAGGTTCATACTGAAATTTTGCTCAGACTTATCCCAAAGCAACCTTACCTAGGTTCCCTCTCGGTTCTGATGTAGTTTTACCCAAACTCCTCACAAAGCAACCTTACCTAGGTTCCTTCTTGGTTCAGATGCAGTTTTACCCAAACTCCTCACGAAGCAACCTTACCTAGGTTCCTTTTCGGTTGTGATGTAGTTTTACCCAAACTCCTCACGAAGCAACCTTACCTAGGTTCCTTCTCGGTTCAGATGCAGTTTTACCCAAACTCCTCACGAAGCAACCTTACTTAGGTTCCTTCTCGGTTCAGATGCAGTTTTACCCAAACTCCTCACAAAGTAACCTTACCTAGGTTCCTTCTCGATTCAGATGTAGTTTTACCCAAACTCCTCACGAAGCAACCTTACCTAGGTTCCTTCTTGGTTCAGGTGTAGTTTTACCCATACTCCCCACGAAGTAACCCTATGACCCAGGTTCCTTCTCATAGCCCTACTATCCAGGCTTTCATTTCAAAGTAACCCTACTATCCAAGTTCCTTCTTATAGCCCTACTATCCAGGCTTTAATTTCGAAGTAGCCCTACTATCCAGGCTTTCATTTTGAAGTAACCCTATGATCCAGGTGCCTTCTCATAGCCCTAATATCCAGGCTTTAATTTCAAAGTAACACTACTATCCAGGTTCCTTCTAATAGCCTTAATATCCAGGCTTTCATTTTGAAGTAACCCTACTATCGAGGTTCCTTCTCATAGCCCTACTATCCAGGCTTTCATCTTGAAGTAACCCTACGACCCAGGTTCCTTCTCATAAGCCCTACTATCCAGGCTTTCATTTCGAAGTAACCGTACAATCCAGGTTCCTTCTCATAGCCCTACTATCCAGGATTTCATTTCAAAGTAACCCTACGACCCAGGTTCCTTCTCATAACCTTACCATCGAGGTTTCTTCTCTCTTATCTCCAGACAACAGTTTACAACACTGTAAGATTTGTACCCTAACGAGATATGCAGCTCACTTTTGTCTCATCAATCAAGAGTTAATTCCCCAGTAGAGTAATGGACAACGAAGCTCCTAGCCTCTATTCCCCAAGACATAAATCAACATTCCCCGGAAAAGTCCTCCTCAATGGCAGGTATAGGAATTCTCACAAAGGAATATCTTATGCAACTGATATCTTTTCTGATTGCATCTTTAAGCCCGTCTCTGATGATTCTACATCGCCTTCCAAATGGCATCTGTAAGCCCATTCCTGATTATCGATCAGTATTAATTCATGCGAGTGTAAATTTCTGGGCACTCTAGTGTTCAATTATCTTCCACCCTCAGATCACGAAAAGAAGACCAGCCAATCTACATCCTCAGGTTTAAGAAGATTCAACAGGGGCAGCTGTTGTACCCCAAAATTTTCCCTCTCATTTTACTCAAAACATACTTCTAGAGGTCCTCAACTTTCCCAAGGATGCCTAAGGATTGACCAGACAAATCCTCCTCCTAAGACAATGAGCCTGAAACTAGGGTTTCACTCCTCATCAAGATGTTTGAGTTTCAAGGGTCCCAAATGATTTACATTTCCCTAATATGTTCTCAAGATCATCCATGCCAAGTTTCATGCCTTGCACAAGAAGTTTGCTCAGTCAACAGCTCAAATGCCTAAAAGTCAACTATACTAGGTCAAAAGTCAAATGTGGCCCTCATGCAGTCAAACTTTAAGATTTTTGGTCAACATCAACATTTTTAAGTAACATCCATCATTTGATCAAGGGTTGATCATGATTCCTCAAGAAATGCCCCAAATTCATCAAAACTCAAAAGTTGCTAAATTAGGGTTTCTATAGGAAAAGTCAACCAAACTTTGACCAGGCATAACTTTCTCATACTTTATCAGAAATTTCCCATCCAAGGCTCATTTTGAAGAGGATTCAATTCCCTACAACTAATTTTCAGCCCTCAAGTTCAATAAATGCACTCATGAAGAGATATAAATTCAGACATTATAGGTTATTTCAAAAAGTCAACAAAAACACCTTTTGGGTCAAAGCTTCTTACATTAACATGAAAGATCCAATTGAGATGAAATCAAAAGGGTTGTTCAGAGAACATCCTGAGCTTTCTAAAAAGTCCAAGAACATCCTCTTAGGGTTAAAATTGAGGGAGATATGTATTGCTAAAGTTGACCAATTTTTGAAAATGTGCATGAAGTCCACATTGATCAGAATGACTTTTTTCTAAATGGGCCCATGTTTTCATGTTTGAAACTTGTTTCTAAGATGGCCCACGACCCCTGATCTTATCCACCTATTATTTTATTATTTTTATTATTTATTTTGATTTTCTATCCATTTAAATCAAAATAAATCAATTTAAATAGTAGAATAATCAAATAAAATCAAAGATTTAATTTTATGAGAATATTATGAGTCCATGAACAGCTAGAAAATCAAAAAATTAGTGCAAGAGCCAATTGATTGGAAAAGATCTTAATTTGGTCTATTTTGGAAACAAATCATACAAGACAAAGAATGAAATCAAATCTCCATAATTTGCAAAGATATGATTAGTTTTTATTGACCTAATTCATTCCAATATAAGGACATAACATTCTCAAGGGAAAAAAAGGGGGTTTGGGGTCATGAAAACAAAGGAAGAAGTGTCAAAGTTTTCTGGAAAAACTGCAGGTCGGTTTTGATTCTATAGGCTGTTTCAAGCAATTTCAAGGCCAGCAATCTGTTCCTGGACATTTTTTGAAGCCATTCCAATCATCCTCAAGCCTTAAAACCTTAAAAGCGTACAACTATGTCCCGTGGAATCAACACATACAATTATATCACCAAGGTCCAAGTTCAAATGGTCCAGGATCAATCCAATCAATTTTGATCAACGGCAAGGGACGTTCGAAGACATTGGGGAAGTGGTAGAGCTGGAAGGCAATGAGATCGTTTCACATGGCTATCTGTTTTCATTCTCAATTTTGTTTTCCTTTTTGGTGATTTCCTCTTACAAGGATTTCCGTCTCTATGTACAAAAACGCCTATTCATAGGCAAAATATCAATACAAATACACTTTTAAGTGCAAAATTTTCTATCTCTGTTTTGAATGCAAATTTGTCCATTGACTAAAATTGAATGAACATATGCATATGAACATAATAAAACTATTTGGCACATGTGTCCTGCTAAGCATCAGTCAACATCTCTTTAATGTATATGAAATAGCCCCCCAGAGTTATCTCATCATCATTACCCCCACTAGGACGGTGACAATAAACCTTTCTCCAACGGAGTTGCCCATAAAATCTCTTTACATGGGATAATACCTGACTAGAGCCTCAATCTCTTGGAAACTTTCCCCCCAGCTAAGTCAATTATTACAAGATTGAAACCTAGGAGATCTCTTCCCAAAGGAGATTCACTTCCTCAACAGGGTTCATTTCTCCAACAGAGTTATTTCCACAACCGAGTGCAAATTTCTCAAATATACAACAATCAAGACACCCCAAATTCCCCTGCTGAGTGATATTCCCCAAGCTGAGTCTGCCTTACCCGACTGAGTATATACTCCCCAGCTGAGCCCATCTTTCCCAGCTGAGTATATCTTCTCTAACCAAGGTTTTCATCCCCAAACAGAGCTCGCAATTGCCCAGATGAGCCCATCATCTCCAGCTGAGCCCAGATTCCACAAGTTGAGTCTGCCTTACCCGACTAAGTCTATACCCTCCAGTTTGAGTTTCCCTTTCAAAATACTATAAATCACCGGGCCACAACCCCTAATCTCCAGTAAATCCATCAGCAAAGCCTTTACTATTTCCAAGAGATGCTTTGAAGCCTGGATCCGACCAGCTATTAGCACCATTTTCAAGTTATCACTGAAGCCTGGACCCGACCAGATAACAGTTTGACTTCTCCAATTACTGAAACCTGGACCTGACCAGATAACAGTTTAAATCACTAAAGCCTGGACCCGACCAGATAACAATTTGACTTTTCTGAGTTACTAAAGCCTGGACCCGACTAGATAATAGTTGATCTCATTTTTAAAACGCTATAAAACCTGGACCCGACCAGATAATAGCCTAGCCCTTCAAGGATATAGAAGAACCTGAACTCAGTCTGACCTAGGTCTAAATTCTTTTCCCCAATAAAGTTGCCTCTCTACCCCCAACCGATGGCTGAGAAACCTAGACCCAACCAGATATCATCTCTCATTTCTTTCCTTTCAAGAAAGTAGGTGTGAAGCCTGGATCCGACCAGATAGAAATCACCCTCATAGATTCGTTGTAAAACCTGGAATCCGACTAGATAACAACTAAATCCCCTGGAAGTTTATTGTGAAGCCTGGACCCGACCAGATAACAATTGACCTCATCAAAGAAATCTGCAAAGCCTGGACCCAACCAGATAACAGTTTTCAAGCAGTTTATTGTGAAGCTTGGACCCAGCCAGATAATAGTTCACAAACAGTACATTGTGAAACCTGGAGCTCGATGAGATAACAATTAACTATGATTCCCAGAAAGACACTATGAAGCCTGGATTCGACCAGATAATAGTACAGCTTTCCAAAAGACCATGAAGTCTGGACCCGACCAGATGACTACTCAATTCTAAGAAATTTTCTGCAAAGCCTGGATCCGACCAGATAGCAGGTAATTCATGCTTTCCTCCGGTAAGTTACTGTGAAGCCAGGATCCGGCCAGATAACAGTTAACTCCCACATCCCCAGCAAGTTGTTGTGAAGCCTGGACCCGACCAGATAACTATTCAATTTCAAGGAATTTTTTGCAAATCCTGGACCCGACCAGATAACAGTTAATTCATATCTTCTCCCAATAAGTTGTCGTGAAACCTGGATCCGACCAGATAGCAGTCGACTACTTCACCCTCAACAACTGTGAAGCCTGGATCCGACCAGATAATAGATGATATTTGAGTGATGTTCCCCAGCAAAAGCATCCTTTCAATAAATTTGAAGATACGCATATTCTTCATTTCCAACAGGCAATCAGGGATTCAACCTCCGAAGATTTCCTCAGCAGTAGTCAGGGATTTATTTTCCTAGACAAAAACACACATTTCACATTCATACATCATAGCACGTGCATACCAATGCATTTAGCATGATACCACATCTGGTGAACATCATGCAAGCATCTGCATTTTACTAACCCCTTTTCTCAGAGGTAAAACATCAAGTTTAGTACAAATTAGCAACAGATTTATACTGATACTTCTTCTAGTGTTTACCAACATTCCTCCAAATGGAATCTATAAGCCCATTCCCCATTCATCTTCGAGTGAAAATTTTTGGGCACTCTAGTGTTCAATCATCTTTCACCTTCAAGTCACGAATGGCAGATCCGCCAATCTAACTCTTCAGGTTTAAGAAGATTGAACAGGGGCAGCTGTTTCACCCTAAACTTTTCCCTCTCATTTATCAAGGAATCCGCTGGATCCTCAAGTTTTCTTTCATCCAATTCCAAGCCTTGAATTATCAATTTTTCCAATAATACCATTCACAAGGGAAAAATAGTCATTTGTATACTGATAAGTCTAACTTTGACTCTTGAATCAAAATCAAATCTCAAAAATCATGTTTCATCAAGGCATGTTGGAATATGAAGTTTATTTCGTCAAGAATTTCAAAAGTCAAATTTTGCTTTGGAAAAATCAAATTCTAAATACTTAGAAATTTTCTAAGTGATTAAGAAATATGACAATTTCAGAACTTCTGAGCTAGTGTTCACACTCAGCAAATTCTGGATATTCTCAAGACAAAGTTTGGTCAGAACTTCTGGGTCAGTGTTCACAAAGGTTCAGTCCGAGCTTTCCAAGGTAAATCAAAAAAGATTACAAAGCATGTTGCAAGCTTACTGAAAAGTCTGAAGGATCCTTCAGAACATGCTGAAGCCAGAAGATACAAGGATCAAAAGATTGGATGCTACGCTGCAGCAGAACTTCTAATCCATAGTTAAGAAAGGATGCAGAGTTTCACGTGGGAACTCATTTAATGCTCACAAACCGCCTCTGAGTCTTTACCCAAGGGATTTAACCCACGTGTACCCCTACTGTATTGGGAAGATAAACTTTTGTGCAAAAGCATGCTAGGCCCAGGAGCTGCCTCTACTTTTCCTTAATTCACGCTGACAAACCCAATTTGGATGGTGCTAACTATCCCACTTGATACATTGGGTCACGCTTGTTTAAGCTTACTTCAAGAGTAAGTCAGCTTCTGGCACATGATGTTGGCGCCACTTGACATCTCCAAACTACAAAGCCTTTGCATATAAATAGAACATCATTGCCCACTGAAAAAGGCTCGGGTCAGAGTCCAAAAAAATTTGTGAAAGAGGTGAGAAAATTGAGAAAGAAAGCTATGAAACACTGCAAAAATTCCAAGAACCCGGGAAACTATAAACACAAAATACCAAAACTTTACCTTTTGATTCCTTGCATTCAAACTCCATTTGTTCTCAAGTGTTCTTGACTAAAACCATCCACCTCCACCTCAAATAAACCAGAATATCACCCTTTGGATGTTCTAGAAGTTGAAAACTTCCACCCTGCTGAGCACGTGAAGAAGTTCCTCAGAACATCACCAGAGTTCAGGACCAATCTCTAGTTCACATAATCCTTTCCAGCTGCAAGGTAAGTTTTCTACTGACTCTCATCATACTGATTAAGCATTGTCGTATTTTGCATATTTAAAACAATGTAGATGTGATACGGTGGCCAGAACTGGGATGTGTTTCCCTTTTTTTAAGGAATTTCTGGTTTGCATTTTGCGTTTGTGTTTGCAAAATGTCGCGGTGAGCAAGAGTCGCCACCGACTTTTATTTTATCCAACAAGGAAAGGAAAAAAGCACAGAAAAATTCCTTTTTTGAGATATTTCTGAGTACGGGGGGTAGATTATAGGAAGGGAAGGTATTAGCACCCTTTATATTCGTAGTTATCTACGGGCTCTTAGGTACTTGCTCATCATTTTCAAAAATTGTTTTCTTTGTGTTTGTGTGCTTTGAAAAGTTTTTGTTTTGACTTCGATTTAACTCTCGCTTCTGTCTTCAAGAGTGTAATGAAGTGTTTTTGAAAACTTTGTTTGTAAAGGAGTGTAAGTGTGAAAATTTTGTTTGAATTGAGCAAGTACTTAAGAACTAATCTACCTACTCGAAAAAAGAATTGTTCTATGTTTATTTCCTTTAGACAGCGCTATCCTACTATTAGTGAGTAGGTAGCACCGTCGTTGGAGTTTTGAGGGTCAATTCGAAAAGGGACGTACGGTCACCAAAGCAACGTTAGGACGTCTTAGTAATAACCCTAATGTCTTAGATCAATTATCCGAGGCAACCTTTTCGAGGCAACTTTGATCTTTGGACAAAAGGACGACCACTAAAGCACCCTATACTCAATGACCGTTTACCGAAGGCAACCAAGTGGGAGTGTACCCTAGGAGTGCGCATGTGCGAGTAATTCAATTTTAGATTATTTATCTTTGCACATTTTAATGTTATCTAACTGTTTTAAAATTAATCATACATTCTTGTCATGCATCCTAATATCATACATCTAACAGTTAATATTTTGCATAATTTAAAGTGCGGACATTAAACTAAGCTATTACAAGGCTTTGGGTATTTACATAGCCAAAAACAAACCCTTTGAAAATAAAGCGAAAAATGAAAGTAAAGACCTAATTAAGCTATTACAACTTGTGAGCAGATACAATAATTGGGTGAAAATAATAATAAAAGCGCGCGCGAAGAAAACTAGATCGGGAAGAAGTTAGGGTTTTGACCCTTCTATCCAAATCAAAAGAAAAATGTTTTTGTTGTTTTTTTTTAATATTTCTTTAAGAAAAAAGTTAGGGTTTAAAATTAAATACAAAAATAATTTAATGATTAAATTAATTAATAAAAATAATTACATGGCCTATTTTTGGGTTTTTGTTATTTTTAAGAAAAAGAAAATAATTAAATTAGAAATAAAACCTATTTGTTCTAACTAATTTTAATTATGTGCAAAAAGAATTAAAGTTGTCTAAAATTAAAATCCAATTAAATTAACTAATTTTTTTAATAAAATCTAGACCTAATTCATGAAAAGTAATATTTTTGTGAATTTTGATAAAAAGAAAATAATTATTTGTTAGTAAATAAATAAATTAATTAAGCAAAATAAAAAAGAAAGGTGAAGAAAAATGGGCCTGAAAGTAAATCAGAGGGGTGCAGATAACAAGCTTTTGGCCCAAAAGATTTGATCCATTATTGACTTCTTGAATCCAGTGCATTGCGTTGACTAGGCTCTATGGTGCTCCTCCCTTGCTAGCCATCAGATATGGATCTCAAGACATTTGGCACGCTGGATTATGAGGACGTATGGTGGTCATTAGCTTCATGTACGCGTGAGATCACCTGAAAGAAATCAAGAAAAAATGCAAATGTTAGAGGCAGGGGTCGAACCCCTGACCTCAAGCTTTCTAACGCCTTAACGCTTGTCTGGCTACCACTGGGCCAATTGCTCTATTTGTTATAATAATACAAAATAATAAACAAATATTATAAAGGTCCTATGTATCAAATCAACGCGCAAAAGTTTGAACAAGCCAATGGTAAGGTGGCACGCAGGTCATCCCTGACCTTGTTCCGTTGGTAAAAGTGGAAAACTTTTACCTACGAACATTTGTCCGTCGCTATATCCCTTTCATTCTGCAAAATTAACCATGAGCAAGATAAATGAAAATTAGGGCCACCGATCAATTCGTCTTGACATCCTGAGTGTAATGGTGGCCCTTTCATGGCCTAATTTCGCCTGCACAAAAAACTCCTAAATCGAATCTATAAACCCTAGCCATGATGAAACCTTATACAAGCCATGAAAATGCAATCAAATGTTACAGGAAGCTTGCAAACATGATGGTGATCAAGAATACATGATTAGAATTTGAGGAATATACAAGAATTATGCAAACAGAATTCAAAAAAGGATGGGTGTCTTGAATGCCTTACAGTGCGTTATAGGGCCTGGAAATGCTTGGTTACGATTGCTTTCGCTTGCTGGGAATCTTAGGAAGTGATTGAGATAGTTAGGACGCCTTGAGGATGCTTGGAACAATGAATTCGACCCAACACTTTTGTTGTGATTTTTCAAGTTTGGTTCTCCTTGCTGGACCTCTTTCTAACCTAGTTTTGGGTCTGCACGCACTCTATATGTATTGAGGAATAGATTAGGGTTGATAACTGATCTAAATCTTCCTCCATCAATGAATTGGATCTTGATTTGATACACCTTAAAAATCTTTCCAAAAATGGCCTAATTCAATCTTTTTGTACACACCATGCCTTTACACGAGTTTGATTTGATGCTAGCTATATAATAAGACCTGAAACAAGCACAAAATCTTGTGTTTTCAATATTTTGGATTTTATATGATTTGTTTTGATTTAAATTGAATTAATTCAAATAAAAATAAAAATAAATAATAAAAACATGATAAGGACAAGTGGCAAGGGCTAGAGCTCGTGGGCTATGTTGCCAACTCAAAACAAGTGAAAAAGATTGGGCCCATTTGGCAAAAATTGAAGTTTTAGGCATAGTTGACTTTTGGCAATTTTGCAAAAAAGGTTAACTTCACCAATGCATAACTTCCTCAATTTTGACTCTTTGAAGGTTTTCTTGGACTTTTAGAAATCTTGATATATCCTCTAATCAACCCTTTTGGTATCATCTCAATTTGATATTCCATTCTCATTTATGAAGCTTTGACAAAAAAAGTGTTTTTCTTGACTTTTCAAAATGACCTATAATGTCCAAATTCATAAATTCTTGTGAGTGCATATTTTGAACTTGGGAGATGAAGATGAATTGTAGAGCATGGCATCATATTCAAAATATATGAGAAAGTTATGTTTGGTCAAAGTTGAGTTGACTTTTCCTACAAAACCCTAATTTAGCAACTTTTGATTCTTGAGGAATTATGAGCAATCCTTGATGAATCATGATAAACCCTTTATCAAATCATGAAATATACTTCAAAATGAGAAAGTTGACTAAAAATCTTGAAGTTTGACTGTATGGGGGTCACAGTTGACTTTTGCCCTAGCACAGTCGATTTTTAGGGCTTTGAGCAATTGACTGGGCAAACTTTCTCTGTAGGGCTTGAAAATTGACATGGATGATCTTGAGAACATATTAGGACAATGTTGAGCATTTAGGGTCCCTTGGACTCAAGTATCTTGATGCAACATGAAACCCTAATTTGAGGTAGACTGCCTTAGGAGAGAGCTTGTCTGGTCAACCCTTGGGCTTCTTGAGCAACTTGAGTATCATTCTTGAAATGTTTTGAGAAATATGGGAGGGCAAATTTTAGGGTACAACAGTAGATATTCTGATTCCTGATGATGTACATATTCTGAAAATTCATGCATCTGCCTGCCTAAGTAGAAGAAATCCTTGTTCAGAGTTTCATAAAGAAATTAGGACTCAGAATTAGGATTAGCAAATACATATTGCTTCTGATTTATGCTTCTGATATTTCATGAAATTTGTCATAGCTGTTATGTATACAACTTCTGTTCTGTAAGAAATGATTAAGCTGCAGATGTTCTGACTGGCATGAAGAGAGGCAAAATTTTGACAGTTGTATCAGAACTTCTGGAAACTTCTGAGTTCTCAGAAGATCCAGAACTTCTGACCTTCCCTATTTCCACTGACGTTGTTTCTGTTATGCAGCAAGCCAAAGTCAGAACTTCTGAACTCTTCTATTTTTAGCATTTGCGCTGATTTTGTTTTCTTTCTCTTTTATTATTTTTGTCATCATCTTTATTTTTCTATTAATCAGAAAACACCAAAAATATTTCATATTCACATGTCCTATTTTCTTTTAACATAAAAAAGACAAAAATATTTTCTTAAACAAAAACTTATTTCTTTTCTTAAATAAATAAGCATTTTACATTTCCTGTACATTCTTATCCATTCAATATGGTTGTAATAGTAAAATAGGATTTAATTTGCAATCCCCGTTTGAAATATTGTACACCCCCATCCCCTTAATAATTGTAATAGCGTAGAATCTTTATTTTTCGTACTTTTATTGCTTTGATATATTGTTAAGTAACTAGGGTGTGTATGACAAGATATAACCAACAAGTAACTCACCAAAAAAATCAAAGATAAATGCATGCAACCAAACACACTTGCACATTTACACCCTTAGGGTAATTCCACTTGTTGCTTTATTAAAATGGCCAAGTTATGCATGTGGGATGTCTTAGCACAAACAAATCGAAAAATACAAGATCATAGTCCCTCGATGACGCTATCAATGTTTCCTTTCAAAAATGATCTTAGTCCCTAAAGAAAAGTGCTAAGTCATCTCACAATATTTCTATCATGGTCATAAGATGACCCAACGCCTGTCCCTTCACATCCAATGATGGGGCTTCTTACCAAATCAATGGTAAGATAGTAATATCTAAAGGAGGAGGAAAAGTACATCTAAGACCTTTTGAGTAGGTAGATTACTTTTAGTTACTTGCTCAATTTCAAAACAAACATCCTTGCTATTTTCAAAATAATCACATACACTTTTCAATACACTTCCCAAACATTGAAATATTTTCAAAAGCTCAACACTTTGTATACGTTCTTACGAACGAGGACTATTACAAAGTTTGCCTAAGCGATGGCACCTTTTTAAAATACTTTCAAAAACCGCACAAAGCACACTTTTCAAACAAAAGCAAGTGATCTAGCGAGTAACTAAGAGCCCATGGAAAACCATGGATGAAAAGGGTGCTAATACCTTCCCTTTTCATAATCTACCCCCCGAACTCAAAGAAAACATCTCTGAATGTCTTTCCTGTGATTTTTCACCTTTCCTTTTTGGATAAAAGAAAAGTCGATGGCGACTCTTGCTAAACCGCAACATTTGCAAACACAAAACGCAAAACCTCAAGTCAGTTCTCCTACCGTATCACAGAACTGGCGAATCCGCTAGGTATCTAAACTTAAAGTGGGGTTACCTTAGGTATAGATCACATTTATTTGCTTACATTGTTTGGTTTGTCTACTTTACATTTTGGTTCCTTGTTTGGGCTTGTTTTAAATCCTACACCCGGATTTGGGGACACCTTTTAGGTAAGTAGCAATAAACTATGAGGGAACTGTACAGGGTATACCGACACGGTTGAAGCAGTAGCTACGTTGATGTGGCACTTTGGTTGGTACTGGTAACCCTTGAGTCAGTCAAGGAGAGTACAGGGTCGTCGGGTGGTGTCGTGAAGCATCAACTGACCTTAGAACCTTACTTAACCAACTTGGCCATTAGAAAGTAGCGAGATAGCGGGCTTTGGTGCAGTCCGAAGTTGGTTGATACTCGATGCTACACTCATTGAGGTTTGACTCTTAAGTTTTGTTTGGTTGCGAGTCAATCTCTTATTGAATGAAACTTGGGGGAAAGATCAGTGATATTGAGATCCTTTAGAACCCGACTACTATTAACTAGGACAGGTTAAGCCAACTAAACTTTAAGAGGGTACTTACCTACAAACTCCATGCAAGCCTAAACTTAAGGACTTGTCTAATTTGTGTGAATATGATTACTTACCTCGCATATTTTTACATAGCATCATGACATCATACCATAGCATTCTCACTAACCATTTCAAGGATTTTTAGAATTCATCTTTGTTTTTTTTTGTAGGACATGGCATTCGCTCGTAGAAGCAATATCCAACTCGGTCCCGTGAGGATACCTCCACAACTCAAGGGTTTAGTATCAAGGGTCCCTGAAGATTCTCCATTCACCAGAAGACATGGTCGTCTCCTCAGTTTGGTTACCTCAAGTATTAAAGAAGATATAGTAAAGGTGCTTGTCCAATTCTTTGACCCTTTGCATCATTGCTTCACTTTTCCCTATTACCAACTTGTGCCCACTTTAGAAGAATTTTCTCAACTCATGGGGACCCCTATTCTTGATCAGTTACCTTTCAACGGTATTGAAAGAGACCCTAAACCTGAGGAAATTTCTCGAGCTCTACATTTTCAACCATCTGACATAGTCGCAAATTGGTTAACAAGGAGTGGTGTCAAAGGGCTCCTAGCAAAGTTTTTGTTGGAGAAGGCTCAAGAGTGTTGGAATACTTTAGATCTACAAGCCTTTGAGTAAATTTTGGCTCTTCTCATATATGGGTTGGTACTATTTCCCAATCCTGATAAATTTATAGATGTGAATGCGATCAAAGTTTTCATATCTCGTAATCTGGTGCCTACGTTGCTTGGAGACATCTTGCATTCTCTTCACTCTCGCACTTTGAAGAAAAGAAGGGCTTTGATGTGTTGCACTCCTCTGTTGGCTAGGTGGTTTATTTTTCACCTACCTCGATCTGTGGTAAAAAATGAACAAGGTATGATATGGTCTAAAATATTGATGTCGCTTTCACATGCTGATATCCGTTGGTATTATCGCTCTTTGGAAGACATTACCATCATTGATCGTTGTGGGGAATTCCCCAATGTCCCTCTACTTGGCATTAGGGGGGCATTACTTACAACCCTTGTTTAGCTTTGTGACAATTTGGATACGCTAGGAGAGATGGCCCTCATGAGGTACTCATCCAAGGAATTGCATTTGACTACGAAAGGGATACCCAAGGCTACCGTCAAATATTTATACGAGCTTGGGGTATGGTTAACAAAGTTGATAGCAAGACATTGGGGCGTAAGAATTCCATTCCTTTGGAACCTTATCTTAAATGGGTGAGGGCTCGCGCTCAAAGTCTCAAGATGCCTTATGAAGCCGTCTTACCTATTATCATGGAGCCAGTAGTTGAGGGAGACGTTCCACATACTATCCTCCATCCTGATATGCCTACTTCTCTTGAAGATTTACAAAACACTTAGATTCAGTTACGAGGAGAGCGAGACACCTTTGAATCTAAGTTCTATGAAAGCGAGAAGAAGATATTAGATCTTACAAGGGAGCTTCATGAAGAAAGGAGTTTAAACACCTACATTGCGTCAAAGAAGATGCGCACAACTCTTCTGTCTTAGGAGTTTACTTTATGTTTATTTTTGTTGTTGTAAGCCCAAGAGGCATGTTTGTATTCAAAATCAGAACTCTCTAATGCAAGTTAACATGTGTTCACTCTTTGTCTATACAAATTTAAATTCTTTAAATCCTTGAAAACATTTGCATATTGCATATTCATGCATCATGACATGACAGGTTTTTGCATAACAGGTTTCCTTATCTATCCGCTGTTTATTTCAGCAAGATGGATCTTGAAAAACTGTAACGGAACTCCAAGCCCAGAATTCTCAATTTCGGGAAGCTTTACTCGCCCTAGCCAAGGGGAAACAAGATATGATGTCTTTGTTGTCTCCTAAGAAGAAACCAAAGAAGAAAGCTCTATTCAACATGGTAAAAGGTTCAAAGAGATAACCCGACAAATTCCAGTAGAGGAAGATTCATTCGAAGAGGACGAGAACCAAATTGGGGAGGTCAAAAGTACTCAGGTTGACTGTATCAACGACCAAGAATCTGGTGATGATTATTTCAATGAACAGTATCCACCCGCGGACATCAAATATAATCAGCTAGAAGACAGGTTGAAATCCAAGTTGTTCCCGATTTGAATTTTGACGATTTGGGTTTAATCTCTGGGGTAGTCATTCCTCACAAGTTCAAAATACCAACCTTTGAAAAATACGATGGGGTTTCTTGTCCAAAGCTCTATTTGAAGTCATATGTGTGCAAGATACAACCGCACACTGCTGATAAAAAACTCTGGGTTCACTTTTCCAAGAGAGCCTAGCTGGAACACAACTTGAATGGTTTTATCAGTTGGATGGCTCTCGCATCAATACTTGGGAGAGTCTAGCTACTGCCTTCTACCATCAATATCAGTACAACACCGACTTAGCACCGACAAGGGTCCATATGCAAGGTATGGCCATGGAAAAAATGATGGGTTTAAGGAATATGCGCAGAAGTGGAGAGACCTTGCTAATAGATTCCAACCTCCCTTGACTGATAGGGAGCATATTGACATGTTCATGAGCACATTATATGGTCCTTTATTTAATCTATTGGTTGGCTGCTTTTCTTCTGGTTTCACCGAATTAATCCTAACCGGTGAAAGAGTCGAAAGTGGCATTAAAAGTGGAAAGATCTCTGTGGCATCTACTTCCACTCCCAATCCTGTCAAGAAACCTTTTGCCATGAAGAAAGAAGTTAATGTTGTGTATGGGGCAAAGGCCCATACCAAAAAGAATAATCATTCATCTGTCAATGCTGTCTGAATCTCCAATCCAACTGCTACTCAAAGACCATCTGCCAATCATCAACGTGTTGAAGCTCTAAGAAGACAGTTTACAAGGTTAGGCATGTCATTATTTCAAGCCCTTCAACATTTGCTCAGGGCTAATCTAGTGACATTGCGAGATCCACCCGCCGACCCTGACACCTCGTCGCCAAGATATAATCCAAATGCAAAGTGTGCTTACCATTCAAACATCCCCGGGCATGAGACTGATCAGTGTTGGGCCTTAAAGAACAAAATCCAGGATTTAATTGACAACAAGACTATTGAATTTGATCCTCCTCCGACACCAAATGTAATTACTTCTCCAATGCCAAAGCATGACAAAGGTGTTAATGTTGTCGAAGATATAATTTTTGTTGCCTCTGTTGAAGAATTAACTACTCCGTGGAATGTAATCAAGAGCAATCTGTTGAAAGCTGGGATTTTCCATGGCTGTGAAAAAGACTGTGTATGCTGTATGAGACAATCCAATGGGTGTGAGGAACTGGAGAAAGGTATACAACACCTAATAGATGGCCGTGAAATCCTATTCGAAAAGATTCCCACTATCGAGAATTTAATCGACAAAGTTGAAGATTTGGCCATCATAGTAATTTCAAACAAACCTCTTAGGATCTCGTCCAAAGGACCTATCAGGATTTTGAATGAACCAATCATTGCTCCTCTCATAATCACTGCTGTCGGACCTGTTCCATACACCTCTGATAAAGCAGTACCATGGAATTACGGAGCTGAGGTTTATCACCATGGAGTAAAACAAGATTCTTGGGTTGATGATAATGAAGCTGGTGTTACTAATATTACTGGTTCTAGTAAAGTCACAAGAACAGGAAGGGTCTTTTCCCCTGTTATCTCACCACCAACCACTACCACAGTTCCAGTCTGCATAACCAATGACAATTCTGATGCCAGTACCAGAGGGAAAGAGAAAGAAAGTGAACCTGCTAGGGAAGAGGCACCTGCTAAAAAGTTTGTTATGGAAGAACCATCCACTCAGGATATGGAGGAGATTTTGAAAATCATCAAGAAAAGCGACTTCAAAATAGTAGAGCAGTTGGGGCAAACCCCTTCTAAAATATCAATGTTGTACTTATTGTTATGTTCCGACGCCCATGCACAAGCTTTGATTAAGTTATTGAAAAAGGATCATGTGCCTCAAGAAACCATAGCCGACCAATTTGAGAATTGCGTAGCAAGTTTGACAGCTGACAATGGTCTGGGGTTCTCCGATGCAGATTTAACTCCCATGGGAAAGAATCACAATAAAGCCTTGCATGTTTCTGTTGAATGTAAGGGGACCACTCTGGCACATGTTTTGGTTGACACAGGCTCATCTTTGAATGTGTTACCTAAAGGCGCTTTAGATCGGCTAGACTGTGAAGGTTTGGTTTTGAAGCCAAGTGACATTGTCGTGAGGGCATTTGATGGGTCGAAAAGGATGGTTCATGGAGAGGTGGATCTCCCAATTAAGGTTGGTTCACAGATTTTCAACTCCACATTCTATATAATGGACATACGGCCTGCATATTATTGCTTGCTCTGGCGCCCATGGATCCATGGGGCAGGTGCGGTCACTTCTACTCTCCACCAAAAGTTAAAATATCCAGTTCAAGGGAAAGTTGTCACTGTTTGCGGTGAAGAGGAATTTATGTTAAGCCATCTCAATTCTTTCAAGTATATAGAAATGGATGGCGAATTCATAGAAACTCCTTGCCAGATGTTTGAAGTTGTGGCTACCACCAAAATATCCTCCGACATTCCAAGAGCTGATAAAGTTATCCCCAAGATGGTTTCTCTTAAAGATGCATGTGCTATAGTAGAAGAAGGAAACAATGAGATGTGGGGTCAACTCCTCGATATCTCGTTCAAGGCAGACAAGTTTGGGTTAGGTTTCACCTCCAAAGCTCAGAAAGAAATTAAAAATGCTCGTGTTGGAAAGCCGCCTCTCCACTTCAAAAGTCATGAAGCGAACACAGTAGAAGACTCTGATGATGAGTGTGCTTTTGAAGACTGGATCTACCAAACAACTGAAGGGAAGTTCAACAATTGGCATGCGAAGGATTTCACTCCTGTTACTTTCATTGAGGAGTAATTACTGTTTACTTTTTTGTCAATTAAAGAACTCTATATCTGTAATATTATTCCCAAACAATGACTTTTAAGCCATGTGCCATGCCCAGGGCACTTTGACCCTTTTGTCAAGGGTTTTATTTATGTTCATCTAATCATATGATCATTCAGTACATTGGATTCTTCTGCATTCAAATATTTGTGCCCGTTGTCTTTCTTTTCTTTCAAATGCATTTCCAAAAATAGCCATGTATCTTACATGCACGCACACACACACACTTCCAGGTCTACATCCACTCTGGATCCTATTGCCAAGGACTCTACTATTGCCAACTATGACTTTGAATAACCTATCAACCAAGCTGAAGACGAAAGTGAGGAAGATTGTGATATATCAGGAGAACTAGCCATACTTCTATTACCAGAATGAAAAGCTATTCAACCACATGAAGAGTCAGTTGAGATTATCAACTTGGGTACTGAATCAGATAAGAAGGAAATCAGGATCGGCGCTAATGTGAAAAGCAGTGTCAGGAGCCGTTTGGTTCAGATGTTGCGCGATTATATAGAAGTATTTGCTTGGTTGTATGAAGATATGCTTGGGTTGGATACCGATATCATGGTTCATCGTCTGCCAACTAAAGAAGACTACCCTCCTGTCAAGCAAAAAATTCGTTGTATGAGGCCTGACATGTATGAAAAGATCAAAGACGAAGTAATGAAACAGTTTGATGCAAGATTCCTAGCTGTAACATACTATCCTCAATGGGTGGCCAATATAGTGCCAGTGCCAAAGAAGGACGGGAAAGTTTACATGTGCGTAGACTATAGGAATCTGAATAGGGCAAGCCCCAAGGATGATTTCCCTCTACCACACATTGATGTCTTAGTCGACAATACTGCTCAGCATAAGGTTTTCTCATTCATGGATGGCTTCTCAGGCTATAATCAAATAAGGATGGCTCTCGAAGATATGGAAAAAACAACTTTTGTTACGCAATGGGGCACCTTCTGCTACAAAGTCATGCCCTTCAGATTAAAAAATGCAGGGGAAACATATCAAAGGGCTATGGTGGCTTTATTTCATGACATGATTCACCATGAGATAGAGGTATATGTGGACGATATGATTGCCAGATCACAAACCGAAGAAGAATATCTTGATCACCTGCACAAAATATTCGAGAGACTGAAGAAGTACAAGCTGAGGTTAAACCCTAACAAGTGCACATTTGGAGTACGCTCTGGAAAGCTTCTAGGTTTTGTTGTCAGAAAAGGTTTTTTGTTGGCAATAGAGGCATTGAAGTTGATCCTGCCAAGATAAAGGCCATCTAAGAAATGCCAGTCCCTCAGTATGAAAAAGAAGTCAGAGGATTCTTGGGTCGTCTCAATTACATTTCCCGTTTCATATCACACTTAACTGCTACTTGTGATCCACTCTTCAAACTCTTGAAGAAAGATCAGGTAGTCAGGTGGAACGATGAATGCCAGATTGCTTTTGACAAAATCAAAGAATACCTACAAGAACCTCCTATTCTCATGCCTCCAATTGAAGGAAGACCATTGATCATGTACTTAACAGTACTAGAGAATTCTATGGGGTGTGTTTTAGGCCAACATGACGAGTCTGGCCAAAAAGAGCACGCAATTTACTACCTAAGCAAAAAGTTTACCAACTGTGAAACCAGATATTCACTGCTCGAGAAAACTTGTTGTGCTTTAGTGTGGGCTGCTCGTCGGCTAAGGCATTATAAGTTGACTCATACCACTTTGATGATTTCTAAGATGGACCCAATCAAGTACATCTTCGAGAAACCTGCCCTTTCCGGATGAATAGCCAGATGGCGGATGATCTTGACTGAGTACGACATTCAATACACAAATCAAAAAGCCATCAAAGGAAGTGTTCTAGCAGATCATTTGGCCCATCAAGTTGTGGATGACTATCAATCAATGAACTTCGACTTCCCTGATGAGAATATTATGCTGGTAACCGACTGTGCGAAACTTGGACCGTATGACGGACCTGAACAAGGATCCCGATGGACTATGGTATTCGATGGGGCTTCCAACGCCTTAGGTAACGAAATTGGTGTTGTGATCATCTCTTCTGAAGGTTGCCACACTCCTTTCACTGCCAGACTATGCTTCGACTTCAAAAATAATATGGCTGAGTATGAAGCATGCATCTTAGGTCTAAAAGCTGCTACTGACTTAAGGATCCAACATTTGAATGTGTTCGGAGATTCCGCCCTAGTGATCAGCCAAGTAAAAGGAGATTGGGATACTAAACACCCTAATATTATCCCTTACAAGGAACTTGTGCTATCCCTGATTCCTCATTTCAAGGAGATCACGTTCGAGCACTTCCCCAGAGAAGAAAACCAGTTGGCTGACTCTTTGGCAACCATGTCTTCAATGTTCAAGGTCAGATGACATAATGAAGCCCCTATGATTACAATCGAAAGATTCGATGAACCTGCACATTTCTATGAGCTCCATACCAATGCAGAAAAGCCATGGTACCATGAGGTGATGAGATACCTTGAAGCACAAGAGTATCCAGAAGGGACATCTATCAATGACAGAAAGTTCTTGCGAAGATTTGTAGCCAAATTCTTCCTAAGTAATGGGATATTATACAAGCGCAACCATGATTCAACTCTACTCCGATATGTGGACAAGAAGGAGGTAGAGGAAATCATGGAAGACATGCACAATGGGCTCTTTAGTACTCACTCAAGTGGACATACGATGGCTAAGAAAATCTTAAGAGCAGGTTACTATTGGTCAACAATGGAGACCGATTGTCATCAACATTCAAGAACTTGTCACAAATGCCAAATATACACTGACAAGGTCCATGTCCCTCCGATCCCTCTGAATGTCATGACTGCTCCGTGGCCATTTGCAATGTGGGGCATTGACATGATCGGAGAAATCAAACCTACGGCTTCTAACAGACATCGCTTCATTCTTGTTGTCATCGACTATTTTACCAAATGGGTCGAAGCTGCCTCATTTGCCTCGGTCACCAAGAATGTGGTAACCAGATTCCTCATACACAACCTCGTCTGTCGTTATGGTATCCCCGAAAGGATCATCACTGACAATGGGACTAACCTCAACAATGCCATGATCAGGGAATTGTGCACTCAATTTAAGATCAAGCATCACAATTCTTCTCCATATAGACCGAAAATGAATGGCGCAGTCAAAGCGGCCAACAAAAATATCAAGAAGATTATGTAGAAAATGGTGGTGACCTATAAAGACTGGCATGAGATGTTACCCTTTGCTCTACATGGCTATCGTACGTCAGCTAGAACATCAACTCGGGCAACCCCTTTCTCTCTAGTCTATGGCATGGAAGTTGTTTTTCTAGTAGAAGTCCAAATTCCCTCGCTGAGAATTATAATTGAGGCAGGTCTAAGCGAAGATGAATGGATTCAAATGAGATTGGATCAGCTGAACTTAATCGATGAAAAACGATTAGCTGTTATTTTCCATGGTCAGACATATCAAAAACGAATGATCAAGGATTTCAACAAAAGGGTCAAGCCTCGAGTATATCAAGTTGGCGACTTGGTGATAAAACACATCATTCTACCACAAGGCGACCCCAGAGGCAAATGGACTCCCACCTATGAAGGGCCGTTTGTTGTCAAGAGAGTTTTTTCTGGCGGTGCCATGATGCTAACCACCATGGACAGTGAAGATTTCTCACATCCTATAAACGCGGACATAGTTAAAAAATACTACACATAAGAGACCCGTTAGGTTGACACACCTAAGAAAAATAAGGGCATCCCAGCAAACCAAAAGGTTTGGGCAAAAATTATGGATATATGCAAAAGATTGTACACCTGGCAAGTTGAAAACCCGAAAGGGCGACTTGGGCAAAAAAGGGTATCCTGGTGGGCCGAAAACCCGAAAGGGCGGCTCAGGCAAAAATTAAGGATTAAAAGCGTACAACTATGTCCCGTGGAATGAGCACAGTCAATTATATCACCAAGGTCCAAGTTCAAATGGTCCAGGATCAATCCAATCAATTTCGATCAACGGCAAGGGACGTTCGAAGACATTGGGGCAGTAGTAGAGCGGGAAGGAAATGAGATCGTTTCACATGGCTATCTGTTTTCATTCTCAATTTTGTTTTCCTTTTTGGCGATTTCCTCTTACTAGGATTTCTGTCTCTATGTACAAAAACGCCTATTCATGGGAAAAATATCAATACAAATACACTTTGAAGTGCAAAATTTCCTATCTCTATTTTGAATGCAAATTTGTCCAATGACTAAAATTGAATGAACATATGCATATGAACATAATTAAAACTATTTGGCACATGTGTCCTGCTAAGCATCAGTCAGCAACTCTTTAATGTATATGAAATAGCCTCACAGAGTTATCTCATCATCATTACCCCCACTAGGACGGTGACAATAAACCTTTCTCCAACGGAGTTGCCCACAAAATCTCTTTATATGGGATAATCCCTGACCATAGCCTCAATCTCTTGGCAAATTTCCCCCCAGCTAAGTCAATTCTTACAAGATTGAAACCTATGAGATATCTTTCCAAAGGAGATTCACTTCCTCAACATGGTTTATTTCCCCAACAGAGTTATTTCCACAGTCGAGTGCAAATTTCTCAAATATACAACAATCAAGACACCACAAATTCCCCTGTTGAGTGATATCCCCCAGTTAAGTGATATTCCCCAAGATGAGTCTGCCTTACCCGACTGAGTGTATACTCCCTAGCTGAGCCCATCTTCCCCAGCTGAGTATATCTTCTCTAACCAAGGTTTTTATCCCCAAACAGAGCCCACCATTGCCCAGATGAGCCCATCATCTCCAGCTGAGCTCAGATTCCATAAGCTGAGTCTGCCTTATCCGACTAAGTCTATACCCTCCAGTTTGAATTTCCCTTTCAAAATACTGCAAATCACCGGGCCACAACCCCTAATCTCCAGTAAATCCATCAACAAAGCCTTTACTATTTGCAAGAGATGCTTTGAAGCCTGGATCCGACCAGATATTAGCACCATTTTCAAGTTATCACTGAAGCCTGGACCCAACCAGATAACAGTTTGACTTCTCCAATTACTGAAACCTGGACCCGACCAGATAACAGTTTAAATAACTGAAGCCTGGACCCGACCAGATAACAATTTGACTTTTCTGAGTTACTAAAGCCTGGACCTGACCAGATAATAGTTGATCTCATTTTTAAAACACTATGAAACCTGGACCCGACCAGATAATAGCCTAGCCCTTCAAGGATATAGAAGAACCTGAACTCAGTTTGACCAAGGTCTAACTTCTTTTCCCCGGTAAAGTTGCCTCTCTACCCCCAACCGATGGCTGAGAAACCTGGACCCGACCAGATATCAGTCCTTATTTCCGTCCTTTCAAGAAAGCCGGTGCGAAGCCTGGATCCGACCAGATAGAAATCACCCTCAGAGATTCGTTGTAAAACCTGGAATCCGACCAGATAACAACTAAATCCCCGGGCAGTTTATTGTGAAGCCTGGTCCCGACCAGATAACAATTGACCTCATCAAAGAAATCTGCAAATCCTGGACCCGACCAGATAACAATTTTCAAGCAGTTTATTGTGAAGCCTGGACCCGACCAAATAATAGTTCTCAAACAATACATTGTGAAACCTGGAGCCTGATGAGATAACAATTAACTATGAATCCCAGAAAGACACTATGAAGCCTGGATTCGACCAGATAATAGTACAGCTTTCCAAAAGACCATGAAGTCTGGACCCGACCAGATGACTACTCAATTCCAAGAAATTTTCTGCAAAGCCTGGATTTGACCACATAGCAGTTAATTCATCCTTTCCTCCGGTAAGTTACTGTGAAGCCTGGATCCGGCCAGATAACAGTTAACTCCCACATCCCCGGCAAGCTGTTGTGAAGCTTGGGCCCGACCAGATAACTATTCAATTTCAAGGAATTTTCTGCAAAGCCTGGACCCGACCAGATAACAGTTAATTCATATCTTCTCCCAATAAGTTTCCGTGAAACCTGGATCCGACCAGATAGCAGTCGACTACTTCATCCTCAACAACTGTGAAGCCTGGATCCGATCAGATAACAGCTGTTATTTGAGTGATGTTCCCCAGCAAAAGCATCCTTTCAATAAATTTGAAGATACGCATATTCTTCATTTCCAACAAGCAATCAGGGATTCAACCTATGAAGATTTCCTCAGCAGTAGTCAAGGATTTATTTTCCCAGACGAAAACACACATTTCACATTCATACATCATAGCATGTGCATACCAATGCATTTAGCATGATACCACATCTGGTGAACATCAAGCAAGCATATGCATTTTACTAACCCCTTTTCTCACTGGTAAAACATTAAGTTTAGTATAAATCAACAACAGATTTGTATTGATACTTCTTCCAGCGTTTACCAACATTCCTCCAAATGGCATCTATAAGCCTATTCACCATCCATCTTTGAGTGCAAATTTCTGGGCACTCTAGTGTTCAATCATCTTTCACCTTCAAGTCACGAATGGCGGATCCGCCAATCTAACTATTCAGGTTTAACAAGATTGAACAGGGGAAGCTGTTGCACCCCAAAATTTGCCCTCTCATTTATCAAGGAATCCCCTAGATCCTCAAGTTTTCTTTCATTCAATTCCAAGCCTTGAATTATCAATTTTTCCAAGCAAACCATTCACAAGGGAAAAATAGTCATTTGCACACTGAGATCTCTAACTTTGACTCTTGAATCAAAATCAAATCTCAAAAATCATGTTTCATCAAGGCATCTTGGAATATGAAGTTTATTTCGTCAAGAATTTGAAAAGTCAAATTTTGCTTAAATTCTAAATACTTAGAAATTTTCTAAGTGTTTAAGAAATATGACAATTTCAGAACTTCTGAGCCAGTGTTCACACTCAGCAAATTCTGGATATTCTCTAGACAAAGTTTGGTCAGAACTTCTGGGTTAGTGTTCACAGAGGTTCAGTCAGAGTTTGCCAAGGTAAATCAAAGAAAATTACAAAGCGTGTTACGAGCTTACTAAAAAGTATGAAGGATCCTTCAGAACATGCTGAAGCCAGAAGATACAAGGATCAGAAGATTGGACGCTACGCTGCAACAGAACTTCTAATCCAAAGTTAAGCAAGGATGCAGAGTTTCACGTGGAAACTCATTTAATGCTCACAAACCGCCTCTGGGTCTTTACCCAAGGGATTTTCCCCACGTGCACCCCTACTATATTGGGAAGATAAAATTTTGTGCAAAAGCATGCTAGGCCCAGGCGCTGCCTCTACTTTTCCTTAATTCACGCTGACAAACCCAGTTTGGGTGCTGCTAACTATCCCACTTGATACATTGCATCACGCTTGTTTAAGCTTACTTCCAGAGTAAGTCAGCTTCTGGCACATGATGTTGGCGCCACTTGACATCTCCAAACTACAAAACCTTTTCCTATAAATAGAACAACATTGGCCACTGAAAAAGGCCCGGGTCGGAGTCCAGAAAAATTTGTGAAAAAGGTTAGAAAATTGAGAAAGAAAGCTTTGAAACACTGTAAAAATTCCAAGAACCCGGGAAATTATAAACACAAAATACCAAAACCTTAACTTTTAATTCCTTGCGTTCAAACTCCATTTGTTCTCAAGTGTTCTTGACTAAAACCATCCACCTCCACCTCAAATAAACTAGAATATCACCCTTTGGTTGTTCCAGAAGTTGAAAACTTCTACCCTGCTGAGTACGTGAAGAAGTTACTCAGAACATCACCAGAGTTCAGGACCAATCTCCAGTTCACATAATCCTTTCCAGCTGCAAGGTAAGTTTTCTGCTGACTCTCATCATACTGATTAAGCATTGTCAGATTTTGCATATTTAACACAATATAGATATTCTGATTCCCGGTGATGTAGATATTCTAAAAATTCATGCATCTGCCTGCCTAAGTATAAGAAATCCATGTTCAGAGTTTCATAAAGAAATTATGACTCAGAATTAGGATTAGCAAATACATGTTGCTTCTGGTTTGTGCTTCTGATATTTCATGAAATTTGTCATAACTGTTATGTATACAACTTCTGTTCTGTAAGAAATGATTAAGCTGCAGATGTTCTGACTCGCATGAAGAGAGGCAAAATTCTGACAGTTGTATCAGAACTTCTGGAAACTTCTGAGTTCTCAGAAGATCCAGAACTTCTGACCTTCCCTATTTCCACTAACGTTGTTTCTGTTATGCAGCAAGCCAAAGTCAGAACTCCTGACCTCTTCTATTTTCAGCATTTGCGCTGATTTTATTTGCTTTCTCTTTTATTATTTTTGTCATCATCTTTATTTTTCTATTAATCAGAAAACACCAAAAATATTTCATATTCACATGTTCTATTTTCTTTTAACATAAAATAGACAAAAATATTTTCTTAAACAAAAACTTATTTCTTTTCTTAAATAAATAAGCATTTTATATTTCCTGTACATTCTTATCCATTCAATATGGTTGTAATAGTAAAATAGGATTTAATTTGCAATCCCCATTTGAAATATTGTACACCCCTATCCCCCTAATAATTGTAATAGCGTAGAATATTTATTTTCCGTACTTTTATTGCTTTGATATATTGTTAAGTAATTATGGTGTGTATGACAAGATAAAACCAACAAGTAGCTCACCAAAAAAAATCAAAGATAAATGTATGCAACCAAACACACTTGCACATTTACACCCTTAGGGTAATTCCACTTGTTGCCTTATAAAAATGGCCAAGTTATGTATGTGGGATGTCTTAGCACAAACAAATCGAAAAATACAAGATCAAAGTACCTCGATGACGCTATCAATGTTTCCTTTCAAAAATGATCTTAGTCCCTAAAGAAAAGTGCTAAGTCATCTCACAATATTGTTATCATGGTCATACGATGACCCAACGCCCGTCCCTTCACATCCAATGATGGGGCTTCTTACCAAATCAATGGTAACATAGCAACAACTAAAGGAGGAGGAAAAGTACATCTAAGACCTTTTGAGTAGGTAGATTACTTTTAGTTACTTGCTCAATTTCAAAACAAACATCCTTGCTATTTTCAAAACAATCACATACACTTTTCAATACACTTTTCAAACATTGAAATATTTTCAAAAACTCAACACTTTGTATACTTTCTTACGAACGAGGACTATTACAAAGTTTTCCTAAGCGATGGCACCTTTTCAAAATACTTTCAAAAACCGCACAAAGCACACTTTTCAAACAAAAGCAAGTGATCTAGCGAGTAACTAAGAGCCCATGGAAAACCATGGATGAAAAGGGTGCTAATACCTTCCCTTTTCATAATCTACCCCCCGAACACAAAGAAAACATCTCTGAAGGTCTTTCCTGTGCTTTTTCACCTTTCCTTTTTGGATAAAAGAAAATTCGGTGGCGACTCTTGCTAAACTGCAACATTTTGCGAACACAAAACGCAAAACCTCAAGTCAGTTCTCCCACCGTATCACACAAGGGTTATCATGAAGTAAGCAAGACTTTTCAAAACAAGCACACACAAGTAATTTAAAAATGAGCAAGTACCTAAGATCCCGTGGAAAACCATAGATGGAAAGGGTGCTAACACCTTCCATTTCCATAATCTACCCCCCTTACTCAGAAACATCTCGAAAAAAAGGTTTTTTTCTGTTCTTTTTCCTTTTCCTTTGTTGGATGAAATAAAATTCGGTGGCGACTCTTGCTTACCGCAACATTTGCGGGGAAAAAACGCAAAACAGTATTAACAGTCAGTTCTGCCACCGTATCACAGATCAGAACATCACCAAGCCTCAAAACCTCGTTTTGAACAGTCTGTTGTACTGTTATGACACAGTCCGGCATCCAGGTGCCACAACACTCTAAAATTGGTGTTGACCCAGTGCATGCCTGCATTTTCTCAAACTTCATATTTGCACAAAATTAGTACATAAAAGCTGTATTTAAAAAGCAACGAAACAGTATGCCAAAATGGTTCAAATCCCATTTGTCTTTCCCACCAAAATCACAAGAAACTCATCTATAAATAAATTGTTCCACCATACATCTAAGGGGCTGGCTTTTGGGGAGAGAGTTATTGAGTACAAAAATAGAGAGAAGAAAACACTCAAACACTCTTAAACCCAGACTTCTCAAAACAATACCCTTGTTCTTCCCTTTGAATCAAAGAATATATCATTTTTGTTCCATTTCTTGCTAACCCCAGAACATTCAAAGGTAGCAGCTCAAGTCCCAAACACATGCTTCAGATTCAAGGTAAGTCATCCTGACTTTTAAATTTTCATTCAGAACATCATTAAAAATGTAGATATCATAGTGTTAAGACTGTACATATCATTGCCTAAGTAGAAAAATTGTGGATCAGAACTTCTTGAAGAAAACTAGACTCAGAATTAGGACAGAACTTCTAGGTCTTTCTCACTGTATCAACACATAAATTTTAGGCTTTTCTCACTGTTGTAACACAGCACACAGAACTTATACGCTATTCTCGTTGTTTTAACACAACACAGAACTTCTAGGCTTTTCTCACTATTGTAACACAGCACACGGAACTTCTAGGCTTTTCTCACCGTTGCAACACAATACACAGAACTTCTAGGTTTTTCTCAATGTTGTAACACAGCACACAGAACTTCTAGGTCTTTCTCACTGTTGTAACACAGCACACAGAACTTCTAGGTATTTCTCACTGTTGTAACACAACGCACAGAACTTCTAGGTTTTTCTCACTGTTGTAACACAGCACGAAGAACTTCTAGGTTTTTCTCACTGTTGTAACACAGCACACGGAACTTCTAGGTCTTTCTCACTGTTGTAACACAACACACATAACTTCTAGGCTTTTCTCACTGTTGCAACACAATACACTGAACTTTTAGGTTTTTCTCACTGTTGTAACATAACACACAGAACTTCTAGGTTTTTTTCACTTTTGTAACACAACACACAGAACTTCTAGGTCTTTCTCACTGTTGTAACACAACACACAGAACTTCTAGGTTTTCCTCACTTTTTTAACACCCGGAACATCAGTGCATAGCAACCCAAAACTTCTGGTTTCCTCTAACGTTTCTATCTGAACTACAGCGTGCCTAGCATCAGAACTTCTGGTCCCTCTCATTTTTGTTTTCAGCAACATGTTGGTCATGTTTTCGTTATTTTTCCTTTTCTTTCTTATTTTTATTATTTTTTAGCATTAATACTCCTTTTATTAATATAAAAAAGACATAAAAAATATTTTCTTTTTACTAACTAATTATTTTTCTTTTAATTTATTAAGACAAAAAAAACATTTTCAAAACAAATCATTTCCTTTTCTTGTATTGTACAATTCAATATGGTTGTAATAGATAATTAGGATTTAAATTCTTGCAATCCCCATTTGTAAATATGTATCCCCATCCCTGAAATGATGTAATAGCTTAAGATTTATTTTCCACATTTTTATTGCTTTCATACATTGTTAGTAATTAGGGTGTATGGCAAGATAAAATCAATAAGTAGATAACCTTAAATGCAAGACAAAATGCATGCAATCAAGAAAATTTGCACACTAGCACCTCTAGGGTAATCTCCCTTTGTTGCCTTTCGGAAAATAGTCATGTCCCTCGAGCATGGGCATTTTTTAGCAAAGACCCTCTATGAAAGAGATCGTAGTCCCTCGATGACCCTCGATGTTGCCTTCGATAAATGATCTAGTCCCTAAACGACATTGCTAAAACATCCCGTAGGTTGCTTTCTATGACTATACAAACGTCTCATGCCCTTCCCTTCACATCCAACGATGGGGCTTCTTACCAAATCAATGGTAAGATAGCAACATCTAAAGAAGGAGGAAAAGAACGTTTAAGACATTTTGAGTAGGTAGGAGGCTCCTAGTTGCTCGCTTGCTCACAAAAAAACATTTTATACACATACACTTTCATTTTGAAACATTTTCAAAAGACAACACTTTGTACGCGTTCTTATAGAAACGAGAACCATTACAAAGACACATTTTCAAAATTACTTTCAAAAACACATTCCACAAACACCTTTTTGAGCCATTTTCAAAACAACACTTTGTACGCGTTCTTATAGAAACAAGAGCCATTACAAAGACGTTTTCAAAATACTTTCAAAACTCACACCACAAGCACGTTTTCAAACAAAAGAAAGTGATCTAGCAAGCAACTAAGAGCTCGTAGATAACTACGGATGAAAAGGGTACTAATACCTTCCCTTTTCATAACCTACCCCCCGAACTCAAGAAATAATCTCAAAAGGTCTTTCATGTTCTTTTCAACCTTTCCTTATTGGATAAAAGAAAAGTCGGTGGCGGTTCTTGCTATCCGCAACAATTGCGATCAAACACAAAACACCCAAGTCAGTCTCCCACTGTGTTACATGAAGCTCTACTCGCAGGTCTAAGACTGGCCGAGGATTTGGGTGCTCGAGAGTTACAAATTTTCACTGATTCCCAACTCGTCGCGTCGCAAGTTCTAGGGGAATACCAGGCTAAGAACAACAGCCTCATTGAATATTTAAACTTGGTCAAAGAACACGTGAAAAAGTTTGACCGAGTAGAAATTACACACGTACCACGCGAACAAAACACACGGGCCGACATGCTTTCGAAGCTCGCGAGTACGAAGAAAAGGGCAGAAACAAATCAGTCATACAAGATTCCCTATCTCGCTCGAGCACTGAACGCCCCATAGTCCTACTCGAGGTGAATTCCATCGGGGACGATTCATGCTGGATGACCCCGATGTTCAATTTTCTAACGAAGGGGGAACTTCCTCTTGACCAAAGGGAGGCAGCTGCGACCAAACGACGAGCATTCTCTTACGTCGTTCTTGAGCACAAACTATATCACCGTGGATTCTCCATCCTACTCTTGAAGTGCGTCGAAGAGTCCGTGGTCCCCGAGATACTACGGGAAATCCTCGAAGGAATCAACGCCCAACACATGGGTGGAAGGTCCCTAGCGTGAAAAGCATTGTGAGCGGGGTACTACTGGCCGACCATGCAACAAGACGCCAAAGAGCATGTCAAGAAATGTGATAAGTGCCAAACACACACCGACATGCACCTCGCTCCCCCGTGCGAGTTGAATACGCTATTGTACCCGTGGCCATTTTCCTGGTGGGGAATGGATATCCTCAGACCGTTCGTGCAAGGGACATACCAAAACAAATTCCTCGTCATGGCCGTAGATTATTTCACCAACTGGATAGAGGCCGAAGCCCTCGTGAAAATTACCTCGCACAACATTCTCCGTTTTTACAAACGAAACGTGCTCGCTCGGTTTGGGATCCCACAAGCGCTTGTCACGGACAACAGCACCCAGTTCACCGACCAAGGTTTCCAAATCTTCATTACCAAACTCGGCACCAAACAGCATTTTACCTCGGTCGAACACCCCCAGACTAACGGGCAAGCCGAAGCCGCAAATAGGGTCATCTTGCAAGGACTCAAACGCATGCTAGGCGAAGCCAAAACGAGATGGGTCGAAGAATTACACAACGTCCTATGGGCTTATCGAACAATTCCCCATTCGACGACCGGTGAGAAACCATTCCCAATGACCTACGGCACCGAGGCTGTCAACCTGGTAGAAATCATGGAGCCATCTAGGCGAACTGAAATGCCCCTCGATGAGGAGAAGAACGACGAGGCCCTCAGAGACGAGATCGACCTTGTTGAAGAAATTCAATCAGGAGCAGCCCTACGCGAGGCCACACTGAAATAGCAGGTAGCCATACGCCACGACAACAAAGTTATAAAGCGCGAATTTCAGGTCGACAGCCTAGTCTTGCAAAGAAACCAGAAGGATTCCCGTGAAGGGAAATTGTCTGCAAACTGGGAAGGACCTTACCGCATCCAAAGAGCTACGGGCACCGGAGCATATTACCTCGAGCAATTGAATGGAGAACCACTACCTCGACCCTGGAATGTTGTGAAGTTAAAATAATATTATAGTTAAGTCCCTCACCTGCTGAGGACATTTGTCGTCGAATACTCATCTTCAGCCAACGAAGGGAAAAGTTAGACCATGTAAGTGCGTCGAGGTACGGACGCGGCCTACCAACCAACAAAAAGCAGGATGTCGTTCATTTTGATGAGTAGCATCCTTGCCCGATAGGGATTCCTTGATTGAGATCTGCTGTCGAAGTACCTCAACATGGCAGAACACCCAGCTCGCGATGGGCAGTTCACGCCACGAGCGTAGGATCCCGATCGCGATCATACTCCCTTCCCATGGATTCCCACTCCGCTCCCTCGACACATTTCGACATGTGTCGAACTAATATTAGGGTCGAGCGCATATCTCCACACGGAAGACACGAACTTCATGAAAATTTCATAACGACCACAACAATGGTCGGGCACATATATCCAACAGATATATCAAGCATTCATCAAATAAACAGTCATAAACAACGACAAATAGGGATAATAAGCTAACATCAGCAAAAATATGGCATCAAAGCGAAGCAACGTAATTATAAAATGCCGACCACGAGGGTCGACGCTGTTCAAAATTACAAATTAGGCACGACGCCCACAAAAACGAAATGAATGATAGCGGGCACGCAGGCCCTAAATAAAAATTAATAAAAATAATCAAGCTTCGTCTTCCACATCGCTACTATCAGGGGGATAAAAGATCTTCCCATCAATAACTTGGTTGAATGGGCCGGCTCCCTCGACCACTATCTCGATCCTCGGGTTCAGGATCTTCAGCTGCTCGACGGTAGTGTTGAAGCCATAGCCAAGGGTATCAATAACTATTTGTTCGAGCACACGGATGCGAGCGATCAACTTTTCCCTGGTCGCCATGCCTTTCTCCGCATCGGTCTCATCCTCGACGGGGGCAGTGATCCCTTCCAACTCCGTCGTACGGGCGACTAGACGCTCGTTCTCTTTAGTGGCGGCCTCTAGTTGAGGCCTCAACTCATTTAAATCCTTGAGAAGTCGAACTTGGGCCTCGAACTTTGATTCATGGTTGAGGATGTCGCACTTTAACTTCTCATTTTTGGCCTTTAGCTTGTGAATTTTGGCATAGGCTCTGTCGAGAGAGGCCTGAATACTCGAGGACTCATCATTTAGCGAAAGGGCTGTCTCAAGCACTCTAATCATAGCGGCCACATCCTCGGCCAAATTCTTTCGACGAGTCTCCTTATCTTCAGACAAGATCACCTCTTTGTCCTCCTCGTGCACGCCGAGGGAGCTCTCCCCGCTGAAGAGATCACGGTTTAGGTAGCAAGGAGGTAATACAAAGACCCCCGCGGGCACTTCGTCACCCTCGGGCGTTACGCCTGCGGCACTCTCCACACGTTTCCTCTTTGCCTCGGGCTCGCTGACGGGAATCTGGACGGGCTCGCCAAAGGAAACCGGATTTTTTGATGAGGAGGGAGAACCACTGGCATGACCCACAGGTTTGGCATGTTCCTGAAGTTGGGTGACTCTATTTTTTTAACCAGAGGTGGACGTGTTCTTGGGCCTCAACTTCAACAGACGCTCAGAAAGGGAAGCCTTTCGACCTGCAATCAAAAGGAACCGTTAGTCGGGTTAGAAAATGAAAAATAGCGCGAGCACGTTCCCACATAAAGAGGAGCAAAATTAATTAGGCTACGTCCCCTACCTAAAATCCTCATGGCTTCCCCGTTTGAGGAGCATTCGAGCAAGGATTTTGTGTTGACCAACCTATTGACTAAAATATACTCCCTCTCGTCGTCTAACAAGAGGTTGTTGTTCACATCCACGCACTTCGCGGGGGATAAACTTTTGACATAGGCCGACAGCTTCTCATACGAAAGCTGGTCTTGAGCGTCTAGGTCCTCGGGTTTCACAGCGTAATATTTGGGCCTTTGTTCGAAGTGCTTCCACTGCCACTCGAGTGGAAATTTTGCCACGAGCCAGGTAACTCGCCGCCCATCCTCCATCTCTTCCACACGAGTATACAGGGAATCTATGGTCGCGTCCGTCAGGGGCTTCACAATGAAATACTTCTCCCTGAAATTTCGGACAGACTCCAGGTAAGGCCTAAAGAGCTTCCCGAATTGCTTGAACGACACCCACGCCTACCCCCTCCGCCGGATTGTCTTTGGAGGTGAAAGATACGAAAAAAGAGGGGCAGCGTGGCACCTATCCTCAGATACTGGCATACGAGCTCGAACGCTCGCATAAATGCCAGTGCGTTCGGGTAGAGTTGAGAGGGCGCCAATTGAAGCCACTGGAAAACCCCGACTTGAAAATCATTAAAGGGCAAGTGCATCCCCGCCTCTTTAAACTCAAATTCATACATAAGGAACCGTTTTCCTGGGTACGTCGAACATATTCTTCGATCGCAGTGAGGAATTTGGAGCATCCAGTTGGCAGGGGCTCCTTCCGCTCGTACCTCTGGACAATTGAACGCGTCTGTTGCGTCTTGAGAAAAGCACGACCGTTTATTTCAGGGCTCAGGAGAAACCCAAGCCAAAGGGTCCTCATCGTTGTGTGGCTCGTCTTCATGATTGGCGTCCAGAATGTCGTCCCCGATTGAGTGCGCCATTATACCTGAAAAGCAGGGGAAAATAGTGAATTTGACATTATCAAATCCACCCTTCCACCACAGATCAAGTGAAAGAGCGACGAACTCGACCCAATCCCTCGGCTACACGCTAAAATGGACTATTTCGTTAGGAGATCACGTTGTCGGGGTGGATGATAACTCACCTAGCATTAAGTCACACGTAATTGATTTTCATCTATTCTCATAAATTATATATGACTCTCATAGTCATGCATTTAAATCACAAACAGTACCACCAACTAGATATGCAAAACCACTCATATATTGCACAATAATGCATGCATCTTTTATTGATATTCATATATTAAATATGACTTTTGAAGTCGTGAATCTCATGCAAAAACGAATAATATATACTTGGAAATAGAGAGTGGTCGTAAATATTACTTTTATTACATTTATGTATTATGTATCTATTAGCTATCAAATAATTAATTTTTTAATAAAATAATTATATAAAATTCTGTAACATTCTATTATTTTATTGAAAAATTATAAAATACGTTAAATAAAAAACAAAAATTTAGACGGGAAATATTATTAGTATTAATTATGTCTTATCTCTATTTTTTTCTTCAAATACTTTTTATATTTTATATTTTTTCATTTTTTTTCTCCATGTCTGTTAACCAAAAGATAAGAATCAACCAACTTTGTTAGTTTTGATTTGAATACTAAATTGTATTTTATAAAAACCAGTTTAGAAATAGAAAATGGTTCTAATCCAATTTTATTAAAAAACAGTTTACAAATACATTGGTTACACAAATTTTATTTTTGACTGTTTTTTTAGTATGAATCTATTGTGAAAGAAAAAAAAAATTCTAAACTAGAGTTCCTAGAGAAGCCTCAATTATTCTATAAAAAAATGATGGAAAGCACACTACTCTAGACAATATTTATGTTATGTTTATGTTTCTTAAATTTAATACATTGTTGCTCCATATTTTTTGAAAACGTATTTTATTTAGCATATTTACAAATAAATTATTAAAAATAATAATTCAATCTAAATTATAATACCATATTAATTACTCCACTCATTTGTCTCAAATTATATATCATTCTATAAAAATAAGTTTATTTTAAATTATATATTGTACTGCTCTATCAATAAAGCATCGATACTTCTTTTTATATTATGTCAATTGATTATTTTATATTTTCTTATTGTTAAAATTTATTTTTATCTTCTCATTAATAAATTATATTTTTAAAATTTAAATAACTATTTTTTATGTAATATTAATTACATTATTTTATTTATGTAAAATTTTCATAGTTAGAAATTTAGACTAATTAATTATGATTCCATATTTTATTTTTAATATAAATAAATACATATCTTAAATTGTTTTGAAGGAATAAATTTAATTCATATATTAATAAAAGAAATTATGTTTTATTTTATAGTTCAACTTTTCAACTAGAAAAATAAAACAATGAAATGTGCAAGACAATATCAAATAAAAATAGGATTGAGAAAGTAATTACCAATTTTAAATATTTTAACTATTGTTTTTTTAAACTAATTTTATATATGGTTAACAAAAGTCTATCTACAATACATTCTGTTTAAATAAATTATATTCTTTAAATTTGTTCACCGATTTTTAAATTGATTTTTTAAAATAAATATTTGTTGCACACCTAGTCATACGTGTACTAATAAAATGTAATATATATATATATATATATATATATATATATATATATATATATATATATATATATATATATATATATATATATATATATATATATATATATATATATATATATATATATATATATATATATATATATATATATATATATATATATATATATATATCACATTTTTTATATGCAAATTTAATGCGTTAGTTAATTTAATTTATAAAATTATTAATAAAAGATATCGGTGACGTGTTTAGAATAAATTAGATATTTAAAAATGAGAAAATTCAAATATTCAAATGAAAATTTCCAAACAAATAAAAATGTAATGTTGAGACTTGCATGAATATTGGAGGGAAATGGATTTTTGATGCGATTTATGTAAATGAAAAAAGTGAAAGCATGACAATGATATTTTTATTATTTATTGTTGAAATCTAAAATCTCCTCGGTTAAAACTCTGATTCAACAGTGGAATTGAGCTAGTCATTGGTTACAACACGAAAAAAAAAAAAGATTGAAAAGATTGGGATTAGGTGATATTGTAAGTGTATTTGAGTCTAATTTCTAAAGGACATGAGAGCCAATAAAATTATTTTTTGGTTTAAAAAAATATTTAAATTATTATTAAAAAAATTGATGGTTATTTTGATGATATATATATATATATATATATATATATATAGGTAATGCTAATACACACATGTAGGTGTGCATTAACATCATCACTATTACAAAACGCATAAACAATAATGTCAACTTTATAACTGTTATAATATGTTAAATTTTCGCGCCCAGTGAGTAGCTAGATTTATAAATAGTAATTTAATGACGGTTGTCTTAAAACATCATAGTAATAAATGATGTGTAGCAAGCTTCGATTTTTAATAACTACATTTTTCTATTTTTTAGAGTACATTAAGCGTGTGTCACTTAAGTCTATTATTTAAAAAACAAATTGTAAATAATTTAACAACGGTGAAGTAAACGAACCATTGTTAGAGAACTTAAATTTCCACCACGTTTGCATTGTCCAACCGCGATTAAAGGATTTACTAATAAATTAAAACAAAACTTATTATGTATTTCTTTCATAAGATGCCCTAGGCGAACAAGTGAGCCACAGACGACAGCAGTGTCGTAATCTTTACCCTCTTCGTATCTATTCATCTGGAGCTCAAATTTTCACCCTATTCGTTTATTTCATTCTTCAGCTTCGAAGTACGGTACTCTTCAATATCTTCATTCCTTTTTTCTTGGTTTATCTCGTATATGCTCAAACATTTACCCTTTTCGTTCATTTAATTCTCCAGCTTCGAAGTACGGTACTCTTCAACATCTTCATTTCTTACGTGCATAAGATTCTTCAGCTTCGAAGTATGGTATTCTTTAACATCTTTATTCCTTTTTTCTTTGTTTATGTTGTATATGCTCAAGTCAGTATGAGAGTACATTTTTCATATGCTTTAGGTTTAGATTTGCATATGCATATGATTAAGGTTTAAAGTTATATTTTTGTTATGAATATGCTTTAGTTTTTGGATTAGACTTTGGTGTGTCATTCACATTATTATACGTGTATAAACTTTAGAAGTTGTTATGGATCGTAGTTGGATGAAAATCGATAGATTGAGTCCCTTTTATGAGAACGAAGTTCTTGAATCCTTGAATACACCGATAAATATCTCCCCGACAATAATGGTACCTTTTATTATTCTTGTGTTGTTTGTGCGAATATAAAAAAGGATACAAAGAAAGAAATATTCCATCACCTTTGTTCTGATGGTATATGTCAAAACTATATAATATGGACGTGGCATGGTGAGATGGATAAAGAGGAAGGTCGGGCGTCACAAAGTCAAAGAGTATATGAAGATGAATATATGGAAGATCAACTAGAGGATATGTTTTGTGATATTGGAGAATCTTCTTTTAAGAATGTTAGTATTTATGATACTTTATGTAGTGATAAAGACGCCTTTTTATATAAGGGATGCACAAATTTTACACGATTGTCAACAGTGTTAAAGTTCTCTAATCTGAAGGCAAAAGATGGATGATTGGATAAAAGTTTTACGGAATTACTTGAATTGCTAAAGCAAATGTTACCGAAGATAACAAATTGTCGGATCGTTGCTATGAGGCCAAGAAGATATTATGTCCAATGGGTATGGAGTATATCAAAATACAAGTTTGTCCTAATGATTGCATATTATACATGAAAGAGTATGAAGACTTGTATCAATGTCTGAAATATGGTGTGTCGCGTTACAAGCTAAAGGCCAACAATGGTGATGACAATGATTATGACAATGTTAGTAGGAAGCATCCTCCTGCTAAAGTTATGGTACTTGCCAATAATTTCACGATTTAAGAGACTTTTTGTTAATTCGAATGACGCAAAGAACCTTAGATGGCATGCAGATAAAATGACTCATGATGGAAACATTCACCATGTAGTTAATTCATTACAGTGGAAGAAAATTGATTCGTTCTTTCCAGATTTTGGAGTTCAGCTAAGAAACCTTAGGCTTGAGCTTTCCAGTGATGGAACGAACCCTGTTGGTAATCTAAGCACTACTCATTCTTTGTGACCTATTCTTCTCACTATTTACAACCTATCTCATTGGCTGTGCATGAAGCGCAAGTATATATTATTAATTATGATGATTTCTAGACCACTACAACCTGGTAACGTCATAGATGTTTACCTAAGTCCATTAATGGATAGTTTACGACTCTTGTGGGATGAAGGCGATAAAGTTGACGATGCATATTTTGGGGAAATGTTTAAGATGTGTGCAATATTATTTTGCATAATCAACGACTTTCCTACTTACAGTAACTTGGCTGGATATAGTGTCAAAGGACATAGAGTGTGTCCTATATGTGAAGATGATCTTTATTATCACCAATTTTAGTTTGGAAAAAAGACCTTTTACCTTGGGCATAAAATTTTTCTAAAACTCGGTCATCCTTATCGTAGATTGCAGAAAGCTTTTAATGGAGAGCAAGAGTTTGATGAGGCTCCTGAACCTTTAACCAAGGATGAAGTTTATCAACAGCAGGAACAAATTAATATTGTCTTTGGGAAGAGAGAAAAATAAAAAGGGTCAGTTGCAAAAAAATATATGGAAAAAGAGGTCCATCTTCTTTGATCTTTCATATTGGTCAAGTCTTGATGTTAGACATTGCCTTGATGTGATGCACGTGGAGAAAAATGTGTGTGATAGTTTGATTAGCACACTTATAAACATTCCAGGAAAGACTAAAGATAGTAAGACTCCCCGTATTAATATGGAGGCGATGGGTATACAAAAAAGTAGGCTCCAATAGAGAAAGGAAAAAGAATTTATCTGCCTCCAACATGTCACACTCTATCTAAAAAGGAAAAGAAAATTTTTTGCAAGTGTTTGCAAGGTATTAAAGTTCTGCAAGGTTACTCATCAAATATCAAGAAACTTGTACAATGAAACATCTCAATTTAATTGGTTTAAAATCTCATGATTGTCATGTATTGATGCAATAACTTCTACCTGTGGCTATCTGTGGGATCCTACCAAAAAATGTGAGAGTAACTATAACAAGATTGTGCTTATTATTCAATGCCATATGTAATAAAGTTCTTGATTTCAAAAAATTATATGAATTAGAAGAGGAGGTTGTCATAATCTTGTGTCAATTGGAGATGTATTTTCCTCCATAATTTTTTGACATTATGGTTCACTTACTTGTTCATCTAGTTAGATCAGAATTTGTGGTCCAGATTATTTAAGGTGGATGTATCCAATAGATCAATATATGAAGATCTTTAAAGGATATACAAAGAATCATCACCGACTGAAAGCTTCGATTATTGAAAGTGAAGATGTGAAAAACACAAGAAGGGGGGTTGAATTGTAAAACTAAAATCAAAACTTAAACAACACTATATTTTTATCCTGGTTCGTTTGATCTCAAAATACTCCAGTCCACCCGTCAAGGTGATTTCGCCTCTCTCCAACGAGGTCTTAATCCACTATATTCAAAAGAATACAACAACTACTTTAACAAATGTTAAAGCCTTCTTGAGTATAACCACAATCCGGTTTATCTCAAGGAATTCTCTTTACAAATAATTGAACAATAATGAGTGTTTGATGTTTTCTAATAAAACAGTATACCACAACTGTGATAATACACAAATTTAAGCTTAGATTAAAAACTGTATTGCTAATGCGTTTGAGTAAGCGTGGTTTGAAAGCTTAGCAATTGTATGAGTGCGTGCGTGAAGATTAGCTTTTTCTTTTCTCACACAGACTTGTTTATATAGCCAAGGCAAAGATACGTTGTTGTCCATAAAGCACCTTCAATGATAATAACGTTCTTTCCTTATTGAGAAGATCTTGTCTTGGATAAAGCCGTTGGTAATTAATCTGTCTTGAATGCTTAGTAACGCTTCAGAGTGTTCTCTGCTTATGGTAATCAGAGTGTTCTTTTGCTTTAACTGATGCTGACGCTTCTAATTGCTGATGACTGGGTAAAGATCTTTGATCAGAGTCAGAGTGTGTATGTTGATGCGCAAATTTTGTTTATCAAGCTTCAGCGTATGATCTGGTGGTTTCAGCGTGTAGCACATGTTATTGATCTTCTGATGCTGACATATCTTCTGATGCTGATGTTGATACTGATCTTCTGATGCTGATTCCATCAGAACTTCTGTAAATACATAACATAATTTTAAGTAGCATATATGTCTTATATAAATCTTACAATTTATTTATTCTTGTATTTTGTTATCATCAAAACTCTAATTGAGGGTTGTAGAATCAAACTATGTTCTAACAATCTCCCCCTTTTTGATGATGACAAAAACCAGATTTTTTCAATTGAAAATAAAGAATAAAGGTATCAGAGATTAAAGATAAAGAATAAAAAGTATCAGAGCTAAGAAGAGAAAACTCCCCCTGAGTTGATTACTTCCCTTTAATTCCATGAGACTTTGAGCATCCGAACTTTATTGTATCAGAGTTCATCAGATTCATCAGAGTTTTGTACCTGTAAGCTTTTCAGAAGAAATAAATTCAAATAGATTAGAATGTTTGAGACTTATGTCTCAGTAATCCGTTATTGAAAAATATCATTCTTTCTCCCCCTTTTTGTCAGTTATCAAAAAGCACAAATAAACAGAGCTAAAAAGATCAGAGCTAAAATGAGTTTATATTAAAAACAGAAGCAATGATAAGTTCAGAACAATGAAAAAATATTACAGACAAACATGAAAAACACAAGGAAAACACAAGAAAATTCTAAGAGGGAGGTGGAAGACGTGTGAACAGAGCTTCTAACATGCTCTTGATTTGAGTGTTGGTTTCCTGTTTCTGAGTTAACATGTTCGCTATTGCATCAATTTTGGTGTCCTGCTTATCCATTCTTTCCTGCATCGGCATATCAGATCTTTTCAGATCTTCTAGAGTCTGCCTATCAAGAGAGGAAGCTTGAGGATCTTCAGAAACATGATGCTTCTCAGAGCTTTCTGCAATATCTTCTTCTTGACCCTGTTCTTCAGCTTGAACCATCTGCTCTTGAGTATCAGGTTGAACTTTGGATGCTGGACGATATTCAGACCAAGGAGCATTGTCCAGAAGGAGAACTTCTTCCTTAAGCAGCTTGCACAGAACTGGACCTTTAATTTCTTTCAGCAGATTGCTGAAGTTCTGTTGAGCTTGTCCGTAGCTCTGGTCTTGCAACTTAAAGGTTTCAGCGCATACCCATCTTCTGAATTTTGTCCAGAGGCAGTTTGATACAGCAGGGTCAACCAGTTCCAGACTTGCTTGTTTCAGAGAAGTGATTCACTTCTGTTTCAAAGTTCAATATGTTGGAACCAACATCTAGATGTTTTGGTTTTGGGATAGCAGTTTTGTGGTTGATGGCAGCAAGACGTTCAAAGACTGTTAAATCAATGACAGTCTTGCTGTGGTCTTTTGAATTGTCTTTTGGTGAGGGAGTGGGAGAGTCAGGAATTATGATTGGACTAGATGGGGAATTTGTTGGAGTTACTTCTGGTGAAGAGGGAAGTTGGGGAATATTCACAATGGTACCAAGGGGCAAACGAATGGCCAGAGGTACTGGTTCAGGGGATTCAGAGGGTTGAGCCTCAGAGGTTTGAGTCTCAGGTTGTGGAGATTGTTCAGGTTGAGGAGAGGGTGGATTAATTTCTGGTTGAGGAGATGAAGGTTGTGGGATTTCTGGTTCTGGAGAGAGGGTAATTTCTGGTATTGGTGAGAGGGGAATTTCTGGTTGTGGTTCTGTGTGGGTTGCAGAAGTGTGTTGGTCTATATCAGAAAGAACTTGTGAAAGTTCTTGTTCTGGTATGGCTTCAGTATTTGGATTTTGTGGTTGGGAGCGAGATCTTCTGAGGGTTAAGGATTAGAAGGGTCAAAGTCAAAGTCAAAATCATCGAAAGTTTGAGGTGTTGGGTTATCAGATGGAGTGGGTATTGGGATATATGTTGATACAGCAATTGAATCTAAAACAGTTACAGATGAAGGATTACCTTTATTTTTGGGCGTCCATTGAGATGATCCTTCTACTTCAGCTTTCCTTTTCTTTGTCTTCTTAAGAACAACCTCTGGAGCCTTCTTCTGCAGATCCTGGATGTTCAGGTTATGTGTTATACCATCAGCTTTACAAGCATCCAGATATCTCAGAATTATATCTGGTTTAGAGTCAATTTCTGAGAACAGAGGGAAGTCATCCAGAGGGACTCTTCTGCTGGAGATTGCATTAAAAGGAGTGACGTTGGGTTCCTTCTTAATGTTCTCAATCAACTTCATTTTCTTTAGATTTTTGGCATTCAGCTGCTTGCCAACAGAAGCTTCCAGAGTGCTGATTTCTTGAGCCTCTGTCAGATGGTCAATCAGCTTATTCTCTGTCAGAATATCTGATATCAGTCTTCCTAAGGGTATCCAATCCCTTTTTGTACGTTCATCTTCCCTTGTTTCCTTGACACTTGTTCTGAGATGATTAAACAGAAGATGAGCCAGATTAATCTTGACCTTCTAAGAGATGAAATAGATCAGAAACTGCTGATCAATATTAATGTAATCAGGAGAGCTGGTAGGCTTCCTGTGGTTAAAGCAGCCCAGAATGATCTTGGCCCAAATTCTGTGTTTGTCCTTTAAATCCCTTATCTTGCTGGAGGGAAGCCCCAGCGTGAAGATTTCCCTTGCAATTTGGGCAGCATCAGCACACCTTTCTGCCATATCAACGCAACGAACACCACCACCATTGTACCCTATCAGTCTTGCAATCAGGTCTTAAGTAATAACAATCTTCTTCCCCATGATGTAAGACGTAACTTGATGATTTGAAGAAGAAGCGTGAATCCAAAATTCCTTTACCAGAATAGGGAATGTTGGACCCACCAGACGATCAAAATACTTTTCCCAGCCTTGAGCTTTGACATCTTCAGAGAGATCAAACCCATTCTCCTGAAGACTGTTGAAATCCACTATTAATTCAGACAGAACCTCTAGATTTTTGATTGGAGTGAGAAGCATTCTGTGAGGTTCTTCATACTGTTCAGTTGAGTATGATTTCTGAGAGCTTGATGTAGGAATGCTAGAGGAAGCCATGTTCACACGAAGGTTTTTGTGAATAAAAATGAAAGGGTGTTGGAGAAAATATGCAAACTGAAATCAGAAATATTTAGAGAAAATGAAAGTGAAGGTAAAAAGTGTAAATGGTGTGAAGTGTGTTTAAATAGATTTCTTAAAAGGTTTTGAAAACATAAACGGCAAGAGAGAGAAATTAATAATGATTATTAGCATTTAATGATAGCTGATTTTAGGGGATTCAGAAAGATATTTGGAACGGTTACCCATGACACGTGTCTCAATGCATCCAATCAGCGCTTTTGCCTTTTCAGAAACGTGAACGTGTGTTCAGCCTCAGAAAATAGCTGATGACTGGATGACACTTGTTTGCTTGAGTGAACAGCACATTTCTATCCTTGAAATGAAACGCTCAGATCTTCATGGATAGATTCTGATACAATCTGTACTTCTAAAGATCTGAAGGAAGATTGATCAGTAGTTCATAGAAAAATAAACAAAGTTCTGAAGGTTAAGATATAAAATCAAAACAATTTTATTCTGGGCAGAGCTTCATACTGAGATGTTTCAGAATGAAGTTGAACCTATCTTCAGAAAGAGGTTTTGTAAAGATATCAACCCATTGATGGTCTGTGTTAATAAATTTAAAATTTAAAATCCCTTTCTGAATATAGTCCCTAATAAAATGATGTTTTATTTCTATATGCTTAGCCCTAGAATGCAAAATGGGATTTTTACTTAAGAAAATAGCAGAAGTATTGTCACAGAGGATAGGAATGTTACTCTCAAATATCTGGAAGTCCTCAAGTTGACTTTTCATCTAGAGCATTTGTGTACTGCATCCAGCTGCTGCTATGTATTCAGCTTCTGCTGTTGATAGAGAAATTGTGGATTGTCTTTTGCTAGACCATGAGATCAGATTTTCTCCCAGAAATTGGCAGCTTCCAGAAGTACTTTTACGTTCTACTCTGTCTCCAGCGAAATCAACATCACAGTAATCTACTAAGCTGTAATCACTTGATTTTCTATAAAACAAACCCAGATTAGTAGTACCTTTCAGATACTTGAAAATTCGCTTAACTGCTGTTAAGTGAGATTCTCTAGGATCTGATTGGAATCTAGCACAAATGCAAACACTGAATAAAATGTCAGGCCTTGAAGTCGTCAGATATAGAAGAGAACGAATCATACCTCTGTAGACCTTCTGTTCTACCTTTTTACTTACCTCTTCTCTTTCCAGAATGCACGTGGGATGCATTGGAATCTTTGATGGCTTACATTATGATAGATCAAATTTCTTCAGAAGTTCCCTGACATATTTGCTCTGATGAATGTAAGTTCCTTCTGGGGTTTGATTAATCTGAATGTCCAGAAAGAATTTTAGTTCCCCCATTAGGCTCATCTCAAATTCTGCCTGCATACACTTAGCAAACTTTCTTCCCAGAGAGGGTTTAGTATATCCAAAAATGATGTCATCAACATAAATCTGACATACTAAAATGTCATTCTTAACTATCTTACAGAACAAGGTTGTGTCCACTTTCCCTCTGGTGAATTCCTTTTCTAACAGGAAGTTACTTAGTCTTTCATACCAAGCTCTGGGAGCTTGTTTCAGACCATACAGTGACTTATTTAGTTTCAAAACATATTCTGGATTTTTTGAACTTTCAAAACCAGGGGGTTGGTGCACATATACCTCTTCTTCTATATAGCCCTTTAAGAATGCACTCTTGACATCCATCTGATACAGAGTGATGCCTTTATTAACAGCAAATGAAATTAAGAGTCTGATAGATTCTAACCTGGCGACTGGAGCAAAGGTTTCTGTATAGTCTATCCCCTCTTGCTGACTATAACCTTGTGCCACCATTCGTGCCTTATTTCTGATGACTTCACCTTGTTCGTTCAGTTTGTTTCTGAACACCCATTTTGTTCCAATGAAGTTGAATCCTTTTGGTTTAGGAACAAGATCCCATACGTCATTTCTTGTGAATTGATTTAGCTCCTCTTGCATTGCTAGAATCCAGTCATTGTCCAGAAGTGCTTCATCAATTATTGTTGGTTCAATTAGAGAAACCAGTCCCAAGAGGGATTCTCCAGAGTTTCTGAAGCTAGATCTTGTTCTGATTGGATCTTCCTTTCTTCCTAAGATTGTTTCTTCTGGGTGATCCAAGCTGCTTCTGGATAGTCTTTTTTGGAGTTGATCAACAGAAGGTGCTAGATTGCTTGTAGTTACTCTTCCTGATGTTGAGGGAGTGTCTCTGTTGAGAGCTTCTGATGATTTGTCTTCAGTACCTGTGAGTTCAACTTCCATACCTGCTAGTAATTCATTCTGCTTTGACTTTTGAGAGTCAAGCTTATCATCAAAACGAACACTGATTGATTCTTCCACAATCTGTGTTTCTGTATTGTATACTTTGTACCCTCTTGAGCGTTCAGAGTATCCTAACATAGTACACTTTTGTGCTTTAGAGTCAAACTTGTTCAAATAATTTTTTGTATTCAGAATAAAACAAGTACATCCAAATGGATGAAAATAGGAAATGTTGGGCTTTCTGTTCTTCCACAATTCATATGGAGTCTTTTCCAGAATAGGTCTTATGGAGATTCTATTCTGAATGTAACACGCTGTGTTTATTGCCTCTGCCCAGAAGATCTTAGCAACGTTAGTCTCGTTGATCATGGTTCTGGCCATTTCTTGCAATGTTCTGTTCTTTCGTTCTACAACGCCATTTTGCTGGGGAGTTCTAGGACAAGAGAAATCATGCAGAATGCCTTTGTCATTAAAGAATGACTCAAAATCTTTGTTTTCAAATTCTCCACCATGATCACTTCTGACTTTGACAATTCTAAGATCCTTTTCATTCTGAACTTGGTTGCAGAAGGTGACAAACACAGAGTGTGACTCGTCCTTGTGTCTTAAGAACTTTACCCATGTCCATCTGCTATAGTCATATACGATTACTAACCCATATTTCTTGCCACTGACTGAAGCAGTTTTAACTGGTCCAAATAAGTCAATATGCAGAAGTTCTAATGACTTAGAGGTGGAAACAACGTTTATAGATTTGAAAGTTAGTTTTGCAAACTTGCCTTTCTGACATGCTTCACACAGAGCATTTGAATTGAACTTCAGGTTAGGAAGTCCTCTGACCAGATTGAGTTTGTTAATCTGAGATATTCTTCTCATACTAACATGTCCCAATCTTCTGTGCCAGATCCATTGCTCGTTGTTAACAGACAGAAGACACTTTACATTCTGACTTTTTAGTTCAGAAAGTTTTATTTTATAAATGTTGTTTTTCCTCTTACCATTAAATAGGATAGTCCCATCTTTCTGACTAACAACTTTGCATGAATTTTGATTGAAGATTATATCATAACCGTTATCACTTAGTTGACTTATGGATAACAGATTATGCATTAATCCATCTACTAATAAAACATTACTTATATATGGAAGATTTCCATTACCTACTGTTCCATAGCCAATGATATTTCCTCTCTGATTTCCTCCAAAGCCTACGTGGCCTCCAGGCTTAAGTTCTAGGCTTTGGAACATATGACTTCTTCCCGTCATGTGTCGTGAGAAACCAGAGTCCAGGTACCATTATTGGTGTTTCTGCTTTGCTGCTAAAGATATATGCCACATGTATTATTTTATCCTTAGGTACCCATATTTTCTTGGGTCCTGATTTGTTAGTTTTACCAAAACTCTGGTTGAATTTTGGTTTGACAGAATAATTACTACTTGTATATTAGATGTCATGTGTGTTCCCATATATGAAGTTTGAATCAAGTGGAGTACGTTTTATAACTAAATCCATGGCATTTTTTGGTGTAGGTACCTTACCTTGGTATCCTATTCCTTTTCTGCCAAGTTGTTGTTGATAGAGCATTGTAAGAACAAGATTTGGATATGTGTTTACTATCTATCTTTTGATGATAACAAGTATATATTTTACGAAGAACAATTTTAGTTCTAATTGTTTCTTTGAGTGTGCAAATACATTTTAGTATTCTAGATAGTCTTAATTAAGATATCATCAGAATTACTTTATCACTCGGAAGAAGAACCATTGAGTTCTATTTCTAATTTAACATCAGTAGTTCTATGGAATATTGAATGTTTGACAAGAAAAGAATCTCAATGAGTTTCCAAAAAGAAAGAATTTCGGATAAGCTATTTCTTTAAGAATATAAATCAAGAGGAGACAAGAAATAAGCTTCTAACACAAAAGATCAAAAGTCAAGACTAGTTCAATAGAAGAGTTGTTGCTTATAATTCTAAAGACAAAGTCAAGATTCTAAACACATATAGAGAAAGCTTCTACTCCAAGATAAGAAGTCAAGATTTGCTCATCATAAGAGTTGTTGCTCATGTATCTGAAGACAAAGTCAAGATTATGAATACTCGGAGAGTTCATGGAATACGCACCTTCATTCAACATCACAAAGTCCATCAGAAGACAAGATCAAATGATGATATCTTCTCAAGCCAAACTACTCAACAGAAGTAAATCCACAAGAAGACAAATATCATCAGAAGTACCATTGAACTCAACAGAAGAAATATTGAGACCATTTCTATAGAAACATCATCAATTATAATAAATTTTTAATGTTCATTAGAAAGGAAATCAAGTATGTTCTCAAGAAAGCATCGCTCTCAGATCAGAAAACATATACACTTCTAACTAAAGAAAGAAAAGAATTCATGATCAAACAACAAAGATGTATCTGACAATAAGTTGTTGCTTTCATCTCAATCCAAAGGTCAGAATTCAAGGAATCATAAATAAGGAATTCAATGTCAAAATCAGAAGTATTGATATAAGTTGTTGCATCAGAAATCAGACATCAGATATGTAGCTTAGAAAAGTTGATTATCAAGGAACCAATACAAGGTCAAGACGAAGTAGATTAGAAGAGCTTTCACTCAAAGAAGAAATTGTTCATTAGATAAGTTGTTGCTTATATATCTGATGATAATGCTCAAATATCTAAAAGACTATGACTCTATAACAAAGAAGGATATTCTGGATCATTATCACTCCTCAATCAGAATCAATCCATCAAGAAGAAAAGAATCAAAGCTCAAGAATTCAAAAAACTTGAAAATTAGATAGGTTGTTGTCACAATATCTGATTTCAAGATCTAACATCAAAAAAGCTTTTGATATCTTAATCAGAAAAGCTTTCACGTACAATGTCAAGACTTGTTAATTCAGATAGGTTATTGCCGATCATTCTGGAAACAAGAATCCACTATTGAAAGAATATGAAATGAAACATCTTTGCAACACAATCTTCATCTCTCATATCAGAAAAGAAATATGGCTTCAAGACAAGTTCTTGATCAGAAGAAAAGCTTCATGTTTCAGATAGGCTGCTGCCCATTATTCTAATAGACAAGATTTGGTTCTGACCACTCTGGCATTCTCGCGCTACAACAACAAAATAGTTTATGAACTACTTATCAGTCAGTCATCGAAAGAACGAAGTCAAGTGATTGATCTCTTCCAAGCTTAATACTTCAGAATTAGAAGTACGTCATCAGAAGATAAAGATCAAGAAACTTAGTCAAGAAGAATACAATACACCATAAATTCCACTATCATGATATTAGTTTTACTATTCAAAGAAGTTGTTCTCTCACTGTCGTACGCTAACCACTGCAAGCAGTAGGTCTAGGAAAGTGACGTTTCGTACTATTCCAAATCTCTCTTGAATATATCTGTTGAGAATCAACTGTTGGAAGGAGAAAAGACTCCTATATCCTTACAAAGACTCTTATAATATGAAGGCTATATAAGAATACTAAAGCTTCAAATTCAAAGTGACGAAGATATTGGCAAAGAAGACAATGTCTAAGTCCAAACAACGTTGTTGTTCTTAATAGCAAATATTTACAACGTTGAAGAGATGAAATGAAAAAGAAAGGAGTTATTGCTCATATCTTTCTTAATGAAGAATGAAGATGAAGATGACGAATTCTACAAGATGCTACTCAAACTTTCATCATATACATCTTGACAGAGTTATGAAGAAGCAAGGAGTTGTTGCTTATAGCTTGATCAACAAAGAAGATGAAGACAAGAAGACTACAAGATGTTGCACTCAATTTAGATTATATTCATATTTGTAGAAATAATGTAAAACACGAGAGCTATTGCTCAGATTGTGTTATTTCTTAAGAATTTTCATGTAAATTATTTGTACACGAGAGTTGTTGCTCAGAATTGTGTCAAATATATGAACTTAATGTAGGAGTAAGAAGCAATCATGTAATCTCCAAAAAAAAATTATGTTTAGAATTGGTGGTTCCTCAAGTGATCGAGTTAAGATCAAAAGACTTCAGAAGAGGAGTGGTTGCGGTCATTATGGATTAAATCCTTTCTAGGAGACCATGTTGGTCGGATTCTAGGTGGTTCAAAGATCATTATATCTCGTGGAGATCACTGAACGTATCATTGTGATGTTCCTTGAGATACTCAGTTGAGTCAGGATTCTCAAGAAGGCTTAGACTATTGTTATAACAGAAATGAAAATAAGGATCAGTTGAACTTATTGTGGTTGTCAGCAAAGTTGATCAGACTTATTGTGGATTGTAATCATGATTTGTTATAGTGGATTAAGTTCTTGTTGAAGGAAAAATCACTTGAGGAGGATGGACATGAGTAGTCTAGTTAACTGTGAATTAATTGAGTTATTATTGGCATAAGTTGATGCCCACTCTGCTAAGATAAATTATCTTATGTATGCCTAATAGAGCAGAAAAGTATCTTAAACGTTTTACTCTGATGAAACTTGTTACTCCTGAAGTTCATTTTTTCTTTTGTTTACCGTTGACTCTGTTGTGATGTGTCCGTTCTTGCAAAAACTGTTTGTCATACCTCAATTTTATCTCGACCTTTTCAAATGAAATTTCAGTTTTACAGGCTGACCGATTGATTCATTTTTCGATTGTGTGTAAAATCTGCGAATAAATTTTGCGAGTTTAGAACTTTACCAAACTATTTTATGGAACTACGGCGCGCATAGATCATTTTGGTATATCCATTTATTTTTTCGAATTTGTGTGCAGCCGCATTTTGATCAGTGAGAACCTTTTTATTCAAATAATTTTAATTGAAATTTTGATCAGAACCAAACAGTTTTATTGAACTTTATTACGTGTAATTTAATCCGTACACTTATTTTATTTTTTTCGTCTCTATGCACCCTCGTTTTTTACTTGATTCGGTCATTTCAGTTCTTTTTTTATTTATTCAAATTAATTACAATTCAAAATAATTTTTAATTTAGTTTAATTTTAATTTTAATTTTGACTTGATTAAAAAACAATTGAGTCATAAGGGTAGAATGATTTTTTGGTTTATGTTTTGAGCAGTACTAAAATATAAGCTGAGACTATTGTGTTTCTGCTGATTGTTAATTTTATGGATCTATGATAGTAAATATGCATTTCTTGCTTCCTATTTATGTTTGTCTATCTTTGATTCTCTTTTTACTAATTCATTTCTTTTTGTCCAAATACATTATTTGGTGGGGGCCCCAATAACTTTGTGAGAAAACTTGGTTAGGCCACATTCCTTCGTTGAGTGATGGTCCATCTTGTAATCGCCCTTTTTCGGCTTTGTTTGTCTAATATGAAAGGCCAGGTTTCAAAATAATTTTTTTTTACAGGTTTGCTGCTGATCACTCAATGAAGGGCTAACATATGTATTTGATTTGTTACTAATATTTTATGATAATTGTAATAATTTTTATTTTAATCTTTATCCTCAATGTGTGAAATTTGTGGAATTTATCAGTTTTATGAAATAATATAGGAAAAATATTTTAAGCAAAAAGTTTTATGAGATTTATAATTTTCTAATTTTTATTAAATTTTGTATGTTGACCCTTTAAATTTTTGTAACCTAATGAACTAATTGGTATAATAGACTAACTTACTCATGGTAATCTCTAAAATAAAAATATTTTTCAATATTGTGGCCCTAAGAATTACAACAACCGAGCCTTATCCATGTGAGAAAAATAATTTTAAAAAATTTAAATTTTTATTGGGCCCTAAAACTACGTTCGGCCTAATCACCTAAAATATTAATCTGAATCCATCTATAAAAACCGTTTTAAAATATGGACAAAATTAGACCTGATATCTCAATTTGCATATTAGGTTAGGTGGTGATATTTGGTCCGAACTTGTCCCACCTGGTCCGTTAGACTAGGTAGAGATTATGAGTTGCTAGCAAGTGATCGAGTTTAGTACTTGAACTCAAAGATTCTCTAAGTTGGTTGTTATTTTTGCTTAGGTAATTTCTAAGATCACATTCAAATAGTGTCACAACACATTAGCATAACTAAAACCTGATATAAATGGTAACTCATCAAATTAAAGAAATTATGTATGTGTGAAATGGTAGAAGTGCACAAATGCTTTTAAACATCTTATTTGTGACACTTTTATCTTATTTAGGATGACGTCAAGTATAGACGACTACCTGTCACAATTTCATCTTTAAATTGAAATGTCTATTTTAGACAATCTTACATTAAATGGTTTGACATGTTTGATAATTTCAAAATATATTTTTGTAGTTCTACATCCCAGAATAAGGGCAGGCCAAGTCGAAAGCGACCCATTTCTAAGGTGCAGTGTGACATAGATCACTGAGGGAAAGAACAAGCATTGAGGAACCTTTATCATTAGGATCAGACATGTTCACTTGCATAATGATTATTGATTACATGGTTATGAATGCATATCATACTGTTTAAATTCCATTTAAAGCTATTTTCCAGGACCATGAGAATGTGAAACGTATAAAAGACGCACACATTGAATCAAAAAGAGGAGATTGAATTCTTATAAAGATGCCATCTATTGTGGCTCTTTCTAACCAACATCAAAGGAGTTTTCCAATTAATGTTCTTTGCATGAATATTTGGCACCTACCATGGAGCTCTGGTAAAAAACTTGTCTGGGTCATACAAAGAACAATTCAAATTATCGATCTTATCCCCCCCTATAATGAAGTAAGCAACAACAGCCTAGGATCATAAGCTACAATGGAAGAATTACTCACTTTCGTGGAAAACTTGTTCCATTAGAATGAACTCTTGCAGGGCAACATGCACAAAAATTAGTATCAACGCCCATCAGAAAATGAATAGTCGGAGGACTTGATCAATTGACAGTCATTGGTAGTACATATTTGGGATGATCAAGTCCCAAACAACTTCAAACCACCATTATTAAAAACTTTTAATGACAAAAATGACCCTCAAGAGCATATCATAACAGTCAATAATCATATGGCCATCATCGGTGCTACTGACTTACTAATGTGCAAGTTGATGGAAGGCACGTTGACGGATGTCGCCTTACGCTGGTACATGAGCCTCCCGAGGTTCTCTGTGACCAGTTATTAGGATTTATTCCAAAGAATGTTACACAATTTTTATGCTAGTAAACACATAAAGGTGTCGACCACGAGTATCTTCAGTGTCTACCAAGGGCATGGGGAGTCGTTGCGAGAGTACCCGACTTACATTAAGAAAGAAACCATCAAATTCACTAATCCTAATCAAGAGATATTTGTGGGGGATTTCCACAATGTCCTCAAGGTCGAATACATTAAAGAGTCTCTAGCCCATAAGTCGGCATCAATGATGGAGGAGATCATGGAGCAGGTAAAATGTTACATTAAAGGCGTGGAAATTAATGCAGAAAAGAGGATAAGTGATACAAAGGAAAAGGGAGTTTAAAAATCAGATATCGGTGAATAAATAAAGCACCAAGATCAAGCATATGCACGAGAAAAAGCAATTTCAAGCCTAATATAAATCCATATAAGTATTTCACTCCCATTTAATGTAAAGCATGGGGATTTGCAAGAATTTTGCCATTTCCTGCTCAAGCTAAACCCGCCCAAAGGAAATGTGGTGGGGATGGAGACTGACAAATGATGCAAGTATCATAGAGTGCAGGGTCACCACACTGAAAATTGTTACCACTTGAAGCACAAGATTAGAAATTTATCCAAAGAGGTCGCCTTTAAAAATATGTGCAAGAGGGAGGTCGAGGCGCATAAAGAAGAAGGTCATTATAAAATGAAGCTCGAGGAAGAACCCATCCAGCCAATAGAGCTTAAAGTTTGTAGAAAGAATAAAGACCGAGTTCGGTAAGCCATACATTGAATACAGTAACAGGTGAATTCATGGGGGGAGGCTAGTCCAGCTCATCTAGAAAGAAGTATGACTTATAAGTGATGCACCTCGCTAGTGTTCCTCCCACTGAAATAATATTCTTGATCCTAAAAGTTTATCTCATAGAGATGTTGAAGGTATAATTCCACATGAAGATGACCCAATGATGATATATGGTGATAAACGTCCCATTCACCTACAACATCATCATAGGCAAGTCAGACATTAATGCTTTATAGGTGGTCATGTGGACATTGTATCGAACCAAGAAATATTCACTAAGAAACAAACAAATTATGGTAATCAAAGGAAACCAAGAATTAGCGAGGCATTGCTACCGATACAATATGAAGAAGCTGAAGAAGAGAACCAACAAGAAGCGTACCCCAGACACATAAAATCCACTATATTGACCTACATCATGGAGACCCTCCAATCCTCAATAAGATAGTCTTACTCCCATGAAGGAATTAAATACTATCCAAATAGGCATTGAAGAACACCATGTTACCCAGATCGGTAAGACACTTCCTAAGGGTGAAGCATGTTGTCTAGAAGAAGCGCAAGAAAGGTGAAGAAAAAGGGTAGTAGTGTCTAAAGAGGTATAAAATTTACCGAAGGCGAGATTCATCCAAGAAATCTAGTACCCAATATGGTTACCTAACTTTGTGATGATAAAAAATAATTCAGGAAAATGGCGATATGCATAGATTTTATAATCTCGACAAAGTTTTCCCTATAGATCCTTACCCGCTACCTAGCATTGATCGACTCGTCGATGGCGTATCGGGTTTCAAAATCATAAATTTCATGAACTCCTATTTTTGTTAAAAATATATTAGGATGAGTTTCAAAGACGCCCAAAAAACAAATTTCTTGACTAACCCGAGCAACTACCATTATGACAACATGTCTTTCGGATTAAAGATCACCAGAGCGAAATACTGGAGGCTCATGGGCGGAATATTTAATGATCATATATGTTGGAACTTGGAGGTGTATATTATTGACATGGTGATTAAAACCTTGTATGAAGGGCAACATTAAGAAGATTTTAGGAGACATTATTGTCAGCTAGAAGATTCATCAGGCGCGTGAATCCAAATAAGTGTTCGTTTAGGTTGCAGGCGAGAAAGTTTTTAGGCTTCATGTTGACCAGGGAAAGAATGGAGGTGAGTCCATATAAAAGTCAAGAAATAATTAACATGAGAAACCTGACCTCGTTAAAAGAAGTTCATCTACTTACCTAGAGGATTGCAGCACTCTCTAGATTTCTATCATGTGCGAATGACAAATTTATCCACTTTTTCACGACACTAAAGAAATCATAGGGTTTTCAATGGAGAAAAGACTATGAGAAGTCTTTTCAAGATTTAAATATTTTTATATTAGTATCTCTCATTCTCATCTTCCCCAAGGAAGGAGTGACTTTAATTTTGTATTTATCTCTCACTGTAAACTATTTAAGCTCAATCCTTGTTCAGGAGGGCGTGAGTGGAGAGAAGTTTCTCTACTTTGTCAATAAAGCTTTAAAAGGGGTACCAAAAAATAAAGTGGTTATATTTTGTAGTCGTTATTATAACAAGGAAACTAAGATCTTACTTCTAAGGATTTCCCGATCAAGTTCAGATCTTCGGTTGAGGCGGAATCTCAATACCTTTGGTTTTTATTGGTGGACGAGTCTTCTAACTTGAAAGGAAGTGGGACACGGATCGTGCTAGAGGGATTTGGTGAGTACTATGCGAATAATCTTTGTTTTTTAACTTCCAAATCTGTAATAACCAGGAGCAATATGAAGTACTTATAGCATGTATGAATTTATCAAGGGATGTAGGTGCTACTCACCTTGGTTTCAAAAGTGATCCTCAAATGGTCACTAACTATTTGAATGGGGATTACCAAACAAAGGAACCATCTTTTGATGAAGTATTTGTGAATCTATGTGCTTGAAGGTATAATGGTGATAATCCTGCAAAAGATCCTCTCTAGAGTTTTAATGATAACAACAACAGGTGTTATGTCAAAGTCGCTGGAAATAGATTTCAACTCTATGATGATGGTGATCCAATTAGAAAATGTATCAAGCCTCGTCAATGAAAGTCACTCAAGATTGAAGTGCTTATATAATTTATACATCTAGAAAAGAATCTTGAAACTTCAAAATAATGAAAAAGAGGAAGTGTGAAAGCATGCCAGGTTGTGTGTTTGTCTGGGTGGCCATAGTTTTGTAAGAGTAAGTAAGTAGCTCCTAAATTCTAAGGCAACTCTCACACACACGCTTAAAAGTTTTTCTAATCATTTTATATCTTAAAATTGTTTCAAAACCGATCCAAGTAATTAATAAATTGTCCACTATTTTTTAAAAGGTTTTTTTAACTAACCAATCAATTGAGAACTTAGTCAATCGATTGGAAAAACTTTTCTAAACCATCCAATTGACTTGAGCATTAAGTCAATCAATTGAAGAAGGACTAAATGTTTAACCAAATGATTAGGACAACATATTAATGACTTATAACGACTCTGGGTCATTTATTTTTCTTTTAAAAAACAGTAATCAATTATTTTTATGGCTACCAGTTGTTTACCGTGGTTTTTGGTAAACAATCACTGATCCTCCAAAAAGGAAAGCCCTTTTGGTTACTCGCGAGATCGATCAGATTGATCCCAGAATATATGCTAATTTTTGTGCTGGTTTGATATAAAAGTTAATATCTAGGAAGAACAAACGTTCGACCGGGGAGTTGGTGTTTGTGGTTTTGGAAAGCAAATAGAAATGCAGATAAAATGCAGGAAACGTAAACTTTGCAAAAGAAGATCAAAGCAATGTAAAAGATTTGATTAATAAAAGATGGTATTTCCAACGTACATTCTCAGTTATTCTTTCACACACAGCGGGTACTTGAATAATGATGAGTGACTAGTACAATAGATTGAACACACGGAAAATCTACACAAACTTCCTATCTTTATACTAAAATTATGTAACTGTCGAAGGGTTGCCTTGCTCTAGGATGAAGACAAGTGTCCTCTGCATACCCCTCGATCTCCATCTTCCTGCCAAGTTGCTTTCCCTTAACTGCTAGGCGAACTACATTTCCCTCCCTTCTTCAAATTCAAATATCCTTCGTCTTTTATGCTGACACGAGGGTTGTTCTTCTAGTCGAAGGTCACAGGACCTTTTCAGTCGAAGGCTTGATGGCGATGTCTGGTCGAAGACCAATTTGTAACTCAGATATTTCTCTAAGTTTTTCCATCCGTCGAAGCATTTTCTAGCTTGGCTTCATTTGCTCTATATTTGGCCCATAAGGCCAATTTGTCGTGGGTGTCGAATTTAAAAGCCAACAAATTGCCCCCCAAGAATGTCTATTTCGACGTCGAGAGAAATAGTCATTCTCTGATATTCCTATTCGACACCTGTCTCTTTTTTGTCCACAAAGGTTTAACGTGTACTTTTCGCCTTCCAACAGCTGCCGCACTTAGAATCATCATTACTCTTTTCCCGAGACGTCGTTTCAATCAACCGTTACCATGCTACCATGATGGCCATTACTCCTAGAACCTAGGCAAGCATGTCAAATGTTCTCCATCACCTACACGGTGACTGCTTCGCTGCTTGCCACGTGCCTCACTACGTCTATAACATTAAATGACCTTGACTAGAAACATTTCTCCCTGAGCACTATAAATATCCTTGAGCTCTCTCTTTTGGAACTTTCACAACACTTAGCATTCTTCATGTCTTCTGCAGAAAAATACCTTATACCTTAGTGATTTTATCATCTTCGTTTCTCACCAACTCTTAAAAATGGCCTTCCTCTCCAATGCTCCAAACAACCCTAAGCCCAAGAATGTTTCTGACGCACAGCGTCAACCGAAGATTTTTCCCACAAGTTCTCCTCCTGCTTCGATTGAGGAGCTAAGGTTCGTCTCCGAACCAATGACCAAAGAAAGGCGCGAAGCGTACAACTCCCAGCTCCTCATCCCCATTAGGTATTTTGGGGATATATATGCCATGTCTGGCCCTTTGTCTGCATGCATCAAAAATCCCACAAAAAATAGTGCTTTCTTCCCGACTCACCCTAGGCTTAAGCCTATAGGCTGTGCAAAGAAACCCAGGAATGATCCTGAGGATGCAACCCCAACCAATCAACAACATGCTCAGACGAAGGAAGATATTAATCTTCAGTTCATTAATAAAGGGAATAGGATCTTTCGATCGTGCCCTAGCCTTTCTTCAGAATATTCAGACTGGCTGAAAAAATGGAGAAGGTACAAACCCCAATCTGGAAAGAAATGGGGATCTATGACCTGGTGATGCTGTCGAAGACAGGGTTATCTTACTGCCCTCTCATGTTAGTGTCTTCATTATACTTCTGGGACAACACCCATTTCACGTTTCATCTTCCTTGTGGAATGGTGACCCCGACCCTTTTTGATATAGCAGCAATTACCGGTCTTCGACTGACTGGTGATTACTTCGACCCAGAAGATTTATCTGAGGATGCCATTGGGTTTTCAGCCACGAAGCCCACATATACCACATTTATCAACCATTTTCATGATAAATCTTGCAGCACTGTGTCGGAGGTGGAACATATAGCCTTCTTATCTATGTGGCTATCTCGCTTCGTCTTCTGTACTAAGTCACTTCAAGTGACTAAGAAGATGCTTACGCTTGCAACACAGCTTCGCCATGGTTACCCTCTTTGTTTGGTTGAATTGATCTTGGCCAACCTGTATGAGTCCATCAACAATGATGTGACTCAACTCAAAGTCATTGGAGACAGGGCAAGCTTACTCCTCTCTGGCCCCTTTTGGCTTCTTCAACTTTGGCTCAGCGCTACTTTCAAATCTTTTCTTCCTCAAAAGAATAAGATAAATGAAGAGGCCCCAGAAATTATGAATATGAGGGTCGAAGGTACCAGGTTAGTCTTGTTGACTCCGACTAATGAGGGTCAGCAATTTTAAAAAGCCTTCACCAACTTTGTGATGATGTTTGTAGAGCGTCAAAATTTTGTTTCGACCATGGCTCCCTTTGCCAGTCGAAAAGTTGGTCCAAAATGGTCCACTCGACCATTTCCTTCAGCTGATGAGGAGGACATAGAAGACGAATATATAGCTATTTGGGAGTCGTTTCTTCGACCCAGAATCATGCCGCTGAGATTCAAGAGTTCGAAGAATCAAATGAGTTTGATTGCTTACCAACCGAATCTTGTCTCTCGACAGTTCAGTATTGTTCAGTCACTTCAGTCTCCCATCTACTCTCGAGAGAAGCTGCTATTGTTTTATAACGCAGATTACTCAGAGGATGCTGCTACCAAGCACATTGGTAGGTACGTTGGTCGGACCGTACTAACTTTGTTCGACTTTAATCTTAATTTTATGTGTTCGCCCATTTTTTAGGGGTGGTGGAGGCAATATTACAACGAAAAATTATTCGATGAGAAGGATTTCGCCAACCACCTTCGCGAGGCGCTTAAGCTGGTCTTTGACAAGATCAAGAAAGGTAATATTTTTTCCCCTTTGTCTCTTTGTCTTAGATTCAATCATTCGACATCCAACTTATATTTGTTTCTTGTATAGCTGTCAAGAGGACCAACACCAAAAAGGATGCTGAAAGCACCAAAGGGGGAGACCCTCCTATGAACCCTTCACCAAAGGTACTCACTTTCTGCTATACCTTTCTCCTTCATTATTTTCTGGTATAGATGTTGATTCCTCCGACTCTTATTTTTCTGGGTGTTCAGAAAACCACTCCCAAGAAACGAAAGGTTCAGGAGATTGAAATCTCTAGTGATGAAGAAGAAGAATCTCCTCTTGTTCCTCTTAAGACACAAAAATTAAAGAAACCAGCTCCTATACCTGAGCCTCACCCAAAGACAAAAATCAAGATTGCAGCTACCAAATCGAGGCCTCCTCCTGTAATCATCAGAGAGCCCACTGAGCAAGAGGTAGCCGCTAGGCTAAATAATCATAGTGAGAGTGAGAACTCAAGTCCCGGTGCTGAAATTCCTCCTCAGGTATTTACTTCGACAGACTCTGCTTATTTCCTGAACTAGCCCTTTTTCCATAATAATTCTGAGAATAAAATTTTTTAATCTTCAGGATACTACTGGAACTTCTAAATAGGCTCCCATTCCTGTCGAAGGATCTGTCACTTTATTAAATAGTGAGGGAGATCCTACTTATAGGCCTTCTTCAACAAAAGGCTCTTTTGTGAGCTCAGCTAGTGAGGTGAACCAAAATTCTGAGCATCAACATGAGACCATAGAAGAAACAAATTAAGAAGGCCCTATAGAAGAACAGGAAGAAATCAGGGCTCCACTAGATGATGTACAGGAAGGTGAAGAGGAGGAGGCTACTGTTGCTGTAGTTGGAGCAGAGAGGGAAGGTATGCTGGAGGGGGAGAATCAGAATGAAGAAATTCCAGAGGCTAGCGGCAGAGAAAACTCTACCAAGGGGGCCCAAAATCCTGCAAATACTGAAGTTGCCCATGTTCAAACACAGGTAGTAAATGTGGCTTCTGTTATTAGCAAGAGAGCCCTTTCGACACGGTCTCACACCAAAGAATATTTGGCCTTGTTGAAACAGAAAAATCCTCTGGGTTATTTAACTTCCATTCTTGAGGGTCGAGAAAGTTCTTCTGATCACAGTGTTTCGAATGCGTCTAGAAAATCTACCTTAACATCTCCTCTTGATGAGGCGCTTCAGAAGGTTAAGGCGCAAATTTTCAAAAGGGATTTAATGCTAACCTTGGAGGGAGAACCCACTTCTTCTTCCTTCCTGAAGACCACTTTGAGGGCTGTTGATCTCCTTGTTGCTTCTCCAGATATAACTAGTGTTATTTTGGATTTAACTTCCATCATTGACCAAGTGTCAGCGGACTACAACCGTCGAAGGACTCTCACTCGCGAGATCGAAGAGGCCAACAGTCACGTAGCTGCTTCCTGGAATACTGCTACTGACTCAGCCTCCAAAGTGAAAGAGTTATCGAAGGCTTAAGAGGTTAGGCAGAAAGAAGCTGAGGAGATTGATCAAGATACAGCTAATATGAGGGTGCAGATCAAAGAACTGGAGGCTAAAAATTGCCGCCAACGATAAAAGGAAAGAAGAACTTCTCGCCATCAATACTGAGCTTGAAAGCCAAGAGGAACTTGTTGAAGGGTTAAAACATGCTGATCGGGCTCAAACGCTCGATGCTAAACTTGAAACTCTACATCAGCCGAAGGCTCTGTATGAAAGGCGTCTGGAATTACAGAGGATCAAATATCTTCAGATCAAAGCCAATCTCCCCTTTTAAATTCTATCTCTGTATTTGTATAATCATCTATTGTAATGACTTAAGGCCATTTTGGCTTTTTTTTAATGAAATTTCCATTTTGGATTTTTCCTTATTTCGATTATGACTATACATTGGATATTTTAACCTCTTAAAGCATAGGTCTATACTTTTTCAAGTATTTACCGTTTACTCTCAAGAGCCTTTGATCTTCATTTAACTCCTCGATCTCATAGGCTCCACCAGAGAAAGTTTGGATAATTTTGAAAGGTCCTTCCCAATTAGGAGACCATTTTCCCATATTTCTATCCTTTCGATCCATTGGGAGAATTACCTTCCATACTAGATCCTCAGGCAGAAATGTCTTAGGTTTTAATCTTCGATTGTAGGATTTTTCCACCCTTTTCTTCTGTAATCTTAAGAGGTCTACAGCTTTCAACCTTTCTTTGTCTAAATCAACTAATTCATCCAACATCATATTCCAATAAACTTCAGAAGGGATATCCTGATGTCTCTGAACCCTCGTTGACCGTAGACAAATTTCCACTGGCAATACCGCATCATGACCATAAGTTAGACGAAATGGTGTTGTTCCTGTAGCCTCTTTAGGAGAGGTTCGACAAGCCCATAAAACTTGATCTAACGTCTTATGCCAGTTTCTTGACTTCTTTCCCACGCGTTTCTTTATTAAACTGATTACTAACTTATTTGCAGCTTCGACTTGGTCGTTGGCTTGTGCATATTAAGGTGTAGACGTCAACAGTTTGAATCCCATCTCTGTAGCAAATTCTTGCATTTTTCGACCGGTAAAGACTGATCCTTGATCAGTCGTTATTGTCTCAGGGGTTCCAAATCTATATATAATGTACTTTTGAATAAATTCAATAACATTATCTTGGTCTACATTGACTAAAGGAATTTCTTCAATCCATTTAGTAAAATAATCAATGCCCACCAATATGTATTTTTGGCTTTTAGAGGACGCTGGTCGAATTTCTCCAATAAGATCTAAAGCCCATCCTCTAAAAGGCCAAGGTTTCACAATCGAATGAAGTTCGCTTGCCGGTATATGTTGGATACCTGTATGTACTTGACATTCTTGACATCCTTTTGCAAACTTAACATAATATTTTAACATAGTGGGCCAATATAGTTCTTTTCGAAACAACAACTGTGATACGGTGGGAGAACTGACTTGGGATTTCGCGTTTGTGTTCGCAAATGTTTCGGTTTAGCAAGAGTCGCCACCGACTTTTTATTTTATCCTAAGGAAAGGTCAAAAAGCACAAGAAAGACCTTTGAGATGTTTTCTTGGGTTCGGGGAGTAGATTATGAAAAGGGAAGGTGCAAGCACCCTTTTCATCCATGGTTATCCATGGGCTCTTAGTTACTTGTTTAGATCACTTGCTTTGCTTTTCAATTGTTTGAAATGGTGCTTTGTGTGTAGTTTTGAAAGATGTTTTGAAAAGAGGCCATCGTTGTGGAAACCTTTGTAATGATTCTTGTTTGAATGTATACAAAGGGGTTTTTGTCTTTTGAAAAGATTTCAATGTTTTGAAAGTTTGTTTTGGGAAATGTTTTGAAATTGTGTTGTGAAGTGTGTTTGAAAATAGCAAGGATGTTTTTGCAAGCTTTTTGATCAAGTAACTAAGAGTTATCTACCCTATTTTACTCAAAGATCTTTCTTATGTTTTTAACCCTTTTGACAATGTTGTTTCACCATTGCATTTGGTGAACAACCTTGTGTTAGGATGTTAAACGGGACAGGCGTGGGTCATCGTATAGACCATGATAGCAATTGTGTCAAGTATCTTTGGCAATTTTCTTGAGGGACTTGATCATTTTTGTTTAGGCAACCAAGATAGCATCATCGAGGGACTATGATCTTTTGTTTTGTTTTTGTTTTGCCAAAGTACTCAACTTGCATACCATGACCCATTTTTGAAGGCAACAAGTGGATTGTAACCCTAGGGGTGCAAGTGTGCATTGTGTTTGATTTTCATGCATTTTTGTCTTTGATTAGGTCAAGCTATTTGTTGATTTTGATTTTTTTGCATACAAACCCTAATTCTCTAATCATGGCATAATTGAAAGTGTAAAATACGAGAAGTTAAAGTTTTAAGCTATTACAACATGATTATGGGGATGGGTGTACAATTTTGAATGGGGGGAATTTGACAAGAAATATAAACCCTAATTTAATATTACATCCAAATTGAATCACAATGTATAAATATTTAAATGGGCAATATTTAATTAAACAAAATAAATAAATATTAAATAAAATGTATTATGCAAAAAAGAAACTTTGTTTTTTTATGTATGCAAAAGTATTTTTAATGTAAAAAAATATAAAGAAATAAATAAAAGATTTATTAATTGTTTAAGGGATGAAACCCTAATTTCTTTAAGAAAATAAATACATTATATTATTTATATACAAAAAATATATTAATATGTGTAAAAAAAAATATACTTAAAAAGGTATTTTTTAGTATAAATAATAATAAAATAAAAATGTAATATTTTTGTAGTTTTATTCTAAGTATTTAATAAAATAAAAGTATACATGTATATATATGTATATTAAATATATTAATATGTATAATATAAAATAAAATATGTACAAAAATAAATTATATTTTAAATAATATTTTTAGTGTGAATAAAAATAAGAAATAAAAATAAAAGTATGATTTCCATAATATTTTCAAGTTTAAGTAAATAATACAAAAGTATTTAAAATGTTTTCTATATTAGAAAAAATTAAAATAAAATGCTAAATAAATGTAAAAAATTATGAAAATATTTTTTAGGCATTTTTTATATTAGGAAATAAATAAACAAAATCAGAAAAGAAAACAAAAATGCAAAAATGTAAAAATATAAGAAATTGGGCCAAGGGGTGCAAAAATGAAAATGGGAGGTGTTAGAAGCAAGTCAGGCCAAGCCCAGCCCACCACTTCATCTTCTTCCTCCAGCACATTTGAAAAACGCGTGCCTGTTGTACAAACTTGGACATCCTGTTTCAGTGATCTATTGCAAAAACTCACAACATCAAATTTGTAGAGAATTTCAATACGATTCTAACCATATAAAGCATTAATCCTAACTCTCAAAGATCAGAGAGAATTTCTCTGGCCCTAAAATCTGACCTAGTTTTTTCAACATGTTCATGGGTGAAATTATCCTAGCACACTTAATATAAATGAAATCTGAACATATGTATGGCTTCCTAGCAATGAACACTACATTTTTTATTCACAAACCTAAGGCTAAATGTTCCTAAATAGAGAGATAGAAAGTGAAGAAAAACCTGTTTCAGTTGGAATCGTGTAAGGCAATGCAGTGCTTCTCAACAAGTTTTGAGGTGTCTGGTAGCTTGCCTGAACTTCAATTGATCTTTTCCAATAGCTAGCTTGCCTTGAAAGTCCCTGAATAAACCTCTAGAACTCAACCTGCACAAGCTTGAAATGAAAATGGTGAACATTGTAAATGGAGTTACAACTACAGGGGCAAAATGGTCATTTTGCAGTCAAAAGTCAAGATTTTTGGTCAACATCTTATTTTGAGTCCACAATCATCATTTGATCAAGTCTTGATCATGATTCCACAAGGGTAGCTCAAAAATCATCAAGATGCCAAAAGTTACTATTTTTGGACAGTAGAAAAAGTCAACTGTGTTTTGACCAAGGCATAACTTTTTCATGGTTCATCAGAAAAATCTCATCCAATGCTCATTTTGAAGGGGATGACATTTCCTACAACTCATATTCACACTCCAAGTCCAAGAAATGCTCTCACAAAAAGTTATCAATTTCTACATTATAGGTCAAATTCAAAAGTCAACAAAAATGCATTTTAATTCAAAGACCATAACTCGAGATTGGTAAATTCAAATGACATGGGACAAAAGGCATTGATTAGAGGACTTCAAGACCTTTCCAAAATGTCCAAGAACATGTTCATATGATCAAAAATGAGCAAGATATGCATTGGAGAAGTTGGGAAATTTTCATGAATTTGCAAAAGTCAACTTTGCTCAAAATACTTTGTTTTTGCTAATGGGCCTCAAATTCCTTCTTGAAACTTTATCCATGACTTATGCACGACCCATTGAGATTATTTGAATTTATTTTATTATTTTTTATTAATTAATTGGATTTTTAATTGATTTTAATTCATTTAATTAACTTAAAATGTAGGAAATACAAAGATTTGATTTCTCAATCTTTTTGTGAAGCAAAAGTGGTCAATATATGCTGGAAAATTCGTGTGCACATTAAAGGGACAACAATCTCCAAGTTTGGCAAGTTTCTTCAATCAAAAAGATTCAAAAAGATGTGATTGCAAATCAAATATTCAAACCATCATGCAATAGATTTTTTGTGCAAGATTTAACCTAATTCTCTTCTACTATATATACACAAGCTAAACCTAATGCCATAGACGTGAAATTGCTGCAAACAAAGCCATAAGCACATTGAAAAAAATTCAAGAAACTTGAAAACTGTTTTCCAGGTTCCAGGCCAATTCAAAGCAATTTGTGGATTCAAACACGTTGCTGGAGGTGTGAGAAACGTTTTGCAATCAAAACCACACGCTAAAGACCAAGAAATACCCAAGAACAGTTTCACGGTTTGAAGCATTTTTCCAAAATCGTAATCATTGATTCATGCATATTTAACATCTTTTTGTGATCGTTTTGTGTTGCTAGGGATTGTACGAAGCTTTTGGCATAGGTTAATTGGATTAAAACACCCAGAATCCAAAGACACCATGAACGTTTTCTAGGGTTTCCAAGCTGTAAATTTGGGGCTTTATTATCCAGGAAAAATTAGGCCTTATAAGACCCATGGTTGAAACCGTTGCATCCAGACGAACATAAAGCCATACTCGCGAAACATTTATATAAATCCTAGAGCTAATCGCTATTTTTCGTTGATGTAGGTTGTGGGGGTTAAAAACCCCCGCTATCTATTTGTTTTTTTACAGGCAAACGAAGAAGACGATGAGATGGTGATGTGCTATTGGTTCATTCAAATAAAAAAGGCACGCGTGTTTTGTTACAGCATAAGCGTTGATTTTTATATATTATAATTATTCATTATCATAATAACAAATGCAGGCACATGGTCTAGTGGATAGTGCGTTGTCCAAGAATCATTGGGACCTGGGTTCGATTCCCAGGTCCACCCAAAATTCTTATCATATTTTTCACAACTTGATCACATGCAGGGAAACAAAAGCGTTCTACCATGTATCTCCAGGCATCCAAGCGCCATGTGGCCTTAAGCATCAATCCAATGGTCATGATTGGAAGGCCATGGTATTCCCAGTCAAAGCATGCGTGGACAATTTCCAGAAAGTCAACAAGGCTTGTAGCTTAATGGGCCAGAATTGCTTACTAACCTCCTAATGGGCCAGCACCCCCCCCCCTGGTTTCTTATTTTCTTATTTTCTTTCTTTTTATTTTCTTTTATTAACTATAATTATTATTATTATTTAATTTACTCACATAATTATTTTTCATAATAAATTCAGAAACCTAAAATATTATTTATTTTTATTATTTATTAGTTTCACTATTAATTATTATTTTGTAAATAAATACTAACAAAATTGATTTAGTCTTTTAAATTAGGTTAACTTTAATCTTTTCACAATAAATAAAATCAACATAGAATTAGGGTTTTTCTTTTGACAACTTTTATTTTCTTTTATTTTTATTTTTCATTAAAAACATAAAAAAACATAAAAAAACTAAAAATACTCTTTTTTTTCTTTTAATTAATTAATTAATTAGTTTTAGGTTTAATTAAATGCAAAAAGGACCAAAATTCCATTCTTTTCTCAAAAAGGGTCAAAACCCTAAAACTTTTTCCGATTCAATTTCTTTTCGCGCATATTTATTTTTGATTATATTTATGTATTTGCTCCGAGAATGTAATAGATAATTAGGACCCTTTTATCGCTTTCTTTATTTTCTCGCAATTTACTTTTCAAGGGTTATGTTTTTGGCGATGTAAATACCCGACGCCTTGTAATAGCGTAGGTTTACTTTCCGCAATTTATTTTCCGCACAATTATTAACTGTTAATTATGAATGACAAGACTTGCCTGAAAATAAAATCAACCCGTAGCTCACCATAACATGTGCAAAGATAATTTAACATGAATCCTGACACACTCGCACATGCCACTCCTAGGGTACGCCTCACTTGGTTTCCTCGATGTGGTCATTGAGTATAGGGTGTTTTAGAGGTCGTCCTCTTGTCTAAAGATCCAAGTTGCCTCGAAACGGTTGCCTCGGATAAAAAGGATCTAGGACATTAGGGTTACCGCTAAGGCGTCCTACCATTGCTTTGGTGACCACACATGTCCCTATAATCTAATTGACCCGAATAATTCCGACGACGGTGCTACCTACTTCTCAATAGTGGGATAGTACTGTCTAAAGGACATTTACACAACTTAATTTCTTTGAGTAGGTAGATTTCTCCTGGGTACTTGCTCTTTCAAAAAACAAAAATACTTTTCGCACTTACACTTTCAAACAAAAGTTTTCAAACCAACACATCATACACTCTTGAGGACTGATACAAGAGTTACCTAGAAGTTTTCAAACTAAACTTTTTCAAAACCCACAAACACAAGAAAAGCAAACATTTTTGAAAACATAATGAGCAAGTACCTAAGAGCCCGTGGATAACCACGGATAGAAAGGGTGCTAACACCTTCCCTTTCTATAATCTACATCCCGAACCGAGAAACATCTCGAAAAGGAATTTTGCTGTGCTTTTGTCCTTTCCTTGTTGGAGAAAATAAAAGAAGGTGGCGACTCTTGCTTACCACGACATTTCGCGAACCAGCATTCCAAAACAATCAGTTCTATTTCCACCAATCACAGAACTGGAGACTCTGCTGGGGATCTATATTTATAAGTGAGGTGTACTTTAGGATTAGATCATTCTATGTTTTCAATTGTATGCCTTGTTTGCTTTAATATTGTGGGCTTGCATCGGAGTTTCAAAGATCCTAACCCGGATCTGGGGATACCCTTTTAGAAGTAGCAACAAACTGTGAGGGAACTGTGTGGGGTATACCGACATGGTTGAAGCAGTCGCTACGTTGATGTGGCACTTTGGTGAGTACTGGTAACCCTTGAGTCAAGTCAAGGAGAGTACGGGGCCGTCGCATGGTGTCGTGAAGCATCAACTGACCTAGAACCTTACTTGACCATCCTGGCCTCTTTAGGGGTAGTGAGATGACTGACTTTGGTGCAATCCGAAGTTGGTAGATACTCGATACTACACTCATTGAGGGTTGTTTTCTTGGAATATTTTGGTCGCCAGTTAAGTGGCTAAATCAAAACAATGAACATAGAAAACAATCCAATGATATTGAGCTCCTTAGAACCCGGTTACTTTTGATAGGACAGGTTTTGATCCAACCAACTTCAAGAGGGTAGTACCTAAACTTCATGCTGGCCTAAACTCTAAGGGTTGTCTTGTGTGACTTGTGTGCCTTCAAACTTGAACTACTTGCATATTCTTGTTATCTGACAACATGGATTCCTTGCAGGTTTTGTTTACAGTCCTTAATCTAGACTTATAACAGGGCCTACTTACATCACTTCATGCATAACATGCACATCATAACATCATACCATAGCATTTCCTTAACCATTTCAAGGATCTCAAGGGCTTGTGATGCAGGTCATGATGAACCAAATGTCTAGCAAGGGGCAAAGGGGATTTATTTTCCTCTAGCCAAGGTTGTTTGGAGATCAAAACACGATGACTTGAGTCAGGGGCTATGACCCACTCGATATGGTGAGCCTGACTCTTGAAGAAGGACTCTCAGCAACATGAAGTTCCTTCAATCAAGCTACAAAATTCAAATTCTAACAATTTTTCTTGTCTACCCCGCGAGATCCTTGAAAACATTGCATACATATCTCATGCATATCATTGCATTACAGGTACCCTTTTGACAGGTCGCTTATCTTCTTCGCTGTTTATTTCAGCAATCATCATGACTTCTGAACCTACTACTGAACAAGCGATCAAGGCCCTCCAGGCCCAGAATGCCCAGTTCCAAGAGTTGGTAATGAGCCTAGCCCAGGGTCAACAGGAGTTGAAGACCCTGCTTATGAAGAAGAAGAAGAAAAGGACTGTCTTGTTCAATACCGGGCGCATATTTGAGAATGCACTGCAGAATGAGGTTGAGCTAACTACCCCATCTGTAGGGAAAGATAGTCCCCAAGAGAGAGGGGTTCCTAGTCCCGTGGTCTCCGACAACGAGACGGATTATAATGATGAACAGTACCCTCCTGCCGAGGATAGGTACAAACAACTGAAGGACCGCTTAAGTGCTATGGAGATACAGAATGTGCCCGGGTTGGATTTTGGAGACCTAGGCTTATCCTCTGGGGTGGTGATTCCCCATAAGTTCAAGGCGCCTGCCTTTGCAAAGTACGACAGAGCTTCCTGTCCTAAGTTACACCTCTGGTCGTATGTGAGGAAGATCCAACCGTATACAGCTGACAAGAATTTGTGGATCCATTTCTTCCAGGATAGTCTTTCAGGGACTCAACTCGAATGGTTCTATCAGCTGGATGGAGCCAGTATTCGTAACTGGGAGGACTTGGCTACTGCGTTCTACAAGCAGTATCAGTATAATTCCGACCTCGCTCCTACGCGTACCCAACTCCAGGGTATGTCACTAGGGACGGGTGAAGGATTTAAGGAGTACGCTCAAAAGTGGAGAGACCTTGTTGGAAGGGTGCAGCCACCTTTAATTGACCGTGAACTTGTTGATATGTTTCTAGGGACCCTGTCTGGTTCGTTCTTCAACCATCTGATTGGGAATTCTTCTGTTGGGTTTACAGACCTTATCTTGACTGGTGAGAGAATAGAAGCTGGTATCAAGTCTGGGAAAATACAGAAGGGTGACTCCTCGAACACTGAGAAAAAATCGTTCAAGAAAGAATCCAGTGTTGTCTATGGTTCAAGAAGACAGAATAGGGCCGAACACCGCCAAGATGTCAACGCGGTAGTTATTTCAAAACCGGTCAGTGCTCCTCAACATCGCAACCAACAAAGGGAATAGAGACCTAGAAGGCAATTCACTCCCCTCAGCATGACCTTGTCCCAGATATTGCCACAGTTACTGTCAACCGATCTGGTAACTCTGAGAGAATCCCCAAAGAATCCCAACAAGACATCTCCAAAGTACAACCCCAACGCCCGATGCGCTTATCATTCTGATGGCCCGGGGCATGCTACAGATGATTGTTGGACTTTTAGGAACAAGGTTCAGGACCTAATCGATGCAAAGGAGGTCGAGTTCGAAGCGCCCGAGACTCCCAATGTGATCACTGCTCCCTTGCCAAAACATGACTAGGATCGAAAGACTTTTGTCCATTTGAATTATGAAGTTGTATTTTTCTTTGCTTATTCAAACAATCATTGTCATGTCGAACTCTTTTATTTCATTAATGCATTGCATATGTCTGTTTTGAATCAATCCATTCGTATTCACTATATTCAAATTGCTTTCATTTTTTTATGATGTTCAAACTCTCGATTAAAAATTCTAAGCCTCTTGAGGGAGGATGACAAAAACGATACCACAATCTTTACAGTATGCTTTTGAACAGACCCCGCTGACGATGTACAGGCATTGTTTCAAATCCTAAACAGTGGAGTTATAAGGAAGATAATCCCTCGTCAACCCCTTTGAGCCAAAGAAGTTGGAGTTTTTCTTTTCAAAAATTAAAACCCTTAATCAAAACCTGGGGCAGGGTAGTTCTCTCAGTTGATCCAGGTGCACAATGAATGGCATCAAAGGAGTCCTTCCAAAACAAAAGACAGTGATGGTTCCCTATAATCGTCAAGACAGGCAGTCATTATCTCTCAGAAATAAAATCCCAATAAGTCAAAACCTATGAAGGAGACTTACAAAAACTGGGGCATCCCGCTGACTGTAATCACAAAAGAAACAGTTCAGGCAAAAAACAGGGATAATAAAATCGAAAAGAAAGAGGTCCTACAAACCCTCAACAAAAAAGAAATGACTGCCTATTCAAAATAAATTGTCAACATCCGAACCATCACTGGTATATCAGAGCAAAGACTCAAACAAGATTTAACGCACGATTAGCTGAGTTTAGGATCGAAGAACATCACGAAGAGCGGGTGGGTACAAATATACTTTGAGCCTTTATCCTTTGTTTCTTAAACCGTGAACCAGGCCACGTTATAACCCTCAAAAGTCCTAGCTGAAGCATGGGTTAGTTCGAAAGTATACTGTTACAAAAGGTATCCTGACTCCTTAAGGCTTGTTGTAAAATACTGAGTTGACATCACATTTACAAAAAAATTCATTTGTTTTATTGAAAACTGCATTTTCAAAAAACTTCAAAACAGACATAGGCTTTGCATTCTTGAAATAACATTGTTTGCATATGACTATTTGTTTGAACAGCAGAGAAATTCGCACGAAGAATATCTGGTGAACAAAAGCACTTCCAATCAAGGGGCACGACATGATCATTATCCATCATCTGGGGCAGTCAAGTCAAGATTCAAGGAATCTCTCAAAATGCCAAATAGCCAGGGGCAGATCTCCGCCTGAGTCACTTGGGGCATTGGACATGGATTCCAGCAACGAATCTTGCAGGATCAAACGAAGATCTTTTGGTAGTATGGCAACACAACACTACTGACAGTGACAACTCCCTACATTCTGAAAACGTGGACATAGTCGAAAAAATACTACGCATAATCAAAGACCCGCTAGGTCGACTGGCCTAGGCAAAAATAAGGGCTTCCCGGTGAACCAAAAGGGTTTGGGCAAAATAAGGGATGAAAAGAAAAATTTGTGCACCCGGCAAGTCGAAAACCTGAAAAGGCGGCTTGAGCAAAAAAAGGGTATCCCGGTGGACTGAAAACCAGAAAGGGCGGTCCAGGCAAAAATCAGGGATCAAAAAGCGTACGACTATGTCCCGTCATCTCGTCCCTTGCCTACCAGAAGAAGATCTGTCAATCGGCAGTTATCGAGCACCTCCATAGGTACCTTCTCCCACAGAAGCTGGGGCAATAAGAACTATCCGAACCGTACAAGCTGCTCTGTCCTCCAGGTACCAAGGTAGACTCAGCTAAAAGAATATGACCAAGATACTCTCACTCCCCGCAGAGTAAGACAAGGCTCAGCAATACTCTCTCCGAACAGAGTTGGTCTCCCATTAGCCCTAAAAAGGCACAGTATCTCCAGCAAGTCAGCAATACTCTCCCCCGAGCAGAGTTAGTTCACCATCAGTCCTGGAAAAGTTGGGTACCCCCAGAGGATCTTAATATTCGCCAGCAGAGTATACAGATATTCTTCAGCAAGCATCCCCGACAGTCTTAATATTCGTCAACGAAATATAAGATTGTTCCCCGGCGGAATACAAGATACCCCCAGTGGAGTCATTTCCTCAAGAGTTTCCCCAGGAGAGTTGGATCATCCTCCCCAATAGATTCTGGAAGCTTATCCCCTGCAGAGTACAAATATCTCTCCCTAGCCATATTCAAAGGTTGTTCCCCACCAGAGCCTATAACTGGGTTATCCTCAGCAAATTGCAACGGAAAAACCGTCCTCAGCAAAGCTCTTCTTATCCCCAGCGGAGTTCATCAAATTCCCCAACTAAGCTTATCAACGGAATCCCCAGCGGAGTTTATCGTTCAAATCTCAGTGAAGCATCTCTTCCCACAGAGTAATTCCCCGCAGAGTAATCTCTTCATCAGGTTTATTCCCCAACGGAGTCATCTTCTCCTACAGGTTTATTCTTGCAATCATCTTCTTTCATTATCCCCAGCGGAAACAAAGAACTCTACTCTTCAACATCAGCCCAGGATTCAACGAACTTCCCGGCATTCGTCAAGGATTTATTTTCCCAGACGAAGATACATTGATAAACATCACATTGTCATACATCATGATACATGCATATACGCATCATATCATACAATCTCATTTATGTTGAGAACATCATTGCTTGATCCGTATCATGCATTGCATATGATTGACCTTTACCTTTCAGGAAAGATGCAGTTAAACTCTAAATTCAGTCAATAAAGACAACCTGTCAATGAAGACAACCTGTCAATGAAGAGAACCTGTCAATAAAGACAACCGGTCAATGAAGATAACTTGTCGATGAAGACAACCTGTCAATGAAGACAACCTGTCAATGAAGACAACCTGTCAATGAAGATAACCTATCAATAAAGACAACCTCGTCAATAAAGACAACCTTGTCAATAAAGACAATCTCGTCAAAGAAGACAAATCCAGTCAAAGAAGACAAATCCAGTTAAATCGATTCCTAAAGATTTTTCTGACGCTAAAACCCGTCAATAAAGACAGCCCGTCAATGAAGACAGGCCGTCAATGAAGACAGGCCGTCAATAAAGACAGCCTGTCAATAAAGACACCCTGTCAATGAAGACAGCCCGTCAATAAAGACAACCTGTCAATTAAGACAGCCCATCAATGAAGACAACCTCGTCAATAAAGACAATCTGTCAATGAAAACAACTCGTCAATGAAGACAAACTGTCAATGAAGACAATCTGTCAATGAAGGCAACCTGTCAACAAAGACAAAAACCAACAATCTACAGATGCAATCTATAAGCCCATCCTCTTATCCATCATCTCTCCAAATGGCATCTATAAGCCCATTCCCAACATCACATTGCTGATACTCCACTATGCGAGTGCAAATTTCTGGGCACTCTAGTGTTCAATCATCTTCCACCTTCGGATCACGAAAGGCACGCAAGCCAATCGACATCCTCAGGTTTAAGAAGATTGAACAGGGGCAACTGTTGTACCCCAAAATTTGCCCTCCCATATTCTTCAAGATTTATCAAGAATCATCTTCAAATGGTTCAAGATTGCTCAAGGATTGCACAGTCCAGATACCTCCTAAGCCAGCTGAAATTAGGGTTTTGGTTCTTTCAAGGAATTTGGGGTTTTCAATGGCTCAATCAAGTCTCAAGGGTCCATATGCATTCTCAAGCATCTACATGCCAAGTTTCAAGGTTCACAATGCAAATTCCACAGTTAAAAGCCTTATTTGATCAACAGTCAACTACAGAGGCAAAATGGTCATTTTGCAGTCAAAAGTCAAGATTTTTGGTCAACATCTTATTTTGAGTCCACAATCATCATTTTATCAAGTCTTGATCATGATTCCACAAGGGTAGCTCAAAAATCATCAAGATGCCAAAAGTTACTATTTTTGGACAGTAGAAAAAGTCAACTGTATTTTGACCAAGGCATAACTTTTTCATGGTTCATCATAAAAATCCCATCCAATGCTCATTTTGAAGGGGATGACATTTCCTACAACTCATCTTCACACTCCAAGTCCAAGAAATGCTCTCACAAAAAGTTATCAATTTCTACATTATAGGTCAAATTTAAAAGTCAACAAAAATGCATTTTAAGTCAAAGACCATAACTTGAGATTGGTAAATTCAAATGACATGGGACTAAAGGAATTGATTAGAGGACTTCAAGACCTTTCCAAAATGTCCAAGAACATGTTCATATGATCAAAATTGAGCAAGATATGCATTGGAGAAGTTGGGAAATTTTCATGAATTTGCAAAAGTCAACTTTGCTCAAAATACTTTGTTTTTGCTAATGGGCCTCAAATTCCTTCTTGAAACTTTATCCATGACTTATGCACGACCCATTGAGATTATTTGAATTTATTTTCTTATTTTTTATTAATTAATTGGATTTTTAATTGATTTTAATTCATTTAATTAACTTAAAATGTAGGAAATATAAAGATTTGATTTCTCAATCTTTTTGTGAAGCAAAAGTGGTCAATATATGCTGGCAAATTCGTGTGCACATCAAAGGGACAACAATCTCCAAGTTTGGCAAGTTTCTTCAATCAAAAAGATTCAAAAAGATGTGATTGCAAATCAAATATTCAAACCATCATGCAATGGATTTTTTGTGCAAGATTTAACCTAATTCTCTTCTACTATATATACACAAGCTAAACCTAATGCCATAGACGTGAAATTGCTGCAAACAAAGCCATAAGCACATTGAATAAAATTCAAGAAACTTGAAAACTGTTTTCCAGGTTCCAGGCCAATTCAAAGCAATTTGTGGATTCAAACACGTTGCTGGAGGTGTGAGAAACGTTTTGCAATCAAAACCACACGCTAAAGACCAAGAAATACCCAAGAACAGTTTCACGGTTTGAAGCATTTTTCCAAAATCGTAATCATTGTTTCATGCATATTTAACATCTTTTTGTGATCGTTTTGTGTTGCTAGGGACTGTACGAAGCTTTTGCCATAGGTTAATTGGATTAAAACACCCAGAATCCAAAGACACCATGAACGTTTTCTAGGGTTTCCAAGCTGTAAATTTGGGGCTTTATTATCCAGGAAAAATTAGGCCTTATAAGACCCATGGTTGAAACCGTTTCATCCAGACGAACATAAAGCCATACTCGCGAAACATTTATATAAATCCTAGAGCTAATCGCTATTTTTTGTTGATGTAGGTTGTGGGGGTTAAAAACCCCCGCTATCTATTTGTTTTTTTTACAGGCAAACGAAGAAGACGATGAGCTGGTGATGTGCTATTGGTTCATTCAAATAAAAAAGGCGCGCGTGTTTTGTTACAGCATAAGCGTTGATTTTTATATATTATAATTATTCATTATCATAATAACAAATGCAGGCACATGGTCTAGTGGATAGTGCGTTGTCCAAGAATCATTGGGACCTGGGTTCGATTCCCAGGTCCACCCAAAATTCTTATCATATTTTTCACAACTTGATCACATGCAGGGAAACAAAAGCGTTCTACCATGTATCTCCAGGCATCCAAGCGCCAAGTGGCCTTAAGCATCAATCCAATGGTCATGATTGGAAGGCCATGGTATTCCCAGTCAAAGCATGCGTGGACAATTTCCATAAAGTCAACAAGGCTTGTAGCTTAATGGGCCAGAATTGCTTACTAACCTCCTAATGGGCCAGCACACCCCCCTGGTTTCTTATTTTCTTTTTTTTTTATTTTTTTTATTAACTATAATTATTATTATTATTTAATTTACTCACATAATTATTTTTCATAATAAATTCAGAAACCTAAAATATTATTTATATTTATTATTTATTAATTTCACTATTAATTATTATTTTGTAAATAAATACTAACAAAATTGATTTAGTATTTTAAATTAGGTTAACTTTAATCTTTTCACAATAAATAAAATCAACATAGAATTAGGGTTTTTCTTTTGACAACTTTTATTTTCTTTTATTTTTATTTTCATAAAAAACATAAAAAACTAAAAATACTCTTTTTTTCTTTCTTTTAATTAATTAATTAATTAGTTTTAGGTTTAATTAAATGCAAAAAGGACCAAAATTCCATTCTTTTCTCAAAAAGGGTCAAAACCCTAAAACTTTTTCCGATTCAATTTCTTTTCGCGCATATTTATTTTTGATTATATTTATGTATTTGCTCAGAGAATGTAATAGATAATTAGGACCCTTTTATCGCTTTCTTTATTTTCTCGCAATTTACTTTTCAAGGGTTATGTTTTTGGCGATGTAAATACCCGACGCCTTGTAATAGCGTAGGTTTACTTTCCGCAATTTATTTTCCGCACAATTATTAACTGTTAATTATGCATGACAAGACTTGCCTGAAAATAAAATCAACCCGTAGCTCACCATAACATGTGCAAAGATAATTTAACATGAATCCTGACACACTCGCATATGCCACTCCTAGGGTACGCCTCACTTGGTTGCCTCGATGTGGTCATTGAGTATAGGGTGTTTTAGAGGTCGTCCTCTTGTCTAAAGATCCAAGTTGCCTCGAAACGGTTTCCTCGGATAAAAAGGATCTAGGACATTAGGGTTACCGCTAAGGCGTCCTACCATTGCTTTGGTGACCACACATGTCCCTATAATCGAATTGACCCGAATAATTCCAACGACGGTGCTACCTACTTCTCAATAGTGGGATAGTACTGTCTAAAGGAAATTTACACAGCTTAATTTCTTTGAGTAGGTAGATTTCTCCTGGGTACTTGCTCTTTCAAAAAACAAAAATACTTTTCGCACTTACACTTTCAAACAAAAGTTTTCAAACCAACACTTCATACACTCTTGAGGACTGATACAAGAGTTACCTAGAAGTTTTCAAACTAAACTTTTTCAAAACCCACAAACACAAGAAAAGCAAACATTTTTGAAAACATAGTGAGCAAGTACCTAAGAGCCCGTGGATAACCACTGATAGAAAGGGTGCTAACACCTTCCCTTTCTATAATCTACCTCCCGAACCGAGAAACATCTCGAAAAGGAATTTTGATGTGCTTTTGTCCTTTCCTTGTTGGAGAAAATAAAAGACGGTGGCGACTCTTGCTTACCGCGACATTTCGCGAACCAGCATTCCAAAACAGTCAGTTCTATTTCCACCGATCACAGCATAGACCTGGCATTTGTGACAAGTACGGGAATGTTGATGACAATCAGCTTCCATGGTAGACCAGTAGTAGCCTGCCCTTAAAATCTTCTTAGCCATCGTATGTCCGCTCAGGTGGGTGCCAAATGTGCCACTATGTATTTCGGTCATGATCAACTCTGCTTCAACCTTGTCCACACAACGAAGTAGGACACAATCATGGTTGCGCTTATATAAGATACCATTTCTCAGGAAGAACTTGGAAGCAAATCTCCTTAAGAACTTTTTGTCATTGACGGAAGCTCCTTCAGGGTATTCTCGAGTCTGGAGATACCTTTTGATTTCATGAAACCAGGGTTGTCCCACTACTTCTTCGGTATTAATCTCATGAAAGTGCACAGGTTCGTCCATTCGTTCGATGGTGATTTGGGGAGCCTCATTATCCCAATTGAGTTTAAACATGGAAGACATTGTAGCCAGAGCATCTGCTAGCTGATTTTCTTCTCGTGGGAAGTGCTCAAAGGTAATCTGCTCGAAATGAGGCAACAATGTCAGGACATGTTCTTTGTATGGGATAAGATTAGGATGTTTAGTATCCCACTCTTCTTTGATTTAACTGATAACCAAATCCGAGTCCCCAAATACGACCAAAGATTTGATTCCTAGATCAATTGCAGCCTTGAGACCAAAGATGCAAGCTTCATACTCGGCCATGTTGTTGGTGCAGCTGAAGCCGAGTCTAGCAGTGAAAGGTGTATGGCAACCTTCGAAGAGATAAGTACTGCGCCAATATCTTTGCCAAGTGCATTTGAAGCACCATCAAAGTATAGGGTCTATCGGGATCCTTGTTCAGTTCCGTCATACGGTTCATTACCTTCAATGTTGTCCAATGTCATGATGTCCTCGTCAGGGAAGTCAAATCTCATAGATTGATAATCTTCGACTGCTTGATGAGCTAGATGGTCAGCTAGTACACTCCCCTTTATAGCTTTTTGGGTTGTGTACTGTATATCATACTCTGTCAGGATCATCTGCCATCTAGCGATTCTTCCAGATAAAGCAGGCTTCTCGAAGATGTACTTGATCGAATCCATCTTGGAAATCAACAAAGTGGTATGTGTCAACATATACTGCCTTAGCCGGCGAGCAGCCCATACCAAAGCACAACAAGTTTTCTCGAGCAGTGAGTAGCGAGTCTCACAGTCGGTAAACTTTTTGCTAAGGTAATAAATGGCATGCTCTTTTCGGCCAGACTCGTCATGTTGGCCCAGTACGCACCCTATTGAGTTATCCAAAACAGTCAGATACATGATTAACGGCCTTCCTTCGACGGGTGGAATCAAGATAGGAGGTTCCAGTAAATACTCCTTGATCTTATCAAAAGCAACTTGACAATCATTTTTCCATTCAACCACCTGATCTTTCTTCAACAGCTTGAAGATTGGCTCACAGGTAGATGTTAGGTGGGAGATGAACCTTGCAATATTGTTTAAGCGTCCCAAGAAACCTCTAACCTCCTTTTCAGTGCGGGGGGCAGGCATTTCTTGTATAGCTTTGACTTTAGCAGGATTAACCTTAATGCCTTTGTTGCTGATAATAAATCCCAAAAGTTTACCAGACCTGACTCCAAAAGTGCACTTGCTCGGGTTCAGTCTGAGTTTATATTCCTTCAATTTGACAAACAGCTTTTGCAGATGATCGAGGTGTTCTTCTTCTGTCTGTGAACGGGCTATCATGTCGTCTACGTAAACTTCGATTTCATTATGTATCATATCATGAAACAAAGCTACCATGGCTCGCTGATAGGTTGCCTCGACATTCTTCAGTCCGAATGGCATCACTTTATAGCAGAAGGTACCCCACTGCGTAACAAAAGTAGTCTTCTCCAAGTCTTTGGGGGGCATTTTGATCTGGTTGTATCCCGAGAATCCATCCATGAAGGAAAATACCTTGTGTTGAGTTGTGTTGTCAACCAAGATGTCAATGTGTGGTAGTGGGAAATCGTCTTTAGGGCTAGCCCTGTTTAGGTCTCTATAGTCCACACACATTCTGACTTTGCCGTCCTTCTTAGGCACGGGTACAATGTTAGCAACCCATTGTGGATAGGAAGTAACAGCCATAAAACCAACATTGAATTGTTTCATCACTTCAGCTTTGATCTTTTCAGACATGTCGGGCCTCATCCGGCGGACTTTTTGTTTGATTGGTGGACAGTCTTCTCTTGTAGGGAGACGGTGAACCACGATATCTGTATCTAGTCCCGGCATGTCTTCATAGGACCAGGCAAAGATCTCAACATATTCGTTCAACAGCTGAACTAGACGCTCTTTGACACTTGGCTCTAGGTTGGCACCCACCTTAACCTCTTTCTTGTCTTCCTTTGTTCTCAAATTGACAGTCTCCAGCAACTCTTCATGGGGAAGAATAGCCCTTTCCTCTTGTTGAAAAAGTCTAGCTAACTCCCCAGGCACTTCACAGTCTTCATCACCTTCATACTCGGCATGATTGAACAAATCTTCAGAGTCACTGAAGGCCAAAGCAGAAAAGTCACCCATGGAATCTGGAGTAGATGGGTACCTGCATTTTGTGAGTGTGGGTGTGTGTAAGGGATAACCATCCTTAAACAAAACAAAATGTAAAAGGAAAGAAAATGAACACAACAGTTTATAGATGAAAACGTCCAATGATTCACTTAAAAATGGCATATGATAATGAAGAAATCAAGCCCTTACAAATGGACCTATATGCCCCGGGTAAGGCATAAGGTGAAAATAGTGTACGAATTGTTTAATTATTACAGACCAAAATAGGAAATTGTTCAAAGATAAATTACTGGTTGATGAAAGTGATGGGAACGAAGTCTTTCGCTTCCCAGTTTCTTAATCCTCCTTCGACGGTTGGAAAGATCCAATCTTCAAAGTTGTCTTCTTCATCATCATATTCTAAGGCATTAATTCCATGGTGAGTGATTTTTACGGGTGGTCCTCCAGCCCTGGAGCGACGCATAACTTTTTGGCCAGCAGCAGTAAAACCTAATTCGAACTTATCCGTCTTGTGAGGAAAATTAGGCAGTTGCCCCCACACTGTACTCCCTCTTCTTTGATTACATCCTCCACATCTTTGAGGGATGCCATCCTAGACACAGGCTTGGGAACGATAGGTACATCAGTCATTGTCTTTGCAACTGCGACTTCGGGAGAAACTTCTTCAAAATGTTGGAAAGGCGTTTCTATGAATTAGCCATCTAACTCCGCATAACGGAAGGAGTTGATGTGACTTATCATGTACTCTTCCTCACCGTGCATCATTATAATCTTACCCTGAACTAGATACTTTAGCATTTGGTGCAGAGAGGAAGTGACTGCCCCAGCATTGTGGATCCACGGTCTTCCCAATAAGCATGAATATGAAGGACGGATGTCCATCACATAAAAGGTAGAGTTGAAAATTTATGTGCCCACTTTGATTGGGATGTCCACTTCTCCGTGAACCATCCTCTTAGAACCGTTGAAGGCTCTAACAACGATGTTACTGGGTTTTAGGGTCAATCCTTCACAGTCCAATCTGTCCAACGCCTTCTTTGGCAGCACATTTAAGGATGAACCGGTGTCAACCATAACATGGGCAAGTGTGGTCCCTCTGCATTCTACCGAGACATGCAGCGCATCATTGTGCTTCCTTCCGTTAGGGGTCAAATCAGCATCAGAAAAACCAAGACCATTATCAGCTGTAAGGCTAGCCACACACTCTTGAAACTGGTCAGCAGAAGTTTCTTGAGGCACGTGTGCCGTCTTTAGAAATTTGATTAAGGCCTTAGCATGAGCCTCAGAGCAGAGTAGGAGAGCCAGCATGGAGATTTTGGAAGGGTTCTGCCCTAGCTGCTCCACGACATCGTAGTCTCTCTTCTTGATTATCTTTAAGATTTCTTCCATCTCTTTTGGGGTGGTCTCGGGGATTACCACAGTCTGAGCCTTCGTCCTGACAGGCGCTTCTAGTATCCCCTTACCTTTATTGGAAGTATCGTCAGAGGGTCTAGCTTCGGGTACATCAATCTCTTCAATTATCGGACTTTGCATAGATGGCTTGACAGGAACAGAAACTCTCGAGGGTCCGAAGACTTCCCGTGGAGGAGCAATCTCCGGAGAGAAGATCCTTCCGCTGTGAGTTATCTTGCTCGTTCCCGCAATATTCCCTATATCAGGGGTTTCATCATCGAAATTCTCTTGGACTGATTCAATCTACTTGATACCATGGTAGAAGATTTCTCCTCCGTAGTTCCAGGGTATCGTCTTGTTATATTTATACCGAACAGGCCCCGACGTGGTGATTTTCAATGGCACAAACTTAGGATCAGGCGTAATCTTAACAGGCCTTTTGCAGGTCTTGGAAAGATCGTCGAAGATGGTTATTATAGCAATGTCATTGGTAGGAGTAACAAAGTTAATAGGAGTAACATGAGTGATAGTATCAACAGGAGTTTTTTGAAAGAGGATCTCTTGGGTGTACATCAGGCGTTGGATGCCTGATTTCAACAGTGGGCAGTCAGCTTGCAAGTTTGAACAGAAGTAACAGTCTTTTCCACAGCCTGGGAATATCTCGGCTTTCATCAAATTCACTTTAATCACAGGTAACAGAGTCATTAATTCATTAATGGTGGTGACATGAAGATCTTCCAGAATGGCATGGACATTATGACCATGCTTGGGCATTGGGGCAAAAATCACATTCGGCTTTTCGGGCGCATCGAATTCTACTTCCTTGGCGTCTATCAGGTCTTGGATCTTGTTCTTAAGAGCCCAACAGTTGTTGGTATGATGCCCTACACTGTTAGAGTGGTATGCACATTTCGCATTGGAGTGATAATAAGGAGAGGAGGTATTGGGGTTTTTCAGCGCTTCTTTCAAGTTCGTGAGATTTAGCTTTAACAGATGAGAGAGGACTTGAGCCGGTGTCATGTTAATTCGGGTGAGTTGCCGTTGTGGCCTTTCTACCCTTTGCTGATTAAATCTTGGTTGATTGTTGTGAGGTTGATCGGTTGCAGAGTTTTGGATCATCACATCCCCCACCGTTGGTCGGCGCTCTATTCTTCCTTGGTTTCTCTGGTTGTGAACAGCAGAAACTTCCTTCTTAGCTGGGAAGGTCTTCTTAATAGCAGTGGAAGCGGAGGCATCTTTCTGAATTTTACCACTTTTAATGCCCGCTTAGACCCTTTCACCGGTCAGAATTAATTCGGTAAATCCTGCAGATGAACTCCCGATTAAATGATTGAAGAATGGACCTGACAGAGTCCCTAAAAACATGTCAACCAGCTCTCTATCTGACAAAGGTGGATGCACCCTTCCAGCCAAATCCCGCCACTTCTGGGCATACTCCTTAAATCCCTCATTAGAGGCCATACCCATACTCTGTAGCTGAGTACGCGTAGGCGCTAAATCTGAATTGTATTGGTATTGTCGGTAGAAAGCAGCAGCTAAATCTTCCCAGTTATGAACATCTGATCTCTCAAGTTGATAGAACCAGTCCAATTATGTACCTGACAAGCTATCTTGGAAAAAATGGACCCAAAGATCCTTATCAGATGAGTGAGGTTGGATCTTTCTGACGTAGGATCTCAGATGCATCTTTGGACAGGACAAACTGTCATACTTAGCGAAGGTAGGTACTTTGAACTTGGGAGGAATGACGATCCCAGCAACCAACCCTAGTTCTTCGAAATCTAAACCAGGTACCTTTTGCAACTCCATGGCTGCCAACCGATCCTCAAGATTTTTATACTTATCATCCGCCGGGGGATATTGTTGTTCGGAGTAATCTTCATCCTCTTCCTCTTCTTCCTCTTCAGCTTCAGATTCAGAAGGCATTGCAGCGCCTTTTCCTTTACTAACCCCTTCGTCATACGTCGAGGGGAACTCTAGAACTCTCCTAGCCTGATGCTCAAATCTCCTTCCCATAGTGGCTACCCCAATTCTTTTCGTTTTCTTCCTTTTCGGTTCCTTCTCTTTCTCTAACAGTGCTTTGAGATCCTCTTGACCCTTTGCTAAGGTCATGAGGAGTTGCTGGAATTGCGAATTCTGTGCTTGCAGATCCTTAACCGTCTGCTCCAAATCCATCTTGCTGAAATAAACAGCAGAAAGATAAGGAAACCTGGTGTGAAGACCTGTTTATGCATATGATGAATGATGTGTTATTCATGTAATGCATTCAAGGATTCAGAATTTCAAATTTGTTGCAAACAAAAAGAACACACGTCATATTAAGAAGAAATTTGTTAGTACATAAATGCCCCATGGGCAAAATATTACAAAATTCTTAATGTAAAAATACATTGCGCATCCTCTTTGGCGTGATGTAAGTGTTGAGAGTTTCCTCCTCATGAAGTCAGCGGGTAAGCTCCAAAATCTTCTTCTCACTGGCATAAAAGTTGGCTTCAAAAGTATTTCGTTCTTCCTTGAGATGGATCCAACTCTTTTGTAATTCTTCCAATGATGTTGGCATGTTTGGATGTAGGAGGGTGTATGGAACCTCTCCTTCCATAACAGGCTCTTTGATCACGGGGAGAATGTGGAGGTATAGCATCATAAGATTCTGGGCGCGGGTTCGTACCCACTTGAGATAAGGCTCAAGGGGGATGGAATTCTTATGTCCCAGTGTCTTACTGTCCACTTTGTTGGGCATCCTCCAAGCTCGGATAAACCTTTGCCGAAGTCCTTGAGCGTCGTTGTCGAAGTCAAAAACCAAGTCTGGAATCAGCATATCATGAGGGCCATCCCTTCGAGCATATCCAAATTGTCTTAGAGCCAAGCAGGGGTTGTATGTAATGCCTCCCCTAATGCCAAGTAAAGGGACATTAGGGAATTCTCCACAACGATCAATGATGATGACATTTTCTCTGGACCGAGAACACCAATGAACATCAGAATGTGTGAGGGTCATCAACTGTTATGACCACCTTAAACCTTGCTCATTCTTCAAAACTGTTTGGGGAAGGTGAGAAATAAACCACCTTGCTAGAAGAGGAGTACAACACATGAGAACACCTCTTTTCCTCATTGTTCGTGTGTAAAATAAGTGTAGGATGTCCCCAAGCAACGTACGCACAGGATTCCGAGATATGAAAATCTTGACAGCGTTCACATCTATAAGCTGGTCAGAGTTTGGGAACAAGACCAATCCATAGATGAGGAGTGCCACAATCTCTTCAAAATCTTGTAGATCTAAAGAATTCCAGCAGTCTTGTGCCTTCTCAAATAGAAACTTTGCCAAGAAACCCTTGACACCACTTCTGGTTTCCCAGTGACCTTTGATATCAGATGGTTGCAAGTGTAATGCTTGAGCAACATCTTAGGCTTTGGTTCTCTTTCCATACCGTTGTAGGGTAGTTGATGAAGAATAGGAATCCTCAGGAGTTGAGAAAATTCCTCCAAAGTAGGTACTAGTTGGTAATCAGGGAATGTGAAACAGTGGTGTAGGGGGTCAAAGAACTGGAAGAGAACTTTCACCATGTCTTCTTCAATGCTGGAGTTGACCAAGTTGATAAGTCTACCATGTCTTTCACTGAAGAGAGAATTCTCTGGAATCTTGGAGGTAAGCTCCTTGAGTTGAGGAGGGATTCTCACAAGGTTGACTTGAATTGTTTTCCTGCAAAGAGATTCCATAACCTACAAAACAAGAACAAAGATGAAGATCCAAACCCTTGAAATGGTTAGTGGATGCATATGATGCTTTATGATGTTCATGATGTATGCACAAACACATGTACAAACAAGTCACACACGTTCCTAGTTTCAGGCTTGCATGAGATTTCATAAGTAAGTACCCTCTTGAAGTTAGTTGGCTCAACTTGTCCTATAAATAGTAATCGGGTTCTAAGGAGCTCAATATCACTGGATTATTTTCTATGTTCATTGTTTTGGTTTAGCCACTTAACTGGCGACCAAAATATTCCAAGAAAATAACCCTCAATGAGTGTAGTATCGAGTATCTACCAACTTCGGACTGCACCAAAGCCGGTCATCTCACTACCTCTAATAAGGCCAAGTTTGGTCAAGTAAGGTTCTAAGAGTTCATTAGTGCTACATGACATCACTCAGCGGCCCCGTATTCTCTTTGACTGACTCAAAGGCTACCGGTACTCACAAATATGTCGCACTAATATAGCTATTGCTTCAACCATGTCGGTATACCCCGTACAGTTTCCACAATGTATTGTTATTTATCTATGAATGTTTCCCAAAAATCCGGGTAGAGGATTTCAAGCCCAAACAAGAGAACCAAATGTAAAGCAATCAAAGCAAACAAGATAAGCATGCAAAGGTGATCTAAACCCTAAGGTTACTCCACTTTTAGAATATCTCCCCAGCAGAGTCGCCAGTTCTGTGATACGGTGGGAGAACTGACTTGGGATTTCGCGTTTGTGTTCGCAAATGTTTCGGTTTAGCAAGAGTCACCACCGACTTTTTATTTTATCCTAAGGAAAGGTCAAAAAGCACAGGAAAGACCTTTGAGATGTTTTCTTGGGTTCGGGGAGTAGATTATGAAAAGGGAAGGTGCAAGCACCCTTTTCATCCATGGTTATCCATGGGCTCTTAGTTACTTGTTTAGATCACTTGCTTTGCTTTTCAATTGTTTGAAATGGTGCTTTGTGTGTGGTTTTGAAAGATCTTTTGAAAAGAGACCATCATTGTGGAAACCTTTGTAATGATTCTTGTTTGAATGTATACAAAGGGGTTTTTGTCTTTTGAAAAGATTTCAATGTTTTGAAAGTTTGTTTTGGGAAATGTTTTGAAATTGTGTTGTGAAGTGTGTTTGAAAATAGCAAGGATGTTTTTGCAAGCTTTTTGATCAAGTAACTAAGAGTTATCTACCCTATTTTACTCAAAGATCTTTCTTATGTTTTTAACCATTTTGACAATGTTGTTTCACCATTGCATTTGGTGAACAACCTTGTGTTAGGATGTTAAACGGGATAGGCGCGGGTCATCGCATAGACCATGATAGCAATTGTGTCAAGTATCTTTGGCAATTTTCTTGAGGGACTTGATCATTTTTGTTTAGGCAACCAAGATAGCGTCATCGAGGGACTATGATCTTTTGTTTTGTTTTTGTTTTGCCAAAGTACTCAACATGCATACCATGGCCCATTTTTGAAGGCAACAAGTGGATTGTAACCCTAGGGGTGCAAGTGTGCATTGTGTTTGATTTTCATGCATTTTTGTCTTTGATTAGGTCAAGCTATTTGTTGATTTTAATTTTTTTGCATACAAACCCTAATTTTCTAATCGTGGCATAATTGAAAGTGTAAAATACGAGAATTTAAAGTTCTAAGCTATTACAACATGATTATGGGGATGAGGGTACAATTTTGAATGGGGGGAATTTGACAAGAAATATAAACCCTAATTTACTATTACATCCAAATTGAATCACAATGCATAAATATTTAAATGGGCAATATTTAATTAAACAAAATAAATAAATATTAAATAAAATGTATTATGCAAAAAAGAAACTTTGTTTGTTTATGTATGCAAAAGTATTTTTAATGTAAAAAAATATAAAGAAATAAATAAAAGATTTATTAATTGTTTAAGGGATGAAACCCTAATTTCTTTAAGAAAATAAATACATTATATTATTTATATACAAAAAATATATTAATATGTGTAAAAAGAAATATACTTAAAAAGGTTTTTTTTAGTATAAATAATAATAAAATAAAAATGTAATATTTTTGTATTTTTATTCTAAGTATTTAGTAAAATAAAAGTATACATGTATATATATGTATATTAAATATATTAATATGTATAATATAAAATAAAATATGTACAAAAATAAATTATATTTTAAATAATATTTTTAGTGTGAATAAAAATAAGAAATGAAAATAAAAGTATGATTTCCATAATATTTTCAAGTTTAAGTAAATAATACAAAAGTATTTAAAATGTTTTCTATATTAGAAAAAATTAAAATAAAATGCTAAATAAATGTAAAAAATTATGAAAATATTTTTTAGGTATTTTTTATATTAGGAAATAAATAAACAAAATCAGAAAAGAAAATAAAAATGCAAAAATATAAAAATATAAGAAATTGGGCCAGGGGGTGCAAAAAGGAAAATGGGAGGTGTTAGAAGCAAGCCAGGCCAAGCCCAGCCCACCACTTCATCTTCTTCCTCCAGCACATTTGAAAAACGCGCGCCTGTTGTACAAACTTGGACATCCTGTTTCAGTGATCTATTGCAAAAACTCACAACATCAAATTTGTAGAGAATTTCAAAACGATTCTAACCATATAAAGCATTAATCCTAACTCTCAAAGATCAGAGAGAATTTCTCTGGCCCTAAAATCTGACCTAGTTTTTTCAACATGTTCATGGGTGAAATTCTCCTAGCACACTTAATATAAATGAAATTTGAACATATGTATGACTTCCTAGCAATGAACACTACATTTTTTATTCACAAACCTAAGGCTAAATGTTCCTAAATAGAGAGATAGAAAGTGAAGAAAAACCTGTTTCAGTTGGAATCGTGTAAGGCAATGCAGTGCTTCTCAACAAGTTTTGAGGTGTCTGGTAGCTTGCCTGAACTTCACTTGATCTTTTCCAATAGCTAGCTTGCCTTGAAAGTCCCTGAATCAACCTCTGAAACTCAACCTGCACAAGCTTGAAATGAAAATGGTGAATACTGTAAATGGAGTTACAGTTGGAAATGGAGGTTTGGGATAGCTTGAGTGAGTGGAATGGAAGGTGTTTGAAGTGAAATGAGGCAAAACGCACGAGCCAAATGAGCTGGAGAACTCAAGTTGCAGCACCTGCCCTGTTCTGCCAAAGAAGTGTGATTTCTGGTTATGGGAGGTTTTGAGGCTCAAGTACTCGTGTTTCTTGCTCAAATAGTTGTGTGAAATATGTTTGAAATGTTTGTGTAAGCTAACAATGGCTGGTTTTCAAGTTGTCAAGTGTTTGGACAAATTGCTTGTTTTTAAAGTAAGAAAGTGAACTTGTCATTACAGGCTTGTACAAGCCATCAAATATGTTGCATACAATCCTCTTGGTCACTGAAATTTGTGGATTTGATTTGGCTTCTAAGATCTTGGCCCTATGCTTCAAAGATCATGGTTTGACATAAAGCATACCTTTTCAAAAATGGGAATTTGCCTTTTTCTACTAAGGGCTTAGTTTTGTGTACAATGCCCAAATGGCCAAAACAAATGCTTAGACTGATGTATTTGCATTTAATTAAGGAGTGTGAATTGGTTTAGAGGCCTGCAAACTAGTATAAAGCATGCTGGTTTGAAATGCAACTTGTAGTGAACATGATTTTGCCATGGATACAAAGTGAGTTTTTGCCAACTTCAAGCATTCGATTCTCCCTAACCACAAATGTGTTTGAGCAGTTCTTAGACAATTTGGAAAGCTTGTAACATGCTCTATAATCCATATTTGAAATTCAACTTGAGAATCCAAGTGTAACTATGTGAAAAATGACCAAGAAGATAGGTCAAAATCCTGCCTAAACTAGGGCAAAATTTCACTAAGTTAAAAGTTTTAGGGACCCTTGTTCCAAAAATCATAACTTGAGATCAACGCTTCTTTTGAGAAAACTTTGTGAATAAAAGTTGTAGACTTTGTGGAGGAATAAAACTTTCATGTTGTAAGTTTTGTTTGAATCCATTTGCATCATGGTGAAAATGTGGGGCAAAGTTAGGAAAAATTAAGAAAATTTCATAACTTAGAAAAATTCTAAGTTATGAAAATTTTCAATTTCAAACCCTAATTTGCAATTTTGGGTTTCTTGATGAACAAGTTTCATAATTTGACACATCTTGATGAAAAATGACCCTTGGCACTTGATTTTGACCAAAAAGTCAAAGTTTAACTTTTCAGTGTACAGTCAAGTTTTGATCAGTTGACTGAAAAATTCATCTGTCAATCTTATGCATTTGAGATCTTTTGAACTTGTTGAATAGGTAAAGATGATGTAATTGAGTCCTTGAGGACATGGTTGAACCTAATTTGCCATTGGCTAGGTCAAAAAGCCAGAAATTGCCTTTGTACAGTCAAAACCCTAAAAATGACCATTTTGCCCTTTTGGTGATCTGATCAAATTTCTTGTGGAATTATGGTCCAAACTAGATCAAATGGTTCATATGAGTTCATAATGTTGATGTGGGTTAAAATTCATGAGGTTTGACTGTGAATTGGCCACAGTTGACTTTTTCCCCAATACAGTTTATTTCCAGGTCAATTGTCCAATTGACTGGGCAAAAATTTGATTCATGGCTTGAAACTTGGTATGGACAAACTTATGAGTCCAAAAAGAAGTATGAAAGTCAATTTGAGCATTGAAGGTCCAAAAATCCCTGTGCAAACTCAAACCCTAGTTTAGGTCATCAGTGCAAGGAGATGTCTTGAGCAGAGCAAACCCTAGCTTGATCTTGAGTTCCAAGAGCCTTGTGATGAGAAATGTTGATAAAATGAGAGGGAAAATTTTGGGGTACAACAACAACCATTTCATCTTATGGCCTACTTGATGTGCTCCACATGCCCCGGCGTGTGTGGTAGAAAGGGCTATGTATGCTTCTGTTTCACTTAGGCATTTCAGTAGCACACCTTCAGGTGTTTTCTTGAATAATTCATTTCCCATTAGTATATAGCTTAATGCCCTATACTTTATCTTTCACTCCGTCGAAGACACTGGATTCTGTAAATAATTTACTATAGGCTTTCTCCAATCTTGTTCTGTTAGATTGTCTATGAACGAAATTTCGAAGTTTTCATGATCAGTGTATCCCAATGTTGTTGTTTCCAAATCTATTGGAGACAACCTAGTGGATGTTACTCTTCCTCTAACTTCGATTTCTTGTTGTAGTTTTTCTTTTGAAATTTTATACCCGGAAGCGATCTGTGCTAAATCATTAGCCACTTGATTTTCCAATCTTGGTATATGTTGAATGTTAACCACTTCGAAGTTCTTCAACAAACGACTGGATATTACGAAATACATGATAAGATTTTCTCTTATGCATTTGTATTCTTTCTTAACTTGTTTTAGGACTAACTCTAAGTCTCCCATTATTTCAACTCGAGTTGCCCCCAATTCCAACAAGATTTCAAGGCCTACGATTAAAGCTTCATATTCAGCCTCATTATTTGAACAATCTCCTTCGATCTTGTACTTAAATGTTGTTGGAATTTTGTTTGGAGAAATAATTAGAACCCCCACTCCAGTTCCGTCTTTATGACTAGAACCTTCGAAGTATAACTTCCAAGGTTCAATCTCCAAGTAATTTAGTGATTCTTCATTTATTGAGTGGTCGACCATAAAGTCTGCTACCACTTGACCTTTTACAGCCTTGAGAGGCATAAAGGTTAATGAATACTCAGTTAATGCAAGTTCCCATTTTCCAATTCTACTGTGCAAAATAGGTTTCGACAACATATATTTGAAGACATCAAAATGAGACGAAACGTAAACATCAATTGGTTTAATATATTGCTTGAGTTTTATACATGAGAAGTAAAGACATAAACATAGTTTTTCAACTTCATTATATCTAGTTTTTGCACCATTTAAAACTCTACTGAGGTAGTAGATAGGTCTTTCAACACCATTCTCATCCTCTTGAGCTAACATGCTCCCTAAGGTTTTATCAGATGCAGCTATGTACAATCTCATACTTCTATTTCTACAAGGAGGTACCAGAATAGGTGGCTTGGTAAGGTACTCTTTGATTTTGTCGAAGGCCTCTTGTTGTTCTTGCCCCCATTCAAATCCTCCTTTGCTGAGTCAAAGTAGTGGTGAGAAGGCTTGCGTTTTCCCACTGAGGTTGGATATAAATCTCCTCAGGAAATTTATCTTGCCAAGTAGAGACTACAACTCTTTCTTGTTGGTTGGCGCTTTGGCTTCCAAAATGGCTTTGGTCTTGTTTTAGTTTATTTCGATTCCCTTTTTATGGACCACAAAGCCTAAGAAGTCCCCTGCTTTGACACCAAAAGCACACTTTAGAGGATTCATTTTTAGACCATAGTGTCTCATCCTCTCAAAGGATTGTCGAAGATGGTCCATTTGAGTCTTCCCTGAAACAGATTTGACAACAATATCATCTATATAAATCTGCATAAAAGTCTCAATAAAATCATGGAAGATAGAATTCATTTCTCTTTGATACGTTGCCCTGCATTTTTTAGGCCAAAAGGCATCACTACCCATTCGTAAGTGCCTAAGGCCCCAGGGCAACAGAATGTTGTTTTCAACACATCCTCTTCAGCAATGAAAATTTGATTATATCCAGAGTATCCGTCAAGCATACTCATGTATTCGAAACCAGCGGCAGAATCGACAAGCATTTCCGCCACGGGCATTGGATATTCATCTTTGGGTGTTGCAACATTCAAATCTCTGAAATCAATGCACACCCTTAAGGTACCATTTTTCTTTATAACAGGTACTATATTTGCAATCCATTTGACATACCTGGTCGTTCGGATGAACTTGCATTTCAGCGATCTTTCGACTTCCGTTTTGATTTTCGACAGAATATCTGGTGTAAAGCGCCTTGGAGTTTTCTTGACAGGCTTCTTTCCAGGTTTTGTTGGCAATTGTAGTTCCACCAAGCTTTTGTCGAGACCAGGCATTTCGTCATAATCCCATGCAAAGCAATCTCTGAACTCTTTTAACAATTGGATCATTTCGACCCTGAGTTCTGGATCTATCTTCGCGCTGATATATGTTGGCTTTTTCACAGGACCTTCACCTAGGTTTATTTCTTCTAAGGGGTCTTGTGCTATCATTCTAACATTGTTCGCCAACGGATCTTTTTCGAAACCTAGAGGCTCATCATCATAGATGGCGTCTAACCTCTGGTTTCATACTTCTTTCTCTTCCGAGTCAGGAGGTTCTGGGTCGAAATCCTTCCCAGTGCTTTCTTGGAAAGATACCTGTTCATTGGCTTCAAGAGCCATATATTTGACTTCAGCCTCTAAGGCCGTTATCATTCTATTTTCGACTACATATGCCGAAATCCTTTGTAGAGCCTGTGATTCAGTCATTATCACCAAACTCACTCCCCCAGCCTGTTGGTCGTATGTCATCAACCCCTTCATAGTCGATGTTTGATAAATCCTCTCTAACCCACTGAAAACCATGATCAGAGTGTAGATAAAGAGAACAAAAAGCATTGGGCGCTGGAGCCAGATCGAAATTAGGAGGGTTGCATGGCCCTATATGAGCCAAGTTCCTGTCGAAGTTATTTTTTCCAATGTTGTTAACTTCGCCCAGGTAGTAACTTTGATTAGCCTCGATATTCTCTATGATACCATCAGGGTGCCATAATGTAACCCTCTGATGCATCAAAGATGGCACTGCACCTATGCCATGTATCCACTCTCGACCTAAAAGCAGATTATAATTGGGTTTCGCTGAAATTACCATAAACATGGTAGGTCGAAGAATTGAGCCCACCTTGAGATCCAGTTGTATAACTCCTATGGTGGTTCCAATACCCCATTCATAATTTGATAGAACCATGTTGTGGTGCTTAATATCAGCATCCCCTTTTCCTACTTTCCTCAGCATAGATTATGGAATTATATTTATGGTCGCCCCACAATCAACCAAGATTTTATTTATGGTTACTTCCCCTATCTTTGATCTGATAAATAGGGGCTTGAGGTGATTTTTCATCGCCTCAGTAGGTGGCTCAAAGAAAGTGTTATGCTCCTCAACACATCCATTATTCATCACGTAGTAACACATTGGCCTATGTCTGGCCATTTCTTGTTCGACCATCAAGTCGGTTTCTTTGACTTCGACCTGACGGTTGTACTCCCTGGGCAACACTGATATTACGTTTACCATAATATCTAAAGTGTCGTCTGAGTCAGAATTACCTTCGTCATTCGACTCACCTTGTTCTGGCCACACCAGTCTTCTAGCAATTGGTTCCCTCTCCAGGGGTTTCCTTTGCTTTCCTTTTTCTTTTCTTGGCACGTTGGTGCTAGATTCTGGGTGAGGCTCTACTACAGCCTCTTTCTCGGCTTTCCGCCGTCTTTGAAATCTTCGCCATTGGGAGCGAGACATGGGGTTCTTCCCCTTGTAGTTGCTTCATATGTGAGCCACTTTATTCGTTGTAGTAGTCTGGAACTCTTTCCTGTAAGCCAAAGAAGAGCCCCTTGGCACGTCAAACGTTCGCCATTTTTCTTCATTGGGCCTTTTTCTGCCCACTGTATTGAGCCAAGTATCCACAGGTACATTAGTTGGAGGCCGAAAAGTTAGTGGCCTCCTCACTTGGTTCATGGGTCCCTTTTGATATCCCCTTCTGGGATCATATCTAACTTCTGGATCCATATTTGGCTGAGCGTTGGAGCCTCATTTTTCCTTCGCTGCTCTCACACCTTGTATATGCTCTGCAACCTTCTTGTGGAAAATGGAACTGCATCTGGGACACAGCATCACTTCAGACTTTTTCTTCTGGCATCGATGTAAAAATTATGCCAGATTCTCATTTTCTTTTGAAAATGTTGTCTTGTTCACTTCCTCTTGTCAAATGGCCTCCTCTGAAGCCTCAGCCTCATATACCTCGACCATGTTTACCTCCACGTTGCTCTTGGCAACGAGGTTCAGTTTTTGCATCTTGGCTTCCAAGTTTTCTATCGAACCCTTGACAACAGCCAGATAAGAACCTGTAGTGGTCCTCTTGTTTGAGCTTTCAGCAGCTCCTCTGTTTGAGCTTTCAGTAACTCCTTTGTTTGAGCCTTCAGTAACTCCTTTGTTTTAGCCTTCAGTAGCTCCTTTGTTCAGGCCATCAATAGCCTGCCTCACCCCTTCGACAGTTTTCCTATATATGTTTCCAGTAAAATTGCCAAATACAGGCTTGTTGATGAAGTCCTCAGAAACTTTGACCACATGGATGCCAACTGGTTCAACATAGTGTGCATCCATTTGTAGCGGGTTCGCATCAATTTTCATTGTCGGCTTATCAGCGAACTTGAGCCTTCCTTCTTTGAGTGTTTCTTGAACAAGATCCCTGAAAAGAAAACATTGTGAGGTTTTATGGCCTAGAAAATTGTGATATTTATAAAAACCTCTTTTCTTTCTTTGTTCTAAAGGAGGCATTTTTGCCCCAGGGGGCACTATCATTTGGCCATCTTTGACTAATAAATCAAATATTTCGTCACATTTAGTGATGTCGAAACTATATGTTTTCTTTAGGAATCTGTCACTGTTCCTTCCGGACTCAACATGATTCTTCCCATTTGAGGGCACTAGCAATTTGCAAGAGTATGGCGGCCCTTGTTTTAATTCTTCTAAGTCTATTTCGCCTTCTTCGACATCTATAGGATCACTATATGTCTCTGGATCATCATCATCCATTTCGACATAGGCTACTCTTTCTCTTCGATGAGTCTTGGTCGCTTTAGCCTTTTTGGCTTTAAGGCGTTCTACTTGTCGAACTCTATCGGCCAACTGGGCCATGTCTCTCAAGTATTGGGTATCTAATTTTTTCCTAATGGAATAATCTAGGCCCCCTGCTGCCATTTCGACTAATTCATGTTCAGGCACTTGTGTAAAGCACCTGGTTTTAAGCAGTCGAAACCTATTCAGATACTCATCTATTGGCTCAGTGAATCTCCTTTTCACACTAGCCAATTCTTTCAAACTTATTTTGGTATGTCCCATGTAAAATTGTCCATGGAACAACCTTTCCAATTGATTCCAATTATGGATCGAATTGGCTGGGAGGGTAGTGAACCAAGTAAAAGCATTTTTCGTTAGAGAACTTGGGAAATATTTAATCTTAAGGTTCTCATTGTTTTCTATTTCCGCGGCTTCTATCAAATATCTCGCCACATGTTCGACAGTAGACTCTGTCGTACCCCTGAAAATTTAGTAAACTTAGGGACTTTTACCCTAGGGGGCAAATCTGTTTGCAGAATATATTCTGACAATGGGGATGTGAAGTTTGGTCTGTGAAAACCAATGTTCATCCCATTCTGTATCATAATTCTTTCGATCATGGCAGTCAGATTATTATCTGTTCCATAATTTTGGTGTCGAACTTGCTATATCAATTCATCAGCGTTTTGGTTCCTATTCACCATAATCACTCCTTGATCGACTTCTCTAGGGATCTGTGGAGGATTTCAAGGTATTTCGAACCTAGGTTGTTCTATTTCTACTCTAGGGATCTGTGGATTTTGGTTAATGGTTAAGTCTTCCTCCAAGATTATCCCTTGGTTCACTCTTATTGGTATTCTTTGGGGTTGTCGAATAGTTTGGGGAACCCCCAAAAATTCAGCCATGCGCGTCATTTACGTTGTCATTTGTTGATTCGACTGGGTAGTATTTTGTATTAGGGGGTTCATCACTGTACTTAGAGTTTGTGCCAGCATTTGCACCATATCATGGTTGCTTTCATCCAGCTGTTGCCTCAAAATTGTTGTAGAAGCATTTGTGAGGCTTGGTATTGCATGCGATGGCCCTCCTAAATGTTGGTTTCTACCCAAATTTACCATACTGGCTCCAGATCCCTGTAATGGTGAAGACGTACTCACCAAAGATTCTGAAAATGTAGACGCAGAGTTCATAAGGCTAGCCATTTCAGTGGTTGGCATGCCATACGGTTGTTCTCGACCCATCCAGGCTGTCGAAAATCATGGGGGAACGTACGGTCGAGATCCTGGATTTTCCCTTGGTGGGGGTGTTCCTAATGGACCTCTAGGACCTACATACGAAAGTATGGGTCCTGTTTGATTCGTGGTTAACGTTGGTACTGAACCAATAGATGTTGAGATATTTTCTCCAACGGTAGTTATAACCGATGTTCCTGTAGTATTTGGTGGAGGTATTTCTCCATTATTTGACTGATTAGCCATTCTACTTTCGCTATTTCTCTTCCTAGCAGTACACTCGTTGGTAGTTATTCTACCACTTCTTAATAACATGCAACACTGTATACGTGTAAAAGAAAAGCAATAACATAAATGAACAAACAAATGACAAAAATTAGCAAGGTCCCACCAGGTGTGCCAATTTTTTTACCGTGGTTTTTGGTAAACAACCGTTGATCCTCCAAAAAGGAAAGCCCTTTTGGTTACTCGCGGGATTGATCAGATTGATCCCAGAACATATGCTAATTTTTGTGTTGGTTTGATGTAAAAGTTAATATCTAGGAAGAATACACGTTCGACCGGGGAGTTGGTGTTTGTGGTTTTGGAAAGCAAATAGAAATGCAGATAAAATGCAGGAAACATAAACTTTGCAAAAGAAGATCAAAGAAATTTAAAAGATTTGATTAATAAAAGGTGGTGTTTCCAACGTACATTCTCAGTTATTCTTTAACACACAGCGGGTACTTGAATAATGTTGAGTGACTAGTACAATAGATTGAACACACGGAAAATTACACAAACTTCTTATCTTTATACTAAAATTAGGTAACTGTCGAAGGGTTGCCTTTCTCTAGGATGAAGACAAGTTTCCTCTGCATGCCACTCGACCTCTATCTTCCTGCCACGTTGCTTTCCCTTAACTGCTAGGCGAACTGCATTTCCCTCCCTTCTTCAAATTCAAATATCCTTCGTCTTTGATGCTGACACAAGGGTTGTTCTTCTAGTCGAAGGTCACAGGACCTTTTCAGTCGAAGGCTTGATGGTGATGTCTGGTCGAAGACCAATTTGTAACTCAGATATTTCTCTAAGTTTTTTCATCCGTCGAAGCATTTTCCAGCTTGGCTTCATTTACTCTATATTTGGCCCATAAGGCCAATTTGTCGTGGGTGTCGAATTTGAAATCCAACACCAGTCGATTGGAGCAAGATCCCAATTGATTAGCTCATCAATTTTGCTCATGGATCATTTTATTTATCGGTTTATCCTTCTCCTATATAAAGGATGGTTGCTTCCTCTTCATTTCACGCAGTTTTCAAAGCTTAACATTTTCCTTGAAATTTTTCTCTCTATTTTCTTTCTTTCTTGATCTAGAAATAACTTTTCCTTCTCAAATAATCAAAATAATTTTAAGACGGACAGAAGTAGGTCAACGTTCAAACGAACCTGATTAAATCTCTGGTGCAATATCTCTAATCTTTATACTCTTTAATTTCTGCTATTTACTTACTATTTTTTGTTTCTGCTGCTATATATTATATCTTCAAGAAATACTAACAAATTCTTAAGCTTATTTGAGAAAATTGTAAAAGTAATCGCAAATTTTAAATATCAAAATTCACCCTTCTTCTTGTGATTGAAGTCACTTGTCCAATAGTATTTATAATATATCTCGTGTGAAGAAAATTTATGGGCAAGCCTACTAGCGAAGCTCTCTAGTACTAAGAAGTTTGGGTATTAAGAAAATACTAAGTTAGAAGACCCTCCATATTCCTAGCATAGAAGTTGGGGATGTCATGATGATTGAAAATAGGGAAAGTGTAACACCCCGATTTAATTAGAATTATTTTTAACTAAATAATAAGGTGATGTGGTGTATTTACATGAATTGGTGGATTTTTATGATATGGTGTGATGCCTTTGTTGAGGACTAGATGCATTAGAATAATGAGAGTTGAGGTTATGGGGGTATATGACTAAATGTGTAGAGACATGGGGGGTGTATTATAATATGAATTATTACTATTATTATTATTATTATTATAATATTAGGATTATTATTATTTTATAATAATAATTAAATAATAATTTAATTATGATAGTTATATTATTATTGGATTATAAGAAGTGAGAATAGAGAGAATAGAGTCAAAACGTGAAAAACAGAAGAGAAGCGTAGAAGTGAGAAGAGGAGAAGAGCACTAGGAAGCTAGAGTAAAAAGATTCACCGTAGGAATCAAGAACCGACCAAAAATCTATGGTAAGGGGAGATTCTAACACTATAATGGGTTGCCTAATGATGGGGTATGCTAGAATTTAGATTTTGTTGTTGTATGTTTTGATTTTCTCTCTAATTGGTGTTTTTGGGATTTTCTCTCATTGATGAAATTTGATGCATTTTGGATGATTGATTGTGAATTTGTTAAAGTGTTTTGGTTAGAAACGATAGACAGGTGTTGGTGAATAATTAGCATGTTTTTTAAAACACTATTTTGGTGTGAAAATTGAGATTTTAGGATTTGAAGCATGAAAATTCGTATTTGAAAAGTTGCAGACTTTTTACTGTCATCGCAGGGTAACCAATTACCTAGTTATGGTAACCGGTTAGCACATAAAAATTTGGAAAATAGAGGTTACTGTAATATGCAGTAACTAGTTACCGTAGATGGGTAACCAGTTACCTCGAGAAATTTTGAAAATACAGTTACTGACTTTATAGTAACTGATTACCACTAGAGGGTAACCGGTTACCACTATATTAGACAGAATTTTGGAAAAATTGAAATCTCCATAACTTTCGTCTCGGGTGTTCGTTTGATGCGTCGTTTGGACCGATGGAAAGAAAAAAATCATTTTCTATTTTATAAAAATAAATTAACTAAGTAGTTAATTATTTCACCTACATCGATACCTATTTGTGTGTATTCCTGAGTAATATGCCATAAATTATGTTGTGAATGATTAAGATGACATTGTATGAATATTTTAGTTGTGTGACATGATATGTGTGATGATGATGGCCTGTATTGGCGTAGCATTGATAAGTAAAAGTAATCAATATAAAATTGTGTTGTTGCATATCAGTGTCGCATGCATTCATTAAAGATGGCATGTATTTGGTAAAAGATGGTCTATATTGGCGAAAGATGGCTTGTATTGACGTTGTTGCCCAAGTTGGCATTATTAAGATGAGGGTTTTGCTCTGTTGGTACCACATGCATTGATTGAGTGTCAGTTTCACTGCATTACATGGTTGTTAATGATTGATTGTCTGAACATTGAATGAGTCTCTAATTTTTTATTGACGAATGTGGTGTTGTTCATGTATTTAATTATGTTGATGTACGTTGTAGTATGATGACCGACAAAAAGGTATGAGGTAAAGATGTAAATGATGTGTACTTGAATTTCTATCTGCTCATTATTATGCTTCCTCTTATATTTTTATGGCATCTCACCCTTTCTATTTGAATATTGCCTCTACGTGGGTAACGTGCAGATGATCCGAAGTAGCTCGACGTCGAGGTCAGCTGAAGAGTCCTTCAGTTTTACATAGATGAGTCGGTGTCTACTCTGATACGTAATGCTTGGGGGTTTCGCATTTGTTTTATTTAATTGGAAGTGAACTTTACACTACTCCATTATTTGAGTTTAATTTACGACTATGCTGAATTTTGAAAGATGATAATTAGGATTCCGGTTGGAGAATTGAGATGGTTTTTATTTATGTTTTTCCGCTGTGAATAAATGAAAGGAAGTTTAAGACTTTTGAACATATGAATTGTGTTGTGTATCTTAATTATTGAGCATGTATGATGTATGAAGCACGTGACATCCTATTTTGATGTTGTATTTTATAAAATAATTTACTCTGATTTTTATATAATTTACCAACGGGAAAATAGGGTGTTACAAACACACCCTTTGATTAGAATAACAAGAGTAGATCCCGTGGAGTACCACAAACATGAAGGGTGCTAATACATTCCCCTTGCGTAATCGACTTAGTTACATGTATCTCTCGATCGTTTGAATGTGATTTCACCCTTCTCAGGTTTACTCGATGTTTACCTTTCCCTTCCGGTGGGATAAAAAATGTTCGATGGCGATTTCATTGATTTTCTCTCGATGATTTCCAGCTGGTTGTTTCAACGTGAATAAGATGAAAATAAACAACAAGGCACATAGGGTGTCACTCAACTTAACACAAACTTGTTTCGTAACATGGGTTAATATAAATCATCTAGTAACTTAAACACATATCATCACATGCTCTCCTTTACATGGTCATCGCATCGAAATTACTCAAATAGAGTAACCCAACCAACATTTAAGTCTCATAATACTTTCTTTTAAACATAAAAAATTAGTTACGGCAAGATGCCTTCAACAATAAACAATGCATAGCATAACAAGTTATAACATGTTTAACGCTCACAACAGCAACATCAAAGTAATAATAAACCATAACATAACATTCATCTGCCCAGTGTTACAGGTCAGAGCAACGAAAACTAAATATCACATAAAACGGGAAAAGAAGAATAACCTCAACGTGATCCTTTAACTTATAAGTAGCTACTCATTTACTTGCTCGTCTCTACCCAAAGGAGGAGCACATAACACCACATACATCAAAGGAGTGAGAAATACACTCAAAATATATAATGATGCAGTATACAAGGGTAGCCTAAAACAACCAGTCAACCTCCACACATTTCATTTACACTAATTCAACACAATTCATTCACATCAACCATAACAACTCAACGACTTATTCATAAGAACCTTTATATAAAAATAATGAATACAACGACTCAACTCATGTATGTGGTACCAATTCAATGATGGTTCTTCATACGAACCAGGTCCGTCCTTTTAGACCTCAAACCCACATTTATAGGTTCATGAAAAGTCACCAGTCCACTCTTATAGACTTGTAACTTGCCTCTTTTAACAATAACGACATAATGAAGACATGTCATACAACTCAATGCAACAACAACAACAACAATATTTAAGGCCCCCCTTTTGACCATAAACAATCATACATTGACAATACAATAAGAGTCACATCTAAACTATTATCCAACACTTACAACAACAATCAAATAATTCAATTATTATTCAACCTTAATAATAATTCAATGTCATATAACAACCATAATTATGCATATAAAACATAATCTTCTGTTAATCATATGACAACACTAAATAGTAAAATAAATTTAATTATAACAAGTATATAATTTTTAAATCAATTATTAATACTAAAAAACACCATTTAATCATGTATTTAATTAATTAAAGTTACGATAATATGTCCAACATCAATTAACATGAACTTCACGACAAAACAACACTGAAAACCCAACTCAGCAGCTAAAACGCCACCACAAACATTACACCTTAAGTAAAACAGTATATTCACATCATTAAGTACACATTCAGCCTCTTAAGGCATCACCATGAGATAACACTAAGTGTTAGCTTTCCAACGCTTCGATCTGCGTCTCAAACGGAGTTATGGAACTAAAGTTATGATATTTTTCATTAGACACGATGAAAGTCACAAGGGCTGACAGACGTCACCCAAAATAGGGTTTTCTCCCACGACCAGTTTATCGCTAAGTCCCAGAATCTACGGGTAAATACCCAAAATTATTTTTCTACATTTTTTCCACCATTGGAGGACCTTTGGACCTCCGATTTTGATTCCGCAAAAATCCATACGCTCAGAATTCAATATACAATAGTTATATAACAATTATACAACAACCAATACAAATTATTTGTACCTAACATCAATTATTCATCACTTTCTACATTTTAATCATCATATTCATATTACTCTCATGAACGCAAACTTATATCAAAATTCATCTACATGAATATACACTTTCATGGTAAAATCAGTACAAGAAATTCACCATAATTATATCATATAATTCATATAATTCATATTATCATAGCAATTTCATGAGCTCCCCAAACATTCGACAACGGAGAAAGAAAAGAGAAAAAACTAATGGGATTAAGGACTTTACCCAAACATGAAATCAACTCCATATTTAGAGTAAATCTTCTCTTACCTTATATTTTCCACAAAAACACCTTCAAGCTCTAACAATGGAGATTCTTCCTTCTTCTAAGCTCTTTTTCCTTTTTGCCTCTTTCTCTCAAAACTCTAAAATACGTACCGACAACTCTCAAGTTATCAAAACTCATTTTTTATTCAAAAACCTAATTCTCTTCTTTTTCCATTCCCCTTTTCATCCTTACTTTTTTATAATCACCAAACTACCTTTAATCTATATTTTCCTATTTATTTTTATTAATGAATCTAATTCCTAATAATTCTACCAACTCTTATTATTTTATTAATTAAAAATAATAATTAAATTTAATTATTTCTAACTTCCACCCCAAATCCTACTATTTTATTTATTTCATATTTAATTTAATAATAATCCTCATTATTTTAATTATCTACTCAAATAACTAAATAATTAACTTCATTTCTATTAAGAGTCTGTTTGATAAAAATAGCAGTTAACTGATAAATTAACTGATAGCTTATAGCTTATAGTTGATGACTGATGACTGATAGGTTAGTTTTATAATTGATGGTTGAGACTGATAGTTGATAAGAAAATTGAAGTGTTTGGTAAAAGTAACACTTCAACTAACTTATAAATGTAAAATGATATAAAAGATATTTAACACATAATTATTTCATTTTAAATTAAAATAAATTATAAAGGATAAAAGTGGATTTTTGTCTAAATAATAAGGATAAAAAAGGAAGAAAAATGACTTTAAGTTATAAGCAAAAACGCTATTTAAAATAGCATTTATAAAATAAGCTATAAGCTAGCAAAATAAGCTATAAGCTCGTGATGAAAAGACTGTTATCAAACATATCTAATTTGTCATATGAGCTTATAAGCTATAATCTCAAAATGGTGTCTTACCAAACAGAGCTTAACTCCTAACTACATGTTTGCTCCTAAATTCGACACTCAAAACAAATTGGCCTTATTGGCCAAAAATAGATTGAACAAATCTAAGCTGGAAATACTTCAACAGATTGGAAAATACTTAGAGAAATTTCTAAGTTAAAGTTAATCTTCGACCAGAAGGTTTTTGCGGCCTTCGACTGAAAGGGCTCCAGGGCCTTCGACTAAAAGGAAACCTCGTATCAGCAACATGTGATTTTGAATCTGAAAAAAGGAGGGAAAAGCAGTTCGCTTGGCAGTTGAGGAAAGTAATATGGAATGAAGATAGAGGTTGAAGCACATGCAGAAGACACTTGTCCTCATCCTAGAGCAAAGCAACTCCTCGACAGTTACCTAGTTTTAGTATAAATATAGGAAGTTTATGTAGATTTTTGTGTGTTTAACTAACTGTACAAGTTATTAAATATTATTCGAGTACCCGCTGCGTGAGAAAGAATACTGAAAATGTACGTTTGAAATACCATATTTTATAATCAAAGTCTTTTACATTTCTCTTTACATTCTTTGCCTTTTTATCTTGCTTGCAAACATCTATTTTCCCTTTCACTTTATTTGCACTTTTATCATATTTCTGCACTTAAACTCTCCTCAACCCCTTTTCTATTTACTTTTTATACTCAAACTCATTTCAAACCTCAACCTTTCTCAGTCGAACGTGTGTTCTTTATTTATATCAGCATTTATGTCCAAACAACACTAATAATTAGCATATGTCCTAGGATCAAACTGATCGATCTCGTGAGTAACCAAAAATTACCCTTTTTGGAAGATCAATGGTTGTTTACTGAATAACACGAAAAACAAATTGGCACACCCGGTGGGACGTTGCTAATTTTTATTTTTTGTTTTACTTGTTTATATTAACATAAATGCTTTGCATAATTTCCTTTATTTTACAAAGTCTTGTATGCTATTAAGAAGTGGTAAATTAACCACCAACGAGTGTACAACTAGAAGGAGAAATAGTAAAAGTGAAATGGCTAATCAACCAAACAATGGAGAAATACCTCCACTAATTACTACGGGAACAACGGTTATACCAACTGTTAGTGAAACTGTCTCGTCAATTGTTAGTTCGACACCAATGTTAACAACAACTTAAACAGGATCAATACTTTTGTATGTAGGTCTCAGAGGTCCATCAGGAACACCCCCACCAAGGGTGAATCCAGGATCTCGACCATACGTTCCCCCAGGATTTTTGACAGCCTGGATGGGTCGAGATCAGCCTTATGGCATGCCAACTACTGAAATGGCTAGTCTTATGAACGATGTGTCTACATTTTCAGAACCTTTGGTAAGTGCGTCTTCGCCATTACAGGGATCTGGAACTGGTATGGCGAATTTGGGTAGAAACCATCTCTTAGGAGGGGCATCCCATGCAATACCAAGCCTGACAAATGCTTCTGCGATAATTTTGAGGCAACAGATGGATGAAAGCAACCATGATATGGTACAAATGTTGGCCCAAAATCTAAGTACATTGTTGAACCCGCTAATACAAAATACCATCCAGTCGAACCAATAAGTGTCAGCGCAGATGACGCGCATGGCTGAATTTTTTGGGGTTCCCCAACCTATTCGACAACCCCAAAGAGCACCAATAAGAGAGAATCAAGGTATAGTCTTAGAAGAAGATGTAACCATTAACCAAAATCCACAACTAGATAAGAGGAACCACAGAGTGGAAATCGAACAACCTATGGTCGAAGCACCCGAATTTCCCCCACAGTTCCCTAGAGATGGCAATCAAGGTGTAATGGTGGTAAATAGAAACCAAAATGCTGACGAACTGATACAGCAGATTCGACACCATAATTATGGAACAAATAATAATCTGACAGCCATGATCGAAAGAATCAAGATACAAAATGTAATGAACATTGGCTTTCATATACCAAACTTTACATCCCCATTGTCAGAGTGTATCTTGCAAACAAATTTACCCCCTAGGTGGAAAGTTCCAAAGTTCACTAAGTTTTCGGGGGATACGACGGAGTCCACTGTCGAACATGTAGCGAGATATTTGATAGAAGCTGGGGAAATATCAAATAACGAGAGCCTTAGGATTAAGTACTTCCCAAGTTCTCTAACTAAAAATGCTTTTACTTGGTTTACCACCCTCCCAGCTAATTCGATCCACAATTAGAATCAATTGGAGAGATTGTTCCATGAATAATTTTACATGGGACAAACCAAAATAAGTCTGAAAGAACTGGCTAGCGTGAAAAGGAGATTCATCGAGCCAATAGATGAATATCTAAATAGATTTCGACTTCTCAAAGCCATATGCTTTACACAAGTGTCTGAGCATGAATTGGTCGAAATGGCAGCAGAGGGCCTAGATTACTCTGTTAGGAAAAATTAGATACCCAATACCTGAAGGATATGGCCCAATTGGCCGATAGAGTTCGACATGTAGAATGAATTAAAATTGAAAAAGCTAAAGCAACTAAGACTCATCGAAGAGAAAGGGTAGCCTATATTGAAATGAATGATGACGGTCCAGAGACATCTAGTGATCCTATAGTTGTCGAAGAAAGCGAAATGAATTTAGAAGAATTAAAGCAAGGGCCACCATACTCTTGTAGATTGTTAGTGCCCTCAGATGGGAAGAATCCTACTGAGTCTGAAAAGAACAATGATAGATTCCCAAAGAAAACATATAGTTTCGATGTCACAAAATATGACGAGATATTTGACTTGTTAGTTAAAGATGGCCAAATGATAGTACCTCTAGGGGCAAAAATTCCTCCTCTAGAACAAAGAAAAAAAGAGGTTTTTGTAAGTATCATAATTTTTTGGGCCATAAAACTTCACAATGTTTTCTTTTCAGGGATCTCGTTCAAGGAGCGATCAAAGAAGGCAGAGTCAAATTTGCTGACAAACCTCCAATGAAAATCGATGCAAACCCATTGAGAACGGATGCCCACTATGTTGAACCAGCAGACATCAACATGGTCGAAGTTTCTGAAGACTTCGTCAATAATTCAGTTTTGGCAGTTTCACTAGGAACATCTCCAGAAAGACTGTCGAAGGGGTGAGAAGGGCTACTGAAGGCCTAAGCAAAGGAGCTACTGACACTCAAACAAAAGGACTATTGCAGGTTCTTACGTGACTGTCGTCAAGGGTTCGACAGGGGACCTTGAAGCCAAAATGAAAAAGATGAATCTCGCTGCCAAGAGCAACGTAAAAGTCAATATGGTCGAAGTATCTGAGGTAAAGGCTTCAGAAGAGGCCATCAGACAAGAGGAAGTGAATAAAACTGCATTTCCTAAAGAGAATGAGAATCTGGAATATTTTCTGCAATGATGCCAAAAAAAGAAGTTTGAAGTTATGTTGTGTCCAAGATACAGCTCCATCTTCGACAAAAAGGCTTCAGAACACATACAGGGCATAAGGGCAGCAAAGGAGAAATGGGCCACCAGTGCCCAACCCAACATGGTTTCTGAGGTTAGATATTATCCCAGAAGAGGATATCAGAAAGGACCAATGAACCAGGAGAAGCGACCATCAACTTTCAGGCCTCCAACAAATGTCCTCGTGGACACTTGGCTAAAAACAACAAATAGGAAAAGGCCAAGTGAGGAGAAATGGCGCACATTCGATGTGCCAAGAGGATCATCCTTGGCATATAGGAAGGAGTTCCAAACTAAAACAACAAACAAATTGGCTCATGTGTCGAGCAACTATAAGGGGAAAAACTCCCATGTCTCGCTCCCAATGGAGAAGATATCAAAGACGGCGAAAAGCCGGGAGAGAGGCTACAGAGGAGCCTCAACCAGAATCAAGCACCAACGTACCACAAAGAATGGACAAAGGTAAACAAAGAAAGCCTTTGGAAAGGAAACCAATTTCTAGAAGATTGGTGTGGCCAGAACAAGGTGAATCAGATGATGAAGGTAATTCTGAATCTGATGCTACTTTAGATATTGTGGTGAATGTAGTATCAGTACTACCCAGGGAGTACGACCGCCAAGTCGAAGTCGAAGAGATTGACTGGGAGGTCGAACAGGAAATGGCCAAACATAGGCTAGTGTGTTATTATGTGATGAACAATGGTTGCATCAAAGAGAAAAATGCTTTCTTCGAGCCACCTACTGAGGCGATGAAAAATCACCTCAAACCCTTGTTCATAAGGGCAAAGATAGGGGAAATAACCATCAACAATATTCTGGTTGATTGCGGGGCTAGAATAAATATAATTCCCCAATCTATGTTGAGGAAAATGGGCAAGGGGGATGGAGATATCAAACCCCACAACATGGTTCTATCGAACTATGAGGGAGGTATTGGAACTACTATGGGGGTGATACAATTAGACCTCAAGGTGGGAACAATACTTCAACCAACTATGTTCATGGTCATTTCAGCGAAGCCCAACTATAATCTACTCTTAGGTAGAGAATGGATACATGGCATAGGTGCAGTGCCATCTTTGATGCATCAACTGGTTACAATTTGGCGCCCTGATGGCATCATGGAGAATATCGAAGCCGACCAAAGTTATTACTTGGGTGAAGTTAACAATGTTGGAAAAAATAGCTTCGACAGAAACTTGGCTCACATAGGGCCATGCAATCCTCCTGACTTCGATTTGGCACCAGCACCAAATGCCTTTTCCTCCCTCTACCTACATTCCAACCATGGTTTCCAGTGGGATGAAGAAGATTTATCAAACATTGACTATGGAGGAGTTGATGACATACGGCCAACGGGCTAGGGAAGTGAATTCGGTGATGATGACTGAATCACAAGCTTTACAAAAGATTTCGGCATGATAGCGGCCTTAGAGGCTAAAGTCAAATATATGGCTCTTGAAGTCAATGAGAAAGTATTTATTCCAGAAGGTCCTGGGAAAGACTTCGAACAGGAACCACCTGACTCGACAGGGGAAGAAATGAAAAACCAGAGGCTAGATGCCATTTATAATGATGAGCCTTTGGGTTTTGAAAATGATCTATTGGCAAATAGTGTTAAAATGCTAGCGCAAGATCCTCTAGAAGAAATAGACCTGAGAGAAGGTTTGGTGAAAAGACCAACATACATTAGTGCGAAGATAGATCCAGAGCTCATGATCAAAATAATCTAATTGTTGAAGGAGTTTAAAGACTGCTTTGCATGGGATTATGATGAAATACCTGGTCTCGACAGAATTGGTAGAGCTTCAACTACCAATAAAGCCTGGAAAAAAGCCTGCAAGCAAAATCTAAGGTATTTTGCACCAGAGATCTTGTTGAAGATCAAGACGGAAGTCAAAAGACTGCTGAGATGCAAGTTCATCCAAACAACCAGGTATGTCGAATGGATTACAAATATAGTACCTGTTATAAAAAATGGTACCTTAAGGGTGTGCGTCGATTTTAGAGATTTAAATGCTGCAACACCCAAAGATGAATATCCAATGCCTGTGGCGGAAATGCTTGTTGATTCTGCCGCTGGCTTCGAATACATGAGTATGCTTGATGGATACTCAGGGTATAATCAATTTTTCATTGCTGAAGAGGATGTGTCGAAAACAACATTTCGATGCCCTGGGGCTTTAGGCACTTACGAATGGGTAGTGATGCCTTTTGGCCTAAAGAACGCAGGGGCAACATATCAAAGAGAAATAAATTCTATCTTCCATGATTTTGTTGAAACTTTTATGCAGATTTATATTGAAGATATTGTTTTCAAATCTGTTTCAGGGAAGAATCATATGGACAATCTTCGACAATCCTTCAAAAGGATGAGACGCTATGGTCTGAAAATGAATCCCCTAAAATGCGCTTTCGACGTAAGAGCAAGGGACTTCTTAGGCTTTGTGGTCCACAAGAAGAGAATTGAAGTAAACCAGAACAAGACCAAATCCATTTTGAAAGCAAAAGCGCCAACTAGAAAGAAGGAGTTGCAATCTCTACTTGGCAAGATAAATTTACTGAGGAGATTTATATTCAACTTAAGTGAAAAAATGCAAGCCTTCTCACCACTACTTCGACTCAAAAAAGGAGGATTCGAGTGGGGGCAAGAACAACAAGAGGATTTTGACAAGATCAAAGAATACCTCGCCAATCCACCTATGTTGGTACCTCCTTGTAGAAATAGGATTATGAGATTGTACATAGTTGCATCTGATAAAACTTTAGGAAGCATGTTAGCTCAAGAGGATGAGAATGGCGTCGAAAGACCCATCTATTACCTCAGTAGAGTTTTAAACGATACAAAAACTAGATATAGCAAAGTTGAAAAACTATGTTTATGTCTTTACTTCTCCTGTACAAAACTCAAGCAATATATTAAACCAGTTGATGTTTATGTTTCGTCTCATTTTGATGTTTTCAAATATATGTTGTCGAAACCCATCTTGCACGGTCGAATTGGCAGATGGGCACTTGTATTAACTGAGTATTCATTAACCTTTATGCCTCTTAAGACTGTAAAAGGTCAAGTGATAACAGACTTTATAGTTGACCACTCAATAAATGAAGAATTAATCAATTACCTGGAGATCGAACCCTGGAAGTTATAGTTCGACGGTTCTAGTCATAAAGATGGAACTGGAGTAGGAGTTCTGATTATTTCTCCAAATCAAATTCCAACAACATTCAAGTACAAGATCAAAGTTTCTTGTTCGAACAATGAGGCTGAGTACGAAGCTCTAATTGTAGGCCTTGAAATCTTGTTAGAATTGAGGGAAACTCGAGTCGAAATAATGGGAGACTCAGAGTTAGTTATAAAGCAAGTTACAAAAGAATACAAATGCATAAGAGAAAATCTTATCATGTATTTTGTAATAGTCAATCGTTTGTTGAAAAACTTTGAAAAGATCAACATTCGACATATACCAAGACTGAAAAATCAAGTGGCTAATGACTTAGCACAGATTGCATCTGGGTATAAAATTTCGAAAGAGAAATTACAATAAGTAATCGAAGTTAGAGGAAGAGTAACATTAACTAAGTTGTCTCCAACAGATTTGAAAACAACAAAACTGGGGTACGCTGACCAAGAAAACTTCAAAATTTCGTTCATAGATAATCTAACAGAACAAGATTGGAGAAAGCCTATAGTGGAGTATTTGCAAAATCCAGTGGCTTCGACAGAAAAAAAATAAAGTATAGGGCGCTAAGTTATACTCTAATGGGAAACAAGTTATTTAAAAATACGCCTGAAGGGGTGTTATTAAAATGCCTAAGTGAAACAGAGGCATACACAGCCCTTTCAACTACACATGTTGGAGCATGTGGAGCACATCAAGTAGGCCATAAAATGAAATGGTTATTGTTTCGACAAGGACTATATTGACCCACTATGTTGAAAGATTGCATTGAGTTTGCAAAAGGATGTCAGGAATGTCAAATACATACAGGTATCCAGCACGTACATGCAAGCGAACTTCACTCAATTGTGAAACCTTGGCCTTTCAAGGGATGGGCTTTGGATCTTATTGGAGAGATTCAACTAGCATCATCTAAAAGCCAGAAATACATATTGGTGGGCATTGATTATTTTACTAAATGGATTGAAGCAATTCCTTTAGTCAATGTAGACCAGGAAAATGTCATTGAATTCATTCAAAAGCACATTATATATAGGTTCGGAATCCCTGAGACAATAACAACTGATCAAGGGTCAGTCTTTGTTGGCCGAAAAATGCAATAGTTTGCTACAGAAGTGAGGTTCAAACTATTAAAATATACGCCTTACTATGCACAAGCTAATGGTCAATTCGAAGCGAAAAACAAGGTAATAATTAGCTTAATAAAAAAGCATGTGGGAAAGAAGCCAAAGAATTGGCACAAGACTTTAGATCAAATTTTATGGGCTTGTCGAACTTCTCCTAAGGAAGTTACCAGAAAGACACCTTTTCGACTAACTTATGGCCATGATGCAGTATTTCCAGTAGAAATTTGTCTACAGTCAACAAGAATTCAGAAACATCAAGACATCCCTTCTAAAGCTTACTAGAATATGATGTTAGATGAATTGGTTGATTTGGACAAAGAAATACTGAGAGCTTTGGATCTCTTAAGGTTACAAAAGAAAAGAGTGAAAAAATCTTACAATAAAAGAGTAAAACCCAAGACATTCTTTCCTGAGGACCTGGTATGGAAGGTAATTCTCCCAATGGATCGAAAGGATATGAATATGGGAAAATGGTCTCCTAAATGGGAAGGACCTTTTAAAATTATCCAAACATTGTCTGGTGGCGCATATGAGGTCGAAGAGGTAAATGAAGATCAAAGGATCTTGAGAGTAAATGGTAAATACTTGAAAAAGTATAGACATGTGCTTCAAGAGGTTAAATTAACCAATGTTTAAGAGCCAAGATGGAAAATGCATTAAAAAGCCAAAATGGCTAAAAGTCATTACAACAAAAAATTATACAGATAAAAAAGTCATACAAATAAAAAAGTCAAAATCAAAATGGGAGGTTGGCTTTGATTTGGAGTTATTTTATCTTCTACAACTCCAAACTTCTTCCGCACAAAGCCTTTGACTGATGAAGAGTTTCGATTTTGGCATCTAATGATTGGGCTCGTTCAGCATATTCTAATCCTTTGTTGAGTTCCTCTTGACTCTCAGAATCAGTGTTGATAGCGAGAAGTTCTTCCTTTCGTTTATCATTAGCAGCAATCTTAGCCTCTAACTCTATGATCCGAGCCTTCATACTGGCTATATTTTGGTCGATTTCTTCATTCTTTCTGCCTGGCCTCTTGTGCCTTCGACAAATCCTTTAGCTTTGAAGCTGATTCAGCAGCAGCACCCCAGGCAGCAGCTACATGACCATTGGCCTCCTCAATTTCGCGATTGAGAGTCCTTCGACAATTGTAGTCAGTTGAGACCTGGTCGATAATTGAAATCAAATCCAAAATAACCCTAGAAATTTCAGGTGAAGCAGCAAGAAGGTCGACAACCCTTAAAGTAGTCTTCGGAAAGTAAGGAGCAATAGGTTCTCCCTCTAAGGTCAGCATTAAATCTCTTTTAAAAAGTTGCGCCTTAACCTTTTGAAGTGCCACCTCAAGAGGAGATGTTGAAAAAGATTTACCAAACGCAGTCGAAGCACTCTGATCAAAATAACTTTCTCTGCCCTCGAGAATGGAAGTTAAGTAGCCAAGAGGATTATGCTGTTTTAGTAATGCCAAATCTTCCTTACTACGGGACCCAGTCGAGGTGACTCTCTCGTTTGCAACGCGAGTCACATTTGCTCCGACAGATAAATCCTGTATCTGGACAGGGGCACCTTCAGCATTCGCATAGTTTCTTGCTTCCCTTGTAAATTTTTCTCGTTCATCAGTCGTCGGAATATCCTCTCCCTCTGGTGTGCCTTCCCCCTCCGTTACGACCACATCATCAGCAACTTCCTCTTCTTCGTCCTTCTGCCCATCATCAATAGCCTGTGGAGTCCCAAGATTCTCCTGTTCCTCACTAGGAACCTCCTAATTTGGCTTCCCAATGGTTTCATCTTGATGCCCAGAGGTTTGGTTCACCTCGCTGTCGAAACTCACAAAGGATCCCTTTGCTGAAGAAGGCTTATAAGTGGGATCACCCTCACTATTTATTAAAGTGACAGATTCTTCTACAGGTATAAGGGCTTGTTTAGAAGTACCAGCAGTGTCCTGGGATTATAAGATTGTTATTAGAACTATTGCAAAAAGGAAAAATGGGGCAAAGTCAATAAATAATCTTAAAGGGTCGAAGTGATTACCTTAGGCAGAACTTCAACACCAGGACTTGAATTATCGCTTTCACTGGGATTATTCAGCCTGGAAGCTATCTCTTGTTCTGTTGGCTCTTTGATGATGACGGGAGGAGGTCTCGACTTAGTAGCTATAACCCTGACCTTGGTTTTTGGACGAGGCTCGGGAATAGGGGCTGGTTTCTTTAATATGTGCCTCTTAAGAGGGACAGGAGGAGATTCTTCTTCTTCATCACTGGAAATTTCAATTTCTTGAACTTTCCTTTTCTGTGGAGTGGTTTTAAATACCCAGAAAGAAATGAGTCAAAGGCATCAGCGTCAATATTAATATGTTGAAAAGAAAGATATAGCAGAAAGTGTTTACCTTTGGTAAAGGTTTCACAGAAGGGTCTCCTCCCTTTGCGTTTTCAGCGACTTTCTTGGTAATGGTCCTCTTGACGGCTAGAAAATAAACAAGTATAAGCTAGATGTCGAATGATTGAATCAAAGACAATAATACATTTGCTTTGGAAAGAAAGATTACCCTTTTTGATCTTGTTAGAGATCAGCATAAATGCCTCTTGAAGGTGGTCAGCGAAGTCTTTTTCGTCTAAGAATTCTTCATCATAATACTGCTTCCACCAGACTTCAAAAAGAGGTGAACACGGGAAATTGAGTTTGAAGTAGAACAAAGTTAGTACGGTTCGACCAACGTATCTACCAATATGCTTGGTAGCAGCATCCTCTGAATAGTCTGCATTATAAAACAGCAGAAACTTTTCTCGGGAATAGATTGGTGAAGGGAGTGTCTGGATGATACCAAATTATCGAGAGACAAGATTCGGTTGATAAGAAATCAAACTGAGTTGATTCCTCGAACTCTTGAATCTCAGTGGCATGATTCTTGGGCGAAGAAACGACTCCCAGATAGCCACATACTCATCCACATGGTCATCTTCATCAGATGAAGGATATGGTCGAATAAACCATTCTGGAACAACCTTTCTACTAGAGAAGGGAGCCATGGTCGAAAAAAATTCCTTATGCTTTGCAAACATCATTACAAAGCTAATAAACACTTTCTGGAATTGCTAACCCTCATCAGTTGGAGTCAACAGGACTAATCTAGTTCCTTCAACCCTTCTGTTTAGGACTTCAGGGGCCCTCTCATTAATCTTATTCTTCTGAGGAAGAAAAGATTCAAAGGTGGCATTGAGCCAAAGTTGAAGAAGCCAAAAAGGGCCAGAAAGGAGCAAACTCGCCTTGTCTCCAATAACTTTAAGCTGAGTCACACCATTGCTGATGGACTCATACAGGTTGGCTAAAATCAATTCATCCAGACAAAGGGGATAGCCATGATGAAGCTGTGTCGCGAGGGTGAGCATCTTCTTAGTCACTTGAAGTGACTTGGTGCAGAAAACGAAGCGAGATAATCACAAATCTAGGAAAGCTATGTGTTCCACTTTAGAGACATTGCTACTAGACTTGTCGTGAAAGTGGTTGATGAATATGGTGTATGTGGGTTTCGTGGCTGAAAACCCGATAACATCTTCAGATAAATCTTCTGGGTCGAAATAGTCACCAGTTGGTCGAAGACCAATAATAGCGGCTATGTCGAAAAGAGTTGGGGTCACTATTCTACAGGGTAAATGGAAGGTGAAATGCGTACTATCCAAAAAATAAAGCGAAGATACCAACATGAGAGGGCAATAAGATAACCCAGTCTTCGACAGCATGACCAAGTCATAAATCCCCATATCCTTCCAGATTTGGGCTTGCACTTTTTTCATCTTACTTAGCCATTCAGAATATTCTGAAGTAAGACTAGGGCAAGATCGAAAGATCCTGTTCCCCTTGTTCATAAACTGAAGGTTAATGTCTTTCTTCATTTGAGAGTGCTGCTGGTTAGCAGGGGTTGCATCCTCAGGGTCATTCCTGGGTTTCTTCGCGCAACCTATAGGCTTGAGCCTAGGGTGAGTTGGGAAGAAGGTGTTATTTTGTTTTGGGTTCTCGAAGCATGAAGATAGTAGGACATACATGGCATACATGTGCCCAGAATACTTAACGGGAATGAGTAACTGAGAGTCATGAGCTTCATGCCATTCTCTGGTCATGGGTTCAGAAACAACCCTTCGCTCCCCAGTCGAAACAGGAACATGGCTAGTGGAAAAGATCTGTGGTTGTCGTTGTAAGTCAGAAACGTTCTTAGTTTTAGGATTGTTAGGTGCGTTTGAAAGGAAAGACATGGTTGAAGGTAGTGAAAGAACCAAAAAGATGAAGTTCTTAAGACTGTTCTTTGCAAAGAAGTAAGGAATATTAGGAGTTGTAAAAAATTCCAAAGGAAAGGATTCGTGGCTATTTATAGAGTTCAGGGAAGAGTGTTTTCCCTCAAGACCATTTAATGTTGCAGAGTTAGTGGGACACGTGGCAAACGTTGAGGTAGTTATCGTACAGGTAATGGAAACGTTTGCCATACTTTCCTAGGTTGTAGGGATAATGGCCATCATGGAAGCGTAGTAACGGCTGATTGACAGCGACATATTGGGAAAAAGGTAATGATGGCTCTGAATACCAGCAGTGGTTGGTAGAAGGCGAAAAGTGCACGATTGACTTTTGTGGTCAAAAAGAAGATAGGTGTCGAATGGGAATCTCAAAGAATGATCATTTCTTCTTGCGTCGAAATTAACATTCTTGGGGGGGGGGGGGGGGGGGATTTGTTAGCTCCTAAATTCAACACCCAAAACAAATTGGCCTTATTGGCCAAAAATAGATTGAACAAATCTAAGATAGAAATACTTCGACAGATTGGAAAATACTTAGATAAATTTCTAAGTTAAAGTTAATCTTCGACTAGAAGGTTCTTTCGGCCTTCGACTGAAAGGGCTCCAGGGCCTTCGACTAAAAGGAAGCCTCGTATCAGCAACAGGTGATTTTGAATCTGAAGAAAGGATGGAAAAGCAGTTCACTTGGCAGTTGAGGAAAGTAACGTGGCATAAAGATAGAGGTCAAAGCATATGTAGAAGACACTTGTCCTCATCCTAGAGCAAAGCAACTCCTCGACGGTTACCTAGCTTTAGTATAAATATAGGAAGTTTATGTAGATTTCCGTGTGTTCAACTAACTGTACAAGTCATTCAATACTATTCGAGTACCCGCTGCGTGAGAAAGAATACTGAAAATATACGTTTGAAATACCACATTTGATAATCAAAGTCTTTTACATTTCTCTTTACATTCCTTGTCTTTTTATCTTGCTTGCAAACATCTATTTTCCCTTGCACTTTACTTGCACTTTTATCAGATTTCTGCACTTAAACTCTTCTCAACCCCTTTTCTATTTACTTTCTACACTCAAACTCATTTCAAACCTCAACCTTTCTCAGTCGAACGTGTGTTCTTTATTTATATCAGCATTTATGTCCAAACAACGCCAATAATTAGCATATACCATAGGATCAAACTGATCGTTCCTGCGAGTAACTAAAAATTACCATTTTTTGAAAGATCAACGGTTGTTTACCGAATAACACGGCAAACACTACCACATAAACATACCAAATCACCAATTTCATATAAAACTTATTTAAATAACTGAATAAATCAAAAACCAATTAAATAAATAATTTCTACCATTCAGGCTTCAGCCCTCTCTGTAATGAAATAATAATAATAATAATAATTTCTACCACAATGTCACTAATTTCACTAATTATTTAATTAATTAAAAATAGTTAGTAATTCTAATTATTCTACTAATTCACCAATACTCTCACTATACTCCACTATTTATCACATACACATATCAAATCATAATTTATTTAATTAAAAGCATTACCACACACTAAATAATTAAATAAAAACATGAATATTTCAATTTAAAAAAAGATAGATTTTCAGGGTGTTACAACTCTCCCCCGCTTAAAGAATTTTTGCCCTTGAAAATAACCTGAAAGAAACTGAGTCAAATACGACTCTCTCATCTGACTCTGTAGTTCTCACGTCATGCTTCCACCAGCAGGTCCTCCCTGCACCACCTTCACCAACGCAATCTCATTGCCTCTCAAGTGCTTCACCCCGCGATCCTTTACTCTCAAGGGAATGCCTCAATAGTCAAGTTCTCTCTAACTTTCACATCATCCACTTGAATCAAATGAGATGGATCTCGAATATACTTTCTCAATTGAGACACGTGCAAGACATCATGAAGATTCAAAAGAAATAGTGGTAAGGCAACTTGGTATGCCATTGATAACTTGAAAATGCATCATATTTTCCGACTTGATTCGCATACTATTTAGTTTCGTTTCTTGCTTTTATCATGTTTTAATGTTGCTTTATATATGTGTTTCAGATACTTTATTGTTTGTGAAGAAGTGTGCATCAGAATTGAAAAGGAGGAAGAAATAGCAGAAAAAGAATGCAGAATCTCACTTCTGCTGATGTGACAGATGCCACCATCACCATCGCGAGCGCCATGGCCTTCATGCCATGTCAATTAATGAGTTTGGACTCATGGCGGTCGCCATGAGCCCATGGCGGTCGCCATGCACTAGGAAAACAGAAAATGTGGAAAATAAAATAGACTGCTTCTTCCTCCATTTTCCTATATTTTCTCAAGTTTTGACACGATCTGAAGAGTGAGGCAGTGTGGTAACTCTATATAAACCATAGTTTTCTTAGTTCTATGGGGAAGGTTTGTAAGCGAAGCTATGACGAACGAAAAAGCAATTATTTTATGAATTTCCGATTGCAATCCTGCCAGCATACTTAGAAGCAATCAAAGTTCTTGTGTTTATGTTTTTATCAGGTTTTTATTTACCATATTGGAATTATTGTTTGTTTGATTCAATCAGCATATTTACCTTTATCTCAATTAATATGTTTAATGCGTACTTAATCAGTAATATGTCCGGCTAAGTATTTAAAGTCCGGTCTTTGTTTCTTAAATTAAGTTTAAGAAACAAAGACTGATAGTCTGTGCACTTACAGTTAGTTAACCTGATAGACTCTTAAAGTTGTGATCAACCACTTCTCCTACTCTCTTCGAGATTTGATAAGGACCAATGAAACGTGGCGTGAGCTTTCCCGACTTCAAGGCTTGACCAACACCAGTTATGAGAGTAACTCCCAAAAATACATGACCTCCCTCATGGAACTCTAGCATTTTCCTCCTCTTGTCATGGTAACTATTCTGGTGATTGTGCAAAAATTTCATCTTATCTTGGATCATTTTGATCTTCTTAGAGGTCTGTTGAATAGTCTCAGGTCCGAGCATATCATGCTTGTTGGATTCATATCAACACAAAGGAGTTATACACCTCTTATCATACAACGCCTCAAATGGTGTCATTCCAATACTTGAATGAAAATTGTTGTTATAGGTGACTCAATCAACGACAAGTAGCTATCCCAAGCACCTCCTTGCTCAAAAACATAGGCTCTCAACAAATCCTCAAAAGACTGGATAATCCTCTCTATTTTACCATTCGATTGCGGGTGATAAGAAGAACTCAACTTCCGCTTAGTACACAGAGCTTCATGCAAACTCCTCTAGAACCTCAATGTGAATCTCAGATTTCTGTCAGACACAATACTCAAAGAAATACCATACAAACAGACAACCTTTTCGATATACAACTTGGCTAACTTCTGCAAAGGATAACTGATCTTAATCGGAATGAAATGAGCCGACTTAGTTAATTTATCCACCACAACCCAAAATGAATATTTTCCTTTAGAAGTCTTCGGAAAAATCGTCATAAAATCCATGGAAACACAGTCCCATCTCCACTCGAGAATGCTCAACGGTAATATTAGACCCAACGACTTCTAATGTTCAATCTCCAACTTCAGACAAGTCAAGCAAGCATAAACAAACTTAACTACTTCCTTCTTCACTCCTGGCCACAAAAACATCTTCTTCAAATCTTGATACATTTTAGTAGCAACGAGATGAATACTCAGACCACTTATATGACCTTCCTCAAGAATACTTTTCTTAAGTTCTGCCACATCTGGTACACAAACTCTGTCTCTGAATATCATCACACCATTCTTGTCGATTCTGAAATCACCACCTTTACCTTGATTAATTTACACCAATCATTCAACTAATCCTAAGTTGTTCTTCTGACCCTCTTCAATCTCTTCGAGAATACCACTGATCAACTTCAACATATCCAACTCCACAGTTAAAAGTTCTTTCACACAATAGACTCAAATCTCTAAATTGCTCTATTAATTCCAACTCTCTAACCATAAGCATCAACATATGCAATGACTTCCAGCACAAAGCATCATTTATGACATTAGATTTACCAAAATGGTAATTCAACTCAAAATCATAGTCCTTCAAAAGTTTAAGCCACATCATCTGCCTCATATTCAACTCTTTCTGATCGAACAAATACTTCAAACTTTTTTTATCACTAAACACTTCAAATCTGGAACCAAACAAATAATGCCTCCAAATATTTAAGACGAACACCGCTGCTGCCAACTCTAGATCACATGTAGGATAATTCCTCTCATGAACCTTCAAATGTCTCGAAGTATAAGCCAAAACCTGACCATTATGCATTAGCACACCACCTAGACCCATCTTCAAAGTATCACAATATACAACAAAAGGTTCATTCGCACTTAGCAAAACCAAAATGGATGTAGTGGTCAACTTCTTCTTGAGCTCTATAAAAATCTTTTGACACATAACATCCCCCATATAAGCTTGGCCCTTTCAAGTCAACTGAGTCAAAGTCATCGCCAACTTCGAAAAGCCTTCGATAAAACTTTTGTAGTAACCATCCAAACCTAGAAAACTATCGATCTTAGTGATCGACTTCAAAGTCTCTTACTGCAACACAACATCAACCTTTGATGGATCAACAACAATACCACCACTAGAAATTACATGACCATGGAAACTCACTTCTTTCAACCAGAACTCACACTTGGATAACTTCTCACACAACTTCTTCTCTTGCAATGTCTACGACATGATTTTTAGATGCTCCACACGCTCTTCATCAGACTTAGAATATACCAAAATATTATAGATGAACACAACCACAAACTGATCTAGATAAGGATGTAAAATCCTATTCATATACTCCATAAATACACTTTCCGCATTAGATACATCGAACGACATTACAGAATACTCATAATGACCATATATCATTCTAAATGCATTCTTCGGAATATCTTCTAGTTTCATTCAAATCTGATGGTAACTTGAAAATAAATCAACCTTGTTGAACACACAATCACCAACCAACTGATCCATCAGATCGTCAATTCTCGAAAGAGTGTACATATTATTGATAGTCACTTTATCCAGTTGTCAATAATCAACGCGCAACCTCATGCTACCATTTTTCTTCTTCACCAACAACACTGATGAGACACTCGGTCGAACAAACTTCTTCTCAAGCAGATCCTCTAACTGTTTCTTCATCACACCCAACTCTGAAGCAGACATCCTATATGGAGCCATTGACAATGGACTAGCACCAGGTACTAAGTTTATGGCAAACTCAACTTCACACTCTAGAGGCAAGTCACAAATTTCTTTAGGAAAAACATCAGGAAATTCACACACCATCGACATCTCACTAGCCACCACATCATTCACCACTCTCAGAGAAACTAACATCACCAATACCCGGTCATTCTCCCTTAAAAATATCTCAACTTGACTGGCAAACAAGAATCTCGAATTCGCATTCTCTTTAGGTTCTGGAAACAACACATCCTCAATAACACCCACACTCTTGCAATCTGTGGCACGATGCACCAACTCTCCACACTTTAAACACCTTAGAGAAGAAACTTCTCCCCCACTTGTTTCAAACCCGCTCCTGTTGGCAAGTGGTTAGGAAAACAAATGAGTACCGACAGTGTTTCACACACATGTCGTATACCAAGGAACAAGCAATTACAAAAACATGGTCGAATGGACCGACCTGCTCTGATACCATTATGTAACACCCTAAAACCCCTAACACACAAATAAGATGAAAATAAACAAGGCACATAGGGTGTCACTCAAATTAACACAAACATGCTCAGTAACACGGGTTAATATAAATCATAGAGTAACTTAAACATTTGTCATCACACACTCGCCTTTACATGACTCATCGCAACTGAATTATCAAAAAAAGTAACTCAACCAAAAATTAAGTCTCCTAATACTTCTTTTAAACATAAAACGTAGTTATGGCAAGATGCCTTCAACATCAAACAACACATAACATGATGAGTTATAACATGTTTAACTTTTGCAACAACAACATCAAAGTAATAATAAACCATAAACATAACGTTCACCCGTCCAGTGTTATAGATCAGAGCAACGAAAACTAAATATCGTATAAAATGGGAAAATAAGAATAGCCTCAACGCCGCCCTTCAACTTCTAAGCATCTACTCATTTACCTGCTCGCCTGTACCCTAAGGAGGAGCATAGAACACCACAATCAACAAAGGGGTGATAAATACGCTCAAAATATATAATGGTGCAAAAGTATGCAAGGATAGCCAAAAATAACCAATAAACTTCTACACAATTAATTTACACTAATTCAACACAATTCATTCACATCAACCACAACAACTCAATTTCACAACTCAAAAACTCAATCATAAATACCTTTACGTAAATGCAATGCAGACAACAATTAAACTCTTGCATGTGGTACCAATTCAATGATGGTTCTTCATACAAACCAGGTCCACCCTTCTAGACCCTGAACCCACCCTTCTAGGTTAGGGAAAAATCACTAGTCCACTCTTATAGACTTGCAACTTGCCTCTTTCAACAACAACGATATAATGAATACATGGCATACAACTCAACGCAACAACAACAATAATGTTTAAGGTCCCCTTCTGACCATAAACAATCATGCATTGACAACTCAATAACAATCTCATATGAACTATTATTTAACACTCATAACAATAATAACAATCAAATAATTAAATTGTTATCCAACCTTGATAATAATCCAACACCATATAAACTACTATAATTGTGTATACAAAACAAAATCTTTTGTTAACCACATAACATCACTAAATATCATAATCGATTTAATTATAACAAGTAAATAAATTTTAAATAAATTATGAACATTCAACAACACTCTTTAATCATGCATTTAATTAATTAAAGTCACCAAAATATGCATTAGTTTTCCAACTCTTCGAACTGCGTCTCAAACGGAGTTACAAAATTAAAGTTATGATATTTTTTGTTAGACACAGTGAAAGTCATGAGGACTGGCGGACGTCACCCAAAATTGAGTTTTTTTCCCTTTGCCACGCTAAGTCTCAGAATTCATGGGTCCAAAATTAGTTTTTGCGTATTTCCACCATTTGAGGACCTCTGGACCTCTGGTTTCGATTCCCTAAAAACACATACGTTCAAAATTCAACATACAATAGTTATATAACAATTATACAACAACCAACATAAATTATTTGGACTAACATCAATTATTCATCACTTTTGACATTTTAATCATCATATTCATATTACTCTCATAAACGCAAACTTATACCAAAATGCATCCACAAGAACATATAATTTCATGATAAAATCAGTACACAGAATTCACCACAATTATATCACATAATTCATATTATCATAGAAATTTCATGAGTTCCTCGAGCATTCAACCATGGGGAAAGAAAAGACAAAAAACTAATAAGATTAAGGATTTCCCCTGCCAAAACATGATATGAACACCATATTTAGAATAAATCCCCTTGCCTTAGATTTTCAGCAAAAACACTTCCAATATCTAACAATGGAGATTCTTCATTCTCCTAAGCCCTTTTGTCTCATTTACATTTTTATCTCAAAACTCCAAAATGCGTACAGATAATTTTCAGATTTCCAAAACTCCTTTTTTATTCAAAAAAACTAATTCTCTTCTTTTTCTATCCTCTTTTCATAAATCTCTAATAATTCTACCAACTCTTATTATTTTATTAATTAAAAATAATTATTAAATTCAATTATTTCCAACTTCTACCCCCAACTCTTACTATTTTATCTATTTCATATTTAATTTAAGAATAATTCTCATTATTTTAGTTATCTATTCAATTAATTAAATAACTCTATTTCTACTAACTCCCAAATATCACGTAAACATATCAAATCATCAATTACATATAAAATTTATTTAAATAACTGAATAAATCACAAAATCAATTAAATAAATAATTTCTAATACAATATCACTAATTTCACTATTTATTTAATTAATTAAAAATAACTAGTAATTCTAATTATTCTACCAATTCACGAGTAGTCTCACTACACTCCACTATTTACCACATACACACACTAAATCATAATTAATTTAATTAAAAGTATACCACATACTAAATAATTAAATAAAAACATGAATATTTCATACATAGATAGATTTTTTGGGTGCTACAAGTTCTCTCTTAAACTTCTCACCCTCTCTGAACATTATATTTGAGGAACTATGTACATCATAAAAAAATGCAATGATCAAAATTGATTGATCGAATAACATATTCAAAATACTTAGGTAAGTTCTCACTTAAGCATCTCACTCTTTAAACCGCCGCCTAATGACAAAGACAAATATTTATTAACATTTATCATTAAAACTAAATGTAATTATAATTATCGATTAAATAACTATGAATGTTTATTATACTATTTAAATGACATTTATAGCACTTGTCATGGATCGTGAAAAATAAAAATAAAAATTATAAAAGAGATACGTAACAAAAAAAAGACTAAATTCTTATAAAAGAATTATCTATTGCGACTCTTTCTAGAAGATTTTTTAAAGCATTCTATAGAGTGGAAATGTATTCTATAAAATTTTGAAAATATTCTTTAAATTCTGAAAATACATTTTTAGATAATTTTTTATCAAAACACGTTTTAAATATGATTCACCGTATTTTTTTCTAAAATAATCCAAAAATATAATTTTTAGAATAAATCTGAAAACATTTAAAGCCACATTTTGTTTTTTCACTTTATTTTCCCAATGCTTGGTTTGGAAAAATAAATAACGCACAATACCTCCAAATTCTTTGAAAGATCTATATGCATCATGCACACTTCTATATTAGAAAAATTAAAAATTTGTCCATTTTTTTTGGGTTTATTATTTTAGGATGGAAATTTTGTTTGGTTTTGTTAGATAGAAACTAACGGTGTTACGTTGTTTTCAACAACCTGTGCTTTAGAAAATTATACAAATAATTACGATAAATACAAATAAATACAAATAAACCAAAAAAAAAATCTGCAAAAGTACTAAATGCCCTCAGCATCATTCTGAAATGGCAATACGTAACCCGGCCCCACACCACATCCATCGGGATTCGCAATACCAAAACAAGTCCACAATAGTGGCCCCACTCTCCCTTCTTTTTGTCCACCGTTTCAACTGAAAGCGAAACGCTCTCCACACACTCCCACTTCACTCACTCACCCACCATAACGCCCTGTTTGCCTCTCACTTTCTCTTTCTCTCTCTCCCCTTTCCCTATACCAACGTAAGCACAATTTTTTTCTCTTTTTCCTTTTTCTTTTCCGCATAGGGTTTAAAATATATATGCAGATGCGATAAAACAGTTTTGACAAATATCGATATCATTACCGTCTGTCACTAATCCATAAATAGGAATTATTATCGCGACAACAATAGCTAAAACTTTTTACAATTTTAATCGGTATATATTGCGATACTCATTAAAAATTATCGTAATGTAAATTAATTAAAATTTATTTATTTTTTAATATAAAAATGTTAATAACAGTATTGATATGGGTGTCTGCCAAAACTATTTTACGGTTGTTAAATGTTTTCACCCTTAAAAAACACGCGGCACATAAATACAAAAATTAAATTCAAAAGTTAAAAACTAATTAAAAATATATATACGTAAATGAAGGAAGAAGAAAGAATGAAAATGATTATGGAAGATTATTAGATTAGATTACTCCAACCAAACAGTGCCTTCATTGCAATTCTTTACTTCGCTTTTAAACTACGTGCGTTTTCTTTTCTTTTCTCAATTACGTTTCGTATCTTTCTCTTCATCATTCAAAATCGTTTTCGTTTTTTCTTCTTCTCTTTTCAGGTAATCTCTCACACGTTCTTGATTCCTAAGAATTTCTCTGTATTTTATGATTTTAATGCCGCATTTTCTTAATTTAGTTGTTAATTTAGTTGTTAATTAGTTCTTAATTATATAATCACTTTTGTTCTTGAATCTGAAATGTGAGTTTTGTTTGTTATTGTTTTGTATGAAGAGTTTCTGTTTTTGTTCTTGTTATAATTATAACTGCTTTTTCCCCGAAGCCAAACAAGGCCTTATCGTGGATTTTCACCTTTTTTTATTAAATCAGTTTATTTCGATTTTTGAGCTGTGTATAGAGTATTAGAATTTAGAAATCCATCGTTTTCGTTATTAATTAACTGGTACATATCATAGGGTTTTGAGTATTTAATTTTATGTGTACTAGTTGTTTATTGTACTAGTAATTGATTTATAGGGTTTTGTTTTGGATTGATTATTGTTAGTGGAATTGATTTAATCAGATTTCAAAATGAGGTTTAGGTAATGTTTGTTTTTGCGATTTCAGTTGGTAGAGGTGGTACGACACTGATTGTCGTCGTCGCAGTGTGAATTAATCCTTTAACATCAAAATGGTGAATGTATCAGTATCAGCATTTGGCAATACCGTTTTGTCGCGGTCATTTTTGTGGACGCGGACCTCATAGCATAGAAAAAAATTATATTCTTTGTTATTTGTTAAGTGATTTGATTTTAATCAGATTTGGAAATGAGGTTTAGGTATACATCATCACTTCATTCATTGAATATATAAAATGTTAGTTGAATTGGAAATTGTAAGGTTTTGTTAAGGTTTATGTGTATTTCCTTTTTGTGCAATGCATTGAATTATTTTCTCTTTCACGTGGCTTTCTGCCATATTCTTTATAGCCAAATGTCAAAATCATGTTTCAATGTTTTCAGCATCAATGTTTCTGTTTTTGTTTGGTGCAATAGAAAAATGAGTATTGCTTTTATTGTTACCAGCTTTTTCCTTCATTAATTGTTTGATTGATTGTTGACTATGTGATAGGTTGAACCTAGATATTCACAAACCCCCTTTTTTTTTTTTTGAGTTTTTGTTGAATTTTGATACTAGAAAATGGAGTGTTCTTTTGAGTTGTAGCATTTTACAATGTTGTACAAATTCTTTTTGAGTTTGTATTGAATTTATTTGTTGTTTGGAATTGATGAAATTGTGAATATTTTATGACAGATAATTGCTTGTGAGTGAACTGTGAAGTTTGAGGGTTTGTTGTGTCATGCCAATCAATTTACAGCCAAGTAATGAATTCATGATACCTTCTGAGGATATGGTATTTGGGTTTGAATTCAAAAAGCTCGGCTCAAAACGGCATAGCAGTTCGAAGATAGCTAAAGAAAGTTCTGCATTGCCACAATTAGATCGAAGTCCGAACCCAAAGGGTGCAGATAAGTTGAGGTCAAAGAGTGGTGTTGGTCCACAATGCAGTGATCTCAAACAGAAAGCAAAGCAGGATGTGGAAGGAAACATTCGGAACCGGGAAACTGCAAAGAGAAGTGGAAACGAACGCGATGAGCTTGTAAAACACATGTCTAATTTGCCAGGTTATCTCCTGCATAATGATAGATTGGAAAATGTTCAAGAGAAAGCATTCAATGTTGGTGTTCTAGATTGGTCTCGACTCGAGAAGTGGAAGCACAAACATATACCAGAAGAACTAACTAATCATTTCACATCTGTCAATAGAGGTGAATCGTCATCAAGAATAGTCACTAAATCGTCCCTCAGTGCTGGTGGAAGGGAAAAACTTGACGACACAAAAAGTTTGCGAGATGTCAGACGGACCAACAAGGAATCACTTCATCAAAGTAGCAAACTTCCCTTAGAGGATATCGAACGATTTGAATTTTCTAAAAGTGGAACCAAGAGCATAGGAAATGAGCAGAGGAGGAATGGCAGTAGTAAAATAACTTTAGATGCTGGATACTCTGCGTCGAAATCAAGGCACCACGGGGTCTCATCTTCTATTCCTTATGAAAATGTAAATGGTAAGGATAAGGATAATGGAAACTCTGCATCGAAATCAAGGCACCACAGGGTTTCCTCTTCTATTCCTTATGAAAATGTAAATGGTAATGACAAGGATGATGAGTACTACCACAAGAAAAAAGAGAGAAATCGCAAGTCCAGCTGTGATATGATACAGCCATCAGTAAAATCAAAAGGCAAAGAGGCATCATTCAGTTCTAAAAAACTGAGTTCTAGCAACAATGAATCCATTCTAAAGGGGAATCAGTTGCTGGAGTCAGGTTCCGATAATAGTTTTAAAAATGACCATAGCAAGCCAAGTAATATTGTGCTGCTCTATCCACATGAAACTTCCGACTCAAGTTCTTCAGATGATTTCCGGCTTTCTGAATTCAGAACATCATCAGATGAAAATTGTCCAGAATCAAGCCGAAGTAGTTTATCATATGTTTCCGTTCTTGAGGAGGATTACATTGGCAATGTAGGTCCAGAAATCCGACTTTCAAGTGGACGCCGTTCAGTGGTTGAGCATACATCTTTTTCTGGACCAATGCAACACAGCGTTAGTACTACTTATCTCGGGATGAATCATTCTTCTGCAGTTTCAGAAAAGTCTGCTTCCAAAATAAATGAGATGCCTGGTATGCAATCTGAAGCTGCTTGCTTTGAAAAGGAGGTGTTGGAAAATAGGCTGAGCATTCAATCTGCTTTCAGTAATCTGATTGAATCATTAGACCAAGAAACTGCTGAGCTGACTTCTCAGAAGGGTATGAATACATCATCGCACAACCGTCGGTTTAGCTTCAGCTTAAGTCGAATCGGCAGAAGTTTCAGTTTCAAGGAAGGCCCTGCGGTTTCACAATTTGGTTCTAAGTATGTTTGTTCAAAGTCTGGTCCAGTGACTCCTGAATCTTCTATTCGTTGGGATAATTCAAGCAAAGAAAAGGCAAATAGTCAAAACAGAACAAGATCAAGTCCTCTTAGGAGGTTATTAGACCCTATATTGAAGCATAAGACGGCGTCAGATGCACAGCATTCAGGTGAAAGCAGTCAGAAACAAAAGGGAAGAATGAATTCAGTCAGTTTCAGGAGTATTGGTCTTAAAAAACCGCTTCAGGATGAAAAGAGCAAGGTATCATCAATCCAAGGTCTCTTGCAGCTTACAATAACAAATGGAGTGCCTTTGTTTAAGTTTGTGCTCAATGACGAAAGAAAGATTTATGCTGCTACAAAGAATAGTTTAGCATCGCAGGAGAAGAATGATTTAGGCTGCTGTTTTACATTCTACTTGGTGAATGAAATTAAGAAAAAGAGTGGTGGATGGATGAGTCATGGAAATAAAGAAAAAAGTTGTGGCTATGCATACAATCTCGTTGCTCAGATGAAATCTTCTACCTCCAAAATCACTGAAGCAATCAATCAGAACTCCAAGAGACAGTGCATGGTTAAAGAATATGTCCTATTGGGTGTTGATGTCAATCAGACGGATCAAGGACCCCCAAAGTTCATACCAAGCATGGAGCTTGCTGCTGTTGTTATTGAGACCTTGTGTGAAAAATTGAGCAACAAACGAATTCATAGTGATTATAATTTGCATGAGAAGGGATGCTTAAAGTGCTTGGCAGATGGAAGATGCTTGTGCAGGTCAGTCGAAACCGACATCTCTGTTAGCTCTACAGTTATACTTCCAGGTGGTGTACATGGTTCACCAAACAAAGGGGAACCTTCATCGCTGATCCATCGATGGAAAACCGGGGGATCGTGTGATTGTGGAGGTTGGGACATTGGTTGCAAACTCCTTGTGCTCCATGAGCAGAAACCGAGTTCAAACATCCAGAGAAGGTATAAACCTTACCAGGATCGTTTCCAGCTCTTTGCTCAGGTAAATATAGCTTTTACATTCTATACTTGATGATATGCTTATATACATCTGTAGATATTGTGGTCAGTGGATACCCTCTTTTACACATGGTTATCACTGCTTTCAGGAAGGAGCTGAGCAAGAAACGCCCATTTTCACTTTGGTGCCATTGAAGAATGGATTCTACTCAATTGAATTCAGTTCAACAATCAGTTACTTACAGGCATTCTTCATTTCTGTTGTTTTATTAGGCAGCCGGAAACAACCGGGATCCTTGGAAATCGGTAGCATGAGAGAAGAGATCCTGAAGGAATCGAGTTCCAATAATAACAGTAGCAGACATCAAGAGAAAACACCTATGAAGTATACTCCAATTCCACCTCTTTCCCCTGTTGGCAGAGTTTAAACTCGTGTCGTTAAATAGTGGTACTATAGCGCTATAGTATAGTGGAATTTGAACAAATAGCTACTGTTCCACGATACGCTATTTAGTATAAAATGTAGTCAAATAGCGGGCTATAGCACTGCTGCGTAGCGGAACTTAAACAAACCGTTTTTTTACGCGATCTACAATTGACGACACTGGTTTGAAGAGATTTTTTTTTCCATAGTTAGATGTTAAGATCTTCAAGTAGTTGAGGAATAGCTAGCTAGTTAATAGCATTGCAAAAACATTATATATGTTGTTCTTGCAATTGGATCGTTACGCTTTTCTTTTACCACTTACCTTTATACATTGGCAGGAAAAAAAATGCTATTGTCAGTTTCACTTTCCTTTTCTCAGTAAAAAGAATGTGGAAAAAACTAAGTATAAAAACTTTCGTGGCACAACTTTCTTCTATTTCACCTTCATTTACAATGTCTGGTATAATAACTAACTATTCAATCAGAATACCTTGGTATTGCAGAAAAGTGTCAATAAATAAAAACAGCAGAGTCATCCTCTCCATTACTTGAACAAAGAAAAATCAGAAATGTTTTAACATGATTGCAATATTTGCCGCTGAAAATGTTCTCTCAAAATTGACTGTTTGATCTCAAACAATTAGTTAAACACTAGTTTTTGTTTCTAATCACGTATTTAGTTGTGTATTAAATCGCATATTTAAGAACTACATAGCTCATATTCTAAGATATATTCTAAAGTAGATATTGTGAAAGACAAAATATGAACGATTAAATTTTTATCTTCAATGATTGAGATCAATTGACTGCATCAATCTATGCATTTTTCTGAACACTATTTTTTGTTGTTGAAATTGTGAAGTGCTAACTATTTGTTTCTTCAAAATACAAACAAAAACACTAAGAGTTTGTATCTGTATCCAATCAGACAAGGTTATTCATTGTCATATCACTTTTTAAATTATTTAATTTTAAAATAAACTAAATTTTTTAATTAATTTGCACTTAAAATTTCGATACACAAATACTTATCATAGATACCTAAGTATTTGCCCCAAAATAATTGTTCATTATAAATAGTAGTCTCCATTGTATTTGCAGACCACATATACATATTAATACTGGTCTCTATTGTATCTGCACACCACATACGTACATAAATGATAAATGACTCATATTAGAAAGATTATTAAGAGTATGGTTGATTATAGCTTATATTATACACATTAATCCTGGTCTCTATTGTATCTGCACACCACATATGTACATAAATGATAAATGACTCATATTAGAAAGATTATTAAGAGTATGATTGATTATAGCTTATATTATAGAGATTATTACGAATACCGTTGAGTATGATTATGATTGTGGAGATTATTACTAAGGATAGGTAACTAAGGTGTGGGAGCTTCATTGAGGTATTATTGTAAATTTAGAGGTATTATTGTAAACTTAGCCACTTTAACCCTAATTCATTTGACATAAATATAAGAAACTATGGATACTCTATAGTTGCAGAGGTAAATACCATTAGCTAAATTTTGTTATCAAAGATCAATCAAGTTCGTTTTCTTTTCTTTTCTTTTCCCTTTAATCTTTTATATTGTTATTGTTTTAACAATTAGAATAAGACGGTGATTAACCTTGGTGCGAAATTCGAAGTAATAAGGTTCGACAAGATAGAGAATTTTGGATTATGACAAAGGAAGATTATGAGTCTATTGACTCAACAAAGTTTAGAGAAGGTGATGTGTGAGACGAAATTGAATGACATGGAGGATGTTAATTGGGTGGAGATGAAGGAGAAGGTCGCGGGATTGATTCTCCTATGTGTTTTATATGAGGTAAAGTATCATATCATGGATCTGACGACGCTGAAGGAGGTTTGAGACAAATTGGAGAATCACTATATGTCAAAGACGTTGATGAACAAATTGTTTGCGAAGCAACAACTATACAGTCTGAAGATGCGGAAATGATTTGATTTACAACAACATGCCAATGTCTTCAACACTATAATTATTGATCTGATGAGGATTGAGGTGAAAATTGAAGAGGAAGATAAGGCAATTATCTTAGTATGCTCCTTACCAAATTCTTATGAGCACTTGATGGCTACTCTTATCTACGAAAAAGACACTATCAATCTTGATGTGATTATTACTACACTTTTGTCTCATTTTCAAAGGAGACAAGTGTAGAGGAAGAAACTCAAAACGACAATTTAAATGTGAAAACAGGTTAAGATTATAGGCGGAACAAAGGTAATGGAGATTCTATAAAGAAGAGGTCTAAATCTAAGAACGGAAAAATAGATGAGTGTTATAGTTGTTGTATACATATAGGGCAATGGAAGAAGGAGTGTCCAAACAGAAAATAAGACTCATCCAGTTCTACAAATGTGATTCAAACCGATGATTATGACAATGAAGCAGGTATACTATATGCTTTATCCAACAAATACACATATGCATGAATTCTTGAGTTTAATTGTTCTTACCACTTGATGTCACATCAAGAATAGTTAATTCACTACAATCAAATCATATAATTTTAAATTTATTTATCTAGATGATGATAAAACATGCACTATCGCTTAAATGAGAGATTATATTTGCCATCGACGATATGATGACAACTTTTGGTTGTTGATTTCATGAAGTGCTACCTAGTTCTCAAAAGTATTGTATTTTATTAGGTAATTGGATTTTCAGTTGTGTCTTTCGTTAACTAGTTTGTTTCTTCAAATTACAAACAAAAATACTACTAGATTTAGTACAATTAGAGTGACAACTCCTCAGATACTTTCAAACCAAAATAACAGTTCATTAGAAATACTAGTCTACAATGCATTTGCACACCAAAGATGAACATTAATAGCTTTATTTGGTTCATGTTAAATCCAACAAAACGTAAATGCTTTCACATGCTCATAGTAACAAAACATAACTAGTCAATGAGATTACTGAAAATTGGTAGGACAACTAGTTATTTTTGCACCTAATAAATCTTAAGCATTGAATCCATTAATCCATATATGTCAAAGCTTCTAAGATAATTTGTGTAATCAAGTTGTAACATAACAAAAAGAGAAACTTTGGAGGCCAACAAAGATTTCTATACAACATAGCTATGCATCAAATTCATATGTCCACTGGTGAAGCATGATGGTTACAAATAAACCACTCACCATCGATCCTCTCGAACACATTCGTTATAAATTGTCCTCCCCATCTTCCTCCTTTCGACTTTACAAACTCCATGCAAGTGACATATCCCATATCACCTCTAGCATGAGCTTTAATGTCTTCTAGTTTAATTCCCAGTGGAAATTCATAGTTAGCCCATACATAGTTCCAGCTCTCAATAACATCATCGTATCCGGATATTCCTTTCAAACCAGGATGTACACAGCACACTTCGTCCCTTTTCGCCCACATGGCTTGCATGCCTGCAAGGTCACCATCCCTGAATGCATTATAGAACTTGCTGTTTAATCCCAATACTTCGATTTTGCTATCTTTTTGAAGGCTTTTTAGAGTATCCCTTATTTCTGCTGCTCTTGTATAATTCTCCTCAGCAATTGCCTTCTGCAGCTCCTCCACTAAAGTGTGTTCATCTAATGCTATGTTCTCACTACTCAACACGCTTTCGGAGTCTTCACTTTTTACTCCCGGTTGTGTCCCTGATCGAATATAATTGAACAAGATTGTGTACAATGTCAATCAATCATAATCGTTAAATCATATGAAATGTGGATTGTGATTGGTTTCCAGCAAAAGCAAGACAGTAGAAAGAAATGGCCATTGAATCAAAACATTATTCAAAAAGTAGTCGCTATATGAATCAAAAGGGTTCAAGCAAAGGACACTTACTCAATCTTCTCATTTGTAACTTGAGGAATTGATTAGGCAAGACACTCGGTTGGTTTCCTCTTTCAAAACTTTTGCCAAAAACTAACCTATTTTGATTAAAGAATGGTGAAGGACAAGCATCATGTCGCTTCTGAAAGCTATTGATGAACAAACCCGGCAAGAAATTAAACTCTTTGACAGGAGACAGTCCCTTCATGAAAAAACTCAAAATTAATCACCACGCACCATACGGGCATTATCACTAATAGGGAAAACATAATTTCATATTTATTCCTAAGCCATTCATGAAGTGCATAAATTTTTAAAAAGTCGCCATGTTTTCAACAACACGGTCGAAATTCTAGCCTCTAAGTAAACAAAAAATGAAATTCCAATTCAAAACACGAAATTCCAATCCAAAATACAAAATTCTAGCCTCTAAGTAAACATATATTCCAATTCAAAATATGAAATTCCAATCCAAAATACGAAATTCTAGCATCTAAGTAAACAAAATACGATATTCCAATTCAAAATACGATATTCTAGTCCAAAATACGAAATTCTAGCCTCTAAGTAAACAAAATACGAAATTCCAATCCAAAATACGAAATTTCAATCCAAAATACAAAATTCTAGCCTCTAAGTAAACACAACACGAAATTTCTGTTTCAGGCAGTTGAATCATATCTATGTTAAATCCTGGAATTCTTAATTCAATAGATTGTTGATCAACATAATGCTCTTAAACTATGAAGCACGAACACCGGACACGACATCCACACCGACACGTCGCCAGTAATAATTTGAAAAAGTGAATAAATTGATCATAATCACATCGACGCTAGTAATAATTTGAAAAAGTGTAAATTAAACATAATCACGTGTGTCGGTGTCGTGTGGATGTTGGACACAGATACGTGTCGAGCACCGGACACACCTTTGTTCAGAGGTGTCAGTGCTAGATAGCTCTAAAGTGGTTATCTTGCATTAACCTATAAAAGAGACTTCTAAACTCCACTAAAAGATTAATAAGAAAGAAAATAAATGAACTTTTAAGGTTAAAAACAATGGGAAACTCACATTAAAGGATAAGGAAGTTCCATAAAGTGCCATAGTCCAAATCGCAAATTTACAACAAGGAGCTGTGGAAAGTGAGTTGAATCCGCCAAGCACAAACACCTTATTCTGAAAACCACACAAAAATTAGAGATAAAATCCTTCAACTACAATTACTATGTACAAGAAATACTTAGATTTCATATCATAATAATAATTTAATAAACATAACACGAAGATAACCAAAAAAACTCAAACCATCTACAAGAACATATACAAATACAAGAATGAAGCACATTTGGAGAAACGATTTTGAGAATTTTATAGCCAGGAACAAAATTGAGCAATGAAAATGATGATTAAAGTGTAAAAATGAAAAGTTAGAGCAATTGGGGTTAAGAATGAAAAGGAATAGTGAATTGTAGAAGAAAGCAATTGGAGAAACCTTGGGAGTGAAGAGGAAAATCGAAAACGGTGTTGAAGGATCAGAGGAAAGAACGGGCGCAGGTGCTGATTTTTGGGATTTGGTGATAGAAGAAAGAAAATGGAAAGAGTTATCGTATATATACCACACAGGGTTTGTTTGTTTGTTCATACATAAGTACCCTGCAAACATGGAACGTGAATTGCAATTTACAAATTACTCCTCCATTTATTTGCATTCTCATGTACAAATTAGATAATTTGTAAAGTAGAATTTGCTCTTTTAAACAATGTTTTAAAAATCAAATTGAATTAGTCGGTTTAATTAATTAGATTGAAGTTGAATCTGGTATGATTAACTTTTTGAAACTGTTAGTTGATCAAAGTCGAAATAAAATTAAAAAAATAAAATTGAACCGTCAAAATTATTTGGACCAAAAAATTAAAATCAATTTTATAAAATTTTCCGGTTCAAAAAATAAATCAAATTGCTTTTTTTTATAAAAAAAAATTAAATTTAATATATCTTATTAATTAAAATTGTTAAGTCTTTTAAAAAAAAATTTAAAACCAAAACTAAGATTAATTTAATAATTATTAATATTTATTTATTTATTTATTATTAATTAAAATCAATCATTCTCGTAATTTAAGAATCTTAAAATTATAGATTTGAAAAACTATTATTTTCACATTCTAAAATTTAAATATTTTTTTCATAAGTCATCTTCACAATTTATTTTATTAATATTTATTATTTGTTTTATATGTCAAATTTATTTATTTATTTATTTATTTTTTTAAATTATAGATTTGAAAAACTATCATTTCAACATCTCAAAATTTAAGTATTTTTTGTCACGAGTCATTTTCACAATTTATTTTATTTTTATTATTTATTTTATTTATTATTAACTAAAACAATTCATTTTTATAATTTAAAAATTTATTTTATTAATCACACTAAATTATAATTCTATCATTTCTTCCACAAAAATTTTCCACCAAAATACAAAATATTTATAAAAAATAAAACTAAAACAAATTAATTAAAAATGACAATTATCATATTAAGTTATAATCCTACAATTTCTTCCACCAAAATATGTCACCAAAATGCAAAATTTTTAAAATAAATAAAATTAAAACAAATTAATTAAAAATGACAATTATAAAATAAATAAATAAATAAAAATAATAAACAAATATTTTATCTATGTTCATGGGTTATAGTTACTTCCTCTTTAAAAACTTGAAACCAATTATGACGTTTCCATTTGACAGAATAAACAATAAATAAAATAATAATAATAATAATAATAATAATAATAATAATTATTATTATTATTATTATTATTATTATTATTATTATTATTATTATTATTATTATTATAATTAAATACAAAATAAATAAATAAATATAAATAATAGACAAATATTTTACCTATATCCACATTTGTAGTGGGTTATAGTTACCACCACTTTAAAAACTTCAAACCAATTTTCACATTTCTATATAAAAAATCAAATAATAAATAAATAAAGAATAAATATCTTCACTAATCTTTTAACTCCCACTTGCTTATGAGAATTAAACCTGTTATTAAGTTTTTAAGAAATTTTTAGAGTTAAAATTAAAATTGTTTTATTAATTTTAATTGTATATTTTTATTTTATTTTATTTTATTAATTTCACTAACTCTTAATTTTTTTCCCACTAACTTTTATATTTATTCAATTATTGTTTTAGTAATTATTAGTTATTTATTAAAAATTAATATTAATAAAAATGTATAATTATTCATTAAAATTAATTAAATCTTAATATATTAAAATTGTTAAGTCTCTTAGATAACTTTTAGAGATAAAATTAAATTTTTACTAACTCTTAATTTTTTTCCCACTAACTTTTATATTTATTCAATTATTGTTTTAGTAAATTAATAATAGTTTTGATGAATTATGTATTTGAGACAAAAATTATATCGTATTGAATAAAATGCTTTTATCTTGAGATTGTTTTAATTTTATATGACTCTAAAATTTCATTCACATTTAATATAAACAATTTTTTAATTTTGTTTTATCTACAAAGACTAAAATTATGACTTAAGTTAGAAGAAATTCCAATATCAAAATATTATATATTAAAATTATCAATATTTATTTTATCATTATTATTATTAATATTATTTTTAATTAATTATAATTATTAATCAAGCTTTCTCTCACTAACTTTTTAATAAATAACCAACCACAAACTTCGTCACTATCTATTTTTTAATTTAATAATTATTTCATTTAATTTTTTTAAAACATTTAATATTTTTATTTCTTTAACCCATTTATTTAAAATATTAACCCATTTTTTAACTACCCACTAACTATTTTTTTTAAGTTTAATTTTTACTATTAACATTTGTTTACTTTGTTATCATTATTTTATTTATTTATTCTTTATTTGTCATTAGTTTTTGTTGTTTCTTTTAAACCTTATTTTTAACTATCATTATTTTAGCACTCTTTTTTTTATTTTTAATTGTTGATTCTCTCTAATCTCTTTTAATTTTTAAAAATTATTATTTTTAACACATTTTAAATTTTTAAACACTAATTATTTTTTTTATAAAATAAAAATAATTAATTAAAATTTTTAACATTTAATTTTTTTGTAAATATTTAATATTTTTATTTCTTTAACCCATTTATTTAAAAACGTTAACCCATTTTTTAATTAACTACTAACTATTCTTTTTAAGTTTTAATTTTTATTATTAACAAGTTGTTTACTTTATTGTTATCATTATTTTTTTATTATTTATTTTTCTCTAATTTTTGTTTATTCTCTTAAACCTTATTTTTAATTATCATTATTTTTAGCACTCTTTTTTAATTTTTAATTATTGATTCTCTTTAATCTCTTTTAATTTTTAAAAATTATTATTTTAAATATATTTTAAATTTTTTAGCACTAATTATTTTTTTTTATAAAATAAAAATAATTATTTAACATTTTTAAACCTCATATATATGCAAGTTATTATTTGAGATGAACATTCAATAACTTTTAAAAATTGCATTTGATCTGACCTGATCAGAAGGTTTGGACCGTCACGGCTTACTCCGAGCTGAAGGCTTTTTGAACGAGGAGGGGGGTACCTGCAAGGCACTCCGATGCTAAAGTCAGTGGGAGTACGAGCAGATAATAGAGTTGAGGTTAGAATGATGAATATCTGACCCTCTGGAAACAGAGGGTATTTATAGCCCCCAGCGCTGGGCCAAGGTTTCTTCATTGGGCCGGGCGGATTTGGCCCAATGGAGGAACTGCCAGGTCCTACGTGGGTAGTGGGGACCAGCACGTGGTCCCCTTCCTGGATGTGCTGCGTGAAGTGCGGGCGGACGGAGACGCGGTCTTTCCGGAGTATCGTTGGGGCAACGGTGGACTGAGTCCGCTCTAGCCAGGTAGTTCGAGACCATGTCGAGCTGCGCAGCACGGTGCCGAGCTCGACGCCAAGACCTCGAGCTGAACAGCTAGTGTCGAGCTGGACGTCAGGACATAGAGCCGGACGGCAGGGTGTCGAGCATGACTTCACCGCGTAGGGCTGGACATCGAGATGTCGAGGTGGACATCAGGGTGTCGGGCATGGATGCGACCCCCTTTGCCCAGTGTGGTCCTTAGTGAGTCCCTTTGGACTGGGCCTTAGTAATGCTTTTGGGCCTGTCGGGCCCAGTCCAGAACAGGAGCCCCCCAAGTCGTGGTTCCTTTGCGAGGAGCCATGACTTGAAACCAAGTTGTTCCGTCGCTGAGGTCTCGTGCCCGGGATGGAGGTGTGGGCCCTCGAGGGGCCTCCTCGTGTCGTGCTCGGAGACGTCCTCGGTGGTGGATGCGTGGAGGATCCGTACCGGGCGCGTCGGTCGAGCACACGAGGCATCTTTCGGGAGCTGTGCCGCCACCCTAGGGGGGTAGGGCCATCATTGCGTTGGGAGCAGTGCGTCGAGGAGAGGGAGTCCGTGGTTGAACGAGGTGACGTTTGGTATTCCACGTCATCACTATAAATAGGGTCCTTGGGCCCCATAATACGTTTTCCGTTCTCCGTGCTCTCTCCGTTGCCGCTCTTAACACTTTCTCCAGTTGTGACTTCCCGTCTCAGATTCTTCATTTCTCAGCCAAATCCCAAACTTTGATCCAAGTAAGTGACCTACTTTCTTTATTTTTCCGTTTTAGAATGCATGATTCCTGGAAATTGTAGATGTTTTAGGACCGTTCGTGTGGGATTAGCCCGGTAGACTCGTGTTTTGCCCGACATATTCATGTCTAGGATCGGCAAACGCATACTCGTGGCCGACACATTCATAGTTTTAAGTGAAAAACTTCAGAGCTGCCCGGGGTCTTCATGATCCGGGGCGCCTGATTCATGGCGGTGCCCGGTATGTTTATGGTCGTGGCCGTGGGCTTCATAGTGTGGCTCGCCATGTTCATACCTCGGGTCGACATGCTTGAAGAGTGGCCGCGCAGTTGGTTTGAGGAAGAACACTGGGTTCAGGAGAGTCGGGGAGACTTCCACTTGTGAAAACGGACTTGTGTAGTGTATGGACGACATGATTATGTCGAGCATAGGACTTCATGCTCCATCTGATTGGTTTCCCGTGCTCTGCAGGTAACCATGGCGGATGAGCCGAGCTCCTCCGGTCGTCGTGATCGCGAAGAACAGAGTGCCGACGAGTCGGCCACCCTTATAGATACCGTGACCGACCCATCGCTGGAATGGGTGGGTGTCGAGCCTCGGGGGACAGCGTCGATATACAGTCGGGATGACCGACATCCATTCACCGCTATTGAAGAGGGTCAGGACCAGCCCGACTTCCAGCAGAATTTCGTGGTCATGCTTCCGTCGACCAATGCAAGAATTTGTTCAATGTACCCGGACTACAGCTTTGCGATGTACGAGATCGCGTTTAAAGACTTAGGGCTGCGGCTGCCGTTCACAGATTTTCAGACCGGGGTCTTTACGCATTTGGAGCTGGCCCCGTCCCAGCTACACCCAAACTCTCTCGCCTTCATCCGGGCGTTTGAGCTGACGTGTCGCTACTTAAGGATAGGGGCAACCATCCCTCTTTTCTTTCGGGTATTTCACCTGCAGCGTCAGTCCCGAGGAGGGAAGCACAGCTGGGTGTCCCTGAAGCAGTCGAGGAGACTGTTTAGGATGTATATGGACTCCGTGAGGGGGTTCAAGGACAAGTGGTATGTGGTACGCCCTATTACCGACTCTGCTGTAGATTCCCTCTTCGAGGAGGAAGGGCCGGTCAGCGATGATGACGGGGAAGCGATGGTGGCCGACGACGGGAGCCCCGTGTTAGGTCGTAGGGCTAAGTTCCCGGTGTACTGGATGTCCCGACACTACGAGCATGGAACAGGTTATTTCCATACCGCAGTCGGGGATATGTGCACGGAAGATCAGCGGGCGTACGAGGCTCTTTGCCGGTTTGTCGACAGTTTTCATCCCGCCCAATGGGTTACGCGGGAAGGGAATGATATCCTCGACAAGGACGGTTACCCGACGTTCGAGTCTCGCCCGATCGACACCAAGGCGCTGGTGGAATGTCCGACATATAGGCAGGCAGCCCGCCTGTTAGGTTGTTTGCTTGAAATTCTTTATGCGTCATTTATTTATGCAGTCTGCTCGATACTGACTTCTCCTTTACTTCGTGCAGGTACGATGGCCAGCCGTCATGAAAGGCTCCTGAAATTGTCAACCGGCCAGAGGCGAGGCAAGAGGGTCGTGCAGGCCCCGCAGACGACGAGAATGGGACCACCACCAAGTCTGAACGCTCCTCAGCCGGTGAGGGTGGATTCGACGTCAAGCTCGGGAGCAGCGTCAGATCCAGAGGTCGAGGAGATTGACCCCAGCGCCGTTTTGACGCAGAGGAAGAGGACCCGCGTGGAAGGCGGTTCGACTATCGGGGAGGATGTCGGAGCTGTTCAATCTTTTGCCTTCCCCCCTTGCTTCGAAGAGGCGGGCTTTTTCGAGCGGTTCCCTCCGACAGTGGTCGCTCATGAAGCTGAGGCCATAAAGAAGATGAGTAAGGAGGAAAGGAAGGCCTATCTGGCCGCCAGCGTGGACGGGCTGGTTAAAATGGCCGAAATGGCTCTGGTGTTATCTGAGGATGCAGGGGATGCTGCTCGCGTTGAAGAGCTCGAGCAGGAGAAGGCGGCCTTGACTGCGAGCTCGCGGAAGTTGAAGGTCGCTCTGGAACGCTCCGAGGGGATGTTCCGAGAGCAGACCGCGATACTTGATGCCGAGAGGGAGATGCTGACCTTGGAAAAGGAGAAGTCGGGGAGGTTGACTGAGGAAGGGGAGTTGCTCCGGACCGACAGGGATCGCTTGGCTGCTGAAGTCGAACGCCTGGGTAAACAGGTTGAGGAACTGAATGCTGTTCAGCAACCTGCCGAAGATGAGCCCGAGGACCTAGTGATTTTGAAGAGTCGGGCTGAGCTTATTGCCCATATCCGGCTCCTCGAGGCGGACTGCGTCGGTGCTCTGGAAGACGGGTTCAATTCTGCAGTCGACCAGCTCTCATTGCTAAACCCTGGCATGGTCACCGAGGGTATCGGTCATACACACCGGGTTGTAGGTGGCGCGATCATTCCTCCGCCCGACTCTCCCAGCGTCGACAATGATGATAATGTGGAAGTTTGATATTTGTATTCTTTGGATAGCGGGCCTGCGTGCCCTTGATATTTGTATTCGTATTCTTTGGGCCTGCGTGCCCGTTTATTGCATGTTTTGAACACCGCCAGCCTTCTTGGTCGGTTTAATATTGCTTTGTTGCCTTCGGGCGTTTATACCTTGTTATTTATTTTGGATTTTCTGCCCTTGTATGAACTCACATGCTTGTATGAATTTAGCTCAAGTCCTGGGCCCGAGGAGTGCCCGTAGGTGGCTTTGATTTGGCGAGCGAATATGCTCGTCTCCATTTGTGTGCAATCTCGGCCCTATTTTGGTTGGCCGGGGTTGCTTAAGTGTTGCGCTCGAGGGGAGAGATTTTCTTTTGACCCTTGTAGATGTCCCGTTATTCTTGATGGAATGTCGGGCATTTCGGAGCGAGGTTGCTCAGTCGGGCGTGGAGCCCGTAGGGACGATTCGCCCTTGGCGTGAACTGCCCATCGCGAGCTGGGTGTTCTGCCTTATGGGTACGACGACGGTGGGGCTCGGTACAGCTGTCCACGTCGGGCACTATCGATCGTCAACGTCTACCGCGCGATGCCGTGCCATTTTGGTCGTGTGTCGGGCCTGTACCTTAGCCTTAAACGAAATTGGACGTTTTTCCTCGTTGCCCGAGCGTGGTTGCTTTTGGTCGAGGGTCCTAGGTGTTGACAGTTTCTAACTGTAGTACTGCTTCAACTTAGCAGCATTCCAGGGTCTTGGTAATGGCTCTCCGTCTAACTGCTCGAGGTAGTACGCCCCGGTACCCGTGGTGCCGTGGACGCGGTAAGGTCCTTCCCAGTTCGCGGCCAACTTCCCTTCGCGGGAGTCTTTCTGGTTCCTGCGTAGTACCAGGCTGCCTATTTCGAACTCGCGCTTGATGACCTTGTCGTTGTGGCGTAGAGCCACTCGTTGTTTTAGGGTGGCCTCGCGCAGGGCAGCCCCCGATCGGATTTCCTCGACTAGGTCGAGTTCGTCTCTTAGTGCTTCGTCATTTAGCTCTTCGTCGAGGGGTTCCTCTGTTCGTCGGGATGGTTCCATGATCTCGACCGGGATGACGGCTTCGGTGCCGTAGGTCAGTCGAAATGGTGTTTCCCCAGTCGTTGAGTGGGGTGTGGTGCGGTATGCCCACAGGACGCTGTGGAGCTCCTCGACCCATCCTCTTTTGGCCTCGCCGAGTCGACGTTTGAGCCCTCGGAGGATGACTCTGTTCGCGGCCTCGGCCTGCCCGTTGGTCTGAGGGTGTTCGACCGACGTGAAGTGTTGTTTGGTCCCCAGCTTGGTGACGAAGTCTCGGAATCCGTGGTCGGTGAACTGGGTGCCGTTGTCGGTCACTAGTGCCTGCGGAATTCCGAACCTGGCGAGCACGTTTCTTTTGTAGAAACGGAGGATGTTGTGTGAGGTGATTTTCGCGAGTGCCTCGGCCTCGATCCATTTCGTGAAGTAATCCACGGCGACGATTAGAAACTTGTTCTGGTAGGTCCCTTGCACGAAGGGCCCGAGGATGTCCATGCCCCACCAGGCGAACGGCCATGGGGACGACAATGTGTTCAGCTCGTGCGGTGGGGCGAGGTGTATATCTCCGTGCTTCTGGCACTTGTCACATTTTTTCACGTGTTCCTTGGCGTCCTGTTGCATCGTCGGCCAGTAGTATCCTGCTCGGAGGGCTTTCCTTGCCAAGGATTTACCGCCCATGTGCTGGGCGTTGATACCTTCGTGTATCTCCCGCAGTACGTCGGGGATGGCGGACTCGTCGATGCATTTCAGGAGGGGAATGGAGAATCCCCTTCGGTACAGTTTCTGCTCGAGAACAACGTAGGAACATGCTCGACGTTTTATTATGGCGGCGTCGGCCTGGTTCGTCGGAAGTTCTCCCTTCGTTAGGAAATTATAGACCGGAGTCATCCAAGACGTGGCGTCCCCGATGGCGTGGACCTCGACCGTAGTCGAGGGTGATTCGATGCTCGGACGCGCCGGAGATTCCTGGATGACAGATTTATTCCCGCCTTTCTTTCGTGTGCTCGCGAGTTTGGACAGTATGTCCGCCCTCGTGTTTTGCTCGCGGGGAACGTGAGAGATTTCTGCTCGTACGAACTTTGCCATGTGTTTTTTGACTAAGTTCAAGTACTCAATGAGGTTGTCATTCTTGGCCTGGTAGCTTCCCTGTACTTGGGAAGCGACGAGTTGGGAGTCGGTGTAAATTTGAACTTCACGGGCTCCTAGGTCCTCGGCTAGTCTCAGTCCTACGAGCAGGGCTTCGTATTCTGCCTGGTTATTTGACGTCGGGAAGGAGAGAACCAAAGAGTGCTCGATTACCACACCCTCTTCGTTTTCGAGGAGGATCCCTGCGCCACTTCCGGACGCACTGGAGGCTCCGTCGACGAAGATGGTCCATTTGTGTTCCTTTCCCGGGGGAATGTCGTTAGGGGTCATCTCGGCGACAAAGTCGGCCAAGGCTTGTGCTTTCAGGGCTTTCCTGCTCTCGTACTGAATGTCGAATTCAGAGAGTTCCAGGGACCACTTCAGCATTCTGCCCGCCATATCTGGCCGACCCAGGAGTTGCCTCACCGGTTGGTCGGTTCGCACGATGATGGTGTGTGCTAGAAAGTAGTGTCTGAGCCTCCTCGCAGCGTTGACGAGGGCCAGAGCAACCTTTTCTATCTGTTGATACCTGCTCTCGGGGCCTTGTAAGGCTTTGCTCGTGAAGTAGACAGGTTTCTGCCCGTCAGGAGTCTCGCGGACAAGAGCTGCACTGATGGCTTCGTTTGATACTGCTAAGTACAAGTATAGTGGCTCGTCGTCATCTGGTCGAGACAACACGGGCGGTTGAGACAGGCTCTGCTTCAGATGGCGAAGTGCGTGTTCGCATTCCTCGGTCCATTCGAAGGCTGCTTCCTTTCGAAGGAGTTTGAAAAAGGGTAGGGCGTGCTGAGCGGACTTCGCGACGAAGCGTGATAGTGACGTCAACATGCCGTTCATGATCTGTATCGACTTCTTCGACGTTGGAGTCGGGAGGTCGGCGAATGCTCGACACTTGTCGGGGTTGGCTTCAATCCCTCGTTCTGTTAGATAGAATCCGAGGAATTTTCCTGCCTTGACCCCGAACGTGCACTTCTCGGGGTTGAACCTCATTTTGCATTGTCTTGCTTGGGCGAAGACAGTCTTGAGATGAGCTGCGTGATCGGTGTCTGCTCGAGATTTGACGATCATGTCGTCCATGTATACCTCGAGCATGTCGCTGATCTGTTTGTTGAACACTTTGTTCATCATGCGTTGGTACGTCGCGCCGGCGTTCTTTAGTCCGAAGGGCATTACGTTGTAGTAATAGTTGCCCGAGCTGGTCATGAACGCCGTGCAACGTTTGTCGCCCAGGGCCATTGGGATTTGATTGTATCCCGAGTAGGCGTCCATGAACGACAAAGTCTTGTAGCCGGCCGAGTTGTCGACCAGCATGTCGATGTTAGGTAGAGGAAAAGCATCCTTCGTGCAAGCCCGGTTGAGGTCGGTATAGTCAACACACATTCTCCATTTTCCATTATTCTTTTTGACAAGTACAACATTTGACAGCCAGGTGGAATACCGGGCTTCAGAAATAAAATTTGCCTCTAAGAGGTCTTTTACAGCTTTTTCAGCAGCCTCCGTTTTTTCTGGAGACTGCCTACGCCTACGTTGTACTACGACCTTGGCGGCTGGATCAATGGCGAGGTGATGACAGGCGACCTCAGGGTCGAGTCCGGGCATCTCTGCAGCGCTCCAGGCGAAGAGATCAGCATCCTCGCGCAGACAGGCCTTGATTTGCTTCCTGGCCAAGTCGGGGAGGTCCTTGCCAATCTTCACTCCCTTGGTGGGGTCTGCTCTGAGGGGAACGAGTTCGAAATCGCCGTCCGGAATAGGTCGGAGGGGGATTTGCTCGCTGCTGGCCGGCTCGTCTTGGTCGAAGCGGGCGTCGAGGGCTATGGAGTCGACCTTTGGTGGAGCCTTCTGAACTTCTACCTCGGGAGATGCTCTGTCGGGCTCTTGCTTTGTCTTCTTGATGGGCCTTGTGCTGGGACCCACGTCGACAGTATCCCGTCCCCTTGAAGCGGCGTTGAAGCACCTGCGGGCAGCAGCGAGGTCACCCTGGATGGTGGCTACCCTTGCCCGTTTGGTGTAGAACTTCATTTTTAGATGGACAGTTGAGGGAACCGCTGTCAGCTCCGCCAATGTCGGCCTCCCCAAGATGCAATTGTATAGGGATGGGCAGTCAATGACGAGGAAGCAGACCTTCACCTGTCTTGTAGCAGTTCCTTCCACGAACGTCACGAGGAGCTCGACATATTCCCAAGGTTTGGAAGTCGAGCCGTTGAAGCCTTGGAGGTCCGAACCTATATACGGAGACAGATGTGAGTCGTCCAGTTGTAAGGTCCGGAACAGCTGGGTGTACATCACGTCGACGGAACTCCCTTCGTCGACCAGGATGCGATGTACGTCAAAATTGGCCATCTTTGCCCTTATCAGCAAGGGGATGACTGCGTTTGGTGCTCCTCCGGGGAGCTCTTCCAAGTAGAAGGTGATAGGCTCTGATCTGCCCCTCACCATTTCGAAAGTCACAGTTTGTGGAGGAGCTTTGTCGACCAGTTCGTCCAACTTCCTCTTGGCTGAGTTGATGGTGAGGTCGTTGAACCCGCCCCCGTTGATGACCATGGCGGAGGGGAAGTATTCCCACCTGCTGTGTGTCGTCAGGGGCTCCTGCAGGAGCTCGGGAAGTTCGAAATCCTCGGGCCTGGTTACCGAGAAGGCGGTCTGGATTGGCACCGACTCGTCAGATGGTCGGGCATCTTCTTCGGGCTCCTTTGCCTCGCGGGCTTCACGACGGGGAGCGTCGTTTCGCCTGTACTGTGCAAGTCTCCCTCCTTTGATGAGGGTTTCAATGGCATCCTTCAGGTGGACGCAGTCCTCTGTCAAGTGACCATGACTCATATGGTACTGACAGTACTTGTTTTTGTCTACTCCTGGCTTGGCAGGAGCTGGTCGGGGACGCTTGACGCCACCGTCTTTAAAATCTGTACTAGCACACTCCGCCAAAATACGCTCGCGGGAAGCCGTGAGCGGAGTGTACTCGGTGAAACGGCCCGAGGGGCCCCTTTGTTCCCGGACCTCCCGGGGTCGATCTTCCTTCCTCTTCTCTCCAGTCCGTCGGGGAGGAGGGTCTTGTCTCGAGCTGCTGCCATGATTGCGAGCTCTGGAGTCTCGTGCCCTGTTGGCAGCTTCTCTCTCCTCGTAGTCCATGTATGCTCGGGCTTTGTCGAGGAGAGCATCAAAAGTTGCAGGTGGCTCAATACCCACAGCTTTTCTGAATTCTGTGCCGGGGAGGAGGCCCCTCTCCAGCAGGTATCTTTTCATATGGTCCGCGCAGGGGACCTGTATTGCTTCCCGGTTGAAGCGGTTGATGAATTCCCTCAAGGTCTCATCATGTCTTTGGATGATGGCCTCGAGGGCTGCTTCGGTCTTCGGGTGGCGACGAGAAGCTGTGAAGGAACTGATGAACTGGTTCTTCAAGTTCCGCCACGAGGTGATGGAGCCCGGGGCGAATCCTTTGTACCAGTCCATGGCCGCCTTCCTGAGAGTTGTGGGGAAGAGACGGCACTTGATGGGGCCCCCGACATTGTGATAGTGGAGCATGGCCTCGAACCCGTCAATGTGGTCGACTGGGTCTGCCACTCCATCATACTCCTTTAGATGTGGGGGCTTCTCCATGCCCGGGGGAATGGGTGCGTCCATGATGGCCTGCGACAGGGGACCGCGGGGGTCGTCCTCGTCGCTCCTTTCTGGAGAAAGAGAAGGGGTCCTGTAGTGATGTCTGGCACGCTGGTCGTGCTGAGATTCCCTCGAGCGTGATGCTCGGTGGTTGAAGGTCACACGCCCGTCTCTGTTGTGCCTCCTGTCGTGCCTCGATGGGTCGCGACTGGGCTCTTCGGTAGGGATGACGGGCTGTCTTTCATATTGGAGGCGCCTCTGCCTTGGTGGGGGAGAGGGGCTCTAGAGTTCTCCCTGTAATGTCTCCGCGGGGGAGTAGGGTGTCGAACTTCTTCGACCCGAAGAGGTGGAGATGGTGGCCTTTGATGTCTCCTCGGGGGGCGTCGATCATTTTCAAGTGCCCTTAGTCTTTCTCCTTGGGCAAATAGGAGATAATTTGTTTGGTTGATGGCCGCGAACAGTGCCTGAGTCGTGGCATCTGCCCCGGGAGGAACTGGGACTTCATGGAACCGGGCAGCTCTGCGGTAGGCGAGGGCTTCCGGGTCGTCTTCGAGTCTTGGAGGAGTTGTCGAAGAGGACGCAGTGTTCCCGTCCCTGCGGGTGGAAGGTCCAGGGGCGGTTGTCACGGGGACAGCATTGTGGCCGGCATCACTAGGATTGTCCAGGTGCCCATTCTTGTCCGCGGGACCGTTGTTGGTGTCGAGGACGTGGGTGTGCTGTTCTTCACGAGCTGGATCAGCCATGACAGTGAATGGATTGAGCTTTGGTCTTTGGAATTGTTCGTTAGACGGGGAAGCTGTTTCCCACAGACGGCGCCACTGATCTGACCTGATCAGAAGGTTTGGACCGTCACGGCTTACTCCGAGCTGAAGGCTTTTTGAACGAGGAGGGGGGGTACCTGCAAGGCACTCCGATGCTAAAGTCAGTGGGAGTACGAGCAGATAATAGAGTTGAGGTTAGAATGATGAATACCTGACCCTCTGGAAACAGAGGGTATTTATAGCCCCCAGCGCTGGGCCAAGGTTCCTTCATTGGGCTGGGCGGATTTGGCCCAATGGAGGAACTGCCAGGTCCTACGTGGGTAGTGGGGACCAGCACGTGGTCCCCTTCCTGGATGTGCTGCGTGAAGTGCGGGCGGACGGAGACGCGGTCTTTCCGGAGTATCGTTGGGGCAACGGTGGACTGAGTCCGCTCTAGCCAGGTAGTTCGAGACCATGTCGAGCTGCGCAGCACGGTGCCGAGCTCGACGCCAAGACCTCGAGCTGAACAGCTAGTGTCGAGCTGGACGTCAGGACATAGAGCCGGACGGCAGGGTGTCGAGCATGACTTCACCGCGTGGGGCTGGACATCGAGATGTCGAGGTGGACATCAGGGTGTCGGGCATGGATGCGACCCCCTTTGCCCAGTGTGGTCCTTAGTGAGTCCCTTTGGACTGGGCCTTAGTAATGCTTTTGGGCCTGTCGGGCCCAGTCCATAACAGCATTGATGATGTTGATATGTCTTTAACGATTATATTTAAAGTTTCTGAAGTAAGAATAAGAATTTTTATTGGAGATGTTGATATGTCTTTTAAGACTATATTTAAAAATTTTAATATTAGAAATTTTAATATTTTTTAGGGGAAATAAATTGTTGTGTTGAGTAATTATTTCAAACAGATTTTTCATGTCATTTCAAATGGTGCAAGATAAGATGTTTTGATTGTTATTATCTCATTATACTTTTGACAATTTTTTCATGTCAAGAGATTTTAAGTTTGATTTTAAAAGTTCGAGAAGAAAAATTGGAACAAATGATGATAGAGAAACTAAAATTGAAATATCATATGATATTTTGATCAAGTATTTAGATAATCATATTAGTTCAATTATTAATACCATATATTCATCCATTATAGATAATATAAATGGCCTGTATTTTTTTAAAATAACAATTTTAACACCTACAAATAATATTGTTGATATATTAAATAATTATATTATGACCTTGATTCCAGACGACAAAAATATAAATTAAGTGTTGATAATTCATGTTTACTCGGTCTAAATAATAATAGTCTCGATGATATTCATACTTTTGGTATTTCAATAATGTTATTGACAAGCATTGACCAATAGTTAGGTGCTACTTGACTTAAATGGTGAATTATGTACTTGAGACAAAAATTACATCACAAAATGGTAATGAATAAAATGTTTTTATCTTGAGATTGTCTTTAATTCCATATGACTCTAGAATTTCATTCACATTTAATGTAAACAATTTTTTTAACTTTATTTCATCTACGATGACTAAAATTATGACTTAAGTTAGAAGAAATTCCAATATCAAAATGATTTTTTATAGGTGAGACTTTGTACCTATGTGTTATTTGCCACACTCTACGATAATTAAATTTTACTTCTTCTCTTTACAATTAAATATCGGTGAATATGGAAAATTTATTACCACTTACAAGTGAATTTATTATCAACTGCAATTTTTATCTCATTTTTGGTGATTATCAAGATACATATATTTTAAATTTATTTCAATATTATAAAAGTTGTAATATAAATTAAATTAATTATATATTATATTTTAATTTTATATCCATTAATTATTAAATGAAATAATTAACTTTCATGCATCGCACGGATCTAAATACTAGTTAATATCAAAACTTAAAATATTATCCATTCACCAAAGAATTCCTTATTTTTCTACAACCATAAAAACTTCTAAGTTATATCACTTAGTAGTTTCTCTTTCAACCACACATCTATTGACAGTGCAAAGGAAATACTTCGGTGATTTATTCATTGGAAACTAGGCTTTTAAATAGCCTTTACAAAACAGAATTGCAACAGAATAATCCTAAATCTAAGGAAACAAATCAGCTAGCTAAAATTATGGAAACATAATGAACGTTACATTTGAGACCTATTCTACAGGCCTTTTATTGTCTGACAGTAAAAATAAAACCCTTCAATCCCTCCTTTAAACTAAAATGCAATAGCATTTAGTTTACTTCTGGTGCTTCAACCATTCCTAGTATGTCTCGAAGCTTTAAGAACTGCTCCATCTTTATTGGCCTTGTCATAAGATCTGTTATCTGCTCATGTGTTCTACAATGCTTCAACATTACCGTTCCATTGCTCACCAAGTCCCTTAAGAAGTGAAACTTCACATCTATATGTTTACTCTTTCCATGAAACACTGAATTTTTTGAAAGTTGTATAGTTGAACTATTATCACAATTGATTACACTACTTCCCTCTACCATATGACCAAGATTTTCAAGCAGTTTTCTCAGCCAAATGCATTGACAAGCACAAGATGCAGCAGCTATATATTCGGCCTCCGTTGTGGACAAGGTTATAACAGGTTGTTTTTTCGAAGACCAAGAGACAACTCCCTTCCCAAGCAAGAACACGAATCCATATGTACTCTTCCTGTCATTGAGATCCCCTGCAAAATCACTATCTGTGTATGCAATTAAATTAGTCATTCCTTCATTCCTGTAAAGTATTACCAGCTCCAGTGTTCCTTTAAGATACCGAAGAATCCTCTTTGCTACACTCCAATGTGCCTCAGTTGGAGAACACATAAACCTGCTAATGAGACTCACCGCATACATTATATCTGGTCGTGTTGCTGTTAAGTACATAAGGCTGCCAATAACTTATTTAAACATTATTGAATCAACCTTTTTCCCTTCTTCATCCTTGCAAATCCTTGTCCCTGGCACAATAGGATTTCCCACTGCATTACTATTCTCCATTCTAAACCGAGCTAACACTTCTCGAGCATATTTTCGCTGGCATATGAAAATTCCATTCTTATTTTGAATTACTTCAACTCCCAAGAAGTACCTCATTTTACCCAAGTCAGACATATCAAACTCATGCATCATTGAATTCTTAAAATTTTCACACAAAATTTTATCATTTCCAGTGTAAATTAATTCATTTACATAAAGACTCACAATTAAAAGCTTACCACCCTCCTTTGCTTTTGTAAAGAGTGTATGTTCGCAGAAACACCGTTTAAATCCTTCACGAGAAAAATATGCTTCGATCTGACTGTACCATGCTCTTGGTGCCTGTTTGAGTCCATACAACGCTTTATTGAGCTTATACACCTTATCCTCTTCACCCTGTTTCTCGAAACCCAAAGGTTGTTGTACGTATACCTCTTCTTCGAGATCTCCTTGAAGAAAAGCACTTTTCACATCTAACTGGAACACCTCCCATTTATTCTGTGCCGTAGTTGCTAGGATGAGCCTGATTGTATCCAGCCGAGCGACTGGAGCGAATACCTCTGTATAGTCAATTCCGTATTGTTGTGCATATCCTTTAGCAACTAACCTTGCTTTACATTTTTCTATCTCTCCAATTTCATTTAGCTTTGTCTTTTACACCCATTTGACTCTGATTGGTTTGACACCTTTCGGAAAATTACATATAATCCATGTGTCATTCCTTTCTATGGAGTCCATTTCTTTCTCCATTTCATCTCTCCATTTCTTACTTTTTACAGCCTCATGGTAGGTCACTGGATCATCCTCTAACATCATCATCATTACAGATTCTTCTTCTTCTTCAGAGAGCCCCTCCCCTGAAGTATATTCTGACATCCAAGCTGGTGTTTTATGTTGTCTTTTTGGCCTTTCAGTTTGAGAGTTTGGATTGATTTCATCACATGAGTTTAACGAATTGTCCACTTCTTCCGGTTCAGCCCCGTCACTTTCTTCCTTTTTATCGTTGTCACCATACTCCAAGACATCCAAGCTTTCTTCATCCTTGCTTCTCTTCCAGTCCCAACCTACATTTTCCTCAAATACGACATCACGACTTATGCAGATTTTCTTTGTGGTCGGATCAATGAGTCTATATGCTTTGGACTCTTTGCTTACTCCAAAGAATACATGTGCTCTGCTTTTGTCCTCTAACTTGCTTCTTCTTTGATCTGGAATGTGTACATGTGCTAAGCAACCAAAAATTCGAAAGTAGTCTACCTTTGGTTTAATGCCATTCCAAGCTTCTTGTGGAGTTTTGTCATCCAAGGCTGCTGTTGGACATCTATTTAGGATATGAATGCACCAGTTTGCTGCTTCTGCCCAATACTCTTTTGGCATATTCTTCTCAACCAGCATGGATCGAACCATGTTCATGATTGTTCATTTCTTGCGCTCAGCAACACCATTTTGCTGAGGCGTATATGCTGCTGTGAGTTGTCTGTTAATCCCATGCTCTTTGCAAAATTCTGTAAATTCGTTTGAAGTGAACTCACCACCCCTATCCGTTCTAAGGCATTGAATGCTTGCTCCAGCCTCCTTTTCCACACATGCTTTAAAACTTTTGAACATGACAAATGCTTCTGATTTCTGGTTTAGAAAGAATATCCATGTCTTTCATGAGAAATCATCAATAAAACTCAATATGTACCTTTTGTTGTTGTTCGATGTCGGCGTAATCGGACCACATATATCTGAGTGAATCAACTGCAGTTTATGTGCTGATTTCCATAAGCTCTTCTTTGGGATGTTCTCCCGGTGTTGTTTACCTACCAAACAATTTGAGCACAATTTCTGCGGAGCTGTAATGGTGGCCGGCAGCCCTTCCACCATTCCTTTGTGTGATAAGGCATGTAAACCTTTGTAGCTTAAATGCCCAAATCGACAATGCCACAAGTGTGACTCATCCATGGACTGAATCTGCATACACCTTGGAGCTTTTGAAACCATACCAGCTAGAAAGTAGAACATCTTATTCCCACTCATGTCTGAGTGCATAATCACTCCCTTTCTTTCATGATACACCTTGCATGTGCCATTTTGGATTAGCACTGCTAACCCCTTTTCTTGTAGTTGACCTATACTAAGTAGGTTATTCTTTAATTCAGGAATGTAATACACATTTGATATTACCTGAACAATTCCATTTACTTGCATCCGCACACTTCCTTTTCCCATAACAGCAATACGACTGTCATTACCCAGCTTTACAGTTTGTTTGAAACTTTCATTCAATTCTGAAAACCATTCTCGATTACCACTCATATGGTTGCTACACCCTGAATCGAGAAACCAAATTTCATCTCTAGTAGCTTTGCATTTTTCTACGTAAGCCATGAGTAGAAGCTCCTCATCATTATCAAACTCTACAAAGTTTGCTTTTCTATCCCACTCAGGACACTCATACTGATAGTGTCCTATCCTGTGACATCGATAACATTCAATCAATTCTCTATTAGTGGGTTGTCTCCCTCGACCTCTGCCTCGACCACTTCCAGCCATGCCTCGACCGCTTCCAGCCATGCCTCTTCCTCTGCCTCGAGTGTTTCTCTCTTCATATGTCACCTTTAATACTTGCTCTTCTTCTATTTCCTTCCTTCGAAACTTTTGTTCATGTACAACCAACGAGCTTTGTAGCTCATCAACAGTTAGGCAATCTATGTCATTTGCCTCTTCAATAGATACTACAATGTAATTGAATCTCTCGGTGAGAGTTCGCAATATCTTTTCCACAATCTTGATGTCTTGCATGTCCTCTCCATTGTTACGCATTTTGTTTGCAACCAACATTACCCGTGCAAAGTATTCTGTGACCGTCTCATCTTCCTTCATCTCCAAGACCTCAAACTCCCTTCGAAGAGCTTGCAGTTGTGATTTCTGCACCCTTTTACTTCCTTGATACTTCCTCTTTATTGAATCCCATAGTTGTTGAGCAGTCTCCTTCTGAAGGATTGTCTTCAAAATGCCCTTATCGATGGCTGCGAATAAGTAATTTTTGACCTTCAAATCTTTTAGTTTTAGATCTGCTCTCACAGCTACTTGTGCCTCGGTTTGTTCTACCCCTGCCTCTGGTTCACTGTAACCTGGATCAATGAGATGCCACCACTCTTTTGATCGAAGTAGATTTTCCATCAGCATACTCCAGTGATCGTAATCACCGTCAAATTTTGGAATGCTCAGTAGGTTTTGCCCTTCCTTCGCCATCTCTCTTCACTCTTTTATGTGTTTTCGAAGTCAGACTCTTAACCTATGCCCTGATACCAATTATTGACAATGCAAAGGAAATACTTCGATGATTTATTCATTGGAAACTAGGCTTTTAAATAGCCTTTACAAAACAGAATTGCAACAGAATAATCCTAAATCTAAGGAAACAAATCAGCTAGCTAAAATTATGGAAACATAATGAACGTTACATTTGAGACCTATTCTACAGACCTTTTATTGACTGACAGTAAAAATAAAACCCTTCAACATCACCATCCTCACGTCTCCTCTATCAAACATAAGTCATATTGTCCAACTTAATATTGATATTGTCGTACAACTCGATATTGTTTGTTGTTGTCTAATTATGTTTTGTATATTGTCGTTCAACTAGAATTTAATTACTGTTGTTCAATTAAATATATTATATTGTTTATTTTTAGTGATTTTATCTTATTTAATTTAGATAATCTTAATTATTTTAATTTTATTTTAGATATTATGTTCGATTATTTAAATTTTGTTTTGAATTAGTTTAACTTATTATTCTTTAAAAGTAAGTGTACAACTATGTTGTGTTATTATATATACGGTTGATATTGTTGTATTAATTTATTAATAAATTTTTAAAATATTTATTTATTAATTTATAAACATATGATTGTGTTTGTCATGTCTATGAAATTTAATTTCGTATTATTAATTTATTTAATAAACGGTTTGACCGTAAATTGAACTAATTAAACCTTAAACTAAAAAATTCGCCGCTTCAACCTTCCATTTTAAAACATTGATATTAGACTTACTGGGGACAAGAATTTAAAAAAATATTATATTATATGGTAAAGAGAGACTCGTCAAAATAACATGAAAAAAATATCATTAACTTTTGTTTGAAAATAAAATAGTTCAATCAATAAATACAATAATATTGACAATATTATAAATGTTAAACTCAATTCTATTTCTAGAATTAAGTGTTTAACATATGATTATCTTAGATTTAGACTTAAAATGCATATCTTAATAACATTTCAAATCCATAAAATGGGTTATAATTGATCAAATTATAACAAGTAATGAAAACAATGATAAACATCAATATGAATGAATAACTAAAACATATATAATACCTACTGTGATTAAAAGAAATACATATAATTGCAATAAGTAAGAGTTTAACAACTTATTTGTCATGGTAGCTTCACTAATGAAACAGATGAGATGAAACCACGTCAAGAATGATTCCTAGAACTCGGACTATATTCACCTCAAACCACTTGCAATTACTCCCTCTTTTGAATTCTCAGTAACCCTTTGTCTCTCAATATGAAAAATAGTGTGAAAATTATTGATTCCTTCTTCTAATGCCACTAACTTCTATTTTTAATAGTCCTTTTATTTACGATATGACTACTATAATTAAAGGGATGCTTGTATTAGCTTATGTATATGTACTTTGTATAGTAGACATACTTTGTGTACTCATTGTATTAGTATTACATTGTTTTAGCTTAGGTGTTAGTTAGAATATACCTACCATTATACCTATATATAAACAACAATTGTATCATTTTATTCAATCAATGAAACAATGAACTTCTTCTATTTCTCTTGGCTTCCTCTTCTACTTTTTTCTCCTGTTTCTAATTACCATGTGTTGCGATTCTTCTATTCTTTACATGGTATCAGAGCTACAAAAACTCTGGTAGCCATTGTTTTTTTACTTCCCTGCGATTTATCTTTCTTCTGCAACATTTTTGTTGCATTTTTTCTCCTTCTTTAGTAAATCTTATCTTTCCCTTTCTCTTTCAGTAATGGCTACTCAAAATTTCACTGATTTCACCACCAATTCCGTAAACCCTTTTTATCTTCACCCAAATGAAAATCATGCACTTGTTCTTGTTTCACCACCTCTCGATGACAAAAATCATCATACACGGGCTCGTTATATGTAGATCGCGTTAATTTCTAAGAACAAGGAACATTTCATCGACGGAACCCTAACAAAACCCCCAATCACTGATCCTATATATCTGCCATGGATTCGATACAATACTCTTGTACCCAAAAATCTGCCCTCCCCTTTTCTTCTCAAGACATTCTTTCAAGGTTTCTCAGATATTCAAGACACCCAAGGGTTGACTAGCCAAGATGCTCCTCCTAAGTCAAAGGTCTACAAGTAGAGTTTGGAGTTTCTCAAGGAAATTTTGTTTGAAAAGGTCTCAAGTGGCTTCCATGGCTATCCTTAGGTCCTCAACAAGGTTCATGTCAAGTTTCAAGTCTTGCATCAAATGTTTGCTCAATCAATGACTCAAATGATTGAAAATCAACTATATTGATCAAAAAGTCAACTATGGTCAACATACAGTCAAACTTCAAGATTTTTGGTCAAAATCAACATTTTGAAGTGATATTCATCATTTGATCAAGGGTTGATCATGATTCCCTAAGGAAAGCTCTCAAATCATCAAAAGTCAAGAATTGTCAAATTAGGGTTTCCTTAGGAGAAGTCAATTGAACTTTGACCAGACATAACTTTCACATACTTTGAATAAAATTAAACCCTACAACTTTGATTTTATGCTCAAGTCCAAAAAATGCTTCATTTGAAAGATATGACCTAAAACATTATAGGTCATTTCCAAAAGTCAACAAAAGACACTTTTTGTCAAGGCAACTTATATCAAGATAATGTCTTCAAAAGTAAAAATGATCAACATAAAGGTTGTATATGACATCTTGAGCTTTCTAAAAAGTCCAAGATCATCTTCAAAAGATAAAAATTAAGCAAGTTATGAGTTGCCCAAGTTGGGAGATTTTGAAGAAATCCATGAAATGCAAATTGAGCAAAATTGCAATTTTGAACCAATGAGCCTAACTTTTGATGTTAAAACATGTTTATAAGGTGTTAGAAGACCTCTAAATCTATTCACATATTTTTTTATGATTTTTATTTCTTTTATTTGAATTTTTATTCATTTAAATGAAAATAAAATCAAATAAAATATGAAACAATGGTATAAAGGCTTGGGCTTTTTGTTTCAATCATCCAAAGGCCCAAGACAACTCATGACAACTCATGACAAATCATTACAACCTTTCCAAACTCGTGCAAGACCAGGATGGCAAGAAAAATCTCAAGTTTGGCAAGTTTTAAAGTTGTTTGATTCTTATTTTATCATAACATCATGGCTTTGATTCTTGCCATATTTGTTAGCTCACTTCATCCTTCTATATAAAGGCACGCATAACAACTCAAAAGACCAAGAAATTTTTTGCACCAAAGCTCTCAAAAAGTTCTCCAAATTCAAAGAAATTGTGAAAATCATATCTCGCATCTCCAGCGATTTTCAAATCGATCCAAACCTTCCATTGTCCTCTTAATGTTGCCAGGAGTCAGAATCAACCATTATCCTTCGAAAATCAACTCCAAAAACCACCCTCACATCAACTCCAATTGATAAGATTGGTAGGTTTCATTTTCTTAAGATTTTCATGGTTTAAATCCTTGTAAGCATGATTATTCCATTCATATGTATTTCCTGAATTTTTATAACGTTTTACATGTAAGCATAATATACATTATGCTTTGACCTTCAGATCTTGAAAGTTTTATATCCAACGCCCCTGATGAAGTCCCCATGGTGAACCCCAGGGAATCGGTCACGCAGAACCACCACCAGCTCCTGGGCTCATTTTTTTGGGCTTAGTTTTCCTTCTTTCCACACGCCTCCAATTTCTTACAAGAAGGCCCATAAATCTTTGTTCTTTTTATTTTGTTTTAATTTAATTTAATTCTTTTCTTTTAATAACTTTTTTTAAAATAAAAATCATAAAAATAAAAAAAGTTAGATATAGATTTTAATTAATTAACTTTATTTTCACAATAAAAATTAATTAATTTAATCACTTTTTAAGTTTATTTTATTAATTAAAATATAATTAGAATTAGGCTTTAATTATCATTCAATTATTTTTCTAAATAAAAACACCAAAAAGATTTTCTTATACTTAGAATTTTTTAGGTTTTTTAGGTATCTTGCTCTCTTCAATCCCTGCGCGCTTATTTACTTTTTCGTATTTTTTTCAATATTATAATTGTCGAAAGTTTGTAATAGCTAATTAGGACCTTTACCTTTTATTCCCCAATTTTTGGTTTGTACTCTCCATCCCCGAAGCGATGTAATAGTGTAGTTTAAATTATGCATTTTTACTTTTCGCACTTGTATATATTTAACTGTTAGATGTATGCTAATGGGCTTGTATGAGAAGACTAACAACAAACGCTAGACAACCTAACCTCAAGACTAATAACTGAAACACAACAAACTTTGCACATGCGTACCTCTAAGGTACCTCCACTTGTTGCCTTCAGAAAATAAACAGTCATGTCCCTCGAACGTGGGACTCTTTAGCAAAGTCTCTCGATACAAAGATCATAGCCCCTCAATGACTCTTCGATGTTTTCTTTCAGTAAATGATCTAGTCCCTTACGATAAATTTCTAAAGCGTATTACGAGTTGTCTTCGTGATTGTACGATGACCCACACCTGTCCCTCAAAACATCCAATGATAGGGCCACCTACTAACTAATGGTAGGATAGAACTATCCAAAGGAAAGAGAAAAATAACAAAGATCTTTTGAGTAGGTAGATAGCTTATAGTTTCTTACTCACTAAACAAAAACAATTTCTCACACACACACACACACTCTCTTTTTTCTAAATATTTTCAAAGATAAAACACTTTGTATGCGTTCTCAATGATACGAGAATCATTACAAAGTTTGTCGTACTAAGGCATCTGTGATACGGTGGGAGAACTGACTTGAAGGTTTTGCGTTTGATCGCAAATATCGCAGTTAGCAAGAGTCGCCACCGACTTTTCTTTTATCCAAAAGGAAAGGTGAAAAAGCACAGGAAAGACCTTTAAGATTGTTTCTTGAGTTCGGGGGGTAGATCATGAAAAGGGAAGGTATTAGCACCCTTTTCATCCATGGTTTTCCATGGGCTCTTAGTTACTTGCTAGATCACTTGCTTTTGTTTGAAATTATGCTTTGTGTGGTTTGGAAAGTATTTTGTAAAATAGGCCATTGTTTAGGAAATCTTTGTAATGATTCTCGTTCGTAAGAACGTATACAAAGATGTTGATCTTTTGAAATTTTTTTCAAGTTTTGTAAGATGTTTTGAAATGTGTAGGTGTTTGTTTTAAATTGAGCAAGTAATTAAGAGCAAACTACATACTCAAATGTCTTTCTTGTTCATTTTCTTTTCCTTTGACATTGTTGTCTTACCATTGATTTGGTAAGCAACCCTATCTTTGGATGTAAACGGGACGGGCGTGGGTCATCATATAGCCATGATTAGCAATGTTGTAAAGTATCTTAGCATTTTCGAGGGACTAAGATCATTTTTGTAAGACAACTTTAAATAGCGTCACCGAGGGACTATGATCTTGTATTAGTTTGTTTTGCTAAGATACCTTACATGCGTAATATGGCCATTTTTGTATAAGGCAACCAAGTGGAGTAACCCTAGGGGTGCTTGTGTGCAAGTGTGTCGTTTTCATGCTTGATTTTGTCTTAGATTAAGATTTTCTATTTGATTGGTTTTATCTTGCCATACAAACCCTAATTACTAGCATGTTACATAAAAGCGATAAATTGGGAAATTTAAAGATTACTACGCTATTACAACACTTTGTGGGAGGGGGTATACAATTTATGAATGGGGATTGCAATAATATAAACCTAATTAATCTATTACAACCAAATTGAATTTGTACAAATATTGGAATAAATAATGTACAAGATAAATTAAATATGCAAAGATATGTAAATGCAAAAGAAGATTTTGTTTGGTTTTTTATGTGAAAAAGTTTTAACCTAAACCTAATAAATAAATCAAGATTAAACTCAAATTAATTAGGAAAGGAAATTATTTTTAGAAAGGATTTTGATTAAACCCTAATTCTATTTTATTAAAAGGGAATAAATTTCTTTGAGAAAAAGTAAGTATTTTTGCATTTTTTGTCTTGAAAAATAATATATGGTATTTATGAGGTACTTTGGTCTTTTTGTATTAAAATAATATGTTTAATAAATATATATAAAAATATGTATATCAAACTAATTATAATTTAATTTACAAGTTTATTAAAAAAGATAGTCTATAACTTCAATAAAAAATATTTTTTATGAGAAAATAAAATAAAACAAAATATAATATTTATCATTTTTATATTTTTTATGATTTTTTTATTATTAAGAAAATATTATTAGGAAAATAAAATGAAAATAAATAAATAAATAAATGGTAATGGGCCAGGGGTGCTGCAAGCAAATGGGAGGCAGGGGGTTAGCAAAAAAACATAAGGCCCAATGTACTGAAGCCCACGCTGCAAAAACAACAAAAAAATGGAAAAAGTATGGAAAATTGCAAAAGGCAGGCGCCAAGGCTCGAACCCATGACCTATGGCATTTTTACGCGCTGCCTTACCACTGGGGTGGCTGTACATCTATTTATAGAAACACAAAGATAAATATATATATTATAAAACGCCTCCTGAAAGCAACTTCATCTTCAACTTTGAGCCATGGCCGGTCCACATGTATCTCTCTCATTTCTCCATGAAAATGGAAAATCCAAACATGAAAGTGATAGTATTTCTTCCCACGATTTCAACCATATAATTCATGTAAACTAAAAGTCAAAGATCAAAGCTAATTTTACTGGCCCTAATTTGAAACCTAATTTTTACAGAAATTTCAAGTCCAAAATTCTCTATATACAATGAATATAAATGAAATCTATGAACATGGTTGGCTTTAGTGCAAGGATATCTACATTTTGTTTTCACAAATCAAGACCAAAGGATGCTTGTATAAAGAAATAGAAGTTTTAGTTTTTACCTCTTTTAGTTGAGATCGTGAATGGAGTTTGATCAAGTTTTGAGATAGCCTGAGGATCTGTTTAGCTTGCATGGACCTCCCTGAGTGTATTCCAATCCTTACTTTATCCTGAAAGTCTCCGAATCTACCTACTCAAGTCAACCTGTAAGCTTGAAATGTAAAAATGGAAGATGGAGAAGGAGGAGTTACAGTGAGGGAACATGGGTCTGGAACACTTAGATATGATGTATATTAAGTGTTTAAGTGGTTAAAACTCAAAACGCACGAGTAGTTTTTGAGATTGCTATGTAAGGTGCAAAACTGCAAGTTATGCCAGATTTTTAGTGATAAAGTGTTTGGGAGAGTTTATGAGCTTTTGCATTCGTTTGTTAGGTTGTAATACACTTGTGTATAATTATAGAGAAGGTTTCAAATCAATTCCATACCAGGTTTATGAGTTATAGCCTTTTGGCTCTATAACTTGCTTTTGAAGCAAAGTGAGGAGACAAGTCCCTAAGTGTTTGTACAAGCATGATCTGAGTTGGTAAAGGTCTTAGACACATTGCTTTTGGTTTATAGGGTTTGTGTGTGCAAAAAGAACAAGTGCAAAGCTCAAGGAGTTGACAATTGCAAAAGTTGTGCTTTATCAAAATGGAAATGGCAACTTTGTGCAATAAATGGAATTGTAGCTTAGACAAAGGCTCTAATGCTTGGATCAAAGCTCTATCAGATGTAAACATTTAATTATAGAGTGAGAAACAAGTTTGAGGCCTACAAAGCAAATATTATGCAGCCTAGACTTGAATTTGAATTTTGGTTCATCATGAAATGGCTTGAAATCAAAGTGAGAAATTGCCAACTTCATCTCTTCGATTCTCCTTACTCAAGAATGATCTCAAGGAGTTATTGGATATTTTGGAAAGCTTGCAATGTTCTCTAAAACTCATCTTTGAAATGCTTTCAAAGATTCCCCTTGGAACTATGTGAAAAATTGTCATGAAGTTAGGTCAAAAACCTGCCTAACTAGGGAAAAATTTTACTAAGTTATTTTAGTTCATGAGCATGTATTCACAAAATTATATCTTGAGATCCAAGCATCTTTAGGAGAAATTGTGTGAAGAAAATTTTTATATTTCATGGATATCTACAACTTTCATTTTGGAAATTTCCTTTGAATCATCTTGCATCATGGTTAAAATTTGGCTTAAAGTTGAGAAAAAATAAGAAATTTTCTATACTTAGAAAAATTTCTAAGTTAAGAAATTTCAAATTTCAAAACAAGATCTTCAATCCTTGATTTCTTGATGAACAAGTTTCACATTTTGACATGTTTTGATGAATTATGATCCTTGGCACTTGATATTGACCAAAAAGTCAAGGTTTGACTTTTCAGTATACAGTTGACTTTTAATTAGTTGACTGAAAAATTCATCTGTCAATCCAATGGATTTCTAATGTTTTGAATCATGCTATTAGGTAAAAATGATGTGATTGAACTCTTGAAATCATGATTCAAACCAATTGATCATTTGCTAGTTCAAAAAATCAGAAATTGCCCCTTCTCAATCAAAAACCCTAATTTTGACAATTTTGCCCTCTTGATGATTTGATCCAATTTCTTGAGGAATTGTGATCCAAACTTGATCAAATGATACATATGAGTTTAAAATGTTGATGTGGATTAAAATTTATGAAGTTTGGCTGTAAATTGACCATGGATGACTTTTTCCCCAATACAGTTGATTTTTAGGTCAATTGTCCAATTGACTGATAAAAAATGTGATTCAAGGCTTGAAACTTGACATGAGTAATCTTGGGTGTCCATAATGATCCTTAAAATTCAAATGAAGCATTGATAGTCCAAAAATACTTGTGCAAAATCAAACCCTAATTTTGGGTCACCAATGCATGAAGAGGTGTCTTGAGCTGGTCAAACCCTACTCCAGTCTTTAGTCAAAGAGATCTTGTGAGGAAATTTTGATAAGTGAGAGGGAAAATTTTTGGGTACTATAACTTCCCCTGTTCAATCTTCTTAAACCCGAAGAGTTAGATTGGCGAGTTTTTTCATTCGCGACTCGAAGGTGGGAGATGATTGGACACTAGAGTGCCCAGAAATTTGCACTCGGCGATACGATGATAGAAGGAATGGGCTTAAAGATGCCATTTGGAGAGGTGATAGAATATTGTTGGAGATGGGCTTGTAGATGCCATCCAAGAGTGCTTGTTGAATTTAATTATTAAGCTGAAAGAATGAGTATCAGAATTGCGTCAGTGTCTGGAGCGTATTTGAACTATATCTGGGAGTTGATTTTGACTGAGTATCAGAATGGCATCCGTGTCTGGAGCGTATCTGAACTGTATCTGAAAGTTGAATCTGAATGAGTACCAGAATGGCGTCCGTGTCTAGAGCGTATCTGAACTGTATCTGAAAGTTGTATCTGAATGAGTATCAGAATGGCATCCGTGTCTGGAGCGTATCTGAACTGTATCTGGGAGTTGTATCTGAATGAGTACATTTGTTTGGATTCAACCTCAGCTTGTACTTCTTCATTCTCTCAAACATCTTTTGTAAGTGGTCAAGATGCTCTTCTTCTATTTGCGATCTGGCTATCATATCATCTATGTAGACCTCTATTTCATGATGTATCATGTCATGAAATAAATCTACCATGGCGCGCTGATAGGTTGCCCCAACATTTTTCAGTCCGAATGGCATTACCTTGTAGCAGAATGTGCCCCACTGTGTGACAAATGTTATTTTCTCCATGTCCTCAGGTGCCATTTTGATTTGGTTGTAACCTGAGAATCCTTCCATGAAGGAAAACACTTTGTGTTGTGCCGTATTGTCAACTAGAATATCAATGTGGGGAAGTGGAAAATCATCCTTAGGGCTTGACCTAGTCAAATCTCTGTAGTCCACACACATTCGTACTTTTTCGTCTTTCTTGGGTACGGGAACAATGTTGGCAACCCATTGAGGGTATGAAGTGACAACCAAAAATCCAGCATTAAATTGTTTCATGACCTCTGCTTTAATCTTTTCTGACATATCAGGCCTCATGCGGTGAACCTTTTGCTTTACTGGCGGACAATCTTCTCTTGTAGGCAGATGGTGTACCACGATATCTGTATCAAGTCCCGGCATGTCTTCATATGACCAGACGAAGACTTCAACATAGTCATGTAACAACTGAATCAGACGCTCCTTGATACTGGGTTCCATATTGGCACCCACCTTGACCTCTTTTTTGTCTTCTTCGATACCCAGGTTGATTGTATCCACGGGTTCCTCGTGAGGCTAAATGGTTCTCTCCTCTTGTTGTAGCAAACTGGAAAGTTCCCATGGTACTTCACAATCTTCCTCACCTTCGTCTCCGGCTTAGTAGATTAGATTCTCAGAGTCACAAATGGCCATAGCAGTATCGCTACTCATGGGATCCAGAATGGATGGATACCTGCATTGTGAGTATGGGTGTGTGTAAGGGTATAACTATCTTTGAAAGAAAATAAAATATAAAAGAAAAACAATGAGCACAAAAGTTTGTATGTGAAAACGTCCATGATTCATTGATGTCATATGAAGATGAAATAATAACCCTTACAAATGGACCATTGTGCCTCGGGTAAGACACAAGGTTTTAAGAGTGCGAATTGTTTTTGAATATTACAGATCCAACAAAATGTAAAGATAAATTACTGTGGGATAAAAGTGATCGGGATAAAGTCTCTAGCCTCCCAATTGCTGATCCCTCAATTGACAGTCGGAAAGATCCAATCCTCCAAGTTGCAATCATCTTCACCATCTTCTACTGCGTTGACCTCACGGTTGCTAATCTTCAAGGGTGGCCCTCCAGCACGGGCACATCGTACAACCTTTTGAGCACTTGGAGTGAAACCTAGGCCAAACTTGTCATACTTATACGGGATATCTGGAGGTTTCCCCCAGATGGTGCATCCACCTTCCTCTACCACTGCTCTGGCGCCCTTTAGTGATGACATCCGGGGTGGAGGTCTTGTAATCTTGGGAATCTGGGACACAATTTTGGTCACTACCACCTCTTACGGGACCTCTTCGAAGTGTTGAAATGGAGTTTCAATGAATTTTCCGTCCAATTCCATATATCTAAAGGAATTGAGATGGCTAATCATGTATTCTTCCTCTCCATGCACAATGATAATCTTCCCTTGAACCGGATATTTCATCATCTGGTGCAATGTAGAGGTAACATCGCCGACATTATGGATCCATGGCCGGCCTAGCAAGAAAGAATACGAAGGGCGGATGTCCATTACATAAAAGGTGGAATTGAAAGTTTGGGTTCTAACCACTATGGGGATATCCACTTCCCCATGCACCATCCTCTTCGAGCCATCAAATGCCCTTACTACTATGTTGCTTGGCTTTAACGTCAGTCCCTCATAGTCAAGTCTGTCAAGAGCTTTTTTCGGTAATACATTCAAAGATGAGCCAGTGTCCACCAAGACATGGGCCAGAGTTGTGCCCCTACATTCCACAGAGACGTGCAATGCCTCATTATGCTTTCTTCCCCTCGGTGTTAGATCATCATCCGAGAAGCCTAGGCCATTATCCGTTGTCAAGCTGGCCACGCAGTCTTGGAATTGGTCAGCAGACGTCTCTTGAAGTAGATGGGCTGTTTTTAAGAACTTCACCAGGGCTTTTGCATGTGCCTCAGAACACAGTAGTAATGCCAGCATGGACATCTTGGAGGGAGTTTGCCCCATTTGTTCAACTACATCGTAGTCGCTCCTCTTGATAATTTTTAGGATCTCCTTCATTTCTTTCTTGGATGTCTCAGGGATAGTCAATGACTGGGCCTTCATCCGGACAGGCTTAACCAAAATAATCTTTCCTCGAGATTCAGCAGCAAGAGTGTTGGTAGGAATGATAATAGGAGTTGTGACGACTTCGTCAATAGGAGCACTTGCAGAGATGATTATGGGTACTGAAGTAACCTTTGGAGAAGCCACATGGATGATCATGGGTCCAGAAACTACTTTTGGGGGAGCAATTTCTGGAGAAAATATCCTACCGCTTCGGGTGATTTTACTAGTTCCGACAATATTATTGATGTCAGAATCTTCTTCTTCGGAGTTTATCTCTTCGCGACCGGCCAGTCTTTTTTGATGCCATGGTAGTAAATGCCCCCTCCATAATTCCACGACACGGTTTTGTCTGATTCATATGGGACTGGCCCAGGCATTGTGATCATTAGAGGAGTTGCTTTCGGAACTGATGTAATTCTAACGGGTCTTTTGGTGGAGATCTTGGAAGATATGGTGGAAATGGTAATGATAGAAACATCTTCAACAGGAACAGGTGAAACATGAGTCTTTTCGAACATAATCTCTTTGTTATCTATCAGGCACTGAATGCCTGCCTTCAACAAAGGACAACTAGTTAGTGATGATAAGCATAGATGGCAAACTTCATTACAGCACGGGAACACACCGACTTTCAACAAGTTTATCTTAATAGTCGGAAGTAGGGTCATGAGTTCGTCAATTATGGTAACAAACAAATCTTCTTCAATGGCATTGGTATTGTGACAATGTCTGGGCATATGAGCAGAAATGACATTTGGCTTCTCGGGCGCATCAAACTCAATTTCTTTTGCTTCAATGAGGTATTGTATTTTGTTCTTCAAGGCCCAACAATTATTAGTATCGTGACCAGGACTTTCAGAGTGATATGCGCAACGGGCATTGGGATGATAATGAGGGGATGTTGTATTGGGGTTTTTCGGAGCTTCTTTCAAGGTTGCCAAGTTGGATCTCAGAAGATGCGGTAGAACTTGAGACAAAGTCATGTTAATTCTGGTGAATTGCCTGACTGGCCTTTCCACACTTGGTTGATTACTTCTTTGTTGATCAGACGTAGGCTTTGGAATCATAACAGTCCCCACCATTGGTCGGTGTTCGACCCTCTCTTGGTTTCTTTGCGGATATACAACAGCTACTTCTTTCTTCCCGATGAAAGGCTTCCTTATAGCTGTAGAAGAAGATGAATCTTTCTGAATCTTTCCACTTTTTATGCCAGCTTCCACCCTCTCTCCGGTCAATATTAGTTCAGTAAAGCCTGCAGATGAACTTCCGATTAAATGGTTGAAAAAGGGACCAGATAAGGTGCCTAAGAACATGTCTACCAATTCCCTTTCAGACAAAGGGGGTTGAACTCTTCTAGCCAAATCTCTCCATTTTTGTGCGTAATCCTTGAAACCTTCATTGGAAGCCATGACCATACTCTGGAGTTGAGTACGGGTAGGCGCCAAATCAGTATTGTATTGATATTGCTTGTAGGAAGCTGCGGCAAGATCTTCCCAATTGTGGACGTTGGCTCTTTCTAGTTGGTAAAACCAGTAGAGTTATGTTCCAGACAGTCTATCTTGGAAAAAGTGCACCCATAAGTCTTTATCAGCGGTATGGGGTTGGATTTTTCTCACATATAACCAGAGATGCATTTTAGGGCATGACACTCCATCATATTTGGAAAACATAGGCACTTTGAATTTCAGAGGAATCACAATCCCCGACACTAGTCCCAATTCTTCAAAGTCTAAGCCTGGTACCTTTTGGATTTCCATCACGCTCAAACGCTCTTCGAGATGTCTATATTTGTCATAAGATGGAGGATAATGTTCCTCAGAGTAGTCTTCCTCTTCTTCCTCCTCTTCAGATTCTGACGGGACTGCTATTTCCTTGCCCTTCCCCTCTCCTTCACCGGATGTTGTTGCAAAGTTCAAAGTCCTTATTGTCTGTCCATGAAACCTTCTCCCCATGTTTAAGACTCCAGTTACCTTCTTTGTTTTCTTTTTCCTCTCTTCAGCTAGCAGAGTCTTCAATTCTTCTTGCCCCTTGGCTAGGGTCACGAGCAATTGTTGAAACTGCCTATTCTGAGCTTGAAGATCTTTCACTGTTTTCTCGATATCCATCTTACTGAAATAAACAGTAGAGAGAAGAGGAGATTTGTTGCAAAAGACCTGTTTATGTTATGATGAATGATATATGCATATGCAATGTTTTCAAGGATTTCAAAGATTCAAGTTTGTTTTAGACCAAAAAGAAGCACACGTTATATTAATAAGATAAAGTTTGAGTACATCAATACCCCTTGGACAAAATAATACAAAACTCTAAGATAAAAAAGTAGTACGCATCCTCTTTGGTGTAATATAAGCATTCAGGGTCCGCTCCTCATGAAGTAGCCTAGTGCGTTCCAAAACTTTCTTCTCGCTTGCGTAGAATTGGGATTCGAAAGTATCTTTCTCTCCTTTGAGTTGTATCCAATCCCTTTCTAGGTCTTCAAGAGATGTGGGCATGTCAGGATGTAGGATAGTGTATGGAACATCTTCCTCCTTAACAGGCTCAATGTTTACCGGGAGAATGGAGGGGTAAGGCATCATAAGACTCTGAGCACGAGTTCGTACCCATTTGAGGTAGGGCTCGAGAGGGATGGAATTCTTGTGCCCCAAAGTCTTGCTATCCACCTTGTTTAGCATCCTCCAAGCTCGGATAAATCTCTGGCGAAGACCTTGATCGTCGTTGTCGTAGTCGAATACCAAACCTTGAATCAGCATCTCGTGCGGGCCATCCCTTTGGGCGTAACCAAACTGTCTTAAGGCTAAACATGGGTTGTAGGTGATGCCTCCCCTAATGCCAAGTATAGGGACATTAGGTAATTCTCCACAACGGTCGACGATGATAACATTCTCTTTGGATCGAGAGCACCAATGAATGTCTGAATGTTTGAGCGTCATTAACCTTTGTGACCACCTTGAACCTTGCTCATTCTTTAAGACTGATTGGGGAAGATGATAAATAAACCATCTTTCCAAGAGAGGAGTGCAACACATAAGGATACCTCTTTTCCTCATTGTGCGAGTGTGAAAAGAGTGTGGGATATCCCCTAGCAATGTAGGCACCGAGTTGCGTGACTTGAAGATTTTGACGGTGTTCACAACTATGAGTTGGTCAGGATTTGGAAACAAAACCATCCCATAGATGAGAAGAGCCACAATTTCCTCAAAGGCTTGCAAGTCTAAGGAATTCCAACAGCTTTGGGCTTTCTCAAACAGGAACTTTGCTAAGAAACCTTTGACACCACTCCTTGTTTCCCAATGGGTTATGACATCAGATGAGTGCAAGTGTAGAGCTTGAGAAATATCTTCTGGATTTGTGTCTCTTTCTGTACCGTTGAAAGGTAGTTGATTGAGAATGGGAATCCTCAAGAGTAGGGAGAATTCTTCCAAAGTAGGCACAAGTTGATAGTCGGGAAATGTGAAGCAATGGTGCAAAGGATCAAAGAACTGAAAGAGCACCTTCATCATATCCTCATCTGTGTTGGAGGTGACCAAGTTGAGTAGACGACCATGTCTCTCGGTGAATGGAGAGTTCTCAGGAATCTTTGAAGTTAGCTCCTTAAGTTGTGGAGGAATTCTTACAAGGTTGACTTGAATAGTTTTCCTGCGAAGTGAATCCATTTCCTACAAAACAAGAACAAAGATGAATCCCAAAATCCTTGAAATGGTTAGTGGATGTATATGATGTTCATGATGTCCCCGATGTTATGTACAAGTATGCATATACAAGCAAATCAAATAAATCCTTAGTTTAGGCTTGTATGGAGTTTTATAGGTAAGTACCCTCTTGAAGTTTAGTTGGCTTAAAAGCCTGTCCTAGTAATAGTAACTGGGTTCTAAGGAGCTCAATATCACTGGATTGTTTCCTTGGTTATTGTTTCAGCTCAAGCCTCTTTAATGGCAACCGAAATATCCCAAGAAACCAAACCTCAATGAGTGTAGTATCGAGTATCTACCAAATTCGAACTGCACCAAAGCCGGTCATCTCACTACATCCTAAAGGCCAAGTTGGTCAAGTAAAGGTTCTAGAAGTTCATTAGTGCTTCATGACATCACTCAGCGGCCCCGTATTCTCTTTGATTAACTCAAAGGCTACCAGTACCCACAAATATGTCACACTAACGTAGCTATTGCTTAGACCATGTCGGTATACCCCGCACAGTTTCCATAATGTATTGCTACTTACCTATAATGTATCCCAAATCCGGGTAGAGGATTCAAACCCAAACAAAGAACCATAATGTAAAGCATACAAGTCAAACAATGTAAGCAAGTAAACGTGATCTAATCCTAAGGTAATCCCACTTTTAGAATTTTCCCCAGCAGAGTCGCTAGTTCTGTGATACGGTGGGAGAACTGACTTGAAGGTTTTGCATTTGATCGCAAATGTTGCGGTTAGCAAGAGTCGCCACCGACTTTTCTTTTATCCAAAAGGAAAGGTGAAAATGCACAGGAAAGACCTTTGAGATTGTTTCTTGAGTTCGGGGGGTAGATTATGAAAAGGGAAGGTGTGATATGGTGGGAGAACTGACTTGGGTTTTGCGTTTGTATTCGCACTTGTTCGGTTTAGCAAGAGTCGCCACCGACTTTTTATTTTATCCTAAAGGAAAGGTTAAAAAAGCACAGGAAAAACCTTTTGAGATGTTTCGTGGGTTCGGGGGGGAGATTATGAAAAGGGAAGGTATTAGCACCCTTTTCATCTATGGTTATCCATGGGCTCTTAGTTACTTGGTTTTAGATCACTTGCCTTGATTTTCGATTGCTTGAAAATGGTGTGTGTATTTGTGTTTTTGAAAATGTTTTTGAAATAGACGCCTTTGTTTCGGCAACCGTTGTAATGACTCGTGTTTGAGTATATACAAGGGTGTGTATCTTTTCGAAAAGATGTTTCAAATGTTTTTGTTTTGAAAGTGTTTGTGGAGCGTGGTTTGCAAAATAGGCAAGTGTTTTTGCAAGTTTGATTCAAGTAACTAAGAGTTTGTCTACCCCTAATGTACTCAAAGTTTTTTCTCATGTTTTTAACCCTTTTAAACAATTTTGTTCCACCATTGTATTTGGTGGGCAATCTTGCGTTTAGGATGTTTAACGGGACAGGCGCGGGTCATCGTATGGACCATGAATGCAATGGTGCCAAGTGTCTTTGACAATTTGCTTGAAGGGACTATGATCATTTTGATTAGGCAACTTTCGAAAGCGTCATCGAGGGACTTATGATCATTTGAATTGTTTTGCCAAAGAAACTCGACGTGCAAGCATGGCCCATTTTGGAAGGCAACATGTGGGATTACCCTAGGGGGTGCAAGTGTGATTGTGTATTGATTTCATGTATTTGTCTTGTGTTAGGTTATCTAGCGTTCGATTTTATGTACATACAAACCCTAGGTCTAACCATGATATATTTGAAAGCGGTAAATTGCGGGAATTTAAAGTCTACGCTATTACAAAATAGTATCCGGGAGTGGGGGTACAATTAGTTACAAATGGGGGATGAGACTTATAGGAGGATAGTGTCCAAATAGTTTACAACCAAATCAAATTGCGATCAAATGTAATATGTAATCAAATGTACATCAATGTATAAGAATAAAACAAATGTGAATGTGTCAATGTATGTGTGTATTGTAAGTGATTTATTTACAGGTTGAGATGTGTTTAACTTAATTATTAAGCATGTATTCTTGTTTTGTATTTTGGTTAAGTATGTACAAAGGAGAAAAATTAATTAAAAGAAAAAGAAAATGTTTTAAATTCTATTCTTTTAGGTATTAAAAATAATGTATTTTAATTAATTATGTACAAATAAGAAAATCTTAATAAAAGAAAGGAAAAAGTTTGAAGTTCCATTTTTTTTTACATATTAACGTGTTTTAATGAATATTTTTATGTACAAAAAAGTTTTAATAAAACAGAATGTTTAAACCTAGATAAAAGTCTAATATTTATTTTAAATGTGATAAACAAAATTTAATGAGATTAATGTACTATTTATATTTAGTTAAAATATTATGTATATATAAAAAAAGAGTTAGGTTATAAAATTTAGAAAAGATTAAAAAGGGTTTGTTAATAGAAAAAGAAAAGAGGTTATGTGGGCTTGAAAGGGTTTGGCCCAACTTAACAAAACCAACTGAGCCACAACAAGAAAAGAAGGGGGGTGCGCTGACTGAAATGGGCTTGAGGCGTTGGGAACGGGTTGAAGGCCCATTTGTTTCTTACAATTGTTTTTAGGGTTTGAACAACTTTGTGTCATTTGGGAAAAACTTAGGGTTTGAGATTGAGGCGCCGTCATTCATAGTTTTCACTTTGTCTTCCTCCTTATCTTCTTTTCCATGACTACAGATGCCATCCTTCGTCCAAGGCCACCGTACGCCACCGCTCGTCCTCTTCCTCCAGTGGTTTAACCAGTGACATGGTATAACGGTAATGGTTTCATTCTTTAATGCGCTAGGGTTTTTGTTATCTCTTTTGACTTCATGTTTTGATTGAGTTCTGATTTAAGTGTTTTTATTTTATGTTTGAGGTATGAAAGGGAAGGGAAGAAAATTATACTACCTTTATCTTCTGGAGATGGAGGAGAGATGGAGCTTGGAGGTGCTCAGGCGGACGGAGGCGAGGCTTGGTGATGCTGGAAAACCTGGTTTGTATCGTTGTCTTTTATTAGGGTTTGATGATGATCTTGAGAACCTTAGCTTTTGTCACTTCTTTCTTCTTCTTGTCTCTTGGCCTCGCTTCTGTTGCCTAGCTTGCTTGTATGCTTTGATGATGAATATGGTTGTACTGATGCTTCTTGCGTTGCCCTTGAATGCTTTAGCTTGATGCCTTGATCTTGAATATATTGCTTCTTTATCCTCTTCTTCTTGCTTGCCCTCTTGTCTCTGTTGCCTCTAATGTTTGCCTATGATGAGAGTTCTCTGAGGCCTTTTGCGTTGCCCTTGAATGCTTTAGCTTGATGTGTTTGGTTGCCTGTTGATATGCTGAGATATGTTGGATACAATTTCCATGCTTTAGATTGATTTGAATGTTGGCCCAGTGATGGAAGCTTTTTCTGAGGGCTTTGATGGGTGGTTTGAATGCTTGTTGATTTTGTGATTTTGAAAGGTTGAACTTGAGGGCCTTGAAGCTTTAACACAGGTTCAGTGTTTTTTAGGCTTTGGCTTTGATTTTTTTGACAGTTGGTATTGTTTGAGAACAGGTTCTATGCTTGAGGGCCTTGAGGTTGTGGCTTTTAAGCTTGACAGGGTTGGTTTCTTTTGCTTGGTTGTTAGCTTCAGGCAGGTTTTGCTTGGAATGCAGGTTGAAGGTTTGTTATGCTTGAAAGGCTTAAGGCCTGGACAGTTTGTGTTGTTGGATTACAGGTTAGAGTGTTGGGTGAGGTTTTGATATGCTGCTTATGTTTTAAGCTTGACAGGGTTGGTGTTTTTTTGAATGGTAAGGCTGAAAAAACTTTGAGGTTTCAGCAGATTGTGTCTTAAGGCTTGACAGTTCAGGCATGGGGCTTTGTGTTCCGAGTTATGTTTTTGTTTTTGATTCCTGCCCTCTTATGCTGCTCTTTTACTGACTTGATGAGTTTGTTATATATTTTTTGTCCTTTTCAAGCCAAAACCTGTAAGCCCAACTTCTTTTCTCTCTTTTCTCTCTCTCTAGTACAGATTGCAGCATAAAATAATGTTTTATGTTTGTACTTTTAATTCTAAAAAAGCAATGGCCTAGGGAAATGATGAAATGATGTTGCTTGCAATATTGGTTTTAACCTGCATACCTTGTGTACTGCTTCCATATTTTCTGCTTCTTTGTGACAGTTTTTGATACTTTGATATCTTGAGATATCTTTCCATATTTTGGACAGTTTGACAGCTTTTTGGCTTAGTTGCTTTGACATTTAGTTCAGTTTGGATTTGGACTTTGGTTAGGACTTTTGGAATTATGCAGTATGTAACTTTTGTGCATTTTCAAACTTTAATTTGCAAACATTTTTCACCCCTCTTTGTGAACCGGGAGAAATCCCGTGATTTGCAGAGTGGGCGAACTGATCCCGGCCATTCGCTTTTAATGACGAATTCTTTTTTATCTGTCTGTCTCTTTAATTTATCTGCTTCAATTGACTTTTCCTTCTTTTCTTTGTTTTGCAGATAAACAATCAAACGGAGCGAAAGAGGAGGCATTGGATAGAAGAATGAAGATTAGGAAACTTAGAAAAATTAGGATAGTTTTATTCCAAATTTAATTGTTTGTAAAATTATCATTGTAAATACTTTGTAAATAAATACCGTATTTAAACAATAATTGTAACAAATAATTTAAAGATGAATAAAATCCATTTTATCAATTAATTCCTTTTCTTCTTTTCAATTATTTATTTTATTATTTATAATTCTTAAATTATAATAAATGGAAATAAATTCCAATTATCTTAACTTAGAATAAATAAACAATTAAATAAACATTGTGGTTTTAGCATCGATCAATTAATAAACCTGGAGCTTCAAAAATCCAAAGCAAAGCACAGTCAATCACAACAACTGCCCAAATGTCTTTTCTCTTAATGATTCAATCAAACACTGCAAACTCAATCCAAATGACTCTTTTCACTGATTTAGTCAAACATTGCAAACTCAGTCCAAATGCCTCAGTCCATATCTCAGAATAACTTGAAAAGCACTGTAGAATTTAAATCTTTCTGAGAGATCTGCGCACAAAAACCCTAGTTCTCGATCAAATGCCAAAGAAATGTTCGCCTGATCAAAGTTGAGCCAAAATCAACCAAACCCTAAGCAAACTGTTTGAATTGTTCCTGAGCCCTGAAAATCAATGAAAACCCTAATTTTGTCTGACTGACGAGAAAAGTCAGTTTGACCGATTCTTGAGCCAGTCTGAAAAATCAGGAAAAGCCTGAAGCTGTGATTTCTTGTGGAAAAATACGAGGGTAAATTTTGGGGTACAACAGTTGCCCCTGTTTAATCCTCTTGGACCTGAAGAGTTAGATTGGCAAGTTTGCCCTTCGCGACTCGAGGGTAAAAGGAGATTGGACACTATAGTGCCCATAAAATTTGCACTTGGTGATGTGATGGTAGAGGGAATGGGCTTAAAGATGCCATTTGGTGATGGGCTTAAAGATGCCATCTGGTGACTGCTGATAGGAGAATGGGCTTATAGATGCCATCTGGAAATGGGCTTAAAGATGCCATTTGGAAGTGTTCGTTGAGGAGGATGGGCTTATAGATGCCATCTAGAAATGGGCTTAAAGATGCCATTTGGAAATGTCTGGAGGAGGATGGGCTTATAGATGCCATCTGAAGGTGTTGAACTGTACGTCACTGGTGAGTGGACGAGTATCAGAAAGGCATCCATGTTTTGGAACATCTCTGAACTGTGGTTCTGAACAAGCAATAGATTGACGTCCGTGTTTGGAGAATCCGTAAACTGTTTTCAGGAGTTGGAGTTGAATAAGCCACAAAGTAGCATCCGTTGTTGGGAAACGTCCGTAAACTGTTTTCAAAAGTTGAGAAGAGTCTGAACAAGCGATAGGTTAACATCCGTTACTGGAGAACCCGTGAACTGTTTTCAGAAGTCTTGAGGTTGAGGAGGAATCGGTGTAGGGTTTCCTGATGATGAGTCCATGTAAAACTGCATCTGAATGATTCTGGAACTAAGTATCAGAATGTCTCCGTGTCTGGATCACATCTGAACTATCTCTGGATGAATCTGGAATAAGTATCAGAATGTCGCCATGTCCGGGTCACATCTGAACTATTTCTAGAAAGAATCTTGGAAGACGATGATCTTTGTCTGTCGACTGATCTTTTCCTGAAAAGGTAAAAAGTTAGTTGTATGCAATGTCATGATGCGTGATGCAATGTATGTTACATCAATATTTATGATATGAATGTGATGAATGCGCATGTAAGCTGATGAGCTGTCTTGCTGAGGATAGATAAATCCTGGATGGCTGGAGATAAAAGAATCTTGATTGCTGCCGGGGAAAATAATTCCTTGACTACTGCTGGGGAAGGCAAGAATCTTTGATCATTGAAAATGAGAAGTCCTGGGACCACTGTTGGGGAATCAGAAGCTTGGGTTGTATGCCAAACTACTAGGGACCTCCTGTCTGAGGAGATCTTCACTGGAGAATATTCGAATATTCTGTGAGGAACTGAGGATGAGAGTCTTCACTCTGCTTGGGGATTGATAATTGGGAGTTTTAGCTCCGCTGGGGATATTGAAACTTGACTCTGAGGGGAGTTAGCTTCTGAAAGACTCTCTGGCTGAGGATTGCAAGAATCTTCTGATTGCTGCAGGTGTTGATCTGGAATAAGTTACTGAATGTCGCCATCTTTGGGTCACATCTTGAACTATTTCTAGATCTTGAGTAAGAATCTTTTGAGTTTGAGAAGGAACCGGTTTAGGGTTTCCTGATGATGAGTCCAAGTAAAACTACATCTTGGATTTGAGATCTGTATGAGTAGCAGAATGACTTCCGTGTCTGGAGTGTATCTGAAACTGTAACTGGGGTCTGAATGAGTAACAGAATGGCTACCGTGTCTGGAGCGTATCTGGACTGTATCTTGGAGTAGAGATCTGTATGAGTAGCAGAATGACTTCCGTGTCTGGAGTATATCTGAAACTGTAACTAGGATCTGAATGAGTGACAGAATGGCTACCGTGTCTGGAGCGTATCTGAAACTGTATCTTCTGACAGGTGATGAAGGAATTGCTGAACACTTTTGACATTCGAATGCCCCAAGTGGTGATGTAGATAATTTCCTGGCTTGTTACAGGTGTTAATCCATAATCAGTCGTTCACAGATATTTTCCTGGCTTGTTACATGTGTTGATCCGGAACTTAAGAAAGGTGACAGAATGGCAACCGTGTCTGGAGCACATCTGGACCGTATCTTCCAACAGGTGATGAAGGAATTGCTGAACACTTTTGACATTCGAATGCCCCAAGTGGTGTTGATCTGGAATAAGTTACTGAATGTCGCCATCTCTGGGTCACATCTTGAACTATCTCTAGATCTTGATTTGTTCAGGGTCAGAAATTGGGAGTATACCAATTTTCTGAGGCTTCAAGGATGAGAGTCTTCATTCTTGAGGGTTAACTGTTATCTAGTCGTAATCCAGTCTTCACAATAACTTGCTAAGCTGTTATCTGGTCAAATCCGGGCTTCACGGCTTGTGCTGAAGACATACCACTATCTGGTCGATTCTAGGTTTCGTAGTATTCTTGACTATTGTCTGGTCGTAGTCTAGGCTTCATAGAAACCTGTATTGCTATCTGGTCGTAATCCAGTCTTCACAATAACTTGTTAAGCTGTTATCCGGTCAAATCCGGGCTTCACGGCTTTGGTTAAAGGTATACTACTACCTGGTCGATTCCAGGCTTCGCAGTATTCCTGGCTGCTGTCTGGTCGTAATCCAGGCTCCACAGGAATTTTGTATTGCTATCTGGTCGTAATCCAGTCTTCACAATAACTTGCTAAGCTGTTATCCGATCGAATCCGGTATTCACAATGTGCTGTAGAGATCAAGATATTATCCGGTCAAATCCGGGCTTCATAACTTGAATTCAGGAGGTCCCACTATCTGGTCGTAATCCAGGATTTGTGGTAGACTGACATTGTTATTCGGTCGTAGTCCGGTCTTCACAATATGCTGTAGAGATCAAGATACTATCCGGTCAAATCCGGGCTTCATAACTTGAATTCAAGAGATCCCACTATCTGGTCGTAATCCAGGCTTTGCGGTAATCTGACACTGTTATCCGGTCGTATTCCGGTCTTCACAATATGCTGTAGAGATCAAGATACTATCCGGTCAAATCCGGGCTTCATAACTTGAATTTAGGAGATCCCACTATCTGGTCGTAATCCAGGCTTTGTGGTAGACTGACACTGTTATCCGGTCGTAGTCCGGTCTTCACAATGTGCTGTAGAGATCAAGATATTATCCGGTCAAATCCGGGCTTCATAACTTGAATTCTGTGAGAATTTGATCTTTGACGACTGTGGCTTCCCACAGGTAATGAAGGAGTTGAATACTTTTGGCATTCGAATGCCCTAAGTGATGATGCAGGAGACTTGCCCCAGGTTACTCTGCTAATTGAGAGATTTCTTGAAATCTTGACTGGACTGCCCCAGGTTATCTGGATGGTGCCATGTCATGCCCCTTGTTGATAGGAGATTTGTCAATGGAAGTGTCATCCTTGTTGAAGTGATTTTTGTTCACTGAGAGAGTTTTCGTTCCTCCGAACCATCGCTGTATGAATTTCTTCGCTGTCAAACAAATAGCCAAATGCAAACAGTGATATTCAAGCAATGCAAAGTTTATGTCTGTCTTGAAGTTTTGAAAAATGCATTTTTAGCAGAAAACTTTTCATAAGACAAATTCAACACAAGACTTAGAGCAAAGCCTTACAGGAGTCAGGATACCTTTGTAACAGTATGCTTTCGAACTAACCCATGCTTCAATTAGGACTTTTGAAGGGTTGTAACGTGGCCTGGTTCACGGTTTAAGAAACAAAGGATAAAGGCTCAAAGTATATTTGTACCCACCCACTCTTCGTGATGTTCTTCAACCCTAAGCTCAGTTAATTGTGTGTCGCGCTCTGTTTTGAGTTTGGAACGACTTTTTGGGTGATGGTTCACCAATTGAATTTGGGAGACAGTCATCATCTCCTTTTCTTTTTCAACATTTTTCATGTTGTTGAGGATTTGTAATGACCTCTCTATTTTGATTTTGATTTGTTATCCCTAACTTTTGCCTGACTGTCTCTGTTTTTGAGATTATAGTCAGCGGGATGCCCCAGCTTTCTTAAGCCTCCTTTACAGGTTTTGGCTCAGTGGGCTTTTTCTCTTTTGAGAGATTGACTGCCTGTGTGATAGGGAACCACCCTTGTCTTTTGATTCCGAAGGAATGCTTTTGATTTCATTCATTGTGTTACGAACTGAGAGTTTGCAACTTCAATGCGCACCTTTTTGAATCAACTGAGAGACTACCCTGCCCCAGATTTATATCAAAGGTTTCGATTGTTTAGAACAGAAAACTCCTACTTCTTTGGCTCGAAGGGGTTGACTAGGGATTAACTTCCTTATAACTCCAGTGTTTGGGAATTGAAAGAAATGCCTGTACATCATCAGCAAGGTCCGTTCAAAAGCATACTGTATGAGATTATGGTATTGTTTCGTCATCCTCCCTCTAAAGGCTTGCAGCTTTTTATCAAGAGTTAAATATCATGAAGAAAGCATAATAGTAGTGAAAACGAATGGATGAATTCAAGACAAACATATGCAATGCATTAATGAAACAAAGTTTAAACATCAACAGATAATTGTTTGAATAACAAAAGAAATTACAACTTTGAAAATTCAAAATGAAGCAAAAGTCTCTCAGCTTTGAGCTTTGTCACTCCAGGTGGAGAACTCCTTAACGGAAGATTTTCATCTCGCCGTCTGGCATGAATTCCAGCACTCTAATGTCGATCAGATCTTGAATCTTGTTCTTCAAGGCCCAACAGTCGCCGGTGTCGTGTCTCGGGCTGTAGGAGTGGTAAACACAAAATGCGTCGGGACGATAGTTAGGAGCGGAGGTATTAAGCTTCCGAGGAGGATCCCTTAAAGTAAGCAGATTGACCTCCAACAGGCGCTTCAGTATGAAGGATGATGGTATGTCAGTCTCCGTGAACTGTCTTCCCGACATATTTTGATTACGCCGATTACCCCGTTGACGCTGGCGAGGTTGTTGAGGGGGTTGTGACCCTGAAGCAAGCAGAGGAGCCTTCCCCTTGTCTTCTTGAGTGGATGGGGTTTGAGCGGTGACTTGCTCTTCAACCTCAGATATTTGCCCCAATTGGTTGTTTTTAAGCAGCTGGCGGACGAGAACTCTGAGTTCCTCTTGTCTTTGAGACAGGTCTTGGATGAGAGCCATCTGGCCCACCAACTGTCCCATCACTTGGATCCTCAAGGTCGTCAAATCAAACTGCAGCTCTGCAAGCTGATCACTCCTGGAATTGTTTGAAGTCTCCAAGACCTTTGTGAGGAGAGCTTTCATTTCTTCTTGCCCCAGAGACAAGTTCAGGAACATCTCCTGCAGCTGAGCAGTCTGGTCTTGAATGTCTTTGACAGACCTTTCTAGAGCCATCTCTTACTGAAATAAACAGCAGGAGAATAAGGAAACCTGAAAAAGGAGAGGTCGTCAAGATGCGATGCATGATATGTGGATGCATGCTTTCAAGGATCTCTTGGGGTAAACACAAGAGAATGTTAGAGGTTGAACTTCGATCTTTGATTGGAGATATTTGCCCCGGTGGATGTCTTTCCACAAGAATCAAGCTCACCATGTCAAGTGGGTCATAGCCCCCGATTCAAGTTGTTGCACTTGATCTTTGATTGGAGAACTCTGCACCGGTGGATGTCTTTCCACGAGAATCAAGCTCACCATGTCAAGTGGGTCATAACCCCTGATTCAAGTTGTTGTACTTGATCTTTGGCTGGCATTTGTTTAGAGGAGAAATCTCTTGCCGATTGGTAGACGTCTGGTTCAACGTAACCCTGCATCAAAAGAACCCTCGAGATCCTTGAAAAGGTTATTGAAAATGCCATGGTATGATGTTATGATGTTATGTACATGTATGCAAAAGCAAGTGAGTGTATATACAGGTAATCATATTCACACAAAGCAAACAAGTCCTTAGGTTTAGGCTTGCATGGGGTTGTAGGTAAGTACCCTCTTGAAGTCAGTTGGCTCATCCTGTCCTAAAAATAGAAACCGGGTTCTAGAGAGCTCAATATCATTGGATTGTTTTCTGTGTTCATTGTTTCGGTTTAGCCACTTAACTGGCGACCAAAATATTCCAAGAAAACAACCCTCAATGAGTGTAGCATCGAGTATCTACCAACTTCGGACTACACCAAAGTCGGTCATCTCACTACCCCTAAAAAGGCTAGGATGGTCAATTAGGGTTCTAAGAGTTCGTTAGTGTTTCACGACATCACTCAGCGGCCCCGTACTCTCCTTGATTGAACTCAAGGGTTACCGGTACTCACAAATATGTCACACTAACATAGCTTACTGCTTCAACCATGTCGGTATACCCCACACAGTTCCCTCACAGTTTTTTTGCTATTTACCTAAAAAGGTGCCCCAAATCCGGGTGTAGGATTTACAACAAACCCAAACAAGAACCCAAAAGATAAAGCAATCAAATCAATCAAAGCAAGAATGTAAAGGTGAAGACAAACCCTAAGGTAACCCCACTTTTAAATTCTCCCCAGCAGAGTCGCCAGTTCTGTGATACGGTGGGATAACTGACTTGGGTTTTGCGTTTGTATTCGCACTTGTTCGGTTTAGCAAGAGTCGCCACTGACTTTTTATTTTATCCTAAAGGAAAGGTTAAAAACGCACAGGAAAAACCTTTTGAGATGTTTCGTGGGTTCGGGGGGTAGATTATGAAAAGGGAAGGTATTAACACCCTTTTCATCCATGGTTATCCATGGGCTCTTAGTTACTTGGTTTTAGATCACTTGCCTTGATTTTCGATTGCTTGAAAATGGTGTGTGTATTTGTGTTTTTGAAATAGACGCCTTTGTTTCAGAAACCGTTGTAATGACTCGTGTTTGAGTATATACAAGGGTGTGTATCTTTTCGAAAAGATGTTTCAAATGTTTTTGTTTTGAAAGTGTTTGTGGAGCGTGGTTTGTAAAATAGGCAAGTGTTTTTGCAAGTTTGATTCAAGTAACTAAGAGTTTGTCTACCCCTAATGTACTCAAAGGTTTTTCTCATGTTTTTAACCCTTTTTAACAATTTTGTTCCACCATTGTATTTGGTGGGCAATCTTGCGTTTAGGATGTTTAACGGGACAGGCGCGGGTCATCGTATGGACCATGAATGCAATGGTGCCAAGTGTCTTTGACAATTTGCTTGAAGGGACTATGATCATTTTGATTAGGCAACTTTCGAAAGCGTCATCGAGGGACTTATGGTCATTTGAATTGTTTTGCCAAAGAAACTCGACGTGCAAGCATGGCCCATTTTGGAAGGCAACATGTGGGATTACCCTAGGGGGTGCAAGTGTGATTGTGTATTGATTTCATGTATTTGTCTTGTGTTAGGTTATCTAGCGTTCGATTTTATGTACATACAAACCCTAGGTCTAACCATGATATATTTGAAAGCGGTAAATTGCGGGAATTTAAAGTCTACGCTATTACAAAATAGTATCCGGGAGTGGGGGTACAATTAGTTACAAATGGGGGATGAGACTTATAGGAGGATAGTGTCCAAATAGTTTACAACCAAATCGAATTGCGATCAAATATAATATGTAATCAAATGTACAACAATGTATAAGAATAAAACAAATGTGAATGTGAATGTATGTGTGTATTGTAAGTGATTTATTTACAGGTTAAGACGTGTTTAACTTAATTATTAAGCATGTATTCTTGTTTTGTATTTTGGTTAAGTATGTACAAAGGAGAAAAATTAATTAAAAGAAAAAGAAAATGTTTTAAATTCTATTCTTTTAGGTATTAAAAATAATGTATTTTAATTAATTATGTACAAATAAGAAAATCTTAATAAAAGAAAGGAAAAAGTTTTAATTTCCATTTTTTTTTACATATTAACGTGTTTTAATGAATATTTTTATGTACAAAAAAGTTTTAATAAAACAGAATGTTTAAACCTAGATAAAAGTCTAATATTTATTTTAAATGTGATAAACAAAATTTAATGAGATTAATGTACTATTTATATTTAGTTAAAATATTATGTATATATAAAAAAAGAGTTAGGTTATAAAATTTAGAAAAGATTAAAAAGGGTTTGTTAATAGAAAAAGAAAAGAGGTTATGTGGGCTTGAAAGGGTTTGGCCCAACTTAACAAAACCAACTGAGCCACAACAAGAAAAGAAGGGGGGTGCGCTGACTGAAATGGGCTTGAGGCGTTGGGAACGGGTTGAAGGCCCATTTGTTTCTTACAATTGTTTTTAGGGTTTGAACAGCTTTGTGTCATTTGGGAAAAACTTAGGGTTTGAGATTGAGGCGCCGTCGTTCATAGTTTTCACTTTGTCTTCCTCCTTATCTTCTTTTCCATGACTACAGATGCCATCCTTCGTCCAAGGCCACCGTACGCCACCGCTCGTCCTCTTCCTCCAGTGGTTTAACCAGTGACATGGTATAACGGTAATGGTTTCATTCTTTAATGCGCTAGGGTTTTTGTTATCTCTTTTGACTTCATGTTTTGATTGAGTTCTGATTTAAGTGTTTTTATTTTATGTTTGAGGTATGAAAGGGAAGGGAAGAAAATTATACTACCTTTATCTTCTGGAGATGGAGGAGAGATGGAGCTTGGAGGTGCTCAGGCGGACGGAGGCGAGGATTGGTGATGCTGGAAAACCTGGTTTGTATCGTTGTCTTTTATTAGGGTTTGATGATGATCTTGAGAACCTTAGCTTTTGTCACTTCTTTCTTCTTCTTGTCTCTTGGCCTCGCTTCTGTTGCCTAGCTTGCTTGTATGCTTTGATGATGAATATGGTTGTACTGATGCTTCTTGCGTTGCCCTTGAATGCTTTAGCTTGATGCCTTGATCTTGAATATATTGCTTCTTTATCCTCTTCTTCTTGCTTGCCCTCTTGTCTCTGTTGCCTCTAATGTTTGCCTATGATGAGAGTTCTCTGAGGCCTTTTGCGTTGCCCTTGAATGCTTTAGCTTGATGTGTTTGGTTGCCTGTTGATATGCTGAGATATGTTGGATACAATTTCCATGCTTTAGATTGATTTGAATGTTGGCCCAGTGATGGAAGTTTTTTCTGAGGGCTTTGATGGGTGGTTTGAATGCTTGTTGATTTTGTGATTTTGAAAGGTTGAACTTGAGGGCCTTGAAGCTTTAACACAGGTTCAGTGTTTTTTAGGCTTTGGCTTTGATTTTTTTGACAGTTGGTATTGTTTGAGAACAGGTTCTATGCTTGAGGGCCTTGAGGTTGTGGCTTTTAAGCTTGACAGGGTTGGTTTCTTTTGCTTGGTTGTTAGCTTCAGGCAGGTTTTGCTTGGAATGCAGGTTGAAGGTTTGTTATGCTTGAAAGGCTTAAGGCCTGGACAGTTTGTGTTGTTGGATTACAGGTTAGAGTGTTGGGTGAGGTTTTGATATGCTGCTTATGTTTTAAGCTTGACAGGGTTGGTGTTTTTTTGAATGGTAAGGCTGAAAAAACTTTGAGGTTTCAGCAGATTATGTCTTAAGGCTTGACAGTTCAGGCCTGGGGCTTTGTGTTCCGAGTTATGTTTTTGTTTTTGATTCCTGCCCTCTTATGCTGCTCTTTTACTGACTTGATGAGTTTGTTATATATTTTTTGTCCTTTTCAAGCCAAAACCTGTAAGCCCAACTTCTTTTCTCTCTTTTCTCTCTATAGTACAGATTGCAGCATAAAATAATGTTTTATGTTTGTACTTTTAATTCTAAAAAAGCAATGGCCGAGGGAAATGATGAAATGATGTTGCTTGCAATATTGGTTTTAACCTGCATACCTTGTGTACTGCTTCCATATTTTCTGCTTCTTTGTGACAGTTTTTGATACTTTGATATCTTGAGATATCTTTCCATATTTTGGACAGTTTGACAGCTTTTTGGCTTAGTTGCTTTGACATTTAGTTCAGTTTGGATTTGGACTTTGGTTAGGACTTTTGGAATTATGCAGTATGTAACTTTTGTGCATTTTCAAACTTTAATTTGCAAACATTTTTCATCCCTCTTTGTGAACCGGGAGAAATCCCGTGATTTGCAGAGTGGGCGAACTGATCCCGGCCATTCGCTTTTAATGACGAATTCTTTTTTATCTGTCTGTCTCTTTAATTTATCTGCTTCAATTGACTTTTCCTTCTTTTCTTTGTTTTGCAGATAAACAATCAAACGGAGCGAAAGAGGAGGCATTGGATAGAAGAATGAAGATTAGGAAACTTAGAAAAATTAGGATAGTTTTATTCCAAATTTAATTGTTTGTAAAATTATCATTGTAAATACTTTGTAAATAAATACCGTATTTAAACAATAATTGTAACAAATAATTTAAAGATGAATAAAATCCATTTTATCAATTAATTCCTTTTCTTCTTTTCAATTATTTATTTTATTATTTATAATTCTTAAATTATAATAAATGGAAATAAATTCCAATTATCTTAACTTAGAATAAATAAACAATTAAATAAACATTGTGGTTTTAGCATCGATCAATTAATAAACCTGACGCTTCAAAAATCCAAAGCAAAGCACAGTCAATCACAACAACTGCCCAAATGTCTTTTCTCTTAATGATTCAATCAAACACTGCAAACTCAATCCAAATGACTCTTTTCACTGATTTAGTCAAACATTGCAAACTCAGTCCAAATGCCTCAGTCCATATCTCGGAATAACTTGAAAAGCACTGTAGAATTTAAATCTTTCTGAGAGATCTGCGCACAAAAACCCTAGTTCTCGATCAAATGCCAAAGAAATGTCCGCATGATCAAAGTTGAGCCAAAATCAACCAAACCCTAAGCAAACTGTTTGAATTGTTCCTGAGCCCTGAAAATCAATGAAAACCCTAATTTTGTCTGACTGACGAGAAAAGTCTGTTTGACCGATTCTTGAGCCAGTCTGAAAAATCAGGAAAAGCCTGAAGCTGTGATTTCTTGTGGAAAAATACGAGGGCAAATTTTGGGGTACAACAGAAGGTATTAGCACCCTTTTCATCCATGGTTTTCCATGGACTCTTAGTTACTTGCTAGATTACTTGCTTTTGTTTAAAATTGTGCTTTGTGTGGTTTGGAAAGTATTTTGTAAAAGAGGCCATTGTTTAGGCAATCTCTGTAATGATTCTCGTTCGTAAGAACGTATACAAAGATGTTGATCTTTTGAAAATATTTTAAAGTTTTGTAAGATGTTTTGAAATGTGTAGGTGTTTGTTTTAAATGGAGCAAGTAATTAAGAGCAAACTACATACTCAAATATCTTTCTTGTTCATTTTCTTTTTCTTTGACATCGTTGTCTTACCGTTGATTTGGTAAGCAACCCTATCTTTGGATGTAAACGGGACGGGCGTGGGTCATCGTATAGCCATGATTAGCAATGTTGCAAAGTATCTTAGCATTTTTGAGGGACTAAGATCATTTATGTAAGGAAACTTTGAATAGCGTCATCGAGGGACTATGATCTTGTATTTGTTTGTTTTGATAAGATACCTTACATGCATAATATGGCCATTTTTGTATAAGGCAACCAAGTGGAGTAACCCTAGGGGTGCTTGTGTGCAAGTGTGTCATTTTCATACTTGATTTTGTCTTGGATTAGGATTTTCTATTTGATTGGTTTTATCTTGCCATACAAACCCTAATTACTAGCATGTTATATAAAAGCGATAAATTGTAAAATTTAAAGATTACTACGCTATTACAACACTTTGTAGGAGGGGTATACAATTTATGAATGGGGATTTCAATAATATAAACCTAATTAATCTATTACAACCAAATTGAATTTGTACAAATATTGGAATAAATAATGTACAAGATAAATTAAATATGCAAACATATGTAAATGCAAAAGAAGATTTTGTTTGGTTTTTTATGTGAAAAAGTTTTAACCTAAACCTAATAAATAAATCAAGATTAAACTCAAATTAATTAGGAAAGGAAATTATTTTTAGAAAGGATTTTGACTAAATCCTAATTCTATTTTATTAAAAGGGAATAAATTTCTTTGAGAAAAAGTAAGTATTTTTGCATTTTTTTGTCTAGAAAAATAATATATATGGTATTTATGAGGTATTTTAGTATTAAAAGAATATGTTTAATAAATATATATAAAAATATGTATATCAAACTAATTATAATTTAATTTACAAGTTTATTAAAAAAGATAGTATATAACTTAAATAAAAAATATTTTTTATGAGAAAATAAAATACAATAAAACAAAATATAATATTTATCATTTTTATATTTTTTATGATTTTTTTATTATTAAGAAAATATTATTAGGAAAATAAAATGAAAACAAAATAAATAAATAAATGGTAATGGGCCACAGGTGTTGCAAGCAAATGGGAGGCAGGAGGTTAGCAAAAAAACATAAGACCCAATGTACTGAAGTCCACGCTGCAAAAATAACAAAAAATGGAAAAAGTATGGAAAATTGCAAAAGGCAGGCGCCAAGGCTCGAACCCATGACCTATGGCATTTTTGCGCGCTGCCTTACCACTGGGGTGGCTGTACATCCGTTTATAAAAACACAAAGATAAATATATATTATAAAACGCCTCCTGAAGGCAACTTCATCTTCAACCTTGAGCCATGGCCGGACCACCTGTATCTCTCTCATTTCTCCATGAAAATGGAAAATCCAAACATGAAAGTGATAGTATTTCTTCCCACGATTTCAACCATATAATTCACGTAAACTAAAAGTCAAAGATCAAAGCTACTTTTAGTGGCCCTAATTTGAAACCTAATTTTTACAGAAATTTCAAATCCAAAATTCTCTATACACAATGAATATAAATGAAATCTATGAACATGGTTGGCTTTAGTGCAAGGATATCTGCATTTTGTTTTCACAAATCAAGACCAAAGGATGCTTGTATGAAGAGATAGAAGTTTTAGTTTTTACCTCTTTTAGTTGAGATTGTGAATGGAGTTTGAGCAAGTTTTGAGAAGGCCTGAGGATCTGTTTAACTTTCCTGGACCTCCCTGAGTGTATTCCAATCCTTACTTTGTCCTAAAAGTCTCTGAATCTCCCTACTCAAGTCAACCAGCAAGCTTGAAATGTAAAAATGGCAGATGGAGAAGGAGGAGTTACAATGAGGGAACAGGAGTATGGAACACTTAGATATGATGTATATTAAGTGTTTAAGTGGTTAAAACTCAAAACGCACGAGTGGTTTTTGAGATTGCTATGTAAGGTGCAAAACTGCAAGTTATGGCAGATTTTCAACGATAGAGTGTTTGGGAGAGTTTATGAGCTTTTGCATTCATGTCTTAGGTTGTAATACACTTGTATATAAGTATAGAGAAGGTTTCAAATCAATTCCACACCAGGTTTCTAAGTTATAGCCTTTTTGCTCTATAACTTGCTTTTGAAGCAAAGTGAGGAGACAAGTCCCTAAGTGTTTGTACAAGCCTGATCTGAGTTGGTAAAGGTCTTAGTCATATTGCTTTTGGTTTATAGGGTTTGTGTGTGCATAAAGAACAAGTGCAAAGCTCAAGGAGTTGACAATTGCAAAAGTTGTGCTTTATCAAAATGGAAATGGCAACTTTGTGCCATAAATGGAATTGTAGCTTGGACAAAGGCTCTAATGCTTGGATCAAAGCTCTATCAGCTGTGTAAACATTTAATTATGGAGTGAGAAACAAGTTTGAGGCCTGCAAAGCAAAGACTATGCAGCCTAGACTTGAATTTGAATTTTGGTTCATCATGAAATGGCTTGAAATCAAAGTGAGAAATTGCCAACTTCATCTCTTCGATTATCCTTACTCAAGAATGATCTCAAGGAGTTCTTGGACATTTTGGAAAGCTTTAAATTTGATATACAACACATCTTTGAAATTCTTTCAAATATTCCCCTTAGAACTATGTGAAAAATTGTCATGAAGTTAGGTCAAAAACCTGCCTAACTAGGGCAAAATTTTACTAAGTTATTTTAGTTCAGGAGCACGTATTCACAAAATTATATCTTGAGATCCAAGCATATTTAAGAGAAATTGTGTGAAGCAAAGTTGTAGATTTCATGGAGATATACAACCTTCATGTTGTAAATTTCCTTTGAATCATCTTGCATCATGGTGAAAATTTGGCTTAAAGTTGAGAAAAAATAAGAAATTTTCTATACTTAGAAAAATTTCTAAGTTAAGAAATTTCAAATTTCAAAACAAGATCTTCAATCCTTGATTTATTGATGAACAAGTTTCACATTTTGACATGTTTTGATGAATTATGATCCTTGGCACTTGATTTTGACCAAAAAGTCAAGGTTTGACTTTTCAGTATACAGTTGACTTTTAATCAGTTGACTGAAAAATTCATCTGTCAATCCAATGGATTTGTAATGTTTTGAATCATGCTATTAGGTCAAAATTATGTTATTTAACTCTTGAAATCATGCTTCAAACCAATTGATCATTTTCTAGTTCAAAAATCAGAAATTGCCGCTTCTCAGTCAAAACCCTAATTTTGACGATTTTGCCCTCTTGATGATTTGATCCAATTTCTTGAGGAATTGTGATCCAAACTTGATCAAATGATACATATGAGTTTAAAATGTTGATTTGGATAAAAATTATGAAGTTTGACTATAAATTTACCATGGTTGACTTTTTCCCCAATACAGTTGATTTTTAGGTCAATTGTCCAATTGACTGATCAAAAATGTGATTCAAGGCTTGAAACTTGACATGAGTAATTTTGGGGGTCCATAATGATCCTTGAAAGTAAAATGAAGCATTGATAGTCCAAAAATACTTGTGCAAACTCAAACCCTAATTTTGGGTCACTAGTGCATGAAGAGGTGTCTTGAGCTGGTCAAACCCTACTCCAGTCTTGAGTCAAAGAGATCTTGTGAGGAAATTTTGATAAGTGAGAGGGAAAATTTTGGGGTACAACAGCTGCCACTGTTCAATCTTCTTAAACCTTAAGATTTAGATTGGCGAGTTTTGCCATTCGCGACTCGAAGGCGGAAGATGATTGGACACTAGAGTGCCCAAAAACTTGCACTCGATGATACGATGATAGAAGGAATGGGCTTAAAGATGCAATTTGGAGAGGTGATAGAATCTTGTTGGAGATGGGCTTGTAGATGCCATCCAAGAATGCTTGTTGAATTTAATTTGTAAGCTGAAAGAATGAGTATCAGAATTGCGTCTGTGTCTGAAGCGTATCTAAACTATATCTGGGAGCTGATTTTGATCGAGTATCAGAATGGCATCCGTGTCTAGAGCGTATCTGAACTGTATCTGAAAGTTGAATCTGAATGAGTACCAGAATGGCGTCCGTGTCTGGAGCGTATCTGAACTGTATCTGAAAGTTGTATCTGAATGAGTATCAGAATGGCGTCCGTGTCTGGAGCGTATCTGAACTGTATCTAGGAGTTGTATCTGAATGAGTATATTTGTTTGGATTCAACCTCAGCTTGTACTTCTTCACTCTCTCAAACAGCTTTTGTAAGTGGTCAAGATGCTCTTCTTCTGTTTGCGATCTGGCTATCATATCGTCTACGTAGACCTCTATTTCATGATGTATCATGTCATGAAATAAAGCTACCATGGCATGCTGATAGGTTGCCCCAACATTTTTCAGTCCGAATGGCATTACCTTGTAGCAGAATATGCCCCACTGTGTGACAAATGTTGTTTTCTCCATGTCCTCAGGTTCCATTTTGATTTGGTTGTAACCTGATAATCCGTCCATGAAGGAAAACACTTTGTATTGTACCGTATTGTCAACTAGAATATCAATGTGGGGAAGTGGAAAGTCATCCTTAGGGCCTGCCCTATTCAAATATCTATAGTCCATACACATTCGTACTTTGTCGTCTTTCTTGGGTACGGGAACAATGTTGGCAACCCATTGAGGGTAGGAAGTGACAGCCAAAAATCCAGCATTGAATTGTTTCATGACCTCTGCTTTAATCTTTTCTGTCATATCAGGCCTCATGCGGTAAACCTTTTGCTTTACTGGCGGACAATCTTCTCTTGTAGGCAAACGATGTACCATGATATCCGTATCAAGTCCTGGCATGTCTTCATATGACCATGCAAAGACTTCAACATAGTCATGTAACAACTGAATCAGACGCTCCTTGACACTGGGTTCCAGATTGGCAGCCACCTTGACCTCTTTTTTGTCTTCTTCGATACCTAGGTTGATTGTATCCACGGGTTCCTCGTGAGGCTGGATGGTTCTCTCCTCTTGTTGTAGAAGTCTGGTAAGTTCCCCTAGTACTTCACAATCTTCCTCACCTTCGTCTTCGGCTTGGTAGATTAGATTCTCAGAGTCACAAAAGGCCATAGCAGTATCGTTACTCATGGGATCCAGAATGGATGGATACCTGCATTGTGAGTGTGTGTGTGTGTGTAAGGGTATAACTATCTTTGAAAGAGAATAAGATGTAAAAGAAAAACAATGAGCATAAAAGTTTGTATGCGAAAACTTCCATGATTCATTGATGTCATATGAAGATGAAATAATAACCCTTACAAATGGACCATTGTGCCTCGGGTAAGACACACGGTTTTAAGAGTGCGAACTATTTTTGAATATTACAGATCCAACAAAATGTAAAGATAAATTACTGTGGGATAAAAGTGATCGGGACAAAGTCTCTAGCCTCCCAATTGCTGAGCCCTCCATTGACAGTCAGAAAGATCCAATCCTCCAAGTTACAATCATCTTCACCATCTTCTAACGCGTTGACCTCATGGTTGCTATCTTCAAGGGTGGCCCTCCAGCATGGGCACAATGTACAACCTTTTGAGCACTTGAAGTGAAACCTAGGCCAAACTTGTCAGACTTATACGGGATATCTTGAGGTTTCCCCCAGATGGTGCATCCACCTTCCTCTACCACTGCTCTGGCTTCCTTTAGTGATGACATCCGGGGTGGAAGTCTTGTAATCTTGGGAATCTGGGACACAGTCTTAGTCACTTCCACCTCTTGCGAGACCTCTTCGAAGTGTTAAAATGGAGTTTCAATGAATTCACCGTCCAATTCCATATATCCGAAGGAATTGAGATGGATAATCATGTATTCTTCCTCTCCATGCACAATGATAATCTTCCCTTGAACCAGATATTTCAGCATCTGGTGCAATGTAGAGGTAACAACGCCAGAATTGTGGATCCATGGCCGGCCTAGCAAGCAAGAGTACGAAGGGAAGATGTCCATTACATAAAAGGTGGAATTGAAAGTTTGGGTTCCAACCGTTATGGGGATATCCACTTCCCCGTGCACCATCCTCTCCGAGCCATCAAATGCCCTTACTACTATGTTTCTTGGCTTTAACGTCAGTCCCTCGCAGTCAAGTCTGTCAAGAGCTTTTTTCGGTAATACATTCAAAGATGAGCCATTTTCCACCAAGACATGGGCCAGAGTTGTGCCCCTACATTCCACAGAGACGTGCAATGCCTCATTATGCTTTCTTCCCCTCGATTTTAGATCAGCATCCGAGAAGCCTAAGACGTTATCCACTGTCAAGCTGGCCACGCAGTCTTGGAATTGGTCAGCAGATGTCTCGTAAGGTACATGGGCTATTTTTAAGAACTTCACCAGGGCTTTCGCAGGTGCCTCATAACACAGTAGTAATCCCAACATGGAGATCTTGGAGGGAGTTTGCCCCAATTGTTCAACTACATCGTAGTCGCTCCTCTTTATAATTTTTAGGATCTCTTCCATTTATTTCTTGGATGTCTCAAGGATAGTCAATGACTTGGCCTTCGTCTGGACATGCTTAACCAAAATACTCTTTCCTCGAGATTCAACAGCAGGAGTGTTGGTAGGAATGATAACAGGAGTTGTGACGACTTCGTCAATAGGAGCACTTGCAGAGATGATTATGGGTACGGAAGTAACCTTTGGAGCAGCCACATGGATGATCACGGGTCCAGAAACTGCTTTTGGGGGAGCAATTTCTGGAGAAAAGATCCTACCGCTTCAGGTGATTTTACTAGTTCCGGCAATATTACTGATGTCAGAATCTTCTTCTTCAGAGTTTATCTCTTAGGCGGCCGACCAGTCTTGTTTGATGCCATGGTAGTAAATGTCTCCTCAGTAATTCCACGACACGATTTTGTCTGATTCATATGGGACTGGCCCAGGCATTGTGATTATTAGAGGAGTTGCTTTCGGAAATGATGTAATTCTAACGGGTCTTTTGGTGGAGACCTTGGAAGAATTGGCGGAAATGGTAATGATAGAAACATATTCAACAGGAATAGGTGAAACAGGAGTCTTTTCAAACATAATCTCTTTGTTATCTATCAGGCACTGAATGCCTGCCTTCAACAAAGGACAGCTAGTTGGTGATGATAAGCATAGATGGCAAACTTCATTACAGCCCGGGAACACACCGACTTTCAACAAGTTTATCTTAATAGTCGGAAGTGGGGTCATGAGTTCATCAATTATGGTAACAAGCAAATCTTCTTCAATGGCATTGGTATTGTGACCATATCTGGGCATAGGAGCAGAAGTGACATTTGGCTTCTTGGGCACATCAAACTCAATTTCTTTTGCTTCAATGAGGTCTTGTATTTTGTTCTTCAAGGCCCAACAATTATTAGTATCGTGACCAGGAATTTCAGAGTGATATGCGCAACAGGCATTGGGATGATAATGAGGGGATGTTGTATTGGGGTTTTTTAGAGCTTCTTTCAAGGTTGCCAAGTTGGATCTCAGAAGATGCGGTAGAACTTGAGACAAAGTCTAGTTAATTCTGGTAAATTTCCTGACTGGCCTTTCCACCCTTGGTTGATTACTTCTTTGTTGATCAGACGTAGGCTTTGGAATCATAACAACCCCCACCATTGGTCGGCGTTTGGCCCTCTCTTGGTTTCTTTACAGATATACAACAACTACTTCTTTCTTCCCGATGAAAGGCTTCCTTACAACTGTAGAAGAAGATGAATCTTTCTGAATCTTTCCACTTTTTATGCCAGCTTCCACCCTCTCTCCGATCAATATTAGTTCAGTAAAGCCTGCAGATAAACTTCCGATTAAATGGTTGAAAAAGGGACCAGATAAGGTGCCTAAGAACATGTCTACCAATTCCCTTTCAGACAGAGGGGGTTGAACTCTTCTAGCCAAATCTCTCCATTTTTATGCGTAATCCTTGAAACCTTCATTGGAAGCCATGGCCATACTCTGGAGTTGAGTACGGGTAGGCACCAGATCAGTATTGTATTGATATTGCTTATAGAAAGCTGCGGCAAGATCTTCCCAATTGTGGACGTTGGCTCTTTCTAGTTGGTAAAACCAGTCGAGTTGTGTTCCAGATAGATTGTCTTGGAAAAAGTGCACCCATAAGTCTTTATCAGCGGTATGGGGTTGGATTTTTCTCTCATATGACCGTAGATGCATTTTAGGGCATGACACTCCATCATATTTGGAAAACATAGGCACTTTGAATTTAGGAGGAATCAGAATCCCCGACACTAGTCCCAATTCCTCAAAGTCTAAGCCTGGTACCTTTTGGATTTCCATCGCGCTCAAACTCTCTTCGAGATGTCTATATTTGTCATCAGCTGGAGGATATTGTTCCTCAGAGTAGTCTTCCTCTTCTTCCTCCTCTTCAGATTCTGATGGGACCGCTGTTTCCTTGCCCTTCCCCTCTCCTTTACCGGATGTTGTTGCAAAGTTCAAAGTCCTTCTTGTCTGTCCATGAAACCTTCTCCCCATGTTTAAGACTCCAGTTACCTTCTTTGTTTTCTTTTCCCTCTCTTCAGCTAGCAGAGTCTTCAATTCTTCTTGCCCATTGGCTAGGGTCATGAGCAATTGTTGAAACTGCGTATTCTGAGCTTGGAGATCTTTCACTGTTTGCTCGATATCCATCTTACTGAAATAAACAGTAGAGAGATGAGGAGACTTATTGCAAAATACCTGTTAATGTTATGATGAATGATATATGCATATGCAATGTTTTCAAGGATTTCAAAGATTCAAGTTTGTTTTAGACCAAAAAGAAGCACACGTTATATTAATAAGATAAAGTTTGAGTACATCAATGCCCCTTGGACAAAATAATACAAAACTCTAAGATAAAAAAGTAGTACACATCCTCTTTGGTGCAATGTAGGCATTATGAGTACGCTCCTCATGAAGTAGCCTAGTGCGTTCCTGTTTACCGTTGTTTTTGGTAAACAACCGCTGATCCTCCAAAAGGGAAAGTTCTTTTTGGTTTACTTATGGGATCGATCATATTAATCCGAGAACATATGCTAACTTTTATGTAAGACAGGTAATCAGGAAGAACGCACGTTCGACCCAAAGAAAAGATATTTGAGATTTTGGAAAAGTAGACAGAAATGTAGAAATGCAGGTAAAGATGCAAGAATAGATAACTTTATAAGATAAGATTAAAGCAATGTAAAAGACTTTCATTAATAAAAAGAGGTGTTTCCAACGTACATTTCTCAGTTTTATCTTTCTCACGCAGCGGTTACTTGGACAATATTTGAGTGACTAGTACAATAGGTTGAACACCCTTAAAAACTACACAGGTTTCCTAATTTATACTAAAAACTAAGTAACCGTCGAGGGATGTCTCTGCACTAAGATGAGGACAAGTGTCTTCTGCATGTCCCTCGACCTATGGCTTTCATCCACGTTGCTTCTTCCTAGCCGCTGGCGAAACTGTCTTTCCCTCCAATAATTTAAATTCAAATGTCCCTTGTGTCATGCGTCAAAGCGAGAGTATTTTCTCTCAGTCGAAGGTCATAAGTCTCTTCAGTCAAAAAGCCCTGAGAGTGAGCCCTGGTCGAAAGCTCAAATATAACTTAGATCTTTTTTCCTAAGTTATTTCATACGTGGAACATTCTTCTTGGCTTGGTTTATTCCAGTTTTTTGGTCTAGAAGGCCAAATATAGAAAGTGTCGAATTTGGGAGCCAACAAATTTCCCCCCAAGAATGTCTATTTCGACGCCCAAAGAAATAGTTATTCTTTGATCTTTCCATTCGACACCTGTCTTTCTAGTTGTCCACAAGGTTTTTACGTGCACTTTTCGTCTTCCAACAACTGTTGCTTTCGAAAAAACCATCATTATTCTTTCTCCAAGATGTCTTTTCTAACTGCCGTTACCATGCTTTCCATGATGACCATATTCCTAGAACCTAGGCAAGCATGTCAAAACGTTTCCCAACGTCTGCACGATAACTGCTTCATATTTCGCCATGTGCCCCACTATCTTCACAGCATTAAATGGCCTTGACGAGACATATCCCTTTCTGAAGGCTATAAATACTCTTGAGCCTTTTCATTTTGAACTTTCACCACTTCAAACATTTCCAAATCTTCTGCTTTCAAACACCTTGCGTTGTTAACTTCGTTTTCTCTAAATCTGCAACAATGGATTTCTTTTCTAATGCACCAAACAATCCCCAACCTAAGAATGCTGATGACATCCAAAACCCACCAGAGATCTTTTCTACTAACCCTTCTCCTTCCTCGATTGATAGGCTTCAGTACGTTGCTGAACCCATGACGAGGGAGTGGCGAGAAGCATATGACTCCCAGCTCCTCATTCCCGTTAGGTACAATGGAGAAATGTATGCTATGTCTGGTCCTTTGTCTTCGTGCATTGAGAATCCCACGAAGAATCGTGCCTTCTTCCCTACTCACCCAAGAATCAGGCCTATAGGTTGCACGAAGAAGCCTAGGGATGACCCTGAAGACGCTACTCCAGCCAACCAGCAACATGCTCAGACTACAGAGGATATCAACCTCCAATTCATGAACAAAGGGAACAAAATATTTTGATCATTCCCTAACCTCTCCTCAGAGTATTCAGACTGGTTGAATAAGATGGAGAAGGCACAAACTTCCGTCTGGAAGGAAATGGGAATTTATGACTTGGTGATGCTGTCGAAGACATGATTGCCTTACTGTCCCCTCATGCTGGTATCTTCGCTGTATTTCTGGGATAGCGCCCATTTTACCTTTCATCTGCCCTGTGGGATGATGACCCCCACCCTATTCGACATAGCCACAATTATCGGTCTTCGACCGACTGGCGACTATTTCGATCCTGAGGATTTGTCTGAAGATGTTATTGGGTTTGCAGCTACAAAACCCACCTACACCACCTTTATCAACCACTTCCATGACAAAACCTCTAGTACTGTGTCGGAGGTGGAGCATATAGCCTTTTTGGCTATGTGGTTATCTCGCTTCTTTTTTTGCACTAAGTCACTTCAGGTGACGAAAAAAATGCTTACGCTCGCGACACAACTTCACCACAAATATCCCCTTTGCCTGGACGAATTGATTTTGGCCAATCTATATGAGTCCATCAGTAATGGTGTGACCCAACTCAAGGTTATAGGGGAAAGGGGGAGTCTGCTGCTTTCTGGCCCTTTTTGGCTTCTCCAACTTTGGCTTAATGCCACCTTTGAACCTTTTCTTCCTCATAAGAATAAGATTAATGAAGCAGCCCCAGAAATCCTGAACATGAGGGTCGAAGGAACCAGACTCGCACTACTGACTCCTACTGATGAAGGCCAGCAATTTCAGAAGGCTTTCACAAGCTTCGTGATGATGTTTGCGGAGCGCAAATGTTTTGTTTCGACCATGGCTCCTTTTGCCAGTCAAAAAGTTGGTCCAGAATGGTTCACCAGACCATTTCCTTCGACTGAGGAGGAGGACTTGAATGATGAATATGTGGGTATGTGGGAATCATTTCTTCGCCCCAGAATCATGCCATTGAGATTCAAGAGCTCCAAAAATCAATTAAGCTTGATTGCTTATCAACCAAACCTTGTCTCTCGATAATTTGGTATTGTTCAGTCACTTCCCTCACCCATTTATCCTCGAGAGAAGCTGCTATTATTTTATAATGCAGACTACTCAGAATATGCTGCTACTAAGCATATTGGTAGGTACACTGGTCGAACTGTACTAACCATGTTTGACTTTAACCTCAATTTTTTGAGTTCTGGTAATTTTGAGGGGTGGTGGAAACAGTATTATGATGAAGAGTTCTTCGATGAGAAGGACTTTACCCACCACCTTCGTGAGGCGTTTAAGCTGGTTCTCGACAGGATCAAGAAAGGTATTACTTCTTTCCTTTCTCTTTGCTTCAGATTTATTATTCAACGCTCGATTAACTTTAGTTTTCTTGTTTTTTGTGTAGCTGTCAAGAGAACCACTTCGAAGAAGGCTGCTGAGAGCATAAAAGGGGGAGATTCTGTTGTCAACCCCTCTCCCAAGGTATTCACTTTCTTCCATACCCTTATTTTCTACGGTTGTCTGACATGGGTACTGATTCCTTTGGCTTGTCTTTCTGGGCATTCAGAAAACTACCCCCAAAAAACGGAAGGTCCAGGAGATCGAAATCTCTAGTGACGAAGAAGAGGAGTCTCCTCCTGTTCCTCTGAAGAGATGAAGGTTGAAGAAACCAGTTCCTATCATCGAGTCTCGTCCCAAAATCAGGATTAAGACTACAGCTGCGAGGCCTCCTCCTGTAGTTATCAAAGAGCCTACTGAATAGGAAGTGGCTGCCAGGCTGAACAACCCTAGCGAGAGTGATAACTCTAGTCCCGGTGCTGAAATCCCAGTCCAGGTATTTTCTTCGATAGACCAACATTAATTTCTCGACTCCCCTTTTTCTTTATGAGGATTCTGAAAGAAACAAAACTCTTTTATTTCCCAGGACACCGCTGGCACCTCCCGACAGATCCCTACTCATATCGAAGGCTCTGTTACTCTATTGAATAGTGAAGGAGAACCTAATTATAGGCCTTCTTCAGCGAAAGGCTCTTTTATAAGTTCAACTGATGAAGTGAATCAAACTTCTGAATCTCAGCCTGAAACTATCGAGAAAGTCAATGAAGAAGGCCTTGTAGGAAATCATGAAGAGACTAGGGCTCCGTTGGTTGACGTGCAAGAGACTGAAGAGGAAATGACCCCTAATGCTGAGACTGTGATAGCAAGGGAAAATGAAGGGATCCCAGGGGCCGATGGCGGAGAGGGTTCTGCTGAAGGAAACCAGAATCCTCCAGGTACTGAGGCAATTCCAGAGCAAGTGGCCAACGTGGTTGTTGCTGCCAACAAAAGTGTCCCCTCGACAGGATCCAGAACTAAGGAGGATTTGGCTTTGCTGAAACAATAAAATCCTCTAGGCCATCTGACTGCAATTCTAGAAGGTCGAGAAAGTTCCTCTGATCATAGTGCCTCAACCGCGTCTGGAAGATCTACTTCGACCTCTCCTCTCGATGAGGCCCTTCAGAAAGTTAAGGCACAAATCTTCAAAAGAGATTTAATGTTGACCTTGGAGGGGGAACCAGCGGCTCCTTCTTTTCTGAAGACTACTCTGAGGGTTGTCGATCTCCTCATTGCTTCTCCGGACGTGGCCAGTGTAATCTTGGATCTAATCTCCATTGTTGACCAAGTATCAGCGGATTATAATCGTCAAAGGACTCTCAATCATGAGATTGAAGAATCCAATGGTCAAGTGGCTGCTTCCTGGCATGCTGCTATTGAATCAACTTCTAAGGTAAAGGATTTGTCGAAGGCCCAGGAGGCTAGACAAAAAGAGGTCGAAGAGATAGATCGAGACACTGCTCAACTGAAGGTGCAGATTGTAGAGTTGGAAGCTAAAATTGCCGCCAACGACAAAAAGAAGGAGGAACTCCTTGCTGTTAACACTGAGTCAGAGAGCCAAGAAGAACTAGCTGAAGGGCTAAAACACGCTGATCGAGCCTAATATCTCGATGCTAAGCTTGAGACCCTTCATCAATCGAAGGCTTTATGTGATCGACGCCTAGAGTTACAAAGAATTAAGTATCTTCAGATTAAGGCTAATCTTCCTTTTTGAATCCTGTTTCTTTCATCTATGTAATCACTTGTTGTAATGATCTTAAAGCCATTTTGGCTATTTTAATGAAAATTTAAGTTTCCATTTTGGCATTCTCTATTCAACAGTGACTATATATTACTTATTTTCATCTCTTGAAGCATAGGTCTATACGCTTTCAGGTATTTACCATTCACCTTCAAAAGTCTTTGATCTTCGCTTAACTCTTCAATCTCATAAGCTCCACCATAGAAAGCTTAGATAATCCTGAAAGGTCCCTCCCACTTAGGAGACCATTTTCCCAAATTCCTATCTTTTCGATCCATCGGAAGAATTACTTTCCAAACTAGATCTTCAGGCTGAAATGTCTTAGATTTCACTATGCGATTATAGGATTTCTCAACTCGCTTCTTCTGCAGTCTCAAAAGATCCAGAGCTTTCAACCTTTCTTCGTCTAAGTCAACTAGTTCGTCTAACATCATATTCCAATAGACCTCAGAAGGGATATCATGGTGTATCTGAATCCTTGTCGCCTGTAGGTGGATTTCCACTGGTAACACTGCATCATGACCATAGGTTAAGCGAAAGGGTGTTGTTCCCGTGGCTTCTTTCGGACAAGTTCGACATGCCCACAGAACTTGATCTAGCGTCTTGTGCCAGTTTCTGGGTTTCTTTCCCACGTGTTTCTTTATTAAACTGATCACTACTTTATTCGCTGCTTCGACCTGGCCATTAGCTTGGGCATAATAGGGTGTAGATGTTAACAACTTAAACCCCATTTCTGCATCAAAGTCTTGCATCTTTTGACCAGTAAAGACTGACCCTTGGTCTGTAGTTATTGTTTCGGGAATTCCAAATCTATATATGATGTACTTTTGAATGAATTCAATGACATTCTCTTGGTCTACATTGACTAAAGGGATTGCTTCGATCCACTTAGTAAAATAATCAATGCCCACCAATATATACTTCTGGCTCTTAGAAGATGCTGGTCGAATTTCTCCAATAAGATCTAAAGCCCATCCTCTAAAAGGCCAAGGTTTCACAATCGAGTGAAGTTCGCTTGCCGACACATGCTGAATACCTGTATGTATTTGACATTCTTGGCATCCTTTTTCAAACTCCACACAATCTTTTAACATAGTGGGCCAATATAATCCTTGTCGAAACAATAACCATTTCATCTTTTGGCCTACTTGGTGTGCTCCACATGCCCCGGTGTGTGTGGCAGAAAGAGCTATGTATGCTTCTGTTTCACTTAGGCATTTCAGGAGCACACCTTCAGGAGTTTTCTTGAATAATTCATTTCCCATCAACACATAACTTAGTGCTCTATATTTTTTTTTCCGTTCTGTCGAAGCTGTTGGATTTTGCAAATAATCCACTACAGGCTTTCTCCAATCTTGTTCTGTTAGATTGTCTATGAACGAAATTTCAAAATTTTCGTGATCAGTGCATCCCAATGTTGTGGTCCTTAAATCCAATGGAGATAACTTAGTGGAAGTTACTCTCCCTCTAACTTCGATTGCATGTTGTAGCCTGTCTTTCGAAACTTTATACCCGGAAGCAATCTGCGCCAAGTCGTTAGCTACTTGATTTTCCAATCTGGGTATATGTCGAATGTTAACTACTTCGAAGTTCTTCAACAACCGTCTGGTTATTACGAAATACATGATAAGATTTTCTTTTATGCATTTGTATTCTTTCGTAATTTGTTTTAGGACTAACTCTGAGTCTCCCATTATTTCGACCTGAGTTACCCCCAATTCCAACAGGATTTGAAGGCCTACGATTAACGCTTCGTATTCAGCCTCATTATTAGAGAAACCTCCATCTATTTTGTACTTAAATGTTGTTGGAATTTTGTTTGGAGAAATGATGAGGACTCCGACTCCAGTCCCATCTTTATAACTGGAACCATCAAAGTACAGTTTCCAAGATTCGATCTCCAAATAATTCAGTGATCCTTCTTGTATAGAATGGTCGACTATAAAGTCTGCAACCACTTGACCTTTCATAGCCTTGTGAGGCATAAAGGTTAATGAGTACTCAGTTAACACGAGTGCCCATTTGCCAATTCTACTGTGCAAAATGGGTTTCGACAACATATATTTGAAAACATCAAAATCAGATGAAACATAAACATTAACTGGATTTATATATTGCTTAAGTTTTGTACATGAAAAATAAAGACATAAACACGGTTTTTCAACCTCGTTATATCTGGTTTATGCATCGTTTAAAACTCTACTGAGGTAGTATATGAGCCTTTCGACACCATGCTCATCCTCTTGAGCCAGCATGCTTCCTAAAGTTTTGTCAGACGCAGCTATGTACAGTCTCATATTTCTACTTCGACAAGGAGACACCAAAATAGGTGGTTTAGTGAGGTAATCTTTGATTTTGTCGAAGGCTTCTTGATGTTCTTGCCTCCATTCAAATCCTCCTTTGTTGAGTCGAAGCAATGGCGAAAAGGCTTGCGTTTTCCCACTGAGGTTGGATATAAATCTCCTTAGGAAATTTATCTTCCTAAGTAAGGATTGCAATTCCTTTTTGTTAGTTGGCGCTTTGGCTTGCAAGATAGCTTTGGTCTTGTTTTGGTTTATCTCAATGCCCTTTTTATGGACCACAAAACCTAAGAAATCTCCCGCTTTGACACCAAAGGCACATTTTAGAGGATTCATCTTCAGGCCGTAGCGTCTCATCCTCTCGAAGGATTGTCGAAGATGATCCATGTAAGTCTTCCCTGAAACAGATTTGATAACAATATCATCAATATAAATATGCATGAAAGTGTCAATAAAATCATGGAAGATCGAATTCATGGCTCTCTGGTACGTTGCCCCTGCATTTTTTAGGCCAAAGGGCATCACTACCCATTCATAAGTGCCTAAGTCCCCAGGGCAACAGAATGCCGTTTTCGACACATCTTCTTCAGCAATAAAGATTTGATTATATCCAGAGTAGCCATCAAGCATACTCATGTACTCGAAACCAGCGGCAGAATCCACAAGCATTTCCGCCACTGGCATTGGATATTCATCTTTGGGTGTTGCAGCATTCAGATCTCTGAAATTGATGCACACCCTTAAGGTACCATTTTTCTTTATAACAGGCACAATATTTGCAATCCATTCGACGTACTTGGTGGTTCGGATGAACTTGCATCTCAGCACCCTTTCGACTTCCGTCTTGATTTTTGATAAAATCTCTGGCGCAAACCGTCTTGGAGTCTGCTTAACGGGCTTCTTTCTAGGCTTTATTGGCAGCTTCAATTCTACCAAACTTATGTCGAGACCAGGCATCTCGTCATAGTCCAACGCAAAGCAATCCTTGAACTCCTTTAGTAATTGGATCATTTCGACCCTAAGTCCTGGATCTATTTTTGTGATAATGTACATTGGCTTTTTCACAGGACCATCTCTCAGGTTTACCTCTTCTAGAGGGTCTTGAGCCAACATTCTAACATTGTTTTCCAACGGGTCCTTTTCGAAACCTAGAGGTTCATCGTCATAGATGGCGTCTAACCTCTGATCTCGAAGGTCTTTCGTTTCTAAGTCGGGAGGCTCTGGGTCAAAATCTTTCCCAGGGCCTGTCTTAGAAAGGACTTGTTCATTGGCTTCTAAGGCCATATACTTAACTTCAGCCTCCAAGGCCGCTATCATTCTATTTTCGGCCACATACGCCGAAATGTTTTGCAGAGTTTGTGACTCAGTCCATCACCAAACTCACTTCCCCAGCCTGTTGGCCGTAAATTATCAACTCATCCAAAGTCGATGTTGGATAAGTCTTCTCTATCCCACTGAAAGCCATAGTCAGAGTGTAGGTATAGAGAGCAGAAGGCGTTAGGTGTTGGGGTTAAATCAAACTCAGGTGGGTTACATGGCCCTATATGAGCCAAATTTCTGTTGAAACTATTCTTTCCGACACTGTTGATTTCACCTAAGTAGTAACTCTGATCCGCCTCAATGTTTTCCGTGATACCATCGGGGCGCCATATTGTGACCCTTTGGTGCATCGAAGATGGCACATCACCGATGTCATGTATCCACTCTTGACCCAAGAGCAGATTGTAGTTTTGTTTCGCTGAGATCACCATGAACATGGTGGGTCGAAGGATTGATCCCACTTTGAGGTCGAGTTTTATGACACCCATTGTGGTGCCAATACCCCCTTCATAATTGGACAAGACCATGTTATGGGGCTTGATGTCAGCATCTCCCTTTCCCAACTTTTCCAGCATAAATTGTGGGATGATATTGATGGTTTCCCCATAATCCACCAGAATTTTATTTATAGTTATTTCCCATATCTTTGCTCTAATGAACAGGGGTTTTAGATGATTCTTCACTGCCTATGTTGGTGGCTCAAAAAATGTGTTCTGTTCTTCGACGCAACCATTGTTCATTACATAGTAACATAGTGGCCTGTGTCTATCCATTTCTTGTTCAACCATTAAGTCAGTTTCTTCAACTTCGACCTGACGGTTGTATTCTTTAGGTAACACTGATATGACATTCACCATGATGTCCAAACTGTCACCGGAATCAGAGTCGTCTTCATCATTCGACCCATATTCCTTCGTCCATGGCATGGGATTCCTCTCTAGAGGCTTCCTTTGTTTCCTTTGCACATTGGTGCTAACCTCTAGGTGAGGTCCAGCTGCCTCTTTTTCGGCCTTTCGTCGTCTTTGGAATCTTCTCCATTGTGAACGGGACATGGAATTTTTTCCTTTGTAATTGCTCGATATATGGGCCATCTTATTTGACGTAGAAGCATGGTACTCTTTTCTGTAATCCAAAGAGGAACCTCTTGGAACATCGAACGCCTACCATCTCTCCTCATTTGGCCTCTTTCTTCCCATGGTGTTAAGCCAAGTATCTGTAGGTACATTAGTTGGAGGCCAAAAAGTTTGTGGCCTCCTTACCTGACTCATGGGTCCTTGTTGATGCCCCCTTCTGGGGTCGAATCTGACTTCTGAATCCATTTTTTGTTGGGCATTGGTGCCCTGTTTCACTTTCAGAATTCTCATACCTTGTATGTGTTTTGCAGCTTTCTTGTCAAAAATAGAGCTGCATCTAGGGCACAACATTACTTTCGATTTTTACTTCTGGCACCTATGTAGAAAATCTGCCAGATCTTCATTTTCTTTTGTAAATGCCGTCTTATTTACTTCTTCTTGACGAATGGCTTCTTCTGAGGCCTTGGCGCCAGAGACTTCAACCATGTTGACCTGCATGTTGCTTTTGGCAACAAGATTCATTTTTTGCATTTTGGCCTCTAGATTCTCTGTCGAACCTTTTACAGCGGCCAAGTAAGAACCTGTGGTGGTTCTTTTGTTGGAGCTCTCAGTAACTCCTTTGTTCTAGTGTGGGTCTTCAGTAACCCATTTATTCAGCTTCAGGCTTTCAGCAGCCTTCTTGTTCGACCCTTGGGTAACTTCCTTTTTCAAGTTTAGGCCCTCAGTGGCCTTTCTCACCCCTTCAATAGTTTTTTTGGAGATGTTTCTAGTAAAACTTCCAAAGATGGGTTTGGTAATGAAATCTTCAGAAACTTCCACCATGTGAATTCCAACTAGTTCAGCATAATGTGCCTCCATCTGCAATGGGTTTGCGTCGATTTTCATTGCTGGCTTATCAGTAAATTTCAGCCTTCCTTCCTTTAGTGCTTGTTGAACAAGATCTCTGAAAAGGAAACATTGTGAGGTTTTATGTTCCAAAAAGTTATGGTATTTACAAAAACCTCTTTTCTTTCTCTGTTCTAAAGGAGGAAATTTTGCCCCTGGAGGCACTATCATCTGGCCATCTTTGAATAATAGATCAAATATTTCATCACATTTGGATATATCGAAACTATAAGTTTTCTTAGGAAATTTGTCGCTGTTTTTCTCAGGCTCCACAGGATTTTTCCCATTGGATGACACTAGCAATTTACAAGAATATGGTGGTCCTTGTTTTAATTCTGCTAAATCTATTTCACCTTCTTCGACATCTATAGGATCATAGATATCTCTAGATCGTTATCATCCATTTCAATGTAGGCTACCCTTTCTCGTCGATGAGTTTTTGCAGCTTTAGCTTTCTCAGCTTTAAGGCTTTCGACTTGTCGAACTCTATCAGCCAATTAGGCCATATCTCTTAGGTATTGTGTATCTAACTTTTTCCTAATCGAATAATCCAGCCCCCCTGCTGCTATTTCAACCAATTCATGCTCAGGTACTTGGGTAAAGCATCTGGCTTTGAGTAATCGAAACCTATTTAAATATTCATCGATTGGCTCTGTAAACCTTCTCTTTACACTAGCCAATTCTTTTAGACTTATTTTGGTCTGGCCCATGTAGAATTGTTCATGGAATAATCTTTCCAATTGGTTCCAATTGTGGATCGAATTGGCTGGGAGGGTAGTGAACCAAGTGAAAGCATTCTTTGTTAGGGAACTTGGGAAATATTTGATTCTAAGGTTTTCGTTGTTTGCTATTTCCCCGACCTCTATCAAATATCTAGCCACATGTTCGACAGTGGACTCTGTCGTATCCCCTGAAAATTTAGTAAACTTTGGAACCTTTCCCCTAGGTGGTAAGTCTGTTTGCAAAATATATTCTGATAATGGGGATGTAAAGTTTGGTCTGTGAAAACCAACATTCATCCCGTTTTGAATCATAACCCTTTCAATCATGGAAGTTAGATTATTGTCCATCCCATAGTTTTGGTGTCGAACTTGCCGTATCAATTCATCAACATTTTGGTTTCTATTAGCCATAATAACTCCTTGATCGATTTCTCTAGGGTTTCGTGGTATTTCAACCCTTGGTTGTTCTATTTCCGCTCTAAGAATCTGGGGGTTTGGATTGACGGTCAAATCCTCTTCCATGATTACCCCTGATTTGCTCTCATTGGTATCCTCTGAGGTTGTCGAACAGTTTGAGGTACCCCAAAGAATTCAGCCACGCGCGTCATTTGCGCTGTCATTTGCTGATTCAACTGCGTAGCAGTTTGAATAAGGGGGTTTAGCAATGTACTTAGAGTTTGTGCTAACATTTGTACCATATCATGATTACTTTCGTCCATCTGTTGCTTTAAAATTGCTGTTGAAACATTTGTGAGGCTTGGTATTATATGAGATAGCCCTCCCAAGAATTGGTTTCTACTGGCTCCAAACCCCTGTAATGGTGATGATGCATTCACCAAAGGTTCTGAAAAAGTGGAAGCAGCATTCATAAGGCTAGCCATTTCAGTAGGTGGCATGCCATATGGCTGCTCTCGACCCATCCAGGTCGTCGAAAACCATGGGGGCACAAATGGTCGAGATCCTAGATTTGCCCTTGGTGGAGGCGTTCCTAATGGACCTCTTGGACCTATATATGAAAGTAAGGGTCCAGTTTGATTTGCAGTTAACGTTGGTATTGATCCAACGGAAGTTGGGATATTCCCTTCGACAACGGTATTAACCACTGTTCCAGTAATTGGTGGAGGTATTTCTCCATGATTTCGCTCGTTAGCTGTGATACAGTGGGAGAACTGACTTGAGATTTTGCATTTGTGTTCGCAATTGTGCGGTTTAGCAAGAGCCGCCACCGACTTTTTATTTTATCCAAAGGAAAGGTCAAAAAGCACAGGAAAGACCTTTGAGATGTTTTCTTGGGTTCGGGGGGTAGATTATGAAAAGGGAAGGTGCTAGCACCCTTTTCATCCATGGTTATCCACGGGCTCTTAGTTACTTGTTTAGATCACTTGCTTTTGCTTTTCAAATGTTTGAAATGGTGCTTTGTGTGTGTGGTTTTTGAAAATGCTTTTGAAAAAGAGGCCTTTGTTGTGGCAACCTTTGTAATGATTCTTGTTTGAATATATACAAAGGTGTTTGTCTTTTGAAAAGATATTTCAACGTTTTGAAAGTTTGTTTTTGGGAAATGTTTTGAATTGTGTTGTGAAGTGTGTTTGAAAATAGCAAGGATGTTTTGCAAGCTTTTGATCAAGTAACTAAGAGTTGTCTACCGTATTTTACTCAAAGATCTTTCCTATATGTTTTTAACCCTTTTGACAGTGTTATTTCACCATTGCATTTGGTGAACAACCTTGTATTAGGATGTTAAACGGGACAGGCGCGGGTCATCGCATACAATCATTGAAAGCAACTTGTGAGACGCTCCAGCAATTTTGTAAGGGATGAGATCGTTTTATTGAAGGCAACATTGAGGGTCATTGAAGGACTATGATCTTTGTTTATCGAAGGGGCATTTGCTAGAGTGTCTTATATTCGAGGGACATGATTGCATTTCCGAGGCAACAAGCGAGGTTACCCTAGAGGTGCACGTGTGAATTGTGTTTGTCATTTTCATGCATTTAGGTCTTGTATTAGGTCATCTAGCGATTGATTTTAGATTTTCGCATACAAACCCTAATCTCTAATCATGGCATATTTGAAAGTATGAAGTGCGAGAATTAAAAATCTAAGCTATTACAAAAGTATCCGGGGATGGGGGTACAATTATTTACAAATGGGGATGAGTCTCACAGGAATAATACTGTTCAAATATTACGTGTTACAACCAAATCGAATTGTCGCAATTCAAAGTAAAGCCATAACAAATTATAAAATAAAAGAAAATCAATCAATTATGAAATGCATGTATTTACTTAAAAATAAATAAATAAAAATCTATTCTAAAAAAGAAAGATTAAGTATTATATTCTTATTATTCTTTTTGTATTTTTATTAATGTAACAATTATTAATTAATAAAGAAAATTAAAACTATATTAAGAAAATCAAAGTAATTAGTCAACACAAAATTTTAATATATTATTTGGTTTTATTATTAACAAAAGAAAAGAAAACAAATTATTTAAAATGAAATTAATTAAAAAAGGGTATTTGTTTAAACAAAAGAAATGAAATAAAAAAAAGATGATGGGCTTATGGCATTTTTGGGTGGCCCAAATAAAAATGGAAAAAAGAAACAAGTCAGAATGGAGAAAGAATGGGGGGGGGGGGTGCGCTAAATTTGTTATGGGCTTAGGCGCTTAGGCTTGATGAGGTTTATGGGGCGAAGGCCCAAATCACAAATTTGTTCACATTTTGTTAGGGTTCGTGGATTTTAGGGTTAGTGCGTTTGGCTCCACAGCGGCGCCGCTTGCTACTTCTTCCTCTTCATCCTTCTCACGCGTTCTGATTATCCTTGAGACAAACGCTTCTGATCTCCCTCCTCTCAAGCCCTAGCCACAGGAGCTCCACTTCCTTCTCTCATCTCTTCACCATGATCCCGAGTTTTGGTACGATTCGTTTCTTGTTTTTACAGTTTGTTTTCATTTGTTTGATTTTTTACAGTTTCATATTTATTTACAGTTTGGCTAATCCATTATGTTGCATGGCTTTATTGAAGTGAAGAAATGTACCTTGGGGTTTTCTCTGTGATGAAAGAGAGATGGTTAGGCTGGCGGCGCTCCTTGGCGGCTAGAGGCGAAGGAGGGAGGAGATGATGGTTGCGCGCGTTTCTGGTAACCTTTTTCCTCTCTCTGGATTTGTTGATGTTTGATGATGAAACTTATTCTGAAAACTTGTTGTTGTTGATTTGTTGAACTGAGTTTGTTGGACAATGGTTTATGATGATGCTTCTGAAACTGCTTCTTGTTGCTTCTGAAACTTTTAATTTTTTTGAATGTTGATGATGATAAAAGTTCTGAAACTTTGTTTGTAAGTTTCTGAAATTCTCTTCCTTTTTCTTGGCTTTGAAGGTTAATGATGACAAAAGTTCTGAAAACTTGTTGATTTTTGTTGTTTTTTGTTGATGATGATGTAGCTCTGAAACTTTGATTTGAATGGTTTGACTGTGCCTGCAAGTTTGTTGTTTGTGCAATGGTTGTAGTTTGGCTTTGTTTTGGCTATGCAGGTTGTGCTGTTTGAAAGCTTTGCAGCTTGCTATGTTTTGTTCACAGGGTTGGGAACTTTGTATTTTTACAGGCTTGGCTAGAAGGTTTGGCAAGTTTGTTTTGGCAAGCTTGGCTTGTTTGCAGTTTTGAGAGTTGTAGTTTTTTGAAACTTAAGTTTGGTACAGGTTTGATAACAGGTTGTATGTTTTTGTTCTGAGTTTAAAACTCTACAGGTTTTGGAGTTTGTTTGGCAAGCTTGGCTTGTTTGCAGTTTGGCCAAATAGGTTTACAGTCTATATGGTTGTTGCTAGCAGGCTTGGGTTGATAGTAGTTTTGCTAGCTTTGCATTATGTAGAGTTTGATAGCAGGTTGGCAGTTTGGTTAACTTGCAGTTTTGCTAGGCTTTTGTGGCTTGGAAACTGTTGTGTAGTTTTTGGGTTGGCTAGTTTGATAGCATGTTGTGTGATTGTTGGCCTGACAGTTTGGTTAGCTTGTTACAGCTTGGCTGTTTGTTGTTTACAATTTTGCTGTAGTTTTGGGCAAGCTTTGTTATGTTTTCTGTTTGATAACAGGTTGGAGAGTTTTTGTGAACTGCTGAGTTTGGCTTAGCTCCAATGCTCCCTCTTACTTGTGCTTTTTTATAGCTCTTATATCTTTTTCTATTTGTGACAGCCTCTTTTAGCCAAACTGTAAAACCTCACCCAAGGTGATATCTTTCTCTCTTTCTCTCTCCATGAAACAAGCATTTTTGCTTTTTTTATTATATTCTGAAAAGTTTACTTTTGTATGGAAAATGATGATAGCTGTGACAAGTCTTTTGCTTGTCAATAGGTTTACCTCCTGCTGTATTTGCCTGCTGTACTTTCTGCACTTGTACAATTTGCATCTAGTTTGCTTAGCTTGCAATGTTTAGACAGTTGCTTAGTTTGAATTTTGGCGCCTGTTGCATTTGAAACTCAGTTTGCTTTGTTTTCAATGTTTTAGTTTGGCTTATGTTTGACAATTTTGGTGCCTTGGTTTGCCTTTGTTGCTGTAATATTTGCCTTTGTATGCTTGCTTTTGTACAACATGTTTCAGTTTGGCTCATGTTTGCATTTGAACCAATTGCTTTTGTATGCTTGCATTTGCACTTTTATTTTTCTCTTTGTGAACCAAGAAGAGCAATCTTCTTGTGATTTTCAAAGAGAAAAATAAAAAAAACATGATGAACAATAACATTCTGATTCCGGACGACAAACTTTAATGATGACTTTTTTCCTTTCTTTTTCATTTGAAAATTCTTTTCAATTAACTGATTGCACTAATCTTTTTTTTTCTTTGTTTTTTCATGTGAGCATCAATTGGATGATAGAGGAAGCTGAGGAAGCAAGAGACCTTGAGCATGGGAGCAATGGCAGCTTAGGAGGCTTAGGCTTAGATTAGATAGACTTTTTCCATTAATTGTAACATTTATTTTTTAAATACTATAAGTTGTAAAACTTACAATATTCAAATAATAAATTATTTTTGTAACAACATTTGGAATGAATGAAGAAAACTTTTATGAGATCATCTGATAATCCAATAAAACCTTCTACTATCAAATAATCTTGCCATTCTTTCTTCAAGCCTTCACTGATTATTTAAGATTCTCAAATCAAAATAATTGAAACTTCATTTCAACAATTCTAATCCAGATAACTTAAATTCTAAGTAATCCAAAAACTTTGCAGTCTCGTAACCTTGCATTAGTATTCCAATCACAATACGCATTGTATAATAAACAAGCAAACATTCCATTAACCGGCAAACCTTTAATTCCATTAACAAGCAGATGTCTTGATATTCCAAATAACAGTCTCAGCTCCTATTTCTTATCCCAGATAATCAGGCCTCGAGAACAATTAGTTAACCTTTCAGCGAACTTGAAAAAGTGTGAAAACAATGTAACAGTAAACTGAATTTCTGTGGATTCAATTTCTTTTGAGAAATGCGAGAGAAACCCTGATTCTTGATTTACTGCCAAAGAAAAGTCTGTTTGATCGATTCCTGAGCCAATCTTAAAAAATCATAGAAAACCCTAGGGTTGTGATTTCTTGTGAAAAAGGGAGGGCAAATTTTGGGGTACAACAGCTTCCCCTGTTCAATCTTCTTGAACCTGAAGAGTTAGATTGGCAATTTTGCCGTTCGTGACTCGAAGGTAAAAGATGATTGGACACTAGAGTGCCTGTGATCGATGGATCTGGAACTGACTGTTTAACGCTGGTTCGCGAAATGTCGCGGAAGCAAGAGTCGCCACCGTCTTTTATTTTCTCCAAATGGAAAGGACAAAAGCACAGAAAAATTCCTTATAGAGATTGCTCTCGGTTCGGGAGGTAGGTTATAGAAAGGGAAGGTGTTAGCACCCTTTCTATCCATGGTTATCCATGGGCTCTTAGATACTTGCTCATTTGTGTTTTCAAAAATGGTTTGTTTGCTTTTCAATGTGGGTTTTAAAAAGTTTCTTTGAAAATTCCAGTTCGACTCTTGTATCGGTCCTCAAGAGTGTTTGAAAAATTGCTTTCGAAAGCTTTTTGAAAAGGTGTCGGTGTGAAAAGTATTTTTGATTTTTGTTTTGAAATTAGAGCAAGTATCTATGAGAACCTACCTACCCTAAGGAATTCGTCTGTGTAGATGTCCTTTAAAGTAGTGCCATCCCACCATTGAGAGGTAGGTAGCACCACCGTTGGAGGTGTTCGAGTCAATTCGAGGTTCGGGACATGGTGATCACCAGAGCAATAGGAAGACACCTTAGAAGCTACCCTCATGCCAGGTTCCCGGATCATGAGGACTTACTAAGACATCCTCTACTTGACGATCACCTTTCGAGGCAAGGCAACAGTGAGGCGTACCCTAGGGGTGGTGTGTGATTTGTGTGTCAGATTCATTTGCATTTATCTTGTCATGTTATGAGTGAGCTATGCGTTTGTTTTTTATTTTTGTCCAATCATTCTTGCATGCATTTGATTAACAGTTAAAGATTGCGAGAAGGTAAAAATTCTAAGCTATTACAAAAGGCGCGGGTCCACATCGCCAAAATTTCCAGAACCCGATTTGACAGAAAATAAAGAAATAATGAAAAGTAAAGGTGCGAGAAATTAATTTACAAGGCCTTGGGAGAGGACATAAATATTATACGGAAAGGAAATAAATATGCGAATTGAATAAGAATTAAAAACGAGGGCGTTGGACCCTTTTTGCAAAATTAAATTAAATGATGGAATTAATTAATTAAAAAAGAAAAGAAATTGTTTTTGGTATTTTTTGGTTTTAATGAAAAAAGAATTAATTAAAATAACATGCTAACCCTAATTCTACAATTTTTATTTTATTATGAAAACATGTTAAAGTTTTAACCTAAAATTAAACCTAATTAATTTACATGCAATTTAATTACAAAAATAAATATTTAATATTTAATTATTATGAAAGAAAATAAAAAAGGGATAAAAATTAATTAAACCCTAATTCTACCAATTTTAGATTTTTATTATGAAAATATTACAATTAAACCTAATTTAATAACTAAAATTAATTAAATGCAATTTATTTACAAAAATACTAAAATAAAATATTTATTATTTTTTTTTCATCTTTTCTGATTTTTTATGGTGTTTTTTTATATATTATAAAAATATTAAATTAATTAAAAACAATAATTAAAAGAAGGTAAAAAAATAATGAAAAATAAAGAATCATAAAAACATTTGCAAACCTATGGGGGTTGCTGTCCCCAAAGTGGAGGGTGAAGCCCAGCAATTTGAGCCCAATTATTCATGGCCCGACTGACTTTTTCATGCAACGTGTGGAGTGGTTGACTGCAGTCTATGATGCTCCTCCAATTATAGTCCTGAGATTGCTCTTTAGCATACGCGTGGCAGGCTGGATGGTGGACTACATGGTACACTCCTTGTGTTGAAACTGCATAGGATAACATTTGAAAGAAAAATAATATGAAAGGGTGGGGACCTGGGGCTCGAACCCAGGTCCTAAGGTTTATGAACGTCCTTCTCAACCAACTGAGCTGCATGCATATTCATTAATATAAATGGAAAACAAATTATATAATAGAAAATTGGAGTTAGTGGTGGTCTGGCGCGAAAATTCGAATCAACCACTCATTGCCTGCCACCGAATCATCGTCTTCATTGTTTATTTTTTTTCTGAAACATAAAGAACATAGGCCACGGTTTTTACAGCGTTCCCTTATGCCCTTTTCTAGAAAATAGCGAATAGCTTGTGGAGGCTCATAAATTGAGCGCGAGATGCGTTTTGAGATCCTCTGAGTATGCTGAATTGAGTGGCCTAAGTCTTATGTTCCAATTTTTCCATAGCCAAAAACCCCTAATTCGAAAGCTGAAGAAACCTAACCTTCAACAATGGTGAAATCGCATATAGGTGATAAAAATGCAATTAAATTACATAGCTAGCATCAGGAGAGTCTCATTAGTACAAATCCATGAACAAAATGCAATGAGAATGCTGGGAATTTAAAATACGATTATAGAAAAAATATGAACAAGTTTGATCTTTGTATACCGTTTCAAGGTGCGAGGGATGTGAAAATCTATTCAGTTAGGATCAGTGATGTCCTAGGAAGGTGATAGGATGGTTCTTTTGGCTTGAATCAAACTCTAACCCTGTTTTTAGTTTTGAGATTTTTCACCAAAAAGTCAAGTTTTCTAATGGAGTTTCTGCGCAGCTTTTAGGTTCTGAGGCATTAGGTCTTGCTTATGTATGTATAGGAGAGTGATTAGGGTTAAAAACTTGATCAAAATCCTTTGCATTCATGGTTTGTAAGATTTGATTTTTCAAGATCTTTTTCAATATTTTTTCATGCTATTTTGTACAAATCATGGCCAATTCTCTTCAATTCTTTCCAAATCTAGCTATGCACGAAATATTGAGTATATAATATGCATAAAAAGATTTAAAACCTAGGTTTAGTATTTTTCATGTATTTAGTTTAATTTAAATGAATTATTAATAATAAAAATCCAAATAAATAAATAAAAAATGATAAAAACTTCCCTTTGGGCCAAATGGTCGTGCACATGCCTTGGATGATGAATTGTGGAAGAAAAAGAGGCCCATTAGCAATTTTAGGTCATTTGAATCAATGTTGACTTTTCAAAATATCCAAAACTTTCCCAACTTCCACAAGGCATAACTTGCCTAATTTTTAAGCTTTGCTCATGTTATTGGACATTTTGGAAAGGTATTTGAGTCCTCTAACCAATGCCTTTGGTACCAGGTCATTTTGATTTACCAATCTCAAGTTATGGCCTTTGACTTAAAGTCCCTTTTTGTTGACTTTTGAAAATGACCTATAATGTTGAAATTGATAACTTTTTGTGAGAGCATTTCTTGGATTTGAAGTATGAAGAGGAGTTGTAGGAAATGTCTTTCTCTTCAAAATGAGCTTTGGATGGAATTTTTCTGATAATCCATGTGAAAGTTATGCCCTGGTCAATTTACAGTTGACTTTTTCAGCTGTCCAAATAAGGAAACTTTTGCATCTTGATGATTTTTGAGCCAAGCTTTGAGAATCATGATCAAGCATTGATCAAATGATGTTTGTGGCTTCAAAATGAGATGTTGACCAAAAATTTGAACTTTTGACTGTCAAATGACCATTTTGCCCCTACAGTTGACTGTAGTGCAATTAGGGTTTTGACTGTGCAATTTTGTGCTGAAAGTCTTGACACTTGATATGAGGATGCTTGACCATATTTATTGGCATGTGGGACTTGATTGGACCCTTGGAAACTTCATTTTCTTGATCAGAACCAAAACCCTAATTTTTGACTGTTAGGAGGCCCTTGAACTGTGCAACCCTTGGGGAGATTTTGAAGCTTGACTTGGCAATTTCTTGAAGAATATGGGAGGGAAAATTTTGGGGTACAACAGTTGCCCCTGTTCAATCTTCTTAGACCTGAGGATGCAGATTGGCTGACGTGCCTTTCGTAATCCGAGGGTGGAAGGTGATTGAACACTAGAGTGCCCAGAAATTTGCGCTCACATAGTAGCAGTGTGATGGAAATGGGCTTATAGATGCCATTTGGAGATTGATGGATAGGATGATGGACTTATAGATGCCATGCTAAGAGATGATGGAAGGTGGATGGGCTTATAGATGCCATCTGGGTGTCAATCGCATAAGAGATTCCTTATCGAGAACTTGCGTACCTGCATAAGAAAAATGAGTACCTGACATGTTGCAGGAGCTGGTCTTCAGATGCTTTGTATAAATGTGTCCTGACTGGTTACAGGAGCTGAGTCTGGATCTTCAAGCGGTGATGCATGAACCAGGGATGGTTACTACCTCAACAGGAACGGTGAGAGAACCTTGGGCGACTTCAACTTCAACAGCAATTGTTGAGAGAAATCTTGGTGGGAATTACCATCTCCGCAGTATTGGGGAGAGAACCATAGGCAATTACAATCTCAATAGCAATCATTGAGAAAAACCTGGAATGGAATTATCGTCTCCGCAGGATCGGGGAGAGAACCATAGGAAATTATAATCTCAAAAGCAAACATTGAGAAAAACCTGGAATGGAATTATCGTCTCCGCAGGATCGGGGAGAGAACCATAGGAAATTATAATCTCAATAGTAAACATTGAGAAAAACCTGGAATGGAATTATCGTCTCCGCAGGATCGGGGAGAGAACCATAGGAAATTATAATCTCAAAAGCAAACATTGAGAAAAACCTGGAATGGAATTATCGTCTCCGCAGGATCGGGGAGAGAACCATAGGAAATTATAATCTCAAAAGCAAACATTGAGAAAAACCTGGAATGGAATTATCGTCTCCGCAGGATCGGGGAGAGAACCATAGGCAATTACAATCTCAATAGCAAACATTGAGAAAAACCTGGAATGGAATTATCGTCTCCGCAGGATCGGGGAGAGAACCATAGGAAATTATAATCTCAAAAGCAAACATTGAGAAAAACCTTGAATGGAATTATCGTCTCCGCAGCATTGGGGAGAGAACCATAGGAAATTATAATCTCAAAAGCAAACATTGAGAAAAACCTGGAATGGAATTATCGTCTCCGCAGCATTGGGGAGAGAACCATAGGAAATTATAATCTCAAAAGCAAACATTGAGAAAAACCTGGAATGGAATTATCGTCTCCGCAGCATTGGGGAGAGAACCATAGGAAATTATAATCTCAAAAGCAAACATTGAGAAAAACCTGGAATGGAATTATCGTCTCCGCAGCATTGGGGAGAGAACCATAGGAAATTATAATCTCAAAAGAAAACATTGAGAAAAACCTGGAATGGAATTATCGTCTCTGCAACATTGGGGAGAGAACCATAGGAAATTATAATCTCAAAAGCAAACATTGAGAAAAACCTGGAATGGAATTATCGTCTCCGTAGGATCGGGGAGAGAACCATAGGCAATTATAATCTCAATAGCAATCATTGAGAAAAACCTGGAATGGAATTATCGTCTCCGCAGGATCGGGGAGAGAACCATAGGAAATTATAATCTCAAAAGCAAACATTGAGAAAAACCTTGGATAACTTCTACTGAGTCTTTATCAGGAAAATCTGTTTGGGGTCGATTTAGCTGGACTAGAGAAGGCCTTGGACTGGATAAGAAACAGAGAATCTTAGGGTCGATTAACTGAACCGGTCTAGGTCTTGGAATGTCTTCAACTGGATCTTTATCAGAAAAATCTGTTTGGGGTCGATTTAACTGGACTAGAGAAGGTCTTAGAGTCTTGAAATATGATTGAGGATTTAGCTGAATCTTTCCTGAAAGGTAAAGGTCAGTCATATGCAATGCATGGTATGGATCAAGCAATGATGTTCTCAACATAAATGAGATTTGTAAGATATGATGCGTCTATGCATGCTATAATGATGTATGTGATTGTTTACGAATGTATGTTTTTTCGTCTAGGAAAGTAAATCCTTGACGGGTGCCGGGAAGTCATATCCTGGGCTGATGTTGAAGAATAGATTTCGCTTCCGCTGGGGATGATAGCTGCAAGAATACCGGTAGGAGAAGATAACTCCGTTGGGGAATAAACTTGGCGAATGGAATAACTCTGCGGGGGGAAAAGTACCCTGACAATCTTGCTGGGAAGCGATACCCTGTGGGGAGAGAGATACTTTGTTGAGTGTTGATAATACCTTGCTGGGGATACTCTTGTTGCGTTGGAAGTGTTGATAGACTTCGCTGAGGATAAGAAGACTTCGTTGAGGGCGCTCTTTCCGTGTCTTTTGGCTGAGGATAACCCAGTTATATCCTGGTAAGGAAATAACTCTTTGAATAAAGCCGGGAGACGTGTTCGTGCTCTGCGAGAATAAGCTTCCAGAATCTATCGGGGATAAGCTTACTACTTGGGGAGATGGACTCCAACTTTCCTAGGGAAACTGGGCTGGACTCTCCTGGGGAAGTTTTGAACTGCGGGGGAAGTGATTCCTTTGAATATTGGTATGCCGCCGGGGAACAATCTTTAGACCAAGACTGCCGGGGATGCTTGTTGAGAATACATATGCTGCTGGGGAGATGTTGAGATCCACTGGAGGATACCCAACTTCCTTAAGATTTGATGATATGGCTTGGAGAAGAGTGCCCTGACTTGCTGGCTCACTCTCTGGGGAATTAAGATGTACTGGTTACGTTCTTTAGTCGAACCTACCTTGGTACCTTGGAGGACAGAACAATTAGATTGCTTAGACAACCCTTTTATTGCCCCTGTTTCTAATGTTACCTGTAATTAATCCTTTGTTTCGTATGCAAATATTTATGAGTTAGCAAATTATTGTCAATGCATATATCACAAATTGAACCTTGGACGTTCTTCGCAAAACAAAACAGAAAAGGAAAACAATTGGCACGTTTAACTGAAAAAATATATATTTGTATTGATTTTTGAATGGCCTGAAAATAGGCGTTTTGTGTACAAGAGGCTGACGTCCTAGTAAGAGAACGCCGCCGAACAAAAGAGTTTATACAAATTTTATACAAAAGAAAATAAAACAGCTGTGTGAAATAAATGATCCCACTGGGTTTCAACTCTGCTATTGCCTTTATATCCCCGAGCGTCTCATCACTTGATGACCTAAACGAAGAATGAAGCTGACTGATCGATGCTGTCTGAACTTGATGTAGATACCGGATTCTGGATGCAAAGTGATCAATGAGACATAGTATTACGCTTTATCCCTAATTTTTGCCTGGACCGCCCTTTCGGGTTTTCAGTCCACCGGGATACCCATTTTTGCCCAAGCCGCCTTTTCAGGTTTTCGACTTGCCGGGTGTACAGATTTTTTCATTTCATCCCTTCATTTTTCCCGAACCCTTTTGGTTCTCCGGGAAGCCCTAATTTTTGCCTAGGCATGTCAGCCTAGCGGGTCTTTTTTCATGCGTAGTATCTTTTTACTATGTCTGCATTGGCGGGGTGAGGAAGGTCGTCACCATCCATATTGGTTAGAATCATGGCTCCTCCTAAGAACACATGCTTAACCACAAATGGCCCTTCGTACGTAGGGGTCCATTTGCCCCTTGGATCACTCTGAGGAAGGATGATTCGCTTGATTACCAGATCCCCAACTTGATATTCCTGTGGTCTGACCTTTTTGTTAAATGCCCTGATCATCCGTTTCTGATACGTCTGACCATGACAGATAGCAGCAAGTCTCTTCTCATCAATAAGGTTTAACTGATCAAGTCGTGTCTGGATCCAATCATCCTCATTCAGATTTGCATCCTTCATTATCCGGAGAGAGGGTATCTGCACTTCGATCGGTAAGACTGCCTCCATACCATAAACCAGAGAGAAATGAGTTGCCCCGGTTGACGTCCTGGCTGAGGTACGGTACCCATGTAGAGCGAACGGTAACATCTCGTGCCAATCTTTGTAAGTCACTGTCATCTTCTGCACGATTTTCTTAATGTTCTTATTTGCTGCTTCTACAGCCCCATTCATCTTCGGTCTGTAAGGAGAAGAATTGTGGTGCTGTATTTTGAACTGCTCGCAGAGCTCAGTGATCATCTTATTATTCAGATTGGTACCGTTGTCTGTAATAATTCTCTCAGGGACGCCATATCGACAGACCATGTTATGCCGAATGAACCGTGCCACAACAGTCTTGGTTACCGTAGCGTAGGAAGCTGCTTCGACCCACTTCGTAAAATAATCAATCGCCACTAGGATGAAGCGATGCCCATTAGATGCCGTAGGTTTAATCTCACCGATCATGTCTATGCCCCACATTGCAAACGGCCAAGGCGCAGTCAGAACATTCAGAGGAACTGGAGGAACATGCACCTTGTCTGCATAAATCTGGCATTTGTGGCACGTCCGAGAATGTTGGTAGCAGTCCGCTTCCATGGTGGACCAGTAATATCCTGCCCGTAGGATTTTCTTATCCATAGTATGTCCACTGGAATGTGTACCAAAGGTCCCTTCATGTAGCTCTTCCATGATCCTTTCTGCTTCATTCTTATCCACACAACGCAGTAAGGTTGAATCATAGTTTCGCTTGTACAAGATGTCGTTGCTAAGGAAGAACTTGGCCGCGAACCTTCTCAGGAACTTCTTATCATTGATAGAGGCACCTTCAGGGTATTCCTGAGCTTCCAGATATCTCTTCACCTTATGGTACCAAGGCTTCTCAGTCACCAATTCAGTCTCGAGATCACAACAGTATGCCGGTTCGTCTAGTTTCCAGATGATGATCCGGGGAGCCTCATTATCCCATTTAACTTTGAACATAGAAGACATTGTAGCTAACGCGTCCGCCAACTGATTCTCTTCTCTCGGGAAGTGTTCAAAGGTTATCTTCGTGAAGTGGGGGATCAGGGTCAACACACATTCTCTGTAAGGAATCAGGTTTGGGTGTTTCGTATCCCACTCTCCTTTGATCTGATTGATCACAAGAGCGGAATCTCCGAAGACACTCAGAAATTTGATCCTTAAGTCAATCGCAGCTTGAAGACCCATGATGTACGCCTCATACTCTGCCATGTTGTTGGTACAATTGAAACATAGTCGGGCAGTGAGCGGAGTATGAGTGCCTTGAGGAGATATGATTATGGCGCCGATACCGTTACCCAAAGCATTGAAGGCTCCGTCAAAGTGCATAGACCATCGGGATCCTTCCTCAGGTCCTTCATCCAGTCCAGGTACTTCACAATCAGTCACTATCATGATGCTTTCATCCGGAAACTCGAAGTTCATTGACTGATAGTCGTCTACGGCCTGATGTGCCAAGTGGTCTGCCAATACACTTCCCTTGATGGCTTTCTGGGTCGTGTACTGAATGTCGTATTCCGTCAAGATCATTTGCCATCTTGCAATTCTCCCAGACAGAGCAGGCTTTTAGAATATGTACTTTATAGGATCCATCTTTGAGATCAACAAGGTAGTGTGAGTCAGCATATACTGTCTCAGCCGGCGAGCAGCCCATACCAAAGCGCAGCAAGTTTTCTCAAGCAGTGAGTATCGGGTCTCACAGTCGGTAAACTTTTTGCTAAGGTAATAAATAGCGTGCTTTTTTCGGCCAGACTCGTCATGCTGCCCCAGCACACACCCCATTGAGTTGTCAAGCACTATTAGGTATAATATCAGAGGTCTCCCTTCAACCGGTGGCATAAGGATAGGTGGTTCTTGGAGATACTCTTTGATTCTGTCAAAAGCGGCCTGACATTCATCGTTCCAACGTACTACCTGATCTTTCTTCAGCAGCTTGAAGATTGGCTCACAGGTAGCAGTCAGATGTGAGATGAATCGAGCAATGTAATTCAGGCGTCCTAAAAAGCCTCTGACTTCCTTCTCTGTCTTAGGAACCGGCATCTCTTGAATAGCTTTAACCTTGGCAGGGTCCACTTGAATACCCTTATCACTTACCACGAAGCCTAGCAACTTCCCAGATCTTACCCCGAAGGTGCACTTGTTCGGGTTCAATCTCAGCTTGTACAGTTTCAACCGGTCAAATAACTTCTGCAGATGATCTAGGTGTTCTTCCTCAGTTTGGGACCTTGCGATCATGTCGTCAACATACACTTCTATCTCATGATGGATCATGTCATGAAATAAAGCAACCATGACGCGTTGGTAGGTTGCCCCAGCGTTCTTTAGTCCGAAAGGCATGACCTTGTAGCAGAAGGTGCCCCACTGAGTAACAAATGTAGTCTTTTCCATGTCTTCAGGTGCCATCTTGATCTGATTGTAACCTGAAAAGCCATCCATGAAAGAGAACACCTTGTGCTGAGCTGTATTGTCAACAAGGACATCAATGTGAGGTAGGGGGAAGTCATCCTTGGGACTGGCCCTGTTCAGATCCCTGTAATCAACACACATTCTGACCTTACCGTCTTTCTTTGGTACCGGCACCACATTAGCAACCCACTGAGGGTAAGAAGTCACTGCAAGGAACCCAGCGTCAAACTGTTTCATAACCTCGGTGTGATCGGTGGATCTGGAACTGACTGTTTAACGCTGGTTCGCGAAATGTCGCGGTAAGCAAGAGTCGCCACCGTCTTTTATTTTCTCCAAATGGAAAGGACAAAAGCACAGAAAAATTCCTTAAAGAGATCGCTCTCGGTTCGGGAGGTAGGTTATAGAAAGGGAAGGTGTTAGCACCCTTTCTATCCATGGTTATCCATGGGCTCTTAGATACTTGCTCATTTGTGTTTTCAAAATTGTTTGTTTGCTTTTCAATGTGGGTTTAAAAAGTTTCTTCGAAAAATTTCAGATCGACTCATACGTCAGAGTGTTTGAAAGATTTGTTTTGAAAGCTTTGAAAATGTGTCAGTGTGAAAAGATTTTTGAGTTTGTTTTGAGATTAGAGCAAGTATCCTTGAGAACCTACCTACCCTAAGGAATTTGTCTGTGTAAGAGTCCTTAAAAGTAGTGCCATCCCACCATTGAGAGGTAGGTAGCACCACCGTTGGAGGTGTTCGGGTCAATTCGAGTTTAGGGACGTGGTGATCACCGGAGCAATAGGAAGACACCTTAGAAGCTACCCTCATGCCAGGTTCCCGGATCATGAGGACTTACTAAAACATCCTCTACTCGACGATCACCTTTCGAGAGGCAAGGCAACAGTGAAGCGTACCCTAGGGGTGGTGTGTGACTTGTGTGTCGTTTTCAGATATTTTGTCTTGTTCATGTCATGGGTGATCTACGCTTTGTTTTTATTTTAACATTCATTCTTGCATGCTTGGTTAACAGTTGAATATTTTGCGAGGAAATAAATCTAAACTATTACAAACGGCGCGGGTCCACATCGCCAAAATTAAACCGGACCCGATTTAGCGAAAAAATAAATAATGCGAAGAAATAAAGTGCGAAAAGTAAATTACAACGCTTTGGGGCAATTACATAATAATAAGCAATAAAGTAAATGCGCGAAAAATAATTAAAACAAAACTAGGGCGTTGGACCCTTTTACAAACAATAGTTAAAGTTAATGAATTAATTAAATAAAGAGGAATTAAAATTAAAATTAAGAAGAAAAATGTTTTTGGGTATCTTTATGTTTTTTTAGATTTAATAAGAAAAAAAAGTTAATTGAAATTAAATTAAGAAGCAAACCCTAATTCTAATATTTTTTTATTTATTATGAAAGAATTAAAATATGACCTAAATTAAACCTAATTCATTCATGTACAATTTAAATAGGAAAATAAATAAATAAATAATAATTATTATTGTGGAAAAAAGGGGAATAAAAAAGAATTAACAATTAAAACCTAAATTCTACATTTTTTGGATTTTTATTAAAAAAGGAATTAAAATTAAAACCTAATTACACTAAACAATTTACATTCTAATTTGTTCATGAAAATAATTAATATATAAATATTTATCAATTTTTGGCCTTTTCTGATTTTTTAGTGTTTTTATATTTTATAGAAAAAATAAATTAATGGAATTAAGAAAATAAAATAAATAAAACAATAAAAATAAAAAGTGAGGAGAAAAATATAAAAAATGCAAACCAGGGTGGGGGTGTAGGTCCAAAGATCAGGCCCAATAAGCTTCAGTCTTTGTTGACTTTTTTTGAATTCTGTATGACGTGTTGACTGGCGTATGTGGTACATCTTTGATCTACGCCTTTGATTCGCTCTCCAGGACGCGTGGCTAGCTGATTTTTGAGGATGCATAGCATGCTGGGACATGAGCGCTGCATAGGATCAATTATAGAAAAATAACATTAAGCATTTGCCAGACCTGGGACTTGAACCCAGGTCTTGAAGGTTACAAGCACAACTCCTAGCCACTGAACCACGCGCGTCTCAATTAACATATAATAGACAATAAATAATATAATAAGAACGCGTTAGTGCTTTGGAATTTCGCGCGAAATTCAAACTATCCAATGGTTGATGGACACGATGCCTTCGTCTTCCTCAACCCTGTAACACAAACACTATGGGAACGGTTTTTACAGCGTTGTCAAAAGGTGTCTACTGAAAAATAGCGATTAGGAATATGGGCACCATAAATTGTTCGCGAGGGTTCAGACATCTTCGTCTTAAGATGCTGAATCCATCCATGGCATTCATTGGTCCTGATTTTTCCTCTATAGAAAATCCCCAAATTTGAAACCTGCAAAACCTAAAAAACGCGCATGGTGGATTCTTATACACAACGAAAAAATGCAATTAAGCGTAATGGTTAGTTTGTAAACTTCATCAGGAACATGAATATGTCAACAAAATTGCAAAAAGACGCATGATTTATGATATGCGGTTTCAAAAATTTCAAGGTTCAGCCAAGGTTCTTGGTACCAATTCAAGGCCTTTTTGTTGATGTTAATGATGGAGGAACGTTCAATGATATCTCAGAATGATGATGGAATGAAAATTTGCGCTTGAATCGCCCTTGAAACTAGATTTCAGTGTTTGAGTTTTATGAGAATTTTTCAATATGCAAAAGCTTGGTTATGCGCAGCTTGCAGTCTAGTAGCATTAGGGTTGTGATCTCATACTTGTATGGAAGCAATTAGGTTAAAAAGATTGAATAAAATCTCATGCCATAATGGATTTCAATATTTGATTTGTTAAGAATCTTTTCTAATCTTTTTCTCATGTATCTTGTACCAAATCTGATCAATTAGCACCAAAGCTTGCCTATTTGAGATGTGCACGAATTGTAGAGATTAGAATGTGCACAAAAAGATTTTTTTAGGTTAGTTTGATATTTTTCATATATTAAAATCATTTAAATGAATATAAATTAATATTAATTCAAATAAATAATTAAAAAATATGAGAATACTTCCCTTTGGGCCTAGTGGTCGTGCATAGGCTTGGCATGAAGAAACTTGGAAGAAAAATGGGCCCATTTGCATTTTTAGGCCTTTTTTCATCAATGTTGACTTTTCAAAATTCCTAAAAATTTCCCAACTTCCACAAGGCATAACTTGGTCAATTTTTAAGCTTTTCACATGTTCTTGGACATTTTGGAAAGGTCTTTGAGTCCTTTAACCAATGCCTTTGGTCCCATGTCATTTTGATTTACCAATCTCAAGTTATGGCCTTTGACTTAAAGTCCCTTTTTGTTGACTTTTGAAAATGACCTATAATGTTGAAATTGATAACTTTTTGTGAGAGCATTTCTTGGACTTGTAACATGAAGATGAATTGTAGGAAATGTCTTTCTCTTCAAAATGAGCTTTGGATGGAAATTTTCTGATAATCCATGTGAAAGTTATGCCTTGGTCAATTTCAGTTGACTTTTTCAGCTGTCCAAATATAGCAACTTTTGCATCTTTGATGATTTCTGAGCCAAATTTTGAGAATCATGATCAAGCATTGATCAAATGATGTTTGTGGCTTAAAAATGATATATTGACCAAAAATTTGAACTTTTGACTGTCAAATGACCATTTTGCCCCTACAGCTGACTGTAGTGCAATTTAGGGTTTTGACTGTGCAATTTTGAGCTGAATGCCTTGAAACTTGATATGAGGATACTTGACCATCTTTGTAGGCATGTGAGACTTGATTGGGCCTTTGAAAAGTTCATTTGCTTGACCAAAACTCAAACCCTAGTTTTGACTGTATAGGAGACAGTTGAACTGCATAACCCTTGGGGAATTTTGTGACTTGGCTTGGCAATTTCTTGATGAATATGGGAGGGCAAATTTTGGGGTACAACAGTTGCCCCTGTTCAATCTTCTTAGACCTGAGGGTGCAGATTGGCTGACGTGCCTTTCGTAATCCGAGGGTAGAAGACGATTGAACACTAAAGTGCCCAGAAATTTGCGCTCACATAGTAGCAGTGATGATGAGGGAATGGGCTTATAGATGCCATTTTAGAGGTTGCTGGATAGGATGATGGGCTTATAGATGCCATCTGGACGTTGATCGCGTAGGAGATTCCTTAGCGAGAACCTGCATACCTGCAAAACAGAAAAATGAGTACCTGACACGTCGCAGGAGCTGATTTTAGATGCTTGATATAGATATGTCCTGACTGGTTACAGGAGCTGAGTCTAGAGCTTCAAACGCTGATGAATGAACCAGGGATGGTTACTGCCTTAGCATGAATGGTAAGAGAATCCTGAATGATTTCAACCTCAACAACGCTCGTTGAGAAAATCTTGGTGAGAATTACCATCTTCGTAGTGTCAGGAAGAGAACCAAAGGACATTATAATCTCAAAGGGAGTCACCTCACTCACCGTTGGAGAGGGAACTATAGGAAATTATAATCTGAAAGGAAATATCACCTCACGCTCATGCCGGAGAGGGAAACATCTTGAAAGAGGAATTACCACCTCACACGCCGTTGGAGAGGGGACCATAAGAGAATATCACCTCACGCTCATGCCGGAGAGGGAAACATCTGAAGAAGGAATTACCACCTCACACGCCGTTGGAGAGGGGACCATAAGAGAATATTACCTCACGCTCATGCCGGAGAGGGAAACATCTGAAGAAGGAATTACCACCTCACACGCCGTTGGAGAGGGGACCATAAGAGAATATCACCTCACGCTCATGCCGGAGAGGGAAACATCTGAAGAAGGAATTACCACCTCACACGCCGTTGGAGAGGGGACCGTAAGAGAATATCACCTCACGCTCATGCCGGAGAGGGAAACATCTGAAGAAGGAATTACCACCTCACACGCCGTTGGAGAGGGGACCGTAAGAGAATATCACCTCACGCTCATGCCGGAGAGGGAAACATCTGAAGAAGGAATTACCACCTCACACGCCGTTGGAGAGGGGACCGTAAGAGAATATCACCTCACGCTCATGCCGGAGAGGGGAACATCTGAAGAAGGAATTACCACCTCACACGCCGTTGGAGAGGGGACCATAAGAGAATATCACCTCACGCTCATGCCGGAGAGGGGAACATCTGAAGAAGGAATTACCACCTCACACGCCGTTGGAGAGGGGACCATAAGAGAATATCACCTCACGCTCATGCCGGAGAGGGGAACATCTGAAGACGGAATTACCACCTCACACGCCGTTGGAGAGGGGACCATAAGAGAATATCACCTCACGCTCATGCCGGAGAGGGGAACATCTGAAGACGGAATTACCACCTCACACGCCGTTGGAGAGGGGACCATAAGAGAATATCACCTCACGCTCATGCCGGAGAGGGAAACATCTGAAGAAGGAATTACCACCTCACACGCCGTTGGAGAGGGGACCATAAGAGAGCTTCTATTGAGTCTTTATCAGAAAAATCTGTTTGGAGTCGATTTAACTGGACTAGAGAGATCCTTGAAATATGTTTGAGAACTTCAACTGTATCTTTCCTGAAAGGTAAAGGTCAGTCATATGCAATGCATGATATGGATCAAGCAATGATGTTCTTAATATGGATGCGATTCATATGATATGATGCGTATATGCATGCTATAATGATGTATGTGATGATTCATGTATGTTTTCGTCTAGGAAAATAAATCCTTGACGGGTGCCGGGAAGTCGTATCCTGGGCTGATGTTTGAGGAAGAGCTTTTGCTGGGGAGTGCTACTCTGTGGGGATAGCGATGCTTTGCTGAGTTGATGAAGATAACTCCGTTGGGGATACCGTTGATGAGTTGTGCTGGGAGATTTGATGAATTCCACTGGGGATATCGTTGATGAGTTGTGCTGGGAGATTTGATGAATTCCACTGGGGATATCCTTGTTGTGCTGGAAGTGTTGATAGACTTCGCTGGGGGTAGGAAGATACTTTGCCGAGGACGCTCTTTCCGTGGCTTTTGGCTGAGGATAACCCAGTTATATTCTGTTACGGAAATAACTCTTTAAATCAAGCCGGGACGACGTGTTCGTGCTTTGCGAGGGATAAGCTTCCAGAATCTACTGGGGATAAGCTTGCTGCTTGGGGATATGACTTCCAACTTTGCTGGTGAAGCTGGATTGGACTCTTCTGGGGAGTTTGATATGCCGGGAAAGTGATTCCTTTGAATGTTTGATATACCGTCGGGGAACAATCTTTAGGTCGAGACTGCCGGGGATGCTTGTTAAGAATATGTGTATTGCTGCTGGGGAAGTATTGAGATCTACGGGAGGACATTCAATTTCCTTGATGTTCTGATAATAGCTTGGAGAAGAACGTATTGACCTGTTGAGCCATTCTCTGGGGAATTAAGATGCACTTGGCCATGTTCTTTAGCTGAACCTACCTTGGTACCTTGGAAGATAGAACAATTAGACTGCTCAGACAACTCTTTATTGCCCCTGTTTCCAGTGTCACCTGCAATTAATTCCTTTGTTTCGTATGCAAATATTTATGAGTTAGCAAATTATTGTCAACGCATACATCACAAATTGAACCTTGGACGTTCTTCGCAAAACAAAACAGAAAAAGAAAAATACTTGGCACGTTTAACTGAAAATATATTTTTATTGATTTTTGAATGGCCTAAAAATAGGCGTTTGGTGTACAAGAGGCTGACGTCCTAGTAAGAGGTACGCCGCCGATCAAGAGAGTTTATACAAGTTTTGTACAAAAGAAAATAAAACAGCTGTGTGAAAGATGAATGATCCACTGGGTTTCAACTCTGCTATTGCCTTTATAACTCCGAGCGTCTCATCACTTGATGACCTTGGTTGAAGGTGAAGCTGACTGATCGATGCCGTTTGAGCTTGATGCAGATATCGGATTCTGGATGCACAATGATCAATGAGACATAGTTTTACGCTTTATCCCTAACTTTTGCCTGGACCGCCCTTTCGGGTTTTCAGTCCACCGGGATACCCATTTTTGCCCAAGCCGCCTTTTCAGGTTTTCGACTTGCCGGGTGTACAGATTTTTTCATTTTCATCCCTTCATTTTGCCCGAACCCTTTTGGTTCGACGGGAAGCCCTAATTTTTGCCTAGGCATGTCAGCCTAGCGGGTCTTTTTTCATGCGTAGTATTTTTTAACTATGTCTGCATTGGCGGGGTGAGGAAGGTCGTCACCATCCATGTTAGTTAAGATCATTGCCCCTCCTGAGAACACATGCTTAACCACAAATGGCCCTTCATACGTAGGGGTCCATTTGCCCCTTGGATCACTCTGAGGAAGTATGATTCTCTTGATGACCAGATCCCCAACTTGATATTCCTGTGGTCTGACCTTTTTGTTAAATGCCCTGATCATTCGTTTCTGATACGTCTGACCATGACAGATAGCAGCAAGTCTCTTTTCGTCAATGAGATTGAGTTGGTCAAGTCGTGTCTGGATCCAATCATCTTCGTTCAGATTTGCATCCTTCATTATCCGGAGAGAAGGAATTTGCACTTCGATCGGCAAGACTGCCTCCATACCATAAACCAGAGAGAAGGGAGTTGCCCCGGTTGACGTCCTAGCTGAAGTACGGTACCCATGCAGAGCGAACGGTAACATCTCGTGCCAGTCTTTATACGTCACTGTCATCTTTTGCACGATCTTTTTGATGTTTTTGTTAGCTGCTTCTACAGCCCCATTCATCTTTGGTCTGTAAGGAGAAGAATTGTGGTGCTGTATCTTGAACTGTTCGCAAAGCTCAGCAATCATCTTATTGTTCAGATTGGTACCGTTGTCTGTAATAATCCGTTCAGGGACGCCGTATCGACAAATCAGATTGTGCCGAATAAACCGTGCCACAACAGTCTTGGTTACTGTAGCGTAGGATGCTGCCTCAACCCACTTTGTAAAATAATCAATCGCCACTAGGATGAAGCGATGTCCATTGGATGCCGTAGGTTTTATCTCGCCGATCATGTCTATGCCCCACATTGCAAACAGCCAAGGCGCAGTCAGAACATTCAGGGGGACCGGAGGAACATGCACCTTGTCTGCATATATCTGGCACTTGTGGCATGTCCTGGAGTGTTGGTAGCAGTCAGCTTCCATTGTGGACCAGTAGTATCCTGCCCGTAGGATTTTCTTAGCCATAGTATGTCCACTGGAATGCGTACCAAAGGTCCCTTCATGTAACTCTTCCATGATTCGTTCTGCTTCAGTTTTGTCCACACAACGCAGTAAGGTTGAATCATGGTTTCTCTTGTACAAGATGCCGTTGCTTAGGAAGAATTTGGCTGCAAACCTCCTCAGGAATTTCTTATCGTTGACAGAGGCACCTTCAGGGTATTCCTGAGCTTCCAGATATCTTTTCACTTCGTGGTACCAAGGCTTCTCAGTTACCAATTCAGTTTCGAGATCACAATAGTATGCCGGTTCGTCCAGTTTCCAGATGGTGATCTGGGGAGCTTCGTTATCCCATTTAACCTTGAACATAGAAGACATTGTAGCTAACGCGTCTGCTAACTGGTTCTCTTCTCTTGGAAAATGCTCAAAGGTTATCTCTGTGAAGTGGGGAATCATGGTCAACACACATTCTCTGTAAGGAATCAAGTTTGGGTGTTTCGTATCCCACTCTCCGTTGATCTGATTGATCACAAGAGCGGAATCTCCGAAAACGCTGAGGAACTTGATCCTTAAGTCAATCGCAGCTTGAAGACCCATGATACATGCCTCATACTCCGCCATGTTGTTGGTACAGTTGAAACACAGCCGGGCAGTGAGTGGAGTGTGAGTACCTTGAGGAGATATGATGATGGCGCCGATGCCATTTCCCAAAGCATTGGAAGCTCCGTCAAAGTGCATAGACCATCGGGATCCTGGTTCAGGTCCTTCATCCGGTCCAGGTACTTCACAGTCAGTTACAATCATAATGCTTTCATCCGGAAACTCGAAGTTCATTGATTGGTAGTCATCTACAGCTTGATGAGCTAAGTGGTCTGCCAATACACTTCCCTTGATGGCTTTCTGGGTTGTGTACTGAATGTCGTATTCCGTCAAGATCATTTGCCATCTTGCAATCCTCCCAGACAGAGCGGGCTTTTCGAATATGTACTTTATCGGATCCATTTTTGAGATCAACAAGGTAGTGTGAGTCAGCATATACTGTCTCAGCCGGCGAGCAGCCCATACCAAAGCGCAGCAAGTTTTCTCAAGCAGTGAGTATCGGGTCTCACAGTCGGTAAACTTTTTGCTAAGGTAATAAATGGCATGCTCTTTTCGGCCAGACTCGTCATGCTGCCCCAGCACACACCCCATTGAGTTGTCTAGCACTGTCAGATATAGGATCAGAGGTCTCCCTTCAACCGGTGGCATAAGGATGGGTGGTTCTTGGAGATACTCTTTGATTCTGTCGAAGGCAGCCTGACATTCATCGTTCCATCGTACTACCTGATCTTTCTTCAACAGCTTGAAGATTGGCTCACAGGTAGCAGTCAAATGAGATATGAATCGAGCGATGTAATTCAGGCGTCCTAAAAAGCCTCTGACTTCCTTCTCTGTCTTAGGAATTGGCATCTCTTGAATGGCTTTGACCTTAGCAGGGTCCACTTGAATACCTTTATCACTGACCACGAAGCCTAGCAACTTCCCAGATCTTACCCCGAAGGTGCACTTGTTCGGGTTCAATCTCAGCTTGTACAGTTTCAACCGGTCAAACAACTTCTGTAGATGATCTAGATGCTCTTCCTCAGTCTGGGACCTAGCGATCATGTCGTCCACATACACTTCAATCTCGTGATGGATCATATCATGAAATAAGGCAACCATAGCACGTTGGTAGGTTGCCCCAGCATTCTTTAATCCGAACGGCATGACCTTGTAACAGAAGGTGCCCCACTGAGTAACAAATGTAGTCTTTTCCATGTCTTCAGGTGCCATCTTGATCTGATTGTAGCCTGAAAAGCCATCCATGAAAGAGAATACCTTGTGCTGAGCTGTATTATCCACAAGGACATCAATGTGAGGTAAGGGGAAGTCATCCTTGGGGCTGGCCCTGTTTAGATCCCTGTAATCGACACACATTCTGACCTTGCCGTCCTTTTTAGGTACCGGCACCACATTAGCAACCCACTGAGGGTAAGAAGTCACTGCAAGAAACCCGGCATCAAACTGTTTCATGACTTCGGCTTTGATCTTTTCAGACATCTCTGGACGCATCCGACGGACCTTTTGTTTAACTGGAGGGCAGTCTTCCCTAGTCGGCAAATGATGGACAACAATATCGGTATCCAACCCTGGCATGTCTTCGTAGGACCAGGCAAAGATCTCCATATAGTCATGTAACATCTTGGTTAACCGTTGCTTCACGCTGAGCTCTAGGTTGGCACCAATCTTTACCTCTTTTCTGTCTGCCTCAGTACCCAGGTTTATAGTTTCCACTGGCTCTTCATGGGGTTGAATTGCCCTCTCTTCCTGAAGCAACAGTCTTGCAAGCTCGCCAGGCACTTCGCAATCATCTTCACCTTCGTCTTCGGCTAAGTTGATCGGATTTTCGAAGTCATAATTGGCATTAGCAGAGCTGTTATCAGTGAGATCCAGAGTGGATTGGAACCTGTATGAGTGAGTGTGTGTGTAAATACAGCTGTTTTTGAAAATTATGTAAAAGAAAAGAGAGACAGAAAAGGAACACAATATTTGCAATGCGAAAGACGTCCAAGATTTTCATTCATGATGTATAAAATGACAGTTCATATGCCCTCACAAATAGAACCACGGTGCCTCGGGTAAGACACCGGGCCATAGAGTTTATCATAGTTTATTACAAAATGAAACAAAGAAATTTATTACTTAGTAACCAAAGAAACATGGAGGTTGTCCTTTGCGCTCCAATTGTTGAGTCCACCATCAGCAACCGGGTAGATCCAGCTATCGAACTCAGCTTCATCAACTTCCTCTTCATCAGCAATAGCATTAACTCCATGAGCAGGCAGGGGAGCTGTCACCACATTAGGCTTGTCAGATGCTTCAAACTGTACCTCCTTAGCATCAATGAGGTCCTGCAGCTTGTTCCTTAGTGCCCAACAGTCATCAGTGGCATGCCCCGGGCTATCTGAGTGGTAAGAACAACGGGCATTCGGGTTGTACTTGGGAGAGGTAGTGTTAGGGAACTTTGGTGCCTCCTTGACAGATACCAAGTTGGTTGCGAGCAGCTGTGGCAGAATCTGCGATAGGGTCATGCTTAACCGGGTAAACTCTCTCCGGGGTCTATCAACCCTTTGAGGATTGTTTGGCCGGGGAGCGGCAGCAGGCTTAGCGATCATTACCGCGTTGACAGATTGGCGGTGATCAGGTCTTTCGGATTTCCTGGAGCCATACACAGCACTAGACTCCTTTTTAAACGGCTTCTTGTCCGACCCAGATGATGATGCACCCTTTGCAATCTTCCCAGATTTCAGCCCAGCTTCAATTCTCTCTCCAGTTAAGATTAAATCAGTGAAACCAGCAGAAGAATTCCCAATGAGATGGTTGAAGAACGGCCCAGACAGGGTCCCCAAGAACATGTCCACTAGCTCTCGATCAGTCAAAGGTGGCTGCACCCTGCCAGCCAGATCCCTCCACTTCTGCGCGTACTCTTTAAAACCTTCACTTGCACCTAACGACATACCCTGGAGTTGGGTACGTGTGGGGGCAAGGTCGGCATTATACTGATACTGCTTATAGAAAGCAGTAGCCAGCTCCTCCCAGTTACGAACTTTGGTCCCATCCAGCTGATAGAACCATTCGAGATGAGTCCCTGAAAGACTCTCCTGGAAGAAGTGGATCCATAGATTCTTGTCCGCAGAGTACGGCTGAATCTTCCGAACATAGGACCTCAAATGCAGCTTGGGACAGGATGCCCCGTCATACTTAGAAAAAGTTGGAGCTTTGAACTTGTGCGGGATAATTACACCAGTCGACAAACCCAGATCTCCAAAATCCAGCCCAGGTACCTGTTGAACTTCCATGGCCTTCAACCTGTCTTCCAGTTGTTTGTACCTGTCATCTGCAGGAGGATACTGTTCCTCATCAAAATCTGTCTCGTTGTCGGAGACCTCTGGAGTAGGAAGCTTTACTTCTGCCTGAGAAGGACTCTTGCCAACAGAAGAAACAGCCTCTTCTTGGTGCAGAGTATTACCCAACCTTCGGCCCGAGTTGAATAGAACAGTTCTTCTTTTCTTCTTCTTCTCCTTCTTCAGGAGCATAGTCTTCAGTTCCTCTTGGCCTTTAGCTAGACCCATGATTAGCTCTTGAAACTGCGCATTCTGCGCCTGGAGAGCCTTGATTGATGTCTCTGTTGATTCAGATCCGGGATTCATGATGCTGAAATAAACAGCGAAGAACTGTAAGCAACCTGAAAAGGGGAAAAAACCTGCTATGCACATGATGTATGAAATGCGTATGATTTATGTTTTCAAAGACAATCGGGAATCAACTTTGTAAACAAAAAAGGAACACACTTTATTAGATTCAACTTTGCAATTGAAATTATTCAACAAGTTGCCCTTAGGCGTTTACACGAAATGAAACAACTGGAAAGGAAATAAAAACTGTAAAGGCACATTCAGAATTCCTCATTGATCCCATGGTCTCCTCTTCTCAGTACGGAGGTAAGCATTCAGAGCTCTTTCATTCTCCAACTGCTTTGTCAGCTTCTGGATCTTTGATTCCTGCTCGTTGAACTTTTCCCGGTAAGAATCCCGTTCTTCTTGCAGTTGCGACCAAGATCTCTTCAATGTCTCATAATCAGTAGGTACCTGAGGAGGAAGGACAGTTGGAGGAACACCATCTTTGTCAGGACACTCAAGAATGACGGGTCTGACAGCTTCGTACGGCATACCTAACTTCTGAGCACGGATGCGGACCCATTTGTAGTAGGCTTCCATAGGTAGAGAAGTCTTTGGCCCTAGCTCTTGTGGGTCAGCTTTATGAACCTTCTCCCAAGCCTTGATGAACCTACGACGTAGCTCGTCACTATCCACCTGAAACTCGAAACTGGTGTGAGGCACCAACATCTCATGGGGGCCTGTTCTTCTTGCTCTTCCAAACTGACGGAGTGCTAGACATGGATTGTAAGAGATCCCTCCTTGAGTACCAATCAGAGGAACATTAGGATACTCCCCGCATCGATCAATAATAGCTATCTCATCCAAACCTCTGCAAGTCCAAATGATGTCTTTATCGGTGAGAGACATTAACCTGTGAGCCCAACCTCTTCCTTCTTGGTTCTTCAGTACGAACTTAGGGAGGTGCGAAATAAACCACCTCATCAACAAAGGGATACAACACCATAAGGTTCCTCGTCTTCGGGTAGTACGGGCATGAAGTTGTTGCAAGATGTCACCCAAGAGAGTGGGCACAGGGTTCTGAGACATAAAGATCCTAATGGAAGTGACATTGATGAAGTTGTCAGGATTAGGAAACAGGACTAACCCATAGATTAGGAGAGCCAAGATGTCTTCGTATGCCCTAAAGTCCAAGTCATTCCAGAAGCTGTTAGCTTTACCAATCAGAAACTTGGCCAAGAAACCCTTAACTCCGCTTCTAGTTACCCAGTTGTCTGTTACCTCTTGATGGGTCAAAGGAAGAGCTGCAGCAATGTCCTCAAGCCTGAGGGTCTTTTCCCAACCAGTAAAGGGAGTCTGATCCAAGATGGGGATACCAAGCAGATTAGAGAACTCTTCCAGGGTAGGGACCAGCTGGAAGTCTTGAAAGGTGAAGCACTGGTACTGAGGGTCATAGAACTGGGTCAGAACACTCATCAACTGTTGATCCCGCTTTGCAGTGACTAAACTGAGAAGAGAACCATGCCTCTGAACGAAGGAAGTGGTGTTTGGAATTCTGCTAACCAACTCATCAATCAACTCAGGTGAACGAACAAAGTTGAACCGGATAGTATTCCTTCGCACATGCATCATAATGTCCTACAAAACAGAGCAAAGATGAAACCCTCTTGTCTTTGAAATGGTCAGTTCTTATGCATGCAATGCTCATGATGCTATGATGTTATGATAAAGCACACCACATACAGATACAAAGGCAAACATGGTAAGGCACACAAGTCACACAAGGCAAGCCCCTAAAGTTTAGGCCAGCATGAGGTCTAGGTACTACCCTCTTTCAGTTTGTTGGTTCATACCTGTCCTAATCAAAAGTAACCGGGTTCTTAGAGGATCCCAATATCATTGACTACCCTCAATCGGTCATAACTCCAGCATCGCAATCTTTTCTTGCGGCCAGAACCATCACGAGAGTTTAGCCTCAATGGGCGTAGCATACTGCTACTGTTCTAAAGGTCAAGTTGTGTCAATTAAGGTTCTAAGGTTGTTGGTGCTTAATGACTCCTTAGAAGACCCATATTCTCCTCGTTGCGACACAAGGGATATCGGTACAGACTAAGGTGCCACACCAACGTAGCCACTGCTTCACCTGTGTCGGTCTACGCCGGACAGGTCCCTCACAGCTTATGCTACCTAAACAGGGTATCCCCAGATCCGGGTTAGGATCTATGTATCTCCGATGCAACCCACAATAGTAAAGCAAGCAAAACAATACAAGTGAAAACACAGTTATGGCTTAGCCCTAAGGTACACCTCACTTTAAGTTTGTCCCCAGCAGAGTCGCCAGTTCTGTGATCGGTGGATCTGGAACTGACTGTTTAACGCTGGTTCGCGAAATGTCGCGGTAAGCAAGAGTCGCCACCGTCTTTTATTTTCTCCAAATGGAAAGGACAAAAGCACAGAAAAATTCCTTAAAGAGATCGCTCTCGGTTCGGGAGGTAGGTTATAGAAAGGGAAGGTGTTATCACCCTTTCTATCCATGGTTATCCATGGGCTCTTAGATACTTGCTCATTTGTGTTTTCAAAATTGTTTGTTTGCTTTTCAATGTGGGTTTAAAAAGTTTCTTCGAAAAATTTCAGATCGACTCATACGTCAGAGTGTTTGAAAGATTTGTTTTGAAAGCTTTGAAAATGTGTCAGTGTGAAAAGATTTTTGAGTTTGTTTTGAGATTAGAGCAAGTATCCTTGAGAACCTACCTACCTTAAGGAATTTGTCTGTGTAAGAGTCCTTAAAAGTAGTGCCATCCCACCATTGAGAGGTAGGTAGCACCACCGTTGGAGGTGTTCGGGTCAATTCGAGTTTAGGGACGTGGTGATCACCGGAGCAATAGGAAGACACCATAGAAGCTACCCTCATGCCAGGTTCCCGGATCATGAGGACTTACTAAAACATCCTCTACTCGACGATCACCTTTCGAGAGGCAAGGCAACAGTGAAGCGTACCCTAGGGGTGGTGTGTGACTTGTGTGTCGTTTTCAGATATTTTGTCTTGTTCATGTCATGGGTGATCTACGCTTTGTTTTTATTTTAACATTCATTCTTGCATGCTTGGTTAACAGTTGAATATTTTGCGAGGAAATAAATCTAAACTATTACAAACGGCGCGGGTCCACATCGCCAAAATTAAACCGGACCCGATTTAGCGAAAAAATAAATAATGCGAAGAAATAAAGTGCGAAAAGTAAATTACAACGCTTTGGGGCAATTACATAATAATAAGCAATAAAGTAAATGCGCGAAAAATAATTAAAACAAAACTAGGGCGTTGGACCCTTTTACAAACAATAGTTAAAGTTAATGAATTAATTAAATAAAGAGGAATTAAAATTAAAATTAAGAAGAAAAATGTTTTTGGGTATCTTTATGTTTTTTTAGATTTAATAAGAAAAAAAAGTTAATTGAAATTAAATTAAGAAGCAAACCCTAATTCTAATATTTTTTTATTTATTATGAAAGAATTAAAATATGACCTAAATTAAACCTAATTCATTCATGTACAATTTAAATAGGAAAATAAATAAATAAATAATAATTATTATTGTGGAAAAAAGGGGAATAAAAAAGAATTAACAATTAAAACCTAAATTCTACATTTTTTGGATTTTTATTAAAAAAGGAATTAAAATTAAAACCTAATTACACTAAACAATTTACATTCTAATTTGTTCATGAAAATAATTAATATATAAATATTTATCAATTTTTGGCCTTTTCTGATTTTTTAGTGTTTTTATATTTTATAGAAAAAATAAATTAATGGAATTAAGAAAATAAAATAAATAAAACAATAAAAATAAAAAGTGAGGAGAAAAATATAAAAAATGCAAACCAGGGTGGGGGTGTAGGTCCAAAGATCAGGCCCAATAAGCTTCAGTCTTTGTTGACTTTTTTTGAATTCTGTATGACGTGTTGACTGGCGTATGTGGTACATCTTTGATCTACGCCTTTGATTCGCTCTCCAGGACGCGTGGCTAGCTGATTTTTGAGGATGCATAGCATGCTGGGACATGAGCGCTGCATAGGATCAATTATAGAAAAATAACATTAAGCATTTGCCAGACCTGGGACTTGAACCCAGGTCTTGAAGGTTACAAGCACAACTCCTAGCCACTGAACCACGCGCGTCTCAATTAACATATAATAGACAATAAATAATATAATAAGAACGCGTTAGTGCTTTGGAATTTCGCGCGAAATTCAAACTATCCAATGGTTGATGGACACGATGCCTTCGTCTTCCTCAACCCTGTAACACAAACACTATGGGAACGGTTTTTACAGCGTTGTCAAAAGGTGTCTACTGAAAAATAGCGATTAGGAATATGGGCACCATAAATTGTTCGCGAGGGTTCAGACATCTTCGTCTTAAGATGCTGAATCCATCCATGGCATTCATTGGTCCTGATTTTTCCTCTATAGAAAATCCCCAAATTTGAAACCTGCAAAACCTAAAAAACGCGCATGGTGGATTCTTATACACAACGAAAAAATGCAATTAAGCGTAATGGTTAGTTTGTAAACTTCATCAGGAACATGAATATGTCAACAAAATTGCAAAAAGACGCATGATTTATGATATGCGGTTTCAAAAATTTCAAGGTTCAGCCAAGGTTCTTGGTACCAATTCAAGGCCTTTTTGTTGATGTTAATGATGGAGGAACGTTCAATGATATCTCAGAATGATGATGGAATGAAAATTTGCGCTTGAATCGCCCTTGAAACTAGATTTCAGTGTTTGAGTTTTATGAGAATTTTTCAATATGCAAAAGCTTGGTTATGCGCAGCTTGCAGTCTAGTAGCATTAGGGTTGTGATCTCATACTTGTATGGAAGCAATTAGGTTAAAAAGATTGAATAAAATCTCATGCCATAATGGATTTCAATATTTGATTTGTTAAGAATCTTTTCTAATCTTTTTCTCATGTATCTTGTACCAAATCTGATCAATTAGCACCAAAGCTTGCCTATTTGAGATGTGCACGAATTGTAGAGATTAGAATGTGCACAAAAAGATTTTTTTAGGTTAGTTTGATATTTTTCATATATTAAAATCATTTAAATGAATATAAATTAATATTAATTCAAATAAATAATTAAAAAATATGAGAATACTTCCCTTTGGGCCTAGTGGTCGTGCATAGGCTTGGCATGAAGAAACTTGGAAGAAAAATGGGCCCATTTGCATTTTTAGGCCTTTTTTCATCAATGTTGACTTTTCAAAATTCCTAAAAATTTCCCAACTTCCACAAGGCATAACTTGGTCAATTTTTAAGCTTTTCACATGTTCTTGGACATTTTGGAAAGGTCTTTGAGTCCTTTAACCAATGCCTTTGGTCCCATGTCATTTTGATTTACCAATCTCAAGTTATGGCCTTTGACTTAAAGTCCCTTTTTGTTGACTTTTGAAAATGACCTATAATGTTGAAATTGATAACTTTTTGTGAGAGCATTTCTTGGACTTGGAACATGAAGATGAATTGTAGGAAATGTCTTTCTCTTCAAAATGAGCTTTGGATGGAAATTTTCTGATAATCCATGTGAAAGTTATGCCTTGGTCAATTTCAGTTGACTTTTTCAGCTGTCCAAATATAGCAACTTTTGCATCTTTGATGATTTCTGAGCCAAATTTTGAGAATCATGATCAAGCATTGATCAAATGATGTTTGTGGCTTCAAAATGATATATTGACCAAAAATTTGAACTTTTGACTGTCAAATGACCATTTTGCCCCTACAGCTGACTGTAGTGCAATTTAGGGTTTTGACTGTGCAATTTTGAGCTGAATGCCTTGAAACTTGATATGAGGATACTTGACCATCTTTGTAGGCATGTGAGACTTGATTGGGCCTTTGAAAAGTTCATTTGCTTGACCAAAACTCAAACCCTAGTTTTGACTGTATAGGAGACAGTTGAACTGCATAACCCTTGGGGAATTTTGTGACTTGGCTTGGCAATTTCTTGATGAATATGGGAGGGCAAATTTTGGGGTACAACACTCGGCTTTAATCTTCTCCGACATCTCTGGACGCATACGACGGACCTTTTGCTTAACCGGGGGGCAGTCTTCCTTAGTTGGCAAGTGATGGACCACAATATCGGTATCCAACCCGGGCATGTCTTCGTAGGACCAGGCAAAGATCTCCATATAATCATGTAGCATCTGAGTCAACCGTTGCTTCACGCTGAGCTCTAGGTTGGCACCAATCTTTACCTCTTTCCTGTCTTCTTCAGTACCCAAGTTTATTATTTCCACTGGCTCTTCGTGTGGTTGAATTACCCTCTCTTCCTGGAGTAACAGTCTTGCAAGCTCTCCAGGCACTTCGCAATCATCTTCACCTTCGTCTTCGGCTAAGTTGATCGGATTTTCGAAGTCATAATTGGCAGTAGCAGAGTCGTTACCAGCGAGATCCAGAGTGGATTGAAACCTGTATGAGTGAGTGTGTGTGTAAATACAACTGTTTTGAAATATATGTAAAGGAAAGAAAGACAGGAAAAGAGCATAAGATTTGAAATGCGAGAAAACGTCCAAGATTTTCATTTATGATATATGAAATGACAATTTATATGCCCTCACAAATGAAACCACGGTGCCTCGGGTAAGACACCGGGCCATAGAGTTCAATTTATTATTTATTACAGATACCAAAAACATAAGAATTCATTACTTAGTAACAAGAGAAACAGATAGATTGTCCTTTGCACTCCAATTGTTAAGTCCACTGTCGGTTGCCGGGTAGATCCAGCTATCAAACTCAGCTTCATCCACTTCGTCTTCGTCCCAAATAGCATTCACTCCATGAGCAGGCAGGGGAGCTGTCACTACATTAGGCTTCTCAGATGCCTCAAACTGTACTTCCTTGGTGTCAATAAGGTCCTGCAGCTTGCTCCTTAATGCCCAACAGTCATCAGTGGAATGCCCCGGGCTATCAGAATGGTAAGCACAGCGAGCATTTGGATTGTATTTGGGAGATGTAGTATTTGGAAACTTCGGAGCCTCTCTGACAGTCACTAGGTTGGTGGATAGCAACTGCGACAAGATTTGGGATATGGTCATGCTTAACCGGGTAAACTCTCTCCGGGGTCTTTCAGCCCTTTGAGGATTGGTTGGCCGAGGAGCGGCAGCAGGCTTAGCAATCATTACCGCACTGATAGATTGGCGGCGCTCAGATCTCTCTGGTCTCTTGGAACCATATACAACACTAGCCTCCTTCTTGAAGGGTTTCTTCTCAGAACTAGACGATGTACCCTTCAGAATCTTTCCAGACTTCAACCCCGCCTCAATTCTCTCTCCAGTCAGAATCAGATCAGTGAACCCTGCAGACGAATTCCCAATAAGATGGTTGAAAAATGGCCCAGATAGGGTCCCCAAGAACATGTCTACCAATTCCCGACCAGTCAACCGTGGCTGCACCCTGCCAGCCAGGTCTCTCCACTTCTGAGCGTACTCTTTAAAACCTTCACTTGAACCTAACGACATACCCTGGAGTTGGGTACGTGTAGGGGCAAGGTCGGCATTATATTGATACTGCTTATAGAAAGCAGTAGCCAACTCCTCCCAGTTACGAACCTTGGTCCCATCCAGCTGATAGAACCATTCGAGATAAGTCCCTGAAAGACTCTCCTGGAAGAAGTGGATCCACAAATTCTTATCCGCGGAGTACGGTTGAATTTTCCGGACATAGGACCTGAGATGTAGCTTGGGACAAGACGCCCCGTCGTATTTGGTGAAAGATGGTGCTTTGAATTTACGAGGAATAATCACACCAGTAGACAAACCCAAGTCTCCGAAATCCATCCCAGGTACCTGTTGTATCTCCATAGCATTCAACCTATCCTCCAGTTGCTTGTATCTGTCTTCTGCAGGAGGGTACTGCTCTTCATCAAAATCAGTCTCGTTGTCGGAGACTACCGGACTAGGACCTTTTCCTGCTTGAGGAGTACTCTTGCCAATGGAAGAACCAGCCTCTTCATTCTGCAAAGTATTGCCAAACCTTCGGCCCGAGCTAAACAGAACAGTTCTTCTCCTATTCTTCTTCTCCTTCTTCAGGAGCATAACTTTCAGCTCTTCTTGGCCTTGAGCCAAACCCTTGATTAATTCCTGAAATTGCGCATTCTGCGCCTGAAGAGCTTTGATGGATGTCTCAGTTGATGACGAGTCAGGATTCATGATGCTGAAATAAACAGCGAAGAACTGTAAGCAACCTGAAAAGAGGAAAAACCTGCTATGCACATGATGAATGATATGTGTTTATGCAATGCATTCAAGGGTTCAAAAGTTCAAATTTGTTGTAGACAAAAAAGAACACACGTTATCATTAAGGAAGTAATTGTTCAATACATCAAAGCCTCATGGGCAAAATAATACAAAAGCAAATCAATCTCAAAATATACTATGCATCCTCTTTGGAGCTATGTAAGTGTTGAGATTCCTCTCCTCATGCAACAGGCGGGTGAGCTCCAAGACCTTCTTTTCACTAGCATGTAAACTGGTCTCAAGAGAATTCCGTTCTTCCTTAAGCTGGATCCAGCTCTTCTGCATCTCTTCCCAGGATGTGGGCATATCAGGGTGCTGAATAGTGTAGGACACTTCTCCTTCCAAGACTGGCTCTTTGATCACAGGGAGCATATGGGGATAAGGCATCACTAACTTCTGGGAGCGGGCGCGTACCCACTTGAGATAAGGTTCCAACGGGATGGAATTCCTGTGCCCCAGTGTCTTGCTGTCTATCCTACTTGACATCCTCCAAGCTCTGATAAATCTCTGGCGAAGTCCTTGAGTATCGTTGTCGAAATCAAAAGCTATGTCAGGAATTAACATGTCATGAGGACCATCCCTCCGAGCGTAACCAAACTGTCTCCAAGCCAGGCATGGGTTGTAAGTAATACCTCCTCTGATTCCAAGTAAAGGAACATTAGGGTACTCTCCGTAACGATCAATGATAGTGACATCTTCTCTGGACCTGGGGCACCAATGTATATCTGCATGTGTGAGAGTCATCAATCGTTGTGACCATCTCAAACCCCGCTCATTCTTCAAAACTGATTGTGGAAGGTGCGAAATAAACCACCTTCCCAAGAGAGGAGTGCAACACATAAGGACACCTCTTTTTCTCATGGTTCGAGTGTAACATGAGTGAAGGATGTCCCCCAGCAACGTAGGTATAGGATTCCTGGACATAAAGATCTGGACAACACTGATATCTATAAGCTGATCTGGGTTAGGGAACAACACCAAACCATAGACAAGGAGGGCCACAACTTCTTCAAAAGCTTGAAGGTCAAGGGAGTTCCAACATTCATGGGCCTTTTCAAACAGAAACCTGGCTAAGAACCCTTTGATACCACTTCTAACTTCCCAATGTCCCTTGAGGTCAGATGACTGTAGGTGCAAGGCTTTAGCAATCTCTTCAAGCTTAGGTTCCTTTTCCGTACCGTTGTAGGGTAGCTGATCAAGGATAGGGATCTTCAGGAGCCGGGAGAACTCCTCCAATGTAGGTACCAGCTGATAGTCCAAGAAGGTGAAACAGTGATGCCGAGGGTCAAAGAACTGGAACAGGACCTTTATCATATCTTCCTCAATGTTGGTATTGACCAAGCTGATGAGACTTCCATGTCTTTCACTGAATGAAGAGTTCTCGGGAATCCTGGATATAAGTTCCTTAAGCTGAGGAGGGATCCTTACAAGATTGATTTGAATTGTCTTTCTACGAACGGTTTCCATGTCCTACAAAACAAGAACAAAGATGAAAATTCGAACCCCTGAAATGGTTAGTCAATGCATATGATGCTGGATGATGTCATGATGCTATGATTAAACACACCACAGATATTTACAAAGACAAACATGTAAGGCACACAAGGCACACAAGACAAGCCCTTAGGGTTTAAGGCCAGCATGGGGTCTGGGTAGTACCCTCTTGAAGTTGGTGGGTTCAACCTGTCCTATCAAAGTAACCGGGTTCTAAGGGTCCCAATATCACGGGATTGCTTTCATTGTTCATCGTTTCGATTTAGCCACTGAACTGGCGACCGAAATATTCCAGGAAAGCAACCCTCAATTGAGTGTAGTATCGAGTATCAACCAACCTCGGACTGCACCAAAGTCAGTTATCTCACTACCCTAAAGAGGCCAAGATAGTTCAATTAAGGTTCCTAAGGTCTGTTGATGCTTCATGACACCACACGGAGGCCCCGTACTCTCCTTGACTGAACTCAAGGGTTACCGGTACACACCAAAGTGCCACATCAACGTAGCAGACTATTTCAACCATGTCGGTATACCCCACACAGTTCCCTCACAGCCTTGTTGCTACTTTCTAAGAAGGTATCCCCCAGATCCGGGTTAGGATCTATAGAACTCCCAAGCAACCCACAATTTAAAGCAAGCAAAGAAGACAATTGAAAACACAGTTATGAACTACCCTAAGGTACACCTCACTTTAAAAATAAGTCCCCAGTAGAGTCGCCAGTTCTGTGATCGGTGGATCTGGAACTGACTGTTTAACGCTGGTTCGCGAAATGTCGCGGAAGCAAGAGTCGCCACCGTCTTTTATTTTCTCCAAATGGAAAGGACAAAAGCACAGAAAAATTCCTTATAGAGATTGCTCTCGGTTCGGGAGGTAGGTTATAGAAAGGGAAGGTGTTAGCACCCTTTCTATCCATGGTTATCCATGGGCTCTTAGATACTTGCTCATTTGTGTTTTCAAAAATGGTTTGTTTGCTTTTCAATGTGGGTTTTAAAAAGTTTCTTTGAAAATTCCAGTTCGACTCTTGTATCGGTCCTCAAGAGTGTTTGAAAAATTGCTTTCGAAAGCTTTTTGAAAAGGTGTCGGTGTGAAAAGTATTTTTGATTTTTGTTTTGAAATTAGAGCAAGTATCTATGAGAACCTACCTACCCTAAGGAATTCGTCTGTGTAGATGTCCTTTAAAGTAGTGCCATCCCACCATTGAGAGGTAGGTAGCACCACCGTTGGAGGTGTTCGGGTCAATTCGAGGTTCGGGACATGGTGATCACCAGAGCAATAGGAAGACACCTTAGAAGCTACCCTCATGCCAGGTTCCCGGATCATGAGGACTTACTAAGACATCCTCACCTTTCGAGGCAAGGCAACAGTGAGGCGTACCCTAGGGGTGGTGTGTGATTTGTGTGTCAGATTCATTTGCATTTATCTTGTCATGTTATGAGTGAGCTATGCGTTTGTTTTTTATTTTTGTCCAATCATTCTTGCATGCATTTGATTAACAGTTAAAGATTGCGAGAAGGTAAAAATTCTAAGCTATTACAAAAGGCGCGGGTCCACATCGCCAAAATTTCCAGAACCCGATTTGACAGAAAATAAAGAAATAATGAAAAGTAAAGGTGCGAGAAATTAATTTACAAGGCCTTGGGAAAGGTACATAAATATTATACGGAAAGGAAATAAATATGCGAATTGAATAAGAATTAAAAACGAGGGCGTTGGACCCTTTTTGCAAAATTAAATTAAATGATGGAATTAATTAATTAAAAAAGAAAAGAAATTGTTTTTGGTATTTTTTGGTTTTAATGAAAAAAGAATTAATTAAAATAACATGTTAACCCTAATTCTACAATTTTTATTTTATTATGAAAACATGTTAAAGTTTTAACCTAAAAATAAACCTAATTAATTTACATGCAATTTAATTACAAAAATAAATATTTAATATCTAATTATTATGAAAGAAAATAAAAAAGGGATAAAAATTAATTAAACCCTAATTCTACCAATTTTAGATTTTTATTATGAAAATATTACAATTAAACCTAATTTAATAACTAAAATTAATTAAATGCAATTTATTTACAAAAATACTAAAATAAAATATTTATTATTTTTTTTCCATCTTTTCTGATTTTTTATGGTGTTTTTTTATATATTATAAAAATATTAAATTAATTAAAAACAATAATTAAAAGAAGGTAAAAAAATAATGAAAAATAAAGAATCATAAAAACATTTGCAAACCTATGGGGGTTGCTGTCCCCAAAGTGGAGGGTGAAGCCCAGCAATTTGAGCCTAATTATTCATGGCCCGGCTGACTTTTTCATGCAACGTGTGGAGTGGTTGACTGCAGTCTATGATGCTCCTCCAATTATAGTCCTGGGATTGCTCTTTAGCATACGCGTGGCAGGCTGGATGGTGGACTACATGGTACACTCCTTGTGTTGAAACTGCATAGGATAACATTTGAAAGAAAAATAATATGAAAGGGTGGGGACCTGGGGCTCGAACCCAGGTCCTAAGGTTTATGAACGTCCTTCTCAACCAACTGAGCTGCATGCATATTCATTAATATAAATGGAAAACAAATTATATAATAGAAAATTGGAGTTAGTGGTGGTCTGGCGCGAAAATTCGAATCAACCACTCATTGCCTGCCACCGAATCATCGTCTTCATTGTTTATTTTTTTCTTCTGAAACATAAAGAACATAGGCCACGGTTTTTACAGCGTTCCCTTATGCCCTTTTCTGGAAAATAGCGAATAGCTTGTGGAGGCTCGTAAATTGAGCGCGAGATGCGTTTTGAGATCCTCTGAGTATGCTGAATTGAGTGGCCTAAGTCTTATGTTCCAATTTTTCCATAGCCAAAAACCCCTAATTCGAAAGCTGAAGAACCCTAACCTTCAACAATGGTGAAATCGCATATAGGTGATAAAAATGCAATTAAATTACATAGCTAGCATCAGGAGAGTCTCATTAGTACAAATCCATGAACAAAATGCAATGAGAATGCTGGGAATTTAAAATACGATTATAGAAAAAATATGAACAAGTTTGATCTTTGTATACCGTTTCAAGGTGCGAGGGACGTGAAAATCTATTCAGTTAGGATCAGTGATGTCCTAGGAAGGTGATAGGATGGTTCTTTTGGCTTGAATCAAACTCTAACCCTGTTTTTAGTTTTGAGATTTTTCACCAAAAAGTCAAGTTTTCTAATGGAGTTTCTGTGCAGCTTTTAGGTTCTGAGGCATTAGGTCTTGCTTATGTATGTATAGGAGAGTGATTAGGGTTAAAAACTTGATCAAAATCCTTTGCATTCATGGTTTGTAAGATTTGATTTTTCAAGATCATTTTCAATATTTTTTCATGCTATTTTGTACAAATCATGGCCAATTCTCTTCAATTCTTTCCAAATCTAGCTATGCACGAAATATTGAGTATATAATATGCATAAAAAGATTTAAAACCTAGGTTTAGTATTTTTCATGTATTTATTTTAATTTAAATGAATTATTAATAATAAAAATCCAAATAAATAAATAAAAAATGATAAAAACTTCCCTTTGGGCCAAATGGTCGTGCACATGCCTTGGATGATGAATTGTGGAAGAAAAAGAGGCCCATTAGCAATTTTAGGTCATTTGAATCAATGTTGACTTTTCAAAATATCCAAAAATTTCCCAACTTCCACAAGGCATAACTTTCTTAATTTTTAAGCTTTGCTCATGTTCTTGGACATTTTGGAAAGGTCTTTGAGTACTTTAACCAATGCCTTTGGTTCCATGTCATTTTGATTTACCAATCTCAAGTTATGGCCTTTGACTTAAAGTCCCTTTTTGTTGACTTTTGAAAATGACCTATAATGTTGAAATTGATAACTTTTTGTGAGAGCATTTCTTGGATTTGAAGTATGAAGAGGAGTTGTAGGAAATGTCTTTCTCTTCAAAATGAGCTTTGGATGGAATTTTTCTGATAATCCATGTGAAAGTTATGCCCTGGTCAATTTACAGTTGACTTTTTCAGCTGTCCAAATAAGGAAACTTTTGCATCTTGATGATTTTTGAGCCAAGCTTTGAGAATCATGATCAAGCATTGATCAAATGATGTTTGTGGCTTCAAAATGAGATGTTGACCAAAAATTTGAACTTTTGACTGTCAAATGACCATTTTGCCCCTACAGTTGACTGTAGTGCAATTAGGGTTTTGACTGTGCAATTTTGTGCTGAAAGTCTTGAAACTTGATATGAGGATGCTTGACCATATTTATTGGCATGCGGGACTTGACTGGACCCTTGGAAACTTCATTTTCTTGATCAGAACCAAAACCCTAATTTTTGACTGTTAGGAGACCCTTGAACTGTGCAACCCTTGGGGAGATTTTGAAGCTTGACTTGGCAATTTCTTGAAGAATATGGGAGGGCAAATTTTGGGGTACAACAGTGCCCATAAATTTGCACTCGTCAAAGCATAGTTGAGGGAAATGGGCTTAAAGATGCCATTTGGAGATGTGACAGAATATTGCCGGAGATGGGCTTAAAGATGCCATCCAAGAATGTTTGTTGAACTGTATGTTGTAGGTGAAAGGATGGGTATCAGAAAGGTGTCCATGTCTGGAATGTCTCTGAGCCGGGGGTTTGAATAAGCAATAGATTAGCATCCGTGTTTGGTGCATCCGTAAACTATTTTCTAAAGCTGAATATGAACAAGCGATAGATTAACATCCGTGTTTGGAAGCGTCTGTAAACTGTTTTCAAAAGTCGAATCTGAACAAGCGATAGATTGACATCCATGTTAGGAAGCATCCGTAAACTATTTTCAATGAGCTGAATCTGAACAAGTGATAGATTAACATCCATGTTGGGAAGCATCCATAAACTGTTTTCAAAAGTCGAATCTGAACAAGCGATAGATTGACATCCATGTTGGGAAGCATCCGTAAACTGTTTTCAATGAGTTGAATCTGAACAAGCGATAGATTGACATCCATGTTGGGAAGCATCCGTAAACTGTTTTCGATGAGCTGAATATGAACAAGCGATAGATTAACATCCATGTTGGGAAGCATTCGTAAACTGTTTTTAAAAGTTGAATATGAACAAGCGATAGATTAACATCCATGTTGGGAAGCATCCGTAAACTGTTTTCATGATTCTGGAGTTGAACAAGCAATAGATTAACATCCATGTTGGGAAGCATCCATAAACTGTTTTCAAAAGTTGAATATGAATAAGTGATAGATTAACATCCATGTTGGGAAGCACCCGTAAACTGTTTTCATGATTCTGGAGTTGAACAAGCAATAGATTAACATCCATGTTGGGAAGCATCCGTAAATTGTTTTCAAAAGTTGAATCTGAACAAGCGATAGATTAACATCCATGTTGGGAAGCATCCGTAAACTGTTTTCAAAAGTTGAATCTGAACAAGCGATAGATTAACATCCATGTTGGGAAGTATCCGTAAACTGTTTTCATGATTCTGAGGTTGAACAAGCAATAGATTAACATCCATGTTTGGAGTATCCGTAAACTGTTTTCAAAAGTTGAATCTGAACAAGCGATAGATTAACATCCATGTTGGGAAGTATCCGTAAACTATTTTCATGATTCTGAATTCGAAGCTTGCTAATCTTATCCTGAAAAGGGTAAAATATTAGCTGAAACACAAAGTTATGTTGCATGAAATGTATGATGCAATATATGTGTTATATCAATGTTTATGATATATGAATGCAATGAATGCGCGTGTAAGCTGATGAGTTGTCTTGCTGAGGAAGATAAATCCTGGATAGCTAGAGATAATAAAATCTTTGACTGCTATCGGGGAAGATAAATCCTGGACAACTGTGTGTCCTCAAGCTTTTTGAAAACCTCTGTGGGGAGAAGCTATACTGCTGGAGAAATCAGGAGTTCGGGGTTGTATGCCAATCTACTGGGGATTTCTATTTTGTTGTTTGAAGAGAACTCCGCTGGGGAATATCTGAAAACTCTGTGAGGAATTGAGAATGAGAATCTTCATTCTTCTAGGGGAATTTGTGCTGAGAAGTCAAGAACAAGAATCTTCGATCTGCAGGGGATTAAAAACTCTGATAAATTCATGCTGAGAGTAAAGAAGGCTCTGGAAACTTCACTAGAGAATAAAGGATGAGAATCTTGATTTTGTTGGGGAGTAAAAAACTCTGTGGGGAATAGCTGTACTATTGAAGAGTAGCTATCCTGCTGGAGAGTAAACTCAGGGCTCTGGGAAAAAGCTTATTCCTGTTCGAAAGAAGTTCAGGAGTTTAGGTTGTATGCCACTTTGAGAATGAGAATCTTCATTCTATCGGTAATATCAGGTTATATGCCACTTTGAGAATGAGAATCTTCATTCTGTCGAGAATATCGAGAATTCAGGTTGCCCGCCACTTTGAGAATGAGAATCTTCATTCTGTCGAGAATATCAGGAACTTAGGTGTGTGCCACTTTGAGAATTAGAATCTTCATTCTATTGGGTTAGGAGGTTAGGAGTATGCCAATCTACTGGGGAAGCAAGGATGAGAATCTTCATTCAGGCGTTTGGGTCAGGAGGTTGGGAGTATGCCAATCTTCTGAGGAAGCAAAAATGAGAATCTTCATTCTTGAGAGAAAACAGAATTTTAGGAGCTTCAGTTGTCCATTACTCTGCTGGGGCGTCATCTCCATTGAATTTTGGGAACCTCGATCGTCTGTTATTCTGTTGAGAAATCATCTCTGTTTGAAGATGAAAGTTGGATGCACTACTATCTGGTCGTGGTCTAGGCTTCACGATGTATCATGCCATTATCTGGTCGAATCCAGGCTTCATGGAGTTCAGAGATATCAAGATATTATTCGGTCGAATCCGAGCTTCATAACTTGTATTAAAGATATACCACTATCTGGTCGACTCCAGGCTTCGTAGTATTCTTGGCTACTATCTGGTTGTAATCCAGGCTTCACAATAACTTGCTGGGGATTAAACTATTATCCGGTCGAATTCAGGCTTCTTGCTTTAAAGAGATACCACTATCTGGTCGTAATCCAGGCTTCGCGGTAAATTGTTACTGTTATCCGGTCATAATCCGGGCTTCACAATATGCCGTAGAGATCAAGATACTATCCGGTTGTACCCGGGCTTCATAACTTGAATTTTGTGAGAATTTAATTGTATCTTTCCTGAAAGGTAAAGGTTAGTGGCATGACATATATCAAACAATGACGTTCTCAAAATAAATGAGATTGCGTTGTATGATGTCCGGATGTACGGATGTGTAATGTTTTTCAAGACCACCTCTCACTGGGGAAAATAAATCCCAAACTGGTGATGGATAAAAGAGTTGGATTCTTCGTCTCTGATAGTGAAAAATCTGGAAGTGGATCAGAATAAATTGTTGAGAGATTTATCTGAAACAACAAAACCTGGAATATCTTCCACTGGAATGAGAATCAGGGAGATCTTAGTGTCGATCTGACTGAGCCAGAGAAGGTCTTGAATTAACTTTGACTGGAACGGATGATGAAGGAATCTTTGACGACTGCTACTCCAAAAGGTGATGAAGGAATCTTGGATGATTACTACTCCAAAAGGTAATGATAACCTTTACCTGCCGATCAATCTGCACATATTATGAATGTTATTGAAATGTAATTTGTTTTGGAGAATAAATCCTTGACAAGTGTTGGGAAAATAAACCCATGACCGCTGGTTTGCTAGAGAGGTGATGAACTTCTCGAGGATACTTGAACTTCTTTTCAGAAGGATTTTGGAGAGATTCGTCATTGCCCCTAGTATCAAATGTTTGTGACACTGCCAGGAAATTTGGAATGTATGTAACCCTTTGTTGGGATTGACGTTTAATGCCCCAAGTGATGGAGATGGAGACTTGCCCCAGGCTACTCTGCAATTGAGAGATTTCTTGAAATCTTGACTGGACTTCCCCAGGTTAACTGGACTTTGAGAGATTTGTTGAAATATTGATTGGACTTCCCCAGGTTTACTGGGCAATGCCATACCAAGTCCCCTTTTGTTGATAGGAGATTTTTTGCAACGAAAGTGGCATTCCACTTGAAGTGGTTTTGTTCACTGAGAGAGCTTTCGTTCATCGGAACATTCATTGTGTGAATTTATTTGCTGTCAAACAAATAGCCATATGAAAACGATGACATTCAAATAATGCAAAGTTTATGCTTGTCTTGAATTTTTTTTATTTTAAAAAAATGTGTTTTTCAGCAGAAAACTTTTATAAGACAAATTCAACACAAGATTTAGAGCAAAGCCTTACAGGAGTCAGGATACCTTTTGTAACAGTATGCTTTCGAACTAACCCATGCTTCAATTAGGGCTTTTGAAAGGTTGTAACGTGGCTTGGTTCACGGTTTTGAGAAACAAAGGATAAAGGCTCAAAGTATATTTGTACCCACCCGCTCTTCGTGATGTTCTTCAATCCTAAATTTAGTTAATTGTGCATTTGAACTCCAAACGAGTCTGGAACGACGTTTTTGGTGATGCTTCACACAAGTTGAATTTGTAAGAAGACAGTCATCATTATTTATTTTTTTATTTTTTTTTGCAACATTTTTCATGTTGTTGAGGATTTGTAGTGACCTCTTTTTTTTCGTTATCCCTAATTTTTGCCTGACTGTTCCTGTTTTGAGATTTACAGTCAGCAGGATGCCCCCGTTTTCTTAAGTCTCCTTTGTAGGTTTTGACTCAGTGGGATTTTCTTTTAAAAGTTTTTTTGATAGATAATGACTGCCTATGAGATAAGGAACCATCATTGTCTTTTGATTCCAAAGGAATGTTTCTGATGTCATTCATTGTATTATGAACTGAGAGTTTGCGGCTTCAACGCGCATTTTGAATTAACTGAGAGACTACCCTGCCCCAGGTTTGATAAAAGGTTTCAATTTGTGTTTAAAACAGAAAACTTCAACTTCTTTGGCTCGAAGGGGTTGACTAGGGATTATCTTCCTTATAACTCCAGTGTTTAGGATTTGAAAGAAACGCCTGTACACCGTCAGCAAGGTCTGCCCAAAAGCATACTGTATTAGATTATGGCATTGTTTTCGTAATCCTCCCTCTAAAGGCTTGTAACTTTTAGCAAAAGTTTAAATGTCATCAAAAAAGTAGAAAGCATAGTTAAAGAATAGTGAAAACGAATGGATGAATTCAAGACAAACATATGCAATGCATTAATGAAACAGAGTTTGACATCAACAGATAATTGTTTGAATAACAAAAGAAATTACAACTTGAAAATTCAAATGAAACAAAAGCCTCCTAGTTCAAACTTGTCATTTCAGGTGGAGAACCCTCAGCGAAAGATTTTCATCTGGCCCTCCTGTGTGAATTCCATCACTCCTTTGTCAATCAAGTCTTGGGTCTTGTTTCTCAAAGCCCAACAGTCGTCGGTGTCATGTCCAGGACTATAGGAATGGTATGCACAAAATGAATTAGGATGATAGCTAGGAGCAGAGGTATTGGGATTCCGAAGAGGATCCTTTAATATAGTCAGATTGACCTCCAACAAGCATTCCAGTACATGTGATAATGGCATATTAATCTCAGTGAAGCGCCTTCCAGATGTATTTTGCTTACGCCGATTACCCCGTTGATGTTGGTGAGGTTGTTGTTGGGCTTGTGACCCTGAAGCAAGCTGGGGAGACTTTCCCTTGGCTTCTTGTCTCAAAGGAAGCTGAATGGTGACTTGATCCTCAACCCTAGTTGTTTGCCCCACTTGGTTACATCCATCTTGATGTAGTTTGTTGATGAGGACCTTTAGCTCCTCTTGTCCTTGAGCCAAGTTTTGGATGAGAGCCATCTGGCCCACCAGTTATCCCATCATTTGGATTTTCATTATTGCCAACTCAATCTGTAGCCCTTCCAACTGATCATTCCTGACGCCTCCTGGATTTCCTGTAGCCATGCCCCTTGTGAGGAGAGATTTCACTTCTTCTTTCCCCTTGGATAGGTTCAAGAACATTTCTTGAAGTTGAGCGTTTTGAGCCTGGATATCTTTGACAGTCCTCTCTAGAGCCATCTCTACTGAAATAAACAGTAGGAAGGTAAGGAGACCTGAAAAGGGGAAACCTGTCATGATAAAATGCATGATATGTGGATGCATGTTTTCAAGGATCTCGCGGGGTAAACACAAGAAAATATTAGAGGTTGAACTTCGGTCAACATCTTTGATTGGAGAACTTTGTATTGGTAGATGTCTTTCCACGAGAATCAAGCTCACCATGTCAAGTGGGTCATAGCCCTTGACTCAAGTTGTTGTACTTGATTTTTGACGGTGTTCATTTAGAGGAAAATGAATCCTCTTGCCCTTTGGTAGACGTCTGGTTCAACGTGACACTGCATCAAAGACCCTCGAGATCCTTGAAATGGTTATTGAAAATGCTATGGTATGATGTTATGATGTTATTTACAAGTATGCAAAAGTAAGCAAGTGTATATACAGATAATCACATTCACACAAAACAGACATGTCCTTAGGTTTAGGCTTGCATGGGGTTTGTAGGTAAGTACCCTCTTGAAGTCTAGTTGGCTCAACCTGTCCTAGAAATAGTAACCGGGTTCTAAGGAGATCAATATCACTGGATTATTTTCTGTGTTCATTGTTTCATTTTAGCCACTTTACTGGCGACCGAAATATTCCAAGAAAACAACCCTCAATGAGTGTAGTATCGAGTATCTACCAGCTTCGGACTGCATCAAAGCCGGTCATCTCACTACATCCTAATAAGGCCAAGATGGTCAAGTAAGGTTCTAAGAGTTCATTAGTGCTTCATGACATCACTCAACGGCCCTGTATTCTCTTTGATTGACTCAAAGGCTACCGGTACCCACAAATATGTCGCACTAATGTAGCCACTGCTTCAACCATGTCGGTATACCCCGCACAGTTCCCTTGCAGTTTTTTGCTACTTACCTAAAAGGTGCCCCCAAATTCGAGTGTAGGATTTAAAATAAACCCAAACAAGGAACCCAAAAGTAAAGCATACAAGTCAAATAAGATAAGCATGTAAAGGTGATCTAAAACCCTAAGGTAACCCCACCTTTAGATTAATTCCCCAGCAGAGTCGCCAATTCTGTGATACGGTGGGAGAACTGACTTGAGGTTTTGCGTTTGTGTTCGCAATTGTGCGGTTTAGCAAGAGTTGCCACCGACTTTTTATTTTATCCAAAGGAAAGGTCAAAAAGCACAGGAAAGACCTTTGAGATGTTTTCTTGGGTTCAGGGGGTAGATTATGAAAAGGGAAGGTGCTAGCACCCTTTTCATCCATGGTTATCCATGGGCTCTTAGTTACTTGTTTAGATCACTTGCTTTTGCTTTTCAAATGTTTGAAATGGTGCTTTGTGTGTGTGGTTTTTGAAAATGCTTTTGAAAAAGAGGCCTTTGTTGTGGCAACCTTTGTAATGATTCTTGTTTGAATATATACAAAGGTGTTTGTCTTTTGAAAAGATATTTCAATGTTTTGAAAGTTTGTTTTTGGGAAATGTTTTGAATTGTGTTGTGAAGTGTGTTTGAAAATAGCAAGGATGTTTTGCAAGCTTTTGATCAAGTAACTAAGAGTTGTCTACCCTATTTTACTCAAAGATCTTTCCTATATGTTTTTAACCCTTTTGACAGTGTTATTTCACCATTGCATTTGGTAAACAACCTTGTATTAGGATGTTAAACGGGACAGGCGCGAGTCATCACATACAATCATTGAAAGCAACTTGTGAGACGCTCTAGAAATTTTGTAAGGGACGAGATCGTTTTATCGAAGGCAACATTGAGGGTCATCGAGGGATTACGATCTTTGTTTATCGAAGGGGCATTTGCTAGAGTGTCTCATATTCGAGGGACATGATTGCATTTCCGAGGCAACAAGCGAGGTTACCCTATAGGTGCACGTGTGAATTGTGTTTGTCATTTTAATGCATTTAGGTCTTGTATTAGGTCATCTAGCGATTGATTTTAGATTTTCGCATACAAACCCTAATCTCTAATCATGGCATATTTGAAAGCATGAAGTGCGAGAATTAAAAATCTAAGCTATTACAAAAGTATCCAGGGATGGGGGTACAATTATTTACAAATGGGGATGAGTCTCACAGGAATAATACTGTTCAAATATTACGTGTTACAACTAAATCGAATTGTCGCAATTCAAAGTAAAGCCATAACAAATTATAAAATAAAAGAAAATCAATCAATTATGAAATGCATGTATTTACTTAAAAATAAATAAATAAAAATCTATTCTAAAAAAGAAAGATTAAGTATTATATTCTTATTATTCTTTTTGTATTTTTATTAATGTAACAATTATTAATTAATAAAGAAAATTAAAACTATATTAAGAAAATCAAAGTAATTAGTCAACACAAAATTTTAATATATTATTTGGTTTTATTATTAACAAAAGAAAAGAAAAAAAATTATTTAAAATGAAATTAATTAAAAAAGGGTATTTGTTTAAACAAAAGAAATGAAATAAAAAAAAGATGACGGGCTTATGGCATTTTTGGGTGGCCCAAATAAAAATGGAAAAAAGAAACAAGTCAGAATGGAGAAAGAATGGGGGGGGGGGGGGGGGGGTGCGCTAAATTTGTTATGGGCTTAGGCGCTTGAGCTTGATGAGGTTTATGGGGCGAAGGCCCAAATCACAAATTTGTTCACATTTTTTTAGGGTTCGTGGATTTTAGGGTTAGTGTGTTTGGCTCCACAGCGGCGCCACATGCTCCTTCTTCCTCTTCATCCTTCTCCCGCGTTCTGATTCTCCCTAAGACAAACTCTTCTGATCTCCCTCCTCTCAAGCCCTAGCCACTGGAGCGCCACTTCCTTCTCTCATCTCTTCACCATGATCCAGAGTTTTGGTACGATTCGTTTCTTGTTTTTACAGTTTGTTTTCGTTTGTTTGATTTTTTACAGTTTGGATAATCCATTATGTTGCATGGCTTTATTGAAGTGAAGAAATGTACCTTGGGGTTTTCTCTGTGATGAAAGAGAGATGGTTGGGCTGGCGGCGCTCCTTGGCGGCTAGAGGCGGAGGAGGGAGGAGATGATGGTTGCGCGCGTTTCTGGTAACCTTTTTCCTCTCTCTGGATTTGTTGATGTTTGATGATGAAACTTGTTCTGAAAACTTGTTGTTGTTGATTTGTTGAACTGAGTTTGTTGGACAATGGTTTATGATGATGCTTCTGAAACTGCTTCTTGTTGCTTCTAAAACTTTTAATTTTTTTGAATGTTGATGATGATAAAAGTTCTGAAACTTTGTTTGTAAGCTTCTGAAATTCTCTTCCTCTTTCTTGGCTTTGAAGGTTAATGATGACAAAAGTTCTGAAAACTTGTTGATTTTTGTTGTTTTTCGTTGATGATGATGTAGCTCTGAAACTTTGATTTTAATGGTTTGATTGTGCCTGCAAGTTTGTTGTTTATGCAATGGTTGCAGTTTGGCTTTGTTTTGGCTATGCAGGTTGTGCTGTTTGAAAGCTTTGCAGCTTGTTATGTTTTGTTCACAGGGTTGGGAACTTTGTATTTTTACAGGCTTGGCTATACATGGTTTGGTAAGTTTGTTTTGGCAAGCTTGGCTTGTTTACAGTTTTGAGAGTTGTAGTTTTTTGAAACTTGCAGTTTGGTACAGGTTTGATAACAGGTTGTGTGTTTTTGTTCTGAGTTTGAAACTCTGCATGTTTTGGAGTTTGTTTGGCAAGCTTGGTTTGTTTGCAGTTTGGCCAAACAGGTTTACAGTCTGTATGGTTGTTGCTAGGAGGCTTGGGTTGATAGCAGTTTTGCTAGCTTTGCAGTTTGTAGAGTTTGATAGCAGGTTGGCAGTTTGGTTAACTTGCAGTTTTGCTAGGATTTTGCGGCTTGGAAACTGTTGTGTAGTTTTTGGCTTGGCTAGTTTGATAGCATGTTATGTGATTGTTGGCCTGGCAGTTTGGTTAGCTTGTTACAGCTTGGCTGTTTGTTGTTTACAGTTTTGTTGTAGTTTTGGGCAAGCTTTGTTATGTTTTCTATTTGATAACAGGTTGGAGATTTTTTGTGAACTGCTGAGTTTGGCTTAGCTCCAATGCTCCCTCTTACTTGTGCTTTTTGATAGCTCTTATATCTTTTTCTATTTGTGACAACCTCTTTTAGCCAAACTGTAAAACCTCACCCAAGGTGATATCTTTCTCTCTTTCTCTCTCTATCAAACAAGCATTTTTGCTTTTTTTATTATATTCTGAAAAGTTTGCTTTTGTCTGGAAAATGATGATAGCTGTGACAAGTCTTTTGCTTGTCAATAGGTTTACCTCCTGCTGTATTTGCCTGCTGCATTTGCCTGCTGTACTTTCTGCACTTGTACAATTTGCATCTAGTTCGCTTAGCTTGCAATGTTTAGATAGTTGCTTAGTTTGAATTTTGGCGCCTGTTGCATTTGAAACTCAGTTTGCTTTGTTTTCAATGTTTTAGTTTGGCTTATGTTTGATAGTTTTGACGCCTTGGTTTGCCTTTGTTGCTGCAATATTTGCCTTTGTATGCTTGATTTTGTACAACATGTTTCAGTTTGGCTCATGTTTGCATTTGAACCAATTGCTTTTGTATGCTTGCATTTGCACTTTTATTTTTCTCTTTGTGAACCAAGAAGAGTAATTATCTTGTGATTTGCAAAGAGAAAAATAAAAAAACACGATGAACAATAGCATTCTGATTCCGGACGACAAACTTTAATGATGACTTTTTTCCTTTCTTTTTCATTTGAAAATTCTTTTCAATTAACTGATTGCACTAATCTTTTTTTTTCTTTGTTTTTTCATGTGAGCATCAATTGGATGATAGAGGAAGCTGAGGAAGCAAGAGACCTTGAGCATGAGAGCAATGGCAACTTAGGAGGCTTAGGCTTAGATTAGATAGACTTTTTCCATTAATTGTAACATTTATTTTTTAAATATTATAAGTTGTAAAACTTACAATATTCAAATAATAAATTATTTTTGTAACAACATTTGGAATGAATGAAAAAAACTTTTATGAGATCATCTGATAATCCAATTAAACCTTCTACTGTCAAATAATCTTGTCATTCTTTCTTCAAGCCTTCACTGATTATTTAAGATTCTCAAATCAAAATAATTGAAACTGCATTTCAACAATTCTAATCCAGATAACTTAAATTCTAAGTAATCCAAAACTTTGCAGTCTCGTAACCTTGCATCAGTATTCCAATCACAATACGCATTGTATAATAAACAGGCAAGCATTCCATTAACCGGCAAACCTTTCATTCCATTAACAAGCAGATGTCTTGATATTCCAAATAACAGTCCCAGCTCCTATTTCTTATCCCAGGTAATCAGGCCTTGAGAACAACCAGTTAACCTTTCAGCGAACTTGAAAAAGTGTGAAAACAATGTAACAGTAAACTGAATTTCTGTGGACTCAATTTCTTTTGAGAAATGCGAGAGAAACCCTGATTCTTGATTTACTGCCAAAGAAAAGTCTGTTTGATCGAATCCTGAGCCAATCTTAAAAATCAGAGAAAACCCTTCTTCCTAATAGTATACTCGTTGGCTACTCTACCACTTCTCAATAACATGCAACGTTATAACTGTACAAGAAAAACTCAATAACATAAATAAGATATTTAATAAAAATTAGCAACGTCCCACTGGGTGTGACAATTTGTTTACCTTTGTTTTTGGTAAACAACCGCTGATCCTCCAAAAGGGAAAGTTCTTTTTGGTTTACTTACGGGATTGATCAGATTAATCCCAGAACATATGCTAATTTTTATGTAAGACAGGTAATCAGGAAGAACGCACGTTCGACCCAGAGAAAAGATATTTGAGATTTTGGAAAAGTAGACAGAAATGTAGAAATGCAGGTAAGACTTTCATTAATAAAAAGAGGTGTTTCCAACGTGCATTTCTCAGTTTTATCCTTTCTCACGCAGCGGTTACTTGGACAATATTTGAGTGACTAGTACAATAGGTTGAACACCCTTAAAAACTACACAGGTTTCCTAATTTATACTAAAAACTAAGTAACCGTCGAGGGATGTCTCTGCACTAAGATGAGGACAAGTGTCTTCTGCATGTCCCTCGACCTATGGCTTTCAGCCACGTTGCTTCTTCCTAGCCGCTGGCGAAATTGTCTTTCCCTCTAAGAATTCAAATTCAAATGTCCCACGTATCATGCGTCAAAGCGAGAGTATTTTCTCTCAGTCGAAGGTCATAAGTCTCTTCAGTCGAAAAGCCCTGAGAGTGAGCCCTGGTTAAAAGCTCAAATATAACTTAGATCTTTTTTCCTAAGTTATTTCATACGTCGAACATTCTTCTTAGCTTGGTTTATTCCAGTTTTTTGGTCTAGAAGGTCAAATATAGAAAGTGTCGAATTTGAGAGCCAACAGTTCCAAAACCTTCTTCTTGCTTGCGTAGAATTGGGCTTCGAAAGTACCTCGCTCTCCTTTGAGTTGTATCCAATCCCTTTGTAAGTCTTCAAGAGATGTGGGCATGTCAGGATGTAGGATAGTGTATGGAACATCTCCCTCCTTAACAGGCTCAATGATTACCGGGAGAATGAAGGGGTAAGGCATCATAAGACTCTGAGCACGAGTTCGTACCCATTTGAGGTAGGGCTCAAGAGGGATGGAATTCTTGTGCCCCAAATTCTTGCTATCCACCTTGTTGTACCACAAAATTTTCCCTCTCATATTTCTCAAAACATTACAAGGAAAATCTCCAAGTGGCTCAAGGTAGCTCAAGAGTGGGTCAGACAAGTCATCTCCTAAGGCAGTCAACCCCAAATTAGGGTTTTGTGTTGCATCAATATCCTTGAGTCAAAATGACCTCAAGTGCTCCCAAATGTCATAATATGTTCTCAAGGTCATCCATGTCAAGTTTCAAGCCTTGCATAGGAAGTTTGCTCAGTCAAATGCTCAAAGGGTCCAAAAATCGACTGTGCTAGGGCAAAAGTCAACTGTGACCTATAAACCGTCAAACTTCAATATTTTTTGTCAACATTATAATTTTGTAGTATATTTCATCATTTGATCAAGGGTTGATCATGATTCATCAAGGATTGCTCAAAAATCATCAAGCCTCAAAAGTTGCTAAATTAGGGTTTTGTAGGAAAAGTCAACTCAACTTTGACCAAGCATAACTTTCTCATACTTTATAAGAAATGACCCATCCAAAGCTAATTTTGAAGAGGATGCAATTCCCTACAATCCATATGCATACCCCAAGATCAGAAAATGCACTCACAAGAAGTTATGAATTTGGATATTATAGGTCATTTTTGAAAGTCAACAAAAACACCTTTTTTGCCAAAGCTTATAACTTGAGAATGGAATATCAAAATGCTATGAGACCAAAAGGATTGGTTATAGGACATCTCGAGCTTTCTAAAAAGTCAAATAACACTTCCAAAAGTTCAAAATTGAAGAAGTTATGCATTATTGAAGTTGGGCATTTTTGCAAAATTGCCAAAAGTCAACTATCCCCAAAACTTCAAATTTTGTCAAATGGGCCCATTCTTTTCCACTTGATTTGAGCTTGCATCATTGTCCACGTGTCCTAGCTTCAGCCATGAGCCCATATCTTATTTTTATTATTTAATTTGATTTTTAATTGAATTTATTCATTTTAAATCAAATAAAATTAAATAAAATCATATAAAATCAAAAGTATTTATAACTCATGATTTTTTGGTTGCTTTAGGATTTGAATACAACTATTATGTGAATCAAATTCGCATGAAGTGCATTGGTTACAAGAAGATATGATTTAGGCCAAATTTGGAAGGTTGTAATGGTGGAATCAAATCCAATTCATGAGCATTGATGTGGAGAGATTTGTACCAAGTTTCTTACCCTAATGCAATATACATTACATAAGGAAGGCAAAGGCACGAAAATAATGGTTGGAGGCTGCAAGAAGAGGCAGAACAAAAGTTTGAAAAAGTGGTAAAAAGCTTGAATTCGAGATCATAACAAGAGGGGTTTTCAGAAGCCAAAAGCTATCCCAATCGCTTCCTGGGTGTTCATTCAACCTTCCTGGATCAAGAGAAAGTGTTATCACATACCACAAAGCACTGTAAGTATCACGAAAATAACCTTGGTTCTTGAATTCGTGATTCATTATTCTTGCATCATTTGAACAAATTGCTTGCATATTCGTAACCCTCATGACATTTGTAAACTTTTTGCATTATTCAATTTGGTTTATAGGCTCTGTAATCCCAAAACACCATAGCTCGGGTTGCGTGTTTGTTTTTAGGGCTTCCTTTTTCAGGAAAAATCAGGACTCAAGAAGGACATAATGTTAATCAGGAAGCCAAGACGAACTCAGCCATGTTTTTGGAATTGATTTATGTGGCCCATGGAAGATTTTAGAGCAAGCTTGCGTATTTAGCTGCAGATCCAAATCCGCAGGTAATATTTGCAGGATTTAGAGGTAGAGTACGACGAGCTATCGTTCTCCCATTAGCCAATTCAAATTAAGTTTCACGCATTTTTATTTTCTGGCATATAATTTGTTTTGTTTATATTATAATTTCTTTGTATTTTACTAACAATAGAATCAAAGCAGTGCAGTGGAAAGCGTGGAAGCATATCACTTTCAAGACCTGGGTTCGAATCCAAGGTCCCCCACTTTCTTTGTTATTTTCCTTCTTCAAGTAATCACATGTACGTCCAAGCATGCAGCGCATCATGCACTATCATCTATCCAACGGCCAGATGGCCAAAGGCCAAATCTGGTGGCCAGGATCTGAACGTCCACCAAGGCTTTGGTCAAAGCATGCTCACTGGATCACCAAAGGTCAACAGGGCCAGCGTTTAATGGGCCTCGGATTTGCTTCTCAAACTCCCTTTTCAGGCCCAAACCTCTCTCTCTTTTTATTTTACTTATTTTGTTTATTAATTGTTTTTATTATTTTTGTTTTAATTCTAACCAATCAAAAATTATTTTCTCATAAAATAAAAACCACAAAAATGTTTTCTTTATCAAATCAAACTTTTAATTTTTATTTTTTTTAATAAATACCAAATAAATTAACTTAGTTTTAATTAGAATAACTTTAATTCCTTTTTTTAATAATTAAAATTAAATTAGATTTAATTAGGCTTTTACTAACATTAATTATTTTTATTTTTCTTTCTTAAAATACCAAAAACCCAAAAATAACTTTTTTCATTTAATTAATTAATTTAGTAATTAATTTATGATAGTTTCTTTCTTAATTCAAAAAAAAAAGATACTTTCTCTCAAAAAGGGTCAAAACCCTATTTGCGCTCGATTTAATTTCTCGCACGCGATTTATTTTCTTTTATATCATAATGTATTTTCTCCCAGATTATAATATCTTAATAGGACCTTTATTTATTTTTTATCGCTTTATTTATTTTTAAAGGGTTTGTCTTTGGCGATGTAAATACCCGACGCCTTGTAATTTAAATTCCGCAATTTATTTTCCGCAAATTATAACTGTTAGATGTTTGATAATAGGATGCATGACAAGACTGAATGTTTTAACCTAAAATCAATTTAGATCACCATTAACATGTACAAAGATAAATTAACTGAAATCAACACACTCGCACATGCGCACTCTTAGGGTACACCCCACGTGGTTGCCTTCGTACACGGTCATTGAGTATAGGTCACTTTAGAGGTTGCCCTCTTGTCTAAAGATCATAGTCGCCTCGAAACGGTTGCCTCGAATATTGTTGCCACAAAACAAATGATCTAAGACATTAGGGTTACCGCTAAGGCGTCCTAACATTGCTTTGGTGACCGTAAGTCCCTAATTCGAATTGACCCTTAAACTCCAACGACGATGCTACCTACTCATTCATAGTGGGATAGCATTGTCTAAAGGAAGATAGCATAGAACGATTCCTTTTCTCGATTAGGTAGATGGTTCTTAGATACTTGCTCTTTCAAAAACAAAACAAATTTTTCACACTTACACTCCATTTCGAACAAAGTTTTCAAAAAACACTTCATACGCTCTTGAGGACAGAAGCAAGAGTTAAAACGAAGTTTCAAATAAAAACTTTTTCAAACCCACAAGGATAGAAAGGGTGCTAACACCTTCCCTTTCTATAATCTACCCCCCGAACCCGAGAAATATCTCAAAAAGGAATTTTTCTGTGCTTTTTTCCTTTCCTTGTTGGATAAAATAAAAGTCAGTGGTGACTCTTGCTTACTGCAACATTTTGCAAAAACAAACGCAAAACCAGCATTCCAAAAACAGTCAGTTCTTTCCCACCGTATCACAGAACTGGAGACTCTGCTGGGGACGCTTAATAAGTGGGGTGTACCTTAGGAATAGTTCATATTGTTTTCAATTGCTTGACTTGTATGCTTTATATTTGTGGGCTTATATTGGAGTTACTATAGATCCTAACCCGGATCTGGGGGATACCCTTTAGGTAAGTAGCAATAAACTGTGAGGGAACTGTACGGCATAGACCGATACGGTTGAAGCAGTAGCTACGTTGGTGTGGCACTTTAGTATGTACCGATACCCCTTGTGGCGCAACGAGGAGAATATGGGTCTGCTAAGGGGTCATTAAGCACCAACTGACCTTAGAACCTTTAAATTGACCAACTTGGCCATAGAACAGTAGCAGTATGCTACACTCATTGAGACCAAACTCTCGTGATGATTCCAGCTGCAAGAAAAGGTTGCTAAACTGGAATTATGACCGATCGAGGGTGGTCAGTGATATTGAGATCCTCTAGAACCCGGTTACTATTTCTAGGACAGGTTGAACCAACTAAACTGAAAGAGGGTAATACCTAAACTTCATGCCAGCCTAAACTTAAGGCTGTTTGTGTGACTTGTGTGCCTTCAAACTTGAACTACTTGCACATTCTTGTTATCTGACAACATGAGTTCCTTGTAGGTTTTGTTTACAGTCCTTATCCAATAATTTGGATTTATTGTAGGGTTTACTTACATCACTTCACACTTTTGCTTAAACGCATAACATACACATCATAACATCATGCCTTAACATTTCCTTAACCATTTCAAGGATCTCAAGGGTTTGTGATGCAGGTTATGGTAAATCAAATGTCTAGCAAGGGGCAAAGGGGATTTATTTTCCTCTAGCCAAGGTTGTCTAGAAATCAAAACACGATAACTTGAGTCAAGGGGTATGACCCACTCGATATGGTGAACTTGACTCTTGAAGAAGGACTCTTAACAACACGAAGTTTCTTCAATCAAAACTGCAAAATTCAAAATCTAACAGTTTCTTGTTTACCCCGCGAGATCCCTGAAAACATTGCATACATATATCATACATATCATTGCATAACAGGTCTCCCAGTACAAGTCTCTCATGTTCTCGCTGTTTATTTCAGCAATGGCTCTCCAACAAGACAACCAAGATCTTCATACTCAAGAGACTCAGTTCAGGGAAATCTTCCTAAACCCATCCAAGGGGCAGGAAGAGTTGAAAACACTCCTCGTTGGGAACTTGGTCAAGAAAAGTCCTGAGGACAATAAGGACGAATGGCTGGAACAATTGCAAGCTGAGGTAGATACAATGAGAACCCAGATGCCGAGGCATATGGTTTTTATCCAAAGCTTAGCCCAGGAACAAGAAGAGCTGAGGACCATTATCAGCCAGCTTCATCAAGACAGATACAACAACATGAAGTAAATAGTCAAGGCCGGGGACCAAGTCATTAATCAACTTCCGAGAAGTCAAAGATTTGGTTTGATGAAGAATAGACCTCTCCAAGTTGCGACTACCTAACGGGTCCAACAACAACCTTGCCATAAACAACGGGTTGATCAGAGTAAGCCAAATATGCCCAAGAGGCAATTTACCAAGCTCAACATGTCGCTGTCTCAGGCTTTACAACACCTATTGATATTGAATTTGGTGACGTTAAGGGACCCTCCTAAGAATCCTAACATAGCCTCCCCAAGGTACAATCCTAATGCAAGGTGTGCATATCACTCCAACAGCCCGGGGTATGATACTAACATCTGTTGGGCGTTGAGCAACAAAATTCAAGACCTGATTGATGAAGGAGCATTGGAACTCACAAAATCCAAGGTTCACCATTTGAAGTGACAAGTACTGAGACGAGAAGACTTTTTGTTCATTAGAATTTTCAAGTTGTAATTTTCTTTTGATTGTTCGAACATTTATTCATGTCAAACTTTATTACTTTATCAATGCATTGCATATGTCTGTTTTGAATCAATCCATTCGTATTTCACTATATTCAAATTGCTTTCATTTTTTGTGATGATCAACTCTCGATTAAAAAATTCTAAGCCTTTAGAGGGAGGATGACAAAAATGATATCAAAATCTCTACAGTATGCTTTTGAACAGACCCCGCTGACGAGGTACAAGCATTGTTTCAAATCTTAAACAGTGGAGTTATAAGGAAGATAATCCCTAGTCAACCCCTTTGAGCCAAAGAAGTTGGAGTTTTTCTTTTCACAAATTAAACCCTTAATTATAACCTGGGGCAAGGTAGTTTTCTCAGTTGATCCAGGTGCACAATGAATGGCATCAAATAAGTCCCTCCGAAACAAAAGACAGTGTTGGTTCCGTATAATCGTAAGGACAGGCAGTCATTATCTCTCAAAATAAAAGCCCAATAAGTCAAAACCTGTGAAGGAGACTTAAGAAAAACTAGGGCATCCCGCTGACTGTAATCACAAAAAGAAACAGTTCATGCAAAAAACAGGGATAATAAAAACCAAAAGGGAAGAGATCCTGCAAACTCTCAACAAAATGTCTGCCTGTTCAAAATAAATTGTCAGTATCTGAACCATCACTGGTATATCAGAGCAAAGACTCAAACAAGATCTAATGCACGATTAGCTGAGTTTAGGACCGAAGAACATCACGAAGAACGGGTGGGTACAAATAAAATTTGAGCCTTTATCCTTTGTTTCTTAAACCGTGAACCAGGCCACGTTATAACCCTTAAAAAGTCCTAGCTGAAGCATGGGTTAGTCCGAAAGCATACTGTTACAAAAGGTATCCTGACTCCTGTAAGGCTTGCTGTAAATCCTGAGTTGACGTCACATTTTACAAAATTTTCCTATCTTACTGAAAAAATACATTTTCAAAAACTTCAAGACAGACATAAGCTTTGCATTCTTAAAATAACATTGTTTGCATATGACTATTTGTTCAAACAGCAGAGAAATTCGTACGACGAATATCTAGTAAACAAAAAACCTTTTCAATAAAAAGGGTCACCTGAAGTGAAAAAAAACACCTCCAACCAAGGGGCACGGCATGAGCATTGTCCATCATCTGGGGAAGTTAAGTCAAGATTCAAGGAATCTCTCAAAATGTCAAATAGCCAGGGGCAAATCTCCATCTGAATCAATTGGGGCATTGGACATGAATTCCAGCAACGAATCTTGCATGATCAAACGAAGATCTTCTGGCAGTATGGTAACACAATACTACCGACAATGACACCTCCATACATCCTGAGAGCATGGACATAGTCAGAAAATACTGCGCATGAATAAAGACCCGCTAGGTTGACTGGCCTAGGCAAAAATAAGGGCTTCTTGACGAACCAAAAGGGTTCGGGCAAAAATTAGGGATGAGAATGAAAATTGTACACCCGACAAGTCGAAAACCTGAAAAGGCGGCTTGGGCAAAAAAGGGCATCCCGGTGGACTGAAAACCCAAAAGGGCGGTCCAGGAAAAAATTAGGGATCAAAGCGTACGACTATGTCTCGTTATCTCGTCACTGGCCTACCAAAAGAAGACTTGTCATTTTGACCGAAAGATACCAAGCACCTCATAGGTGGGGATAATACTCGATCCACAGGGCCTCCGCAGGCACCTTCTCCCGCAGAAACAAGGGCAAAAAAGTCTCGATGCAAGCCATCGTCATATCCTTAGCACACGTCCCAGTAACATTCACTCCCCGCAGAGTAAGATAGTAAAGATAGCTCTCCCCAGCTGAGGCTTGCAACTGTAAATGAGTCGGTAATATTCTCCCCAAGCAGAGTTTATCTACCATCAGCACCGAAAAGGATTAATATCCCCGACAGTCTTAATATTCCCCAGCGGAGTATAAGAATATTCCCCGGCAGAATACAAGATATCCCCAGTGGAGTTAAAATTTTCCCAGCGCAGTCTGAAAAAGCTTCCCCAGTGGAGTTGAAGAATCATCCCCAGTAGACTCTGGAAGTTCGTCCCCGGCAGAGTATAAAAATAAATATCCCCAACCGAGTTTAAAGGAAGATTGTCCCCAGCAAAGCTCAAAGGATTATCCCCACAAGAGTCTAACAGGTTATCCCTAGTGAAGCCGCAACTGAAAGATCATCCCCAGCGGAGTTCTTTCCTTTCGCAAACAGGAATTCAATCCCCAACAGATTCAATATCACCAGCAACGATAATTCGTCACCAACGGAATTTATCAGCGGAATCCTCAGTAGAGCAGCTCTTCCCCACAAAGATCTCCTCATTGGTTTGTTCCCCAACAGAGTTATACTCTCCTGCAGGTTTATTCTCTTCATTCACCATCCCCAGCGGAAACGAAGAATTCAACTCTATTCTCCAGCAGCTATCCGAGATTTATTTTCCCCAACTAAGACATTACATTTCCATACATCATGATACATGTATATACACATCATACAACACAATCTCATTTATTTTGAGAACATCATTGCTTGATCTATATCATGCATTGCATATGACTGACCTTTACCTTTCAGGAAGGAGGCAGTTAAATTCTCAGCTATATCGAAGACCTGACCGGTTCTTAAATCTCAACTGAATTATCCTCAGTTGAATTTCAGATAAGGTTCTCAATCTTGACAATTTTCCTCCATCGAAGTGCGGACGAGTTCTACAATCTCAATAGAATTATACTCCATTGAAGACCATACAGTTCCTAGATCTTGATGAAGATGTTTCCCTAAGTCGAAGACCTGACCGGTTCTTAAATCTCAACTGAATTATCCGCGGTTGAATTTCAGATAAGGTTCTCGATCTCGATAATTTTCCTCCATCGAAGTGTGGACGAGTTCTACAATATCAACAGAATTATACTCCGTTGAAGACCAAACAGTTCCTAGATCTTGATGAAGATGTTTCCCTCAGTCGAAGACCTGACCGGTTCTTAAATCTTAATTGAATTATCCTCGGTTGAATTTCAGATAAGGTTCTCAATCTCGACAATTTTCCTCCGTCGAAGTGTGGACGAGTTCTATAATCTCAATAGAATTATACTCCGTTGAAGACCAGACAGTTCCTAGATCTTGATGAAGATGTTTCCCTCAGTCGAAGACCTGACCAGTTCTTAAATCTCAACTGAATTATCCTCGGTTGAATTTCAGATAAGGTTCTCAATCACGACAATTTTCCTCCGTCGAAGTGTGGACGAGTTCTACAATCTCAACAGAATTATACTCCGTTGAAGACCAGACAGTTCTTAGATCTTGATGAAGATGTTTCCCTCAGTCGAAGACCTGACCGGTTCTTAAATCTCAACTGAATTATCCGCGGTTGAATTTCAGATAAGGTTCTCAATCTCGACAATTTTCCTCCGTCGAAGAGTGGACGAGTTCTACAATCTCAACAGTATACTCTGTTGAAGACCAGAAAGTTACTAGATCATGATGAAGATGTTTCCCTCAGTCGAATACCTGATCGATTCTTAAATCTCAACTAAATTATCCTCGGTTGAATTTCAGATAAGGTTCTCAATCTCGACAATTTTCCTCCGTCATAGTGTGGACGAGTTCTACAATCTCAACAGTATACTACGTTGAAGACCAGACATTTCCTAGATCTTGATGAAGATGTTTCCCTCAGTCGAAGATCTGATCGGTTCTTAAATCTCAACTGAATTATCCTCGGTTGAATTTCAGATAAGGTTCTCAATCTCGACAATTTTCCTCCGTCATAGTGTGGACGAGTTCTACAATCTCAACAGTATACTCCGTTGAAGACCAGACAATTCCTAGATCTTGATGAAGATGTTTCCCTCAGTCGAGGACCTGACCGATTCTTAAATCTCAACTTAATTATCCTCGGTTGAATTTCAGATAAGGTTCTCAATCTCGACAATCTTCCTCCATCATAGTGTGGACGAGTTCTACAATCTCAACCGTATACTCCGTTGAAGACCAGACAGTTCCTAGATCTTGATGAAGATGTTTACCTCAATCGAAGACCTGACCGGTTCTTAAATCTCAACTGAATTATCCTCGGTTGAATTTCAGATAAGGTTCTCAATCTCGACAATCTTCCTCCGTCATAGTGTGTACGAGTTCTACAATCTTAACAGTATACTCCGTTGAAGACCAGACAGTTCCTAGATCTTGATAAAGATGTTTCCCTCAGTCGAAGACCTGATCGGTTCTTAAATCTGAACTGAATTATCCGCGGTTGAATTTCAAATAAGGTTCTCGATCTCGATAATTTTCCTCCGTCGAAGTGTGGACGAGTTCTACAATCTCAACAGTATACTCCGTTGAAGACTAGACAGTTCCTAGATCTTGATGAAGATGTTTCCCTCAGTCGAAGACCTGACCGTTTCTTAAATCTCAACTGAATTATCCTTGGTTGAATTTCAGATAAGGTTCTCAATCTCGACAATTTTCCTCCATCGAAGTGTGGACGAGTTCTACAATCTCAACAGAATTATACTCCGTTGAAGACCAGACAATTCCTAGATCTTGATGAAGATGTTTCCCTCAGTCGAAGACCCGACCAGTTCTTAAATCTCAACTGAATTATCCTCGGTTGAATTTCAGATAAGGTTCTCAATCTCGACAATTTTCCTCCGTCAAAGTGTGGACGAGTTCTACAATCTCAACAGAATTATACCCCGTTGAAGACTAAACAGTTCCTAGATCTTGATGAAGATGTTTCCCTAAGTCGAAGACCTGACCGGTTCTTAAATCTCAACTGAATTATCCTCGGTTGAATTTCAGATAAGGTTCTCAATCTCGACAATCTTCCTCCGTCATAGTGTGAACGAGTTCTACAATCTCAACAGTATACTTTGTTGAAGACCAGACAGTTCCTAGATCTTGATGAAGATGTTTCCCTCAGTCGAAGACCTGACCGGTTCATAAATCTCAACTGAACTATCCTTGGTTGAATTTCAGATAAGGTTCTCAATCTCGACAATCTTCCTCCGTCATAGTGTGGACGAGTTCTACAATCTCAACAGTATACTCCGTTGAAGACCAGACAGTTCCTAGATCTTGATGAAGATGTATCCCTCAGTCGAAGACCTGACCGATTCTTAAATCTCAACTGAATTATCCTCGGTTGAATTTCAGATAAGGTTCTCAATCTCGACAATTTTCCTCCGTCATAGTGTGGACGAGTTCTACAATCTCAACAGTATACTCCGTTGAAGACCAGACAGTTCCTAGATCTTGATGAAGATGTTTCCCTCAGTCGAAGACCTGACCGGTTCTTAAATCTCAACTGAATTATCCTCGGTTGAATTTCGGATAAGGTTCTCAATCTCGACAATTTTCCTCCGTCATAGTGTGGACGAGTTCTACAATCTCAACATTATACTCTGTTGAAGACCAGACAGTTCCTAGATCTTGATGAAGATGTTTCCCTCAGTCGAAGACCTGACCGATTCTTAAATCTCAACTGAATTATCCTCGGTTGAATTTCAGATAAGGTTCTCAATCTCGACAATCTTCCTCCGTCATAGTGTGAACGAGTTCTACAATCTCAACAGTATACTTTGTTGAAGACCAGACAGTTCCTAGATCTTGATGAAGATGTTTCCCTCAGTCGAAGACCTGACCGGTTCATAAATCTCAACTGAATTATCCTTGGTTGAATTTCAGATAAGGTTCTCAATCTCGACAATCTTCCTCCGTCATAGTGTGGACGAGTTCTACAATCTCAACAGTATACTCCGTTGAAGACCAGATAGTTCCTAGATCTTGATGAAGATGTTTCCCTCAGTCGAAGACCTGACTGGTTCTTAAATCTCAACTGAATTATCCTCGGTTGAATTTCAGATAAGGTTCTCAATCTCGACAATTTTCCTCCGTCATAGTGTGGACGAGTTCTACAATCTCAACAATATACTTTGTTGAAGACCAGACAGTTCCTAGATCTTGATGAAGATGTTTTCCTCAGTCGAAGACCTGACCGGTTCTTAAATCTCAACTGATTTATCCTCGGTTGAATTTCAGATAAGGTTCTCAATCTCGACAATTTTCCTCCGTCAAAGTGTGGACGAGTTCTACAATCTCAACAGAATTATACTCTGTTGAAGACCAGCCAGTTCCTAGATTTTAATGAAGATGTTTCCCCCAGTTGAGTTACGGACAAGTTCTTAAAACTCAGCAAAGATGTTCTCTCAGTTGAGGTACATGCAAGTTCCTAAATATCAACAAGATCAGACTTCCCCCAGCGGAATCTTCCACAACAACAGGTATGCAAGTTCTCGCTAAGGAATCTCTTATGCGATCGACACTCCTGCAGATGGCATCCTTAAGCCCATCCTCCCGCCAACAATCTCCAAATGGCATCTGTAAGCCCGTTCCTGACATCACAAGGCTGATACCACTTCATGCGAGTGCAAATTTCTGGGAACTCTAGTGTTCAATCATCTTCTAACTTCGGATCACGAAAGGCATGAAAGCCAATCTATAGATTCATTTTGATACTCGTTTAGTATATCTTCAGATATAATCAAGGCACAGATTCATTACGACATTCCCCAGCTTGAGTGTTGCTTCTACCACAAATCACCAGAAAAATTCCTCTCTCCAGTGAAGTCGTCACTATCCCTAGAGAGTTGCTACTGAATCTTAAACCAGATCAGATGTCAGTCAACTTTATCCTCCTCAGACGAGATGAAAGGTTATCCATCTCTTCTATCCTTGGTCAGGATATAAACTCCCCAATAGAGCAGTGAATAACCAACGTTCTTAAACTCTTCTCCCAAAGCATGAATTAACATTCTCCAGCATAGTTTCCTCAAGCAAAAAGCTGAAATCAATGTTCCCTAGCGGATTTTCCTCAAATAAGAAAGTAGGAGTCCCCAGCGGAAACAATCCCCAGAAGATCGAAGATACACATACTCTTCATCCCCAGCGACAGTCAGGGATTTATTTTCCCCAGAAAAAGATGCTACTCAAATTTACAAATGCACTTCAACAACATTTCATATTCATACATCATTTACGAACATCATAGCATATGCATACAAGACCCATATTACCTAGTCTCATTTATTTTGAGAACATCATTATGCAACGCATTTCATACATCATGACATTATATACAACTAACTCTTTACCTCTTCAGGAAAGATCAATCAACAGATAAAAATTATCAACTACTTATATGACCTGACAATCTTCTCAAAGGTTACATCTGACAAAGGGATATTTCAACATTTTCCTCAGAAGGTCATTCTCAAAGAGACATTTGCTGGTTCAGTTTAAATCGACCAATTATTTATCCTGATTCTTTTCCAGTAGACAATTTTTCTGATTTAATTTAAATCGCCCGAAGATTTATTCTGATTCTTATCCAGTTAAAGACAATGAAGACCTTTCTCTGGTTCAGTTTAAATCGCTCAAAGATTTATTCTGATTCTTATCCAATTAAAGTTAAGTACAAACATCTGCTGGTTCAGCTTAAATCGACCAATGATTTATCCTGATGCTTTTCTAGTAGACCTTTCTCTGGTTCAGTTTAAATCAACCAAAGATTTATTCTGATTCTTATCTAGTGGAAGACAATCAAGACCTTTCTCTGATTCAGCAAATCTCTCAAAGATTTATTCTGATTCTTATCCAATTAAAGATAATCATAGACCTTTGCTGGTTCAGTTTAAATTGACCAATGATTTATCCTGATGCTTTTCCAGTAGGAACCTTTCTCTGGTTCAGTTTAAATCGCCCAAAGATTTATTCTGATTCTAATCCAATTAAAGACAATTATAGACATCTGCTGGTTCAGTTTAAATCAACCAATGATTTATCCTAATTCTTTTCCAGTAGACACTTTTTCTGGTTGAGTTTAAATCGGCCAAAGATTTATTCTGATTCTTATCCAGTTGAATATGATAAAGACCTTTCTCTGTTTCAGCTTAAATCGCTCAAAGATTTATTCTGATTCTTATCCATTTAAGGTTAAGTATAGACATGTGCTGGTTTAGTTTAAATCGACCAGTGATTTATCCTGATTCTTTTCCAGTAGACACTTTTTTGGTTCAGTTTAAATCGCCCAAAGATTTATTATGGTTCTTATCCAGTTGAAGACAATCAAGACCTTTCTCTAGTTCAACTTAAATTGCTCAAAGATTTATTCTGATTCTTATCCAGTTAAAGTTAAGTATAGACACTTGTTGTTTCAATTTAAATCAACCAATGATTTATCCTGATGCTTTTCCAGTAGACCTCTCTCTGGTTCAATTTAAATCAACCAAAGATTTATTCTGATACTTCTTCCAGTTGAAGTCAACAATTATTTTGGATGGCATCTATAAGACCATCTCCGACAACTCTTCGTCACCTATCCAAATGGAATCTATAAGCCCATTCCTGATACAATCAACCAACAACGTTACCTCTTGCACAAGCTAGTGCAAATTTTTGGGCACTTAAGTGTTCAATCATCTTCTACCTTTAAGTCACGAATGACGAACATGCCAATCTAACTCTTCAGGTTTAAGAAGATTGAACAGGGGAAACTGTTGTGCCCCAAAATTTTCCCTCCCCTTTTCTTCTCAAGACATTCTTTTAAGGCATCTCAAATATTCAAGACACTCAAGGGTTGACTAGTCAAGATGCGCCTCCAAAGCCAAAGGCCTACAACTAGGGTTTGGAGTTTCTCAAGGAAATTTGGTTTGAAAAGGTCTCAAGTGTCTTCCTTGGTTCTCCTTAGGTCCTTAACAAGGTTCATGTCAAGTTTCAAGTCATGCATCACAAGTTTGCTCAGTCAATGGCTCAGATGATTGAAAATCAACTATATTGGTCAAAAAGTCAACTATGGTCAACATACAGTCAAACTTCAATATTTTTGGCCAAAATCAACATTTTAAAGTGATATTCATCATTTGATCAAGGGTTGATCATGATTCCCCAAAGAAAGATCTCAAATCATCAAAAGTCAAGAATTGTCAAATTAGGGTTTCCTTAGGAGAAGTTAACTGAACTTTGACCAAGAATAACTTTCACATCCTTCATCAAATTTTCCCCAGCCAAAGCTTATTTTGAATAAAATTAAATTCCCTACATCTTTGTTTTTACGCTCAAGTCCAAAAAATGATTCATTTGAAAGATATGACCTAAAACATTATAGGTCATTTTCAAAAGTCAACAAAAGACACTTTTTATCAAGGCAACTTACATCAAGATAATGTCTTTAAAAGCAAAAATGATCAACATAGATATTGTAGAGAACATATTGAGCTTTATAAAAAGTCAAAGATCATCTTCAAAAGATGAAAATTGATCAAGTTATAAGTTGCACAAGTTGGGAGATTTTGAAGAAATCAATGAAATGCAAATTGAGCAAAATTGCAATCTTGAACCAATGAGCCTAACTTTTGATGTTCAAACATGTTCATAAGGTGTTAGAGGACCTCTAAATCCATTCACATATTTTTTATGATTTTTATTTCTTTTATTTGAATTTTTATTCATTTAAAATCAAATAAAATATGAAACAATGGTATAAAGGCTTGGGCTTTTTGTTTCAATCATCCAAATGCCCAAGACAACTCATGACAAATCATGACAACTCATTACAACCTTGCCAAACTCGTGCAAGACCAAGATGGAAAGAAAAATCTCAAGTTTAGCAAGTTTTAAAGTTATTTGATTCTTGTTTTATCATGGTATCATGACTTTGATTCTTGCCATATTTGTCAGCTCACTTCATCCTTCTATATAAAGGCAAGAATAGCAACTCAAAAGACCACGAATTTTTTTTCACCAAAGCTCTCCAAAAAGTTCTCCAAATTCAAAGAAATTGTAAAAATCATATCCCACATCTCCTGTGGTTTTCAAACCGATCCAAACCTTCCATTGTCCTCTTAACGTTGCCATAAATAAGAATCAACCATTACCCTTTGCAAATCAACCCCAGAAACCACCCTCACATCAACTTCGATTGGTAATATTGGTAGGTTTCATTTTCTCAATATTTTCATGGTTTAAATCCTTGTAAGTATGCTTATTCCATTCATTTGTATTTGTTGAATTTTTCTAACGTTTTACATGTAAGCATGGTATACATAATTCTTTAACCTTTAGATCTTGAAAGATTCAGATCCAGCACCCCTGATGAAGTCCCCATGGTGAACCCAGGGAACCGGTCACACGGAATCACCACCAGTTCATTTGCTCATTTTTTTGGGCTTAGTTTTCCTTCTTTCCACACCCCTCCAATTTCTTACAAGAAGGCCCATAAATCTTTCTTCTTTTTATTTTGTTGTAATTTAATTTAATTCTTTTCTTTTAATAACTTTTTAAAAAATAAAAATCATAAAAAAATAGATATAAATTTTAATTAATTAACTTTATTTTCACAATAAAAATTAATTAATTTAATCACTTTTTAAGTTTATTTTATTAATTAAAATATAACTAGAATTAGGCTTTAATTATCATTCAATTATTTTTCTAAATAAAAACACCAAAAAGATTTTCTTATACTTTGAATTTTTTAGGTTTTTTTAGGTATCTTGCTCTCTTCAATCTCTGCGCGCTTATTTACTTTTTCGCATTTTTTTCAATATTGTAAATGTCCAAAATTTGTAATAGCTAATTAGGACATTTACCTTTTTATTCCCCAATTTTTGGTTTGTACTCCCCATCCCCGGAGCGATGTAATAGTGTAGTTTAAATTCCTCATTTTTACTTTCAACACTTGTATATATTTAACTGCTAGATGTCTGCTAATAGACTTGTGTGGGAAGACTAAAAGCAAACACTAGACAACATAACCTCAAGACTAATAACTGAAACATAACACACTTCACACACGCGCACCTCTAAGGTATCTTCACTTGTTGCCTTCGGAAAATAAACAGTCATGTCCCTCGAACGTGAGACACTTTAGCAAAGTCCCTCGATACAAAGATCATAGTCTCTCGATGACCCTTCGATGTTACCTTTAGGTAAATGATCTAGTCCCTTATGATAAATTGCTAAAGTGTCTTACGAGTTTCCTTCGTGACTGTACGATGACCCGCGCCTGTCCCTCAAAACATCAAATGATAGGGCTACCTACTAATTAATGGTAGTATAGCACTATCCAAAGGAATGAGGAAAAGAACAAAGATCTTTTGAGTAGGTAGATAGCTTATAGTTGCTTGCTCACGAAACAAAAACAATTTCTCACACATACACTCTCTTTTTTCTAAATATTTTCAAAGACAAAATACTTTGTATGCGTTCTCAATGATACGAGAATCATTACAAAGTTTGTCATACTAAGGCATATTTTCAAAATATTTTCAAAATACACTTACACAAAGAATTTTGAAAGCGATCTAGCAATTAAGATCCCGTAGATAACTATGAATGAAAAGGGTGCTAACACATTCCCTTTTCATAACTTACCCCCATTACTCAGAAAAATCTCAAAAGGTCTTTCCTTGTTATTTTCACCCTTTCCTTTATTGGATAAAAGAAAAGTCAGTGGCGACTCTTTCTAACCACAACACTTGTGATAAAATGCAAAACCAGTAAAGTCAGTTCTCCCACCGTATTATAAACACCATGGTTCTTTCTTGGATACAACGTTCAATCTCATAATCAATTTCCAAATCAGTGCTTCAGATTGATACCGTGGCCAAAGTTTGGAAGAATTTGAAGATACTTTTCTCGCATAGTGACATATTTCGAATCTCTAATATTCAAGAGGATATTTATAAGTTTCGTCAAGGTAATCTCGGTGTTTCCAATTATTTCACTCAATTGAATGTTTTGTGGGAGGAGCTCGAAAATTATCATCCAATTCCTATTTGTTCTTGCGTTCTTCCATGCTCTTGTGATGCTGTCACCTCTGTTAAGCGATACCGAGAACATGATTATGTGATTCATTTCCTTAAAGGATTGAATGAGAAATTCACTCATTCAAAATCACAAATCATGATGATGATTCCATTACCTGATATCAACAAGGTGTTTTCTCTTGTTATTCAACAAGAAAGAGAAATGAATAATTTCATTTCTGCTTCTGTTCCCAGTATTGGTAACTCTGAAGAGGTCACTGCTTTCCAAGTGCAGAATGGTAAACTGAGTTACAATGCTTCAAAGGGAAGATCACAATTTTCCAACAATTCAAGAGGCAATAATCTTGTTTTTACATACTGTGGTAGGACAAACCACACAATTGATACATGCTTTATTAAGCATGTATTTCCTTCAGGATTCAAGGGTAAAAGCAAAGTATCCAATTCTGGCTCTTCTGCTCAAACAACTGTTAGTATCAATAACACATTTGAAGCTTCATTGATAGACCATGCTAATCTTGGATTCACTCAAGAGTAGTATAATAGATTTATGGAACTTCTTGAGCAGTCCAAGAATCATTCCAAAGCTAATGCAGTGTCTACTTCACCAATTTCCTTGAGCTCACACGTTTTAGCTAGTAATGGTAAGTCTCATGTTCTATGGATATTAGAAACATTAGACACATGAGTTACTTATCACATCTCTTATAATTTGGCTTTGTTTACTAACCATAAAACCATATCCCCCATATCAGTTAGTCTTCATGATGGTTCTCAAACCACTGCTTCTGTCAGTGGTATTGTCCATGTGTCACCTTCCATAATTCTGCATAATGTCCTCTATATACCTAGTTTCCATGTAAACCTCATTTCTATTTCTAAGTTAGTTTCCAGCAATACATGTGTTGTCCAATTCAATGCTAATTTTTTCCATATCATGTAGAGTCATTCCAAGGTAATGAATTATACAACTGATCTGCAAAGAGGATTATATGTTCTTAATTTCGCAGACCAACATTATTCTCATTCTTCTTACTCTTCAATTATAAATAATGTTTATAATATTTGGCATATGAGATTATGACATATATCTAATCTAGGTTTACAAGTTGTTTCCAAAAAATTTCCTTTCATTCCATGTAAAAATAATGACATGCCTTGTGACTCATGTCATTTTGCTAAACAATAGAAACTCCCCTTTCCTAATAGCATTACACATTCTACTTCTCCTTTTGATATATTGCAAGTTGATTTGTGGGGTCCATTCTCCATTATGTCTACTTCGGGTCACAAATATTTCCTTACCTTAGTAGATGATTACTCAAGATACACATGGGTCATCTTTCTCAAAACTAAGGATCAAACAAAGCCAAGTATTATACAATTTCTAGCATACATTGAAAACCAATTTAAAAAGTCTCTAAAATGTTATATATCTGACAATGGCACATAATTTATAGTCATGTCCTCCTTTTTTCAATCAAAGGGAATCATCCACCAAAGGTCATGTGTTGAGACACCCCAACAAAATGGGATGGTGGAGAGAAAGCACCAACATATTTTGAATGTATCTATATCATTTTATTTTCATTCCAATATTCCCTTAAATATGTGGAATTTCTCTGTTCAACATGTTATTCATATCATAAATCGGTTTCCACCTCCTTTACTTAAATCCAAGTGCCCATATGAATTGTTGTTTCATGAATCTCCTTATTTAATTCACTTAAAGGTTTTTGGATGTTTATGTTTTGCTTCAACCCTTATGAATCACATAACCAAGTTTGATCCTCGTGCTACAAAGTGTTTATTTCTTGGTTATAAAGAAGGTACTAAAGGGTACATTGTATATGACTTGCAACATAATAATGTCTTTGTCTCTAGGAATGTAATTTTTTATGAGGAAATTTTTCCACTTAAACCCTTATCATCCTCAAATAACCCTTCCACAAGTACACCATAAAATCACACACTTGATGATATTACTCATGTAGTTCCTGCCACAACCACAGAAGATATGTCTCCTACTTCTAATCTTTCAACTTTTTCTCAGAACAGTGGTGATATTACATCTCCTTTCTCAATTCATATATGTGGCAATGGTTTAGATGATATTCCTTTTTTACCTAGGTTTACTGATCAACAAACAAGGATTGCCACAATGCTAATACATGCCAACACTTATGAACAACTTGTGCCTACTCCAGACCCACAGGTACTGATACATCTTCTCCTTTATCTGTACCTTCTGGGCATAACCTTGTGCAGTCACATCCTAGCACTCCTACATCTGTTGGTCCTTCCCATGACACTAATGAAATCCTTCATCCATTACCCAAAAGTCGCAATATTCCTCCTCAAAATCCAAATTTTCTCCCATTGAGACAATCAACCAGAATTTCTAACCCTCCTAGTTACCTAGAATACTATCATTGCTATCATATATATATATATATATATATATATATATATATATATATATATATATATATATATATATATATATATATATATATATAGGGGCCATATCTCATGAGAAAGTCTTTCTTATGTGAGAGTGAGAGGGTTTCTTTTTAGCCTTTAGATTACATTGGATGGTTGAGATTCATTGATGAAGTTATTTTTTTTCTTCTAAATCTTACTTCTCTCTCCTCATTTATTACGTTAACTTTTTTTTACTCTTTCTTCTCTCTCCTAATCTTAGTCATAAATTTTGATCCAATGGCTTATAATTACTCCTCTCACTCTCATATAAGGGACCCCTTTCTCACTTGATATGTCCCCTATATATATATATATATATATATATATATATATATATATATATATATATATATATATATATATATATATATATATATATATATATATATATATATATATATATATATATATATATATTCTCCCTTATCCCCCCCACAAGCATCCTCATAATACCAACTATCCCTTATATTTTGTCTTAACTTACAATAAATGTTATCCCATATACAAACATTTTTGATGCAACATATCTTCCAACATTGAACCTAAAACCTTCCAACAAGCCAATAAATTTGAATGCTAGCAACATGTTATGACTGCTGAATTAAAAGCTTTAACAGATAATGAGACATGGTCTATTATGGATTTTCCTTCTAGAAAGGTTCCTATTGGATGCAGATGGGTCTATAAGATCAAGTATAATGCCAATGGATCCATTGAAAGGTATAAGGCAAGACTTGTTGCCAAGGGTTACACTCAAATGGAGGGTGTAGACTACTTTGATACATTCTCCCCTGTAGCTAAAACTACTACAACTCAAGTGTTGTCATCCATAACTGTTGTTAAAGGATGGAATTTGGAACAATTTGACGTTAATAATACTTTCCTACATGGAGACTTGAAGGAAGAGGTCTACATGACACTACCCCTAGTATACATGTTTTTACTTCTAATCAAGTGTGTAGATTTCATAAATATCTTCATGGGTTGAAGTAGGCAAGTCGACAATGGTATTCCAAACTTCCATCTTTTCTAATCTCTTTAGGATATTGCCAATCTCTAGTAGATTATTCTCTATATACTAAATCCAACACAAAGTCCTTTACTGCTCTGTTGGTCTATGTTGATGATATAGTCTTGGCTGGTAATTCCATGCAGGAAATAAACCGTGTCAAACACCTTCTTGATCACCAGTTTAAAATTAAGGATCTTGGTGCTTTACATTTTTTCCTAGGTTTTGAGATTGCCAGGTCTGCTGCACGCACTTTTCTCAATCAGAGAAAATATTCTCTTGAACTCCTTGAGGACACAAGTTTCTTAGAAGCTAAGCAATCTTCTGTCCCTATTGATCCAACCCTCAAATTGTCTACCATAGAAGGTGAACTATTAAGTGAACCTTCCATGTATATAAGATTAATTGGACGACTAATCTATTTAACCAATTTAAGACCTGATATATCATTTGCGGTTCAACATCTGAGTCAGTATGTATCTCAACCTCGTATGCCATACTATCAGGCTACTAGAATCTTGAGATATTTGAAGGGCTACCCTGCCAAAGGCATTCTTTTTTCTTCTTCTAGTGCTCTTAAATATATGGTTTTGTAAACTCTGATTGGGTTCGATGTTGTGAAACTCATAAATCTATCACAGGCTTTTGTGTCATGTTGGGCTCCTCTCTTATATGTTGGAAGTCAAAGAAACAAAATATTGTTTGTTGGTCTTCCATAGAAGCTGAATATAGGGCATTGGCTTCACTCACTTGTGAACTTCAATGGCTTCAATATCTGTTTAAAGATTTACATATCCAATCTTCCAAACCGGCTTATGTGTTTTGTAACAGCAAATCAGATATTTATTTGGCATACAATCCCGCCTTCCATGAAAGAAGCAAACATATTGACCTTGATTGTCATGTGATTCGTGAAAAACTTCAGTCACAACTCATTCATTTGCTTCCAATATCTACAACAGCTCAATCAACAGACTTTTTTACCAAATCGGTTCATTATCCTCTTTTATCGTCTGTTTTGGCCAAGTTGGGACAATGTAGTATCCACAGCCCCACTTGAAGGGGGGGGGGGTTATTAGCTTATGTATATGTACTTTGTATAGCAGACATACTTTTTATACACATTATATTAGCGGTATATTGTTTTAGCTTAGGGTTTGTTAGAATATACCTACCACTATACCTGTATATAAACAACAGTTGTATCATTTTATTCAATCAAAGAAACAATGAACTTTTTCTACTTCTCTTGGCTTCCTTTTCTACTTTTTCTTCTATTTCAAATTACCATGGTTTGTGATTTTTCCATTATTGACAAATTAATTAAAGGAACATTTAATTTGAGAATTGAGATTCCTATTACGCTAAGAAAGGTCTTAACCACCCTGAATTTACTAATTGAGATATTATTCAATTAACAAATTTTTTATATTTTTTTATTATTAATTTTTTACTTCCAATCGTTAATCGAGCTAGATTTTGCTTCACGAATTTTCTTATTTTTATTCCATGGATCTATTGATAATTGTGCTTTGATCCTTAGTAAGTGCTTCCTTTTCTTTATCTAGTAACATAAACAAATAATGGAAATCGAGTTAGTTTCATTTATTCAAGATAATCACTATTATGCGTGGATTATAGAAATTATGATTCCTTTGAAGTAAGTTGAATAGGTGTGTTGTACCCCAAAATTTTCCCTCTCATTTTAACTCAAGACATGCTTCTAGAGGTCCTCAATTGCTCAAGGTTGACCAAGAGTTGATCAGACAAACTCCCCTCCTAAGCAATGAACCTCTAATTAGGGTTTCACTTTTCATCAAGATGTGTAAGTTCCAAAGGTCTCAAATTTTTTCCACGGCCCTAATATGCCTTCAAGATTGTCCATGACAAATTTTATGCCTTCCACTACAAGTTTGCTCAGTCAATTGCTCAAATGCTTGAAAATAAACTGTACTAGGTCAAAAGTCAACTGTGACCTATATATAGCCAAAATTTAAGATTTTTGGTCAACATCAACATTTTTAAGTGATATCCATAATTTGATCAAGGGTTGATCATGATTCCTCAAGAAATGCTCCTAATTCATCAAAAGTCAAGAATTGTTAATTAGGGTTTCTTTAGGAAAAGTCAACCAAACTTTGACCAAACATAACTTTCACATACTTCATCCATTTTCCCCAACCAAAGCTCATTTTTAAGTGAATCCAATTCCTTACAACTTAACTTCAACCCTCAAGTTCAATAGGTGTACCATTTGAAAGATACGAGCTCATACATTACATTTCATTTTCAGAAAGTCAACAAAAGGTACTTTTTGTCAAGACCATTTACATCAAGATAAATTCTTCAAATGCAAATATGTACTTTGTATAGCAGACATACTTTTTATACACATTATATTAGCGGTATATTGTTTTAGCTTAGGTTTTATTAGAATATACCTACCACTATACCTGTATATAAACAACAGTTGTATCATTTTATTCAATCAAAGAAACAATGAACTTTTTCTACTTCTCTTGGCTTCCTTTTCTACTTTTTCTTCTATTTCAAATTACCATGGTTTGTGATTTTTCCATTATTGACAAATTAATTAAAGGAACATTTAATTTGAGAATTGAGATTCCTATTACACTAAGAAAGGTCTTAACCACCCTGAATTTACTAATTGAGATATTATTCAATTAACAAATTTTTTATATTTTTTTATTATTAATTTTTTACTTCCAATCGTTAATCGAGCTAGCTTTTGCTTCACGAATTTTCTTATTTTTATTCCATGGATCTATTGATAATTGTGCTTTGATCCTTAGTGAGTGCTTCCTTTTCTTTATCTAGTAACATAAACAAATAATGGAAATCGAGTTAGTTTCATTTATTCAAGATAATCACTATTATGCGTGGATTATAGAAATTATGATTCCTTTGAAGTAAGTTGAATAGGTGTGTTGTACCCCAAAATTTTCCCTCTCATTTTAACTCAAGACATGCTTCTAGAGGTCCTCAATTGCTCAAGGTTGACCAAGAGTTGATCAGACAAACTCCCCTCCTAAGCAATGAACCTCTAATTAGGGTTTCACTTTTCATCAAGATGTGTAAGTTCCAAAGGTCTCAAATTTTTTCCACGGCCCTAATATGCCTTCAAGATTGTCCATGACAAATTTTATGCCTTCCACTACAAGTTTGCTCAGTCAATTGCTCAAATGCTTGAAAATAAACTGTACTAGGTCAAAAGTCAACTGTGACCTATATATAGCCAAAATTTAAGATTTTTGGTCAACATCAACATTTTTAAGTGATATCCATAATTTGATCAAGGGTTGATCATGATTCCTCAAGAAATGCTCCTAATTCATCAAAAGTCAAGAATTGTTAATTAGGGTTTCTTTAGGAAAAGTCAACCAAACTTTGACCAAACATAACTTTCACATACTTCATCCATTTTCCCCAACCAAAGCTCATTTTTAAGTGAATCCAATTCCTTACAACTTAACTTCAACCCTCAAGTTCAATAGGTGTACCATTTGAAAGATACGAGCTCATACATTACATTTCATTTTCAGAAAGTCAACAAAAGGTACTTTTTGTCAAGACCATTTACATCAAGATAAATTCTTCAAATGCAAAATTGATAAAAATAGGGATTGAAGTAGACATCTTGGGCTTTCCAAAAAGTCTAAGATCATCCTCATGAGGTAAATATTGAGCAAGTTATGGCTTGTCCAATTTGGGAAAAATTTGGAAATTTCAAGAATGGTGCATTGAGTAAATTTGAGCTTTTGATTCAATGGCTTAACTTTTTAAGGTTCAAACATCTTCCTAAACTTATAGAGGACCTCTAATAACATTTTTATATAGCCTTGAATTTTCTACCTATTTTGTCCATATTTATTTTGATTTATTTCAAATAAATATTAAATAAATTATACAAAATATTATAGAATAGGCCTTGACCTTTGGGTTGGTGCTTTGGCCTGCCTAGGAGCCCAAGAATTCGTGCAAGAAATGTCCAGATTCATTCATCATCAAAAATGGCATGAAATCACAAATTATGACACTTTTTCAAAAATGGATCATGGCTTAAAAACAATGTTTATGGCCATTATTATTTCTATTCAAACTTGTCCCTCATTCTACCCTATAAATACATCATGTTAGCAAGCCAAAGACACACAGATACAGCCTAAAGAGAGCACACGAAATTCATAAAAATCTTCCAAAGTTGTGAAATCCAAAAGTGCACTTTGAGCCTTCCTCGTGCCAAGCAAACCACACCATTCAACTCCTGGAATTACCAGGAGATCATCCTAGTCATTATCTAATCCAATCCACATCTGGAAGCACCAAACCGGATCACTTATTTTGGTAAAATTTCTAAAAATTTGAATCTCCTAATGCATATGTTTTAAGCCTATCTACTGCACATACTTTTTGTTCAAATACTTATTCTGATGTGTTTTGACGTGAAGCATGAGTTGTTAGATGCAAGTTTAGGGTTTTTCAACTTTTAGGGCAAAACCTGAGTCGTGGCTTGAGCAAGACGATACAGCCAGAATCTTTGAGATCTAACCCCAGAAATGGACTCAGGAGGGTTGATTTTTCTGGGGGGGGGGGGGGGGGGGGGAAGCCTTGATTGTGGGCTTCGATTTTGTGATTTGCAGGTTTTCATATTTTGATATCTCGGAGAAGACGATCGGAGTTTGACTCCGGCGTCCCTCCGGTCAGTTGACTCAAGCAGGAGCTTGCGTGGCTGGATCTGTATCTCTAATTGGTTCATTCAAACATCAGAGCCCCACCTGGAGTACGCCTGTGTACAACTCAGCATGTTCCACTTGCTTCACATATATATTATTGTTATTGTTTATATAAACGAATGATAAAATGGCCTGGTGGTGAGATGTGTGTGTGTATATCTAGAAGTCCTGGGTTCGACCCCATGTTGCTGCGTTTTGTTTTGTTTTGTTTTCAACATTTCTTTTTGCAGGTTTTTTTTGGAGCGCTGGGCTCATCACCTTGGGCCTAGGAAAAAACCCCAAGCACCCCCCCCCCCCCCCCCCAATTTGCTGATTGCATCCAGGCCCCTTTAATTTAGTTTTATTTTTCTCTTTGTTGATTTTCTTTTATTTATTTATTTATTTAATTAACTAAATAATCAAAAATCACAAAAAATATAGTTTTAGTTTTTTTATTAAATTAATTAATAATTATTTTAACCATTTTATTTAATTAAAAATGAATTAGAACTTAGGATTTAATTTAGGTTTAATCATTTTCTTTTCATAATAAAAAACTAAAAAAAAGAACTTAGACTATTTCTTAATTAATTTTTATTTTTTTAAATAGACTTTAGGATGTTCATTTTAATTATTTTTCTTAAATAAATAAAAATAAAATCAAAAAGACTTTCTTTCTTAGGATTTTTTAGACGTAATATTGCATTTCGCGCGCATTATTTTTATTCTCGCATTTTATATAATAATGTAATTGATTATGGGATGTAATAGTCTAGATTTAAAATTTCACACTTTATTTTCTTACACATTTTTTATGTAACTGTCCCGAAGCATTGTAATACCGTAGGATTTTTATTCTCTCACTTTTAATTTCTGCAAATATTAACTGCTAGTAACTAGGCGTGTATGGCAAGACTGAAATTAAACACTAGCAAACTTAATAACACAAGATAAATAACTGAAATTAACACATGTGCACATATACACCTCTAGGGTATCCCACTTCGATTGTCTTCGGAAAACAGTCATATCCCTCGAAACGGGAACGCTTTAGCAAAGACCCGTAAATAAAAAAGATCATAGTCCCTCGATGACCCTACAATTGCCTTCTCGGTAAATGATCTAGTCCTTAAACAAAATTGCTAAAGCATCTCCACAAGTTTCTTTCGCGACTGTATCGTCCCTTCGATGTCCCTCATACATCCAACGATAGGGCTACCTACTCACTAATAGTAGGATAGCACTGTCTAAAAGATAGGAGGAAAAGAACAAATATTTTCGAGTACAAAGTAGATATCTGTTAGAAGTTTGCTCAAAATAACTTTTGGCACCTACACAAAACATTTCAAAAACAACTTTAAAAAACATTTGCTTTGTCAACGCTCTTGAGGACTGATACAAGAGTTATCGCAAAGCAAATCGCCGCACTAAGGCATTTTTCAAACATTTTCAAAACACATAAAACATAAAGGTATTTTAAGATGAGCAAACCTCTAAGAGCCCGTAGATAACTACAGATGGAAAGGGTGCTAACACCTTCCCTTTCCATAATCTACTCCTCTTACTCAGAAAACTCTCAGAAATATATTTTTCTGTTCTTTTCACCCTTTCCTTTGTTGGATAAAAGAAAAGTCGGTGGCGACTCTTGCTTACCGCAACATTTGCAAACACAAACGCAAAATCAGTATAACAGTCGGTTCTTCCACCGTATCACAAAGTGCTTAGAAATATGTATGGGTTTCAAATAAATTATTCACTAATCAATTCTCCTCAACTTATAACTTCGTTTGATACTTTGATCTCAAACAAAAGTCCTCAAAAAAATTAATTAAGACATGGTTTAACAATATCATCAACTCATAATAGTCTAGGTTTGTAAAATATAAGCATGTTTTTAGATTCAATCTTTTTTTGCCAACTTGCATGATTCATGTCAACAACTGTTTTCAAAGAAATATCATGAAATCATTGAAATAAAGCATGTTGAAAAAGAATTACAAGTGTGAGTAGTATGGAGAAGTCTCACATTAGTTAGGGATATAGATACTTGAGCATTTATAAGTAGGAGAACCCACTCACTTATCACCTTAATGTTTTGGGTGAATATGTGGTATGTCTCTCACATATATGTGTTGCCCAAAAGAAGGAAGTACCAAAAAATAGAATGCTCCCCGTTTGACCCTCTGATTATTGCGCCAACAAATGGTATCAGAGACTTTAGTTTCAAGAAAGGGACCGACTTACTTGTATCGAAAGTATCTTGCATGGTCATAGGTGTAGCAGTGAAAAATTTAAGACCAGACCATTGATTGACTTGACTCATTACCGTGAAAGTCGCCACCATGCTTTATTATTTCCAAGGAAATGAAAAAAGAGAGAAATAAAACTCATAAATATACAAAGTAAAAGCAACACCAAAAGTAAGCAAAAGCGATGCTTTTAAAGAGATCTAAGGTACGAGGGTTGGTTATACAAAGGGAAGATACTAGCACCCTATATATCTATAGTATCCTATAAGAACCTCTTGAGATATATGTGTATTTTGGCTAAAATTGTTGTTTGCTAAAAAGTGTGGTTTAAAGATCAAACACAAAACAAAGATGGTAAAAGGAAACAACAAATATACAAATAAAGACTAAAATATGATAAAATAATCGACAAACATATAAGTCAAGATTAAAATATGACAAAATAGTCAACAAATAGAATCTCTTCCCTTGGATTTAATAACAAGCAAGTATAATAAGATAAATACCAAAATATAAGCACTCAAAGATCTACAAAAAGGAAAATCACAAGGAAATAAATTCGAATAAACAAAGAAATAATGACAAAAAATAAACCATGAGAAATTTAATCTAAAAGACAAATGAAATCAAATATAAAAGAAAATAAATGACAACTTAAACGAATAAATTAAAAATTGATAACTAAACTAAAAAACAAAATATTTATATTCGCAAAGGTTACTAAATTAATTATAAGCTAAGCTAATTAATTCCTAAAATACATAGAGATGTGTTTTTGGTGTTTAGATTTTTAGTGTTTTTTGGATTTGATTAAGAAAAAGATTTCTTTTGTCTTTTTAATTAGTGATTATGTACAAGTTTGTTAATCTAACTAATCTAAAATATCCTAATAAAACTAAAATATCCTAATAAGATGCAATGACAATTTTTGTGTTTAGTGAAACTTATTGTTAAGAATAAAGAGGTAAAAAAACTTACAACATAGATTTATATGGAGATTGATCATAAGCTAACATATACTAACACTATAACAACAACAAAACATGAACACATAAAAATATTACATTTTACAACATAACTTCACAAACTAAGAAAAATATATATAAACTAAACTACTAGCTATATATGGTATGAACAAAAATAAAGGATGAATAATACTCACAAACTTCAAAGCTAGCAAATGTTGAAATTGTTATGTTGAAGGAAGTGAATGTGTTTTGATGAAGGTTGTTGTTGTGGTGAAGATGGTGAATGTTTATGGGTATTGTGTAAGTAAAAGAAAATGATAAAATTTAATTCCTAAAAAAAAACAAAAAAAAAGGATTTTACTTGAAAAACATGTAATGAATGTGCAAGGTTTTGAGAATGTATGTGTGGTATTGTTAGTGTTAAATGAGAGAAAGAGATGTTTTATTTTAGTGTGAATGAGGGAGAGTGTTGATGTGATAATCCATGTGACTTTATGAGAATGATTTTTGGCCATTGATAAGTCCAAGTTAGCAATCCATATGAAGTGTGAGAATGATCATTGGTCATTGATAAGTTTAAGTTAACAATCCATGTGAAATGTTTATACCATACTATAGTGGTTCCAACTTTTCTTTATTGACACAAAAAGACAAAAGGATAAAGTAGTAATAATAATAATAATAATAATAATAATAATAATAATAATAATAATAATAATAATAATAATAATAATAATAATAACTAAAAAGGTTAGTAATAATAATAATATTAAACTAAAAAATAATAATAAAAGAGATATTTAACTAAATATTTTTTTTTGAATTAAAATAAATGAACACTAAAAATGCAAAAAAGGATAAAAAATACTTATATTCTAAAATGAAAAGACTTATATATATTTTTTGAGATTTTTGACTAAAAATAATTTAAAAAATATATAAATCTAAATGAAACTAATAAAAACTATAATTTTTGATATTTTGAATAAATGAATAAAAATTACGAGTAAAAATAGAATTATGCTAAATATATTTTTTGTGATTTTTTAATAGAAAAGAAATCATGAACAAAACACAATTGAAATAAAATTTCGTCATATTCACAAAACGACTTCTAACGTTTCCTATTTTTCTCATGGCTTTTCGAGCATAATCGTTTCTTGACTTGTAAAGAGAAATTATAGATAATGTCAAAAAGAATCATGTGCAAAAAGAAGCACTTAATAATGTCGGAATTTGAAGAAGTTATGAACTTTTGAACCTTGACTTGAGAGTTGACAAAAATAGGTCAAGCCACTTGAACACTTGTTAAGGAGACTTGGCTCGACTCGTCTGATTCAATCTTTGGCTTGCACAAAACTAAAACAAAACAAACTTTTTTTAAATTTTGATTAGATGTTAGTAAACATAAAGCGCATAAGATAAAGGCAATAAATAAACACGAAAACGCTTGGCGAAAGAACCAAGTTTGTAATCTTGTTACATTGCAGAGATGCAAAAAACGAGGTGAGATCTTAGGTCACAAATTAGAGTATAACAGATGCCCCTATTTAAGTTTCTTCTATTAAAGATATGAAGATACTTAAATACAACATCAAACCTAATTTTTTTACCCTAAGATACCATAAAATGGATATGATATAATATACACGAGTATAGACAAAACAATATGGGGACAAACTACATGAAAAAGGATAAAGGAATTCCAAAGGGGAAATACAAAGAAAAGATCCAACTGGGGAATAGAAACGAAAAAGAGATATCTAAGTCCACTAGGGAAAGAAATCCAAATCCAATGGGAAAATATTAAAACTCCACCGAAGAAAAGACACGAGTCATCCAGGAATAAGCCTAGACTCCACACGAGAAGAAGGAGACAATCGACAGAAGATTTCAAGTTAAAACATGAAGTATATTCTGGATAAAAATTAAATAGAGATATTCAGAAAGAAAGATATCTGGAACCGATAAAGAAATCATTCAAGATAAAACATGAATGAAACATGAAAGAAAAATAATTAAAAAGAGACATCCAAAAGAAATAATGGATGAAACTAGAAACTATATCAAAGACATTCGAGAGTAATACATGAATGAATTTGGAAAGGAAGATAAATAATAAAGATAATCAAGGTAAAACATGATTGAACATCATCAAAGGGAATCAAGATAAATCATGATTGAACTTTGAGAAGAAAATATCAAAGACATTCAAGATAAAGCATGAATAATATAACATCGTAGGTAATCAAGATAAATCATGATTGAACCGCGTCAAAGGCAATCAAGATAAAACATGATTGAACAACATCAAAGGTAATCAAGATAAAGCATGCATGAACTTTTAGAAGAAAATATCAGAGACATTAAAGATAAAGCATGAATGAGACAACATCAAAGGTAATCAAGATAAAGCATGATTGAAGCGCGTCAAAGGTAATCAAGGTAAAGCATGATTGAACAAGATGAAAGGCAATCAAGATAAAGCATGATTGAACTTTGAGAAAAAAATATCAGAGACATTCAAGATAAAGCATAAATGACACAAAATCAAAGGGAAATCAAGGTAAAATATGATTGAATAACATCAAAGGTAATCAAGATAAAGCATGATTGAACTTTGAGAATAAAATATAAGAGACATTCAAGATAAAGTATGGATGAGACAACATCAAAGGGTAATTGTTGTACCCCAAAATTTTCCCTCTCATTTCTCAAGGAATCACCATGGATCCTCAAGCTTGCTTTCATCCAATTTCAAGCCTTGAATTATCAATTTTTCCAAGCAAATCACTCACAAGGGCAAAATGGTCATTGGCACACAGAAAAGTCAAACTTTGACTTTTGGATCAAAATCAAATCTCAAAAATCATATTTCATCAAGACATGTTGGAATATGAAGTTTGTTTCATCAAGAAAACCAAAAGTCAAATTTACTATGGAAAAGCCAAATTTCTAAATACTTGGGATTTTTATAAGTATTTAAGAAAAATGACCATGTCAGAACTTCTGACTATATTATCACCATAACACTCAGCAAAATTCTGGACATTCTCAAGACAGAGTTTGGTCAGAACTTCTGGGCAAGTTTTCACAAAATTTTAGCCAGAGTTTGCAAGGGTAAATCAAAGAAGTTTATAAAGCGTGATACAAAGCCTCCTGGAAGGTCTGAAAGCTCCTTCAGAACATGCTGGAGCCAGAAGATAAGAAGATCAAAAGATTAGATGCTACGCAAGCTCAGAACTTCTGATCCAGAACTAAGCCTTGGTGTAGAATCTCACGTTGCAGGATTTCTGGTTGTGATAAATCTCATCATCATTTAATGCTCACAACCACCTTCTGAGTCTTTATCCAAAGTCCTTATCCTTATTGTTTTTTCTTGCAGCAACACGCTGTTTCTATCTTTCATTTTTCATCATTTTTAATATTAAATCTTTTTTATTAACATAAAAAAAACATAAAAATATTTTCCTTTTAATTTAATTCCTTAAGACAAAAACAAAACAAATCTTTCCTTTTATTTCTTGTATTGTATATTTCAATATGGTTGTAATATTAACTTAGGACTTATTTTTACTTGCAACCCCCATTCATGAATTTGTACCCCTATCCCCTAAATATTATAATAGCGTAGGACTTTACATTTTTGCGCTTTTATTGCTTTCATGTAAATGCTGGTAATTAGGCGTGTATGGCAAGATAAAACCAACAAGTAGACCACCAAAAATCAAAGACAAATGCATGCAATCAAACACACTTGCACACATGCACCCTTAGGGTAATTCCACTTGTTGCCTTACAAAAATGGCCATGTTATGCATGTGGGATATCTTAGCACAAACAAATCGAAAAAAGATCATAGTCCCTCGATGACGCTATCAAAGTTGCCTTTCAAAATGATCTTAGTCCCTAAAGAAAAGTGCTAAGTCATCTCACAACATTGCTATCATGGTTATACAATGATCCATTCCCGTCCCTTCACATCCAACGACGGGGCTTCTTACCAAACAAATGGTAAGATAGCAACATCTAAAGGAGGAGGAAAAACACATCTAAGACCTTTTGAGTAGGTAGATTACTTTTAGTTACTTGCTCAATTTCAAAACAAACATCCTTGCTATTTTCAAAAACAATCACATACACTTTCATAACACTTTCCAAACATAAAATATTTTCAAAAGCTCAACACCTTTGTATACATTCTTACGAACGAGAATCATTACAAAAGTTTGCCTAAACAATGACACCTTTTCAAAATACTTTCAAAACCCACCACTCAAAGCACATTTTTCAAACAAAAGCAAGTGATCTAGCAAGTAACTAAGAGCCCATGGAAAACCATGGATGGAAACGGTGCTAATACCTTCCCTTTTCATAATCTACCCCTCGAACTCAAAAACATCTCTAAAGGTCTTTCCCGTGCTTTTTCACCTTTCCTTTTTGGATAAAAGAAAAGTCAGTGGCCACTCTTGCTAAACCGCAACATTTGCAAACACAAACGCAAAACCTCTAGTCAGTTCTCCCACCGTATCACAAAACCGGCGACTCTGCTGGGGACGTTATTCTAAAAGTGGGGTTACCTTAGAGTTAGATCACATTTACTTGCTTATATTTTTTAATTTGCTTGCTTTACATTATGGTTCTTTGTTTGGGTTTGTTTTTAATCCTACACCTGGATTTGGGGACACCTTTTAGGTAAGTGGCAATAGACTGTGAGGGAACTGTGCGGGGTATACCGACATGGTTGAAGCAATAGCTACATTGATGTGGCACTTTGGTTGGTACCGGTAACCCTTGAGTCAGTCGAGGAGAGTACGGGGCCGCCGCGTGGTGTCGTGAAGCATCAACTGACCTTAGAACCTTACTTGACCAACTTGGCCATTAGGAAGTAGTGAGATAGCCAATTTTGGTGCAAAGCTGAAAATTGGTTGATACTCGATGCTACACTTATTGAGGTTTGACTCTTGAGTTTTGTTTGGTTGTGAGTCAATCGCCTATTGAATGAAGCTCGGGGGAAAGATCGGTGATATTGAGATCCCTTAGAACCCGGTTACTATTAACTAGGATAGGTTGAGCCAACTAAACTTCAAGAGGGTACTTACCTACAAACTCCATGCAAGCCTAAGCCTAAGGACTTGTCTGCTTTGTGTGAATATGACTATTTGTATATAAACTTGCTTACCTCGCATATCTGTACATAACATCATAACATCATACCATAGAATTTTCAAATAACCATTTCAAGGATCTCGAGGGTCTTTGATGCAGGGTCACGTTAAACCAGACGTCTACCAAAGGGCAAGAGGATTTATTTTCCTCTAACCAAACGCCGTAAAAAATTAGGTACAACGAACCAGAGTCAAGGGCTATGACCCACTTGACATGGTGAGCTTAATTCTCGTGGAAAGACATCCACCGATACAAAGTTCTCCAATCAAAGCTGTTGATCAAAGTTTAACTTCTAACTTTTTCTTGTGTTTACCCCACGAGATCCTTGAAAACATGCATCCACATATCATGCATCATATCATGAAAGGTTTCTCCCATACACGTCTCCTTATCTTCCTACTATTTATTTCAGTAGAGATGGCTCTAGAGCGGACTATCAAGGACATCCTGGCTCAAAATGCTCAACTTCAAGAGATGTTCTTGAACCTATCCAAGGGGAAAGAAGAGGTGAAAGCTCTCCTCACTAGGGGCACGGCCATGGGGAATCCTGATGACAACAAAGATGACCAGTTGGAACGGCTACAAACCGAGATAGCCATAATGAAGGTCCAAATGATGGGACAACTGGTGGGCCAGATGGCTCTTATCCAAAATCTGGCACAAGGACAAGAAGAGCTGAGGGTCCTCATCAACAAGCTTCGTCGGGATGAAGGTAACCAAATGAGGCAAACACCTAGGATTGGGGATCAAATCATCGTTCAACCTCCCATGAGACAAGGAACCGAGAGTGCACCTTTCCAATTTGCTTCTGCGTCACGAGCCCAACAATAATCTTGCCAACAACAACAGGGTAAACAGCGTAGGCGGAATACATCTGAAAGACGCTTCACCGAAATCAACATGTCATTGTCTCAAGCACTGCAACACATGTTGGAAGCCAAGCTGGTTGTATTAAGGGACCCTCCTCAGAATCCCAACACAGCCTCCCCAAGGTACAATCCAAATGCAAGATGTGCGTACCACTCCAACATCCCTGGACATGACACCAATAGCTGTTGGACGTTGAGAAATAAAATTCAAGACCTGATTGACGAGGGAGCATTAGAGTTCACACAAGATGGCCAGACTGAATTCTTCTGCCGTCCCTCAAAGGCTCACCACCTAAAGTGACAAGTTGAGACAAAGAGGCCTCTGTTCATTTGAATTTTCAATTGTAATTTATTTTGTTATTCAAACAATTATATATTAATGTCAAACTTTGTTTCATTAACGCACTGCATACGTTTGTCTTGATTTGATCCACTCATTTTCATTATATTTAAACTATGCTTTTTACTCACTTTATGACATTCAACTCTTGCTAAAAGTTACAAGCCTTTAGAGGGAGGATGACGAAAACAATACCATAATCTCATACAGTATGCTTTTGAACAGACCTTGCTGATGATGTACAGGCGTTTTTTTCTTCTCAATCCTAAACACTGGAGTTATAAGGAAGATAATCCCTAGTCAACCCCTTCGAGCCAAATAAGTAGAAATTTTCGGTTTTAACACAAATTGAAACCTTTAATCAAAACCTGGGGAAAGGTAGTCTCTCAGTTAATTCAAATGCGCGTTAAGCCACAAACTCTCATCTCGTAATACAACGAATGACATCAAAAACATTCCTTTGGAATCAAAAGACGATGATGGTTCCCTATCACATAGGCATTCATTATCTCTTAAAAAGAAAAGCCCACTAAGTCAAAACCTACGAAGGAGACTTAAAGAAAACTGGGGCATCCCGCTGACTGTAATCTCAAAACAAGAACAGTCAAGAAAAAATTAAGGATAACAAATCAAAGAAAGAGGTCACTACAAATCCTCAACAACATGAAAAAATGTTGCAAAAATGACTGCCTTCCGATAAACCTAACTTGTCTGAACCATCAATAAAATGTCTTTCCAGACTCAATTGGAGTTTCAAATGCACAATTAACTGAGTTTAGGACTGAAGAACATCACGAAGAACGGGCGGGTACAAATACACTTTGAGCCTTTATCCTTTGTTTCTTAAACCGTGACCCAAGCCACATTACAACCCTTCAAAAGTCCTAATTGAAGCATGGGTTAGTTCGAAAGCATACTGTTACAAAAGGTATCCTGACTCCTGTAAGGCTTTACTAAAAACCCTGAGTTGAATTAAAAACTTCTTTACTTGCTAAAAATGCATTTTTCAAAACTTCAAGACAAGCATAAACTTTGCATTACTTGAATATCACTGTTTGCATATGGCTATTTGTTTGACAACGGAGAAATTCACACAATGAATATCCGATGAACGAAAGCTCTCTCAGTGAACAAAATCAATTCAAGAAGGATGACACTTCCATTGGAAAATCTCCTATCAACAAGGGGACATGACATATCACTATCCAACACACCTGGGGCAGTCCAATCAAAATTCCAAGAAATCTCTCAAAGTTCAGAGTAACCAGGGGCAGGTCTCCATCTCCGTCACTTAGGGCATTGAACGTCAATCCCAACAAAGGGTTACGTACAATCAAACATTTTTGGCAATACCACAAACATTTGCTTTTTGGGGCAATAAAAAGTCTCCCCAAAGTCCTTCTCATAGGGTGATTCCCCAGCAATAGTTTGATCTCTAAACACCTTTCCCCAGCTGAGACAACCTCAAGAGTCCTCGAAGACTTTCCCCAACAAAGTCGTCACCTCTCAAGCAGACCGACAACAAGGTTTATTTCCCCAACAAACTACAGATTCCCCAGCTCGAGTTTGCCTCTCCGACTACTACAAAACAAAGGACCACAACTCCTCTTCCTCAGTAGATTACTCTATAATCCCCACCAAGTTACCTAGACCCGACCAGATATCAGTTCAATTTCGACTCCCCAGTAGAGCAACGAATGACTGAAACTCCTGAACTCTTTTCCCAAGCAGGAATAAACGTTCTCCCCACAGAGTTCTCAATATTCCCCAGCGGAGTTCTCCTAAAACAACAAAACAGGAATCCCCGGTGGAAACATTCTAAGCAAATTTTGAAGACACATCAACTCTTCAACAACAGTCCAAGGTTTAACGACTCCCCGACATTTGTCAAGGATTTATTTCCATAGACAAAAATACATTCATTAAATATTTCACATTTCATACATCATGACATTTCATACAACTAACGTTCTACCTTTTTCAGGAAAGATCGATCAATAGACGATTACCGTCAACCATTTTAAAGTTCCGGATTAATACCTGTAACAAGCCAGGAAAGCTATCTGTGGACAACTGATTATAGATTAATACCTGAAACCAGACAAGACATCTATCTACTTGACCAGATGAAGCAACCCTACACTGGTTCCTTCTTTCCAAGATGCAGTTTTACACGGACTCATCATCAGGCAACCCTACACAGGTTCCTTCCTTCCAAGATGAAGTTTTACATGGACTCATCATCAGGTAACCCTACACAGGTTCCTTCTTTCCAAGATGCAGTTTTACACGGACTCATCATCAGGAAACCCTACACAGGTTCCTTCCTTCCAAGAAGAAGTTTTACACGGACTCATCATCAGGCAACCCTACACAGGTTCCTTCTTTCCAAAGATGCAGTTTTACACAGACTCATCATCAGGAAACCCTGCACCGGTTCCTCCCTTCCAGGATGCAGTTTTACACAGACTCATCATGAAGCAACCCTACACAAGTTCCTTCTTTCCAAAGATGCAGTTTTACACGGACTCATCATCAGGCAACCCTACACAGGTTCCTTCCTTCCAAGATGAAGTTTTACACGGACTCATCATGAAGCAACCCTACACCAGTTCCTTCTCTTTTCAGATGCAGTTTTACACGGACTCATCTCGAAGCAACCTTACACAGGTTCCTTCCTTCCAAGATGAAGTCTTACACGAACTCATCATCAGGCAACCCTACCCGGGTTCCTTCCTTCCGAGATGCAGTTTTACACGGACTCATCATCAGGCAACCCTACACAGGTTCCTTCCTTCCAAGATGATTTTTTACACTGACTCATCATGAAGAAACCCTACACCGGTTCCGTCTATTTTCAGATGCAGTTTTACATGGACTTATCTCGAAGCAACCTTACACAGGTTCCTTCCTTCCAAGATGAAGTTTTACACGGACTCATCATCAGGCAACCCTACCCAGGTTCCTTCCTTCCGAGATGCAGTTTTACACGGACTCATCATCAGGCAACCCTACACAGGTTCCTTTCCTCCAAGATGAAGTTTTACACAGACTCATCATGAAGCAACTCTACACCGGTTCCTTCTCTTTCCAAAGATGAATTTTTTTCACAGATTCATCGTCAGGCAACCCTACACAGGTTCCTTCCATTTCCAAGATGTAGTTTTACACGGACTCATCATCAAACAACCTCAACCTTTTGATACAGTTCAGATACGCACCAGACACGGATGCCATTCTGAAACTCATTCAGAATCAACCTTTTGATACAGTTCAGATACACACCAGATACGGATGCCATTCTGATACTCATTCAGAATCAACCTTTTGATACAGTTCAGATATGCACCAGACACGGATTCCATTCTGATACTCATTCAGAATCAACCTTTTGATACAATTCAGATACGCACTAGATATGGATGCCATTCTGATACTCATTCAGACTCTACTTTTGATACAATAGAGATACGCTCTAGACACGCACGCTATTCTGATGTTCAACTTACAATTTACATCTCAACAAAGCATTCTTGGATAGCATCTACAAGCCCATCTCCAACAAGATTCTATCACCTCTCCAAATGGCATCTTTAAGCCCATTCTACTATCATCGCATCGCCGAGTGAAAATTTCTGGGCACTCTAGTGTCCAATCATCTTCCACCTCCGAGTCACGAATGGCAAAACTCACCAATTTTATTCTTCAGGTTAAAGAAGATTGAACAGGGGCAGCTGTTGTACCCCAAAATTTTCCCTCTCATTTCTCAAGGAATCACCATGGATCCTCAAGCTTGCTTTCATCCAATTTCAAGCCTTGAATTATCAATTTTTCCAAGCAAACCACTCACAAGGGCAAAATGGTCATTGGCACACAGAAAAGTCAAACTTTGACTTTTGGATCAAAATCAAATCTCAAAAATCATATTTCATCAAGACATATTGGAATATGAAGTTTGTTTCATCAAGAAATCCAAAAGTCAAATTTACTATGGAAAAGCCAAATTTCTAAATACTTGGGATTTTTCTAAGTATTTAAGAAAAATGACCATGTCAGAACTTCTGACCATATTATCACCATAACACTCAGCAAAATTCTGGACATTCTCAAGACAGAGTTTGGTCAGAATTTCTGGGCAAGTTTTCACAAAATTTCAGCCAGAGTTTGCAAGGGTAAATCAAAGAAGTTTATAAAGCGTGACACAAAGCATCCTGGAAGGTCTGAAAGCTCCTTCAAAATATGCTGGAGCCAGAAGATAAGAAGATCAAAAGATTGGCTGCTACGCAAGCTCAGAACTTCTGATCCAGAACTAAGCATGGGTGTAGAATCTCACGTTGCAGAATTTCTGGTTGTGATAAATCTCATCATCATTTAATGCTCACAACTACCTTCTGAGTCTTTATCCAAAGGATTTCCACCGCGTGTACCTCGACTGTCTTGGGATGGCAAACTTTAGTACTAAGCCCATGATTTGTTTTTTGCTTTTCTTTAATTCCTGCTGACAACCACCATGCTTACTTCAAAAATAAGACAACGCTTCAGCACATGAAGGTTATATTCAACGCTTTGGTCAGAACTTGACCAAATCCCAAAACCTGGTTTACACAACCTGCCGCAGACCTATGACCAACAACTAGCTCAGCATATGCCTGCATCCCATAATTACACCAAACTAGCATACGAAAACGGTGACGAAAAAGCAAAGAAACAGGATGCCAAAACAGGTTCAAATCCCATTTTCCCCCCCAAAATCACATAAAATTCATCTATAAATACTTGGCTCCATCACACATTTAAGGGGGTTGGTTTAGGGGGCTGGAAGCTGGTTTTTGGAGAGAGATTGGCCAAAAGAGAGAAAAGAAAGTTGTGAAACCTTCATAAAAATCCAGATCTCTCATACACGAAAACCAAACCTTTGTTCTTCCCTTCGAATCAAAGAACTTGGCATTTTCTCTTCCATTATTCTTGCTGATTCCAGAAACATCCAAAGGCAGCCACTCAAAGCTCCAAGCACGCTCCAGGTAAGTCTTTCTGACTTTACTTGTTTTTCATTCTGAACATCATTAACACGTAAATATCATTGTATTAATTTTGTACATATCATTGCATGAATAGAGAAAACCATGGATCAGAACATCTAGAATAATTTTAGGCTCAGACTTAGGATTAGAACTTCTATGAACTGTTGTGCTGTTATGCTTCTGACTTGCTGTTTGTTAAAAAAAATGAATGAGTTGCTAACGTGCTGATTAATATGAGAAAAGAGTTGAAGTGTAATATAGAGCTTTTGATTTTCACATGCTGATAACACACAAAACTTCTATGATTTTTTTTACTATTAACACACACTGAACTTCTGATTCTTATATGCTGATAATGCACTGAACTGCTAAGGTTCACTCACTGGCTCAGCACAACACAGAACTTCTGAGTTCTCTTTACATGTCAAATACACTGAACTGCTAACGTTTGCTCACTGTTTTATTGTAATATAAAACTTCTGACTTTTGGTTCACTGGATGAACACCACCCAGAACCTCTGGGGTTTCCTTCTAATGTTTTTGCAGGACTTCAGAAGGTACCAATCCAGAACCTCTGTTCCCTTTCCCTCTGACGTTCCTAGCAGGGCCTTAGAGCGTATCAACCCAGAACTTCTGAGTCACGCGCCTGGCTTCAAAACTTCTGATCCTTATTTTTTTTTCTTGCAGCAACACGCTGTTTTTATGTTTCATTTTTCATCATTTTTAATATTAACTCTTTTTTATTAACATAAAAAAAATATAAAAATATTTTCCTTTTAATTTATTTCCTTAAGACAAAAACAAAACAAATCTTTTCTTTTATTTCTTGTATTGTACATTTCAATACGGTTGTAATATTAACTTAGGACTTATTTTTACTTGCAACCCCCATTCATGAATTTGTACCCCATCCCCTAAATATTGTAATAGCGTAGGACTTTACATTTTTGCGCATTTATTGCTTTCATGTAAATGCTAGTAATTAGGCGTGTATGGCAAGATAAAACCAACAAGTAGACCACCAAAAATCAAAGACAAATGCATGCAATCAAACACACTTGCACACATGCACCCTTAGGGTAATTCCACTTGTTGCCTTACAAAAATGGCCATGTTATGCATGTGGGATGTCTTAGCACAAACAAATCGAAAAAAGATCATAGTCCCTCGATGACGCTATCAAAGTTGCCTTTAAAAATGATCTTAGTCCCTAAAGAAAAGTGCTAAGTCATCTCACAACATTACTATCATGGTTATACAATGACCCATGCCCGTCCCTTCACATCCAAAGATGGGGCTTCTTACCAAATCAATGGTAATATAGCAACATCTAAAGGAGGAGGAAAAACACATCTAAGACCTTTTGAGTAGGTAGATTACTTTTAGTTACTTTCTAAATTTCAAAACAAACATCCTTGATATTTTCAAAAACAATCACATACACTTTCAAAACACTTTCCAAACATGAAATATTTTCAAAAGCTCAACACCTTTGTATACATTCTTACGAACGAGAATCATTACAAAAGTTTGCCTAAACGATGAAACCTTTTCAAAATACTTTCAAAACCCACCACACAAAGCACATTTTTCAAACAAAAGCAAGTGATCTAGCAAGTAACTAAGAGCCCATGCAAAACCATGGATGGAAAGGGTGATAATACCTTCCCTTTTCATAATCTACCCCCCGAACTCAAAAACATCTCTAAAGGTCTTTCCTGCGCTTTTTTACCTTTCCTTTTTGGATAAAAGAAAAGTCGGTGGCGACTCTTGGTAAACCACAACCTTTGAGAACACAAACGCAAAACCTCAAGTTAGTTCTCCCACCGTATCACAGTAATCAAGGTAAAATATCATTGAATAATATCAAAGGGAAATCAAGGTAAAACATGATTGAACAACATCTAAGGTAATCAAGATAAAGCATGATTGAACTTTAAGAAGAAAATATCAGAGACATTCAGGATAAAGCATGAATGAGACAACATCAAAGGGCAATAAAGGTAAAACATGATTGAATTACATCAAAGGTAATCAAGATAAAGAATGATTGAACTTCGAGAAGAAAATATGAGAGACATTCAAGATAAAGCACGAATGAGACAAAATCAAAGGGAAATCAAGGTAAAACATGATTGAATAACATTAAAGGGTAATCAAGGTAAAACATGATTGAACAACATCAAAGGTAACCAAGATAAAGCATAATTGAACTCTGAGAAGAAAATATCAGAGACATTAAAGATAAATCATAAATGAGACAACATCAAAGGGCAATCAAGGTAAAATATGATTGAATAACATCAAAGGGGAATCAAGGTAAAACATGACTGAACAACACCAAAGGTAATCAAGATAAAGAATGATTGAACTTTGAGAAGAAAATATGAGAGACATTCAAGATAAAGCATGAATGAGACAACATCAAAGGGAAATCAAGGTAAAATGTGATTGAATAACATTAAAGGGTAATAAAGGTAAAACATGATTGAACAACATCAAAGGTAATCAAGTTAATGCATGATTGAACTTTGAGAAGAAAATATCAAAGACATTCAAGATAAAGAATGAATGAGACAACATAAAAGGGTAATCAAGATAAATGATGATTGAACTTTGATAAGAAAATATCAGAGACATTCAAGATAAAGCATGAATGATACAACATCAAAGGTAAATCAAGGTAAAACATGATTAAAAAACATCAAAGAGGAATCAAGGTAAAACATGATTGAACAACATTAAAGGTAATCAAGTTAATGCATGATTGAACTTTGAGAAGAAAATATCAAAGACATTCAAGATAAAGCATGAATGAGACAACATCAAAGGGTAATCAAGATAAAACATGATTGAATAAGATCAAAGGGAAATCAAGAAAAAGCATGATTGAACTTTGAGAAGAAAATATCAGAGACATTTAAGATAAAGCATGAATGAGACAACATTAAAGGGAAATCAAGGTAAAACATGATTGAATAACATCAAAGGGAAATCAAGGTAAAACATGATTGAATAACATCAAAGGTAATCAATATAAAGCATGATTGAACATTGTCAAAGGCAATCAAGATAAAGCATGATTGAACTTTTAGAAGAAAATATCAGAGAGATTTAATATAAAGCATGAATGAATTTGGAAGAAGAAAGATCAAGCACATCCGGCTGAAGCCATGGATAGAAAAGAACGTGTTCTGGCAAAAATAACAGAACAACAGACAAATAAGAATTGCAAGAGTGAACAAAAGTTTGATAAATGTAAAGTAAGTTGGACTTAGACCACAAGGTAAGATATTGAAAACAACAAGACTTGGGAAAATGCGCATGAGTACGCATGGTATATGAATTTTCTAATGCATGATATATGAATGCTCTATGAAATGCTGATGCTAACACAAATGGGTTAGAATGTTTTGGTAAGGCAATATTGAACTTTGATTCCTCAACACCAAGAACATTTCCAATCCTGAAATCAGAAGATGCTTTAAACAAACTTCCATCACATTGGTGACCGGTAATGAACAAAAGTATCCTTGTACGAAGGATTACAATGTTGCTTAGGGTTTACTGAAGAAGATGACTCCAAACCCAATTGACTTTTGTAAAAAGACATGTAATTTTTGTATACCTGGCACACTTGCACCAACATGAATCTTGAAGAAGAACTTCTGATAAACTTGTAAGTGAAGCAGTCATTGATAAACAAATCCTGGAATAAGCTCCAACAGAACCCGAAAGATACTTTCCCCTGATTAAAACATAGACTAAGTTTCTTGACAGTTTGAAAAATTCTTTGATGAGGAAAACATGTTTGCAAATAAAATTGTCATTCAAAAATACTAATTTTAATGCAAAGTTCATGCAAAAGATTAAGATTAAAACCGCTATCGGAAAGACATCATCGATGAAAGAGCAAAGAGTTCACTGGCTAAATCACTGTAGTTTAAACATTTAAAGTAAAAGATGAACCAAGGTATCACTGGTTAGATCATAATGGTTTAAAGTAAAAGATAAAAGCAAAGGCATAATTCCAAGAGAAAAAGATTAGTGGAAACTTGGGAGTTAGTTGATGCAACGTTGCTGTAGTATGATTTCAAAAGTAACTTAGCTTCAATTAGGTCTTTCGAGGGTTATAACATGGTATGGTTCATGTTTTATGAAACAAATGATAAAGTATCAAATTATATTTGTACCCACCCCTTTCTACGTGATGATCTTCAGTCCTATATTCAGTTAAGTCATACTATGCATTCAATTTCCAAGAGATTCTGGAACTGCATCGGTGATGATGATGGCTCATAAACCAAGTGATTCTTTGAGATGGAAGTCACTTATGTCTTAGTGACTTCTCTTAATTTTTTATCATCCTTAAATTTTCCCTCAACTTTTTCGTTTTGAATTTACAGTCAGCGGAATGCCCCAATTTTGCCCGAGTCTCTTTCATAGGTTTTGACTTAGCGGGCTTTTTCTTTTGATTTTTCATTCTTATATTTTTTTGGAAGATAGTGACCACCTGCTTAATGATTACGAAGAATCATCATTATCACTTTTGATTTGGTGAACGTCTTCAACACTTCTTTGATGTGTGCAAAGGAAACTTGGTTGCAACCTTTATTGAAAGGTGTCTTGAATGATTGCTCTTGTAATTAAATGCACAACCAGATTAACTGAAAACTACTCATTCCCCAGTTAAGATTGAATTTTTTTTGTATAGAAATAAACTCACACTTCTAAGCTCAAAGGGGTTGACAAGGGATTAACTTCCTTATTTCTCAAGTGTTTGGAATTGAAACAATGCCTTACATCATCAACAACGTTTTTTAATTGAAAATATTCCATTCAACAATTTGGGTATTTCATTTTCATCCTCCTCCCTCCAACCTTTTCATAAAAAAATTTAATAAAGAAAGTAAAACAAGAGATATACAAAAGCAGTAATTGAAACATAAATTGATTCAAAGATGCAGAATGCTCATTTCATTAAAATTGATAAAACAAAGAACATATAATTTAAAAGGAAAACATTTTAACATAGTCGAATAGAAAGTACAAACATAAATGAAACAAAGTCTAGTGTGTTGTACCACAATTTTTGCCCCTAAGATCCATTCATCATACCATATTGTTTCAATCACAACAAAATCACATCAGGGCTTTTGATTCTTCTCCCTATCTTTAGCCTCGCTCTTATAAGGAATTACCAAGCACCTTAACTTGTTTTCTTTTATGATCATGGATATTTTGATTTTATTTTCTCTCTAATTAACAAAATTCAATATTGGTTTGTCTTACTTGATTAATAATGTAGGTAAAGGCAATGAGGTTTAGCAAGTTGCTTCATGGGTGCATGAGTTTATTTCGATGCCCTGGTCAATAGCTTGAGAAATTCAAACCTCACCATTGAAGTTGTTTTGAAGTTGGTTTGGAAGTGGTTTATGTGGCCATGAATCCTCATCATCATCCTCAACAATCTCTATTCACAAAGGAAGAATATTGGCAAAAAGTTTGTTCAGAATTGGCAAAGTTCCACCAAGCATTCTCTTGATCTAGAGGCTAGGGTTTTGGACTTCAAAAGGGCATATCTTGCTCATCTTTTGGTATTTTTTAGTGATTCCAAAAAAATTCTTCTCTTCAATGAGTTACCAACAAATCACTTCAAAGGTTCCAAGGAGTTTTCATGTGGAAGGAACTTGGTGAAGAGGGAAGGTTACAAGTCATCCAGATGAATCCCCAAATTTTCATATGTGACTACAAATGGTCATAACTTGGTCAATTTTTATCACCTTGAGCCCATTATTTTTTCATGATGATCTTAAAGATGTGTACTTCATGCCTTATTTTATGTGCAAAGTAAAAAAAATGATGGAAGTTGTCTTCAGAATGCAAAAGATTATAGGTTATTTCATGATTTTTGGCCAACTTCAACAAGTCATAACTTGCTCAATTTTTGGAGATTTTGAGTGGTTCAAATTGCAAAATGTCATTCAAGAGATATACTTCATTCCATATTTTTTGGTCAAGATCAAATTCTAAGTGGAAGGGTTTGTTTGGATGCAAGAGAGTATAGGTCATTTTTTAAAGAAGAATTTGAAATATTTCTAAGTATGAAAAGTCAACTCTTTTTATTCAACTTTGACTCCATGTAACTTTCAGCTCAAGCATCCATTTGATTTCATTCTTTTTACATTGCAAAGATTGTTACCTCATCTTTCCAAAGTATCAATAATTTTACCCTAACACCCCTTGAGGTGGAAATGCCATTGGATTGAACTTGGTAACTTGGAACTGAAGTTTCTCCATAAGTCAGAATTTGAAATTCATGTTTTGGCCTTTAAACATCAAATTAGCACGCGTTTGTGATCTAAACATGTTTAATCAAGTTTCCAGAGTGGATTAATGCCTTGAAACGCAAGGATTAGACTAGTTTTGATGCAAATTAGATCACACTTTGCTCGTGCATCAGGTTCACATGATTTCCCTCTAATTTGCATCATTCCACACGCTTGAACATTCCATTTGATTCCCTATAAATAGAGGGTCATCCCCCATTCAATTTCCCAAGCTTATATAGCCAGAATCACCCTGCCAAACTTGCTTCACAACTCAGAATTCAGCTACTTCGAATCCTAATCTCAAGCCTTTTTCAATCCATTTTTTTCATCAATTCACCTTCCTTGATCTTCCCTGAAGCTAACCATATAATCACATTCAAGAATCGTACCCTATATTGCTCCATAGAAGTCCAGTTTCAGAGCTCTGCAACTCAACTTCAATAGGTAGATTCCTTCATCAATTCTTCAAAACTTTGGTATCACTGTGTTGCTCTCATTTCCCTGGTTCTAGTTCCAACAGTTACTTTCATATGGAAGCACATTTTGACCATGAATTTTCAAATCCCTTTTCAAAACTTTCTTTCCAAATTGCTTGAGTTATAGTTTATATAAATTTGACGCGAGGGTGTGGTTGTCTTCATCTTGAAGAGACGAAGCGAATGACATAAGTCTGAGCTTATGATTTTACAGTTTGAGAGACCTGCAATTCGTGAAGGCTGGAGGTTGAAGATGACCAACGTGTCATCTTCTAACCAATGAAAGCGCGACATTTGTTATTTTCAAATTCTGATTTTATCAATGATTATGTACATTATTCATTAAAGACCATGATATGCACAGCGCGCCAGATCCCTTGGATTTGATTACTAACGCGTTTTGACTCTCATCCGATGGTCCACATCTTTTTATTTTATTTTATTTTTTCTGATTTTTATATTTTAATTGTTTTAAATTTCTAAAAATCATAGAAAATTCATTTTTAGTCCAAAAAATCTGAAACAATAATGAAAAATATTTCTGATTTTTATTTTTCACAATTTAATTTTGTGTTTTGGTATTTTTTATGAATTTTAACCTTATTTGATTTGTTTAAAATGTTTAAAAATACTTTTACACATTTTTAAATTCTGAAAAAATTATGGAATGATTCAATGACATTGTGACAAATATTGGTGACCTTATTTTATTTTTGTTTCTGACTTTACTATTTTTTACTATTTTTGTTTATTTTACCCATTTAATTTAATTTTTAAAAATAGTTTCTGACTTTTAAAAATTCCCAAAATTTTTGTAAAATTACTTGACCTCTTTTCTGATTTTTCTATGGTCTTATTTTTCATTTCTTGATTAATTTGAATATAATTGATATTTTCCTCATTATTTTATTTTTTTTTAAAAACATTTTTAAACCTTTTAATGTATATATTAAATATATATAATTTTGTGATTATTTTCTGGCTGTCTTTGGGTTGATATTTTGATCATGACTTTATTAACATCATTGAATCTTAGGTGTTGAGTTCAACTCCACCAAAATGGATGAATGATTTTAATAAAAGTTTGACTAAATTTTTAATTCAAATGTGGTTTCTCTTTTTACCCTAATTCCTCTTCATCTCATCCCCTTCTCATTGCACTAAATGTTGTTGGAGCATGAATTCTATATCATGTCTCAAAACAAATGGTGCATAGATTTCTATTGACCGGCCTCAAAATAGGTGCGACTTCTATATAAGTCCACTTACGATTGCTTAACATAGCGCTAAATTTTGTCCCGATTCAAATAAATGATCATTCGTGGCCCAAACTTATGATTGCAAGCCCAAGTATGTTAATTTGATCTCTTTGATCCAATAACCTTGAGATTCATTGTGTGGAGGATTTGGTTTTACCAATCCTCTAATGGATCTATAACACCTTTGGTCAACGCGGATCACTTAAACATCATTGATCATTAAATGGTACTTGTGAGAATTCCAAATGGATGATATACTTGACAAAAAGCAAATGCAACTTGTTGTGTGGAGGCTTTGGTTCTACCAATCCTCTAATGAGTTCCAAATGTAAGTTTCAAGATGGTCATCCAACTAACCACTAATTATTGACTTGTTTTATTTTTTGCTTTTATTATTTTATGCTTTATGCACTATTTATTTTTTAGCATTTTTCATTTCATGCAATTTTTCATCTTTGCTCATTTGAGCATTTATATTCTTTTCATTTTTACTTTGCTCACTTGAGCTTTTCTTTTTCTTTTCCTAAGATACTTAATAATCAACTTAAACCTTAAAAAACTCTTAACGGTACTTAGACTATTTGGTTACTATCCTTGGCATTATGGAGCATGGGACTATTTCTTGGACTTAGGATTAGAAACCTTGGCCTATCTTGGAGACATTGTGATCTTATATGATTATTTTGTATGGAGCTCTTGAGGTTTACCTCAAGACATTGTGTTGCTTGTTTGTTTTTGTGTGCAGGTTTTTGTGATTACATCCTTTGTTTGTGATCTGGAATTCACCCGCATACAACCATTAATATGCCCAATTTTTATGAAGACTTAATACACTTGAAGAGGTCTAGTATCTTTGCTTGCTTGGTTTTAATCCAAAGAATGAAAATTCTATCTTGGCTCATAATGTCAAGTTTTGGCTTCTTGTTGGTTAGATGGTCCTTATACTTAGCTTTTACCTTATGATTTAGGATAACCTCTTCTTCTCCTCCCATCTTCTTTAAATTCAAAAATCTTCTCCCTACTTTTGAAAACCCTTCTTGTTTTGAAACTTAAACACTTTTACAATAAACTTGGACTTATGTCCATGCATTTTCAAAAACATTTTCGTAAATAAACTTCAATCAATTTAATAATACTTTGACATTTTTTATGAGAAGACTAGAAGTCAACCAATCTCATTTCAAACCATTTTTCCACTTTGGCTTTTACCTTTAAACTTTTCTTAAAAGATTAGGCTCTTGTTAATCCTTGTAGTGATGCAAACAACTATACTTCTACAATATGTAGTGAAGAGATATATTTTCCACTTGGGTGTTGAGTGAGGCATTGTTGATTTTAAAATCCAAGCCATATGCTCCACTTTGAGATGATGCAAATTCTCCTTTCTCATGATTGTGGGTAGTAAGTATGTTTTCCACACGGATAATGACGATGATGTCTTATCTCATAAAATTAACCAACACATTTGTGTTTCAAACTTTTAAAAGAGGAACTACGTGTACCCTGATCCCCTATTGCATAAAAGGTGGTACGTATGCACTAAAGGTTCGCAATCACGGCTGGTGCAAAAATCATAAAAAATACTTCTCTTCTCACCTCCACTATCCATTTTATATACAACACATTTTTTTATAGCCAAAATATACAGATTTTACAAAGAGGTTCCTACGGAGTACCGTAGATGTTTAGGGTGCTAATACCTTCCCTTTGCATAACCAACTCCCTTACCTTGAATCTTTCCCCCTTTTTTGGGTTATTCACTCTTTTCCCGTTCCTTTGGAAACAATAAAGCACGGTGGCGATTTTTATTTTTGATTTGTATAAAGTCTAATCAATCCAATGGCTTAGTCTTGAACATTTCTACCGCTACAGAAAAATGGCGACTTCACTGGGGAAAGATTGACCTCTTGCTGGTCCATCCCTAAGTGGGTTGAGTCTATCTTTGTTTATTATCTATATATGTGTTATTGTTGTTTATGTGTTATATTTTGTATATATGTTTGTTTGGATTTTCCTGGTTTTCAGGGTGGTTGGTGATTACTCATAAGTCCTATACCCGGACTTAGGCAAACTTTAAGATAGGACGGGCGGTATAGTCATGTTAACTTTAAGGGAGTAATCCCAAAAAAGGAGGCATGAGATCTCCCACTCAGTGGAGGCCCTTTTGACTGTAGTGTCGTTTACCGAGTAATTGGGAAGACATACTGCTTTCGACCTGGGAGCCTGCTGAAACTGAGGACCGTAGAATACCAAACCCATCTTGGCCTTTTAGGTGTAGTGCAGAAGCTATGATGGAGTAATCCGGAAATAGTTGTCATGCGATACTACGCTCAGACGAGTCTTTCTTGAGAATATTATTAATTACCGAGTTAATCGGGAAGTTGGTAATATCCGAAGGAAGGATGTAGACTCTGGGAACCTCTAGAACCTTGTTCGGAAGGTGATAAGTTTTTAGACCAACACCTTATGGGTAGTACCTTCGACCTCATGCTCGTGACGTTGAACCTATGAACCCTATATGTGTGATCTTGTGTGTGATTGTTGCATCATGCATCCATGCAATCATAAGCATCTTTTGAAGAAAACAACATTTCAAGGGATTTAAAGGTTGACTATTTGTGAATATCTCAGGTACTTTAAACCATGGATTCTGGAAAGAGAAAGACCGGGAAATACAGTTTCAAGGATCCCAAGATAGATGAGTTGGTCAGTCTAATTCCAGAGATCGAGTGTTCTGCAGACTTTCGGAAGAAGTATGGATCCATTATTCCTCTCATAAATCTGAAGATGAAGGAGGGTATTCTCTCGACCTTGGTCCAGTTCTATGATCCTATGTATCACTTCTTTATTTTTCCCAATTATCAGTTGATGCCTATACTGGAGGAGTATTCTTATCTATTGGATTTACCCGTTACCGATCGTGTTCCTTTTACTGGTTTGGAGGGAGAGCCAAAACCACATGAGATTGCTGCTTTGATTCATCTGGGGAAGTCTGAGGTGGAAGCCCATATGACTACCAAAGGAGGGATTAGAGGATTACCAGCTCAGTTCTTATTGGAGAAAGCTCGTTACCTTTCCAAAATGAAGAGTACAGTTGCTTTTGAGGCCATATTTGCTTTACTTGCTTATGGATTATTCTTATTCCCTAATGTGGACAAGTTTGTCGACGTTAACTCTATCAGGATTTTCATGATTGGAAACCCGGTTCCTACACTGTTGGGTGATGCTTATTACTCTGTTCATCTTCGGAGTTCTTATCATGGGGGAATGATTATCTGTTGCATGCCTTTGTTGTACCGATGGTTCATCTCTCATATGCCTCAGTTTGATGCTTTTTGGGATGTCAAGAAGGAACCCCGTTGGGATCCTAAGATCATGGCACTTACTCACTCGGATATTGATTGGTATCATCGAGCTTATCAGGGTATGGAGATTATTGACAGTTGTGGTAGTTTCCCCAATGTACCTCTTCTTGGTACAAAGGGAGGAATTAACTATAACCCTGTTCTTGCACGGCGACAACTTGGTTATCCAATGAGGGATAAACCGAATAGTATCCATTTGAGTAGTTTCTTTCTGAAGGAAGGAGAAGATCATAGGGAAGCTAGGGAGAAGATTGCGAAGGCCTGGCGTCACATTCATAAGAAGAGTAGGAAGGATTTAGGACCTAGGGGTGTTGTTTCTTTGGAGCCATACCTTTAGTGGGTCCGATCAAGAGCCATTCAGTTGAAGATGCCGTATACTCGGGAGACACCCATGCCTGATCTGTTTGTGAAGACCACTCCTCCTTTATTAGATGATCTAGAAGAGTTGCAGCTTACTTTGGTTAGGATGCAACAGGAAAGAGATGCTTGGAAGAACAAGTTCCATACTTTAGAGAGTTCCTACAAAGCAGACTTGAAGGAGAAAGATGATTTGATCGAGATCCTTGAGAGTCGAGCGATAGAGTCTATGGAGAGGCAAGGTGATTTATTTTCTCCTAAGCCTCAAACAGGTGCTGATTGCTCATTTCCTGATCCAGATGATTGGAAGGAGGTTGCCATCAGACAGGTGGAAGAAAACCAGAGGTTGATGGCTCAGATTGACAGGCTCACAGGGAAGCGCCAGTGTACAGATTGATCTCTATCAGTTTCATTCTCTCAGGATTTTTAGATTGTATTTTCATCTTGTACTTGGGATCATTGAAACTTGTAATCCATTTTTGAAGTTATTATAATAAAAGTTTTTCAGTATTTCAAATGTGTTATTATTTTGATGTTTGCAATATGTCTATAAACGTTAAATCCCTTGAAATATTAAATGATAAAGTAAAAATAATCATATGCATTGCACATCATGCATCATATTGCACATATTTCTTGCATTTATTATGCATATCCAGGTGCCTTACCCAGCTTTTTTCTTCGTTCAGCAAGCTGACTCATCACTACAACACCCGGGCTAACTTCAAAAAGAAGATGGACAACTTGGAACAGGAGAATCGCGAGCTACGCGAAGAAGTTTCTGCTTTGAAAGCTGGCTTGGCCAACTTGACTACTCTGATGGAAGCTCTGGTGGTTGCTCAGAATCAGCCACCGAGTGTTCAACCTCAACCAACAAGGGCAAATGCTGAAGTTCCTACCGTTCCTGTATCCGCTACTTCGACTGTTGTTCAAAACCGCATGCCTCAAGGTTATTCGTGGGGAATGCCAGAGAATTTTGCACCTGAAGGTTTCAATTTGGGCCCCCAAGATGCTCCAGTGGTTCCAAATGTTGTTACTACAGCACCTCCTATGGTGCATACTGTTTCTGCTGCACCTCCTTCGGTGAATTTGGTTCCGTTTGAAGATGTGTGTCGTCCTTTCCCTCCGCCGAGTGAAGATTTGGGTCTTTATGACATAATGGATGATTTCCAAGAGAAATTTTATATAATGCAAAGAAAGATGAAGGCTCTTAGGGGAAAAGAGCTATTTGGGTAGAATGTGAATGAGTTGTGTTTGGTCCCGAATGTTAAAGTGCCTGCTAAGTTCAAGGTCCCGGAGTTTGAGAAGTACAAGGGCAACATTTTCCCTCGTGCTCACTTGGTGATGTACGTGAGGAGAATGTCTACCCACACTGATGATCAGCGTTTGCTGATTCACTTTTTCCAGGATAGTATGACCGGCGCAGCGTTGAAATGGTACATGAGTTTAGACAGCGCCAACATCCATACTTTTAATGATTTGGGAGAAGCATTCATTAAACAATACAAGTATAATGTGGACATGGCGCCCGACCGTGACCAACTTAGGGCCATGGTTCAGAAAGACAGAGAATTGTTCAAAGAGTACACACAGAGATGGCGCGAAGTGGCTACACAAGTGATTCCTCCCATGGAAGAGAAGGAAATGACTAAAATCTTTCTGAAGATGCTAGGCGCTTTCTACTACGAAATAATGGTAGCAAGTATCCCAAGTGATTTTATAGAGATGGTAGGAATGGGTGTCCGTCTAGAAGAGTCAGTAAGAGAAGGCCGTTTGACAAAGGGTGAAGGATCCGGAGGTGTGAAGAAGCCAGCTTATGGGTTTACAAAGAATAAAGAGGGGGATACAAATACTGTCATACAAGAGAGGAGGGTAAATGCTCCTAGAAGGAATTATCAGCGTCACCAGTAAGTTGCTTCAGTTACTCCTGTTATGAATGCCGATTCGACTATCGTTGCTTATCAAAGACAGTCCCAGCAGGGGAACCAAGGGAATAATCAGAGAAGGGAGAGCTACGATCCTATTCCCATGAGTTATGCAGAGCTACTACCAGCATTGATTCAGAAGAAGTTAGTCCAGATACGACCACCTCCAGCAGTACCATCACCATTTCCTTGGTATTATAAAGCAGACCAGACGTGTGCCTTTCATCAGGGAGCACCAGGGCATAGTGTTGAAAATTGTTATCCTTTGAGGACTGAAGTGCAAAGGTTGGTGAAGTCTGGAATTTCATCTTTCAAATACATGGGACCTAATGTGAAAGACAATCCTCTACCCAAGCACGGGGGAGTGAATACTGTGAATATGGTGGCGGTTGTCCAGGTGACTTCCAGATTTTTGACATTAATCTGGTTAGAGGGGATTTGGTGAAGATGCACGCAGACCTCTGTGAATTCAGTTATTATACGCATGACCATGCCGGTTGTGCTATTTGCAGTACAAATATACAGGGTTGCGGGAAGATAAAGGCTGATTTACAGGAGATGATGGATGAAGGTCTAATTCATATAATCAGGCCTAGGGAAGAATATGAAGAGGAAGTGAATATGGTTTCTGGATGTCCGGGTGAATTCATAATTTTTGAAGTAGAGCATTTGAATGAAGATCTCGTACAGTTGCATGCTACTTTCTACCGTACTCATGGTCAGAAGGAACACCAATATGGGTCTTGCATAGTTTGCTGTCGAGACCCCCGAGGATGTTCTATTGTGAGAGAAGGTGTTCATCTACTGTTAGACAATGGAACTATCAAGATCACAGGTTAGAGAGATGATTATCACGAGATTGATATGGTTGAAGTTTGTTTGACGGGAGAAGAGTCAAAGGAAGAGTATGCCTCCGCGGATGAGTATTTCTCTTCAGACGAAGATTTATTTGCCAGAAATGACCTTTTGAGGGCTGATTATGTTGAGGAAGGTGTAAACGTCATTGTACGTTGTTTTGGTGCACCTGCTCATCTTGAGGTGGAGTACCATAGCAAACCAGCTGTTACCCCATTGGTAATTAGTCTGCCAGGACCTGTTCCCTATAAATCAGATAAGGATGTGCCTTACAAATACAACGCTACAATCTTAGAAGATGGGGTGGAAATTCCCATCCAGCCAATGCCAGATGTTGGAAATATAGCTGATAATAGCAGGGTGACCCGTAGTGGTCGTGTGTTTGCACCAGTTATTCAAAGAGATGTTATTGCTGGAAAGAAAATTGCTGAGAACGATGAGTCTAAGAAGGCTGCAGGAGAGACTAGTGGAGCTACATTGGAGAAAGAAGTGGATGATATCTTGAAGATAATTAAGATGAGAGACTACAAAATTGTAGACCAGCTATTGCAGACTCCTTCAAAGATATCCATCCTAGCTTTATTGATGAATTCCTCCGCTCATAGAGAATCACTGATGATAGTACTAGACCAAGCTTTTGTAGAGAATGACATGCCGTTAGATCAATTCAACAGTGTAATTGGAAACATTACATCATGTAACAACTCGAGTTTCTGCGATGATGAGTTACCAGATGAAGGGAGGAATCACAACCTGGCCCTCCACATATCTATGAACTGCAAGAATGACTCGCTATCCAATCTGCTGATTGATAACGGATCTGCATTGAATGTTATACCGAGAAGTACCCTCATGAAGTTAAAGTATCAGGGAACACCTATGCGCCCGAGTGGCATCATTGTGAAGGCTTTTGATGGGTCGAGGAAATCTGTCATCGGTGAGGTGGATTTACCCATCCACATAGGACCACATTTGTTCTTGATAACTTTCCAGGTAATGGACATTATTCCCGCATATAGTTGTTAGCTAGGACGACCATGGATACACGAAGCAGGGGCTGTCACTTCAACTCTGCATCAGAAGCTAAAGTTTGTGCGTGAAGGGAAGGTAGTGATCATAAATGGGGAGCAGGCGTTGTTGATATCCCATCTATCCTCTTTCAGTATTGTAGAAGCGGATGAGGCTGCTGTTGGAACCCAGTTCCAAGCCTTATCCATTGACAACATAAGGAATAATGAGAATTCTGTGGTTTCCCTGAAGGACACGCAGCAGGTTGTGCGCAATGGTCATATTGCAGTTTGGGGACGACTTGTGGATCCACCTGTGAACAAGAACATATCTGGTTTGGGTTTCTCTTCGAGGAATAGAAAAGGCAAAAGTTTGAAGTCAAAGTCTTCTGTGAACAGTTATCATGATGTTTTCCGCAGCGGAGGCTACCTCCATCCAATTGGTTCTGGAATTAATGCTGTTGAAGAGGATGAAGCAGAGCAGGAAGTACCGAATTATGTGACGCATGGAGTCCGAGTTTAGAACTGGGTCACCATTGATGTTCCTTCTTGCATACATGTTTCAAAGTAATTTGTTTTGTTAATCTGCTTCTTTCTTTTGAAAAGCTTTCACTCTGCCCAAGGTGGAAGTATTAATGTTCTAGGGCTTATCTGTTTGCTATAACTGTTAAGATCATTAATAAAAGTTGTCTTTGCTTCCAAATTATGTCTTTAATTTTATGCCTTTTCTTGGGAAATAGTAATAAAAAAAACCCTTTCAAAATAAATAATAACTAAAAATTAATCTGCATGATCACTTGTTATATGTGTCAGTTTCTAAAAGCAATCATAAATCACACGTGCAGATTAATTAAAAAACCCGTTGAATACAATGACCCTGCACCCTCTCCCAACTTTGTTGTCCTGTGTTTGGGGCTGAAGAAGAAGATTATGATGATATTCCAGAAGAGGTCTCACGGTTGCTTGAGCACGAGGAAAATACCATTCATCCATATAAAGAGCCTTTGGAAGTGGTTAATTTGGGTTCAGAAGAAGATCCGAAGGAAGTTAAGATTGGAGCATCGTTGCATCCTTATATAAAGAGCAGGTTGATTGAGCTGTTGAAAGAGTATGTGGATATTTTTGCTTGGTCTTATCAAGATATGCCTGGTCTAGATACAAACATTGTCGAGCATTGTTTGCCGTTGAAGCCAGAGTGTCCGCCAGTTAAACAAAAGTTGAGAAGAACCCACCCGGATATGGCAGTAAAGATCAAAGAGGAGGTCCTAAAACAAATTATGCTGGTTTTCTTGTGACATCAGTGTATCCTCAATGGATTTCCAATATTGTCCCAGTACCGAAAAAAGACGGAAAAATCCGCATGTGCGTAGATTATAGAGATCTAAATAAAGCTAGTCCAAAAGATGATTTTCCATTGCCTCACATTAACATGTTAGTGGATAGCACAACAAAATTCAATTATTCTCGTTCATGGACGGATTTTCCGGGTATAATAAAATAAGAATGGCTCTAGAGGACATGGAAAAAACAATGTTTATCACACCCTGGGGAACATTCTGTTACAGAGTGATGCCCTTCGGGTTGAAGAACGCTGGTGCAACGTACCAAAGGGCCATGACAACCCTATTCCATGATCTGATGCACAAAGAAATCAAAGTATATGTTGATGATATGATTGCCAAATCCCAAACTGAAGAAGGGCATATAGAAGATTTGTTGAAGTTGTTTCAGCGTTTGAGGAATTATCGTCTCCGCCTGAATCCAAATAAATGCACCTTCAGAGTTAGATCGGGGAAATTGTTGGGTTTTATTGTTAGCCATAAAGGAATTGAAGTTGACCCTGACAAAGTCAAAGCAATTCAAGAAATTCTAGCACCAAGAACTAAAAAGCAAGTCAGGGGTTTCCTCGGGCGTTTGAATTATATCTCCAGATTTATTTCCCACATGACTGCAACGTGTGAACTAATCTTTAAGTTGTTAAAGAAAGATCAAGGTTGTGTGTGGACAGATGACTGCCAAAGGGCATTTGAAAGTATTAAAGAATATCTGCTTGAACCTCCTATCTTGCTCCCTCCCGTAGAAGGAAGACCTTTGATTATGTATCTAATAGTGTTAGATAAATCCATGGGTTGTATTCTGGGACAACATGATGAAACGGGAAAGAAAGAGTTCGCCATTTATTATATCAACAAAAAGTTCACTGATTGTGAGTCGCGGTATTCTATGCTAGAAAAAACATGGTGTGCTTTGGCCTGGGCAGCAAAGCGTTTGCAGCAGTATATGTTGAATCATACTACTTGGTTGATCTCCAAAATGGATCCAATCAAGTATATTTTTGAAAAGCCTGCTCTTACTGGGAGAATTACCTGCTGGAAAATGTTGTTATCTGAATATGACATCGAGTACCTCACTCAAAAGGCTATCAAAAGTAGTGTGTTAGCAGATTACCTTGCTCACCAGCCGGTGGAAGATCATCAGTCTGCAGAATATGAATTCCCCGATGAAGATGTGATGTACTTGAAAGTGAAAGATTGTGATGAACCATGCCTGAGGAGGGCCCCGACCCTGAATCTCGTTGGAGTATGGTATTTGATGGAGCAGTGAATGCTTATGGTAAAGGGATTGGTGTTGTGATTGTCACTCCTCATGGATCGCACATTCCTTTTACTGCAAGGTTAACATTTGATTGCACTAATAATATGACGGAATATGAGGCTTGCATTACGGGTCTTGAAGAAGCTATTGATCTCATAATCAAAATCCTAGATGTGTATGGCGATTCAACTTTGGTAATAAATCAGATTAAAGGAGAATGGGATACTCGTCACCCTGGCTTGATCCCTTACAAAGATTATGCTAGAAGATTACTACCCTTCTTCAATAAAGTTGAATTCCATCACATTCCTAGGGATTAAAATCAAATGGCAGATGCTCTGGAAACTCTGGCTTCCATGTACCAAGTAAATGCTTGGAATGATATACCCCGAATTACCGTTCGACGGCTAGATAGGCCCGCTCATGTGTTTGCGACAGAGGAGGTAGAAGATGAAAAACCTTGGTATTATGATGTCAATCATTTTCTTCAGACTCATGAATACCCGTTTGGTGCGTCAAAGAAAGATAGAAAGACACTGAGAAGATTGGCAGGCAGTTTCTTCCTCAGTGAAAATGTGTTATACAAGAGAAATCATGACATGGTCTTGCTCAGATGCATGGATAAACACGAAGCAGACATGTTGATGCATGAGATCCATGAAGGTTCATTTGGCACTCATGCTAATGGACATTGAATGGATAAAAAGATGCTAAGGGCAAGTTATTATTGGTTGACAGTAGAATCTGATTGTTACAAATTTACAAAGAAGTGCCATAAATGCCAGATTTACGTAGATAAGATCCATGTACCTCCGACACTTCTCAATGTGATTTCCTCCCCGTGGCCTTTCTCTATATGGGGTATTGACATGATCAGGATGATAGAACCTAACGCTTCGAATGGACACCGTTTCATCTTGGTAGCAATTGACTACTTTACCAAATGGGTAGAGGCTGCTTCATATGCCAATGTTACCAAACAGGTGGTTGTGCGTTTCATAAAAACAATCTTATATGCAGGTATGGTGTGCCAAGCAGAACCATCTCTGACAATGGCTCGAATTTGAACAACAAGATGATGACTGAACTGTGCAAAGAATTCAAGATTGTCTATCACAATTTATCTCCATACGGGCCAAAGATGAATGGGGCTGTTGAAGCTGCTAATAAGAATATCAAGAGAATTATCCAGAAAATGGTTGTAACTTATAAAGATTGGCATGAAATGCTCCCTTTTGCTCTACATGGATATCGAACATCTATTCACACTTCAACAGGAGCAACCCCATTCTCCCTAGTGTATGGAATGGAAGCTGTACTCCCAGTCGAGGTTGAGATTCCCTCGTTGCGTGTGATAATGGAAGCCTAGTTGACAGAGGGCTGAATGGGTCCAGAACAGGTTTGACCAATTAAATTTGATTGAAGAGAAGAGGATGCCAGCTTTATATCATGGGCAGTTATATCAGAAAATAATGAAGAAAGCATTTGACAAAAAGGTCATACCTCGTGAATTTAGAGAAGGCGACCTCGTGATCAGGAAGGTCATGTCTTTCAACACTAATTCTAGGGGCAAGTGGACTCCCAATTTTGAAGGCCCGTATGTTGTCAAGAAAGCCTTCTCTGGTGGTGCATTAATTCTTGAAAATATGGATGGCGAGGAGTTCCCACGTCCCATTAATGCTGACGCAGTCAAGAAATACTTCGCCTAAAGAAATAAAAGAACAACTCGCTAGGCTGAAAACCCGAAAGGGAGGTTTAGGCAAAAAGGAGCGTCTCGGTAGGCCGAAAACCCGAAAGGGCGGTCTAGGCAAAAATTATAGACATAAACAGAATAAGTTTCCCGCTAAGTTGAAAACCCGCAAGGGCAGCTTAGGAAAAATTTAGGGATTTGTCTTGGCAGGTAACTACGTCAGACAAGACTTGATCGTTGAAGCAACAAACTTCTCGGATCCTCACCATACTTCAATGAAAGCAGTTTCTCAGGATTTCAAAAGTTGTTAGGGGGAATAGTGGTCATTGTATCTCAATGTATCTTTTCCATTATGTATTACCATTTCCCAAACTTTGTAATCATCCATGGAGTCTCTCCATTCACAGACTACCATTCTATTAATGAAATTCGAGCTTTCGCCCAATTATTTGTGTTCCTATTTTTATTTAGCTTGCAAAGACTTCATTTATTACTGAAAATAACTGTTAAAGCAAAAAGATTAAAAGAAGCAAAATTAACTTTTCAAAAAAAGAGAAGAGATCTTTACAATTCAATTTACTTTGGGATTTGTGATGAAACAATGACAACAAAAATGGTAGTCCCAAGAATGAACAAACTCCGGTTGTTTTAAGAAGATTTACTCCCTTCATGAAGGTTTTTCTCAGAACATTTTGCTGGTATGCGCAATCTTTGTGTGTTTCTCAGATAGTTAAAGACGATATCAGTAGGTACAAGGTACAGTATTGGGTTTGTGATCCCATTATCCCCAGTCAAGTCTTGGTTCGCTTTTGACTTTGAGTTCGCATGGTCAGAAACCTCCGTCTCAGATTTACCAGCGAAGTCTTTCCTCATATTATGAAAGGTTTTATTCCCTTGGTGTGCTGGGATGTCTCTCTTTTTGCAGTTTTGGCATTAATGTTGACTTCTTGAATTCCCGGGAAGGTTATCCCAGGGAATCTCTTGTTGGATGAGTATTCGTGATGAAAGTTTCAGTCCGCATTTTTTCTCCAGGGAGGTAGGCTTGAATCCCCAAGTGAGGCTTGGTTATTTCAGCGCCAATCTGCTTTATTTGAGGCTGATGTTGCAATCTCCAGTAGGCATGTTGCTTTTGGATAACCTTTTTCTCCGATGAAACTGGAAGAAGGATGTTCTATCCTGGTATCTGTTTGATTTAGATACATCCGGATTATGTTTCTCCTCAGTGAAGTTAAAGCAATAGGTTTGGTTTCTGTAGTTGCTTTTACCTTTCTTGGATTGATCTTTTTGGTTGAAGCTTAGCCCAATGTTGTTAGTACCTGAGGCGGTTTTGTTTGTTTGCGCTGATTATGTATCCTTTTTACCATCATATGCACAATAGCACTCATACATTCATACATACATCATGCATTGCTAAAAACCATCACTCATTGACGTTGTGTTTTGACCTTTCCGGCAGCGCTCTTTGCTTAGTTGAATTTGGTTTTCCCTCTTGAGTTTATTTCTCAAAGAATGAATCTGCATTGGCCGTCTTGCTCTAGTTTATTTCAGAATTGGATTTGTGGCTACATGACAATATCATTTATTATGGATTTCTGAAAACTTTGAGTTTTGGTTTGAGAATTTATTTTGCACAGGAAGACTTTATCTCCTCAGCAGGAATATCGTGGCATTTCCCCGGGAAGTCATATTTCTATCCCTAGAAAGTCATTTCTCTTTGCAATTCCCCTTGACAATAAGTGGAAGTCTCTTTATTTGAGACAGATTACATATTACCCATTCCAGGCAGATTTCCTTCGTTAAAGAAGAAGTTGAGACCCGTTCTTGGAAAAAAACCAGAATCTTGGGGAAACTTGATATATTTTCTCTTTCTACCTTCAGTGAACGTTGTTAGTACATCGGCATTGAACGTCGGTGTTTCTTATCTTTTTGATATCTTCAGTGAATGTTGATAGTTCATCGTCAGTGAACGACGGTGATATGATATATTTTATCTTTCTACCTTCAGTGAATGTTGGTAGTACATCGACAGTGAACGCCGGTGTTTCTTATCTTTTTGCTATCTTCAGTGAACGTTGATAGTTCATTGTCAGTGAACGACGGTGATATGATATATTTTCTCTTTCTACCTTCAGTGAATGTTGGTAGTACATCGGCAGTGAACGTCAGTGTTTATTATCTTTTTGCTATCTTCAGTGAACGTTGATAGTTCATCGTCAGTGAACAGCGGTGATATGATATATTTTCTCTTTCTACCTTCAGTGAATGTTGGTAGTACATTGGCAGTGAACGTTGGTGTTTCTTATCTTTTTTCTATCTTCAGTGAACGTTGATAGTTCATCGTCAATGAACGGCGGTGGTATGATATATTAAGTGAACGTTGGTAGACATCGGCAGTGAACATCGATGCTTGTTATCTTCCTCTCTGATTTTGTTCTTGTGGTTCACCAGTGATTTATTTTCCTGGCGGGGTTGCTCCTTTGTATCTTCATTTTTTGTTGCATCCCCAATGTTACTTTGCGTTTCTTTGGTTCTGTTCATATGCATTCATATGCATAAGCATTTGCATGGCATCTTAGGGCCAAAAACAAGGTTTGTTTTATATTTAAGTTTCTTCAATCGCGTCGACGCGAAGATTTTTAACCTTCGTATCTCCGGATAGAAGAAACTTAAATAAGGGCAGCTGTTGTACCCCAATTTTTGCCCCTAAGATCCCTTCATCATACCATATTGTTTCAATCACAACAAAATCACATTAGGGCTTTTGATTCTTCTCCCTATCTTTAGCCTTGCTCTTCTGAGGAATTACCAAGCACCTTAACTTGTTTTCTTTTGTGATCATGGATATTTTGCTTTGATTTTCTCTCTAATTAACAAAATGCAATATTGGTTTGTCTTACTTGATTAATAATGTAGGTAAAGGCAATGAGGTTTAGCAAGTTGCTTCATGGGTGCATGAGTTTATTTCCATGCCCTAGTCAATAGCTTGAGAAATTCAAACCTCACAATTGAAGTTGTTTTGAAGTTGGTTTGGAAGTGTTTTAGGTGGCCATGAATACTCATCATCATCCTCAACAATCTCTATTCATAAAGGAAGAATATTGGCAAAATGTTTGTTCAGAATTGGCAAAGTTCCACCAAGCATTCTCTTGATCTAAAGGCTAGGGTTTTGGATTTCAAAGGGGCATATCTTGCTCATATTTTGGTATTTTTGAGTGATTCAAAAAACATTCTTCTATTCAATTAGTTACCAACAAATCACTTCAAAGGTTCCAAGGAGTTTTCATGTGGAAGGAACTTGGTGAAGAGGGAAGGTTACAAGTCATCCAGATGAATCCCCAATTTTTCATATGTGACTTCAAATGGTCATAACTTTGTCAATTTTTATCACCTTGAGCCCATTATTTTTTCATGATGATCTTAAAGACGTGTACTTCATGCCTTCTTTTATGTGCAAAGTAAAAAAAAGGATGGAAGTTTCCTTAAGAATGCAAAATATTATAGGCCATTTCATGATTTTTGGTCAACTTTAACAAGTCATAACTTTCTCAATTTTTGGAGATTTTGAGTGGTTCAAATTGCAAAATGTCATTCAAGAGATCTACTTCATTCCATATTTTTTGGTCAAGAGAAAATTCTAAGTGGAAAGCCATGTTTGGATGCAAGAGATTATATGTCATTTTTTAAAGAATTTGAAATATTTATGGAAAGTCAACTCTTTTTCTTCAACTTTGACTCCATGTAACTTTCAGCTCAAGCATCCATTTGATTCCATTATTTTTCCATTGCAAAGCTTGTTATCTCATCTTTCCAAAGCATCAAGAGTTTTGCCCTAAGACCCCTTGAGGTGAAAATGCCATTGCTTTGAACTTGGTAACTTGGAACTGAAGTTTCTCCATAAGTCAGAATTTGAAATTCATGTTTTGGCCTTTAAACATCAAATTAGCACGCGTTTGTGATCTAAACATGTTTAACCAAGTTTCCAGAGTGGATTAGTGCCTTGAAACACAAGGATTAGATGAGTTTTGATGCAAATCAGATCACACTTTGCTCGTGCATCAAGTTCACACAATTTCCCTCCAATTTGCATCATTCCACACGCTTGAACATTCCATTTGATTCCCTATAAATAGAGGGTCATCCTCCCATTCAATTTCCCAAGCTTAGATAGCCAGAATCACCCTGCCAAACTTGATTCACAACTCAGAATTCAGCTACTTCGAATCCTATTCTCAAGCCTTTTTCAATCCATTTTTTTCATCAATTCACCTTCCTTGATCTTCCCTGAAGCTAACCATATAATTACATTCAAGAATCGTGCCCTATATTGCTCCATAGAAGTCTAGTTTCAGAGCTCTGCAACTCAACTTCAATAGGTAGATTCCTTCATTAATTCTTCAAAACTTTGGTATCATTGTGTTGCTCTCATTGCCCTGGTTCTAGTTGCAACACTTACTTTCATCCGGAAGCACGTTTTGACCATGAATTTTCAAATCCCTTTTCAAAAATTTCTTTCCAAATTGCTTGAGTTACAATTTAAATAAATTTGGCGCGAGGGTGGGGTTGTCTTCGTCTTGAAGAGACGAAGCGAATGGCATAGGTCTGAGCTTCTGATATACAGCTTGAGAGACCTGCAATTTGTGAAGGCTGAAGGTTGAAGATGACCAACGTGTCATCTTCTAACAAATGAAAGCGTGACATTTGTTATTTTCAAATTCTGATTTTATTAATGATTCTGTACATTATTCATTAAAGACCATGATATGCACAGCGCGCCAGATCCCCTGGATTTGATTACTAACGCATTTTGACTCTCATCCAATGGTCCACATCTTTTTATATTATTTTCTTTTTTCTGTTTTTTATATTTTAATTGTTTTAAATTTCAAAAAATCATAGAAAATTCATTTTTAGTCCAAAAAATCTGAAAAAATTATGAAAAATATTTCTGATTATTCTCTTTCTGATTTTTATTTTTTCACGATTTAATTTTATGTTTTGGTATTTTTTTATGAATTTTACACTTATTTGATTTGTTTTAAATGTTTAAAAATACTTTTACACATTTTTAAATTCTGAAAAAATTATGGAATGATCCAATGATATTGTGACAAATATTGATGACCTTATTTTATTTTTGTTTCTGACTTTACTATTTTTTTATTTTACCCATTTAATTAAATTTTTAAAAATAGTTTCTGACTTTTAAAAATTCCCAATAATTTTGTAAAATTACTTGGCCTCTTTTCTGATTTTTCTATGGTCTTATTTTTCATTTCTTGATTAATTTGAATATAATTGATATTTTCCTCATTATTTTCTTTTTTAAAAAAAAAACATTTTTAATCCTTTTAATGTATATATTAAATATATATAATTTTGTGATTATTTTCTGGCTGTCTTGGGTTGATTTTTTGATCATGGCTTTATTAACATCATTGGATTTAGGTGTTGAGTTCAACTCCATCAAAATGGATGAATGATTTTAATAATAGTTTGACTAAATTTTTAATTCAAATGTGGTTTCTCTTTTTACCCTAATTCCTCTTCATCTCATCCCTTTCTCATTGCACTAAATGTTGTTGGAGCATGATTTCTATATCATGTCTCAAAACAAATGGTGCATATATTGAAATTGATCGGCCTCAAAATAGGTGCGACTTCTATATAAGTCCACTTACGATTGCTTAACATAGCGCTAAATTTTGTCCTGATTCGAATAAATGATCATTCGTGGCCCAAACTTATGATTGCAAGCCCAAGTATGTTAATTTGATCTCTTTGATCCAATAACCTTGAGATTCATTATGTGGAGGATTTGGTTCTACCAATCCTCTAATGGATCTACAACACCTTTGGTCAACGCGAATCACTTAAACATTGTTGATCATTAAATGGTACTTGTGAGAATTCCAGATGGATGATATACTTGACAAAAATCAAATGCAACTTGTTGTGTGGAGGCTTTGGTTCTACCAATCCTCTAACGAGTTCCAAATGCAAGTTTCAAGATGGTCATCCAACTAACCACTAATTATTGACTTATTTTATTTTATGTTTTTATTCTTTTATGCTTTATGCACTATTTATTTTTTTAGCATTTTTCATTTCATGCCATTTTTCATCTTTGCTCATTTGAGCATTTATATTCTTGTCATTTTTACTTTACTCACTTGAGCTTTTCTTTTTCTTTTCCTAAGATACTTAATAATCAACTTAAACCCTAAAAAACTCTTAATGGTACTTGAAATATTTGGTTACTATCCTTGATATTATGGAGCATGGGACTATTTCTTGGACTTAGGATTAGAAACCTTGGCCTATCTTGGAGACCTTGTGATCTTATTTGATTATTTTGTCTGGAGCTCTTGAGGTTTACCTCAAGACATTGGGTTGCTTGTTTGTTTTTGTGTGCAGGTTTTTGTGATTACATCCTTTGTTTGTGATCTGGAATTTACCCGCATATAACCGTTACTCTGCCCAATTTTTGTGAAGACTTAATACACTTGAAGAGGTCTAGTATCTTTGCTTGCTTGGTTTTAATCCAAAGAATGGGAATTCTATCTTGGCTCATAATGTCAAGTTTTGGCTTCTTATTGGTTAGATGGTCCTTATCCTTAGCTTTTACCTTATGCTTTAGGGTAGCCTCTTCTTCTCCTCCCATCTTCTTTAAATTCAAAAATCTTCTCCCTCCTTTTGAAAACCCTTCTTGTTTTGAAACTTAAACACTTTTACAATAAACTTGGACTTATGTCCATGCATTTTCAAAAACATTTTCATAAATAAACTTCAATCAATTTAATAATACTTTGACATTTTTTTATGAGAAGACTAAAAGTCAACCAATCTCATTTCAAACCATTTTTCCACTTTGGCTTTTACCTTTAAACTTTTCTTAAAAGATTAGGCTCTTGTCAATCCTTGTAGTGATGCAAACAACTATACTTCTACAATATATAGTGAAGAGAGATATTTTCCACTTGGGTGTTGAGTGAGGCATTGTTGATTTTAAAATTCAAGCCATATCCTCCACTTTGAGATGATGCAAATTCTCCTTTCTCATGATTGTGGGTAGTAAGTATATTTCCCACACGGACAATGACGATGATGTCTTATCTCATAAAATTAACCAACACACTTGTGTTTCAAACTTTTAAAAGAGGAACTACGTGTACCCTGATCCCCTATTGCACAAAAGGTGGTACGTAGGCACTAAAGGTTCGCTATCGCGGCGGGTGCAAAAATCATAAAAAATACTTCTCTTCTCACCTCCACTATCCATTTTATATACAACACATTTTTTATAGCCAAAATATACAGATTTTACAAAGAGGTTCCTACGGAGTATCCATGAAAGACTGCAAAGTATCCATGAACATATCTTCTCCCAACCATCTTCTCCCAATAGAAAGACTGCAAAGTATCCATGAACATATCAGTCAATTCCTTTTCAGTCAAAGGAGGTTTAACTTGAGAAGCCAACTCTCTCCAATGTTGAGAATACTCTTTGAAGGATTCTCTTTCTCTTTGGGACATGCTCTGCAGTTGACGTCGGTCAAGAGCCATGTTAAGGTTGTAATTGTATTACTTCAAAAAGGAATCAACTAAATATTGGAAGCACTGGATATGGTTCTTCTCCAATCCCATATACCACTGGAGTGAAGCACCACTCAAGCTGTCTTGAAAGCAATGGATGAGAAACTTCTGATTATTGGTGTAGGCATCCATCTTCCTGAAGTACATGACCAAATGACTTCTTGGACATGAGTTCCCTTGGTACTTTCCAAGATTTGGAGTCTTGAATTTGGCAGGCATTACAAGGTCAGAAACTAAACACATGTTGCCAGCACCAACACTGAAGAACTCATTGCCTTCCTGATGAGTGCTAAATTCTTATTAATTTGAGTGTGAATAATTATCACTCACCGGCTTAATTCGTTTACTTTTCGTCAATAAACCTCAACTTGTATGTAAGTACGTGTATATTGTATATAATCGTTTTCATGTACATACTGTATCTTTTGATATTTTTTCACTTCTTTTGTAGGTATTAAAGAAGTGATATTTAGTCATTGTCTTGTATATCATTGAATAAGCTTTCCAACACTTCCAACCATGCATCAATCAGAGTTATGATTCAGAAGTTATGATGAAAACAAGATCTATTTTATTTTCTTCAGTACAACAAACCACGCTAAGCACCCATACCGCACTAAGCGCACCACAGGAGAACCAGAAGCCATTTGTTTTATATTTTTTTACCGTACTAAGCCCCTATACCTCACTTAGCGTGCCCAGCTATAACAACAACTCTATTTTAGTGATTTTTCACTTTTTTGGGCCATTCCATCATCTTTCTTCATGGTGGCAGCCTAGAGGGAGTAGAGAAACATTTTGGAGAGAGAGAGAGAGAGAGAGAGAGAGAGAGAGAGAGAGAGAGAGAGAGAGAGAGAGAGAGAGAGAGAGAGAGAGAGAGAGAGAGAGCGAGAGAGAAGTGATACAAACAACATAGAAGTAGATTCTTGCAGATTGGAGTCAGATCTGATTTACCCCATGGGACACCTCAGTTGATTCTTCTTCCTCTTCACTTTCCCCTCGTCGTGGTTAGAGACCATGAGTGGTTAGGATCTCTTCTTTGTTTGTTTTGGTTGTAATAACTCACACTCATATGTATTTACTCTGATTATATTATATGTGAACCGATTGATTATTTGATTTTGTTGATTTCATTTGTGTTTATTCAAAACCTAGGTTGGAATCTTTTGAAAAACCCTTTGACAAACCCATTTCAAAACCTATGATCCAATATTTTTGGACTATCGAATACCATACTCTGGACACAGAGGTGAGATTACATATTCACTTGTATCCTATTGTTAATGTTATCATAAAACATGGTTGGACACGATTGAGTTAGTTACGATAAATTCCTCTTCATTTGGTTAGACACGATCGATGTCAAAGAGAGATTCATGATAATAGCAAACGATTGATAAGTTCACACGTGATAGATTAGTTTGATATGTATGTTATATATTTGTGTTTATTGGTCACAGTGTTAGATGCAATATGTTTAGGAATCGGTATCGATGCTTTATCATTTGTTAGGTCCTGAACGCTAGACATAACTTTAGGCTTAATGTTCACTTTTGTATCGATTCTTAATGTTGCCATATTGCTTTGGACACGAACGATATGGTTGAAACCTCGTTGGTGTTTGGACACAAACACCGACGTGAGTGATACGTGATGGTATTGAGGAATAAATATTGTCTAATAGAAGGCATGCTTTCGAGTTATGAAAACTAGTCCTAGCATGTTCTCACCCCTCTCCAAGATCTTTAATTTTCCGTTGTTTATTTCTTTTTCCTTTCGCTTTAAATATACTTTTACAAACAAGTTTAAAAACGTAGTAACGATTGAATGGCATCGATAGCACTAATCCCCGTGGAGACGATAAAAAATACTTACTCAAGTTTTTGCTTAAGAGTCTCTTTACCGTAGCTATCAACAAAATGAAGTCATTTTTGAGGATTGGTGTTTTTATTGATTTCATCACAATGGTTGTTATGTTTTTAAAATTTATACATTTGTTCATATTATACATATACTTGTTTTGTTTCACGTTTGCCAAAGTGTGGTTAGGTGATTAGTTTTTGTTGGAGCTCGAGGAGATGAGAGCAAAGGTGGAAGAGAAAGCATTTGGCTCATCCAAAGAGAAGCAAAGAGATTGTTTATAAATATACAGACGTCAATCTAATAACATAAAACAAGCATGTTTTATCCGCTTTCTTGTTTTTCCTTATTAGTAGTACAAATAGAGTGGTGTAGTGGGTTAAGGAAGCAAGATTGGATCTATTTTTTAATTTCTGAGCAACTCTGAGACCGCTTACCACGCTCTACTTACACTTAGCGCGCTCTACTTCTTAATTCTTCACTTTTTTTCTCTTGTTCATTACACCATGTCTCTTTTATGTGTGTGTGTGTGTGTATATATATATATATATATATATATATATATATATATATATATATATATATATATATATATATATATATATATATATATATATATATATATATATATATATATATATGTAAGGTAGTTTTAATGTGTTTTTTTTAGTTTGTCCAAGAGCTTGTTTTTTATTAACTTGAGGGAGTTTTGGTGATTGTCTGATTTTGATCGTTTCAACTTGCAAATGTATGGTAATAATAAGAGTTTAAAGTTGTTACATTTCAATGTGTAATACGGTCGGAGAACTGACTTGGTATTTTTCATTTTATCGCAATTGTTGCGGATAACAAGAGTCATCATCGACTTTTCTTTTATCCAATAAAGGAAAGGGTGAAAAAAACAGGAAAGTCCTTTTGAGAATTTTCTTGAGTTCGGGGGGTAGGTTATGAAAAGGGAAGGTGTTAGCACCCTTTTCATCCGTAGTTATCTACGGGCTATTAGTTGCTAGCTCACTTTGTAATGCTTTGTAAAATGTGTTTGTGTTTGTTTGAAAGTAATTTTGAAAAGTGCCTTCGTTTAGGAGAACTTTGTAATGATTCTCGTCTCTATAAGAATGTATACAAAGTGTTGACTTTTGAAAATATTTCAATGAAAGTGTTGGTATGTTTGAAATGTGTTTTGGTTTGAAATGTTTATGAGCAAGCAACTACGAGCGTTCTACCTAATCAAAAGAAATTCTTTGTTCTTTTACTCCTCCTTTAGATAGTGTTTCTTACCATTAGTTAGTAAGAAACCATATCATTGGATATGAAGGGACATGCGTGGGTCATCGTACAGTCATAGAAGGAAACATTTTAGGATACCCTAGCAATTTGTTGTAAGGGACTAAAATCGTTTACCGAAGGCAACATTGAAGGGTCATCGAGGGACTACGATCTTATAATTGAGGGTCCTTGCTAAAGTGTCCCACATTCGAGGGACATGACTGTTTTAATCTAAGGCAACAAGTGTGGGTTAAACTTAGAGGTACAAATATGAAAAGTGTGTTGTTTTCATTCATTTTTATCTTGAATTATGATTGTCTATTTGTTTGATTTTAAGTCTTGCCATACACACCCTAATTACTAGCAATAATATGGAAAGCGATAAATTGCGGAATTTAAAGTCCTACACTATTATAATACTTTAGGGGATGAGAGTACAAATTACAAATGAGGATGACAAATAAAAATAAATCCTAACTATTACAAGGCTTTGTCAATTACATAATTATAGTGTGAAATAGTAAAATGTACAAAGAAATGTAAAGAGAAAAAAATTGTTTTTTATGTTTTTTTTTATAAAAAGGGGCTTAATTAGACTAATTAGTTTGAAAGGAAATTAATTAATTAAAGTCTTAAAGTCTAAGTTATTTTAATTAGAATAGAAAATTAAAATAAAAACTTAAGTCTAATTTAATTATGAAAAGAAAAGAAATGTTTTTATTTATTTTTTCTTATTTATAAAATGAAATAAGGTCAAAATAAAAATAAAGATTTTTTAGTCTAATTATTTAAGAAAATATGTTTTATATGTTTTTAATAAAAAAAGAAATAATAAAATAAAATAAAATAAAAGAATAAAATAAAATAAAAATAATTAATATAATTTAAAGGGTCAGGGGGGTTAGAGAAGAAATTAGGAGCTTAGAAAGTATATAAAAAAAGATTTGGCCCATGGTCTGTTTTTGAAATAAGAAAATAAAAAAAACAAATGAAAATGCAATGGGTTGCGTGATATGAAGCAATCAGGGGGTAAGGGGAAGAAAAAGATGATGGCCCATCAGGAGGGAGGCCCAGGCGCGCTAGTAAACAAAAAAAGGAACTATAAATTGAAGTAAAAAATAACAAAATGTGGCACTAGTGCTCGAACCCAGGTCACAAAGGTTATAGGCGCGCGCTTTAACCACTGGGATGGTGATACATCCGTTGATTTATGCACAGTCAACATGTTATATTATAAACGTGCTCCTGACTATGTCATCTTCTTCTTCCTCGCGCCATAACCCGAGCGACATGTTTGAATTTGTAACTTACTCATTTCTCAATCATTCCAGAAATTATAAACATCAAACTTGTTAGAAATTTCAACATGATTTCAAATATGTAAATAAATTAAACAATGGGTCAAAGATAAGCACGAATTTCTGTTGGTACCAAATCTGACCTAATTTTTTCAGGAAGTTCAAACCTAAAATTCACATTATTCAAGAAATATAAATGAAATCTAAGGGCATGGTTAACTTCTGGACTATGATGTCTACATTTTATCTTCACAAATCAGAGACACACGATGCTTGTATGAAGAGTTAGAAAATTCAGAAAACTCACCTTGCAAGTGGAGATCGTGTTTTGAGTTTGAGCACTCTTCAAGGTGCTATAATGATCTAGTTAGCTTCAGTGAACCTCCAGGAAGCTAATGTAATGCTTAGATTGGATTAGAGTGGCTGTGTTGTCTTGGAGAAGTCAATATGCATCACTCTATTTTTGGTTATGGGAGGTGATGATGAAGGTGTTACAGTTCTAAAACAGGGATATGGATGAGTTATATTTGATGTAAGGAAGCTTTAGGATTGACTTGGAGAAGAAACACATAAGTGGATTATGAGATGAAAGTTTTTGGGCATAAATGACAAGTTATGGAACTTTTGAATGCAATTATGGTTTGAGAGTGATTGAGGGAGTTTCTATGCTTGTGAATTCGTCCCATAGCTTGCAAATAATGTCTCAATTTATAGGCAAGAGGTTCAAAGGCTTGGAGTGATCAGAATCACAAGATCACATGTTATGGATCTTTGGCTTATTTTTGAAGCAATCTTGACAAACATAGTTTCAATGCAAGGTACATGGCTATCTAGAGTGGTTACAAACTTTAAACATGTTTATATGAATTTGTAGATGAAGCTTGGGCAGAAGGAACAAGTGCAAAGCTCAAGACAAGTTGAGTTTGTGATTAAAGCAACTTTTCAAGAATGGCAATGGTGCCTTTGTGCCATAAATGGAAATGCAACTTGGATAATGGCTCAAATGCTTGGACAATGGCTATAATAGTTGTGTAATAAATTAATTATAGAGTGAAACACAAGTTAGAAGCCTGCAAAGTGAGATTATGCAACAATGGTTGGATATTTGGTCAAGTGTTCATCCTAAAAATGACTTTTAATTCAAGAATGAATGCCCAACTTCATGCCTTTGATTATCTTAGGTCAAGCATGATCTCTTCAAGTTCTTGGACATTTTGGAAAGCTTGAAACATTGTCTACAACCTTCATGTTGACCATTTTGACAAAAGAAAATTGGAACTAGGTGGAAATTGGTCAAGAAGTTAGGTAAAATTTTTTCCTAAACTTGTCAAAATTTTCCCTAAGTGTTTTATGAAAATGTCATGACTTCATGGGCTTATATCTCCAAATCTAAGCATTTTTTGGACATCAACCCTCTAATAAAAAGTTGTAGAATTCATCAAGATATACCATTTTCATGTTGAAAGTTTTCTTTGAATCATCTTGCATCTTGGTGACAAAAGGTCATGAAGTAGTGAAATTATCAAGGTCTAAAACACTTAGAAATTTTTCTAAGTCTTGAAAAGTTTGACTTTTTTCTTTCTTGAATGTCTTGATGAATCTTGACTTTTGAAACTCAATTTTGACCAAAAAGTCAAAGTTTGACTTTTGGTGATTAATTAACTTTTCATCAGTTGACCAAATTTCAACTATCAATTGTTTGATCTTGAGAAATGTTTTGAACCATGAAATTAGGTAAAGATTTTGTCCTTGAATTATTAAGATTATGCTTCAAGTCATTAGATCATGTATTATGTCAAAAGTAAAAAATCAGTCATTTTCAGTCAAAACCCTAAATTTGACCATTTTGCCCCTTTGATGATTTAAACACTTTTCTTGAGGAATTTGATCCAAACTTGATCAATTGATGAATATGACTTCAAAATGTTTATATTGGTCAAAAATCTTGAATTTTGACTGTAAGTCGACTACAATTGACTTTTTAACCAATACAATTGATTTTCAGTCATCTGAGCAATTGATTGAGCAATTTTGAGAAGCAAGACTTAAAATTTGGTATGAGCATTCTTGGAGGTCTATAATAAACCGTGAAAGTCATTGGAAGCATTAGAAGTCCAATTGTCCTTGTGAAAATTAAAACCCTAATTTGGGGTCTCAGTGCTTAGGAAGTGGTTTGACCTAATCAACACTTGTGCAAGCTTGAGCCATTAAGGATATTTGTGAGAAGTGTATTGAGAAAAGGGGGGAAATTTTGGGGTACTGTTGGCTCCTGAATTCGACACTTACTATATTTGGTCTTTTAGACCAAAAAACTGGAATAAATCAAGCCAAGCTGAAGAATGTTTCGACGTGTGAAATAACTTAGAAAAAGATCTAAGTTATATTTGAGTCTTCGACCAGGGCTCACTTTCAAGATTTCGAATAAGAAGGACTTATGACCTTCGACTAAGAAAGAATACCCTCGCTTCGACACAAAATGCGAGGGACATTTGAATTTGAATTATTGGAGGGAAAGACAGTTTCTCTAGCGGCCAAAGAGAAGCAACGTGGCTGGAAGCTAGAGGTCGAGGGACATGCAGAGGACACTTGTCTTCATCTTAGCGCAGAACCACCCCTCGACGGTTATATGGTTTTAGTATAAATTAGGAAATATGTGTAGTTTTTTGTGTGTTGAACCTATTGTGCTAGTTACTCAAATATTGTCCAAGTAACCGCTGTGTGAGAAAGGATAAAACTGAGAAATGTACGTTAGAAACACCTCTTTTCATTAATGAAAGTCTTTTACATTGCTTTAATATTATTTTGCAAAGTTACCTTTCTCGCATCTTTACCTGCATTTTTACATTTCTGTCTACTTTCTTATTTTCCAAAATCTCAAGTATCTTCTCTCTGGTTGAACGTGCGTTCTTCCTAAGTGCTTTTCTTACATAAAAAATTAGCATATGTTCTGGGATCAATCTGATCGATCCCGCGAGTAACCAAAAGAATTTTCCTTTTTTTGGAGGAGCAGTGGTTGTTTACCAAAAACCACGGTAAACAAATTGGCACACCTGGTGGGATGTTGCTAATTTTTATTAAATATCTTGTTTATGTTATTACGTTTCTTCTGTACAGTTATAACGTTGCATGTTATTAAGAAGTGGTAGAGTAACCAACGAGTATACTGTTAGGAAGAAAAATAGCGAGAGTAGTATGGCTAATGAGCCAAATCATGGAGAAATACCTCCACCAATTACTGGAACAATGGTTACCACCACCGTCGAAGGGAATATCCCAACTTCCATTGGATCAATACCGATGCTAACCATAAATCAAACTGGACCCTTACTTTCGTATGTAGGTCCAAGAGGTCCATTAGGAACGCCTCCACCAAGGGAAAATCTAGGATCTCAACCATTCGTGCCCCCAGGATTTTCGACAACCTGGATGGGTCGAGAGAAGCCATATGGCATGCCAACTACTGAAATGGCTAGACTTATGAACGATGCTTCCACTTTTTCAGAACCTTTGGTGAATGCATCATCGCCATTACAGGGATCTGGAGCCAGTAGAAACCAATTATTAGGAGGGCCATATCATACAATACCAAGCCTCACAAATGTTTCGACAACAATTTTGAGGCAACAGATGGACGAGAGTAATCATGATATGGTGCAAATGTTAGCACAAACTCTAAGTACAATGCTAAATCCCCTCATTCAAAATGCTACGCAGTCGAACCAACAAATGACAGTGCAAATTACGTGCATGGCTGAATTCTTTGGGGTACCCCAAACTATTCGATAACCCCAGAGGATACCAATAAGAGCAAATCAAGGGGCAATCATGGAATAGGATTTGACCGTTAATCCAAACCCTCAGATTCCTAGAGTAGAAATAGAATAACCAAGGTTTGAAATACCACAAAACCCTAGAGAAATCGATCAAGGAGTTATTATGGCAAATAGAAACCAAAACGCTTATGAATTGATACAGCAAGTTCGACACCAAAATTATGGAACAGACAATAATCTAACTGCCATGATTGAAAGGATTATGATTCAAAAAGGGATGAACATTGGTTTTCACAGACCAAACTTCACATCCCCATTGTCAGAATATATTCTGCAAACAGACTTACCACCTAGGGGAAAGGTTCCAAAGTTTACTAAATTTTCAGGGGATACGACAGAGTCCACTATCTAACATGTAGCTAGATATTTGATAGAGGCCAGGGAAATACCAAACAACTAAAACCTTAGAATAAAATATTTCCCAAGTTCCCTAACAAAGAATGCTTTCACTTGGTTCACCACCCTCCCAGCCAATTCGATCCACAACTGGAACCAATTGGAAAGATTGTTCCACGAACAATTTTACATGAGACAGACCAAAATAAGTCTAAAAGAATTGGCTAGTGTGAAGAGGAGATTCACTGAGCCAATCGATGAATATTTAAATAGGTTTCTATTACTTAAAGCCAGATGCTTTACCCAAGTGCCTGAACATGAATTGGTCGAAATAGCAGCGGGGGGCCTGGATTATTCAATTAGGAAAAAGTTAGATACACAATACCTAAGAGACATGGCCCAACTGGCCGATAAAGTTCGACAAGTAGAACACCTTAAAGCTGGGAAAGATAAAGCTACCAAAACTCATCGACGAGAAAGGGTAGCCTATGTCAAAATGGATGATAACGATCCAAAGATATCTAGTGATCCTATAGATGTCGAAGAGGGAGAAATAGATTTAGCAGAATTAAAATAAGGACCACCATATTCTTGTAAATTGCTAGTGCCATCAAATGGGAAAAATCCTGTAGAGTCTAAGAAAAACAACGACAAATTTCCTAAAAAAACTTATAGTTTCGATATATCCAAATGTGACGAAATATTTGATCTATTAGTTAAAGATGGCCAGATGATAGTGCCCCCATGGGCAAAATTTCCTCCTTTAGAACAGAGAAAGAAAAGAGGTTTTTGTAAATACCATAATTTTTTGGGCCATAAAACCTCACAATGTTTCCTTTTCAGGGATCTTGTTCAACAAGAGCTAAAGGAAGGAAGGATGAAATTTGCTGATAAGCCAGCAATGAAAATCGACACAAACCCACTGCAGATGGAGGCACATTATGCTGAACTAGTCGGCATTCACATGGTGGAAGTTTATGAGGATTTCATTACTAAACCCATCTTTGGAAGTTTTACTGGAAACATCTCCAGGAAAACTATCGAAGGAGTGAGAAAGGCCACTGAAGGCCTAGATCTGAAAAAGGAAGTTACCCAAGGCTCAAACAAGAAGGCCACTGAAGGCCTGAAACTGAATAAAAGGGTTACTGAAGACCTATACAAAAGCAAAGGAGTTACTGAGAGCTCCAACAAAAGAACCACCACAGGTTCTTACTTGGATGCTGTAAAAGGTTCTAAAGAGAATCTAGAGGCCAAAATGCAGAAAATGAATCTCGTTGCCAAAAGCAACATGCAGGTCAACATGGTTGAAGTCTCTGGCGCCAAGGCCTCAGAGGAAGCTATTCGTCAGGAGGAAGTAAATAAAACGGCATTTCCAAAGGAGAATGAAGATCTGGCAGATTTTCTACATAGATGCCAGAAGAAAAAATTGGAAGTAATGTTGTGACCTAGATGCAGCTCTATTTTTGACAAGAAAGTCACAGAACACATACAAGGTATGAGAATTATGAAAGCGAAACAGGGAACCAATGCCCAACAAAAAATGGGTTCAGAAGTCAGATTCGACCCCAGAAGGGGGCATCAACAAGGATCCATGAGTCAGGTAAGGAGGCCACCAACTTTACGGCCTTCAACTAATGTACCTATAGATACTTGGCTTAACACCATGGGAAGAAAGAGGCCAAACAAAGAGAGATGGCAGTCGTTCGATGTGCCAAGAGGTTCCTCTTTAGACTATAGAAAGGAGTACCATGCTTCGACGTCAAATAAGATTGCTTATATATCGAGAAATTACAAAGGAAAAAAATCCTATGTCCCATTCACAATGGAGAAGATTCCAAAGACGACGAAAAGCCGAAAAAGAGGCAGCTGGACCTCATCCAGAGGTTAGCACCAATGTGTAAAGGAGACAAAGGAAGCCTCTAGAGAGGAATCCTATGCCATGGACGGAGGAATGTGGGTCGAATGATGAGGACAACTCGGATTCCGATGACACTTTAGATATCATGGTGAATGTCATATCAGTGTTACCTAAAGAATACAACCGTCAGGTCGAGGTTGAGGAAACTGACTTAATGGTTGAGCAAGAAATGGCTAGACATAGGCCAGTATGTTACTATGTAATGAACAATGGCTGCGTAGAAGAACAGAATGCCTTCTTCGAGCCACCAACAGAGGCAATGAAGAATCATCTAAAACCCCTGTTCATCAGAGCAAAGATATGGGAAATAACTATAAATAAAATTCTGGTCGATTATGGGGCGACCATCAATATCATCCCACAATTCATGCTGGAAAAGCTGGGAAAGGGAGATGCTGATATCAAGCCTCATAACATGGCCTTGTCCAATTATGGAGGAGGCATTGGCGCCACAATGGGTGTCATATAACTAGACCTCAAGGTGGGATCAATCCTTCGACCCACCATGTTCATGGCGATCTCAGCAAAACCAAACTACAATCTGCTCTTGGATCGAGAGTGCATACATGACATCGGTGAAGTGCCATCCTCGATGCACCAAAGGGTCACGATATGGTGCCCCGATGGTATCGTGGAAAATATTGAGGCATATCAGAGTTATTGCTTAGGTGAAATCAATAGTTTCGTAAAGAATAGTTTCGACAGAAATTTGGCTCATATAGGGCCATGTAATCCACCTGAGTTTGATCTAACTCCAAAACCTAACGCCTTCTGCTCTCTATACCTACACTCCGACTACAACTTTCAGTGGGATAGAGAAGACTTGTCAAACATCAACTTTGGAGGAGTTGATGATATACGGCCAACAGGATGGGGAAGTGAGTTTGGTGACGATGGCTGAGTCACAAACTCTGCAAAAGATTTCGGCATATGTGGCCAAAAGTAGAATGATAGCGGCCTTGGAGGCTGAAGTTAAATATATGGCCCTCGAAGCCAATGAACAAGTCCCTTCTCAAAAAGGCCCTGGGAAAGATTTCGACCCAGAGCCTCCTGACTTAGAAACGAAAGACCTTCGAGATCAGAGGTTAAACACCATCTGTGACGATGAACCTCTAGGTTTCGAAAAGGACCCGTTGGCGAACAATGTTAGAATGCTAGCGCAAGACCCTCTGGAAGAGGTAAACCTAGGCGACGGTCCTGTAAAAAGGCCAACGTACATCAGCATAAAGATAGGTCCAGGACTCAGGGTCGAAATGATCCAATTACTAAAAGAGTTCAAGGATTTCTTTGCGTAGGATTATGACGAGATGCCTGGTCTCGATAGAAGTTTGGTAGAACTGCAATTGCCAATAAAGCCTGGAAAGAAGCCCTTCAAGCAAACTCCAAGGCGGTTTGCACCAGAGATTTTATCAAAAATCAAAACGGAAGTCGAAAGACTACTGAGATGAAAGTTCATCCGAACGACCAGGTACGTCGAGTGGATTGCAAATATCATGCATGTTATAAAGAAAACTGGTACCTTAAGGGTGTGCATTGATTTCAGAGATCAGAATGCTGCAACACCCAAAGATGAATATCCAATGCCGGTGGCAGAAATGCTTGTGGACTCTGCCACTGGTTTCGAGTACATGAGTATGCTTGATGGCTACTCTGGATATAATCAAATGTTTATTGCTGAAGAGAATGTGTCGAAAACGGAATTCCGTTGCACTGAGGCCTTAGGCACTTATGAATGGGTAGTGATGCCCTTTGGCCTGAAAAATGCAGGGGAAACGTATCAGAGAGCCATGAATTCGATCTTTCATGATTTTATTGACACTTTCATGCAGATTTATATTGATGATATTGTTGTCCAATCTGTTTCAGGGAAGACTCACATGGATCATCTTCGACAATCCTTCGAGAGGATGAGACGCTACGGTCTGAAGATGAACCCTCTAAAGTGTGTTTTTGGTGTCAAAGCGGGAGATTTCTTAGGCTTTGTGGTCCATAAAAAAGGCATTGAGATAAACCAAAACAAGACCAAAGCTACCTTGCAAGCCAAAGCCCCAACTAACAAAAAGGAATTGCAATCCTTACTTGGGAAGATAAATTTCTTGAGGAGATTTATATCCAACCTCAGTGGGAAAACGCAAGCCTTTTCGCCACTACTTCGACTCAGCAAAGGAGGATTTGAGTGAGGGCAAGAACATCAAGAAGACTTCGAAAAAATCAAAGAGTACCTCACCAAGCCACCTATTTTGGTACCTCCTTGTCGAAGTAGAAGTATGGGATTGTACATAGCTGCGTCTGATAAAACTTTAGGGAGCATGCTGGCTCAAGAGGATGAGCATGGTGTCGAAAGGCCCATCTACTACCTCAGTAGAGTTTTAAATTATGCAAAAACTAGATATAACGAGGTTGAAAAACTATGTTTATGTCTTTATTTTTCATGTACAAAACTTAAGCAATATATAAATCCAGTTGATGTTTATGTTTTGTCTCATTTTGATGTTTTCAAATATATGTTGTCGAAACCCATTTTGCACAGTAGAATTGGCAAATGGGCACTTGCATTAACTGAGTACTCATTAACCTTTATGCCTCTCAAGGCTATGAAAGGTCAAGTGGTAGAAGACTTTATAGTCGACCATTCTATACAAGAGGGATCACTGAATTATTTGGAGATCGAACCTTGGAAACTATACTTCGATAGTTCTAGTTATAAAGATGGAACTGGAGTCGGAATCCTCATTATTTCACTAAGAAAAATTCCAACAACATTTAAGTACAAGATAGGTTAGGATTGCTCTAATAATGAGGCTGAATATGAAGCGTTAATCGTAGGCCTTGAAATCTTGTTGGAATTGGGGGAAACTCAAGTCGAAATAATGGGAGACTCAGAGTTAATCCTAAAACAAATTACGAAAGAATACAAATGCATAAAAGAAAATCTTATCATGTATTTCGTAATAGCCAGACGGTTGTTGAAGAACTTCGAGGTAGTTAACATTCGACATATACCCAGATTGGAAAATCAAGTAGCTAACAACTTGGCGCAGATTGCTTTCGGGTATAAAGTTTCGAAAGACAAACTACAACAAGAAATCGAAGTTAGAGGGAGAGTAACATCCACTAAGTTGTCTCCATTGGATTTAAGGACCACAACGTTGGGATGCACTGATCACGAAAATTTTGAAATTTCGTTCATAGACAATCTAACAGAACAAGATTGGAGAAAGCCTGTAGTGGATTATTTACAAAATCCAACGGCTTCGACAGAACAAAAAATAAAATATAGAGCACTGAGTTATGTGCTGATGGGAAATGAATTATTCAAGAAAACACCTGAAGGTGTGCTTCTGAAATGCCTAAGTGAAACATAAGCATATATAGCTCTTTCCACCACACACGCCGGGGCGTGTGGAGCATATCAAGTAGGTCAAAAGATGAAATGGTTATTGTTTCGACAAGGATTATATTGGCCCACTATGTTAAAAGATTGTGTCGAGTTTGCAAAAGGATGCCAAGAATGTCAAGTACATACAGGTATTTAGCATGTGCCGGCAAGTGAACTTCACTCGATTGTAAAACCTTGGCCTTTTAGAGGATGGGCTTTAGATCTTATTGGAGAAATTCGACCAGCATCTTCTAAAAGCCAGAAATATATATTGGTGGGCATTGATTATTTTACTAAGTGGATTGAAGCAATCCCTTTAGTCAATGTAGACCAAGAGAATGTCATTGAATTCATTCAAAAGTACATCATATATAGATTTGGAATTCCCGAAACAATAACCACAAACCAAGGGTCAGTCTTTACTGGTTGAAAGATGCAAGACTTTACTGCGAAAATGGGTTTTAAATTGTTAACATCTACACCTTATTATGCGCAAGCTAATGGCCAGGTCGAAGCAGCAAATAAAGTAGTGATCAACTTAATAAAGAAACACGTGGGAAAGAAACCTAGAAACTGGTACAAGACGCTAGATCAAGTTCTATGGGCATGTCGAACTTGTCCGAAAGAGGCCACGGGAACAACACCATTTCTCCTAACCAATGGTCATGATGCAGTGTTGCCAGTGGAAATCCACCTCCAGGCAACGAGGATTCAGATACATCATGATATCCCTTCTGAGGTATGTTGGAATATGATGTTAGACGAACTAGTTGACTTAGATGAAGAAAGGTTGAAAGCTCTGGATCTTTTAAGACTGTAGAAGAAACGGGTTGAGAAATCCTATAATCGCAGAGTAAAACCTAAGACATTTCTGCCTAAGGATCTAGTATGGAAAGTAATTCTTCCGATGGATCGAAAAGATAGAAATTTGGGAAAATGGTATCCTAAGTGGGAAGGACCTTTCAGGATTATCCAAGCTTTCTCTGGTAGAGCCTATGAGATTGAAGAGTTAAGTGAAGATCAAAGACTTTTGAGGTTGAATGGTAAATACTTAAAAGCTTATAGACCTATGCTTCAAGAAGTAAAAATAAGTAATATATAGTCACCGTTGAATAGAGAATGCCAAAATGGAAACTTAAATTTTCACTAAAATAGCCAAAATGGCTTTGAAATCATTACAACGAGTGATTACATAGATGAAAGAAACAAGATTCAAAAAGGGAGATTAGCCTTGATCTGAAGATACTTAATTCTTTGTAATTACAGGCGTCGATCACATAAAGCCTTCGATTGATGAAGGGTTTCAAGCTTAGCATCGAGAGATTGGACCCGATCAGCGTGTCTTAACCCTTCAGCCAGTTCCTCTTGTCTCTTTGTCTCAGTGTTAAAAGTGAGGAGTTCCTCCTTCTTTTTATCATTGGCAGCAATTTTAGCTTCCAACTCTGTAATCCGCACCCTCATTTAAGCAGTGTCTCGATCTATCTCTTCAACCTCTTTTTGTCTAGCCTCCTGGGCCTTCGACATCCCTTTTACCTTAGAAGATGATTCAGTAGTAGCGTGCCAGGAAGAAGCCACATGACCATTGGTTTCTTCAATCTCACAATTAAGAGTCCTTTGACGGTTATAGTCCGCTGATACTTGGTCAATAATGGAGATTAAATCCAAGATAACGCTGGCCACGTCCGGAGAAGCAATGAGGAGATCGACAGCCCTCAGAGTAGTCTTCAGAAAAGAGGGAGTCGTGGGTTCCCCCTGCAAGGTTAACATTAAATCTCTTTTGAAGATTTGTGCCTTAACTTTCTGAAGGGCCTCATCGAGAGGAGAGGTCGAAGTAGATTTTTCAGATGCAGTTGAGACACTATGATCAGAGGAACTTTCTCGACCTTCTATAATTGCAGTCAAATAGCCTAAAGGATTTTGCTGTTTCAGCAAGGCCAAATCCTCCTTAGTTCTAGACCCTTTCGAAGGGACACTTTCATTGATAACAACAACCACGTTGGCCACCTACTCTGGAATTGCCTCAGTGTCTGTAGGATTATGGGTTCCTTCAGCAGAACCCTCTTTACCATCAACTTATGGGATCCTTTCATCTTGACTCCCCACCTCCAGTATACTCTCCCTCTCTATCATAGTCTCAGCATTAGGGGTTCTTTCCTCTTTAGTTCCTTGTACGTCAACCAACGGAGCCCTATTCTCTTCATGATTTTCTATAGGGCCTTCTTCATTGACTTCCTCTATGGTTTCATGCTGAAGTTCGGAAGTTTGATTCACTTCATTAGCTGAACTCATGAAAGAGCCTTTCACTGAAGAAGGCCTATAAGTAGGCTCTCCCTCACTATTTAATAGGGTGACAGAGCCTTCGACAAGGGTAGGGACTTGGTTGGAGGTGCCAGCGGTGTCCTAGAGAGTAAAAGAAATTCGTTTCTTTCAGAATTCTCATAAAGAAAAAGGGTAGTTCAAGAAGTAAATGATGGTCTGTCGAAGCAAACACCTGGACTGGGATTTCAGCACCGAGACTGGAGTTATCGCTCTCGCTAGGGTTGTTTAGCCTGTCAGCTACTTCATGTTCAGTAGGCTCTTTGATAACTACAGGAGGAGGCCTGACAGTTGTAGTCTTAATTCTAATTTTGGGACGAGGCTCAATGGAAGGAACTAGTTTCTTTAACCTTTGTCTCTTTAGAGAACATGAGGAGATTCCTCTTCTTCGTCACTAGAGATTTCGATCTCCTGGACCTTCCATTTTTTGGGGGTAGTCTTTTGAGTACCCAGAAAGATAAGTCAAAGAAATCAGTACCCATGTCGAACGATCGTAGAAAATAAGGGTATGGAAGAAAGTAAATACCTTGGGAGAAGGGTTGACAAAAGGATCTCCCCCTTTTGTGCTTTCAGCAGCCTTCTTCGAAGTGGTTCTCTTGACAGCTACACAAAAAAAAAACTAAGGTTAATCGAGCGTCGAACGATAAATCTGAAGCGAAGAGAAAGAAAAGAAGTAATACCTTTCTTGACCCTGTCGAGAACTATCTTAAACGCCTCACGAAGGTGGTGGGCGAAGTCCTTCTCATTGAAGAACTCTTCATCATAATACTGTCTCCACCACCCCTCAAAATTACCAGAACTCAAAAAATTGAGATTAAAGTTGTACATGGTTAGTACGGTTCGACCAACGTACCTACTAATATGCTTGGTAGCAGCATCTTCTGAGTAGTCTGCGTTGTAAAATAACATCAGTTTCTCTCGAGGATAAATGGGTGAGGAAAGTGACTAGACAATGCCAAATTATCGAGAGACAATATTTGGTTGATAAGCAATCAAGCTTAATTGATTTTTGGAGCTCTTGAATCTCAATGGCATAATTCTAGGGTGAAGAAATGATTCCCACATGCCCACATATTCATCGTTCAAGTCTTCCTCCTCAGTCGAAGGAAATGGTCTGGTAAACCATTCTGGGCCAACTTTCCGACTGGAAAAAGGAGCCATGGTCGAAACAAAATGTTTGCGCTCCACAAACATCATTACGAAACTTGTGAAAGCCTTCTGAAACTATTGGCCTTCATCAGTAGGAGTCAGCAGTAAAAGCCTGGTACCTTCGACCCTCCTATTCAGGATTTCTGGGGCCGCTTCATTGATCTTATTCTTCTGAGGAAGAAAAGATTCAAAAGTGGCATTAAGCCAAAGTTGGAGAAGCCAGAAAAGACCAGAAAGCAGCAGGCTTGTCCTATCCCCTATAACCTTGAGTTGAGTCACACCATTGCTGATGGACTCATATAGATTAGCCAAAATCAATTCGGCCAGACAGAGGGGATAACCATGATGAAGCTGCGTCGCGAGCGTGATCATTTTCTTAGTCACCTGAAGTGACTTGGTGCAGAAAACGAAACGGAATAACCACATAGCCAAAAAAGCTATATGTTCCACCTCCGACACAATACTAGAGGATTTATCATGGAAGTAGTTGATAAAAGTGGTGTAGGTGGGTTTCGTAGCTGCAAACCCAATAACATCTTCAGACAAATCCTCAGGATCGAAATAATCTCCAGTCGGTCGAAGACCAGTAATTGCGGCTATGTCGAAGAGGGTGGGGGTCACCTACCCACAGGGAAGATGAAAGGTAAAATGTGCGCTATCCCAAAAATATAGCGAAGATACCAACATGAGAGGAAAATAAGACAATCCTGTCTTCGACAACATCACCAAATCATAAATTCCCATTTCCTTCCAGATGGGGGTTTGTGCCTTCTCCACCTTATTCAACCAATCTGAATACTCTGAGGAGAGGTTAGGGCATGATCGAAATATTCTGGTCCCTTTGTTCATAAATTGAAGGTTAATGTCCTCCGTAGTCTGAACATGCTGCTGATTGGCTGGAGTGGCGTCTTCAGGATCATCCCTAGGCTTCTTCGCGCAGCTATAGGCTTGAGTCTTGGGTGAGTAGGGAAGAAGACACGGTTCCTCATGGTATTCTTGACGCATGTGGACAGAGGACCAGACATAGCGTATATGTCTTCAGAGTACCTAATGGGAATGAGGATCTGGGAATCATATGCTTCTCGCCTCTCCCTCGTCATGGTTTCAGAAACGAACCGAAGCCCATCGGTCGAGGAAGAGAAGGGTTAGTAGAAAAGATCTCTGGTTTGGCTTTGGATATTATCAGCATTTTTAGGTTGGGGATTGTTTTGGTGCATTAGAAAGGAAAGCCATAGTTGCAGATTTGGAAGAAACGAAGTTGACAATGCAAGGTGTTTAAAAGCAGAAGATTTGGAAATGCTTGGAATTGTGAAAGTTCTAAATGAAAAGGCTCAAGAGTATTTATAGTCTTCAGAAAGGGATATGTCTCATCAAGGCCATTTAATGTTGTGAAGATAGTGGGGGCACGTGGCGAAGTATGGAAGCGGTTACCGTGCAGATGATAGGAAACGTTTTGACATGCTTGCCTAGGTTCTAGGAATATGGTCATCATGGCAATATGGTAACGGCAGTTAGAAAAAACATCTTGGAGAAAGTAGTAATGATTGTATTTTCGAAAGTAGCAGCTGTTGGAAGACGAAAAGCACACGTCAAGCCTTTGTGGACAACAAGAAAGACAGGTGTCGAACAGAAGATCAAAGAATGGCTATTTCTTTGGGCGTTGAAATAGACATTCTTGGGGGAAATTTGTTGGCTCCTGAATTCGACACTTACTATATTTGGTCTTTTAGACCAAAAACTGGAATAAATCAAGCCAAGCTGAAGGAATGCTTCGACGTGTGAAATAACTTAGAAAAAGATCTAAGTTATATTTGAGTCTGGTCGACCAGGGCTCACTTTCAAGATTTCGACTGAGAAGGACTGTATGACCTTCGACTAAGAAAGAATACCCTTGCTTCGACACAAAATGCGAGGGACATTTGAATTTGAATTATTGGAGTGAAAGACAATTTTGCTAGCGGCTAAAGAGAAGCAACATGGCTGGAAGCTAGAGGTCGAGGGACATGCAAGAGGGACACTTGTCTTCATCTTAGCGCAGAACCACCCCTCGACGGTTATATGGTTTTAGTATAAATTAGGAAATCTGTGTAGTTTTTTGTGTGTTGAACCTATTGTGCTAGTACTCAAATATTGTCCAAGTAACCGCTGTGTGAGAAAGGATAAAACTGAGAAATGTACGTTAGAAACACCTCTTTTCATTAATGAAAGTCTTTTACATTTCTTTAAATCTTATTTTGCAAAGTTACCTTTCTCGCATCTTTACCTGCATTTTTACATTTTTGTCTACTTTCTTATTTTCCAAAATCTCAAGTATCTTCTCTCTGGTTGAACGTGCGTTCTTTCCTGATTTCTTTTCTTACATAAAAAATTAGCATATGTTCTGGGATCAATCTGATCGATCCCTGCGAGTAACCAAAAGAACTTTCCTTTTTTTTGGAGGATCAGTGGTTGTTTACCAAAAACCACGGTAAACAGTACAACACAAGGTATGTGTTTTATCACTTTCTATACTATAACATGATTTTGCAACTTTAGGCTTTTTACAAATTCCATGCTATTCTTTCTTTTGCACTACTTGTTCATGAATTGAATCACTTTAGATCCACCCCCAAATGTGAGAAAGCTTTCCATTGTTCACTATATGCATGGAGTATCGACATTTATTTTTAGCTAGATTTTATTATGTTTAATCTTTCATTGTATTGATCGTATGAAAGCATGAAAAGAATCAGGCAATATTTAGTTTGATTTTGAGTATAACCACCAAACCAAAAGTAACTTACCTTGTGAGTGAGTGAGCATTTGTTAATCCCTTTGTGCCTTAGTATTAGGATTCATCTTGGAGTTGAGCTATAAACTTATGCATGAACAAGTATTCATCATGGATCCTAAGTTTTTTTCTTAGCCCTTGAACCATCAACCATATATTGTATTGAATTTTTCTTTGCCTAGCTAGTTTGGGAGCATTCATTCACTTTGTGTAGTTGTACTCAAGTTGGGGGAGAATAAATGTTTATTTGTTTATAAGTTTGTTGTTTGAAGGTTTGAAATAAATAAGTGGTAGAAAAAGAAAAAATATGAAGAAAAAATGAGTAAAAAAGAAAAAGAGAAGAAAAAAAATGAAAAAAGAAAAATAAAATAGAAAGTAATAAGATCAAGGTTGTAATAAAAATAACAAAGAGGAAAAGGTGAAAAGTTTTTCATTGTTTGAAAATGTGGGGAATGATTGCTCTGATAGGCTTAGGCGACTTTGTTTTGAACCTTTTTGTTTTGACCCCCCTTTTGTTATCCAAGCCACCTTACAACCCTTGAAGCCCTTGTGATTCTTGCTTTTGTGTTTTCAATATAAGTTTTTTTAGATGAAGCATAACTTAATAATTTGTTAGCAAGATTGTTGTGTGAGTGTCAATTCCCTCGTGTTTGTAAGTTTTTCATCTACGATAAAGTTTTGCTAGGTGTGATTCT